>CM055320.2:13489529-14764113 GCA_029255685.2 Silene conica
CTTGACTCTTGACACTGTTAACTATGAAAAACAATGAATACATTAGTAAAAATATGATAAATGAATATTAAATATTGGGGTTTGTACTTATAGAGTACATGACTCATCTCCCTAACATCTACTCCCTGACAGCCACTTGTACTATCTATTTGACCCATTTTCATCTAATATGGTATGTGTTCGACCCGTCGCAAGCTTGCGACGGGTTAGACCGTCACAAATAAGAATTTGTGAAACAATAATCATTCGTAAATTGTTATCACTACATTCAGGTTATTCACTAACTACCCAAATTCCCCTAAATCCCCATTTTTCCAAACTGATAAAACAAACGGAGCTGAAGAACTGAAGATGAAGAATTGAAGAGTATTTGTTGTGTAGTTTTGTTTACTCTTCTAGTACTCTGTCAAAATTTGGGCTTTCGGCTTCTGTTTGTGCATGTTTTTGGTGGTATATTTGTATGTAAAACCGTTTTATGGCTCCACGGACTCTAGTTAATTGAATGTTAAGGCATTTTGCGAAAACTTATTTGTATAAGTAGTACGACAAGTATATTTTAGATTTAAGATTTACGTTTCTTGAAGAGATTGACGGGTCCCCGCGGGGCAGGGATGGTTTTGAGTAGTTCAACCCGCCGCGGGTCACGGGGCGGGTGCGGGTGCGCATTAAAAGTTTGCGGGGCGGGCGCGGATTGACCCCCTCCGCACCCGCCCCGCCCCATTGACATCCCTACTCACCACCCATTTCTCAATTCTGATGAACTAGTGCCTTATGTTTTCAGTAGACTTGCACATCAAGATAAACGCAGTATGGCTGAAGTATGCAGGATGTGGGCTGCGCTATTTGCAGTTGGAAAGGAAACTTCCAAAATGTCAATTGATTATAGGCGTCAAATAGTTTGTGGAAATATGGCTGGGGTAATAATAAAAACAAGGTTGGGTCGTATCGTTTCCATACAATGTCGCTGTTTTGATTTGAGAACGGATGAAGCAAGGCAAAGGTACCATGACTGGTATAACGAGGACATGGATACGGACGATCCTTATGACCACGGAGAAGGCAATGTCGTCGAGATGTCAGGAAGCGAGGGCTACTATGACTCAGACTGTTAGGTCCGCCTGAGTAAGTTCAGCTTATCCGATAATGTAGAATGCCATAACCAAATAGTAGTTGATTCCCTGACCATCTTTTGTTGTTTCAGTGCATAACTATCAACTCTTCCCCAAAACTAACACTACAACAAAATGGCACTTGCGCCACGATTTATGTCACGGGAATTCATAATTCGTTACCTAAATTTGCTTAGCCACGGGAAAAAAAGTCCCCTTCCTTCAAAATTAATTGGTAAAAAAATTTATGTCACGGGAAAATATATCCGTGTCAAATAATTGTTTTTAGTCACGAATTAAGCCATGAACGTGGCTAACAAATGTGTTCAGTCACGCATCAAGTCACGAACGTGGCTAATAATTATTTTTAGCCACAATGTCGTGGCTAATTATGATTTATTGTCACAGGTAAGTTAACCGTGACTAATTAGTGTGTTTAGCCACACTGAATTCTTAACGTGACTAATTATGATTTATTGTCACAACTAAATTATCCGTGACTATATTGCTCTTAGCCACACACTGAATTCTTACCGTGGCTAATTGTGATTTATTGTCACAAGTAAATTACCCGTGACTAATTATTGCTCTTAGCTACGCACTAGATTTTTACCGTGACTAATTATGATTTCTGGAGATAATCAGGCTAACAATGTGGCTGCTTCCTCATTTCCATTCCTTCCATTCTTTCGGAAGGACTCTTAGAAAAAGTAGCCAATAATAGACGTCTAACTGGTTAACTTGTCTAGAAGCATAACCATAACCAAACGAACATTACTTAGTCTTCACGTGACTCTAACACACTAAAGGTCTCCGGTTCGAATCCGAATTTTTTTCCATTTGTTATCATCACTTTCCACCTAAAACCAATAGCTATATAAGTGAACCAATAATCGTAGATGTAGTGTTAAACTAGTACATTAACTGGAGTCAAAACTGTAACACAAACAAAAGTCAATAAAAAGTTTTCATTAAAAACACTCCATACAAACTTAGGTTTTTACTGTATTAATCAGCCAAAAACCCTTTACCCAGGTAGGTAAATTTTCACGCAATTACCCTTTTATTTTAATCTGTGTAGTCATAAAATTTACCATGCTTAACAAACTACTATTGTAGATTGATGATGATAATGTTTGAAACTAATTTGACTCATTTGTTGAAATCATTACCAATTACGTCTATTCATCCCGACCCATTGTTTTCCCCATTACCCAACTCCTCAAACACTCAATTCATCTTTCCACACTAGTGGAAAAAGGTCCATTGGTGGCTGTACATTGGTGGCGGTTGTTAATTTGTTTGCTGCCAAAAGTCAAAAAAAATTACGCGCATAAAGTAAATAAAAGGAATTGACGGCGATTGTAGAATAGTAACCACCGCCAATAATATTTACAAAATCTCGCACTCCCAAAATTGAAACAATTGGTGGCGGTTTTTTAATATCCACCACCAAAACAATCTAATTAGAGGTGTTTTTTTAAATATCCGCCACCATCGGTGGAATAATAAGTCAAAAACTCAAAACCCAGTATGGCAGTATTATCAGTTTTATTTTTTATCAGTTTAAGGGTCGTTTGGTTCAACAAGTTGGAATGGAATGGAATGGAGTTTGATAGTATGGTGGTATGGGGTTCTAAATCCAAACTTGTATAATCTTGTTTGGTTCATAATAATTTATTGAAGGGTGGAATGGAGTTAGAATCCAAGGGAGGAAGGTGGATATGGGATTCCAAGGGGTTGGGGTGGAATTAGAATCCATTGGGTATCTAACTCCATTCCATATCACCCCAACCAAACAATGGAATGGACTAAATCCATTCCATTCCATTCCAATATACTCAACCAAACACCTCTAAGAATACTCCTATTCCACCGTCTCATCTCAATCACAACGGCGACAACGCCACCATCCCAACACCAGCGACCATGCTCACGCAACCACGCTCACGACGCCGCCACCTCCTCCTGCAGCACGACTTCAAGTCGCCACCGTCACCACCGCAAACCCTAATTCTGGGTAATTAATAATTGGGTATTTTTTTCTTCTGGGAAATCAATTATTGTTTGACATAATTATTTAATTTTTTTCTTGATTTGATTAAGAATAAGCTTATAACTAAATCACGAACACTAAATCATAATAGGTTTATAACTAAATCATAAACGCTAGCAAATTTAATTATCTTAGCAGATTTCAGTGAGTTTAAATAACTGGTGTTAGTTTAGTCTGTATAAAGTTGCAATATTTTTAGGAATTTCATGAATTATAAGAAAAGTTTGATAAACATGGTGTTGCTTTTCCGTCTGTCTTGCAATAAGGTTTATCGACCCGTTATTGTGAAACGGGATGTGTGTGCGATGATGAGACGAAGCACCAATGGTGTTAATGCGTAGTGGATAAGATGCTTATGAGTCTCGTGAGCCATTTTAATAATGACTACTCATTCCACTGAGCATACCTCAGAAATCATCTTGAAATTTGTCAACATTGTCTCTGCACTTTCAACCTTTTTTATTTGTTATAGACAACTATTTTTATTGCTATGATTTTCTGAAGGCCCTGCCCAAGTGTTTGTTGATTGCGTTATCTTAAATTGATCGTTACGCTATTTTTTGGTCAGGGAGACCATTTCAGTATTGCAGAGAAGGTGAACTATTTGGTTTTCATGATCAATCATTATGTTATCGTTAGTGAGACTGTTCTAAGATTGATGCAAGCCGTGCTTCCACATTCAGATCATCAAATTCAATCTCAGCATCCTAAGGTACCCTCCAATCCAAAACTCTATTACTTAATTTGCCAACAGTTAGCTGTATTAAGCTATGGTCTGGATCAAACCTAAATCAGAAACTCTAGTGTCTCTGATAAGAGCAGACATTATCACTCAAATACTTTGTATTCAACCAGAGACAAAGGCAGCAGGCCCTGTACTGCTCTAAAACTAAAACCCTAACCACTGCATTGTAAACAGATTATCAATTCAGATGCATACTAGCTTGGAACGAGAATTGATTCATGCCTCATTGCAACATACTCTCTGATAGGAGTCCTTAAGTAACCTAAAATGTTGTTAGTATGGTTCGAAACTAGGATGATTTAGACACAAGGTGTTAGTGGATGGGGCCAACGGCGTTGGAGGCGATAAACTCGAAATATTTAGTGACATATGTGATGGTCTATTGGTAGAAGTGAAAAACTCCAGCAAAGGTGAAGGTATTCTGAATGAATTAGTTGGTGCTGATTTTATGCAAAAATAAAAGGTTGTACCTGCTGGATTTGGCCCTTATGATGCTGGAACGAGGTTTGTAATATGTTTGTTCATCTTAATATTTATCTATATGTTGCTTGACTTTGTATTGGGTAAGGCTACGTACATAGGACATTCTTAACACTATGGTCATCATATAGTGTTATAGGCTTCCAACTTGTCTTTCAATAAGAGGTTCTCATGTGTAGTTGTCAAAAGACCTAAGAATTTCCAATCTCTTATCTACGTTCTTGGAACAATAAGAGATCAGACTGCTTATGCCAGTTCTGCGTTAGAGGTTCTACCTTGAGCAGTATATCCACCCTATTTCTGACTCAAAGAAAGTTTAGTTGAAACACAGCCACAGCCAAAGATGGAGCATATATTGTAATAAAGCTTTAAACAGTAGGTATAGACTTCAAGTTGAGTTACTTCATATCTAAATAGTTGAACTTAGAAAATCTTATCTTTAGTACATATGAGTAGAGGAGGCAGGGCGATGCCCCTTTTTCTTAACAAGCCTCTTGTCGAACTTACGTACTTGAATGCTCTTATCGGACATATCCACTTGCAGCAGATACACCAGAAACATCAGTTGATCCATCCTTTCTCCTGTAGTAGTCCTAAAATAGTCCGAGTACCGGTTATTCTAAATCGTCATCAAAATGGGTGTTAAAATGACGCTTCTTCTCTTAGGATTTTTCTTATCAATAGTCAACTTGTCCTATTTTTAAGGGACTTTCGAAATAAAAATCAAATGCACCTACGTGACCTACCAGGTTAAAAAGGATAATTTCCCCAGGTGGGGTGTACTTATTGGTAGCTTTCTATCTTATCTTACTCGGATAAGTAGCTCAGGTAGTTCTAGCTCTTGCTATACAGGAAAACACTTTCTGTAGTATTGAGGCTGCATGCACTGTTTCTGGTTTGGTTGAACCAACTAGACTAAAACTTTCTCTATTGTACTAATTCTGCTAGATATAATAGACACTTTATGTAACAACTAAATTTTATACACCCATTTATTTAGATATGCTATTTTTATATTTGACATAATATTTAAGAAACAGTAAAAAAGTAACGGAATTGTTTTTTGGGTGAAATGTGAGTAAAATATATTTTAAATCAAGGTAATTACAAAGACTAACTCTTTAACTGAATGACACTGGTTCACAGCCCAGCTTACAGATCCAAATAATCTAGGACCAGAAAAAACCCTAGATTAATCTTTCATTATACTATCTAACCAAGCTTGGTCATTACCAATAATTGGCATCTGAATTTTCCCACCGATGCTTTGTTTCATTTCACGCGTGAGTGTTTTTGATTCCATTCACTATTATACCAGTTGTTTGATTTTGCTTTGGCTTCTCATTTTGGTACTACCTAGTCATGAATTGGTTAACCTGTTAGTATTGCATGAGTATTGTTGTGTGATCACTGATTTTTGTTAGTTTAATACTCCGTAGTATGGTGGTCTATAATTACTAAGCTATGAACGCACTCACCCACTTAAATGTTTTCACCAATAGGATTGCATTATACCTCCCCTTTTAAGTTTAGTAAAATATGCAGTAGTTTCTTATTCAGGTACAGATTGTGCACTGGTTAATTCTTAACAGCTCAATTTTTCTTTGTTTCATGTCTGAAAAAATATTATTGTTTGAATAAACTTAAATTGTGTGTGCTCTGTGCATGGACTTTCTTTATAAACCAATAGTTAAGTGCTTGTTTCTATTTGAAATGAAATGTTGACAAATATGTTGTGTTCAGATGTTTGAATTTCGTAAGGTGTTTGAATTCCGTAAGATGATTCGTAGACTATTAATTAACTTAAATTGTTCGTACTCTGAGCAGGTGCCTTTCAGTTCACTTGTTTTAATTAAGTTTTGGGTGGTTGTTGCAAGGAATCATATCTGTTTTGTGTTCGTACACTACCTCTCATCTAAGGTTAGTTTCATATTTTTTTTATCGAATTAAAAAAATATACTCTACTTTTAAATACTATTGAATAAATTGTAATTTATTTTTAATGACACTTGTATAATATTTTTTTCTTCTTTTTGGTAGTGGTGTTTCAGTTGCTTTTATCTAGGTTTGGGTGTACAAATATAGAGCGGAGCAAACAAGTTTACATCCGAAGAATAAGCCACTAGATTTATAAATTTTACGAGCATTAGGCGCACAACCTTTGTTTTTTATTATTTTTCTTGTTGCAGACATGTTTTTCACATTACTTATTTTTTATGTTCTTTCTTAGCTGTTATAAAACACAAGGAGGCTACATTTTATGTAATCGACAATAATATTTTATTCCAATTTTACGAGCATATGCGTTATCTACCACTTAATTAATAATGTGTTAGCCACGAAAACTATAAAATGTGCCACGACAATATTTGTGGCTATTAATTTTCAAACATAGGAGTATTTTGCCACGTTAATGTTTCGTGGCTAGTAATGTTTAGCCACATGAATTTTGTTATTCGGACACGATAATATTTGTGGCCAATAATGGTTAGTCACGAGACTCGTTTTTGCCACATTACTGTTTCGTGGCTAGTATCTTTTAGCCACAATAAATTCTGTGGCTGCTAATATTTAGCCACAAGAGTTTCTCTTTTGTCACGTTACTATTTCGTGGCCAGTAGTATTTAGCCACATATTTTTTTTAATTTGGCCACAATATTAAGTTGTGACTAAAATAATTTTAGCCACGGAAAACTTGTTTAGCCAAGCTATTTTAGCCACGGGATATACCGTGACAAAGTTGATAATTTTAGTCACGTTACAGTTTTTCCTGTGGCTAAAATTTTGCCACGGCCACTTGGGTCACGACTGATTTCATGTGGCTAAATTGTATAGTCACAGAAATTTACCACTTGCGCCACGTATTTAATCGTGACGCAAGTGTCATTTTGTAGTTATGTAAGGCCCTTTTGTGCAGTAAACCTGCAACTAATATGAACTTCATGGAATGGTTCGTTTCTGTTAAGTAATTTGAGACATTTGTGCAGGGATACTTACTGATGTGGTACTAAAATCCATTTTAATTGTGCGTGGCTGTGACAAGTTGCTTTAGATGCATCAACTCGGAATACGTAGCTAACACTGATGCGATTGCAGTAGATAGTTAGATGGATATAGAGATTACACTACTTACCTAATTAGACTCTGCCAAAATAAAACTTAACATCATTTGCAAATACAATGTCTGCCGTAGTAGACCCAACTGTTACCTGCTTGTGCTAATAAACTTCCTAAGTAATACAAATTTAAAGCGATGTGAGGAAAGTACAAGTCCCTCGCGCAATGCATAAGTTTGATTGCACAATTTCTTCCTACCCTGTATCCAAACCATTAGGGATTAATAAGGATGCCATTACATCACAAGGCGAAACTGATTCACAGTTTCTGATTCAACGATTTAATTAAACACTAATATCACGACTTAATCGGCCTCCGCATACTCATTACGTCTTATATTGTTTCCAAATAACCCGTCGTCCACAAAACTTGTATAATATATGCTCAAGGTAGTTGTTGGCCATCTTCAACTAAACCTTGATCAGCTGCACTCTGTAACATTCTCGAGCTAGTCAACTTGTGCGGTTAACTCGAGCTTTAACCTAACGATACAATTATGTGAGTCGGGTTCGAGTTTGGATTACGTCTGAACTCCAATTATGCAGGCTACTAAGGTAAATTAAACTTCGATTGCGGTACTGTTGTGATAAACGGTTTGTTTCCTCATCGATTTCCCCAACCTGTTGTCTGCACCTTCTGCTACCAGTTATCCTATTATCTGTTAATATGTTTGTTGATGGCCTGATCAGTAAAGATTATTTGTACGACTTCGCATATCTATTTTGTTTAAGTCTCGATACGACAGTGAATAAGTTGAGCACCTCCGATCAGAATATGTTAACATTAACTGGGTAGGTACGGAAATAGCTATTACTATTAATGGGGATTGTTATACTACTCCCCCTGTTTTACTTGTTATGCCCCCTATTTTTCAATTTATTCCCATTTTGCCCTTGCGTCTTGCGTTGATTTTTGACGTTCGTTGATGATGATGATTTATGTCATGGTTTTTTGAGACGGTCTTTGAGACGAATTTTGGTTTTTGAGACGGTTTTTGAGACGTTTTTTTGAGACGGTTTTTAAGATGGTTTTTGAGACGGTTTATGAGACGGTTTTTGAGACGGTTGTTACATCATTTATTGCTGCAAGTTGTGGGCATTATTACTACAACTTATGTGCATTATTACTGCAACTTTGCAACTTGTGCAACTTACTCCTGCATATCCTTTCCTTCTTACTGCTACACTATCAAACCACACTGAAGTTACTGCAACTTACTCCTACAACAACCTACTCCTACAACAACTTACTCCTACACAACCTTGAACAATGAATTCCGGCGACGACAACGGTAGCGATTTTTTTAATTATTTTTTTACTCCCGATAACGGTCAAGGATCGCAGTTTAACGAGGAATACTCCAACCAAGGACCGCAAATCAACAATGATTTTAATGCAAATCAACATTATCGTTATTACGAAGAACGTTGTTTCGGTTCTACCGATAGCGGGTTTTTCCAAAATAGTTCTCACGACAGTGAGTTTGACAATCGCGGAGACGGTGATTACGCGTATGAATAATCAGAAGCTAATGAAACCGAGGAGGTAAGTGTGTCTTCCTTAATGTAATTTCTTAAACTTCGTGTACAATTTGTTTATAATCCGTGTACGATTAGGAACTTGGCCAAGCAATTTCACGCACGGATAACGTTGTTGTGTACATGGTACGACATAACCAAGGTCATGTCGTGTGGTTCACACGACACAGCCCTGGCCATGTCGTGTGAACCACACGACATGGTCAGGGCTGTGTCGTGTGAACCACACGACATGGCCTTGGTTATGTCGTGTAATCCACATGACATGAGTATTTTTTGGACTTTTTGTGTAAATTTCCCGTTAATCTTCATTTTTAAGTGTCGAATGAAGGCCACGACGGAAGCGGTGAAGATTATAGCCATCACTTTGTCTTCAATAATACGTTTAGCTCATTTTAGGAAGCATTTGATCAGTCAAATGAAGTTGCATATAAATTGGGTTTTCATTTGGTAAAAGTCAAGTATCAACCAAAGCATTATCCCCCGTATAATGTCGTCAAATGTAATCGTCATGGAAAATACAGTAGTAGGGCTAAGGATCCTGCCAATCCGCAAAGGAGAACCTCCACAAAGCGGTTTGATTGTCCATTTGATCTAAGAATGGTTAATGTTACGAAGGGTTCTTAGGAAGTAAGACCGAAGTGTGGTATGCATAATCACGAATTGGGAAGCTATTTAGAGGGTCATAGGCGTCGTGCTAAACTTAATGACGATCAGAAAGGTTTTCTGAAGGGTTTATGACAATCTAAAATGAAACCCGGAAAGGTTAGAAATGCATTCACGCGCAAATATCCCGATCAACCGGCTCCAGTAATTAAACGAGTATACAATCAGAATGCAAATTTCAGTGCTGAGGATAGGGAGGGTCGAAACAGTATACAATACATGTTACATCTAGCAGGTCAAGCCAACTATTTTCGAGAATTTACGAGGCATCCAGACACAAAAGCTCTCACAAACGTATTTATGGCTCATCCCGAGGCCATTAAAATGTTTAGAACGTGGCCTTATGTTGTCTTGATCGATTCTACGTACAAGACAAATACTGGTTGAGTGTGTAGGAGTGACAACGGTTGGTAATAGTTTTCTTATTGCTTATGCCTTAATCAAGAAGGAAGATGACGTTGGGTATACATGGGTGTTGGAAACATTGAAGTCATTGTTAGAACCAGGTGTTAAACAAAATGCCATTATCACTGATCATGAGGGAGGACTAATGACATGGCCTTAGCTGTGTCGTGTAGTCCACACGACATGGCCATGACTGTGTCGTGTAGTCCACACGACATGGCCTAGGCTGTGTCGTGTAGTCCACACGACATGGCCATGGCCGTGTCGTGTGGTCCACATGACATGGCCTAGGCTGTGTCGTGTGTTTCACAAGACATTGACGAAAATCGTTCCAAATTTTCTTCCCTAATTCGCAATTAACAATCAAAACTATCTCATAAATCACAAGTATCACTCCCTAATTGGCTTCAAACATCATTAATTTCCACCTAAAATAACTAATCTAAATTCAATTAACTTAAATCCAATCTAATAACAAAATAACAAAACTAATTAGAATACATACCTTATACTTGTGTAAATGGAAGAGGAATGATTGAACTTGGAAGAGGAGTGATGATGGAAGAGGAATGAGTTGAATGAGTTTTTTACTTTTATTTTGAATGAATGAGGAGTAAGAGGAAGAATGAGGAGTAAATAGGATGAATGATGAGTAAATAGGGATAAATAAGGGTCTTCTTACCATAAACATAAAAATGCGCCTCAAAAACCGTTTCAAAAACCGTCTCAAAAATTGTTTATTATTAATAATAACCGATTACAATTGTTTATTATAAAAACCGTCTCAACATTTAACCGTAAAAACCGTAAAAAAAAAAAATCAGGTTACAATTAACCATATTATCCGTCTCAAAAACCGTCTAAAAAAACGGGTCAAAAAAAAGTGTCAAAAACCGTCTCAAAAACCGTCTCACAAAATTCCGTCTTAAAACCCGCCCGTAAAAAAAAGTCAAAAAACAAAAACCAAATTCAAATATTCAAGGGCAAAATGGAAATATTTTAAAAAATAGGGGGCCTAATAAGTGAAACATGGGGCGTGATATAGCAATTTTGCTATCAATACATCCCCCATAAGCGGAACCCTTAACACCACAACAACTGTTTATAGATTTTACAACATATGACGCTGCTATAACCAGCTACATGATGTTAAATATATTAAGGCCATAAGAACCCAACAACCCTAACAGTAAATCACGGTTGGTGTCCCAATTAAACACAAACACAGGCCATTACATATACTTATAGTATGTTGTCCTTGGAAACAAGGATATACACATTACATTAGCCAAACAAATATAATAAATGTAAACACGTTATAAGGTACGTGATTAGCAGTCCGAGTCGTAGTACCCGTCACTTCCTGACATGTTGTCAAAAATACTTTCGTTATGACCCCTGTTAAAGTGACCTAGCCTCCGAGACGGTCCGGCACCATATCGCATTAAGCTGTCTATTGAACAACACCCTTCACTTCCTGATATGTCATCATCCTGACTTTTGTTGAAAATAGGGGCTTGGTAAGGGGAGTCCTTATTTCTTACATTTGTCCCACATAGGAGAGTTATAGAAGTTTGCTTGTGTTTATATATCCTTCTATTACTACACCTATCACTTGTGGGTCAAGGGAGCCTTTTGTAGAGGCTTGCGAGGTGCTTAATTCAGCTCGCACACGCGCGCGCGCGCGTGCCCGAGCCCGGCCCGGATCGGGATTCGGGATTTGGCAACGGCGGGCTGTGCCTATCTTTTTGGGCCGTGGGTTCGTTTTTTGTGTGAGATAGTCCAATAACGGTCTAGGGTTTTTTGGGTTGAAGTAGTCAGTCAACTGACTATTAGTGGGTGAGATATTCTCTCCCCACTTTCAGCCTTGACTGCTGACTTCGAGGAGGCAGTTTCCTCAGTAGGGTTCCTGTGATGCTCCCCTATATAAACCCGCCTCTGCAATCACAAAAAACCACACAATTACACTCAACTCACATCTTCTCCTCTCTTCTTCTTCTCTTCTCTCTTTATAATTTCTGGGTAAAGTATTAAATCGTTCCAGGTCTTCCAGTCTTGAGTGGGCAAGACTGTAAGGCAGCAGTAGTGTAATCCTTGGGGAACTACCGGTCATCGCTGATCGCCACCTCGGTCGTACCGGAAATATAGTTTTCAAGGCAGTGGTCTTACCACGTCACTACCTCTCTCGGTATTTCTAATCTCCTGATTTTGTTACTGCTTTTTCGTACCTTTAGAATTACAGTTATTTCTGAGTTCTGTAATTCGCTCCAACAATTTGAAAACTATATTATTTTGCGGTAACAATGTCGGCTGTATTGGCAAAAACCCTTCCTGATTTGACCAAACTTGAACGTCTAGATGGTAATAACTACAGGCGCTGGTCACAAAAACTGCTCATGTTCTTCAAACAATTAGAAATTGATTATGTGTTGTTTAGTGATCCCCCTGCTCTAGTCATTTCTGACCCCCCTACTTCTGACCCCCTGCTGCTAGTAAAGAAATTGTCACTGTTGTGTCGGCTGCTGTCAAATCAAATGAGGATGTTATTAAGAAATTTGATAAGGATAATAAGACTGTTAGATGTCAACTTCTGAGTAACATGACTGACACCCTGTTTGACCTCTTTATGGTTCATACGTCTGCCAAAGTGATATGGGAGTCTTTAGAAGCTAAGTATGGGGCTGATGATGCGGGGAAAAAGAAATATGTTGTGGGTAAGTGGCTGGGGTTTCAGATGGTCGATGGGAAACCTATCATCGAACAAGTACATGTTTATGAGAATTTTTGTACTGATGTGGTTAATGAGGGTATGAAATTAGATGACACATTTGTAGCCAATGTACTGTTAGAGAAATTCCCTCCCTCCTGGTCTGACTATAGGAACCACCTCAAGCATAAGAAAAAAGACCTGACCCTCCAGGATTTAGTAGGACACATGAGGACTGAGGAGGCAAATCGCCTTAAAGACCTACCTGTCAGTCAATCTGTCAACTCTTCTGTTGCTACTGTGAAAGCCAATCTGGTCGAGTCTGGTGGTCCATCTAAATTCAAGGGTAAGGGTAAGGCCAAGGTTGGTCAGAGTCAGAACCAGGGTCCTGCCAAGAATAATGCTACAGGGAAGCTTACCAAACCAGTTGCGAAGATTCAGAAAGCTAAGGGTCCCATGGTTTGCTATGTCTGTGGGAAATCCGGTCACAAAGCCTACCAGTGTACTGAAAAGAAAACTCCTGAAGCCAATGTTGTTGTGACTGAAGCTGAGGATGTCATTGCTGCTGTGGTTGTTGAAGCAAATCTGGTGGGTAATGCTGCTGAATGGGTCTTGGATACTGGTGCTTCTAGACACCTATGTGCTGATAAGGGGCTGTTTGCTGAGTTCGAGGAAGTTGCTGATGGGGAATGCGTCTACATGGGTAACTCTTCATCTGCATTGATCACAGGCAAAGGCAAGATCTTTCTCAAACTCACCTCGGGGAAAACACTTGCTCTCACTAATGCTTTATTTGTACCCTCGTTGCGTCGAAACCTCGTGTCTGGTGCCTTACTAAACAAAGCTGGTTTGAAAACTGTTTTTGAGGCTGACAAGGTTGTAATGTCGCGTAATGGGGAATTTGTGGGCAAGGGTTATCTTTCTGGGGGTCTTTTTGTATTGAACACTGATTCAGTTTCTAATAATATTGCATCTACTTCTGCTTATATTGCTGAGTCTATTGATGTTTGGCATGGTAGATTAGGTCATGTGAATGTTGACTATATTAAAAAACTTAGAACTATGAGTTTAATTCCAAGTTTGACGAGTCAAGAATTTTCTAAATGTGCTAGCTGTGTTGAGGCTAAGTTTACAAAGAAACCTAGTAAACCTGTGACTACTAGGACGACGAGTCTTCTTGAGTTAATTCACACCGACCTAGCTGACTTCAAAAATGTTGCAAGTAGAGGTGGCAAGAATTATTATATCACGTTTATAGATGACTGTTCGAGATACACTCGTGTATACTTGCTTAAAACCAAAGATGAAGCAGAACAATATTTTATAAACTTTAAAAATGTAGTCGAGAACCAACTTGACAGGAAAATTAAAAGAGTAAGGTCCGATCGAGGAGGTGAGTATGGCTCAAATTCTTTGATCGATTTTTGTGAGAAAAATGGTTTAATTCATGAAAAGAGCCCACCATACTTACCTCAATCGAATGGAGTAGCTGAACGTAAAAATAGAACTTTAAAGGAGATGATGAATGCTATGCTTTTAAGTTCTGGCCTATCTGACGATATGTGGGGGGAAGCTATACTGTCTGCTTGTCACATTCTTAACCGTGTACCTCATAAGAAAATTGACAAGACACCCTACGAGATCTCGAAGGGCTATCCACCTAACCTAAGCTTCCTTAGGGTTTGGGGTTGTTTGGCTAAAGTGGGTTTACCTGATTTTAGGAGACCTACCGTTGGACCTAAGACGTATGATTGTGTGTTTATAGGTTATGCTCAAAATAGCTCTGCTTATAGATTTATGTCTCTGAGTGATCGTTCTATATCTGAAGCTAGAGATGCTGAGTTTTTTGAGCATGTTTTTCCTTTTCAGAAAACTGTTGTCCCATCCCCTAGTTTATCTGTTGCATCTTCTGATTTGTCTTCACATGCTAGTGCTAGCACTTCTATGGATTTACCTGTTGAACCTAGAAGAAGTAAAAGACCTAGATGCCCAAAGAACTTTGGTGATGATTATGATACAACTTGTTTGTCTGAAGTTGGATACACTGTTTGTGCTAGTGATGAGTTTGTTTCAGCTTTTTTAATAGAGGATGATCCCAAAACATATAGTGAGGCAGTGAGATCCATTGATGCTAATAATTTTTGGAAAGATGCTATTAAAAGTGAACTTGACTCTATTGTGTCTAATCAAACTTGGGAGTTGACTGATTTACCTAAAGGTAGTAAACCCATTACGAGTAAATGGATCTTTAAAAAGAAAATGAGACCTGACGGTACAATAGAGAGGTTCAAGGTTAGACTTGTGGTTAGAGGCTTTACACAAAAGAAGGGTATTGGTTATTTTGATACTTACTCTCCTGTGACCAAAATTTCGACCATTAGAACTCTTGTCGCCTTAGCTGCTATTCATAATCTTGTTATACATCAGATGGATGTTAAGACTGCTTTTCTGAATGGTGAACTAAGGGAAGAGATCTATATGTCTCAACCTGAAGGGTTTGTGATTAAGGGTCAAGAGAGTAAAGTGTGTAAACTGAACAAGTCTCTTTATGGACTGAAACAAGCACCTAAACAGTGGTATGAGAAATTCAACAACACTTTGATGAGTAATGGCTTTATGATTAACAACTCTGATTCATATGTTTATTCCAAAGTGATAGAATCTGATTGTGTTATTATATGCCTATATGTGGATGACATGCTTATTTTTGGTAATAATTTAGATGTGATAATTAAAACCAAAGAATTTCTGTCATCACATTTTGAGATGAAGGACTTAGGAGAAGCTGATGTAATCCTAGGGGTTAAGGTTATTCGAAACCCCAATGGAATTTGTTTAAGTCAATCTCATTATGTTGAAAAAGTGTTGAAAAATTTTAACTGCTTTGATGAAGTGCCTGCTAGGACACCTTATGATGCTAGTATACATTTGTGTAAAAACTTGGGTAAGAGTGTATCCCAAGAAGAGTATGCTAAGATCTTAGGTAGTCTGATGTTTCTTATGAACTGTACCCGACCAGATATTGCATATGCTGTTAGTAGACTGAGTCGTTATACACATAACCCTAGTAATGAACATTGGAATGCTCTTCGTCGTTTACTCAAATACCTAAAAGGAACAGTTGACCTTTGTTTGCATTATAGTAAATTTTCTGCTGTGTTAGAAGGATATTGTGATGCAAATTGGGTTTCAGGTAACGATGAGATCTGCTCCACTAGCGGATATGTCTTCACCATGGGTGGAGGTGCAATATCGTGGAAGTCTTCCAAACAGACTTGTATTGCACGCTCTACCATGGAATCGGAGTTCATAGCTCTTGAGTTGGCAGGACAAGAGGCTGACTGGTTGAAAAACCTATTAGTAGATGTACCAGTGTGGGCAGGACGACAAACACCGGTCTCCTTACACTGTGACTCACAAGCTGCAATTGGTGTTGCTAAGAATAGTGTCTATAATGCAAAGAAACGACACATTCGAATCAGGCATGCTGCAGTTAAACAACTCCTTGAGAATGGAGTAATTGCTTTGGACTATGTGAAGTCTGAAAGCAATCTTGCTGATCCCTTTAGTTAGGGGCTGACTAGGAGACTAGTCACTGATACGTCGAAAGGAATGGGACTTAAGGCCTTAGGTCAAGGTAAAGTGACACTTGACTAGGTTTAAAGTCTCTTGTTCTTCTGACGTAGTATGATTCATAGCCTTAAATGGTGGTGCTATTGAGACGCACTTGATGAATTATACACTAGGATGGACTTATGTCCTTAATGGCTCATGTGAGAAGTGCTACTGAGAAGCACTTGAGCCACCTACGTAGATGTGATGATCTCAAGAATATGAGAAGTCTTGTAAACACATCTATTAGTACCAAGGTAATGCATAAGCTCTAAAAAAAGAGCGCGTTGCACTCTGAAATCGCGGAACGATCTTAATCTGAAGGTATGATATGTGTTGTGGGGGGTATCGACTGAAGCTCAGCTAGGAATTCAAATCGTAAGATATTCTCTCGCTGTAAGTAAGTTGTTTCCTCATAGCACTAAAGTGTCAATTCAAATCGAAAGATATTGATACCTAAGTATCCAATCCTTTCCTTTAACCAGGAATTTCTTCTTCCTTCTTTCGGGCGCCCCTAGTGGGGGATTGTTGGAAATAGGGGCTTGGTAAGGGGAGTCCTTATTTCTTACATTTGTCCCACATAGGAGAGTTATAGAAGTTTGCTTGTGTTTATATATCCTTCTATTACTACACCTATCACTAGTGGGTCAAGGGAGCCTTTTGTAGAGGCTTGCGAGGTGCTTAATTCAGCTCGCACACGCGCGCGCGCGCGTGCCCGAGCCCGGCCCGAATTCGGGATTCGGGATTTGGCAACGGCGGGCTGTGCCTATCTTTTTGGGCCGTGGGTTCGTTTTTTGTGTGAGATAGTCCAATAACGGTCTAGGGTTTTTTGGGTTGAAGTAGTCAGTCAACTGACTGTTAGTGGGTGAGATATTCTCTCCCCACTTTCAGCCTTGACTGCTGACTTCGAGGAGGCAGTTTCCTCAGTAGGGTTCCTGTGATGCTCCCCTATATAAACCCGCCTCTGCAATCACAAAAACCACACAATTACACTCAACTCACATCTTCTCCTCTCTTCTTCTTCTCTTCTCTCATTATAATTTCTGGGTAAAGTATTAAATCGTTCCAGGTCTTCCAGTCTTGAGTGGGCAAGACTGTAAGGCAGCAGTAGTGTAATCCTTGGGGAACTACCGGTCATCGCTGATCGCCACCTCGGTCGTACCGGAAATATAGTTTTCAAGGCAGTGGTCTTACCACGTCACTACCTCTCTCGGTATTTCTAATCTCCTGATTTTGTTACTGCTTTTTCGTACCTTTAGAATTACAGTTATTTCTGAGTTCTGTAATTCGCTCCAACAACTTTCGCTTTCATGCTCAAAAGAGTCGACATCGTCTTCGCGAACAAGCCCCCTATGGTAATTATTCCTCTCCTCTTCTGTTCTAAGCTCAATGTATGGATATTGAACAGTAACCATACGGCTGCCCCTTGTAATTCTAACAAACTCCTGATGATTTTTCATTACTAATTGTCGCTGATAATCCGCTTCCATTTTGCCCGTCTCTTTTCCAATAGCAAAAAAAGAAGCCCAAAGCTTGCAAGTCTCGGCCATGTTACGCTTGTCAACCTTAGGAATTAAGTTGAAGATGTTAGTAATCAAATGCTCACAACTTAGAAGCTGGTGATGAATCCGCGGGCCTATTGGAGTTGTCTCAAACACAGTTCACGTTGAATAGTGTTTGATTTTGAAACTGGTTTCTTTTCCAGATAAGATAGCCATCCTCGAACTCCTTTCGATCATAAGCGTTATGATATATTATCCCGTCGCAGTGCAAATCCATTGCCAAAATGTCAGCAGTTGAAGAAGATCCTTGTAGATATTATTAACAATGGAGCCGTGTGAAGTTGGGATTGGTTAAGGTTTCAAGTGTACCTTGTAAGTGAGGAAAATTTAGTAAATAAAGTAATGTTTATGGAAGAAGTAATAATTAGGGGACATGGAGTGTACTAGTAGTTTGTTAGTACCTAGGTGAGTTATTTATTGCTTAACAACTCACTTGGGAGTTAGGATTAATTTTATTTGATGCAAGGGTTTGATGGAATATGTTCGAGTTAGATAGTTAGGAAAATAATTATAAAAACATATCTTCGTATGTTTGTAAATAAAACACTTAGGCCATGTTCTTTTGGACTGAAACTTAGCTGAACTGAACTGAACTGAACTTATAGGATCTGAACTGAACTGAACTGAACTTATAGGAACTGAACTGAACTTATAGGAACTGAACTGAACTGAACTTATAGGAACTTAACTGAACTAAACTTATAGGAACTGAACTGAACTTATAGGAACTGAATTGAACTGAACTGAACTTATAGGAACTGAACTGAACTTATAGGAACTGAACTGAACTGAACTGAACTTATAGGATCTGAACTGAACTTAAGTTAAGTGACTTGAAGTTCAAAAGAACAGGGCCTTATACACTTAGCCATTTGTATGTGTCACCATATCAAGATCACCTGTTAATCAAATAAGATTATGCAAACGTACGATCATATTAACATTTGTACCATAAATAATTGTATGACATTCGTCACCTCAAACCATTTTAATTGTCAAAGTAAATCTTCACACATTGAACGGGGGTGTTTGTATGTTTAAATTGGATCGTCAACTCAAATCATTTAAATTGACGAATTAAAGCTTCTTAATTTGGACGAAGGTGATT
The DNA here is from genome assembly GCA_029255685.2 of Silene conica. Classification (NCBI taxonomy): domain Eukaryota; kingdom Viridiplantae; phylum Streptophyta; class Magnoliopsida; order Caryophyllales; family Caryophyllaceae; genus Silene; species Silene conica. The sequence goes on from CM055320.2 coordinate 13,508,635, forward strand.
GTATGTTTAGGCTTGACGATCAAATAAAATTTTCCAACTGTCTTTAAATATCATACCATATATTCAAATTTATTTATTTTAAATACAATTATTGGTCGATTTTGACAATCTTATTTTATCAAATCTCTAATTAAACATTTCTTTGTATTCGGAGAAAATTATAATTATAATACACCAACCATTTTCAGATACAAATTTCAGGTCAAATATATAAAGTTGTGAAAATATGTGTCGATTACGCTAACCTTTATTTAAAAAAAAATGTTTTTCTTACATCAATTATATCCGTCTTAAGTTAAGGTGCGTCAAATAACATCAATTCATATGAATAACACAAAATGATAAGGTTTAAGGAATACCAAGGAATTTGTCCTATACATGTAAATGTGCCACGAGCTATCGCGTTATAAGCTTGATACGGATAGTTGCATCTTAAATTACAAATTGTGTAACAAACATTTAAGCCTAACACAATGTGTAGACTATTCAACTTAACAACGTACGGTGATTAGTTTAGTTAATATGATAGAGTGTAGAGGAGATATTAGCTAAATTGTTTTCCAAATCATAAATTATTATTCATCGACTTAGGCTTGAGACAGAACCCAACAAACTAAGGAGCACATATATTACACACATTTTAAAGTTCCATAAAACTCGTAACTATGAAGTTATTTATACAAATATTAACTTCTTGAGGCATCCTAAATTGCGTTAAATAAACCTGTATTTCGAGCACTTTATATCTTTACCTAAAATAATTTGCGCTACATAACATGTGTAGTTATTAATTAGTTAACAATTAAAATGTATGTAGTTGATTCCCGACTTGAGCTTAAACATTGTAATTATTCGTTCATATTGGACGACTAACTATTTCAATTGCATATGACAGTGTTAAGACGATATACGTTATATGCGAATTTATAATTGATCATTCCGAGAGTTATTATTACAAATTTAAACATAACATGACAATATGCGAATTTATAATTGATCATTCCGAGAGTTATTATTACAAATTTAAACATAACATGACAAAAGACGACTAAACTCTGATATGTGAATATGCTAGCACTTTGTAATATATCTGTGACTAATCTTGCAACTTACGACTTTAGAATGGTACAAAATTTCTGATCAACAATTAACAGTTACTCAATTCATAACATATTGCGTAATTAAGCTCATTACTAAAGTATTGGATAAATTGGTTTGACTAATGCTAACCCTCAAATTAGACTAGTGAGCATGCCCAAAAAAAATGAACCACTATAATGAATTTCCCTGCAATAAACAATAATCAAGTACAACATCCTCCATAATCCCATCACATATATATCCAGACCCTAAGAGTATTCTTTTGTCTAAAGTTTCAAACTTTGCTATTTAATTTCTACAACTAAACAAGTATGTCATCCTGTGTTGGTGTTGTATACTTCGACAGAACTGACTGGCAGGAATTTGAGGATAACTACATACGCTGGAAGAAGTAGTTCAGTTCCAAAACAATGTTTAAGACATATTTTGTACTTGAAGATACAGAAGAAGGCAGTAAAATTTATCATCCATTGCTCAGCTCTGTTGAGTTGATGACCGATATTTTCAGCAGAATCAATCATCAGGAGAAACGCAATGATGCGTGTCGTTTATGCACCAAAGATAACCTAGGTCTACTAACAAGAAGCTAGTGGAAGTAGGGTGGGATTCCTCAGGGAGACACGGTCTTAAGTAGAGGTCAGTCTATAGGTCACAAAATTGGGGGGGGGGGGGGGTTGTTTTTTATTATAACTAAGACGGATACAAAAAAAGGAACTAACAAAAAAAGATGATAAAACGAATTTCAAACAATAAAAGAGGAATATGTCAGGATTCAGGTCGTCGCGGTAATTAAAATCACATAAAGATTAGGTCAGTCGAAACAACAACGAAGTGAGAACGATTAATAACCTCTCGGTCTGAAATCACCCCTGGACTCCCCTATCAATCTTTCGATCTCTAGATAGGTTACGTAAATCAACCTAAACAAGCCTACCTACCAATATTTCGATCCAGGTAAGGTTTTACTAGGTAAACCGGTCTCCTGCGTGCACTCATTTGACAAGTTTTATAATTATATTGTTTATGAGTGAACTTCGTCATAAGGACGACTAACATGCAATTCCTACGACATAACTACCGCGAGTTCCTTCATCCTAACATATTATGGGGATTAGCTACTCATGCTTTGGGGAACTAAACTAACAACGATGATGATAACAACAACATTCAACATTATAAATAAAAGTAAATTGCTATAAATCATAAAACAATAAAAGATAAGAACAATAAATAAAAGAGAAATGAATTACAGTAATGGCAAAAGGAAGAACAGGATCCGAATGCTTGAGAATGAGAAAAACCCTAAGTAGAATGTTTTAGATCTGAGGAAATGTAAATGACTGCTTAAGAAAATGTAAAGTGTCTGATGAAAAAGTAAAAACTGAATGTGTAAAAAGTGTCTTCAAAAGTCTGCTAACCTAATCCTTAAATAAGGATTAGGTCAACCCTCTAAAATTTAACCTAAAAACGGAAATAGCAAATTCGGTACGCTTAAGTGAGTTGCTCGATCGAGTGAATGGATCACTCGATCGAGTAGCTGTTCTTTAAAAAGTGCTCGATCGAGTAACTTCAAGCTGGCAACTGCTCGATCGAGTAACTCTGGAAACCTCGAAGATTTGGTCCTTCCTGCAGACTCCTCGATCCAGTATCACACTGTACGATCGAGGTTTCCTCCTCATGCATTCACTCGATCGAGCTCTGGTGTTTACTCGATCGAGTAGATGACAGATACACTGCTTCTTTTTCGCTTCTTTCTTGCTTTTGTCTTTCGTCTTTGCCTCGGTTACCGTTCCTTTAAGCCTGGTACTGCAAAATCGGGGCTATGGGACTCCTTAACTTGCTTCATCTTCTAAAAGAGCTAAAAATAGACAGAAAACGCGTGGTTTCTTCAACTTTCGCATAATTCATGCAAAATAACATAAAATACACCAAAGGAAGGAAAAAGGGGCAAAATGGCACGTAAAGTGCATAGAAATGCGTGCTAAATGATGCCAAAAAGTGTATAAAATAAGCACGCATCACGCAACATGGCTGGAGTATGCAGAATGTGGGCCTTCCTTATTTGCAGTTGACAAAGAGACGTCTAAGATGAGGTTTGATTATAGAAGTCAGGTAAACAGTGTACACGGATGAATCATCAGGACAAGGCGGGGTCGTGTATTTTCCATCCATTGCGGCTGTTTGGATCTAGCAACGGATGAATCAAGGGACGTCTACCATGCCTGGCTGGATGGAGAGATGGACTCAGATGGATCAGATGACTATGGAGAAGGCGCTGTTGCTGAAATGTTAGGAAGCGAGGGGTACTACGATTCAGACTGCTAGGCCCAACGCAGTAAGTTTACTAGAACTTTTTTGGGTGTTTTGATGCAATGTCGTTTAATCTTCAGCTGAAGTAATTCCTTCCTGTGTTTTACATTTGTAACTGGTGTTGAATTCTGCAAGCTAATATGTTTTAGTTCTGGTTGAAACTAATGCCTGTGGATATCAGATGTTAATCTGTGTAAAGGTTTTGTGTTAAACTTATACTGTGCATTTATGCTTAACAACTGAATTCCCTTGTCGTGACCTAAATGACTGTTTGTTCTATACTTGTTATAGGACAGTTACGTAGAATTCAATTAGATTACAAGTCTATCTATTGTACTTAATAATGATTCTAAGTTTTTGGGGCTCCTAATATCTAGAAAGCCTGGTAATAGTGTGTGCATGTGGTTGGAATCTCTCATTACAACTACAGAGTAATACATGGGGCACTTATGTAAACGCAAAAGATTATGTAATGAATATACGGTATAGGATAATGTATTTATCCCTTTTAAGAATACCTCTAAAAACTATTGCAGGAATATACCTGTACTCCACACGTTTTGGTGACAGCTCGCAGCTACGGGATAAGTACCTGTTAGCGAGTATATATATGTATTGTTAGTCAGTAGTCCATTATTAGTTCGTTAGTTATTCGACATTGTTAAAGAATCGAACAAATTACCAAACGTTTGCACAGTGCAAACGTTTAGTTGCGTAACTGCCTTGGCACCTGGATTAAAACAATGTTATGTTCATACTGATGCCATCATATAGCCTGTGTATAGGTTGCGATAGTGAATGAATGCACTGTAGGATTAAACAGTTTAATCACCATTAAAATGAGTTTCATTACGTCATGGTTACCCCCTGGAAAACAAATAATTTCAAATAGTCTGTGTCTTCATCCCTGACTCTAGGTTAACAGTTGTTGAATAGCACAGATAGTGAGTCAGTCAAAAGCACATTATAATTTGGGACATGCAATAACTAGACAAACATAATAGACAATGAGGTTGTCAACTGTTGAATCTGCGCTATTAAACACGATGTGGACTTTATACATGGGAATGATTACCTTTGTTAGAATTGGGGTGATGTTCCTGAAGCAGAAGGGCAGTATAGCCTGTTAGTTTAAACAGCTAAACAATATAAATGATAGATATGTCCCTTACCAGAAGTATGTATGCTCTGGTTGTCACGTTTAGTTTCTCAATCCTTAATTTCAGTTTACATATAAGCAACTACACTTTCCATTAGAGTACAATTAACACTAGGTTAGGACCATCATTTACATTATACAATAGTCAATGATGTACAGATGACATACCAGATGGATCTTTAACATCCAAGATTTTATAGGATTACCCTACATCATAAAATATGGCTCAGATGGTCGAAAAAAATGGGACCCTACCTTTTGCAGTCAGAATTATTGGGAGTGTTCGGGAACTGCGAGTCAATGGACATGATATTAGTCACGCTGCCACTAGTCATAGGCCTAATATGTTCGTTAGAGCGGGCAAACGGGAGATGTTGGGGGATTGTCTGCGAGAGTTGAACAATGTGTTTGAGGTAGTCAGGTATCCGGATGATATCAAGGTGTAGCAGGCTGCATTATGTCTGCACAAACTGCTATGGGGGTGGTTGATCGTGAGAAAGAGAAGGCTCTGGAGCACTTTTAATAAATGGGGCAGGACCATGTACCGGGAGAGGCCTTACCTACATAGATGGCTCTGGAGCACTTTTAACAACTTCTGTTAATCTTACCTGCAGCAACTGATTTACGATGTGCACCCATTAAGTCGTCCTTCAGTTCCGTAATATTCCCAACAACAGTACCCACTAAAGTCAGCCCGAAAACTAGATTCTCCGACAACGCGTTAAATACCTCAATTCAAGTTAATTGTCAAACGGCTTTAAACAAAATCACGGCTTTCCCTCAGGATACTTTCAAACACAAGCACATTCTCATCATTTTCAGTAGTACTTAATGATAATTCCTCCTTATCATCGAACATTTCTCTGATATTGGCTATAATATCTGCCATCTCCTTAACCTTCTCCGTCATACTCCTATAAATTTCTGTATGATTTACGAGTAAATGTAGTCCAGTGGCAACAGTATACTTGTCGATTTACAATAGTGTCTTTAAATCACATATTGTTTCCTTGATAAGCATAACTACGACTTGAGCAACCTGTTCGTCCTTCTCTTCAACAAGTCTCAATCTCTTCAAATTATTTATTAACACTTTTACTACAAGAATACGCCAACCCTTATCACTTTCAACCAACTTGCTGTAAGTTGTATTCTTCAATAATCACAAAATAGCTTCAGCTATCGCCATTTCCTTAGGAATCAACATCGAGATTGTCTGGACAGCCTAAAACGAAACACAATTTACTGCAACTTCCAGGATGCTATATAGGGGATAAAGGCATCTGTTAATAGTGCGAAGGTGCACAATAACATAATGAAACAGACATGGTCTGATACCTGTGATCTAAGATATACCACCTCACATGACGGACAACTATACGTATATCAATTTCAAACAAACACGTGCCTCAATTCAATACCTATATAATTGGAACTCCTGCTAACGATACAAAACTTTAATAAACTTACAGTTCAAATTGTTCATTAAGTACGAGTTGTGATTGAAGATACCTTTGACGTTGCAGAACCTTTACACAGTGAGATCGCATCACATAGTCATACTCTGAACCCAACATAAACCGCATATCATTGGCGTAAACTAGCTTAAGAAAATGAATTCCGAAGCTATATTGTTGTTTTCTGCAATGATGATTGAATTAGAAGAACGAGTTTGTGATCACAAAGTGTGGTCAGTAGGTTTTTTTAAAAAACAAGTTTTTATGGGTGGGATTAAATATGGAGAGGAAGGGTCACAATATGTATTGGAATGGAGGTCCAAGATAAGTTTGACAAAATTGAATGTATGGGTCAAATTTCAATTCGGTATTCCAACTTCAAGTGAATTTGCTATGGTTTGTGAACTTCGGTTTATTATGCAGGTTAGCTGTAAAAAACAATTATATTGCCCATTATTGTTTCCAATATTTGTCCAAAACTTAACCCAATAAAAATCACACATATGATTTAATTATATTGTAATATATATAAGAATCACGTTGTGGATGTTTTTACAAACACTCTTATTTTATAAATTATTAGAATTATATGAACGGTTTCATTATATTAGAATTGCATTGTACCAAGCGAAGGTGGTTTAAGTGGTGGTTGGTGGGTGTCTAAGAGAGTGGTGAGTGGTGGCTGAGGGGTTTGATGTAATTCTTTAGGGGTGGAATAAGGGTGGTGGGTGGTGGCAGGGGAAGAGGATCAACTCTTAAGGCGTTAACCTTTATCAAGAGCACGAGGCTCTGATACCATAATAGATGAACCATCTCAACCAAAACCTTAAGGTAATGGTTGAGGCCCAACTATTATTAATATTCCTAATATAAATATAGTCAATAAATCTTAACAGATGCAATTTAAGTAACCAATTTATTTTTAAAATATGTTATTATAACGGCAAACTTTATATTTTAAAGTTAATAAAAATATTAGTTACAAGTTGTATGCATCAATCAACCATAATATAACATGCGTTAAATACCCTATAGGTTGATGTATCAAATGATCTTCATGAATATTTTAAATTGCAAATATAGTTACTTTTCTGGGAATATTGCCACATGTAAGTTCACTAGACTTACATTACTTTTTTTTTTTACTGAAAGCATTAGCGTAATGGTTGCGCTGAACAACTGATGGCATAATTGGAGACTAGGAGAGGCTCGGATGTCGTTAGGGGTAAGGCCGTGTAAAACTGATTCTTATCAACACAACATTTAAATGTCTGCAAAGAACTCCGAATTGTATTATATTGGTACTAATTTTATAAAAATGAAATTTTGCAGCACTACAAAGATTAAGTGAAGGGTTTAAGTATGCAAACAATGGTAAGCTATGTGGAGATCGTTTTTGAACACTACAATTGTGTCCAGATGCAAACCACCTAGGTCAAATTCGTCCTGAACCTTACAAAGGAGGAGCTGGATCTGTTCCGAACAAAGGATATCCCGGAAACAGCAAATGTTCAACCAAATTGCAATGAAAATGACTTCTCAAAACCTCGAAAAAATTCACATGCTTTTGCGGCTATAGGTGTTGTGGTTATTGTCCTTGTTTTGTCAGTGATCAGCGCGTACATCTTCACAAGATACCGTAGGACAAATCAAAACTTCGGGAGCTCATTGCACACAGCGTATCATGAACGAAGGTGTGTATTATTTATCAATATTGATCAATCCTCTATCTAAGCAGCTCGTGTTCTTTAATCTTTATCCGGATGTCTGTTGCTGGTACTGTTTCCACAGACTTTCTGTTGATTGTGTTGCAGGATCTTCTGCTACTTCGTCGAGATTTAAGATTGATTTTAGTGAGTGCAACACTGAATGCAGATTTGTTTTCCAGTTGCTATGGTGGCTCTCCAATGATTCACATACCGGTAAGTAGAACAACTCATTCTGAAATGAACAAGGAAGTAGGAAGCATTTTTGTTTTAGTGTAACTTGTTTTCTTGGTTAAATAGTTTCAACTTCGTCTTTTTTTACAAAGATTTAGACATGCATATATTGTTTTTCGTTTAATTAGTTTCAGTTTAGTATTGATTTTCTAATTATTCCATTTTGACAGGGATTCACCATTTCACCTACCCTGTTATTTTCTAGAAGATGTGCCGGAAAGTACATGATATAAATTGACATCATTCAACCAAATTGATGACTATGGCCAAGGAAAAAGTCCGGAAGGCACAAAAACAGTTGGTGCCAAGGAAAAAGAAGAGCCAGATTACTACACTGGTTGAGGTCTGTGCTTTACTAGATATTCCGTTTCCTACTCGTAAACTCTATTTTCTACCTTCTACTTTATCCAAAGCCATACATGTATGCTTCTTAGGAAATTAGGTTGGCATTTTGTTTGTCGTAGGTCTTTCCGTCTTATTTACGTATAGACAAACGGATCTAAATCATCTTATTTACGAACTATTAACTTTGGTATTTGGATCCGCTTCACAATAATGCTCCTTATAACGGCCAGGAATCAAAATTTATTTACCCGGCATAAATGCTGTTTTATTTCCTTTCCTTTTTCGACCGTATTTTCATATTCGATCTGCTATTTAAATTTAGTTATTTGGCAAATAACTGAGGATGAGATTGTGTGGGGATAAACTATGCTCCGGTTAGTTTATATACAAGTGAACATATTAATTCGCATATACCGGATTTGATTGGAGAAGCATGTTCTTTGTAACACATAGCTTTCTCTGTGTCTCTTTATATTTCTCCTTCAGGCAAAAGGAGGCTGAAGGATCTATTGCGTCAACATGATAATCGTTGTTGTGCTGATTGTGGTGCCCCAAATCCAAAATGGGCGTAGGTTCTTAGCCAAACAAGTTGTGATTAACTACAAGACTGTTCGAATCACGAGTTATTTTCAAGTCAATATTAGATCCCTGAGTAAGAGCAACAGCTTATTTACGATGTGCACCCACTAAGACATCCTTTAGTTCCGTAATATTCCCAACAACAATACCCATTAAAGTCAGCCCTAAAACTAGATTCTCGGACAACGCGTTAGATAACTCAGTTCAAATTGATTGCCAATCGACTTTAAGCAAAACCATGCCTTTTCTCACACACAGCTTTTACACACAAGCACATTCTAATCATTTTGAGGAGTACTTAATGATAACTCCTCGTCACGGAACATTTCCCTCATCTTGGCTATAATATCTGCCATCTCAATAACCTTCTCCGTCATACTTCTATAAATTTCTGTATGATTCTCGATTAAATGTCGTGTTATAGTAACAGTATATTTGTCGAATTGCAGCAATGGCGCTGTAATGAATTCCATTATAATTATGCGTAGCTGTGACATGCAGCTTTAGATTCAGCAACTGAGTACATGTAGCAATGTAGCTAACACTGATGCGATTTTAGTAGATATTTTGATTGATATAGAATATCGACCATTAACCTAATTAGAACCTGCAAGACAATACCTTAACATCATTGAAAATTTAATGACTGCCATAGACCCATCTGCGATCTTCTTGTGGGTATACAATTCTTATTTTAGTCAGTAACAACTAATAAACTACCGAAGTAATTCAAATTTTAAGCGTTCTAAAGAAAGTATCAGGCCCCCGGGTAATGCATAAGTCTGATTGCACAAGTTCTTCTTATCCTGCATTCAAACCAGTTGGGGTTAATGAGGATGTCGTTATATCACCAAGCAACACTATGACACAGTGTCTGATTCCACAACTAACTTAAACAGTAAGATCACTGTTATCTTAGTAAACGCCTTAAATTAGTGATTCATGCATACAGATGAAAGGTAAGTTCAGTAAAGCGAATAACAGGGAAAATAATCTTCGATCTGCCTAACTCGACTACAGTGGAACATTAACCTCATATATCACTTAAACTAACAGCACACCATACGTTAGGGAATGCCAGTAAAAGGTTGACATCATATTAGTAAATGAGGTTGATTACGGTATACTTTCGGATGATGAAACAGATGTGAGATTTATACTTAAGAATGAAAAAATTTCTGATTAATAGGATCATGTTATGTCCTTGAATAAGAAGCAGATGATTGCCTGTTATATCAGGATCTGCAAATTGTATAATAAATTATGGCTATGTCCCTTATCAGAGGCGTGTTTGCACTGGTTGTAATGATGAATTCCATGTAGTTTAATTTCATTTCATGTATACGCAACTACAATTCTCATTAAACTTAATATGATATGGGGTAAATGTCATCATCTTCCTTACATATCAACCACTTGTCTTTTGGAATAAGCTTATGATTGCAAAAGGGACTTAGTCAACAACTGCTCACAAATTATGCATGAATTAATTAACACTAAACGATGTACGCTACCATTTTGAAAGTCGAATATGGCAGAGGCTTACGTCACACTGGTGGACCTGAATGTACATTTGCCAACTTCCAGTATTAGTTATCCTTCTAACAGAAGAACAAATTTCCTAAGGGCAGTTGTTACTGCATCTCCATCAAAAATAGCACAATTAGCAGTGTTTAAGTATTGGAGTAAAAACTCTAAGCGGACGTTGGTTATTGGAAACTCCAGCTTCGTCCTATACAACATTAGCATGTTTTCGGAAGTTAAAGTTTCTACCAGTCTCTTTGATCAACTGATTATGAATTTAGGATGTTAAGTATTGCCCGCAAAACAATATGTTCCAGGTACATTTTGATCACACATTACCTTAAAAATTTGTTAAAGGGCAAAGAATGTACTGGTGAGATTTCAAGTTGGGTATTGAAGTTCAAGTTAGTTTGCAATATTTTATTGTTTTTTTTAACAATTACCAAACAAAAACAAATCCAATACAAATTTATTTTATAAACCTAAGTACAAATACCTTGAAACGTACATATAGTTACGGGTTATTAACAACTGGAATGTTGTTATCGTATTCAAACACAAAAGTGAGTATAATGTTTTAAACAAATCCAAATGATAAAGTTTGTATAGATTTTAAGATAATGAATAATGTGTTAATCAAACATATAAAAATATTGTTTAGAGCACAATAACTGGTATGATTGCCATGAAAATAACTTATAACGACAAATGAACTCTTTACTAAAATTATCCCAAACGAATACTTAAAAGTCCATTACAAGCATACTGAAACAAATTAATCTAAACGTAACTACGTGTCCAACGTCTCCACTTATTGACATGACCAATTTGAACTGCAAGAAACTCCGGATAAGGTCGTTTAATGCCGCAACTGTAAGGTTGCGGCTCGCCAACTAGTTATTATAAATAGGAGGGAGTATAATATTTGCCTATTAATAGAACCAGAAATTGGGTCATGTAACCTTTCATGGTAATTTCACTAAAAATTCACATTTTATGAATATTTTTTCACCAAAATAATTTACAAAAACATTTAAACGTATTTTTTTAATAATTAGGAATTTTAGGATTAAAATTGATCAATAATTATGACTTTAAATAATAGTAAAATGTTTCATTTAGTAAATTTGATTATTAAAAGCAAGTTATGTGGTTAACTGCATATTAAGAGAAACTTATGAGGCCAATTTGCTACATTTATAAATTAATGGGCATAATTGCACATAATATCAAAATTATTGGGGTGATTTGCTATATTACCTAATATCGAATATTAAATAAGTTAAATTGTACTTTTTCCATTTTCCAATGATGTACCAATTTTATTAAAATACTCCACTCATATATTTGACAAATGTCTACACCATATAAAAGCGGAGGAAGTATCTCATTGAGATATATGGGACAAATTTCATGTTAATTTTGATGTCCAAGACCTTTAATTAGACATCTCTAATTAGTTACTTAAGTACTTGTAAATCGTAAAAGCTCCTTACATTGCTAAGGAAAAATGGGCACAACACAAGGACTCTTTCCTTATGTTGTTCTTAAGCTCTTTTGTCAATTGTGGTGGATGATCATCCAAAACCTCAACTTGGAGGTCATCCTCTTAATTGCACCCAAAACTAACCTAAATAATTCTTAATTTTATTGACTAGATAAAACTAGGAAATACTTATATATATATATATATATATATATATATATATATATATATATATATATGTAATATTACTACTTTAATAATATTAATTTATGTATAATATTCTTGTGTGAATTTTGAAGAAAAAGTAAGATTAAACGTTTTAGTGGGTTTGACCGGTTACCCATGGATATATTTGTTTAGTCCATACCCGTCCGCTAAAATAGCGGGTCAACTTAAAATTGTCTATTAACCATTTTTTAAGATAATTTACGAGTCCAAATCCACTTCAGTAGCGGGCTGGACGAGTCGCCCCGGAGATGTTCAACTATATGTGAGGGGTATATATATATAGGTCATGAAATGTAAACAATTGATGAGAACATTTGTTAGTGGATTATGCCAAAACATGTGTTGCCTTGAGTCTTGACACATGTAAAATGACGGCATAGTGAGTCAATTTCGATCCATTTCTATTTCCAACATTTTTTCAACAAATGTTTTAGACTTATATTAAGTTATCTAATATAATTTACAGTTAGTCTTGCTTGTGACGGGTCGGGTGGAGAGACGGATAATAACACTCACAAAACGAATAGGGGGACAAGGTGGGGCACCTCCATATGCTTTCCTCTCTCCTCTAAATGGGCATTTTGTGAGACAAAATGGTATCCGTCTTCTCCTTGTGACGGATACCCTCCGTCTACAATGAGAATTTGTGTATAATTTAATACTAATTTAATTATTGACCACTTAAATAATATTCCTCCTATTTTCTATGTTGTTCTCCTTTCTATTTCCATCTAATTTCATTGTTGTTCCTTATTTCATTTTTTGGACAACTTTGTTTAGTTCAAAATCAATTTGGTCAGGGTTATGTGTATTATGTGGTCCAAATTGATTCCCTTATTTCGCATGCCAAAATAAACAAGGAAAAACAAAGGATATAAATTAACAAATAACGTACACTTAACTATTAAGTAACATTTTATCATTTATTCAATATAAAATATGTTTTATAATTAATAATTAGTTAATTTTACAAACTCTTTTAAATATTATTAACTAATTAGTTATGCCTCATACTATACACACAGTACAAAATAATTTAGTTAATTAACAATTTATTACTAAATTCCAAATAACTTTTCTTAATTAATTATCACATAACTAAATAATAAATTCTTTTGGCCTGAGTTTGTAACTCGTCATCAAATAATAAATTCACTTGGCTCTTATAAAGTTATTAAATACAAATTACTAATTATATTATATCTCATACAAATAATTAGTCTATCCATCTAGGCATCGTCTTATAAGTGTGATCTCGGTAAATCAAATGATCACCGCCGTTATACGACAATAACTTCTAACTTTAGACAGCTAAGTATTATCGATTTATGTTAATTAGTTGACAAGTATATCACAACATATATCCTGAATATTCTTTGTATGAGATTTATTATGTAGACACACTATGAAACAATCTATGACTTATTCAATATAAGAATCTTAATTGACGCTCAAATAAGCTGACAATAAAAACTTTTTTTAAATCTTGGCTCTTGACTCGGTATGTCGAGCAGGATGGTAATAAACCCAAAAAAAAAAATGCTCATTTAGATATTTGATCTAAGCTGAATTATCGAATCGGGTATTCAAAAATTCAAGTCGAATTCTAACCGTTTTCAAATCAATTCGAATAATTGTCTTTTTTTTAATAAGCCCAAGTCACAAATATAAAACGGGTCTTTAGGCTTTATCGAGATCCACCCGACTCATAAAATTCAAGTCGAATCCTCACTTCCCCAGTCACAATAACGCAAAAGAACAATTCTTCTAAGACCATCCCCAAGCAAGGTGGATGGAGAGGTCAATAAGTAATTGGGTCAAGTTAATTAAGTATTAGCAACTTAATTAGCATGACCCATTACAAAATAGGGTCAATTGGTGACCTCTTTTGTTAGTATTGACCCACTTATTGACCTAGTAGTTGTTTGATTGTTATTGGCTTAGAAATGTGAAGAGTTTAAAATATAGTAATAGTAATGGATAAAGTAAGAGAGATGAATTTTTTAGTGGGGTAAAAAATGTGGAAAATAATTAAAAATGTTGGAAAGTAAAAAATAATTGGGTTGATGACCTAGGTGGTGACCTTTTGCTTGGGAGGGTGAAAATGGGTCAATATAAATTAGGTGTAATTAAGGGTAAAAATATGTACTTCCTCCATTCAAATCCAATCTACACTTATTCCATTTTAATCCATTCATATCCAAACTACCACTTTTCTATTAAAGCCTAAAAAATTACTAAAGTGTCCTTATGAATATCAATTAATTACACAAAATGCCATTGAATGACCCACCATTAATCAACTATCACCCATTTAAATTAATAAAAAACACCTTTCACACATCCAATTGTACTTTTAATAATTTTTTAACCTATTTCTTAATATTTGTGCAAAAAGCAAAACAACACTTTGGATATGAATGGAGGAAGTATTGACCTAATTAAGGTGACACTTGCTTGGGGATGGTCTAATAAAAACCCTAAATCCCCAAATCGAGCGATGTTGAGATTCCGTTGCTGCAAATTCAGCATTCAAGTTCCTGATTATTATCTGCATCATTTTCAACATCATCTTCCTTTTTCAACTAATTCGTCTACCCAAAACGCTAAATCCCCAAATCAATCTTACACTAATTATTTAGTTGATTATCTGGGTTTCTCTCATCAACAAGCTCAATCCATTTCTACCAAGGTTCTTTACAAGTATGCTGACTACTCCAAATTCTCTGATAATGCTAATTCTGTTATTCATTTCTTCAAACAACACGGTTTTGATGATACGCATATCAAAAAGGCTGTATCTTCTGACCCTCGAATCTTATCTGCTAATGTTGAGCAAACTCTAAAACCCAAATTTCAACTTTTCCAAGATCATGGTTTTTCTGACTCTGATTTAGTTTCTGTTATTTCGTCGAATCCTAAAATTGTAGCAACACAAATGGAACCTATTATCCCTAATCTCAGGGTAATTTTGGGCAGTACTGACAACCTAATCAAGTTTTTTAGAAATATCCATTTTAGCATGGGACCATCTGCGTTGGCAAATCTTAATTCAAATATTGCATTGTTGAATAAGGAGTGTGGTCTTGATATTAATCTTATTCGGAATGTCATTCTTCGGCATCCAGGACCCTATTTCAGGGATACTGAGTTTTTCAAAAATACAATGGTTAGGGTTGAAAAGGAATTAGGGATTCCTCGAAATTCTGGGGTGTTTACATACGGCATGCGTTTGTTGTCTACTTGTAGTAAGAAGACAATCGACTCGAAATGTCAGGTGCTCAAAAGCTTTGGATGGACTGAATATGATGTTTCTGAATTAATGAGGAGAAATCCTCTCATTTTTCTATTATCTGAAGAAAATATTAGGACAAAGTTGGGGTTTTTGATGACTGAGCTAGGTTACAAGCCTGATTACTTAGCTACACATGCTAAGTTGTTGACTAATAGCCTCGTGAACCTATTGGTGCCTAGGCATCGGGTGTTGTTGGTACTGAAGGAGAAGGGTTTGTTAGATTACTACAACTTTTATACCGTCGCCGACAAAACTGAGAAGGAATTCTTAAAGACACTTATTGAACCTTATAAGGAGGATGCACCGGGTCTTCTTGAACTTTATCAAAGCAGCAAAGGACGTTCCAAAGTTGACACCATTTCAAGGCATTAGCAATGTCAAGCCCTCTCTTTTTCCTAGAGTCGCCGAGGTTCGTCCAACTATTTTCTCTCTTTTACCTAAGCCGCACTGAAAAATATTGTCAAATGTGTTTTTATTGGTGTAGTTGGTTGATGACATTGTATGCTTGACTTAAGATTGAAGCAACATTCCTTATGGTTTATTTTCTACGGTGTGTCAAACGTTTTTTTAGGTGTAGTTGGTTAGTGACTCCGTACTTATCAGTGAATAAGTATTATGTCAAGTAAATCTGATGAGACATAAAAACTTGTCCAGTTTAATCCTATGTTGTGCTACTTGTTATTTGAGAAGATTACAGTAGAAATGTGCTAATGTACGTTTCATAAACTGTCGGTTTATGATGTACAATAGATAGCATGACACCATGAATGTGCAACAACTATGGCAGAATGTATAAAAAACATATTGTACGAACTGTTTGCTGCTCCTGAATTTCGACTTTTTTTGCAGCAAAAATACATATATCCACAAACTATTGCGAAAAATATTATCATAATCAAAATTACATACACCACTTGAACCCCTTGAGATATCATATTGTTACCTTGATTTTTCTCTTTAATTATTCTCAAGAATGTCGTTCTACTTATATTATTCGGAAATTTGATAATTTGTCGTTTGTATCTTGAATGATTACATTTGAACCATATTTTAGTACTCCAGGGATCTAAATCATATCACCTAGTACAGGCTACATATAATAAGTTTAGGATTACGGTATAATACAATATATATACCGTAATATTCTCCAACATTAGTCTCGACAATATCGCTCATTTAGTTTTCTAAATCTAAATTAATATGCTTACCTTAATTACACACTTGATATCTTGTGTTTAGGATCCTCTGCAGGTTTCCTTTGCCTTCGATAGCATTCAATATTATTTTCTCTAGACTAGATTATGGCTTACAGCGGCGTGTCATGCTATGCTTATCACTTCCTCCCATTACATTTGTTCTTCCCATTAACTGTTCATAAAATCCGGTCATTCGATCTTTGGTCCTCTCCGGTTTATAACCCGCTCTTGGATTGATGTTCACCCTTATGTTTATGTTCATCTAAACATGTTATAACATACAGAACAGTGTTTTAGATGAAGTTATTATAGACGAAGTTATTATAGACAACCACACGTGAGATCAAATCCGCAGCCCTTTATAGAGGTGATTATTGATGAATTTTCACAGCAAAAATATAAGTATATAATCCTTAACATTCTTATATAACCTCGGCCTGTCCATGTTAATAACCTCGCTTAAGGGTCTTATTACTTTGTCTATGTTTACATCACTTGGCACCGCTACTGATATTCGCCTTCTCCTTATTGATCACCACCTTCTGTACTAGACTCTTCAATATTCCATTACTCATTATCTGCAAACACGATCTTGATGGAGACTGCTCATGTACTCACAAGTCACAAGTATCATTACTCGATACCCTTACCAAACAAACTGGCACTTTAACTGGGGTAAACGGTAGCCTCATGGCTGTTATAGGAATTTTGTTGGGGGTGAATTTTCATAGCATTGATGGCACTTTCACCTCTTGCATAGTGCTGCAAAAATGTCGGAATATAGTTGTCGACATTCTTGTATAACTTCAGCCTATCCTTGTCGAAAAGCTCACTTAAGGGTCCTATTTCTTTGTCTATGGCCACACTACTTGGCACGGCTACTGACATCCTTTCCTTCTGCTTGTCGATCACCGCCCTGTGTACTGAACTCTTCAATTTTCCATTACTCATTATCTGCAAACACGATTTTGACAGGGACTGGTTAAGTGAAACAGTCTTTCGTAACTAGTAATTCATGATGTCGACAATATGACAGGTTAGAAAAGTTAACATCACCTCCAACTGATCACCAACATTGATAAAAAGAGCGTTGGGAATAACTGACACTTTATGCCATTGGTCATCTTTGAGAACCTGAAGACCTTCAACATCTTTGTCCTGGAGAAGCATTGTAATTAGGGTACCATCAGAGTGCGCTCTAAGGCCTAAAACACGATCAGGGTGCGGACATGGAGGATAAAAGTTGAATCTTGCAAAGAAAGTGTCATCTTCTCCTAACTGACTTAAGAAAGTGTTCTCGTCCAAGCTCAGTGATTTAGCTATAGCTCGCAGCATGATTTCTTAAAACAACACGGTGTTGGGCAATACTGACAACCTAATCAAGTTTTTTAGAAAAGACCTTTTATTCATGGGACCATCTGCTTTGGGAAATCTTAATTCAAATATTGCACTGTTGAATAAGGACTATGGTCTTGATATTAATGTTATTCGGAATGCCATTCTTCAGTTTCCCGGATCCTTTTTTAGGGATACTGAGTTTTTCCGAAATACAATCGTTAGGGTTGAAAACGAATTAGGGATTCCTCGAGATTCTGTGATGTTTACATACGGCATACAATTGTTGTCTGCCTCGAGTCAGAAAAATATCAAATCGAAATATCATGTGCTCAAAAGCTTTGGATGGACTGAATATGATGTTTCTTAATTAATGAGGTGAAATCCTATCATTCTTCTAACATCTGAAGAAAATATTAGGAAAAAGTTGGGGTTTTTGATGACTGAGCTAGGTTACAAGCCTGATTACTTAGCTACACATTCTATATTGTTGGGTAGTAGCCTCAAGAAGCAACTGGTGCCTATGCATCGGGTGTTGTTGGTTTTGAAGGAGAAGGGTTTGTTAGATTACAACTTCTTTAGTACCATCCTTAAAACTGAGAAGGAGTTCTTAAAGGTGTTTATTGAACCTTTTAAGGAGGATGCACCGGGTCTTCTTGAACTTTATCAAAGCAGCAAAGGACGTTCCAAAGTTGACACCATTTCAAGGCATTAGCAATGTCAAGCCCTCTCTTTTTCCTAGAGTCGCCGAGGTTGGTCCAACTATTTTCTCTCTTTTACGTAAGCTGCACTGAAAAATATTGTCAAATGTGTGTTTATAGGTGTAGTCGGTTAATGACATTGTATGCTTGACTTATGAGTGAAACGACATTCCTAATGGTTTATTTTCTACGGTGTGCACTCTTCAGGTTGTCATGGCCATTGTTTTGTTAATAGTATAAAAAATTAGAAGCCCTAGTGCCTCTGACTTGTCTCCAATTATGGTTCTTTAGGAATTACCCGACTTCCTGTTTATGTTGTGTGCTTGTCTTCCAACTTCTATAGTTCGTCTTCTACGAATTAACTTCTTTAAGTATTAGCGTATGAGTTCGAGTATAACTATGATCCCTCTTACTTATGTTCTTGGTTGTTTCCTCTTTTGAGCTTCTGGTTCGGGATTTTCGAATTTGGAGACTATGTAATGATTCTAATGGATAAAATGGTGGCCTCGTGGTGTGATTTGTGGAGACTGTAGAATGTTTGAGTTTTACCTTATTGCCTTTTAAATTGAAGGGGTGAGGTAGTTGTAGCTCGCTTGCCAGCTTGTTAATGGCTTAGGTGTGTATGGAGAATATAAACGACAAAACTTGTTAAAGTGAGAATAATGATGGAAGCTGAAGAAACGTTCTAGGGTATTTGAAACCAAAGTGGGGGATTGTTATAAAGTTTTTGCCATCAAGCAGTTATGATGGATTCAGGACATTTACCCTAAGTAAGTAAAGAGGTTCATTTTTTTTATGATTTAATCCTGAGGGATGGTATCTGTAGATTTGAATGCTTTCTTTATATGCGTTTTACTTACTCTTAAGAATGAGTAGCGAATGACAAAAAGACAGGAATTTCAGGTTTGATCCTACATTATATAGTTGCTTTAGGACATTTTGGGGGTGTCTGATGAGTATCTTTAGTTGGAATAAGACCCTTTTATTGAAAAATATATGGAGGCTAGCTAGTGACACTTGCTCCATTTGGACGCAATGGTGCAATAGGTGTTTTTTTTCAAGTACGGATTGCTGGCAGGTGATGGCTGTAAATTCATCTTCTCCCCGCGGAAAGCTCTGAATAGGGTGAGGGATGAGTTTATTCGTAAATTGGGAATTGGGATCACTTGGTAATGCTCAAGAATATCCGAGACAATGGAGCACCTCTGTAAACTGGCACTTGGGTACGTTTATGCTGTTTTTAAAGGTTCTTTCCCAAAATTCCAGTCTGTTAAACCACTCCTTGACAGTGTTGTTATGTCCTAACATGTTATAGTGACTTCTCTTGCTGCTCAACATGCCCTCCATACGGAGGATAATCTTTGCAAAAGAGGTTGGATAATCCCTAATAGATGTTGTCTATGTGAGGCCGCTCTGGAATCTGCAAGCCACTTGTTTTTTAATGTCCTTACTCAAGTGTTGTATTGCAGTAGTTCCTCTTTGGCGGGGGGTTACCCGTTACTCGACAACCCGTTAGCTTGAAATATGAGTTAATCAAGCTCCCTATGTTTAAGGGAAAGGGGTGGAGGAAAAACTGGGTTGGATTTGTTATATCTGCAACTGTTTATATCAACTGTTTACATACAAAGTTATAGCACATTATTCATCTAATTTAATGTTTAAAAAGAAGCTATGAGACAATAGTAAAAATAGTTTTGAAAAAAGTAAATTGGCTATTGGCAAACAATTAATCTTGGACGGGGGCATATATACCAGAGTTGATCATGGGTCGGGTTTGATAAGGCTTGGGCCGGGCTGATATGCTAGAAACAACCCATTTATTAGGGTCAGGCCGTGCCAAGTCCATAGGCCTTTTCTTTAGCCCAAATCCAATCCTTATGGACTCAAACGAGATAGGACTTTTTTGGCTCTTACGACTCGTGACACCTTCAAAATGTGAAAGAGGCAAAAAGCGCACAATGAAAAAAATACAACTAAAAAGGCTTGAAACAAGGTTTTAGCAAATTTTAATCCACAAGTGCAAGTCAATTGAACCCAAACTTGATATTGATAAGATGAATATAGAACTTGTCCATAGACAGTAGAATATCAATAATCAACGGGGTTTTTAACTTTTTTGCTTACTGATACAATAATGTACACAACTACACATTACACGAATTGTTGGGTCAATGCCTTGAATCTGTTAGTCGACATCTGTTTACCGTAATTATTGGGCTAGGGTTATGTCCTAGGCCTTATTAGGTCAAATATGTATTAAGTTAGAGAGTACTTTATAAACTCTCTAACCCTCACCCTAGCAGTCATGATTAATATACCGTTTGAAATCTGTAATCTGAAAACTCATCACACATAAAAAAACTCTCTCACTTCTGCCCTGTAGACGTAGCTAACACACCGTTAGTGAACCACGTAAATTTGTACGTTGTTTTCTTTATTGTTCTTTATTTGTTTTTCTCGCATCCGTTACAACAAACTGGTATTAGAGCCTTCGGGTTCCTGACCAGCGAGAAAGATGTCAGCAATGAACATAAAGATCGATCGCTTTACCGGGAGGAATAGTTTTTGTCTTTGGCAGATCAAGATGCGGGCTCTGTTAAAGCAATAAAGGTTATGGACGCCGCTTCAAAAGAAGCAGGAAGGCGTTGCGGCGGCCGTTGTCGTAACCGCTGAAATGACCAGTCTGGAGGAGAAGGCACATTCAACAATTATGTTGTGTCTTGCTGATGATATCATTACTGAAGTTGCAGAGGAAGATATCGTCGCAGGTCTATATGCAAAGCTTGAGAGTCTTTATATAACGAAGTCTTTGACAAATAAGTTGTTTCTAAAGCAACGTCTGTTCAGTCTGAGAATGCAGGAAGGTATGCCTCTCTGGGATCATTTAGATCAGTTGAACACAATTTTACTAGAGCTGCGTAATACTGATGTTAAGGTAGAACACTACAACAGATACTGGCATTAGCGATTGCAAATGGCGACCAATTTCAGTCGCCCTTCTCATTTTAGCGACCAAGTCCAGTCGCCCCCACTTAGTCGCTAGGTTTGGTCGCTAAATTAGCGACTGAAATTGGTCGCTAATTTAGCTACTGATTTCAGTCGCTAAATTAGCGACCATTTTCAGTCGCTAATTGGTCGCTATTGGAAAAAAGAAACAGAAGGTTAGCGACCGAAAATGGTCGCCAAATTTACATTTTTTGGTCGCTAATTTTACATGTTTTTGGCTGTAAAAATATGTTTTGTCCTAGCCAAATTCCTAGCTATTACTTACAAACCTGCAAGCAAAAGCAACAACAGCAGCGCACAACCCAAATGATACCAAACAACTGAAACTTAAATAAATAAAATTGATTCGGATTACAAAGTACCAAATTCGGGTGCTTGTCCAATGAAAAAAAAATATCCAACGCATTCAACACTAACAAACTAGAAGATACATACACTAGCTAAGACACCGGGAAATATGCTCCCGCCCCACTGCCATCTTCCGAATCTCTTGGATCCCTATCCTGTGGGCGCCAACCACTGTTGCAATTGGCAAAATAAGAGGACATCTTGTCCATTTCTTCTTTCATTCTTCTCATTTCTTCACCTCTTTTAGCGTCCCTTCTATCCTTCTCAGCTAGTTGAAGTTGTAGATGACTTACCAAGCCAGGAACATATGTCTGGTGCTGGGAGGAGGACCATCTTCTTGCCGGTGGGTCATAGAAAAGCTCTTTCTCTGAACCGGCCCCGTAGACTTCTCCTTTCTGAAAACCATCTACAAGCTCATACCAAAGCTGATTGTCGGAGATGTCAGGGTTCTTCTTCTTTCGGTCAAGAAATTGGCCCTACAAAAAATGAAACATTATTAATAATATATACAATAACACTTACATATAAATATATACTTTAAACAATACTATAAATACATTAAAAAATTAAATATACAATAATACCTACATATAATTCACGATCTTTTGAGTTTGCAAAGACGAACCATTTCTTTCCCTTCTTGGCATGTGTCTCCAGGAAGAGATCAACAACAGATTGTAACTGACCCTTATTTTTCTTTGCCTATAAAAAAAAAATGAATTCATGAAGTATTAGTCAGTTAATTAAAATTTAAAGTTAAATAATATACGAAGATAAAAGTAATAAACTACAAGAGTAAATAGTTACTCTTATCACTGCCCGATCATGGAATGACTGAGACCCACCATAATGAGTAGGCCCAACTTCCGCCTCGGGATCATCTTCACCCCTCTTGTTCGCCTTGTTCCGGGCCGACGCTTGCTCGAACTCCGGACTTTCTCTGTACTTAGTGAATTCTTCATATGATTGACCTATAATCAAATAAAATAGAAACTATTAATATAAATTAAAAAAGCGTTAAATTTTTAATTTTAATACGGTTATTAATAAATTATTACCTTTCATGAACGATGGCGCATTCTTTCTCCTCGACACCTTATACATAATGTCCTTTAGCCTCCTCTTACCAACATCATTAAATTTATCCCAAGCCACTCGCTCAAGGTCATTTAACCAATAGAAGGCACGCTACAAAAAAATAAGGGTTAGAGAAACAAATCAACCATAAATTTATTAAAATAAATAATTAATGTAAATACTTAAATAAGTACCCGAAAGGCGTTGAACCAAATCTCCTTGTCGTCGGGACTAGCTTTCGTTCTACAAGTAACGCCATGAATCATGTTCTCTTGAATGTTATTGGTGACGCCACGAATCGTCGTTTGATGTCTAAACCTGAAACCAAACATGAATGTTAATTAGACTAGGTTGAATAAAAAAATAAACAAACAAACAGTGAATAAAAAATTACCAAAGACCCGTCGGATCAATGATGATCCTGCCGTCAGTATGGCGGGGTACACGGACTTCCTCCTCCTCGTCACTCGATACATTGACCTCCACCTCCTCCTCCTCCTGTGATCGGACCGAGCTACTGTCCTCACTACCACTACAACCGCCCCGTTGTCTACCTCCTCCACGAGCCATGTGAACCTATAATTGTAGGAAAAATGTTAACATATATAACAGAATAAATGTTTGTAAAATATTAAAAAACAGAACCTAAACAAATTTATAAGATGTTAAGCTCCTACTACTTTTACTCATCACCATCATCGTCATCCTCTTCTTCTTCTTCTACCTCCTCCTCCTCGTCATCATCTTCTTCCTCCTCTTCTAACTCTTCATCATTATTATCTTGTAACTGATCTTGCCCCTCTCTTTCATCCTCTTCTAACTCCTCTTCCGCTTCTATCTCATTTCCATAAATGACTTCATGATCAACTGGGGACATAATTGACTCTGATACAACTTCTTCTTGGAAAAAGGATGTGTCGACTTCTGATCGCGCCTTCGTTTTAATTACCGCACACCAATTCTTTTGTTGTTTATCTTTACTTGTGCTAGGCGAAGATGCATAGTAAACTTGATGAGCTTGTTGTGCAAGTATAAATGGATCATATTTAGAATATGTTCGAGTGTGATTCACTTCTACAAGCTTGTAGCGATCATGGACTCTCGTTCCAGCTACATAATTATCTCTCCATTGAATCTTGAATAAGACAGCTTTATAACCCCGGTCACGCCCATTATAACACAACTCAAAGATATCCTCTAATATCCCATAATAGTCATTGCCATCAAGAGAAGAAATAGTAACGCTTGCATTTAGCCTTACTTTTCCCGTAGTTGAATGTGTGAAACGTAAACCCATTAACTAAATAATGATACCACGTAATAACCTTTCGAGAAGGACCCAAAGTCAAGCTTCTAACCACATCATCTTGGATATTTGGCTTAATTACATGTTTTCCGAAACCATGCTGGAAACTGATCCTCGTGTTTACTCCAAACATCCTCTCTTATAACATTAGGGTGATCAGTCATGAAATCTGTCACAAATTTTGCTTCATATGGCTCCAAAATTTCACAATTAGATAGCACATAAAGGTGAGCACGATTATACTCCTTGTCATCCAGAAATCTTGTTTCCCCAGTAGAAGAACACCCTTCATCATCTTGTACATGAAAACACTTGGGTAAACTTGTATCTAACTCAGCCGCTTCTTCAATGTTCAAGTTTTTTGCTTTGGTCTCGATATGTTTTTCAAAGTAAAACTAGTTTAATTTCCCGTGAAATCACGGGATTTTTCAAACTTTTCATTAATATTTTTTTCTTGGCGTAAATATTTTTTTACTGCGTTTTGTAGTAGTTTGATATTTACATAATTTTACAGTAGTGTTTTTTTTATTATAACATATTATTTTGCTATTCTCATTTCCATTATTTTGTAACCAAATAATATCATTTTTGTTCAACGTCAAAGTGATATTTTTGTTAATCAAACTTTATTAAAATGATGATACTTGTATTAGTAACAAAAATAATATCTAATATTCATCATAGTTTGGATACCTCTATATTTTTCTAGTTTGGAAATAATGATGATATTAAGATTTAAAATATTCTTCACTCATTTTCTCTAAACTATTGGAACTTTTAATAAAATAAAAATAAAATAAATGAGGTAAGTATATAGATTAAAGAACATGGATTTTCACATTGAAAACTCAAATTAGAAAAGATATGCTATTCATTAGTATTTGTTTTTTTTTTTTTTTTATGTATGTATGTAAATATTAACAGAATTAAGATAAATAAATTATCAAAAATCGATAGGTATCTACAATATATTTTTACCATATTATTATCAAAGCATCAATAAGACAACAACATCAAATGCATCATATCTCATTAGTACTCAAATCACAAGGAAAATATAAATTTACCATTTAGATCAACATAATTAAATATATAGATCGATAATACTATATTCATACTAAATTTATGTTAGTCATATTTGTAAGTTGTTGTTAATATCAATATTAATAAATTCACTACACATTAACAATGATGTATATATTAAAAATATCCGCTAAACAAACGATCACTATTAAAAATGTGAAATTAAAAAGTTACAGTTACAAATTAGTCACGCTAGTATTTCTTTCACAAATTTTGACAACAATTCACAAGTATTATATTCAATCATCGAGAATCTCAAGTGTTTTCATAAGCATTTGATAATGCCTAAAACAAACTATATAATACAAATGTTTGTCAAATTCCCCACTTCTCTTCTATTTCTCTCTTATTTTCTCATTTCCTGTGCCAATTTGATTCATGCTCACCACAAAGTAAATATTAAAAGGTGTTAATAAATCAAATGGAATAATTTGGTGACAATAAACAATTTTTTTCATTAATTTGTGTTTGCTAGGAATGTGTGCTAAAATTGTTACCAATTCATTTTCTTTTATAGGTGAAATATTTTCGTAACAGTAGAATATAAAAAATTTTAGCAGTAAATTATTATTATTATTAAGTGTAATATATAAATGCAAGTTTAAATAAATAAGTAATTAAGTCTATTTAATACTACTTTGCCTATGTATTTTCTATTTTTATTTTTCTTTATAAACAATAATAAAAAATTGGTCAAACATTTAAATGTAGTGGGTCACATGTTATTAAGTAACTATTAAATGTAGGCTTTTTATTTACTTTGTCTTTTCATTTTCTATTTTTACTTTTTTTTTAAATAAAAAAAAATTAATCTAGCATGTCAATATAGTGTGCCACGTGTTATTCTAGTATGTCAATATAATTCGCCACGTGTCATTCTAATACTACTCAATCTAGGCTTTTTATATTATTATATAGAAGAGCAAAAATTGACAATTTCGTCCGTTAGGTATGCATTGCAAATAGAACCTTCCACACGAGCTTTATTACCAATTTTCTTTTTCACATGATAAGAAACCTTTCGAAAGAATACATCCACCTATATTGAACGGGTCCACCAACTTTAGCTTCATATGGCAAATGAATGGGTAGATGCTCCATCGAATTGAAAAAAGAAGGCGGAAATATCATCTCAAGTTTACACAAAATTTCTGGTATTTGGTCTTCTAAACGAATCATGTCATCAACTAATATCGTGGAGGAACACAAGTCTCTGAAAAATTGACTAATTTCTGTAACTGCATTCCAAACGGTGGTCGTGAGTAAATTTTTCAAAGCCCCTGGTAACAAGCGCTCCATGAAAACATGACAGTCATGACTATTCAACCCTTTCAACTTCAATTCATTTAAATCAACACAACGGCTGAAATCTGAGGCATACCCATCGGGGAACTTTAAGTCTCTTACCCAATCGCACAATACCTTTCTTTGAGCTTTGTCAAGAACAAATGGTGCTTTTGGCATTGATCCATCCCTACGAATGTGAAGTTTAGGACGATCACAAAATTTCTTCAATTCTATTCTTGAGCCAATATTATCACGTGTCTTTCCTTTAACATCCATAATCGTATGAATAAGTAGCTCAAAGAAATTCTTTTCTATGTGCATCACATCCAAATTGTGTCTGATCAACATTGTTTAGGGTTTAGGGTAGGTCCCAAAAAATACTTCTTTTAAACCAACCACTCTTTTTCTTTTTTAACTCTCTAAATTCTTCTTCAGTCTCATCGTTGGTAGATGGCAATTCACGTATAGCCTCCCAGACTGCATCACCCGGGAGTCTATCCGGAGCATCGTCACGCACCTCATTTCCTTTTAAGAAAGCTTTTTGTTCTTTCTATGGACATGTCCATCCGGTAGGAAGCATCTATGACAATCAAACCAACTAATCTTTTTGAAATTAGGGAGGTAAAAAGCTTTGCTATTATCCATGCAATAAGGGCATGCCATTCGCGCCCCTGTTGTCCAGCCTGATAGCATACCGTATGCGGGGAAATCACTTACAGTCCACAACAGTGAAGCTCTTAGTTGGAAGTTTTGCTTCTTGGACACATCAAATGTTTCGACACCAACTTCCCACAGATACTTCAGTTCTTCCACCAGCAGTTGTAAATAAACATCCAAGTTATTTTTTGGGTTATGAGGACCAAAAATAAGTAGTGAGAGGAACATAAATTGTCTTTTCGAACATAGCCAAGGAGGTAAGTTGTAAGGTGTAATCATTACGGGCCAACACGAGTAAGATCTACCAAACTGACCAAAAGGGTCAAACCCATCCGTACATAAGCCAAGTCTCACATTGCGAGGTTCCTCAGCAAAATCAGGATAGAACCTATCAAAATGCTTCCACTCCTCTCCGTCACTCGGATGACACATCTTTCCTGGTGTATGAGGGTTTTCTTTGTGCCATCTCATTTGGTTGACAATATTTTTCGTGGCATATAACCTTTGAAGTCTTGGAGCTAGGGGAAGATAAATTAATGGGTTTAATCATATTGGTTTCTTTGTTTTTCCACTCTTCTTACCTTTTTTCCCTTCAAGATAATATTTCCCTCACTTGTCTCATATCTATCCCTTTGACATTTCTTACATTTGGGTTAGTAACGCATCATCTTTCCAAAAAAGCATACATCCTCCAGGACATGCGTCAATCTTTAATGTGGAAGCTGAAGACCTTTGACCACTTTTTTGGTATTGTAAATATTACGGGTCATAATGTTATTATCGGGTATAACATCTTCAATTAAAGTAGCAATACTGTCAACCGCTTTAAACGGCATATTGTACTAACATTTTAACGTTACTATCCTCGATGCAACTTGCAACAATGACATTCTGCTCCCCTCATATAAAGTTTTCTCGAAGTCCCTTAGCATATCAAAAAATGCTTTTGCCTTTGGGTTTGGATCTTCTTCCTCGGTTATAGGTACACGATCGGTATTAGTGAAAGTATTTGACTCAAAGGCATCAAGTACCATATCTCTATACGGGTTCTCATTTGATTGGAATTGAGGGTGTTCGGGATCAGAAGAATTCAAGTCAATATATTCTTCAAGATTTCAATTGGGTCCTTATCACTCCAACCTAAATCCATCAATGTATATTTCAAAACACTAGTAAACACACATTTGTGATTTATTAGTGAGAAAAAAAAATTTGGCAGCAATTCCCCTCAGTTCTTCAAATACACAATGTGAAATAAATTTGTATTTATTTCACATATGTATGCGAAGAACATTAAAGGAGTTGTTGCCAAACTCTTTCCCCATTAATAAAATCACAAATATGTATTTACTACCTAAGTGACTTAAAATATACAAAGACAGTCCCAAAATGGGGACTATTCATGAATTCCTCCTAACGAGTAATTCATGAACGGGTACTAGGTCAATAGTCATTCTTCCACGGAAAATATTCACAATAAATTACAATAATGTACTAATTTGAATAATAACATTCAACAATTTTTTTCCCAATTTCTAACAATATTAACACTCATTAACAATAACACCCAATTTTTTCCCAACTTTTGTCAATTTCTAACCGTAACATCAACTAATTTTCCGAAAATACTAATTAAATTACACATACAAACATAATAAACATAAAAAAATGTTCTTAAAATCATCCTAGAAATCTAATTACTAACTAAAGCTACTAACCTTAACAAACATCCAATTTTCCCCAATTTCAAACCCTAATCACAACTTTTACATAAAAAACCTAATTAACTTATACATAAAAACTTAATAAACATCCAAATGTTATACAAATCATCCTAATAATCTAATTACTAACAACAATTATGAATTAGTATAATATTATAAGGTATTCAATACATAGATTAACTTATTAAATCGACACAAACCTGAAAAAGGAGTATTAGGAAGGTGAACGGCGGTGGTGGGTGGTCCGGTGGCGCTGTGGTGGTCCGATAAACTCACGGTGGTGACGAGGGTGACGAGAGGTTTTGGGTTTTTTTTTGTTGAAGGTGTTAAGCAATGGGGGAATGACGGGAAGAAGAGGCGAAAAAAAATATAACAGGAGGACCACTTCGGTAGCTAAAATGGCGCTATGGTCGCCCTCGTATTCGCGCGGATTTTCTAGGATAATTTGGTGATAAAGTTTTGGTCGCTAAAATTAGCAACCGAAATCGGTCGCCCGCTTTTTTTTTGGTCGCTAATTTAGCGACTACTGTAGCGGTCACCTATGTAGTCGCCATTTCCGTAATTCTTGTAGTGAAAAATGAGGGTGCCGCATTTATTTTGCTAGTTTCTTTACCATTATCGTATGCGAATTTTGTAAAGTCTTTTATTGTGGGCAAAGATACCGTGTCTCTAGAAGATGTTAGATCGTCTCTTCATACTAGAGAATTGCGCCATAAGGCGCCTGGTACAGTTATAGATAATCAGGTCGCATGATTAGTAGCTAGCGGGGGTTATGGATAGGGAGATTCTGGGAAGAAAGGCATAATAAGCCGTCTTATTCTGGTTCTTCTAATTTCGTTGGTACCTCTTGTAGATCTGGATCTAAGGGTCCTAAACCTACTGATATTTGTAACTACAGTAAAGGAAAGGGCAATAGTAAATTCGATTGTCCCACGAAAGAGAAATAGAACAAATGTAACATCCCGTATTTTCGTAAATTATATTTTAAAGGTTTTAAATTACTTTTTCGGAATAAAATAATATTTTAATATTTATCGAGAAAGTATTTTTAAATAAATCGTTAAGATCCGTCTTAAGAACCTTAAGTCCTTAAGACGAATACAACTTGGCAAGTCAAATCCGTATCATAAAACCCGTTCACATTTCCAACCCGTTTTCATTTAAACGGGAAAAGACAATAAAACCCTACAACTCTTATGCATATGTCGACATTCATCTTCACCATCAAAAACATTCACTGCTCCCTAAAAACCTTCATTTCTCTTATTTCTTCAAAGCTTAAACTCAACATTTCGAGACCTTCCCGAAGTCGAAGCAAGGCAAGTCATACCTTTTAGGAATCCTTGCGAGATTTCCAAGACATCTATCTCTTTCAATTCCATTTTCGTTCAACTTGAAAGAGTGGCTGTTTTGTGTAAATTCCGTTTTATCATCTAAAAACCCGTTCTCTTGGTTGTAGGAGAAGACTTAGAAGATCTTGGTGTTGATAGTTACATTGTGGAAGAGGATCTTGGAGCATAACCGCATTAGAGGTGACAATTATGAGAAACTCGGCGTTATTTGTAATATTAGCACTTTTCTTGCTTGAGATGATTGTAGTTTCTGATTTTTCATGTTGTGATTGTTGTTGGGACTTAGTATCATGATAGGATTACATGAGAAAGACTTTCACATGCTTTGATTGTGTTATACTTGCCTAGATAATGAAATTTCAGAATATATGTGCTTAAGACGAATACAAAGGATGATCTTGTTGAGGCTTTATTGTGTTGATTGATACTTGTTTTTAGTGTATTTGAGACTTATATATGTTGGGTAATCTTTGGATGTTGCGATTTTTGAAGTTTAGAATCGATTTGGGAAGATTTGAGTATTGTAGGATTTAGAGCGTTTTCGTGCAGGGGGCTCTGAGCCGATAGGCTGACCGGCAGCCGGTCGGCCGACTCAGAGTCGTTATTATGTGTTTTGCGAGTGCTGAGCCTGAGGAAGGGTTCTGAGCCGGCAGGTCGGCCGCCGGTCGACCGGCTCAGAATCCCTCTTTGGGATGTTGGGATTTTTGTAAAGGCTTTGGGGGGGGACTCCCAGTCGGCTGACCGGCAGACGGTCCACCGGCTGAGAGCCTCTCCTTGTTGTTTTGGGTTTTTGAAGGAAGATATTAGGAAGGGACTCCCAGCCGGCTGGCCGGCGGACGGTCCACCGGTTGAGAGCCTCTTCTCATTGTTTTGCAGATTTTCGTAAAGGCATGGGAAGGAACTCCAAGCCGGTGGACCGGCAGACGGTCCCGGACCGGCTGAGAGCCCCTATTCTCATTAATTGGTTTATAACTTTCAAACAGTTAATCGTTTTTGTTTGAGATTCGTTCCGTGTACCTTATATGTATGTTTGAGGTCCCCGGAGGATGGGCGACACTATATTGGGTTCGGGAATGGAGAGAGGATAGAGACCCCCCGGTCGGGTAACCGAAAGGGAAACCGGCTCTCCCTCAACTTAGTTCCCGGGATCAATTAAGTGTTGTTTAGTGATTTAAGAGATTAGAACTATAGGTTAGTTTCTATCTTTGGATGCTATTGGATTGATGCGTGTTAAGGTATACCTTAAGCTGGCCTCTGAGCTTAACACGTGAGTTCTATGTCGCGTGATGGGATATGTGTTAAGTTCACCTCTGGACCCGACATTTGTATGTAGTGGGATATGTGTTAAGTTCACCTCTGGACCCGGTGTGCGATAGCTGTCTATTGGGATATGTGTTAAGTTTACCTCTGGACCCAATACTTGTTTGTAGCAGTGGGATATGTGTTAAGTTCACCTCTGGACCCATTGCTTGTGGATGTATGTTGGGATATGTGTTAAGTTAATGTCATAAACGAAGAACAAGATACAAGGTTTAAAGGATAAGAATTAACCTTTGGTCCTAGCAATATGGACTAAGAACAGATATCAAAATAGATAT
Source organism: Silene conica (assembly GCA_029255685.2). Lineage (NCBI taxonomy): Eukaryota > Viridiplantae > Streptophyta > Magnoliopsida > Caryophyllales > Caryophyllaceae > Silene > Silene conica. The sequence continues at coordinate 13,540,729 of CM055320.2, forward strand.
CCTCCTAATCGTTGCACCCAAGATACTCCGAGAAATACCATTCTTGAGCTAGAAACTACAAAATTACCGTTAATTTTATGAATGATGAAAAATAGAGAGAGGAGGGAGTAGTTTGGGCGTGTTGCTTTGGAACTTGCCTTCTCAATGTGCCGTGAGATTATTGTTATTTATAGTATATGGTAGTATTCGTTAGTAAGAATAACTCTTATTCTTTAACCGTAACCACCTTGCAGAGTTTAGATAGGATTTCTCAAATCCGTATTTGAGTCTACCTAAACTTCTTACTAAAAATTGTAACAACCTCATACTGACCGCGCACCTCCTTGACCGAATTCATCTGTATGAGATCGGTTTTTATCCTCTCTTATGTATAATGTTTATCTTATAAATATCGTATATTTATAATTTAAAAAGTAAATATAACCGTTTATATTTTACTAAATTATTTACTCTTTATTAAATAATTTCATTACATACTCATTAAATATAACATTTTATATTTAATTACGAATTAACATTTTAATTCGTCTCAGCTAATATTATTTAATCAGTATTAAATAATCGTGTCATCATTACATTGACTAACCGTTTAGTCGTATATGGTATCAATATGATTACATTTTCATCTAATCATATCTCGCAGACTACATCCTTTAGGTGTGACTCTTAGGGACCAGTTGATTACCGTCATCTGTATGTCAATAACGTTAAACTTCTAGCAAGCCAATCCTTATTGATAAATGTGAATCAACTGGCTAAAATACAAAGTATACCCTGTGTTCCTTTAAAAGATTTATTCCTGTTGTCGCACTAACTGTGGAGGACACTAGCTCTAACATATTTCAATGGCCAACAGTGCTGTTTGCAGGATAGTTGGAACCGGCTCAGTCAAGATAAGGACACATGATGGTTAATTTAATTCTGCACATTGAACGAAGTTAGACATGTTCCACTCATGACGAAAAAACCAATCTCCTTAAGTACGTTAGACAATAAGGGTTTCGGTTCTCAAGGTGAAGGTGGAGTTCTGAACGTCTGCAAGGGTTCAAATGTGGTTCCAAGAGGTATCTGGCAGGGTACTTTATATTATCTTCAGGGATCTAAGTTGTCAGGTTCTGTTGCCGTTCGATCCTCAAATGTTGATAAAGATGGTTTGACTAAGTTGTGGCATATGAGACATTGTCATATGAGTGAAAGAGGGATGCAGACTCTGTCAAAAGAAGATCTTCTGTGTCGTCACAAGGTCAAGGATCTGGATTTCTGTGAGCATTGTGTATTTGGGAAGCTCCATCGCAATAAGTTTCCTAAAGCAGTGCACAGGACCAAGGGCACACTTGATTACATCCATTCTGATTGTTGGGGTCCTTCTAAGGTGAAGTCTTTAGGAGGCCGCAAATATTTTGTGTCGATTATTGATGACTATTCAAGGATGACTTGGATTTATTTGATGAAGAACAAAAATTAAGCCTTTACTCATTTTAAGCAATGGAAGGCATTAATGGAGAATCAAACTGGGAAGAAGGTCAAGAGGCTATGTACTGATAACGGTCTAGAGTTTTGTTTGCCTGAGTTCGACGAGTTCTGTAAGAACGAAGGAATTGCTAGGCATCGTATAGTTCGAGATACACGACAACAAAATGGTGTAGCAGAGCGAATGAACCAGACACTTCTAGAGAGGGCAAGGTGCGTGCTCTCTAATGCTGGACTGACAAGAAGATTCTGGGGAGAAACAGTTAGTACAACATGTTATCTGATAAATCGGGGACCTCACGCGAGACTGAATCTCAAAACTTCATTTGAGATGTGGTCAGGTAAACCCGCTGACACGGTTGTCGCAACCCTATCAAAGATAACCAACTGGCCTAACTAATGTAGCAAGGAAGTCGGGATCGTATCCACAGGGAGACAGATGTAAAATCTAAATGCTAAACTAAAGTCTGTCGAAGTAACCGAATATGGGGGTTTTGTTTGTTGTTTTGACTAAACTAAAAGTAGTGAAGGAAAGAGAGAAATGAAGAGCGTAAAATATATGAGAATAAAATAAGAGAAAGAGAAACTAGGACAGTCGGTTCACCAATGAAAGTATAACGGTTAAGGACTAGGTTGCAGATCGGTCACTGATAAAAGTCTAAGGGGCAGTGAAAAGGTCCTCTCAGATCGCTATTCGCCCTAAAGTGCTTCTAGCGGGCTCTCGCAACTTACTAGGGCACTCTAATGTTTATGACAGGTCTAACTCTCACCAGGCTCTCGATCTTATGTCGGGGTTTACCAAACAAATAATTAGCTACGTCGACTTAACCAATTAAAAGCAATAAAATGTCATAAATAGCAACAAAGGCAAAGACTAATAACCGATCTAGCCTAGTCAAGTATCGTCACAATTTCATTGGATCCCCTATATCCTAGTCAAGGGAATTAGCTATTCATAACGGGATTGACAATAAGGAAAATCAAAATACGTATGGAATATAACATGTTCGCAAGAAAAACTGGAATTAAAGAAACAGAATGATGAAGCAAGGAGAAAAGAGAAATAAGAATAAAACAACCGCGAGAAATGAATTACCAAGTATCAAAAGTGTGGCAGAGAGAAATTCCAAAAAGCTAGATCTCCAAAAATCAGAGACAATTTTTGATTAAGTTACCAAAGTAAAAATAAGAGTAGAACCTCGAATAACCTAATGAGTACAGTGTTTTTTATACTAAAAGCCCAACAAAAGACAATAAAAAGAAACCTAATTAACTTAAAAACCAAAGAGCGAAAACTGTTCCGCGTATCAAGCATGTCGATCGACATGAAATTGTGTCGATCGACGCACCCAATTCCTCCAAATCTGATTCTTCCTGTGACGATGCTTTTCTGTCGATCGGCATAGGCCTCATATGTTGCCCACTCCCGAACATATTAGGACGAAGCATAATATAATAGGAAGAAAGCCCCTCCTCTTGACATAAAACTTGTGTCGATCGACACACTATTATAGCTTCAAAGAACTGATTTCCTGTGACGACTGCTGCATGACGATCGGTATAACTTCCAGTGTCGATCGACATGCCTGACTGCGTCGATCGACATAGCATAACATGTACAACTATGCTCAAAAATCCGTGGAACCTCAAAAGCCATACAATTCACCAGTAGCGAGGACTTGGAGGGAAAAACAGTAGAAAAGGGTGTGATAACAAATGAAAATGCGCGCCGCGAGAAAGGAAAAACTATGCATAAACTGCGCGCATCACCCGCTGATTATTCTATTTTAAGAGCTTTTGGTAGTACTGCTTATTATCATATGAGTGAGGGTAAGTTAGAGCCACGAGCTAAAAATGGAGTATTTGTGGGTTATGGGGATGCATGGTGTCAAGGGATACCGTATCTGGTCTCCATCTGAGCATAGGGTTATTTTGAGCAGGAATGTTGTCTTTAATGAAAATTTCGTGGTTAATTCTACTGTAAAGTCTATTATTTTGTCAGATAGCATTAGTGGTAGTGTTGACAAACAGGTGGAGCATTAAGTCACCCTTGATGAGGGTAAACCACAAGAAGAAGTATAACAACCACTACAGTCTGTATCCGAGTCAGAACCATCCGGTCCTTCATTACCAGTTCAGAATCAGAATCAGCACAGTTTGTCTCGTGAGCGGTCAATCATGCATAATTTTGGGAAGCCTCCCAATAGATTTGGTTTTGAAGACATGGCGGGTTATGCATTTCAGGTAGCTGAGGAGGTGGATCCTGACTTACATGAGTCATCCACCTACAGTGAAGGAATTACATGTTCTGAATCTGCCTAATGGCTTGCTGCCATGGGAGATGAGATGGAGTCACTTCAAAAGAATCAGACTTGGGAATTATCCAAGAAGCCTGAAGGTAGAAAGATTGTTACTTGTAAATGGATTTTCAAGAAAAAAGGAAGGAGAAACTGTTGCTGGGGGTATAAGATATAAATCTCGATTGGTAGTTCGTGAGTTCGGTTAGAAAGATAGGGTAGACTACATCGAAAAATTCTCGCCGGTGGGCAGACATACTTCCATTAGGGTATTGCTAGCAATAGTTGCACATCAGGATTTTGAACTTGAACAGCTAGATGTGAAGACAACTTTTCTACATGGAGAGCTGGAAGAAGAGATATACATGACTCATCCAGATAGTTTCCAGGTTCTAGGGAAGGAAGATCTCGTTTTTAAGCTAAAGAGGTCCTTATAGGTGCTAAAATAATCGCCGAGACAGTGGTAGAAGAGGTTTGACAGCTACATGTTGGAGATTGGCTACAATAGAAGTCTGTATGATTGCTGTGTTTACTACAACAAGCTGAAGAATTTATCTTCATTTATCTGGTCCTATATGAAGACGATATGCTGATAGTTGTAGATAGCAAGTCTGATGTTCAGAAATTGAAGGGTCTTCTCAGTGCTGAGTTTGAGATGAAAGATTTGGGTGGAGCAAGAAAAATTCTAGGAATGGAGATTTATAGGGATAGAAGTAAGAACAAGCTTTTCTTATCTTAGAAGGGATATATTCAGAAGGTTCTATCCAGATTTGGTATTTCTACTACAAAGCCTATAGATACTCCTAGTGCTACAAATGCACATAAATCTGTTGCTTTCGTACCCAAGTCAGCTGAGGAAAGGTACATGTCCCGAGTTCCGTACTCTAGTGTAGTGGGTAGCTTGATGTATCTTATGGTCTACACTAGACCTGATCTAGCACAGTCAGTCAGTGTGGTGAGTCGGTTTATGGGTGATCCAGGTAAAGAGCATTGGCAAGCCGTGAAAAGAATTTTCCGGTAACTTAAGGGTACATCTGAATGATGTTGGTCTTATTTATGGAGGTGATACAGAGTGTTTACTATCGGGGTACTCTGACTCTGATTATGTTGGAGATGTTTTCACTCTTGCTGGTTCGGTTGTCACTTGGAAGGCTACTTTGCAGCCTACAGTAACGTTATCTACCGCAGAAGCCGAGTATATGTCGTTGACCGCAGCAACTAAGGAGAGAATCTGGTTAAAGGGGTTGATCAATGATTTGAGTGTACATTAAGATCAAGCTATTGTGTACTGTGATAGTTTCGAAGCAATCTGTTTAGCTAAGGATCATCCATCATGGAAGGACTAAACACATCGACGTTAGATATCATTTCCCAAGGAATGAGAAGAGGATAAGGGTGAACAAAGTGGGTACTGCTAATAATCCAGAATTTAGCCCAAGCCCGAAAAAAAGAGGGTGGAATTAGGTCGGGCTTTTAGAACCTCGACCATTTGATTAGCTCAAATATATACACAAATTTGTGTCTTAGAGTTTGATTGCACTTATGTTCGTAAAGTTTGATTCCACTTATGTTGGTAAGAGAATTTTACTTATTTGATTCCTTCAATTCAATATACAAATAATAATAGTCTATTATATTTAATTATCAAACTTTTTATATTATTATTGGTCGAAAGTCTTTTGCAAAGGGAATCCGGCAAACTTACACGGTAAGCCGCGCGGAGTCTTTGTAATCGTTGCTCGAAAAAAGCTTTATTTATTAATATAGATAGATAGATAGATATTGATTAAGAAAACCGGGTTTAAAGTATGGTTTTATATACCGCAAAAAGTCAAATAGATAGTCTCAAATGTCACCCTTTAGTTACATAATTGAAGATTCCTTAAAACATTAAAATATTTTATCATAATTATATCTTTGTATCTTACATATAAATATCTTGTTGATTTGCCAAATCTTTTTAAATAAAACCTTTAAGCCTTATTACAAAAAATATTAGAATAAAAAAATAAACAATTTTATATATACTCGAGTTTGGCTCAAGTTCATACGAAGGCTTACAAACTTTATAACGAACACATTTTTTTTAAATCTCGTTAACACCCCCTAGTCACCCCCTTTAGCCTTAGATAATTGAAGATTTGAAGATCCCTTAACGGAAACATTGAGCAAAAGTTATCGGAGATGGAGGGGTATTTTACTTTTTATATATAAATTTATAATTAGAACATAAAAAACACGTTGAAAAATGATAAAAGGCAGAGAAGTGATTGGGTTTTTGATAAGCATGTATCCAATAGTATTAAACTCTGATCATCTACGCAAATACTAAGGAGCTTATGTAGTATATAGTGGGCCAATTTACTTCCATTTTTAAGAACACAACTCTTGCCATTTACTTCAACTTCAACTCATCATCACTTCTATCTCTCTGCATCTTATCCTCTTCATTCTTCCAGGTAATAACAATGTTGTTTTCCTCTCCTCTTTTGTGTTCCATTGACGTTTAAGTAAAGAAACGTATTTGGAAACTTTATTGTAAAACCCGTAATCTTTAAAACAGTATTCGAAAGTTTTATTATAAAGCTCGTAAACTACACAACCAGTTGTAGTATATCAGACCTTTTTTTTATTTGTTAGTGTAGTATTATCGGGAGTTTTTAGGAGAGTCTTGACTAAAGATAAAAAGGTATTAGCGAACGAGTGTGACTAATGACCAAAAAATTACCGAACTGTTGACCTTGAAAGACTTATCTATGTCGGACTCTCTCGGGCCGCTCATCACTCATTCAAAGCACATGGTGAGTAAATTTTTTTTGTAAGAGAGACAAGAAATTTAGACGCTCACCTAACTCGACCTGCAAGAACATGCATGCAATGTAACATGATAAATATCTCTAGTAACCGTACACATACACTCCAACCAAACGAGGTCCATAACACATGCCGAGGACTTACACAAAACTGCGAGGTGAGGTAAACGGGTAAAAAGGGGCAAAACGATTTGGATATGTGGAGGTAGAAGTCAAGCTAGTACCGAAAATGTCCAAAAGTCGCAAGGTTCCACTTCTAAACCGTCTTCAAACATTAAACACAATGCCGATTATGGCATAAGCTCCTTTCCAACTATGAAAAACTCCTTATATAATATAAAAATCAGCATAGGAGTCGACTCACTTATCATTTTTCCTCTTTCCATCTTTCATTTTCTCCCTTTTCTCTTTTTTTTTTTCTTTTTTTCTTTTCAGAACTGTTCTTTATTTTTTTCTTCTGTTTTTTTTTTTTCAAAACAAACTTCATTTTTTATTCATTTTTCATCTTTCATTTTCTCCCTTTTTCTCATTTTCTCCCTTTTTCTTTTACTCCTTCCTTCCAACACAGAAACATTTCTTTCCTTTATCTTCATGAGTTCACCACATCACGACTTCTGAACTTACCATGTAGACTAGCTTGACAAAGGTAGGCTAATTAGGAAATTAGTCAATTAAAAGGTCAAAACAAGGCAATTTTGGCTAATGTGAGGCTAAAAGGATAAATGTAAAGGAAGGGTCGCCTCTCCACTTGTGTCACCACCACAAACCCGAGTGCATATAGGCAAAAGAGATAGATTTCATGCTTATGCAGTTTGATGTTACATGCCTTGCAAGGAGTACTACTCACATCCTAGATGAAACCAATCGTGAATGTCATTGGTTTATGGAAGCTTTATACCTTAGAATGTTTAAGTAGGTTGCCAACATAAGTCGAATCCACTCGTTCGGTAAAATTTGTCAAAAACTCGTAGACTATGCAAATGATTTCTGTTCGAAAGATAGGTGTCACAAAAGCACGACTTGGAAGAGATAGCAAGAGTATAAAGGCAAAAATCATCATTGTTACATAACCATTCCGACCGACTCAACCTAAAAGCTAACCTAAAAAGGAAAGAAAAGAAAAAAAAAAAGAAAAGGAAAAAAAAGAAATGCAAACAGACATATGTATACCCTCTCCAAACCAAATCATACAATGCTCTCATTGTATTCAGCATACAAGCAACAGCAGGAGATATGTAAGGGGAAAAAGCAAAATAACGACGAAATGCATAAAGTAAGAAAAAAAAAACTTACAACCTATATACAAAGCCTCCCCAAACCAGCACAAACTAGGGGAGCGACCGCTAGTCTGACCCCGTGTATTCTGGGTCATCATCATCCGTATCATCATGGTCCTCCACCTCATCATCTGCCTCAGCCTCACTCGTTCTCTCCTCGTTATGGACACGCCTATGTTGGGTAGGACTAGGTGGGTAACCTCCAGTTGGGTATCGGAACCAAGAAGGGTGTACCACATCGGGAGTAATGTTGCCTTCCTTGACATTGGCGTTGTAACTGTGGTAGGCGAAAAGTGATTGGTCGATCCGCGCCTGTCTAATGTCCCTGCACATCTCAAGAAGCAAATGGTCACGTGCCTCCTGGTTCATTACCGGAGGAGGCACAAAAGGTGGGATAGGGACATAATTAGCCGGGTACTTAATACGCGGTCGAGTCTCAAAGGTAGAAGGTTCGGGTGTCAAAGTCACGGGAGGAACCACGGGATGGGGCAAACTCCCTGAAGGTTGGCCTAGCTCCGTGGTGGACCCTGACGAAAACTGCCCAGATGACAGTTTATAAGAAGGGGTCGGAGGCTTAGGTTGCCTAGGGTGGACGGATGAGTCGAACTTCGGCATAGGTGAAAGAGGAGGCAGACTAGCGAAAGGCACTCGGACCGGTGAAGCGCCCTCGACTTTCCACTGTAAGAACGGCTTAGTTTCCAACCAATGAGCGTTTACCATGTACTTCGTGTTAAGTAGACGACTAGAAGCTAAACTGGTTGGGTTAGTCGGACCCAAGGGGACTAAATGGGAGGGTGGAAAACCAGGCATGAGACGACGGGCAAGGTGACTGATCACGCCACCACAATGAATAAACTTCAAGTTAGTGGCGCTCGCAAGATGTTTAGCGACTAATTCAGCCACATTTAAAACAAAAGGGTCCTTTTGGTCGATGTTCAGATACCCTGCCACCATCTCTAGCTCCTGAACGGTCAAATTGTTTGGTTCCTTTCGACCGAAAATAGTGCTCCCACAATACGAAACCAATAACGAAGGGGGGGTGGTCTATATCATTGCCCTTTGGGCGGCCACGAAGGTTAGTAGACATTGATTTTCTAAGAAGTAAAGGGAGCCCATCTCTTGGGGCACTTCTACTACCCACGTTAGCCAACCGGAGGTAAGCCCCTAACTCGATCAAGGTCAGTTTATAACTGCAGTTAAGGAGGCGGAAAGATACATGGCCCTCCTCAATACCTTCATCCTCATCTTCGGGTTCATACACATAACTACTGAAAAATTCGTAAGTCAAAGATGCATATGTGTACTTAAGCATTTTAATAAGGCCACTAGTTCCGGTTCCCCTAAGAAGGCTGACAACTGAGTCATGGACGTCTGCTCCTAAAGCTTTCAGTGACACTGCGTCAAAGAAACGGGTAGGAATGATGGTACGAGTACGAAGTTCATCAAACCTGTCTCGTTGCTCTTGTGAAACGAAAACCACATTTGGAAAGCCGTCAATGCTACTGATTTGTGCTCGAGGTACTATCGCCACTTCGGGTTGTTCGCCTGTCCCAATCCCGCTGCTAGGGTCGCTTGTTGGCTCTGACTGCTCACCACTATCCCCAATATTCATGGTTCTTCGTCGCTTTCCCCTACTATCCATCTTCAATACCTGCAAATTACAATTTTTCGAATTAAAAATCCGAAATTCCAGCACCCAAATTTGCGATTATCGAATTGAAATGGGGAAAACGGTAAAGTCACGCACAAGAACATAGGGTTTACGTAGTTGCTTCCTTGTTCTTAATTTGTGGTTAAACGAATGAAAGAACCCAGAAAGCAACAATGGATTGAAACGAAAAAAAATCGCAAAACCCTAACGTGAAGTGAAGATTTCGAATTGAATTGAAAATGGCGATTAATGTGCATAAATCAATAGGATTAACAAACCCTACCTCTAAATCACAGTTAATTTGAATATAAGTAAGGAGACTTACCAATAAAACCACGAATTGATTTGGGGAAAAACGCAAAAACGCAAACCCTAACCCTAAATCGCAAATTTCAATTCAAATTGGGGGAAAGGAAGTGATGATGCGAGCAAAAAGGTATTGAAACGAAGAACAACCAAAGGATTTGCAGTAGCGGATAAATAAAAAACGAGAAAGAGAAGGTGGAATGGAAACCGAAGAGAGAAAGGGGGTTTGTGTTTCTTAATCAAAGAGGCTGTCTATAATTATGTGTGTCGATCGACACATTATACATATGTCGATCGACACGAAGCACGCCTTGAGCAACATTAAGAGACTTCCTGTGTCGAGAACTCCTTTTTTGTTTGTCGATCGAATTCCCTTATGTCGATCGACATAACGAACATATGTCGATCGACACAAGTGAAACCCCTCAAAATCCCTGTGACGATTAGTCATGTCGACCATCCTCCTTCTTGTTTTTTTATTGTCGATCGTCATACTTAGCCAATGTCGATCGACAATGCTAATAAGACGGAATCGTAAGCACAACTTGAGAATAGCATTCGACGACCTGCGCGGCTGGAAATTCCTCCCTGACATAGCTCAACATGACCTACACAAATCTCATAGAAGCAATAAGTTCCCTCATCCTCACTCACCGAAACGAGAACAAACTAACTAAAAAGCGTTGAAAGAAAAAAGAAAAACTTAACTAAAGCATGCAAAGTAAAAGTTTTTACAGACGGGTTGCCTCCCGTTTAGCGCTGGTTTATCAAGGTCCCGCTCGACCTTTGTTACCTCAATGATCAGAGTCGGTGACGGGTTCAAGGTGCAACACCTCAACCACTCCAATCACTTCACCTTGATATCGATAGTGCTTAACTTGATGTCTATTGGCCTTAAATTTTTCTCCTGCGGCATTCTCAACTTCCACTGCACCAAACTTAGACACATTAGTGATAGTGAAAGGACCAGACCACTTAGATTTTAACTTACCTGGAAATAGGCGAAGCCTGGAATTGTACAGTAGCACTTTTTCACCCACTTTGAAATCACGAATGAGGATTTTCTTATCATGCCACCTCTTTGTCTTCTCTTTGTAGACGCGTGCACTGTCATAGGCATTGAGCCTAAATTCCTCCAGTTCATCAAGCGGCAAAAGTCTTTTTTTCACCACTCAACTTAGGATGGACCGTGGTGGCCGCCATAAGAGGAGGAATGACAAGCCTCCAAAATAGCTTTTGTTTCCCATTGTGGGATGCATCTCCTGTACAGTCCATCAGCACATTCTTTGAAAAGAAAGGGGTCATCCCAAAAATAACGCTTCACATCGTGGAGGAATCGCGTTCTCTGTTGAAAACTCAAATCCGGAGGTAGAAGATTACCTACAATAAAGTTGGCAAAGTCAGCATACCAAGGAATCTCAGAAATAGATAAAGCAAGCAAACTCTCGTCAGGAAAGAAATCATTAATAGGAAGAGTGTCTCCCTCATTTTGTAATTCCAATCGAGACAAATGGTCAGCAACAAGGTTTTCAGAACCTTTCTTGTCTCGAATCTCCAAATCAAATTCCTGAATTAGGAGTACCCATCTCAGCAACCGCGGTTTGGCATCCTTCTTCACCAAGAGTTGTTTCAGAGCGGTATGATCGGTGAAGATAATCACTTTTGACCCCAGCAAATATGACCTGAACTTCTCTAATGCATATACCACGGCTAGCATCTCTTTCTCCGTGGTACCATACTTGACCTGCGTCTCATCCAAGGTCCTACTTGCATAGTAGATTGCACTCAAAGCTTTTCCTTTCCTTTGGCCTAGGACTGCGCCAACCGCGTAATCACTCGCGTCACACATTATCTCAAAAGGAAGCTCCCAATCCGGTGCTTGGATTATGGGCGCGGTGATCAAGGCTTCCTTTAACTTGTTGAAAGCAATAAGGCACTCGTCAGAGAAATCAAAAGACACGTCTTTAATCAGCAACCGTGTAAGCGGTTTAGCAATTTTAGAAAAGTCCTTGATAAACCGGCGATAAAATCCGGCATGACCAAGGAAACTTCTAACCCCCTTGACGTTAACGGGAGGAGGTAATTGCTCTATCACCTGCACTTTTGCTTTGTCTACCTGTATACCCTTATCTGAAACTAAATGACCAAGAACGAACCCTCGTTCACCATGAAATGACATTTCTCCCAGTTCAAAACCAGGTTAACCTCAATGCATCTCTGCAAGATTTTATCAAGGTTAGATAAACAAGAAGAAAAATCAGACTCATACACACTGAAATCATCCATAAAGACTTCCATGATTGACTCGATATACTTGGAAAAAATTCCCATCATGCACCTTTGAAAGGTAGTTGGGGCATTACAAAGACCAAATGGCATCCTGTGATATGCATAAACACCATATGGACAAGTAAAAGTAGTCTTTTCTTGGTCATCAGGGTGAATGGAAATCTGAAAGAATCCCGAATACCCATCCAAATAACAGAAAAACTCGTGTGATGCCAATCTCTCTAACATCTGGTCAATGAAAGGGAGAGAGAAATGGTCTTTCTTAGTAGCGGTATTCAACTGCCTATAGTCAATACACATCCGCCACCCAGTTACAGTCCTAGTTGGTATTAATTCATTCTTATCATTTCTAATTACAGTAGTCCCTCCTTTCTTAGGAACGACATGAATTGGGCTTACCCAATTAGAGTCAGAAATAGAATAGATTATACCTGCATCAAGAAGTTTCATCACTTCTTTCCTTACCACATTCTGCATATTCTGATTTAGCCGGCGTAAACCTTGCGCACGAGGTTTGTGACCTTCTTCCAAGTTGATTCGATGCATGCAGAAATCAGGACTAATACCTGTCAAGTCATCTAAACTATATCCCATAGGTTTCTTATTTTTTTTCAAAACAACCAACAAGTCAGCGAGTTGGCCAGCATCAAGTTTAGAACTAACTATGACAGGATATAGTTCAAGATCATCAAGGAAAACATACTTGAGATGGGAAGGGAGGGGTTTGTGTTCTGGTTTTGTTACCTCTGCAGTATAAGAGGTTTCCATTATCGCATCAACCGTCTCACCTTTCTCGAGGGTGTATTGTCTTCCTTTTAATGCCCTCTTCATCATGGTATAGTCAACCTGCGCATCTTCTGCAAAATTGTCAAGAACCATTAGAACTTCTAACGGGTCCCCAATTAGGGAACCCGACCAAAAATCAAACATGGATTCATCAATAATGTCGATGGCATAGCAAGTATCTTCAATCATGGGTTTAGCTAGTGTGTTAGCTAGATTAAAGGTCACTCTATCATCCCCTACCTCAAGAGTCAAACGCCCCTGTTTGACATCAATAATGGCTCCTGCAGTGTGTAGGAAGGGTCTACCCAAAATTATTGGGATTTGGGTGTCCTCAGCCATATCAAGGACAATGAAATCGACAGGTATAAAGAATTTACCTATCCTAACAGGGACATCCTCTAAAACACCTAGAGGTCTCTTTACTGATCTGTCAGCCATTTGAAGAGTCACACTCGTGACTTTGAGACTACCCATGTTCAACTTTTCACAGACCGAATAGGGCATAACGGAAACACTTGCCCCCAAATCACATAAAGCTTTGTCTATTACAAGGGTACCTATAGTAACAGGAATCGAAAAACTACCCGGGTCCTTCAACTTTGGTGGAGATTTGCTTTGTAGGAGTGCACTACACTCTTCGGTAAAAGCAATAGTCTCTACCTCGTTGAAGCTTCTCTTACGAGTCAATATGTCTTTCATAAACTTCGCATAGGAGTGTACCTGGGTGATTAACTCAGTGAAAGGAACGGTTACCTGTAAATTCTTGACGACCTCCATGAACTTACCGAACTGTTGCTCCATTTTCGTGTTCCGTAATCGGCTGGGAAATGGAACTTGAACCACAATTGGTGTCTCTGCAGCTTTCTCCTTCCCTTTGGATATCTCAGTTGGTCGATCGAAATCACTGATGGTCTTATTAGCAATCGGAACAGAGTTATTGGCGACGTCGATCGATTTACGAAAATATGTCTTTCCTTCGGAGGGTAGTGTCGATCGACATGGTTTGGGCGTCGATCGACATGACTCAGGTGTCGATCGACATGGGCTTGTCGACCGACACAAAGTGCTCGAACCAGATTCTTTTGCAGAATCATCGATCTCATCCTCAATGTTAACATCTATTTCTTCGACAACGAAATCGTCATTTTCCTTAGGCATAGGTGGTCCGTCATAAGAGAGCCCGCTTCGTAAATGAATTGCATTGACCGAATCACGCGGCTTATCGGGTTGAGAAGGTAAGGAACCAGGTTGCCTTGTTGATTGGTTAGATGCCAACTGGGCAACTTGAGTTTCAAGCATCTTGATAGATGCTTCCTTAGCTTGATCACTTTTCATCACATGACCCATAAGGGATTGTAGCATACCCTTCAACTCTGCAATCTCACCACCATTTTGAGGAACCGGTTGTTGTGGTTGTGGTGGAAAAGATGTTGGTTTTTGGAAAGGTGGTTGTTGGAAAGATTGTTGTTGGCTGGAACGGTGAGGTGGTATGTAAGTGAATTGTTGCGGTGGTGGTAGTGGTGTGGGATTCAAAACATTCTGATTTCGCCAAGAGAAGTTAGGGTGTTCTCTTGTTCTCTCATTGTAGGTGTTAGAAAAAGGACCACTTTGTTTATAGCTTTGAAAAGCTAGAACTTGCTCTTTTTCGGACATACACTCAGCTGCGACATGTCCACCTACTCCACACCGGTCACAAGTTACTTCTTGCTGAACCATAGCATTCACAGTTTGTTGGTTTCCCGAGCCTTGACCCATCTCCAAACGGTCAAACCTAGCATTCATGGCTTGTAACTGGGCTACAAGGGCACTGTTGTCACTTCCACCAACACTCGGCCTAGCACCACCCCTAGGATTCCCGTACTCCGCAGTATGAGTTGCCATCTCTTCAATCACATTCCAGCCCTTGTCATCATCAACATTCTTTTGAAATCTCCCATTTGATGAAGCATCCAAAATAGCACGATGGTCATCGTACAACCCATTGTAAAATTGGTTGCACAAAAACCATTTCTCGAACCCGTGATGAGGAATTGATCGGATAAGTTTCTTGAAGCGGACAAATGCCTCATAAAGGGTCTCAGTAGGTAACTGCTTGAAACTAGTGATTTGCCCCCTTAGGGCATTTGTCCTCTGTGGACGGTAGTACCTTTTGTAGAAGGCTAGGGCGAGAGAATTCCAGTCAGTCACTCCCGCAGCTTCCTTGTCAAGGTCACGGTACCACTCACGAGCTCCGTCTAACAAGGAGAAGGGAAAAAGAACCTCCTTAACTTGTTCTTGCGTAACTCCAGCGGTGAGTGGTATGGTTGAGCAATAGTCGGTATATGTCTCCATATGCTTTCCTGGGTCTTCGCCGCTCACTCCCCGAAATTGATTTCGCTCCACCGGATTTATGTAAGATGGGCGAATATCAAAGTTTCCATTAGTAGCAGTAGGGAGTTGAAATCCCTTGGGAATGGAATCGGGTGAGGGCTCGGAATGAGTACACAGTTTCGGCATCGTAACTGGTATAGGAATATCAGTTACGAACTCTGAAGTCTCTTCTGCAAAGGTATCGAACTCGGAGGGTCCTTCTTCGTGAGAATTAGAGAATTCTTCATAGATGGAATCAAGAGTTTGCAAATCCTCTGCTTGACGTATTTCCTTCCAGAAGTTTCGTAAAGCGCGAAAAGTCTTCTCAGGTTCGGGATCAAACGGTATGAGTTCGGACCTGTTGGACCTGGGCATAAACAGAAACTAAAGGAAAGGATGAGAACTGCCTCAAGGAAATTGAATCCCTTGAGACAAAAGACAAACTAAAATAAAGCAAATAAAATATCACCGTCTCCCCGGCAACGGCGCCAAAATTTGACACGGCTGTCGCAACCCTATCAAAGATAACCAACTGGCCTAACTAATGTAGCAAGGAAGTCGGGATCGTATCCACAGGGAGACAGATGTAAAATCTAAATGCTAAACTAAAGTCTGTCGAAGTAACCGAATATGAGGGTTTTGTTTGTTGTTTTGACTAAACTAAAAGTAGTGAAGGAAAGAGAGAAATGAAGAGCGTAAAATATATGAGAATAAAATAAGAGAAAGAGAAACTAGGACAGTCGGTTCACCAATGAAAGTATAACGGTTAAGGACTAGGTTGCAGATCGGTCACTGATAAAAGTCTAAGGGGCAGTGAAAAGATCCTCTCAGATCGCTATTCGCCCTAAAGTGCTTCTAGCGGGCTCTCGCAACTTACTAGGGCACTCTAATGTTTATGACAGGTCTAACCCTCACCAGGCTCTCGATCTTAGGTCGGGGTTTACCAAACAAATAATTAGCTACGTCGACTTAACCAATTAAAAGCAATAAAATGTCATAAATAGCAACAAAGGCAAAGACTAATAACCGATCTAGCCTAGTCAAGTATCGTCACAATTTCATTGGATCCCCTATATCCTAGTAAAGGGAATTAGCTATTCATAACGGGATTGACAATAAGGAAAATCAAAATACATATGGAATATAACATGTTCGCAAGAAAAACTGGAATTAAAGAAACAGAAAGATGAAGCAAGGAGAAAAGAGAAATAAGAATAAAACAACCGCGAGAAATGAATTACCAAGTATCAAAAGTGTGGCAGAGAGAAATTCCAAAAAGCTAGATCTCCAAAGATCAGAGACAATTTTTGATTAAGTTACCAAAGTAAAAAGAAGAGTAGAACCTCGAATAACCTAATGAGTACAGTGTTTTTTATACTAAAAGCCCAACAAAAGAAAATAAAAAGAAACCTAATTAACTTAAAAACTAAAGAGCGAAAACTTTTCCGCGTATCAGGCATGTCGATCGACATGAAATTGTGTCGATCGACGCACCAAATTCCTCCAAATCTGATTCTTCCTGTGACGATGCTCTTCTGTCGATTGGCATAGGCCTCATATGTTGATCGACATAAAACTTGTGTCGATCGACACACTATTATAGCTTCAAAGAACTGATTTCCTGTGACGACTGCTGCATGACGATCGGTATAACTTCCAGTGTCGATCGACATGCCTGACTGCGTCGATCGACATAGCATAACATGTACAACTATGCTCAAAAATACGTGGAACCTCAAAAGCCATACAATTCACCAGTAGCGAGGATTTGGAGGGAAAAACAGCAGAAAAGGGTGTGATAACACCTGAAAATGCGCGCCACGAGAAAGGAAAAACTATGCATAAACTGCGCGCATCACCCGCTGATTATTCTATTTTAAGAGCTTTTGGTAGTACTGCTTATTATCATATGAGTGAGGGTAAGTTAGAGCCACGAGCTAAAAATGGAGTATTTGTGGGTTATGGGGATGCATGGTGTCAAGGGATACCGTATCTGGTCTCCATCTGAGCGTAGGGTTATTTTGAGCAGGAATGTTGTCTTTAATGAAAATTTCGTGGTTAATCCTACTGTAAAGTCTATTATTTTGTCAGATAGCATTAGTGGTAGTGTTGACAAACAAGTGGAGCAGCAAGTCACCCTTGATGAAGGTAAACCACAAGAAGAAGTATAACAACCACTACAGTCTGAATCCGAGTCAGAACCATCCGGTCCTTCATTACCAGTTCAGAATCAGAATCAGCACAGTTTGTCTCGTGAGCGGTCAATCATGCATAATTTTGGGAAGCCTCCCAATAGATTTGGTTTTGAAGACATGGCGGGTTATGCATTTCAGGTAGCTGAGGAGGTGGATCCTGACTTACATGAGTCATCCACCTACAGTGAAGGAATTACATGTTCTGAATCTGCCTAATGGCTTGCTGCCATGGGAGATGAGATGGAGTCACTTCAAAAGAATCAGACTTGGGAATTATCTAAGAAGACTGAAGGTAGAAAGATTGTTACTTGTAATTGGATTTTCAAAAAAAGGAAGGAGAAACTGTTGCTGGGGGTATAAGATATAAATCTCGATTGGTAGCTCGTGGGTTCGGTTAGAAAGAGAGGGTAGACTACATCGAAAAATTCTCGCCGGTGGGCAGACATACTTCCATTAGGGTGTTGCTAGCAATAGTTGCACATCAGGATTTTGAACTTGAACAGCTAGATGTGAAGACAACTTTTCTACATGGAGAGCTGGAAGAAGAGATATACATGACTCATCCAGATAGTTTCCATGTTCTAAGGAAGGAAGATCTCGTTTTTAAGCTAAAGAGGTCCTTATAGGTGCTAAAATAATCGCCGAGACAGTGGTAGAAGAGGTTTGCCAGCTACATGTTGGAGATTGGCTACAATAGAAGTATGTATGATTGCTGTGTTTACTACAACAAGCTGAAGAATTTATCTTCATTTATCTGGTCCTATATGAAGACGATATGCTAATAGTTGTAGATAGCAAGTCTGATGTTCAGAAATTGAAGGGTCTTCTCAGTGCTGAGTTTGAGATGAAAGATTTGGGTGGAGCAAGAAAAATTCTAGGAATGGAGATTTATAGGGATAGAAGTAAGAACAAGCTTTTCTTATCTTAGAAGGGATATATTCAGAAGGTTCTATCCAGATTTGGTATGTCTACAACAAAGCCTATAGATACTCCTAGTGCTACAAATGCACATAAATCTGTTGCTTTCGTACCCAAGTCAGCTGAGGAAAGGTACATGTCCCGAGTTCCGTACTCTAGTGTAGTGGGTAGCTTGATGTATCTTATGGTCTATACTAGACCTGATCTAGCACAGTCAGTCAGTGTGGTGAGTCGGTTTATGGGTGATCCAGGTAAAGAGCATTGGCAAGCCGTGAAGAGAATTTTCCGGTAACTTAAGGGTACATCTGAATGATGTTGGTCTTATTTATGGAGGTGATACAGAGTGTTTACTATCGGGGTACTCTGACTCTGATTATGTTGGAGATGTTTTCACTCTTGCTGGTTCGGTTGTCAGTTGGAAGGCTACTTTGCAGCCTACAGTAACGTTATCTACCACAGAAGCCGAGTATATGTCGTTGACCGCAGCAACTAAGGAGAGAATCTGGTTAAAGGGGTTGATCAATGATTTGAGTGTACATTAAGATCAAGCTATTGTGTACTGTGATAGTTTCGAAGCAATCTGTTTAGCTAAGGATCATCCATCATGGAAGGTCTAAACACATCGACGTTAGATATCATTTTCTAAGGAATGAGAAGAGGATAAGGGTGAACAAAGTGGGTACTGCTAATAATCCAGAATTTAGCCCAAGCCCGAAAAAAAGAGGGTGGAATTAGGTCGGGCTTTTAGAACCTCGACCATTTGATTAGCTCAAATATATACACAAATTTGTGTTTTAGAGTTTGATTGCACTTATGTTCGTAAAGTTTGATTCCACTTATGTTGGTAAGAGAATTTTACTTATTTGATTCCTTCAATTCAATATACAAATAATAATAGTCTATTATATTTAATTATCAAACTTTTTATATTATTATTGGTCGAAAGTCTTTTGCAAAGGGAATCCGGCAAACTTACACGGTAAGCCGCGCGGAGTCTTTGTAATCGTTGCTCGAAAAAACTTTATTTATTAATATAGATAGATAGATAGATATTGATTAAGAAAACCGGGTTTAAAGTATGGTTTTATATACCGCAAAAAGTCAAATAGATAGTCTCAAATGTCACCCTTTAGTTACATAATTGAAGATTCCTTAAAACATTAAAATATTTTATCATAATTATATCTTTGTATCTTACATATAAATATCTTGTTGATTTGCCAAATCTTTTTAAATAAAACCTTTAAGCCTTATTACAAAAAATATTAGAATAAAAAAATAAACAATTTTATATATACTCGAGTTTGGCTCAAGTTCATACGAAGGCTTATAAACTTTATAACGAACACATTTTTTTTAAATCTCGTTAACACCCCCTAGTCACCCCCTTTAGCCTTAGATAATTGAAGATTTGAAGATCCCTTAACGGAAACATTGAGCAAAAGTTATCGGAGATGGAGGGGTATTTTACTTTTTATACATAAATTTATAATTAGAACATAAAAAACACGTTGAAAAATGATAAAAGGCAGAGAAGTGATTGGGTTTTTGATAAGCATGTATCCAATAGTATTAAACTCTGATAATCTACGCAAATACTAAGGACCTTATGTAGTATAGAGTGGGCCAATTTACTTCCATTTTTAAGAACACAACTCCTGCCATTTACTTCAACTTCAACTCATCATCACTTCTATCTCTCTGCATCTTATCCTCTTCATTCTTCCAGGTAATAACAATGTTGTTTTCCTCTCCTCTTTTGTGTTCCATTGACGTTTTAGTAAAGAAACGTATTTGGAAACTTTATTGTAAAACCTGTAATCTTTAAAACAATATTCGAAAGTTTTATTATAAAGCTCGTAAACTACACAATCAGTTGTAGTATATCAGACCTTTGTTTTATTTGTTAGTGTAGTATTATCGGGAGTTTTTAGGAGAGTCTTGACTAAAAATAAAAAAGTATTAGCAGGTCAAATGAACCATACTAATTTTCACATATAAACTAAAGTTTCTTATAAAAAATAATTATATTAAAAACAGTGGAAATTTTGTTTAATGTGAGTCCATTTAAGCTATAAAAGATTATACAAAGTAGCTTGAAATCATTATATGCAATTGTAGCTTAAAATGGTGTAGGTTAAAAAAATACTTCCTCCATTTATATTCAAACTACACTTATTCTATTTTAATTCATTCATATCCAAACTACACATTTCCTAATAAAGCCAACAAAATTACTAAAGTATCCTTATGAATATCAATTATTTACCCAAAATGCCATCAAATGACCAACCATTACTCCACCACAAACAATAAAAAAAATAACATACACACTTCCCATTGTACTTTCAATCATATATTTAACAAATTCTTAAAATTTGTGCATAAACCATAACTACAATTTGGATTTGAATGGAGGAAGTATGATATGACAACTCGAGCTAATGGTGTATTAGGTCACCATTGTACTTGCTATAAGGTGGTCTTAGCTGAATCTGAACAATAAATAAATAATAAATATTACTTACTTACTTCATCCCAATCAATTCTATACA
Organism: Silene conica; assembly: GCA_029255685.2. NCBI lineage: Eukaryota > Viridiplantae > Streptophyta > Magnoliopsida > Caryophyllales > Caryophyllaceae > Silene > Silene conica. Next base: position 13,561,635 of record CM055320.2, read on the forward strand.
TTTCACTTAATGGGCATTATTCATAAGTTGAGTGAATCTTCGATACAACTTCTAATATATAACATAAAAAATTGTCATGTGAAATCTTGTTTAAATTATCTTACCGAGTAATGTGATTATAAAAAGGTAATATAACAGAGTTATAAGACTTTGAAGAATTACGGATAATAATCTTAACCTAATCCCAATCTAGGTAGCACGGACACTTCTCTTAATTAGCCCTGTCGTGTTCGACACCGTGTCCGACACTCGGACACCCGATACTCGTTGGACACATGTCTAAACATATTATAGCTTATACGAGTAATAAAATTTTAAAAAAAATGATTAAAAAATGAATTTGGGTGGAAAAATGAGAATTAGTCACAATAAAGGTCGAATTGCACCTTTATTTGTTTAGAGTTAGCTTCAAATGCATGTTAAAAGTAAAATTATACGTTATTTATAACAATAAAATATATATTTTATTATATTTAAATATCGTGTTCCGTGTCCTAAATTTCATGGGATGACGTGTCCCGTGTCCGTGTCGTGTCCATATCCGTGTCTAATTTGGTGCTACCTAGATCCCAATTCACGAGGGAGTTGTCAAATACCACGTGCTATAATGCTGGCCACTTCTTTGCTTCTTTTGTGTTTTTATGTCGGTGAGGACTCTCCTTAGCTCATTCCAAGTACAAACGTCGCGTTAATCGGGTCACCAATATTTTTATTCTTAATTTCACCTTAGTTATCTTGACACACTCATTTTAACTCACATTCACCCTTTCAAGCAGAAGATCACGACTTAGGGGCATCAACTCAATCATTTTTCACTCATTTTCCATTTTCCAACATTTTCAATTGTTAACTAGATTTTTTACCCCACCAAATAATATAATAAGCCAAATAACACTTTGACACGTCAAATGTCACCAAGAAGGTCACCAACCGATTTCATGGTGACAAATTGACCTCGAAAACTTTAAGTTCACCAAAATTAATACAAGATCACTAAAATTAGTGTTTTAATTACGTAATTACGGTGATCCAACAAGATCGTGACCTTCTTAACGACCTTACTTGAGAATGATTTTAGGACATCTACAAAGATTTGGGGTCTCATATTTTTCTCTTATTTTTCTGTTCTTTTATCTCGTTTTTCATCAACTTTTTTTTCATCTACTTACTCTATTCTATTACTATTTCTATACAACAATGAGGTTTCTCGTCAATATTACTCGTTTTGTAATAGTTATTTATTATCTTATTTCATTTTAGACCGTCAATCAATTGTTATTATTTCTCAATTGTTATACTTTCTATTTTAGAATAAACTTATTATTTAGTATATGTTAGAGGATGTGCAGAAGCGCCTCATGAGCCCATCAAGTTTGGAAATTTTCTGTTGATCGAGAATGTAGTTTATTTGATTTTAATCATTTTGTGTCATGTCATTCTTGACATATGTTGTAACTATAATGGGACTTTTGATTAATGAAACGATTTTTCCTTCAAAAAAAAAATGTAACTACTCCTCCCTTTCCTTAGTCTGTGTGTCAACATCAATGAACAACGATATACCGAAAACCGAAGGAATAAGTAATAACCAAAAATTTGGAAACCTCACCAAAGAACACAAAAGGCGAATAAGAAAACGAGAGAAGGAATATGGCCATATGGGTCTCACACTCTCACCATAGCGGAGGCTCTGATGTAACAATAGGGTACCCATATAAGGATAGAGAAGGCATTTGGGGAGGCAAGGCCTTTCCGTTTGCTTTTATAAGGCTAATATCGAGTACAAAAAGTCTCCTAGAGATGACTATTTTCGTCCCGATAGTTCTTTAGGATTAAAAGTGGCCGATTTGCACTTGAATATGAGCCAATTTAAATGGTAACTTTTTATGGTAAATGCGTTCCAATTTAAATAATCACATAACACCGTTTGATACCTTTAGACGAAACAATCTAGGTATAAAATAGTGAACAAGTTATAAGACAATGTATGAATGATTGTAAAGTTGTATTGACTCATATATATATATATATATATATATATATATATATATATATATATATATATATATAGGGAAGAGTGTTTGAGATAAAGAAGGAAAGAAACTAATTCTAGTCTTAATTATTGAAGATAATAATTCTATGTAGATATTATCTTTGTTTACTTATTTAATTTATCATGTAAATCTCTTTTATTTTGTATATCTTTTATATTAGTTAAGTATATCATCTAGGTTAGGACTCTTGTGTTTGTATTTGTACGTTAATATTGTAATACACTCTTTAAGCTTTTCAATATACTATTTCTTCATGGTATAAGAGCCTTTATCAGATCCCTTCTTTACTTCTTCTTTTTCCCTTAATCATTTTTTTCCATGGCAAGTCATGCTGCAACTTTACCCAATCCACATGAACCTCTCAAACCCCTAATTGCTGTAAGTTTCGCCAATGTCACGGAACTTACGCCTTCAACATATCGCTCTTGGTCTCGCCAAATTGAGGATCTCCTGTTTGGCTATGATCTGTTCAAGTATCTGGATGACACTCATCTCTGCCCATCCGCCACTACTGAAGATGACAAGAAAGCCGTCATTCCCAACCCGGCTTTTCACACATGGCTCCGTCAAGATCGACTATTGAGTGGTGCTCTCCGTGGTACTATGTCTCCTAGTATCACGCCACTTCTACTCAATGTCAAGTCATCCCAAGATATCTGGACTCTCCTGAAATTCACGTATGCCAATCTGTCACGTGGACATATCCTTACCATTAAAGATCGTCTCCAATCGATCTCAAAAGGAAATCTCTCTGCCACTTACTATATGCAATCTATCTGCTCTTGTGTTGATGAACTTGCTCACATGGGAAAAGCTATGGACGACGAAGATGTCGTTGCCAAAGTTCTCAATGGGCTCGATTATGAGACGTACCATACGCTTATTGAGGCCGTCAAACATCGGGACACTACCATCTCCTTTGACGCTCTTCATGGACGTCTTCTCCAATTGTATATCTCTCTCAAACACACCACGAACCTCACCAATACCAAGCCCACCCCTGCCTCTACCCTCATTGCTTACCACAAACAGACCCCTCGCTACACCCCACGCCCCTCTTCTGCCCCTGGTCTGCTATTTCTTCATTAATTACAAAATATACTTTTTATGTTAAAGATTATATGATGCTAGTTTTTATTTGATATTATTCCTTTAGCTGAGATATTATTCCTTGGAGGATTGTAGTCTTGTTGTGGGCTTGGGTCATGGTTAATACGCCCCCTCAAGTTGGACGTTCTTGTGATAAGGCCAAGCTTGTCCCGTAGTTCGTGAAATTGTTGCTTATGCATAGGCTTGGTGAGAATATCTTCTAGTTGATCTTTGCTTGCGATATGGGATATGCGGATGTGTCCATGTTGTAGTTGTTCTTTGACGTAGTGAAATGAGAGAGCCATATGTTTCATTCGTGAGTGAAATACTTGGTTTTTGGCATATAGTGTAGTAGAAATGTTGTCACAAAAGACTGTGGGTGGTTCTTGTGGTTTGATTTGGAGTTCGGATAGGAGATTTCGGAGCCAAATCGTTTCAGTTGTAACGGATGCAATTACTCGAAATTCGGCTTCGGTTGTTGAGAGGGCAATTCCTTTTTGCTTTTTGGAAGACCAGGCTATGGGGTTGCGTCCAAGGTAGGCTATGTAGCCTGTTGTGGAGAGGAAAGTGTCTTTATCACCTCCGAAGTCAGCATCGCAATAGGCGTGGAGACATAGGGGGTGGTTTTATGTAATTGTATGCCATGTTGTTGAGTGCCTTGGAGGTACCTTAGAAGGCGTTTGAGTGCTATCCAGTGGTTGGATCTAGGGTGGTGTAAGTATTGAGCTAGACGGTTGACAGGAAATGCGATATCAGGTCGTGTTAATGAGAGGTATTGGACACTGCCGACGATGGCTCGGTAGTCGGATTGATTGTGTATGGGGAGATGATCTTCGCGGATGAGTGTTGGTGAGGAAGCCATAGGGGTAGTATTGGGTTTTGCATCGGTCATGTTGTATTTTATTAGAAGGTCGTGGATGTATTTTGATTGACTCATATGGAGCCCTTGTGCATTTGGTGTGACTTCGATTCCCAGAAAATAGGATAGAGGGCCTAGGTCCTTTAGGAAGAATCGAGTTGCTAATTTCGTGATGAAGTTTTGGATGTGGGTTGGGTTGGGACCTGTAATAATGATGTCGTCGACATAGACTAGTGTGTATATAGTGGTTTCTAGTGCATGTAGGATGAATAGTGAGGAGTCAGATATAGATTGTTTGAATCCAACAGTGGTGAGATATGTTTTTAGTTCAGTAAACCATGCACGTGGTGCTTGTTTGAGGTCATATATGGCTTTGTTTAGTTTACATACGTAGTCTGGGGTTTTTTGATTGACAAAGCCTGGTGATTGAGTCATGAAAACATTCTCAGTGAGCGTGCCTTGTAAGAAGGCATTATTAACATCGAGTTGCCGTAGTGACCATTGTTTGGACACGGCAATTGAGAGTATAGTGCGGATGGTGGTTGGTTTTATCACGGGGCTAAAGGTTTCTGTATAGTCTATGCCTAGGCGTTGATGAAAACCTTTTGCAACAAGGCGGGCCTTGTGTTGTTTGTGTGTCCCATCTTGATTGAATTTGTTGCGGAAAACCCATTTGCAACCCACTATTTTACGTGCATTGGTATGTGAGACTAAGGTCCATGTGTTGTTGCGGGTTAAGGCGTCGTATTCTTCTTGCATCGCTTGTCTCCAATGGGGCAGAACGAGAGCTTGTTTCGTGGTGTTTGGTAGGGTCGTAGTCATTATTGATTTTTGAGCTATTGTGGCGTATTTCGGGTTTGGTTTTCTGATATTATTGGCAAGTCGAGTTGTGACCTTGGGGAGTGGCTGGGCTTGTCGAGGAGGGCTGAGAGTGGAGTTGGGTGTGGTATTGGATACCGTGGTGGTGGTGGGATGGGAGTCTGGAGTGGGAGGTGGATGCTGGGTGGTGGCTGGTGGCGTCGTGGTGGCTACGGCGGGATCGATGGGGGTGTCAGAACGTGGTGGTTGGGGAGGGGTCTGATTCGCGGGTGCATTTTCAGTGGCGTGGGCAGGCTGATTGGGAGCGGTCTAAGGGGGTCGGTTGGGCGTGTTGGTAATTCTTCTTGCATAGACTTGAGTGATGGGTGGTCGAGGTGGTGGTGAGGGTGTTTGGGTGGCTGTCGAGGCTGGTGTTGTGACGGTGGTGAGAGGAATAGTGTGAAGAGTGAGGGAGGTCCATTCTTCAACTTGGGGTGATTGTGTCGATGTAGTATTAGAGTTAGCAAAGGGGTATATGTCATTGTAAAATTTTACATGTCGGGAGGTATATATTCTTTGTGTTTTGGGATCGAGACAATGATAGACACTTTGTGTGGTTGAGTACCTAATAAAGACACAAGGAATTGACCGATCCTCAAGTTTGTGTTTTGTGTATGGTTTTAACCATGGGTAGCAGAGGCACCCAAAGTTATGTAGGGTTGTATAGTCGGGTTGTTTGTTGTGGATTATGGAGTAGGGTGAGTTGCCTTTAAGTGAGCATGTGGGCATACGATTGATAAGATAGACGGCGGTACTAAAGGCAAAGGTCCAATACTTAGTTGGTAGGTGTGCATGTTTAAGAAGGGCTAAGCCTGTTTCGACTATGTGTCGATGTCTTCGTTCGGCGTAGCCATTATGTTCGGGAGTGTGAGGTGGTGATGTCGAGTGTGATATTCCGTTGTTGAGGAGTGTTGGGTTTAATTTAATATACTCCCCTCCATTGTCCGAAAAATTTTATTGGTTTGTTAAAGTAATTTTCAACGATTGCTTTGTATTGATTAAAGACTTGTGTTGTGTCGGATTTTCTTTTTAGCAGATATAACCAAGTGTATTTGCTAAAGTGATCGACAAATATAATATAGTACTTGAAATTATTGAATGAATGGATAGGACTTGTTCATAGGTCGGAAAATAATAATTGTAACGGTTCGGTAGTGCGAAACGATGATAATGAAAAAGGTAATTTCTTGCTTTTGGTAAGGTTGCAAGATTCACAATGCTCATAATCGTAAGTAGAAATAGGCATACTTTTATTAATAATTTTTATTACATCATAAGACGGATGCCTAATCTATGATGTAACGATAGCGGAGTAGGTCCCTTGTTGACGGTGTTAGCACACGGTTTTGGAGGACTCCACTCATGGATGTCGTTGTTAATTCGGCCTTGGAGTAGCATCTTCTCCGTTTTCAACTCCTTAACAAAAAAACTATTATGTGAGAAAATAACATAGGCATTGTTGTCTTGACATAATTTTGATATCGATATAATTTTTCGTGATATTTTGGGAACATGTAATACGTTCGTTAAATTAATGCCATGGAGTTGTGTATTACCTGTGTTTTCTATGGAGAGTCCGGAGCCATCACCAATGAGTAGTTCGTCGAGACCGTCGTATGGTGAGTGGAATGCTAAGGTGTCAAGATCATTGGTGACATGGTGACTAGCACCGCTATCAAGGAGGTAGGTGTTTTGGAGGCCCGAAAAGTCATTTGTGACGGCTACGGCGTGCGCCTGTGGTGGGGCCTGGTTGTGGCGGTTTTGTGGTGGAGTCGGGAATGCAATATTCGGAAATAGCTTGCGAAAGAGAGGGCAATTGGCTATTACATGCCCCGTCTCACGACACCACTGGCAACGTCCTTTGAAGGGACGCACGGTGCCTTGGTTTTGGTTCGAAAGTGGTTGTTGGGTGTTGTTATTGTAGGTGGTGTTGGAGCGGTTGTTGTAGCAGTTATAGGTGTTGTTTTTTAATGCGGCGTTTGCCGCGGGTTGATAGTGGTTTGAGGCATTAGTTTGTTGTAACAAAAGTTCTTGTTGTAGTAATTTTTCATGGAGCGCCTCGAATTGGATCGGTGTGTCGCGGGCTCGCACTTGGTCTATTACGGGTTTGTATAGGTCATAATCAAGTCCGTTTAGAACTCGAGAAATCACATCTTCCGGGTCTAAGATTTTGCCCATTAGGGCAAGTTGGTCTACACACGCTTTGAGGGAGTGTATGTATTCGGTGATTGTTTGATTCGTATTTTTGGTTATCAAATCAAACCGGTTTTTAATTTGTTGGATATGAATCCTTGAAGGATTAGCATATGTTTGGGCCAATATGTCCCATGCTTTCTTTGATGATTTTGCTCTCACGATGAGGCTTTGGAGAGCGGAGGTTATGGTGCCCATAAGGGCACCAAGGATTAGGCCGTCCTGCTTTAGCCATGACATATACGCCGGGTTGGGGTTGTCTTGGTTGTCGGGTCCAGGCACGGTGGCAGGGGGTGCGGGTAGGCTGCCGTCTAGGAAGCCTAGGAGGCTAAACCCAAACAGAATATGGGTCAGCTGAAACCTCCATGAGGTATAGTTTGTGGGTGTTAGTTTCACCACATGTTGGAGGTTAGGGGCTGTTAATGGTGTTTGTGCATCATGGGGGTTTGGGATGTTGAGATCTTGGTGATGGTTCATTGTGGCGGGTGAGGCTAGGCTTCTTTTTGTGCGTTTAAAGTGGGTGCGCTTGGGTCGTAGTTGGTTGGAACGTCTAAGGCTTGCTGATACCATATAAGACAATGTATGAATGATTGTAAAGTTGTATTGACTGAATATAAGGTAATACATATAGGGAAGAGTGCTTGAGATAAAGAAGGAAAGAAACTAATTCTAGTCTTAATTACAAAAAATACTTTCTTTGTTAAAGATTATATGATGCTAGTTTTTATTTGATATTATTCCTTGAGCTGAGATATTATTCCTTGGAGGATTGTAGTCTTGTTGTGGGCTTGGGTCATGGTTAATACAAGTATCCTATTTTGAGCTTTATGGAATCAAATTAACGACATTTTTCTTTGTTTTGTGTGGGACTTTGTTAGTTAATGACAGTTTAGTTAACATACCTTTCTCATCTAATCCTCTTATGAGGTGTTTAAAGAAGATACCTTCACACATTCTGACTAAAAATATTATCTGTCTTAAACTTTTAAGACCGGTTAAATAGCTAGCATTTTTATACCGAAAACAAAAAAATGTTTAAAACTTATTAAAGAATTTGTCTTTATCTAAGCAAGTGGCGTGTATTTAGTCCGTTTTAATCTTAAAACGGATATATTCATCTTAAAAGATACGCATTCAATATACATATGTTACAATGAAAGAGAAGGGAAATACAGAAGAAGATGGGAAGGAATTTGTTTACCTTGACAAAGCTAAACAAATATACATATGGTGCGTCGTCAATTGTCACGTCTACGTTAATGTGCTACGTTAGTTCTTAAAATCGTATATTTGCGCAGGTTATTACGGTATAACCACCAAATTGTCGATATTGAAGAAGATGGGAAGGAATTTGTTTACCTTGACAAAGCTTCTTCTTGCTCATGTTGTGTTGTTGAGCTATGTTTGCGAGGGGAGTTCTGGAATAACGAGCTCTTTCGTCCGGTCGGAATGGCCAGCAATTGATATCCCTCTTGATAATATAGTATTTGCTGTCCCAAAGGGCCAAAATGCACCGCAACAAGTAAGCTGTCATAACAAACTTTATGTTCTTCATCGGTGTTCTGGATACTAGCTACGGCTTCTGACCGGCTGGGCACTGTTATTGGCAGGTGCACATCACACAAGGTGACTATGATGGTAGAGCCGTTATAATCTCGTGGGTGACACCTGATGAACCGGGTTCTAGCACACTCAAATATGGAACCTCCGAGGATAACTACGAGTTCATTGCTCACGGGACAGTAACGAACTACACCTTCTACAACTACAAGTCTGGTTATATCCATCATTGTGTTGTCAGCGGTCTTGAGGTAAATCCCTTCATTTTTGGATAACTGATCTTAATGGAGCTGAACTAAACTGAATTGAGCTTAATTGAATTGAAATAAGAGTTAATTTGTGAAGAAATGAGTTGAACTGATCTGGTAAATAAAAGTGAATTAAATTGAATAAAACTGAATTGAAATGAGTTGAAATTAAGTTCAAAAGAACAATGATATAGTGATTAATGATCATGCATGGCCTTAGTGTTTTTTTCATGTACTTCATTGCTCATTTTATTTTACTTTTCAAAATGCAGCACGACAAGAAGTACTATTACATGATTGGAAGTGGTGATTCGTCTCGTAAATTTTGGTTTGAAACTCCCCCTAAAATTGATCCAGATACTGCCTACAAATTTGGCATAATCGGTGAGCCGACTCTTTTCCCCGTCATGATTGTCGTATTTTGAATCCTCAGTATGTAGTAAGAATTGTAAGTCCCCAACTGTTATGCCGTCCTGTTTCAGGTGACTTGGGACAGACATATAACTCTCTTTCGACACTAGAGCATTATATGCAGAGCGGGGCGAAAGCTGTTTTATTTGTTGGCGATCTTTCTTATGCTGATAAATGTCCCAAGGATGACATTGGGCTTCGTTGGGATAGTTGGGGTCGTTTTGCCGAGAAAAGTGCAGCCTACCAACCTTGGATGTGGTCTACTGGCAATCATGAAATTGAATACAAGCCTGACTTGGTAAACACCTTCAACACCCTATTTCTATCAAGTCTAGGTGCATCATGCAGTGTTCTTCGGGAATTTCATGTTTTTATTTCATTCAGGAGCGATAAATAATTAAATAGTACTCCGTATATGGAAGCACCGCGTCCCAACTCCCCACCTGGGTTCAGACTAGCACTACGTCTAGTCGCAGGTTCAGACGTTGACATTGACATTGTTCATCTATTTCCAGGGGGAACTTGAAGCTTTTAAAGCATACCTCCACAGATACAAAACACCTTATGCAGCTTCACAGAGCAGTAGTCCTCTTTATTATGCGATTAGGCGTGCATCTGCCCATATCATTATTCTCTCGAGCTATTCTCCTTACGGTAAAGTACACCTTGCTACTAGCTAGTACTAGCTGGTTTGTGGGATTTGTTTGATTGTTGGAGTCTTGTTGAAAATGACATTTTTTTATTCCTGAATAGTGAGATACACGCCTCAGTGGATATGGCTCAAAGAGGAACTGAGCAAAGTGGACAGGGAGAAGACACCGTGGTTGATCGTGTTGATGCATGTTCCAATGTACAACAGCAATGACGCGCATTTCAAGGAGGGAGAAAGTATGCGTGTTGTGTTTGAGGAGTGGTTTGTCCAACACAAAGTTGATATAGTCTTTGCTGGTCATGTTCATGCTTATGAAAGATCGGTAAGATGTTGAGTTTTATGAGACCGATGGATCATAAACTTGTACGTTTTTCATGCTCTTTAATAAATGTATTGATTACCAGCATCGTATATCAAACATACACTACAATGTAACAAGGGGAGAATGTTATCCGGTGCTAGACGAGGCTGCTCCAATTTACATAACTATTGGTGATGGTGGAAATATAGAAGGCCTAGCTGGACGGTGATTCTCTCAACGTCTTTCTTTGTCTCGCATACATTTCACAAATAACCAATTGATCGAGAATGAAATTAGACCTTGTTTCTTTATTCCAGGTTCATAGACCCACAGCCGGAATACTCAGCATTCCGAGAAGCAAGTTATGGACATGCAATTCTAGACATTATGAACAGGACGCACGCTATCTACACATGGCATCGAAATGATGATGGGAAGAAGGTTCATGTTGACACCATGACTCTTCTAAACCAGTACTGGTGAGTCACCCTAGTTACAGTACAGTACTAATATATACTCGGTATAACAACAACCATTATTAGTTTCATGTCATGTTTACGGAAGCCACTTCGTATGGTATGCAGGGTTGGCAAAGGGCAGAGGAGAATGCTAAAGAGGCCAAATGGTGAAATTGCTACTTAAGAATTGGAGAAGGAGAAGGAGAAGGAGAAGGGTTATGACATTGTCAATTCTGCGTTATTTCAAGGTTTATAATAAAGATTTGTAATAATTCTGAACTGTTGCAGACGTTATTACTGTCAGAACTTGATGACCCTTTCCCCTTTGTTATTCATGTCAATAAATAAAGGGGCATCTAGCTTTCGCTATGTTGAGATATTGTCCAGAAAAAACCTCAGCTATTACTTGCAGTACCTTCACTTTAACTCAATTTCCTGTCCAACCAGAATAATTCGATCCGTACCCGACTCGACACCTAAATTGAGAGTCTGAACTTGATCCGAACTCAAATTGGTCATACACTATATAATCGGATCCAGAGGTTTATTATTACAAATTGATCATTATTCTTGAAAAAATTCAATATAACAGTAAAAACGGATTGAAACCAAAAATGACTCTACGGGACTCGACTAGACCTGAATCCTTACAAACCCAAACTGACCCGGCCTAAAATCGACCCAATTGACCCGTTTATAAGATCTATCTCATGCAACGATTAAAGGTAAGAAAGTGATTGAAACAAAAGAAATATTTTTTCACAAAACGTATCGTATGTGATTTTTACGTGATTGGTTTGTATCTGGTTGTGTTCGATTTCATCATACAAGAATTGGTATAGTAATACTTGAAAATTTTAAAGGAATGATAATGACACTACTCTTTCCATTAATGGCACAACTCACAACATTGCAAGGTAAGTTTAAGAAGACGTTATTATTCATCCCATAGAAACAAATAACATTAATAATTTTAGAATTACACTTTGCCTTCCTTAAATGTTTGGTTAAGGTTGCTTCTAAATGATGGCAACGTAGATAGTGACTCACAACTGCAAATATACAATGGACAATGACGAAAGATATTTTTCTTGTTTGCATATCTGCTTTAGTTTGGATTTAGTCTGGCTACCAAACAACAAACCTCTCCCTCGTATTAACTATATTCGCTATTCGCTATTGAAGGTCTTGTCTTAATAATAAAATATTAGCTACATTACCGTAAACGAAATTATACTTATTTCATCTCAGTTATTCATTTACTGGTTTATTATAATTTGTATATAAATAATAAATAATTGGAACGTGGAAGTAATTTAAGACATTAGTCTTAAGATAAATTACAAATAACCATAAGTCTTTAATTAAATAATGTTAAAAAAATTAAATATTTATTATTTTGGATTAGAAGGAAAACAATCCACTAGAAGACGAGATTTGGTAAATTGTTTTTTTTGGAGGTTCAGTTCTTTTATCCGAAATCCCACTTTAAGATTGTTATTATTGTCTCTTTCTTGTCTTGATGATAGATTTCCTTCTTTATGACTCTTAGGACTTAGAAGAATTGGTTGTTTCATGTCTCTTGCTTTTGTTTTAATCTCCGAGGGTTTTAAGAGGCTCAAGGGTAGGGAAATGGTTTGATGGCTCATAGGAATAGGATGGTAAATAGGAAGAGGGACGGAGAGGCTGATGGATGAGAGGAAGATTGGGATGGAGGTCATTAGGGACTCTTTCTATCATGGGGTTCCTTTTTAAGCTTGATTGTCTCTCTCTTAGGCCTCTTCTTTTCGTTGTTTGCTCTTGTCTTCTTGTCTTGTTATCTTGTCTTATATGAATCGTTGGTTTTTAATAGGAGGGCTTAGTATTCTATTTTATGGGTTTTAATAAAAGAGTAGGTTTGAAAATGGGAACTTTTTTTTTTATTGTTTTTTGATGTTGTTGTTTCCTTTGTCTTAGAGGCGAGTAAATCTTGAGTGAAGGGTATGACCGCAGGAATAAATTTCAAGAGGTTTTTCTTAGTCTTTTAAGGTCATTCAAAATAATCCCTCATATTCACTAAATCGAACTAAAGTGCTATAGTACCCAGTAGCACCACTTCTATACCGGTGACTCGGTGAGTCTAAGCCTATGAGCAAGCCACCTCATATTAATGAAAGCGAAGTCGCAGAAATAGACATCGAAGATGGTACAGATGCAACGGATGAAGAGAAAGGAGGGACTTCTTCTGCATAATAAAAAGCCTTAATTAGCGACCTACCAGCATGACAAAAAGTACCGATCTCTTCTAAATATATAAGAATTAAGCAAATTGCACATTAATTGAACAAAAGATAAAGGAAGCTTAACAAATTGTAATTTCTGCAGGCATAGAATCCTTTCGCCCCAGGTCCCTCTTTTTATCCTATCTCCTTCATACTGAAGACGAGACATGTTTATGTCTTACTTAACAGTCAAGGCTCCTCTACTTCTAGTCTAGCCCTTATCCTCACGCACACTCGCTTAATTATATGGTATGTGAAGCCTCGAGTGAATGCGACAGGGTCCGAGGGGGATCAACTGAAGTATGAAGGCGAGGTTTAAATAGCTCGACTAAAAGGAGAGGGGATTTATCCTGTCGATCAACGGGAGATAAGCCCGGAAAGAGGGGGATTTGTTTGAGGCCTGAGGGGTGAGTTATAAAAAAATGGTGTACGGAATTTAGTAATTACGTTTTTTCTTTAAGTATTAGATAACCGATTTAACTTTTTTTTTTTGTTTTACGATAAATGGCTACCTTTTAAGTAGCGAATTCACATTTTATATCGAAATTGTTTTTTTTTTTTGTTACAAGAGAGGGGCATATCGAAATTGTAACAATGATATAATAATCATGTGAAATCGCTACCTTTTCTCTTCGCCGCACACGCGTCTTTTTGCTCTCAACTTTGATTCAACCGTCCCCCTATGTCTTCACCATTTGCCGTGATTTTTGCGTTGTTGGATTCGTCTAGCTATAAGCTATACATTAGTATAAGTTTAAAAAAATTTCACATTTCGTAGTAGTGTTAAAAGTCTCAACGAAACACCACGTAACAACATTCGGCCCATGGCGCCCATATAATAAAAAAGGCCCGTTTAATCAAATTGTTCAAATAGAATAACCAATACGATGCAAAGAGGCTTGTAAATCAAGGAGAGCGGATTAGTTGTCCTGCAAATAAAACGTAAAAAAAGACCTAAATTTTTGTTTTAGATGGACTGCGTTCGTCTTTTTAGAATGACATGATTTTATAGTTACTTTATGGTCAAATGTAAGTACAATGGTCCAGCTAATTTTACATATATTGTGGTAACTTTTTTTCCAAACAAATCATATCTGGCTGTAAAATGTCTCAAAATACCGCCTTTAAAATAACGTTGTATTTTTTTACATACGAATTTTATTTTTTTACCTACGTCTTCTATATTTGTAGCCTTGTTATTTTTCGCTCCGGCTAACCTTGCTTCTCATCTATGGCCTATCACTTTGTTTTGGTGGTGAAAAAAAAGAGTCCAAAAAGGACAATATTCACGAATGCATTTGTGCCATACATATATGGCATTAGGTTTGTCATAAACAGAGTTATTATACATTGCTTATGTCACACTAATGTTTAGTGTTAGCACGATGTGTGATTGTTGTAGATTTATTGCAAATTTAGCCAATCTAAGAGAACATTTTAATACGTTGATATAATTTTTGCCAATTGAATTATGATTAAACTCACAAAAATCTGTACAAATCTTAATAATTTCAATAACACATATTAATAATTATTAAATAACAAAATTATTTCACTAATTGGAGAATTATAATTGATCGTAAAAAAACAGTAATGAAAAAATGTATATAAAAGTGTAAGGTCAATACGTGAAAAAAAAGGTAACTCTGTACAACAAAATTAGAAAGAGCCGGTCCGAGAGGGAACCAGCTTAAAAAAAAAAAAGGATATACTAACAAGAAAAAAAAGATTCTGGTAGCTAAAATAAATAAATACTCGTAATACAGTACTCCGTAGAGGTATCAATGAATCGTGAATGATTGATGAAAAAGCGACAAAATGAAAGTTGTTTAAGATTGATAAGTAAGCAATAACAGTTTAGGACTCTGTTAATCCACGCATACAGTGGGCCCCATGCCCATCCCTGTTTTATAATCTCAATTTGACACAACCTATCCTCAACACCCACCATCTTTGTTCCCTTCTACATCACTTCTCTCTCTGTATCATCCTCTTCATTTACTGTTTCAGGTAACCATCTATGTTCTTATCCTTTGTATTGTATTGTATGTTTCATAACATTGTTTCTTTGTTTCAATTGTTATTGATCATGGAATTTTGTAGATGATTTGATCGCTTTGTTGGTTTTATTTGGTTCTTGATTCGATTAGTTTCTGGGTTTTGTTGGGTTTTTTATTTATTGATTTGGGTCTTTTTAAAGTTTTCAAATTTAAGGTGGGTGGTGTCAAGAAATCATTTCAACCAAAAACTTAATCTAATAGCGGGAGTCGCGGCATCGGTTTTATATTCTAACACGTTGTTTTTGTTTTTTATTATTCACAAACTATGTAATAAGATCAGTCTTACAGTATGAGACGGGCCCTTTGCTCAATAGTTATTGTTATTTTTTAATTTGTTTATATGTTGTGGGTAATATAAGGAAAGGTGTGTGCTTTGGGGTTTCTTGTATGTCTATGTAATTTATGGGGGATACTAAGTTTGATGCTGTTGATATCATTTGCCAACTATTTTTACTGTATTTACCATTTATGATCATACAATGCTATGACTGCAGAACTGACTATTGATGTTGCTATCTGCTTCTAATTTTACCTTGGAAGTGATTTTCACAACTCTAGGATTGATTTGTACCTTCTGTCTGTGAGAGAACACCAATCCGCCCTTGCTAGCCCGCTTTGCTAGTCCAAATATATTTGCTTACAGTCTCGTGCTGAAAATTTTCAAGTCTTTATTATATACTAGAAGTAGTAATAATTTGATGATGTATGGAGACCCATGTACTATGGATAAGCCAGTGGCTCCTACGCCAGGCCGGATTTCAGTTTTGTTTATGGAGTGACACAAGAGATTATTGGGTTGGGAGATGCCTTCAATCTTTAATCAGTTTGGCTATATCGGGAGTCGGGACCATGGTTTTGATGTAATCAGGATATTGCCTCTCTCACTCTCTCTCTTTCTTAACATTCTCCAAATTAAAGGGGATGCATGTCTAATGATGTGGCATTCAAGATTACATGAATACATGTGTTGTTATCTCGACGTTAATGATATGTATGTTCTTAAACTGTTATATATGGGCAGGTTATGTTATAACCAGCTGATTGCCGAAATTGAAGAGGATGAGAAGGATTTTGTGTACCATAACTAAGCTTCTTCTTGCTCATGTTGTTTTGTTGAGCTATGTTTGTGAGGGGAGTTCTGGGGTAACAAGCTCTTTTGTTCGGTCAGAATGGCCAGCAATAGATATCCCTCTTGATAATAAAGAATTTGTTGTTCCAGAGGGCAAAAATGCACCGCAACAAGTAAGCATCATTTTGGAATTTTCATTGAAAAGACTCCCAAGAAAGCTAGTTATTACTCATTGTGTGCACTATTTTAATTGTCTTATGTGTCTGTTTCCTTCAATTTGGATGATCAAACAATGATTGAAGGATTAGAGGAAAACCATAATTCATCTTCTTTTTTGCATTATGCATGGGCTAAACTTGCGAATATATATTGCACTGGCTTGCCTACGTGGCTAATTTCAGTCTTTCAGAGCTCTACATTAACCGTATTTCCTGTAGAATTTCTCATTGGGTACTGTGGTTGACAGGTGCACATCACACAAGGTGACTACGATGGGAAAGCTGTTATAGTCTCGTGGGTGACACCTGACGAACCAGGTACCAGCACAGTGGAATATGGAACCTCTGAGGGGAACTATGAGTTCACTGCTCATGGGACAGTGACAAACTACACCTTTTACAAATATAAGTCTGGCTATATCCATCACACTGTTGTTGGAGGGCTTGAGGTATTTCTTCATGGTGGATAACTCATATAGGCGTAATATTGTTATGGGGGGTTTCCGTTTTCATATTCTTATTTTTCAAACTGCAGTATGACAAGAAGTACTATTACAAGATTGGAAATGGTGATTCTTCCCGTAAATTTTGGTTTGAAACTCCCCCTAAAATTGATCCAGATTCCTCCTACAAATTTGGCATTATCGGTGAGTCGATTATTTTCCTGTCATCATTCGTATTTTGAATCCTCAGCGTAAGAATTGGCAATTCTTCAACTCTTTTTTGCCTGTTTCAGGTGACATGGGTCAAACATATAACTCTCTTTCAACACTAGAGCATTATATGCAGAGCGGAGCCAAAGCTGTTTTATTTGTTGGTGATCTCTCTTATGCGGACAGATATCACCAGAATGATATTGGGCTTCGTTGGGATACCTGGGGTCGCTTTGCTGAGAAAAGCGCAGCCTACCAGCCTTGGATATGGTCTGCTGGCAATCATGAGATAGAATACATGCCCGCCTTGGTAAACACATTAAACACCCGCTTGCTGTTACATTTAGGCACATCGTCCCATCATATAGTGTTTTTCACGGATATCATATTTCTATGTCACTCCACCGTAAGGATGTTGCAGGCGGTTTGGTACATCACTTCATAGTATTAATTTGTCATCACCACAACCAATCTGGACCCATAATAATTTATGTTACTACCCATTAGACCTGTCAAAAGCTGACCTATCTGCCGACGCAGCCAACATTGATATTCTTGTTGTATGTACTCCATTGCCGTGACAATGAGTATCGTTACACACCTGATTTGGAGGTTTTATGAAACAAATTAACCTAGAAACATGATTAAGCTATTGTTTATCTTGGAGGCATATGACATTTTTCATCTATGTTCAGGGGGAACTTGTACCTTTCAAATCATACCTTTACAGATACACAACACCTTATGCAGCTTCTCAGAGCAGTAGTCCTCTTTGGTATGCCATTAGGCGTGCGTCTGCTCATATTATTGTTCTCTCAAGCTATTCTCCTTTTGGTAAGCTCTTACCGTGACTTGGATGTCTTCTTTGTATCTAGTAGATTAAAATATTGAATGAATAGTTAATTATAAATAATACTCGTATTTGTTTCTGGCTGAAAAAATAGATTATGGTTTCGCTCAACTGTTTTCTTTGGCGCTTTTCATTTTATTGATAGAGTTGTGCTGTTGAAATTTACCTTTTGTGATTCGTGAACCAGTAAAATACACGCCTCAGTGGAGATGGCTCAGAGACGAACTGAAAAGAGTGAACAGGGAGAAGACGCCTTGGTTGATTGTGTTGATGCATGTTCCTATATACAACAGCAATGAAGCGCATTTCATGGAAGGAGAAAGTATGCGTGTGGTGTTTGAGAAGTGGTTTGTTCGTCACCGAGTTGACCTAGTCTTTGCTGGTCATGTTCACGCATACGAAAGATCGGTAAGATGTTCTGTTACAGGACCAAACATAAATTTGAATGTGTAACAAGTTTTAGAAAAGCTGATATAAGACAAACGTAAATAGAAATACAGAACCAGTGTTTTTCATCTTCGTTAACAAATGCTTTGATGACCATCTTTTCAAATAACTCTTCGTTTTCTTCCCTTCAGTATCGTATATCAAACATACACTACAATGTATCAACTGGTGAACGTTATCCGGTCCCAGACGAAGCTGCTCCAATTTACATAACTGTTGGTGATGGTGGAAATCAAGAAGGCTTAGCTGGACGGTAAGTCTCTCAACGCTTTTTTTGTTTATTATATACATCCGTCATCAACCAAAACGTGGCAGATTTGTTTTTTTTAGTAACCAATTAAAAAGTTAGACCATCTTTCTTTATTGCAGGTTCAGAGATCCACAACCAGACCACTCAGCATTCCGAGAAGCAAGTTATGGACATTCAACGCTGGAGATTATGAACAGGACTCACGCTGTCTACACTTGGCATCGGAATGATGATGGAAAGAAGGTGGAAGTTGACTCGATGACTCTTCTAAACCAGTACTGGTGAGTTACTATAGTTGCTCGTTGTTGCTTTGAACTTAATGCAAGTTATATTATCCATGGGATATGTCATATGTGGGATCAAGTCTATGAAAACATTGTGAATAGTTCAACGACTATCCCCCGTTCCCCAATTCGCAGTACCATTTGACACCTATCTACTTGCATATTGTTGGAAATGACATTGAATAGCATTCCTACCGTGATTGTGGAATTGCTCATTGTGCCATAAATGTTGTTTACAAAGCAATCGCAATGCAGCGTCACTGTCCAGCTGTAATACTAAAGCTCTGCACAGCAACTGTAGTCGTTTACCTTTAGATTCTCATGTTTTATGGAAACTGATTCTTACGGTAATTGCAGGGCTGGAAATGGCCGGAGAAGAAAGCTGGAGAGGCCAGTTAGTTCTGTTGCTACTTATTG
The DNA here is from genome assembly GCA_029255685.2 of Silene conica. NCBI lineage: Eukaryota > Viridiplantae > Streptophyta > Magnoliopsida > Caryophyllales > Caryophyllaceae > Silene > Silene conica. The sequence goes on from CM055320.2 coordinate 13,580,827, forward strand.
ATTGCAGAAGGGTTATGACATTGTAAATTCCGCACTGTTTCTGGCTTATAATATAATCATTCTGTATTCCAGGCTTTTAGCTCTATTGTTTCCGGTGTCAAAACTTGTTATGGTCCTTTCGCCTTGCGCTTCATGTCAAATAAAGATGGCATTGTTCGCTATTATCGGTTTTACATATGCAAGTGTTTGATTGTGGATGAAAGGTTACAATTTTCATCAATAACAAAGTAGAAACTAAGCGAAAAAAATAGGTGAACCTCATTTACTTGAAATAACATAACACGTTCACCAGGTGGTGGTGAGGATTTTTCATACGAACTTGAAGTCGTTGCAACCTTCAAGGTACATGGCAAGAGTGGCTACTGGCGAGTAACAAGTGGCTACTATTTTCCGTGGAATCACACGATTATTTTCAACACCGGTTTGAGCTGAATAATAAGTAGTGTGCCGAATCTCCAAAATTTACACAAGGCTATGCCACTCCACAGTACATTGCTGCTTCAGGCAATATAACAATAAAAAACTAGTCTTCTCTGAAAAGAATCTGTTCGGAATGGACGGATAACAAACTCCTCCACCGATTCCTTTTGTACACTATCAGCAGTTTGTCGTGTAATGTACAACAATAATTTCAGAAATCGCGGTAGACAGGTTGTGGTGCCCATTTGAGATTCAAATGCAAGATGCCTGACTTAGCTCCATCGAGCGGAATGCTGTCTTTGTATTCTCCTTCTAGTATCACCTTTGTCAGTGTCAATATGCACCTTCCCATATAGTCCTATATTGCAGGTTGACCAACCAAATCAAATTGAAATTACATAGATCATATTATTCGGTTGCTTTACAGGGTTAAGCAGTTTTCAAAGTCTTCATTTATGAAGCAGCTCAATACCCATTCAAAAATGTTTCGCAACATTTACCTAGTCAAAGAGCGGGAAAATAATATTCAAAATATCTTATCAACGGCTTTTTCCTTCAAAAATTAAATAGAAAGAAGTTGAATGCTTACCTTCCCAAAGGTGTCATGATCCCATACTTCCAAGATTAGCATCTCATGAAGCCCGTCCTCTACTAGAAAATCGAACGTTTGATTCCATACTGGATTCAAGCATTCATTCACAACCTGACAGCAAAAGTAACGTCAAGTTCATGCACAAATTTCTAAGGCTAATTTAAGATAAAAGCAACAATGAACTGGATGCCAGAAGCTGATCAATACAGTTATTAAGTAGTCTTACACGTAAGACCAGCCCAAAGTTCCTACAATAAAATGAAGATAACTTCAATATTTAGGCAGGTTAAGTGATCTTCCTGGGTTTTGGAAGCGAAGATTTCAATAAATTGTCTTTATAGTATGTGTTGGTAGACATGTTCGTACTAAGAAAAAAGACACTGGGTTGGTCTCATTGACTCTCATATGTGAGATCATCTCATACGAGTCAATTGAACACTACAGAAAAAGGCTAATTTTTACATCAAATAGATGAAAACGCACCCTAGTTTTGTTACGTGTTCCAGATTTCTTCATGGTAAGTACCACATACGGATCCGACTTTCCCATTAAATCTACAGCTGGAAGGTTATCAGCAGAAATCACTGTTATTGACAGAACACCCCTGACAATAACATCCCTCTTCTTGGGGACAAGGCTAACGCCATTTTCAGCATCACCATTTTTAAGAACTTTCTCCAAAGATGTCATCGATTCGGACGCAAAAGGGTTTGTAACATCTGAACCAAGAGGAATGTACAAAAGCTCCAAATGTACCTACATAAAAGAGAAGGAGAGGGGTGAAGCACACCATAGAAAATTTACTCACAAAAAAGTTGGGAAAAGAAAAATGATCCGCAACATAAAGGTTCTTACGAAGAATCTAAAAACCACCAAGATGCATTGTGATTCATATTTTCCCGAAAAAAGGAGGAACAAACTAGAACAGGTTAAAAAGTAAAATGTTAGTCTCATCACTATTGCATCTATCACAACATGACACACAATCAACTCCATGCCTTCAAAAGTCCCCTACTTTATTAGCTTTTAAAAATAATCAATGGTACAAAGACTACCGCTAGAGTCTATACGAGTTTGTTTGCTTAAAACCCTGACCAGAATCAGACTAACAATGTCACCCACATTAATTCTTAATGCCAAAGCTAATTAGCCCCTCAAGAGTCGAGAACTAACAAGTCCAGGAACCACTGATGCAACAAAATGTTTTACCCAAGAAGATATCCAGGTTCCGCAACCATGATAAACAAGATGACTAATCTCAAAGCTAAGACAACGCTTCCAACAACCATCACCAATAACTAAACCATTATATGCATTTTTTATCAAAACCTAAGAAAAAGGTTTCATACTCACCTGACCCCTGTTTTTAGTATCTCTCTGCACCTCCAAATCTTTAACTAGTTTAAGCCAAACATCCTTCACTTTACCAGGCTCGAGATCTTTTAGCTGGAACTGAGCACATCCAATGAGTTCAGCTGCCTGAAGACCTTCATCATCCTTTATCTTTACCACCAAGTGTTGAGTAGATTTATCTTCAACAATGAATTCAAAGTGTTCATTCCAGATTGGATTCAACTGATTATTCTGAAGATGGTGAAGGGGAGTGGGTTAAATTTTTAATTCCAGGTAATAAAGTTAAAAATCGATTCAGAGACAAATAGTGTTAGCTTACAATGGTTTTGCTTGTTTTTGTTCTGTCTTTTGTGGGTCTTACGTATAAGACTGCAAAAGGATCTGATTTTCCAACCAGATCTTTATTTGTCAATTCTTTAGCTTGCACAAGTTTCACCTCAAGCGTTCCAACAGGCTTTAACTCTAGGTCACTGAGAGTACAAAATTGCACTATTAGATTTCCTTATACAGAGGAAGCCGGTTGTATAGTATGTCGTCTTCGTTAAATACCTATAATCCCCAGGTAAAATAGGGATAACTTTACGAACAGGCCACATGATAGAATCCTCAATTGCATCCCTTATCATTCCCTGCAGAAACAATAAACATATATCATTAATGCGGCACACATACAGTCACATTTCAGTACTTATTTATTTTATTAGATATATTGCAGATAGAGATCACATAAAAGAAGAAAATGCAGCACACCTCAATCGCATCAGAAAGCCCAGGAATTGTAGATATATCTCCACCAATTACTTTAAGAGTCAAATCCAATTTTTTCTGCAGTAGTAAAGCACTGTTATTTAAACTGTAAGATAATAAACACAAATAGATTGGAGAACAACCATATGGAATATAGCTTCAAATCGGCTAACCTTAATTTCTCAACATTACAATTTACAAGACTACAGATTTAAGTAACTAGTGACCACTAAGAGTAAACTATAATACCCTGGCATTTGGAAACTGGCACTTATAGTTAGGAAGTATGACCCATGTCGACAACAACATTACCTCAATGACTCTCGCCTATCTTGAAAACACAGAGATTGCTTTCGAGGAACCCTAATAAAAAACGTGGACGTGATAAGTTCGAGAGCCGTTTTGCTTTATGCCAAGCTACACTGAAAAATAACACATTTTTGGCTGCATTGGAATAGCCACGATGATAACATCCTATAATCCCTTGACTCTTTCTTTCTTTCTTTCTTAGTTTCCTTTGAAGTATTACGCTCTCTAGGGCACATGCCAAGAGGAGCGGAACTGTGTTCCGTACAAAAAATGAATGATAGTACCGAATATAACTTGCATTCGGCAAGATAAGATGGATGTACATCTACAGAGAAAAATGAAGCAAGGTCTACAATATTCTAAAGGAACACAAAACAAGAAAGCCCACTCATACACCTGTACAGTTTGTTTAAATGGAGGTATTGGGAGGAACACAGGTACGAAATTTCCCTTATTTGGATGCATGGGGGTGCAATGGAGGAAAAGGCAAATCAAGATCCTTCCCACAAAGAAAAGATTTGAAACAACAACTTTATTTTTACATTCCTCCCCAATTTCGCTCCATTCCCCACCCCTCCTATGTATCATATTTAAACAACGCCTCACGGAAAAGTGTGGATCACATAAGCTATGAATGGATCCTATTTAGCACCTTTCAGCATAAAACCAGGTCGTGAGGTGAACCACAAAACAGGTGAGCACAACATAAAAACTTTGCAGAACTCTCTAACCTATTTCTATCTTAGTGACAATAATACACACTATTTCAATCACTTTAAAATAAATTAGAAACTCTCTTTACTAACAAGGCCATAGTGGGCAATTTTCAGTAGTCATTGACTCATTGCATACCTTTTTCCTTAATGAAAAGGTGACAGCTCCAAATCCTGGGAATTCCCCAACTAGAGGCTTAAAAATCAACCTGAAAATACCGGTGAATCCAATATCCTTTACCTACATCAAAAAAATAAATAATTCTCTAAGAAATAAAGACAATACTCCAGTTTCAGCCAATACGACAGTAATAGTTTCCATTTTAATTCAACCCAAAAGGTAAAAAAAATTAGGGCAACGCATCATCCACTCTTTAAATTTTGTATTTTATTGTAGCTTTCTACAATCAAGGAATGGAAAGGGACCTACAACTTCCAGTAACGATTGTAAGATTTTGGTTTCAAGTTAAAGTAAGTGAACAAGATCAAGGAAACAGACGTCGTGACGACAAGCATCAAATACATGATTATCAATTACTAATTATCAATTGGATCACTCAAATACATGTGTACACATCATTCAGAACAGTCAAGCTATATGGAATAACCAAATCAATAAATTCTTGGCAAGCCCTCTCAACAGAAAACCTAAACACTTGTTACCTGCACAGGAAGTGATACTCCAAGTCGAGTCTTAATATCAAGGACAATGCTTGGGTTTCCATCCCAATTCATTTCCAGCTCCATGGTAACACCATCACCGTCCTCTTCAATGATTGAAACCCCTAAGAATTTTTTTATTTAAACAAAACAGCAATTGATTAAACAATTAAGCTAACATAACTAAAAATTACTATAGTTGACAAGGATTACAGAACTACCGAGCAATTATAGGTTTAGTACATGCTCACAACTAGTATACCAGATATCAACTAACACGTAATCTTTTACTTACCTCTACATCCATTCAATCTAAAATTACTCTCATTTTTCTGATCTAATTAACCCAATTTTCAAACTTTTAAGAAATATAACTTGTGTATATAGATAAATATTTATGAATCATTGGCATAATCGTTTGATCTTTGAAATAAATCAATCATTCAATAAAAAAAAATTTGCAATACTCGATGGAAATGCGTAACGTTTTTTTATCATAAACCGGATTTGAGTGACAGCTTGGTTGCCAGCCTATGATGGCCCAATGGGCAGTCACGCAAACCAAATAATCGAGCACAATATGGCAAGAAACGAGTGAGATGGAACTGGATCGTGTTCGGGTTGGGTAAAGCTTCACCAGAATCTACCCACATCAAAATTTCAAACAACTCATCCGCCGTCACTAAAGCTTCTCATTGATCATCCATCCATCCATCACTTCACCCTTCCAATTATGTCTTAAAGTCCGAAAAGAGCCACGAAAAATTCATTTCACTTATATGTGTACGGCAGAGTAGTTTCAAGTTAATTGATCATTGATCATTGTAATTTTAACTAAACCTTCTTTTAGGAGCGCAAAACGTGAATTAATTTAGTAGTAACTATCTTATGTTATACTCCCCCAAAAAAATTAAAGAAACACACTAACCCCACCATATAATCAAATTTGGACCACAGAAGCACACTACACCACCATAAATTTAAATTTGGATCACACAACACTTCCCAATAATAAAGATAGGAAAGGTATTCTGAATAGACGGAAAAGGAAATAGGGAGGGTTATTTAGAATACGAGAGTATAAAATTGTATATAATTTTATCAAAAAAAAATATCTGTTGACGGTTAGATGACGGGTTGGATGAGCTTCGCCAATCAACCATCCATCCATCATCCATTTCAACCAATTTTCATTTATTTAGTTAGAAATTGTATCCATCCATTTTAGTAGGGTGGATGAATAACAATAGAGTTTGGTAATAGTGTCATGGCTGTCATCATCTGGCCAACCAACAGCCTAACTAGTATGGGAGACTGCATGCGAGCGACATAAAGGCTAAGTCCACCCTTAGCTATAGTTAACTCTAATTTCTTATTGATTGAAGAGTGCAATGACATGGTACACTTGGTGAACACGAGAATCACATATAGGTGGTAAAATAACGTAAATGTACCAATGTCTTCAACAAATATACGGAAGCCTGCAAAAATAAACGAGTACCTGAAAACTGAGGTGCAACTGTTCCAAGTGTAAGTTTGGAGAATTTTAAGGAAGATAATATTATCGGTCTATATTGCTCCAATATTGGTTCCACGGACGCTTTTATTAGCTCCGATGCTGCCTAATTTAAATTAAGTTAATTTAATTTAATCAGCAAAAAACCCCTCAACAATACCGAATTATTACAATTTCAATATCAATTAAATATAAAAGCAAAAAGGGTACCTGATCAACATATGGCCAAATTTTCGTTAGATGAGAATTAAGCCAACTCAACTGAAAATCAAAATAAACAGCTTAGCATGTGAAATGACCTAAATAAGGCAAATGAAACAAATACTTGTATTAAACAGCGAATTTAATGAAAATAACCCCACATTCCTAAGGTCTTCCAAAAATAAAGTCTAATTATTATCGACTTAATTTCAATTAGCTACTCCCCATTACAATGTCATTTCTCCGCGCTCCATCAATAATATTAACGGGAGACCTGTTAAAGATAATATTATATTTTCCTTTTCTTTTAATACTATGTCTCCTACTAATATAGCGAAAGACGGTCTCTCAGGGGACGAGACTCGCTCACTGTCTCTTCTATCTTCAAATAAATTCAGTTCAACCGAAAAGGTATGGTGTACAACAGGTCTCAGGTTCGAATCCCCTCCCTACATTTGTTTTTTTTCAATAAAATGGGTAATTTATTTTCAAGTAAATTTACCAAAAATAGTAAACAAATTACGAAAATAAATAAAACAAAATACCTTTTGACGGTGAGAGAAGACGACCCAAGAAGGATAATAAGGAGACGGAAGCAACTTTCTAGAATCTTCCACTGTCATCCGCGATAACGCCGCTATCGTTGCTGCCTGTCCGAATTCAAATTAAAACAACAAAATAAAATTACTTGTGTAAAGCGGTTTTACAAACGAGCAAGCATATATTCGGGTAAAACCGTCTTTCAAGAACTAACCAAGTTTTGGCGAGATTTGGATCTGGAATTTTCGGAGCGAATGAACAACACTATGAGTAACAAACCTACTGCTACTCCCACTACTAAACCTAACACAAATCCCATTTTTTAGTGTAATAATGGTGCTAATTTTAATTAAATTTGTGTGTAATTTGGGGGTTTAATGTGGGAATTGGTAGTAATAAAAAGCTATGGAGTGAGTGAAGATGGAAGTAGAAAGAAGGTGGAAGTTGAAGAGAGAGAAGTTGAACGAGGGAAGAAGAAGAGGAAGGGTTGGATTGGTTGTAAAGGATCAGCCTCAAAAGGGAATGATTTGATTTGGGTTCAATTAAATATTCACATTTTGTAATAAAGAAAAACTTTTAATAAACACTCAATTTCAATGTAATGCGATTATATATTTATATGTGCGGATCGTTGAAGTAAAAAAATGTAATTCTTTTTAAAATTTGATAATTTCGGATTACGATAAAACAAAAATAATGGTTTTTTTGAGGATTGAACTGAAATCCGAACTAGTGATATTTTGAGTAATGGTGCGAACACAAATTCTCATTTGTGACGGCGGCTTGTGACGGATACCGTTTCCTCTCACAAAATACCCATTTTTTCTCTCTCTCCGACACTATTCATGTGGTCCCCTTTCTCCACTAACTCATTTTGTATCCATTTTATCTCACAAAATATCCATCACAAATGGTGACCCGTCACACGCAAGACTTACTATGGTGCGAAATAGGTCGCGAACATTTTGAACACAATTCGTTAAAGCTCGACAACTCGATCAAAACTTGACTCGAGCACTTAACGAGCAGTTGTGTTGAGGTTAGTTTTCCGTAAAAAGTTCGAGAGCAGTTTAAATTAGTGTGGTTAGATAAATTTTTAAATTTGTTTTATTAAACATTTTATCATGGTTATATTTTTGTATCATCGTGTTGAATGTTATCATTGGTTTGTCAAATATTTTACATTAAACCTTCAAACTAGTTTTGTGAACCGTGCAATGTACGGGATAATTCTATATTTTCTTATATTTTTAACTTATATTTTTATTCATGAAATTGAACGTAAATGTTTAAAAATAAATGTATAACAAATTTTTACGCACATTAAAATCTAAAATAATATAAGAAAATTACGTATTTTTTTTAAAAACAATAAATAGTTTGAATTACGAAGACAAATATTTTTTAAAAATTACAAAAACAAATATATATGAAAAATAATTATCTAAAATTTGCACCTTAAACTTTCTAACTCATTAACTTAAGATATGCGCTATTTTATTAGAGTATATCTTTTAATCCGTCACGACACATTCTAAAATGTTACTGAAAATGTCTAGTGAGGAAAAAAAAACATTAAACATTATGGTTAGCTTGAATACAGCTAAAATTCGAATTTAAACTCACAAATATGATAATGAGCTCAATTTTTCTAAGGGGGTTGGTTTTTGTAGACGACATTTTAGTAAACGTACACGGCATTTTTCATAAAAAAGACGAAAATACCCTTGACCACTTTCTCTCACTAGAAAAATTCTCTGAAATTCTTGAGAAAACCCGATTAATTCATCTAAAACCAAAAACAATTTAAAACACGAAAATCATCTAAAATTCATGACGGAATCTCATTCAACCAATTTTTCGGTTAGTTATCAAATTCTTAACATTTTATTAATTATGTTATGTTTAATTTATAGTTTCGTGTTAGATTAATGATAGAAATCGATTTTTTCAATTAGTTGCAAATATAGCATTCACGGTTTGTCCATTGACAAACAATGAATATCATTTTTCAGTCCATGGCCGGACATTGACATTCAATGTCCGGCCATGGACTGGACAATGATATTCAATGTCTGTCCATGGATAGACATTGAATATCATTGTCCAATCCGTGGCCGGACATTGACATTCAATGTCCTGCCTATGGACATTTTTTTTTAGTTGTCGATTATTATTCCCCATTTTAACGTAATTTAGTATTTTGTTTTCCGTTTAAGTTAATTTATGTTGCTTAATCTAAAGTATATATGCTAACCAATATTAAATTTTCAATTAATAGGATTCGTTCGAGGAATTTGGCGAGAATTTGGTTGATTATAATCGTTTGTTCTTTACGGATCGTGGATTTGAAACTCGTGATGAAGCATTTAGTCGACTCGTGAAGACTCTTTTCCATCAACCGACGGAGGAGGCGGTTATAGATCGTGTCCAGATTATGATGCGGGAGTTGACTCCGTATTTCGGTCGTGATGATGATGAGTAGTGTTTTAGTTAGCCTTTTTACTGTTTTTTAGTGTATTGTTGTAGTTTGTTGAATTTTTAGCTTAGCTTCTTTTAGTACATGGTTTTAGTTTGTTAACTTTGTAGTTTTTTAGTTTGTTGAATTTAGTTTAATTAAAACCATAGAAAACTTAAAACAACATAGTTCAATTTAATTAAAACCATAGAGAACTTAAAACAACATAGTACATAGAAAACTTAAAACAACATAATACATTAATACATAATATGACATATTAATTACTACAAATTAGTTATCTTCCGAAGTTGAGGACTTCATGTCTTCTAAATCGTCTTCTGGTACAATTTTTTCAGGTGCCTAACAATGTAGTCGTCGTAAACAGAAAGAATGTTGATTTTTTCGTTGTTCAGGTTACCAATGCTTCCAGCGCATAAATTTGACAATGTTGCATAATCCAGTACGTTTCGAACGCGAATCAAGTAAACGATGATATCATTCTCTAACCGAGCATGCTCCCACTTTTTCTCTTGCAATGTCTCAGCAGACACGATGTCATCAAGAACAGGAGGGATCAACACATCTTCATAGTTTCCAGCTAAAATGATACAAAGCAATCCAATTGGAGGATGTTCTAGCAAGTTCCAGACTGTAGCACTTGGTATGACTAACTCAAGGCGGTCGACTAACTTTGGTAGCTCAGAAACAAATGTATCTATTTTTTGTTGAATTGCTCTAATTATTTGAGCATTTGTTGTCATTTTTGTTTTTTGTAGTTGATGGAATCGAATTGAGGTTAATATGAATGGAATCACATGTATTCATCACGAATTTCAAATCCACGATCCATAAAGAACAAACGATTATAATCAACCAAATTCTCGCCAAATTCCTCGAACGAACCCTATTAATTGAAAATTTAGTATTGGTTAGCATATATATTTTAGAGTAAGCAACTTAAATTAACTTAAACGGAAAACAAAGTACTAAATTACGTTAAAATGGGGAATAATAATCGAAAACTGAAAAAAAAAATTGTCCACGGGCGGGACATTGAATGTCAATGTCCGGCCATGGACTGGACAATGAAATTCAATGTCTGTCCATGGATAGACAATCAATGTCATTGTTCATTCCATGGCCGGACATTGACATTCAATGTCTGGCCATGGACTGAACGACATTCAATGTCTATCCATGGACAAACATTGAATGTCATTGTCCAGTCCATGGGCAGACATTGAATGTCAATGTCTGCCCATGGACTGGACAATGACATTCAATGTCTGTCCATTCAATGTCTGTCCATTCAATGTCTGTCCATTCAATGTCTGTCCATGGATAGACAATGAATGTCATTGTTCATTCCATGACCGGACATTGACATTCAATGTCTGGCCATGGACTGAACAACGACATTCAATGTCTATCCTTGGACACAAATTGAATGATGGATAGACATTGAATGATATGTTTGCAAGCAGTGAAATGTGACTAATAATCGAAAACTAAAAAAAAATTGTCCATGGGCGGGACATTGACATTCAATGTCTGGCCATGGAGTGAACAATGACATTCAATGTCTATCATGTCAATGTCCAGACATGGAATGGACAATGACATTCAATGTCTGTTCCATGGACAAACCGTGAATGCTATATTTGCAACTAATTGAAAAAATCGATTTCTATCATTAATCTAACACGAAACTATAAATTAAACATAACATAATTAATAAAATGTTAAGAATTTGATAACTAACCGAAGAATTGGTTTGAATGAGATTCCGTCATGAATTTTAGATGATTTTCGTGTTTTTATTTTTTTTGGGTTTTAGTTGAATTAATCGGGTTTTCTCAAGAATTTCAGAGAATTTTTCTAGTGAGAGAAAGTGGTCAAGGGTATTTTTGTCTTTTTTATGAAAAACGCCGTCTACGTTACTAAAATGTCGTCTACAAAACCTAATCGGATTTTTTAAAACATAAACTCGATTGGCGATCTGATTTTTATATCATTTCATCCACTTGCACCTTTTCTATTTTAAGTTTTTAACTAAAGCTTATCAAACACACAAGTAAATAACTACGGAAGATTAACTAATACACACCAAATAGATAACAATTAACCTCATTAAAAAAATATATTTTTTACAATTGAAAAACAAAAAACTTATCTTAAAAATGGACAAGTCATATATAAGAAATGCCGCAAAATTCTCTTGTGCGACAATTGTACGTATCAGGAGAAAGTGACCAATTTTTAAAATATAGTGATCTATTTTGGTTAAATAACGACCACTTTTTATCAAAGGGATCCTTTTCATTTTCTCTTTAATACACCAATATTTTGTTATTTTCGATTTCTATTCAGTAAAACATTACTTTAATTGAACGATCGCAATAAGACATTATATCTATATCAACTTTTGATGGTAGCAACCAATTTTGTTAACACACCGAAAATAAAATGGGTATAGTTGTAAAATTGTCACGAGATTTAATCCAAACCATTTATAAAATAATGGAGGTCGTTTCTTTCTAAAAATCGATAGAATCCAAACCAAATTATTATTACTTAAAATATTTATTCAAAGCGATACTATTCATAAAAAAAATTGTAAACACTCTTAAAAATAACATCCTTTATCTATAAAAGGAATAAATTTTCTTGCTTTCTCATTGGTTCCTTCATTTTAGGAATTTAAAAAATTTATTTTCTCACCCTATCCCACCACTACACAAACATCTTTAATTTGTCTTCATTTTTTCTTTTTCCACACAAAAATCATTCATCACTTAACATTCATTTAACATTAACAAATTACAAATAATTATTATCTTCATAATAAAAAGCCCATTTTACTCTAAATTCGAAAATAAAGAATTCACTAAAATTATACTCCGAAAAATTAGTTAAAATATTCTACAATATTAAAAAAAGTTGGACAATCAAAAGTAATTAACAAATATCTAAACAAAAAAAGTAGTCACATAAATGTAAAAAAATTGAAAAAAAATATAAAAAGTAAAAAATCAACAAAAAATGTTGATTAAAAAACCCAAAAAAATAGATAAAGAAATAAAAATTAACAAAAAAACCGTAGATTAAAAAAATGAAATAAACGTAGATCGGTCTTTTTTAAATAGGATCAAATAAACCTGACACATAGAATTAACAAAAAATATAGATCTATGATTTTCGAGAGAATATAGCAAGTCATATATATAAACAACGACCTTCAAGAATTAGTCAAATTAACACTATAACAAAATTGACATTGAAAAAAGGTCTTAATAGCAATACATTTTCTTTATAAAATCCTAAACAAATTTGTTAAGAAAATCAACAATATTGCACCCTTAATAATCATCACATTTAAAAACTTTTCGATAGCAATAAATTGAAATCATCTTCCTATAAAAGGAACAACATTTAGAGAGATCTGATAATCAAAAGTTAATTAATTACTCTCTTCCCAATTTTCTCTATATATTATTCTATTAAATTTCAATGATTTCTTCTTTATTAATTTGATAAACTCATCAAACATCATTAAATTTAATTAGTTTTTAAAAATAATTAGATTCAATTAACTTTTATTTCAAATAAACGAACAAGTAAATAGCCTAGAGATACTACATTGAGATAGTGTTACTATTAGTCGTCATATAGAGAGTATTATTGATCGTATAATTTCTTCAAATATTAACTTTTACAAAAATTAGAGAAAAAAGTACTCTATTAGCAAATTAATATCAGATCTCGAAAGTTACCGATTTTTTTAACTACAAATTTAAATCTACAACAAAGATACACAACAAAAATAAAAAAAAAAGTCTGAAAAGAAAGTTAAAAAAACTGAGCGATTTTTTTTTTGTTAATTATGAAAATTAAAATCAAATTATTTATATACATATTAATAATCAAAGTAGTTTATCAAAATTTTGAAATAAATATTAAAATCAAGTTATATTAACTAAATGCAGACATCCTTATAAAATAAATGTAGTTATATGTTTTTTTATTACGGCTAATGTTCCTCTTTTTTTAAGATATACGAGAAGTATCATTTTACTATAAAAGTTAGAGCATTTATGAGTTAAAAGGGCATACATTTTTTCAAAAAGAATTAATTACCCTCTATTATAAATAATTTCAGCTTTTTTATATGGGTTTCTTATCTCCTCTATCATTATGGTATATTATATTGATATATTGTATATCCGAAATTATAATATATGATATGATCAAAAAATTTCTTTTACATTAGTAATAAAGTAGATCGAATTTTATGGTCGAAAATAACTTATCTTAGCCATTGACGATTCATAATAATATGTATATTTTCCACTTAATTTTTATGTTAAATTATATTACACTTTATTATTTAGGATTAATTGATAAGAATACTCTGAACTATGGGTGTCCTGCTCAAAATACTCCCGACTCTATTTTAACTACCAATATAATCAACTAATGTTCTCCTTCGCTTTTATTATAATATATGACCTATTACCTGCAAAATAAGTGAGTAATTTATAACCTTTTTTTGACCCGTCTTTCTCTTTTTATTTCTTTGTTAATCTATTCACCTAATTACACCAATAAAACATGCTACAATAAGTTAAAAAAACTACAAATTATATTCAAAGCAAATGAGGGCATTAGTTGGTTATATTGGTAGTTAAAATAAAGTTTAGAGTATTTTGAGCAGTTCACTCATAGTTCGGAGTATTTCTATCAATTAACCCTATTATTTAAACATATTTAATTATTTATGAATAACCAAATATTTAAAAATATACCCGTACATTTTTTGTACGGGCATAACACTAGTTTTTAAAAAAGTTATACAAAAGAATTAATTAGTAAGTGTTGTTTGTGACGGGTGATCATTTATGACGGATATTTTATGAGATAAAATGGATAGAAATTAAGTTAGTGGAGAAAGGGGACCACGTGAGAGAGAAAAAAATGGATATTTTGTGAGTTAAAATAGTACTCGTTGCAAGTTTGCGACGGACATACCCGTTACAAATGAGAATTTGTGAGAATTAATAGTCAAAATAATCAATGGAGTAGTATAAAAGTAAGCAGTGAGCCAGTGAGTGGCTAAGTGGGCGTGGATTCTATTTAAAATTAGGGAGAATCTTGAGATGAGGAATATGGTAGTTGGTCGGTTGCCGACGAATACAAGAATCAAGATACCGTTGGCTGAGTATAAGTCTAATCTACGACTCAGCCATTCATTCAAAGCGAATATTTTTGGTTATAGTAAATCTTGCTTGCGACGGGTTATTATTTGTGACGGATATTTTGTGAGGTAAAATGGATATAGAATGAGTTAGTGGAGAAAGGGGACCACAAGAATAGTGTTGCAGAGAGAAAAAGTGGGTATTTTGTGAGAGAAAATGGTATCCGTCACAAGCTTGCGACGGATAGTGCCGTTGCAAATAAGAATTTGTGTTTTGGTTAAGAACATCTTTTTTTCCTATACGGATTATATTCTTATTTTTATGTACTTCTTGTTAGCATAGGAGGTTGCTCCAAAATTTAAGAGTAATATATTATTTCATATTGGAAGAATAGTGGGGAAACATTACTGAATAATTTGGTCGATCGACTTAATTTGGTCGATGAGGTGGTCGATAGACTAAATATGGTCGATAGACTTAATATGGTCGATTAGGTGGTCGATCGACTAAATCTGGTCGATCGACTTAAATTGGTCGATGAGTTGGTCGATCAACTTATCCCAACGTTCGTCTTCTCCACTGGTCTGAACTTTTGCATAAGATTCTTACTAACTGTTATGAAATAGCTGTTAGACATTATTATTAAATAATATTCAGATTTATTACTATTGATTATTGATTTATGACCATTAATCTCATATCCTATGGTATCTAAGTGAATGTTAAAAACCTCCTACACAATATATAAATACCCATTCCATACTTCAGAAAAATATACACACAAAATATTTCTCTAAAACATTCTCTATACAATACTTCTCTGTTATATATTTTCTAAGAACAATTTCCACTTCCATCTTTGTTGTACTACAAAGTTCGGAAGGAAGCGTTAACCCTGGAATCGGTGACCAAGGAACCCAAGGAGCACATGTGTGGGGTCTAACTGAATTAGGGCAGTGTCTTACACGACGTCTCAATTAAAGGTTACCTCTGATTAGTTTAGTTCTTATTCCTCCACTTCTTCCATTCTAGTGAGGGGTGTTTGGTCGGAGGAGTTGGAATGTAATGGAATGGATTTAATCCATTTTAATGTTTGGTTGAGCCAATTTAGAATGGAGTTAGAATCCATCCGGATTCTAAATCCATTCCAATCCCCTATAATCTCATAACCAACCTTTACCCAAACATTCCAACTCCATTCCATAATGTTTGACATTTTAATATTTTATTTCATTTCAAGGTTCAACCAAACATTATAAATCAAGTATGTGATTTAGTATCCATTCTATAATGGTATGACATTTCATTCCATTCATTCTCCTCGAACCAAACGCCCCCCTGAATTCTATACATTTCACTTTTTAGTCAAGTAAATCTTCAATACAACTGCTAATGTAACAACCCGGATTATAAAACAAAGGAAAAATATAATATAAAAGAATATCAGAGTGTGTAACTCAATGATAACTGGGTTAAGGTGGCGGAAACACCTTACCCAAATCCGGATCGATACTCAAATCGAAAACCAAACTAATACATTATTCAAGGGTTCTTAAAAACTTAAAGCAGAGGTCCTAAACAATTTATTAAGCTCGCTTCGCACATTCCCCAAGCAAGCATCAACCAAACAGCGACCACCTGAACAACCTGAGAAGGGGGTCGACAATCAGTCGGGAGTAGCTAGATGCTCTCCCAGTCATGTTTACAACAATTGAATGTAACCAACAATCATTATGTAAAACCAGTAAAATGTGAGATCATCTACACTCATTAAAGTCCAATCAAACTTACCATCATTTGAAGGCATAATACGGCAGTCATGTGAGGATATAAACATGACATGACATGAAAGCAAACTTACCATACCATGATATTCTCAACACCAGACAAATAAAACCAACGAACCTAGACCATATGCGACCACTAGACCATGAACACTTACAACTCAAGTAACTCACGACTCATAGTAACGTAAGGCACAATGCTAGCATTAAAGCATAGCGAAAATGGTGACACGCAATCCATCGCAACCGAAGGCACAAAGCTATCATCAAAGTATAACGAATAGAGCGAACGCCCGTTAGAGCGTATAACCACTGCCTTTAACTTGCCAGAGCGTATAACCACTGCCACTAGCTGACGGAGCGTATAACCACTGCCTCCATCGGTGTGGAGCGTATAACCACTGCCTCCACGGTACTATGTATAGCGTATAACCACTGCCTATATGTCTAAGACTGGCCAGACTCTCGGTGCAATAACTGTACACTGAACGACACTCGGGGAACATAGCGTATAACTGACGCATCTGCTACCCCCCCGACCATAGACCAAATAAATCCCAAATCAATGGGTGGCGTTAGTTCATTCCGATAGTATATAACTAATACCATCGTCATCTATTCAAACTATCCAATAACAAATGCACAGTATAACTGACTGTACTAACATGCGTGAATAACATCACGACTCAAACCAGTAGAACATCATAATAGACTGTCCTAATATCAAATGCATAGAAGTATTCAACGACATATGCAAACACAATATTATACAATTACTGAACACAACTCAACATGTGAATCAAGTATAAACAACCAAAGTTATAGTAACTATAACCATAACATAAGTAATGGATGTGAGGTTATACTAACCTCAACTATAACTTCCCCATATGGCTTGAGGTTATAGTAACCTTAACTAAACCATAACATGAACCTAAAGTTATACATACTAGCACCAACCATAACCTTGAGTCATACCTCAGGTTTACATTAGTCTCAACTATAACTTTAGATGGCAACCCAAAGTTATATTAACTTCAGCTATAACTTTAACTTGCAATCAAAGTTATATAAACATCAGCTATAACTTTGACTCGCAACTCAAAGTTATATTAACTTCAGCTATAATTTTGAGTCGTACTCAAGGTTGTACTAGTTTCAGCTATAACCTTGAATCATATTTTCAAGGTTACACATACTTCAACTATAACCTTGAGCAACGCTCTTGGCCGTTATCCGTGTCGTCATCTAGGGTTTTCCTCGCGAACCCTAGTTGCGCGCACGACACCCATAACGACTTATCAACACATTATTATCCACAATTACGATAATAAAGCATACATAAATATATGGAGCACAATTAATTCATGACAATAAATAATCAAACATGTACTAATCATACAAACAATCATTAAATCATATTAATCACATCAATTGGCATAAACACAATTAAAAGAGAAACACCTAGTTACCTTTTTGCCAATTAATGAAAACCTTCATAAAGAATACGACCAACAAAGCCTTGTCTCCAACACGTGTCAATAACCCAAAAAATGAACTTTAAAGAAAGCGGAAATCTAAATCCTTGAGATAGAAATTGTACCAAACAGTCACTTTTTCGAAAACGCCAAAAGGGAAAGAGATCTCCTTCTTTACTCACAAAACAAGAGACCCAAAACGTAGGTCTAAAGGTCCATACAAATAATTTCCAATAAGATATTTTGAATATAATATATTGTAGAAGTAAGAGCAAGGATTGTGAAAATATAATTTATCTATGAATTTGGAAGAATGAAAGATATTCAACAATGAAGTCAAAGGGAAGAAAAGAGAACGAAAGAGAGAAAAGAAGGAGGAGACGTGCGGCAAAACTCACGCACCAAACTATAGAATTGACCTAGCTGCTTGTTAGGTTAAATTCTATTTATAAGAAGATTAACTAATGGGCTTTTGGTCCATTAGCTCGTACAATGGATTATCTGATTACAAATTTGATTGGGCCATACTAAAACGCAAGGGAAACTTGAAATAGAAAATAAATATTAAATTAAAATAATTAAATATTGCACGGACATTTTAACCCATGCAAAAGTAGATCAAAACGAGAAATAATAAAATATAGGACGGAGGTTATAAATATAGATTTCCAAAATCTATTATTAAACATCGAAATAATCAATTAAATAAAAATACTTTCATAATAAAATATTATTATAAAATACGGGGTGTTACAGCTAATATATAACATAAAAGATAGTCATGTGATTTTCTTTAATTGTCTTACCGTCTATAAGAAACGGAAAAGGAAACAGAGTTGTTCATACCCTTTGTTGGTGTTTGTTTGACACAGATAAAGGGAATGCAACTATCTTCCTTACTTATTCCTCAATCCATCTAATTCCTTACCCCCAACCCCCAAGGGTATTAGATTTCATTATCCTTGTTACCCTCAACCACTTTCTTCACCTACCACCACACCTGCGACTACCACCACAATAGCCACCACCACCGTCGTCGCCACCACCGCCACTACCACCACTGCCCCGCCATGACACCCTCACCCCTACCACCGTCGTGAAACCCCCACCCCCATCACCGTCATGACCACTGCCACCACCGCCACCGCCGCCATCGCCACCGCCGCCATGACACCCCCACCGCCATCACCGTAGTGACCACCACCGCCGCCATGACACCCCACCAACGCCACCACCATCGCCATGACACCTCCACCACCATCACCGCCGTCAGTAGATAAGTGGTTGTTTGTGGTGGTGTGTGTGAGTGGTAGGAGTGAGTGTGAGTGAATCATTACTTCCCTTACTTGGTGTAACCAAACAACTAATTAAGTTTTAGGTAATCCATTTGTTTTCCCCCTCTTACCCTTTCTTATTTTATTTCCCTTTCCTTTTCTCTAACCAAACGTCCCCTAAATGTCTAGAATTCATTGAAATGAAGGAAATATGATTTTTATCACATGGTCCTTGTCATTTCTTTTACCATTCACTCAATTGATTTTTTTTGTCTCTTCCCTCCTCCCCTTAGACACCAAGTGATTAACATCAACCAACCACCTACTTTATTCACCGCATTTCCGTTACCAACTCCATTACCCCAGCCTCACACGACCACACCACTGCTCAAAAAACGAAATCATAAAAGTAAAAAAAAAAATAAAATAAATAAACAACAACTAAAAAACACGCAACTTTTTTTTCAAGAGAACGTGAAACACAACAATAATACGCAAAAACGCATTAAACAATAACACGTTAAACATCGACAGAAGTCGATAACCCAAAAATCCGATTGATTAGTCTAGTTTAGTAGGATTAAATAAAGGATATTTTGATGATTATTTAATGGGTTGAAAAACATTTTATTGGATTTTAATTTATATGTCTTTGATGTTGGGTTAATGATGGACTTGCATGTTTTTATGAGATAATTGGATTGATTTGTTAATATGAATGGGGTAGGCTTCTTTAGAGGTTGTTGTTAGGCTAAAGATGTCACGCAATGTGGTTTTTTGGGCTAAATATGTCATGCAATGTGGTTTGTTGAACAAGTCAATTCCAATTACTATGGTCAAAGCAAGTGAACATCAAGATGAACATTGAATTTCATGCATTCAACTCTCATATTTTTATGACATAACATTGAATTCCAATTCTTTTTATGACACACTATTAAACTTAGGGGCCGTTTGGTTCAGTGTGTAGGAATGAAATGGAATTGAATGAGAAACCATAATAGTATGGGTTTCTAATTCCATTTCATTAAAAACTTGTTTGGTTCATTTTAATAGTAAACATGAAAGAATATAGTTGGAATCCAAGGGAGAGAGGTGGGTATGAGATTCCAAGGGGTTGGGGTGAAGTTAGAATTCATTGGTATCTAACTCCATTCCAAAATCATCTAACCAAACACTTGAATGAACTCAATCAATTTCATTCCATTCCAAAGTGGCCAACCAAACACCCCCTTAATGGATTCAACATCTCCTTAACTCTCTTTTATGTTGTCAATAATATTCATACTTTATGATACATTAAGAAGATGTCCTTTGAATACCTATATAATTAAGAAGGTGTTATTAACATTTTAATAAGGGGTGTGCTTCTACATACTTCTCTACCATTTTTATCATTAGAATATTAAACAATTGCCGATTTCTAGTTTGTTTTTAGTTTCATTTTGTATGGAGGGCTAAGTCTTCAATTGATCAAGAGATTGAAACCTTCAAGCTATTTTGATTGTAAAACTCTAATCTTTATTTTGTCATTTGAATATCAAGTATTGCTTTGTTTTAAATGTTTGATGTAAAGAATGAGATTTGTATTGTTTTTTTGGCAACCGTAAAGAGAGATTACAACAGAGCTAACTGAGCCACATTATGGGCTCTCTTATTAAGACAACGAGGTAAAAAACTAATACTTAAACAGTGAAATAAATCTGCCAAAGACCAAACATCCGCAATAATCCCTTTTGTTTGGTGATGTTTACCTTCAATCCCTGCAATCTGCCGAACAACCTGTAAGCAATCTGAAAAAAATACTAAGATGCAACATACCATTTTTCACCGCCCATCTTATGACCTCCAAGATACCTCTAGCCTCCGCTTGCATAGCCGACTCTGCATAAAAAATACAGAACTCCTCCTGTAACATCCCGTATTTTTATAAAAATATATTTTTAATAACATAAAGTAGTTTTCGGAATTTAATAATATTTTAATTATAATCCGTAAGTTTTATTTTAAGAAGTGTCGTTAAGTTCCGTCTTGAGTTTGTTTAATCTAAAGATTTCACGTTTACTTGGTAGTTTCCGTTTTAAGATTTTCCGCCCCTTACATTTTAGAAACCCGACTCAAGTCAAATATAAAGGACACCACCCTACCTCCTTTCCACGTTACTCCCTCCTTCTCCAAAACAACATACTGTAACATTTTCCTCCATTGTTACTCTTTTCTTCTTCACAAAAACATCATCCATTTACTCATCTCAACTCCGATTGACACAAGGTTTTCGCCTACGCTTTCCTCTCTTCATTTCCGTTCTTTCTATCTCTTTCAATTTCCGTTTCATCAACTTTCATTTTGGGACTGTTTTGAGGTAAACTCGAAATTACCCCATAATAATCCGTTTTTGTTGTTTGTAGGTGTTGACTCGGACGACCCGGACAAGGACTCGTACATTGTAGAAGATTAGAAGTGAAGAATCGCTCTCTTAAGGTGACGATAATGAGAAACTCGGCCTTTTTGTCTAATATTAGCACTTTTTGTGGTTTGATTATGTGTTTCACATGAGTTTATGGTTATTGATGTTGGTAGGAACTTAGTAATGTGTTAATTACTGATTTATATGTTCATTATATGAGATACTTGATGAAATTGGTGTTTCATATGCTCAAACATGTTTATCTTATGTTGGGTTGAAATTGTGACGGATATGGATGATTAATCGTATGTTGGACGTTTGAGAAGTCGCGAGTCATTGCATATGTATGAGAATGATGTATAATTATTGGGTAATCTATGTTTGGAGTAGAAATCATGTTGTAGGAACGATCCCATGAGATTTGGATCAATTTTGATATGTCGAAATGCGTTTCTTGGGAACAGGGACTCCCAACCGGTTGGTTGACCGGCGGCCGGTCAGCCGGCTGAGAGTCTCGTATGTTGATGTTTCAAGAAAGCTGAGGAAGGACCCTCAGCCGGTCAGCCGGCTGAGAGCCCTTCTTGGTGTTTTGAAGTGTGAAATTGAGAGTTAAGGACTCTCAGCCGGCCAACCGGCAGCCTGTGGCTGACCGGCTGAGAGCCCTGTTAGTAATTTGAAGGTTGTTTTGAGGATAAATGACTCTCAGCCGGCCAACCGGCAGCCTGTGGCTGACCGGCTGAGAGCCTTGTTAGTAATTTGAAGGTTGTTTTGAGAATAAATGACTCTCAGCGGGCCAACCGGCAGCCTGTGGCTGACCGGCTGAGAGCCCTTTTTGGTATTTTGAAGTTGTTTTTGAGAGTCAATGACTCTCAGCCGGCCAACCGGCAGCCTGTGGCTGACCGGCTGAGAGCCCCTATTGCATAATAAATTGCTTATAACTTTTGATTCACATGTCGGATTGCATTTATTCTTTTTCCGTATGTTTCGTATGCTTGTTTGAAGTCCCAAGAAATTGGGCGATGCTTATGTCGGGTTCGGTAATGGATTTGAGGATGAAAGACCCCCCCGGCCGGGCAACCGGAAGGGAAACCGGCTCTCACCTCAAATTAGTTCCCGAAGTCGGCTAAGTGTTACATGGATGTTTAGAGATGAGATATATACGAAATGATTGTCATTCGAGTTTGAGTTGTTGTACATCTTTGAGATGACATATTGGGATTTGTTTAAACCTGTTGTGCGCTACTATAGTACTCGAGTTCTCACCTGATTGCATTATGTAGCTGGTTGGCCGCAGTGACTTGGTCTCACGGTCAGGTTTTAGATTGTCTGTCCGCCTTCGGGCATATCTCGTTCCTAGCTAGTTCGTGTCTTGGGGGTGCCTTGTGCACTTGTTGAATCGGGGATCGTAATTCGTTTGCGCTCCGAGAGTCTGGCCAGGTTTAGACTAGGACAGTCATTTGATGTCGTCCTACCAGGGGGTTGTATAGTTTGAGATTGGGGATGTCGTAGTTTAAAGACGAGCCGATTGTCGGCCTGCTCATAGTGGTCTAGCCGAGTCGATTGTCGACCAGTCTAGTTGAGTCAATTGTCGACCTGTATTGTGAGTCGATTGTCGACCTATATTGTTGGAGTAGAGTCACTTGGTTGACCTAGCTCGTTTGTAGAGTCACTTGGTTGACCTATAGTTGTTGGAGTCAAGTCACTTGGTGACCTATCTCTTGTTGATGTAATCGGATGTGGAGTATGCTTTAGTTGTGATTGTGAATTCATGATACTTAGTTATCTTAGTATTGTTCGTCTAAGGCATTGGACATTTCTTAGTCTGGTTTCGTAAATGGTTTGGACTGAAAGACCCCCCGGCCGGGCAACCGGAAGGGAAACCGACTCTCCTTCCAAATAGTTTCCGAAGTTAGTTGAGAGCCTTTGCAAGTATTGCATGATGATTTGAGATTGAGATATATATATGCTTCACATGTTATAAATGTTGGAGTATGTTGAATGCCTTACGTGTTATGTGTTATTGACAATAGGTGGCTAGGAGCACTCTAGTCACTCCCCACTGACTGTGGCGCACATGTTGTGTATGTGTGTAGGTACATGAGGGCTTATGTAGGGGGGTACGTTGAGGCTAGCGAGCGATGATCCTTCATCGTTGACTTTTAACCGTTTATCGTGTAGCTAGACCTTAGACTTATGTTTTCGGTATTTTGTGCCTGTAGGGATATGCTATCCCGGGCTGCTTTGTATTGTACTTATATACTTATTTATGTTTTATTTCTTCCGCATGTTTAATATTGTTAAGACACCTCGCATGTTTTCTTATCATGTCAAAAGTTTTAAATTCCGCGCATTTTTGGCATGTTTTGTATGTTTACTTTTCCGCTGCCGCGAGGGGTTTTACACCTCCTCCCTTACCTCACCATTTAAACCATATAAAACCCAACCCGCAGAAGACGATATTCTAGATCTCCAAGCCGCATGAACCTTAACTCTGAAAACACCATCGTGATGATGCAGACCAATCATCCAAAAAGGTGAAGAAT
Source organism: Silene conica (assembly GCA_029255685.2). Classification (NCBI taxonomy): domain Eukaryota; kingdom Viridiplantae; phylum Streptophyta; class Magnoliopsida; order Caryophyllales; family Caryophyllaceae; genus Silene; species Silene conica. The sequence goes on from CM055320.2 coordinate 13,605,020, forward strand.
TCCTTAGCTCAGTACTTTTAGAAGAAATCTCCGGCCCATTTCCATCATCGTTAATAAAACAACCTTTTCCTTCCTTATCCTTTTTCAAATTAATTGCATTCATAGTTGTCCCAACTAGGGATGGCAGTGGGTCGGGTACCCAACCCAGACCCTTAGGGTCGGACCCTAACGGGTCGGGTATGAGTCTGAATTTTTGAGCCCCACTCGGGTATGGGTCGGGTATGGGTCGGGTATAAAAACTTCGGGTCGGGTCCGGAACTTGGTCTTGGGACCCTACCCGACCCTTAGACCCTTACATTTATTAAAAAAAAAAAGAAAAAGAAAAACAAAAAACATACGTACGAATGTCAATAACCCAAATAATACACACAAACAGATGACCCTTATTAGTTATCATTATACGCATATCCAAATAATCATTAAGAATAACGAGGAAATTGATGAAAATGATGAGTTTGGGTACGGTAAATGATATAATTTAGGGTCGGGTACAAGTAATGATCCAAATAACCAAGACTTTGTAATACTTTAATCAAAACTTTGTAATTTGATTCGAACTTTGGTACATTTTATTGAATGACTCGTTAAGAAAAATTGGACCCTAGGGTAGACCCTACCCGGACCCAGACCCATTAGGGTCGGGTATGGGTCCATTAATTTCAGACCCTTTAAGGTCTGGGTCGGGTATGGGTCTAAGATTTTTTACTTCGGGTCGGGTCGGGTCTTGCCGGACCCTACCCAGACCCTACCCATTGCCATCCCTGATCCCAACTAAGGCTTGAACTTTGCTATAAAACACGTGAGGATAGAAAAGATCTTGATGAAAAATGGCATTGTTCCTAGTAATCCAAATTTGCCACAAAGTAGCTAAGAACAACACAAGATCTTCCAGACCATTCTCTAGTTTCCACAAATACTCAATCCAATTAATAATCCACATTCGCACCTCCATGCCCTCAGTTCCCACACAATTGAGCCCCAGAATTGATCCTCTCCAAATCCGCATAACAACTGGACAATCTTTAAACAAATGATCCAAAGTCTCAATCAACTCACCACCCCTTTCACAAAGACAACAAGAGATATTCATACCGATTGAATGAATAATTACAAGGGTAGAATATAGGAGAATATATAGTACATTCTAGGTCAAATAAGTTAAGGGAATCACTACAAATTAGGAGAAGATAAAGACTATAATATGAACAAGATATATGATTAGCATAATTGGTGGAGGTTAATTAGTTGCCTAATTATCCGGTAGACCTTCTCAACATTTGATTGTTAATTCACTTCTAGTTCACCTAATTGTTTTAATTAAATTGTTAATTCGGGTAATCGAATCGAATCGTTCATTCACCTAAATATCTCGTAGCAACTATATTTCATTAATTTGTATGTTGTTTTATCGTTGTTGAATTATAGAAAGATAATACTTGTATGAATCAAATCGTATCCCGCTTGTGAGTGCGTCCATTCATCTTTGTTAATTCTCATTGATTTACTGTATGTTGTGATTAAACTTAGACGCTTGGATTAGATTGTCATATTCGTAAGGGCTATTTACGTACGCTTCCGTAGTGATTAGCTTTCCTTAAGTGAGAATGAAAATTTATGATTTCAATAACAAAGTATTTAAAGACAGGGTAAATTAATAGAGTCAATGATTAATCTTTAGTTTGTTGTGGCGGAAATAATTTGTTCCATGAATACCATGATTCATTTTATTATTATTTACATCGTTTTTATATTTCATTGATTTATATTTTTATTCTACTAGATTAGATCAATCAACATACAAAACCCCCATTTGGTTATTTAACTTTAACGCACATTTTTTCGATAAAAGACCTTCATCGTGGGATCGACCCCTACCAATATTTGCTACTAGTTTGAGTTTGTAATGGATAAAAGTATTAATTTTAAACTCTGGATAAAAGTATTAATTTTAAACTCACGATAAATCTAGCCAAATTTTAAAGTCGTTGCCGGGAAAATGCGGAGGCGCACAACCCTACTTTAAAAGTACATAATGCACCTTTGATGGTGCCTTTATAAAATCAAGTGAAATTATGCAAAAGTAGTTGATAATTTATTATTATCAACTTGCTTAAATGGAAAAGAATACAATGAAAGGAGGAGAGATTGTTGAATCTTACGCAAGAGTAGTAAATTTGCTTAGAAATAGTTGCGCCGACTTTTATGGTGCTTAGAAGTTTGGACCTTGTAGATAGCCTTTTCCAACCTACACACTCGAACGTATAAGCAATTGCTAAGTCTCTTTTGTAACGGGATATTCGTCACAAGTTTGTGATTGACCAGATACTTTTTATATAGGTGAATAAGACAAAATAATTTATTATTTTCTAAACACTTTACTTTTATCTTTTTTAGCCCGCATGAGTATTATTTGACTCGTCATAAACTTACGATAAATATACCCGTCGCAAAAAAAAAAAATTGTGATAAACAATAACTCTATCTTGCCACAAACTATCATACATAATAAAGCTCAAATGAACCGAGCTTCTTCTATTTCGACGGGAGAAAAGATCGTTAATGTTTGGAGATGTTTATCTCCTCTTTGCAATTTGCTCACTTTATCACAATTCACAACGGTTATAAGTAACAATAAAATTGAGGTTCAATCGGTGGAATTCAACACTCTACTATCGTCTACCTTTTAAAAAAACTCGTACTTTCTCTTCTATTACGACTCTTCAGTTACGACTTTCAGCAACTTTACTTCGATTATGCTAAGAGCATCTCCAGTGAACAACCACAACACATTGTAGCGTGGTTTGCCGATTCGGTTTTTTAAGCTATTTTGCTCTTCGATTACACACCGCTCCAATGGCAAGCTACAACACTTTTTAGCTCCTTGGGTCCCATCATAAAATTTCCATCCAATGAAAAGCTTTACGTTTTATTTTATTTTTATTTTTTTTAAACCAAGTTATATGTTTGGTAGAGCTACAATGCTCATAAGCTACATCAAGTATTTCGTATTCCAATGGTAAGCTACATGCTTACAATTTTTATAAAATTGCAAGCAAGTCCCTAAAGCAAACCATTGGAGATGCTCAAAGTAGTTTAGGTATCTCTTGATAGATGGATTCAACCAAAACCTTAAGTGATGGTTGATGCCCAACTATTATTAATATTCCTAATACACTCCCTCACTCAAATGCCCATTGGGCTTGCGTGTGTTGCGTTTCTACTTCGTGAGTTGTTGAGGGATTTTGAGGTTGTCAGGCGAACCCGTGACCTTCGGTAAACCTTAAGGTGATGGTTGAGGCTCAACTATTATTAATATTCCTAATATCTCTAAGAACACCAACATTGATGAGTAAGTAGTCTTACTCTTATTTCCTCTCTTTTCCACTACTTTTTGATACCTCACATTCTATTTCATCTAACTCATTTTTTCACTATCTCCATCCTCCTCCTCTTTTATTTTTTTTCTCCACATACAAAAAATCATCTTTTAGTTTCTCTTTCATATTTTAATTACTTTTTAATAATAATTATGTAAAATAAAAATCAAATGCATCTATTCCATACGGTGTTTGGCACTTGGGCCAATGTTGTACTTCCTCTAAAAATAGATTAAGTCTTTCTCGTTCCAAGAGAATGTAAAAATTAATACACATTGAAGATAATGTCCTCTTTAAGGAGAAAATGTGCTAAGAGGATCCATTATCCTCTTCAATGTTGGTGCTCTAATCTCTTTTTTTGTAATATAATAGAGTACTATGTAATGGTTTATTTTTTTATGCAGTTTATCGCTGTATAAGAAAAAATATCTCCATCTCTCAATCTCTCATTAATTTGGTTTTTTCGCTTACTCTCACTTCTATCATGTGAGAGGCACGAGTTGTGACAAAAAAATTCCGTCATAAGTAAGAATATGTGGTGTATAAATTCTCACACAAATAAATGAGATTGGTACGAAAAAATAAAGAGAGATTGAAATGTATTTATCAAATACTTTCTCCGACTCATACCAAATGTAACGCTTGCCATAAATGAACAATCCAAATCAAACATAACCTTCCTTATTTAATACACAACATTACCAAGTTGTGCTTATAAAGTTATTAAACTTATTACCATTTTATATTTACAAAAAATGCATTATATACCTTAGTAACCTTACATACCAATAAAACAACTCACAATTAAACCTACAACCACATAACTCACCTATTCCTTTTAATTTTCACATTTTCTTAAATATTTCATTTTCTCATATATTATTATTGATCTGGAAATTTGCTTTTCATATTGCAATTAGAACATTATTTTTGTCTTATAGTTAAGGCGTTCTTTAGTACTTAATTCCACCTTTTATAAATTTAATTTAGTTCAACAATTTAGATCAGTTCAATTTATATCAGTTTTATCTTCTCAATTAAATCGTCTTGCATAAATTGTCAAACAAAATGATATACAAAGTTAAGGGAATAAAGGTAGGGAAATCTCATTTATGATAAAACCTTTTTTAGCCACATCCTTATAATCTCTCACAAGTTGCAAGCTAGGTAGCACCAAAACGGACACAGACACGGACACGGGACACGGTGTGCCATGAAATTTAGAACACGGGACACGACACTTAAATTTAATAAAATATACATTTTATAGTTATAAATGTTTGATTTAATTTTTGTAAAAGTATTTGATATTAATTTTAAATAAGTGAAAGTCAAATCTGCCCTCGATAATAAATTTATTTTCATTCCTCATGCGATTCAATATTCTAATTAATCTCTTTCGATAGCGCATTTATGGTTTGAAGAACATCATTGACCGCAAATGCTAACCAAATATCATGGACACGCGACGGATATGGCTCAAATACAATGGACACGCGTCAGACACGTGCCCAAATAAATGTAGAAAGTTAGACACGGCTGTTTTGGCACGGTACGGCTCATTACGAGAAGGGTCCGTGCTACCTAGGTTGCAAGTGAAGAGAGGTTGTTAAAGATCGGAAACTTGTGACGGTCACACCTTACAAATTACAAGCGAGAGTTTGTGTGTTGGGAAATGCGCTCCTTCAACAAATTATTTTGCCAATTCATTTCAGTATGTGACAAATATTGCTCTAGAACAAAGAATAAGTCCTGAGAATGTACATCTTCCATTTAACCCCATTCCGCCGCTTTGACTTTTCACGTTTGTCAATGCGTGTTTTACGCGATATATCGTTCGTTAGCTACGTATTTACAAAAAAATATAAAAGTTAGATATTTTAATGTACTCGTGAGGACGAATCAAACAAGATCTCACATGAATATATTTCAATTTTATATTACAAAAATTTGGAATTAAATGTTCACTTGTGAACCGTGTGCAAAATACAGGAAGACCATGTTCTTTTGTAGTACTTAATTTCATCTTCATTCAGTTCAGTTTGACTCTGTTAAGTAGAAACTCCATGAACTGAACTGAAGTGAAGGAATAATTAATTTGTGAAGAGAAAATTGAGTTGATCTGAACTAAACTGAGCTAAGCAGAACTGAATGAAGTTGAACTCAACTGAAATGAACTGAAATTAAGTCCAAAAGAACATAGTCAAATTAAATCTTATTTTAGTTTAATTTAGTTTAGTTCAGTTCCATTATATTTAGTTCAGTTAATTTAATTTAGTTTAAATAATTCCAATCTAAAAGAATAATGTTGAATGCATAATCTATGATTATGGTGACATCTATTATGAATTTAGACCATCCCCAAGTAGAAGGTCACGCTAACTGGATCACCAACGTTTTAGCTCTTAATCTCACTTTAATTATTCTGACCCACTTTCAACTCACTTTCACCCTCCCAGGCAGAAGGTCACAACTAGGGGCATCAACCCAATCATTTTCCATTTTCCAACATTTTCAATCATTAACTACATTTTATACTCTACCAAATACGGAGTAATATAATAAGCTAATAACACTATGACACATCAATTGTCACCAACTCATTATGGGGTCATAAATTAACCCCGAAAACTTCAAGGTCACCAAATTTAATATAAGACCATGCCATCAAAATTAGTGTCTTAATTACGTAATTAGGGTGATCCAACAAGGTCGTGACTTCTTTGACGACCTTGCTTGGGATGATCTTATGATCTCGTCGTGTGGATTTATAGACTAACTTTATAAGGCCTAAACTCCCACGTCATCTGAACTCGTGTACTTAAAGCCCAATGTCATTGGACTCATATTGGTAAGAACACTGAATCAAGCATACTCGGATACTGTTCGAGACTTCCTTAGCAGTGACGAATTAACGATGGATTTTGGACTGATCATAATAGATCTCCCGGATACTGAATATCATATCTGAATCTTATGTTCGGAATTAACGGGTCTGCGTCGGAATCTGTTCCCCTTGCAAGAATTAATAAGGAAGAATGAGAATACCAAATAAGAAACATACTACGTAACGTCATTTATTATGTGAGAGCATTATTTAAATATCGTAACTTTTGTAAGATGTGTTTTAAATGATATATTCTTGTGTGGCGTTAGGAAGATCCTTTATAAGAGATTGTTGATGCCTATGAAAGAGCTTTCTCGCAGCTCATGGGATCAATCCTTACCACAATTGAATGAATATATGATATCGGTAGAAGGCTGTGGAATGTGAGGCACATGCCCCTATACGGAAAGGGGATTTAAACCTATAACTTACATACCTCCGTTTTAACCATTAATCTAATATTAGTACACAACTACATGTGATAAAATGTTACGTACAAGAATTGAAACTAATATGAGTATTTTCCAAACAAGTTTTACTAAAAACGGGTATATTCATCATAAGCTGAATACAGATTAAGTACTAAGGACGAATTTAGAGGGTGATGGGGTGAACCTTCACCCCCATGCATTAATCAGGAAAAACATAAAAGCATTTATCAAAGTTTAGTGATTAGTGGTAGAAACATTTTCTCACCATAGAAGCAGCTCTGGATCAAACCCCCACATTTCCACAAGTGCATTTTTTTACTATGATATTTTACAGAAGCATTATCATATTTAAAAATAAATGCTTTATATTTTAATGAGCCTTACTAAAACTATTAATTATCAAATTATTTTAGTATTTATCAAACATTTGTATCTTAATATATGTTTTTATTAATAGGGGATTATCTTTTAAATATCGCATAGGGACGAGATTAATCGAGTAATTATATTTTGACATTTTTTTATGATATAAATGTCACTAATCACTCATGTTTCATACATCCTAGATCAGCCACGTAGGGTTGTACAAAGGTCCAAACCCGGACGGGACCGGACCGGACCATGGACCGACTTCTACTCATTTCTCGACCCTCAGACCGGACCGCTGAGCTCAAAGACCGGACCGCTGAGCTCAAAGACTGGACTTTGGACCTACCCTTAGCTCCGGTCTAAACCCGGACCGTAACCCTTTGGACCGCCAGTTTCGTAATGTCATTGATTTAAACAGTAAATTCATAACTAGTAGAGTATGTCATATTGTGCACTACACGTACACGCCTTTTATAAATCTTGAAAAATATGGAGATATGGAGAATTGGAGTTGGACATGAATAGTCTGAATATCCGATAACTAGTATGTATAACGTAAGTTAGTAGTATTATCATCATCATTATCATTATCATTATATCATTATTCATTATTCATTATATATATTAAAGAATCTTGTAAAAACGCTTATGTGGCGCAATGTGGTTTTAGAATTAGTCTAACGGACCTCTCTCATTCAACCTCAGAATTTTAGTTTTTTTTCAGCCAATAACGTGAACAATAGTAGCCATGTCACCTTCCATTAACCGATTTTTACATTCTTTCCATTTTCTGCAATATATTGAATATAATTATCTTAATTTTGTTTCTTTAATTACTTTATATATATATATATTTTTTTTTTGACAGGAAATTTACATATATCTTAAAGTTCTCAAATCTGAATTTTATAGTTTTCTTCTTTAACTATGTCTTAATAGTTCCACTTTTATACCGCCTCACATTTATTACTCCTATTAATAGTATCATATGTTATCTTATTATATATTATCAACAATTTTTTCAAATGTCCTTATACATATATATTAATTTTTTTTCGTTTTTATTTTAAGTATACATGTTCAATAAATAAAATTTCTGGTTATATATATAATAAATATAATTTGTCGTCTTCTTTTAAAATAAAACTACACAACCCCATGATTTTTCACGGGTGTGACACTAGAAAATAAAATGCTGAAGACAGGCCTTCATTATGAATGAGAGACCTTCATTATGCCAGGACTGTGTTGGTTGTAAGAACGTATTTTAATGCCCGCCATTTTACAGAATTTGAAATATCAACACTGACATAATTAACTCACCATATACCACTTAGGATAGTTTATCATGAGTAGTAATTTTAGATTACGACTTATTAATTTTGGAACATATTTTATGTTGGTGTATGAATTATGAACTCTTTTATGTAATTCAATTTCTTTCTCATGTTTTTTTCTTTGTTGTTGGTTAATTGCTGTTGATTCCCGCTTAGTAGTCGACTTGGAAATAAGTCTCCGTTTGGCGGATGATGAATATTTTGCAGGATTTAGTGATTGTAAATATGAACAATGCTATGGCATTGGGCTGGACAGCAAGCAGCTGTTTCCAGCCTACACTAAAAGTCAAAAATTGACTCAATTTCTAACGGAAAATCCGTCACAAAAGTCAACAGTTGACCAAATATCCGACGGATTTTTCGTCAGAAATTGAGTCAATTTTTGACTTTTTCTGACGGATTTTCCGTCACAAAAAGTCAAGTTTGACTCAATTTCTGACGGAAAATCCGTCACAAAAAGTCAAAAATTCTTCACCGGTGAACCGTCAGAAGTCCGTCACAAAATAATTTCTGACGGAAAATCCGTCACAAAATTATTTTCGTGACGAAATTTGGGACGATATTTTCTGACGGATTATCCGTCAGAAAAACGATTTTCCTGACGGATTTTCGGTTTTCTGACGGATTTTTTTTCCGTCAGAACACCGTGTTTTTTTTGTAGTGCATTATTTTTTCAATAAGTTTAACAACTTTAAGACATTTAAAAAATATTAAACGATCCTGATAAAACGAAAACTTCAAGGTACTTATGAACAATTTTAATTATATATGAACTATAATTTGTCGTCTTCTTTTAAAAAAAAATACACAACCCCGTGATTTTTCACGGGTGTTAGGCCCTGTTCTTTCTGGCTTTTTAGAGCTGAACTGAACTGAGCTGAACTGAATGGGGCTGAGCTGAACTGAACTGCACTGAACTGAGCTGAGCTGAACTGAATCGAGCTGAGCTGAACTGAACTGAACTGAACTGAGCTGAGCTGAACTGAATCGAGCTGAGCTGAACTGAATTGAGCTGAATGAAGCTGAAATTAATAGAAATAACTTAAGTTTAATTAACGTATACTAACTAATAATAATAAAATAAAAAAATGTTTGATTAATACAAATTTGCGATTTTTTAAAAAGCAATTATATTAAAAAAATATTAATTTTAAAGTATTTTTTTTGTAGTAAACTCTAATGGACTTTGCTTTTTTCTTTTCTTGTGTTTTAAAATTAACAAAAGCAACATTTCAATATTTGATGTCTAATTAACATTAAGTATTATTTTTATTATCTAAACATTTTACGTCTAAATGTGGTAAATGTGGCATGTATTTCATTTTTTTATTATATAAACATTAATTATTTTTATATATAAACATTTATAGGTAAATATTATTTGGTGGATTCGGGATACCCGAATACACTTGGGTATTTGTCTCCTATTAGCCATCCAAACGTGAGAAACCATGTCCCTGAATATAAGCATGCACCTCCTAGCGGAATATTTGAACATTTTAATTATCGACATTCATCTTTGAGAATGACAGTTGAAATGACGTTTGGTCAGCTGAAGAGAAGGTGGAAGGTGTTAAAAAACATGCCACAAATGACAACGAAATATCAAATGTCAATTATCGTATCCGCTTTTACACTTCACAATTTCATTCGGATGCATAAACCTGGTATTCCAGTTATACCACATCAAAGTATTCAAGGAAGAACGGATTCAAACATGGATGATAAAGAACGGAAGAAATTCATGGACAAAGTTCGAAAAGAAATTGAAAAAAAAGGGTGCGAATGTGCGATATTGGTGTCCATAATGACCTCGAAGATGAAGCACATCAAGATGATAACAATAATAATCATAATAAGAATTATTAATTAATAATAATAAATCGAATAATAAATAAATATAATAATAATAATAATAATAATAATAATAACAAAAACAATAATAATAATAATAATAATAATAATAATAATAATAATAATAACGTGGGATGTACTTAATTAATAAAGTCGAGCTGAACTGAACTGAAATGAATTAAATGAAGCTGAGCTGAACTGAACTGAACTGAACTGAACTGAACTGAATGGAGCTGAGCTGAACTGAATTGAGCTGAACTGAACTGAACTGAACTGAATAGAGCTGAGCTGAACTGAACTGAACTGAACTGAATAGAGCTGAGCTGAACTGAAACGAGCTGAAAATAAGCCAGAAAGAACAGGACCTTACACTAGTAGTAATAATAATATACTACCAAATATTAAAAATTATGGTAATTGATTTCTTACAAGATTATGTGTAAATATTAATAAGAAAGTTTGAAAATTTCAAATTCTAAGTTTAGCAAGTAATAATTAAAAAAAGAAATACGAAATTATATGCGTTCGGTCCATCAACCGCTCCAAAAGGTTAACCCACGGGTTTAGATCGGCTAGGACCGCGGACCGATTCTCCACATTTTGATGACCCGCAGACCGGACCTCTAAGTGTTCGGTTCGGTCCGGTCCGATCTGACCCTTATGGTCCGGTCCCAATATTTGTAACCGTCACGTACCCAAGTTGGTAGATAAGACCAAAACAAATCTTATCTATATTATAACAAAAACATTTAAACAACTCTCATTCACCCACCTCATCAAACCCAACTTTTTTTTAAAAAAAATAAAAGATAAATGAGGGTCCCACATCAAAAAGTTTGGATTTTATTTCTGGAAAAGTTATTCATTTATGTTTGTACGTAAAATTTTACGTTTAAATTTATGTAAATTCACGGTTAATGTTGGAAAAGTTATTCGTTTATTTTTGTACGTAAAATTTACAGTTAAATTTATATAAATTCACGGTTAATGTTAATAAACTAATACGGAATACTCTGTCGGAAAAATATGGATAAAATAGTTTTAGAGCGGATTCTTTAAAAAAAAATAGACCTATTATATCTAACAAATATTCCGGCATAAAAAATCTGCTACTTATAATTAAATTATCATATCGTTTGAATAATAATTAGATCTTAATTTGGTTATAAAATAACGAATATATCTCTTTACGAAAAATCAACATATTAAAAAATTATAAGATAAAAAACTTTCCGCATTTAACAACCTTAAAAACATTTAAAAAATAATAATTACGGAGTTTTAAAAGCTTATTGCTGAAAGTTTGAAAAAACGAAAATAGATTAAACTCATATTACATACGGAGTACAATATAATTTTTATTTCAAAAATTAATTTACAAACAATTTAAAGGTTATAATTAATTTAAAAGTTGCAAAGAAATTAGTTTGTATACGTATATGAATCTTTAATAATGGTTTAACCCAAATATGTCAATATGATGCAAAGTAGTATGTTTGAGGCAAAAAGTTGATGGGTAATGAATTAAGAACAATAATAAGATATAGTTAGATTAATTTGAAAGTGATCTCAAAATTGAAGACATAGAGAGAGTATAAAGATAATTGTGTAAATAATATAGAAGATTTTGTAAATAATATAGAAGATTTTGTGCAAAATAATAATGTAGCGTGACATTAGAGTATGTGTTTTTTTGGTTCATGAGTGATAAAATATAAATTCATTTTATATGGGGTGGCAAAAACTTATTTTTAATGCGGACTCAATTTAAACTTGAGCCCAGATTTTTTTACTATAGTTGTTTAGATATATATGTATTAAATTGGAGTTACTATTAGTCGCCAACAAACTACGTTAGTACGTAGGATGCACAATTTTACTAATATATTTTTAACTCGGCCAAAGTTAATCGAATTGAACTAATTGAAAGTTTTAAAATAAAAACAACAAATTACATTCTCATTGGGTTTAATTTGTAACAATGAAAATAATAATGTCGATATATATTCGCATTATTCTAAACAAATTTTATATATTAGAATTTTAATAAACAATCCGTGCATTTTTGCACGGGTTAACACTAGTTACTTATAAAATAACATTCCTTTTTTTTGTATTATCTACTCATTTAAGTATAAATTGACCCGTTTACTATTTGCGATATCCAAATTGAAGGAGAAATTGTGCTTTTCAAAATGAATGAGGGAATGAACGTCAATTTATTTGGAGGACCATTTCCAATTCCATCACTATTGTGATTATTTGTAACGGATATGGATTCTCTTATGGCAGTAGCAGCTGATCACATAATTCCAGCTCATGTATTGGCTATTGCTGAATGGTTTACATTTGATTTTAATTTGTATTTATGAGTGTGTATTATTAACGTCCACATTTACTAGCCTTGCTCTGCTGGGAAAGTGAACCGGATAGCAACCTCTCCTCCACCCCACATATTTTATTTGTAAACGAGGCCAATGCTTCACGTGCTAATCAATGTTTAAACATAAATTCTCATTAAATACTGTGAGAATGCTTAACCATCATATACTTAATTAAAGTGTAAACTAACTATAGTTTGTTACTCTAGTTGAGATGTAGCTTGTATGTAATGTATTCTGTAACTGATTTTGTAACTAACTCTTCACTTTTAATATCAGCCACACAATTCTATTTACCTCTTTCTCTCTAGAATATCATATATCACCATTAAAGCAAATCTGAGCTTTACTGCAATGGTGAATTGAGAATTGAGGTTTCACATGGTATCATTCGTCAATTACGATCTACAAATACGCTTCCGCCATCAAATCAGCGAACTTATTACAGTTCTTCTTATTCCAAAATCACAAAAACAAGATCAATTTCTTTGAAATACCTGTTTTTTTTTGCAATTTCAATTTTACGCAAACAATTCGGTGTTTCATTTCAATCTTTCTTTCAACTATGCCTGATTCATCTACTCCGTCTGCTGCGGCGAGTTCGTATGAGCTCTATGATGATCCGCTATATCTCACACCGTCTGATCAACCTACTCTTCGTCTTGTCACGGATCTCTTCAATGGAATTAATTTTGTTCATTGGAAGCGAGAAGTATATCTGGCATTACTTTCGAAGAACAAGGAAGGTTTTGTAGACGGAAGCTTTCAGAAACCTGATCCGAAGGACAAGCGCTATAAGCAATGGGTGCGTTGTGATATTATGGTTTCTAAGTGGATTTCCTTCGCTCTTACTCCAGAAATTCGTGAAACTCTGCTGTACACATCTAACACCAAGGAATTGTGGACAGAATTGAATGATCGTTATGGTCAAACAAGCGGTCTGGAGATTTATCAATTGAAGAAAGAGCTTGGTGAGATTAAACAAGACAATGTTCCTCTTGTGGAATACTACAGCAAACTCAAACGTTCTTGGGAGAGCATTGATTCTCTTGATCCAATTCCAGTTTGTAACTGTGGTGCTTTGGATAAGTGTTCATGTGCTTTACTTAAGCGCATTGTGGACAGAGAGTCTATCTCTAAGTTGATACACTTCCTTATGGGCTTGAACTCCTCTTATGAGAATGTCAAGACCACTATTCTTACAATGGAGCCACTGCCTCCTATAAACAAGGCATTATCCTTACTTCACAAGGTTGAACGCCAAAAACAGATTACTGATGCTGTCGAGGTGTTGCCAGAGGCAAATGCATATGCAAGTGCAAAAAAGAATGTTTGGAAAAAACAGAAGGTGACCTCTGATATATTTGATGAAGATGTCAAAATTTGTTCTCACTGTAACAATAGTGGCCATGTAAGAGAGGAATGTTACAAATTGCAGACTTGTGATTTCTGTGGAAAATATATTTGATGAAGATGTCAAAATTTGTTCTCACTATAACAATAGTGGCCATGTGAGAGAGAAATGTTACAAATTGCAGACTTGTGATTTCTGTGGAAAACAAGGACACATTCAAGACATTTGCTACAAATATAAGGCTTTCCTTAGAGGAAATAAAGGAAAAGGGAAAGTCAACACATCTTCTCAAGCCAAAGGTTCATCATTCAAGAATGTGTATCAGAGGGGTGCTAATAATGTGGATCTTGTTAACAATACTACTGACAATCCACAGTCTGATAATCCCCTTGATGAAACTGGTTCTTTTCCTCAGCAAGGTTTTGATCAAGACTTGATGGAGGGACTGGTTGACACTGTAATGGCCAAAGTGTTGCAAGCAATGGGTAAATCTGGCACCACTAATAATTCTGCTCATGCTGCATCCACCAGTTTTGCAGGTAAACTAATTACCACCTCTAATGCAAATTCTGTTATACATTCTGCTGTGAAATCTGACTGGATTATTGATACTGGGGCCTCTGATCACATGACGTTTAATAGGAATTTGTTGCATGATATTAAACGTCTCTCCAAACCCATATTTGTTGGTCTACCTGATGGAACTGTCAAAACAGTTTATGAAATAGGAAATGCTTATCTGACAGATGAAATTAAACTCAGAAATGTGTTCCTTATCACTGGTTTTCGACAGAATTTGTTGTCCATTGGTAAATTGACTAATGATTCTAATCTCACTGTCAAATTTAACACCAATGGATGTATATTCCAGGACCTTTCAAGTAAGGTTACTCTGGGAATTGGACACAAAGAAGGGGATCTTTACTGGTTCAGGCAGCAATAATGGTCTAATAAAAAGAGCAATAGTTGTATGAATAAGCCATCATCTTGTAATGTGTCTAGTGATCTAAGGTTGTTGCATGAAAGATTAGGTCACAGTTCTTGTGAGAAACTGAAATATGTAGACTCTGATAAAGTACTGCATTGTAAGGATTTTTTCTGTGAGACATGTGTAATGGCTAAGCACCATAGACTTCCCTTTACTAGGAGTCTTTCACATGCTGTAAAATGTTTTGACCTGTTACACATTGATTTGTGGGGTCCATATAAGACTCACTCCATTGATGGTTCCAAATATTTCTTAACCCTAGTTGATGATTGCTCTAGGAGTACATGGACTGTGTTGTTACAGAATAAGTATCAGGTTTATCATACTATCAAGAACTTTCTAGCCTATGTTGTTACCCAGTTCAACACAAAGGTGAGGGTTCTCAGGAGTGACCATGGGACTGAATTCATACAACAAGAGTGTCACAAGTTATTTCAAGAAAATGGTATTGTCCATCAGAAAAGTGTGGTAGGGAGACCACAACAAAATGGAAGGGTGGAACGTAAGCATAAGCACCTAGTTGAAACTGCAAGGTCTCTGAAACTACATGCTAATCTACCTTCCAAGTTTTGGGGTGTTTGTATATTAACAGCAACCACTCTCATAAATAAGATGCCCACTTCTATCCTTAATTGGAAGACTCCTTTTGAGGTTTTACATAAGGAAAAACCTTCATATTCTGAATTGAAGGTATTTGGATGCTTGTGTTTTGCCACAGTTCCCATTACTCAAAGGGATAAATTTGGTGCTAAGGCTAGAAGGTGCATGTTTGTGGGTTATTCTCCAACTCAAAAGGGATACAAATTGTATGACCTGGTCAATCATACAACATTTGTAAGTAGAGATGTAATTTTCAGGGAAAATGTATTTCCTTATCAAGACTGTTCTCAAAATTCTGATCAACATCATCCAAATTCTGATCCATTGTTGGGAGAACATGTTTCAGACAGTACTCACTGCATTCCTGCAGTGTTCCCTCATACACATCCCCAAGCAGAACAAACTGTTCTTCAGTCTGAGCCATATGAGGCAGATTATCACATTCCAGGCTCTGAATGTGATAATACTCAGGACAATTTCCACGAAGAGGCATTGAGTCCAGATGATAATGGTGCTCAAACAATGCCATCAGAACTGGGACAAGTGCCTATAGAGATTAATGGAGAATCTAGTGTCAGACAGTCTACAAGACATAAGACTTTGTCAACTAGATTGAAGGATTTTCAGTGCAATGTTAAACTTCCTGTAGAAAAATACATTCAAAAGAATGCAGGAGGAGCAGAGAATAATTCTCTTCATGCTGCACAGGCACTGCATATCAGACTGTTGCAGACCATGTCAGATTATGATTCAACATATATTACATCTATGACAAATATGATTCAAGAGGTTGAACCAGTCACATATCATCAGGCTCAACAGAAACCTCAATGGATAAGTGCTATGGGGAAAGAATTAGAAGCACTTGAGTTCAATGAGACTTTGGAACTCACTAAGCTACCACAAGGACACAAGGCAATTGGGTCAAAGTGGGTGTACAAAATTAAATATAAAGCAGATGGAACCATTGAGAGATACAAGGCAAGATTAGTTGCAAAGGGGTACAATCAAGTCAAGGACAAAGACTATAAACATACTTTCTCACCAGTTGCAAAATTTGCCACTGTGAGAACTCTAATGGCCATAGCATCTGCCAAGAACTGGCCTTTGCATCAACTTGACATCAATAATGCCTTCTTACATGGGCATTTAGAGGAAGAAGTCTACATGATTCTGTTGGAAACTAAGTTCCTTATTTTATACTCAAATCTAATATGAGTTTTGTTTCTTTAAGTTTAGGTCATAAAACTTAAATAGATCTTATGCATGCAAGATGATATCATAAGATGAGATAGTCCTTACATTGGTTTTAGAAGGTTTATACTCAATAATCACCTATTATATGAGTCTTCAAACCACCGAAATACCCTTAAACGATCTAAGAAAAATCGTCTCCAAAAGATGCGTATCAAGGACCCGATCTCAAACTAATACTAATTTTGTTACTAGAAAATTAGTATAAGTATACTAGAAATAATAACAATAATATTACTCTTGATATTATTAGTATAGGAAATAATTATTTCCTTAGTAAAGACTATTTTAGCTAAGGAATTATGAGAATGAGGTTTGTAGTGTGTTGGATGAACAAGCATCAAAAACTAACAACTAGTATGTCAAGTGAGTAGTGTGGTGTATTTAAGAGCAAAATATGCTCACTCATGTGAGCACATGGCCGGCCCTCTCACACAAATAAGGCCAATGCATGGCTTCTTTCTCTTACACAAAAGCTCATGAGATGCCTTACACCTAAGGCTAGGCATGTAAGCTTTTATCATATGTGTAAGAGTAGTCTTACAATATCACAACAACACACTACCTCACTAACCCACATTGCACGGTTAAAAGAGTGCAAAATGGACTCCATTTTATCTTTGTCAATTGTGTTAATTTGTAACATGTCACACATGTTTCATAACACATGACCCAATTTGTTAATTGTGCAATTTTAACTATTAAAATTCATAATTTACAAATTTATTACATTTAAATAATTATACTAATAATTCGAAATTATTCTTGTACAAAAATGTAATGTCATAATTTAATTACAACTCCTTGTAATTTTATGATCAACCGTGTTCATTCTCAATTTAATCGTTTCCTAAACGAATAAATAAAAAAACCGAGTAATAAAACAATTTTATTACTTTGACTTTAATTATTATTATAATCCCATTATAAAAATATTCGTCATATAAAATTATTTCCAAAATTTCTAGTTATTAATTAATTTGTATCCAATACAATATTAATTAATTATTCCATTGAGACGGAATTCCCTAAAGATATGACCTTAAGGGATCAACTGATCACCACCATCATATGACGATAATGTCAAACTCTAGACAGCCAATCATTATCGATAAATGTTGATCAGTCGACTTTAAAAGAGTAACACTCCCAGTTGTGTTTCATTCAAATGAGTTTTAATTACGTCAACACACTATTGTCGAGGACACTTCCTCCAACAATCTCCCACTTGTCCGAGACAAGTGTGTGTTACCAATTCTCTTGCCCTATTACTATCTCCCACTCAATGCATGGCGTCCTCTCAGGTCGTGCCGGCAATTGATTAAAATCTAGAGTGGTTTATCTCGATCTGGAGTTATAACTACTGACCGGAATTATCTACCATAGATACCTTCCGAGCGTGGCCACGCATTTCTAGTTATTATTCTCCTCGAGTGGCCTAGAGATATTTCTCAACCCTGACAAGGGGTGGACAATTCCTAATCGACTTATTCCTTCCGGCTGGCCATAGTCCATCATAACCCAAAATATGTCCTTATAAACCCCAGTTACGAAGGTGTTGGGACATAAATCAAAGCTAATCTGAAAACTATGCCACCTCAGAGAACAGTCATTAGTCCAAGAACTGACTCATGTGAAACACGATAGATGCTCCCGCCACGACCAGGCAGTCTTTTAATAAGAGTACGCCAGAGCTCTATCAGCGGTCATTAGCCCGGCAAATGTGTCTTAACATGTCTATGCCTAGGTGATCGATTAGTCATCCCGTATGACTCTATGGCAATTGAACTCGCCATCAATCGCATCACTCATCCGGTTGCATTGAGATGTCACCTCACTTAAGCAACTAGGGGCGAGGTCATGATAATTCAATTCACTTTAATGGGGTTCAACATGGTCTTACCATCCCATTTGAATTTTACTTGACCTTTCGTGAGTTATAAATAACTCAAACAATTAGTGGATTACACCATCCAAGTGGTCAACCTTTGAACACCATTTAATTTACAATCAGCTTTAGGGTCTCTCGTTTACATCCCTTAAAATTGTAATTATCTTCATTTTGAGTAAACCAGGTTTACCACGGTTCGTGCGATCGTTCACTTTGCGGATCATATCCACACATTGATCCTTCCTCTAAAAGAGACAAGTCACTTTTATGACTAGCGAATAAGATTATGTGCATTGTGTAACTCCCAGCCACAGCAATGCCTTTACATAATTTGTGAACGTACACATTTTGTAGAATCTTGTGATGACTATGTAGTTAAAATACAAGTCATTGAGATGCATAGTCAATGAATGTAAGCCAAAGATTATCACAAATCTTTGCTTGGTTTCTTGGAACTTGAGTCGTTGCAAACCTTTTACCATGCGACTAAGTTATCTTCCAAGATCTTGAATTTGTCTTTCATCTTCATTGGAGAATACTTTGACAATTGATCAAGGTTTAATCATTGATTTAACACTTGCTCCAAGGGGTTGTCCTGCAAGCGGTGCGCATCCACTTTACACGATCGTACTAATGGCGGAAACATCAGCGAATTTAAACGTGCAAACAATAGTACTTAAGGTTCGATAAATTTCCATGATCCCATCATGGTTATACTATCTTCATCTCTATGAACAACCTTAACACTAACAAGATGTCTTTTATAATCTCAACTAAACATCCCATGTTCAATTAGATTTAATTCATATCAATATGTCATCTAGAACCAAAAACTCGTGTGCCTTTCATGAGTATCAATGCTTCATTTCAAACGAGCAATGAGTTGTTTTAGATAACGTTTACTCCCACTGAACTCTTGTTCTTGCCTGATTCTGAAGATTCCGAAGTCATACCCATGACTCAATAGCTTCAAATCCTGGAGCGAGAACTCCCACTGAACTTTACATTTAACCGTAAATCATAAAGCTCCCACTCAATTCAATGTTCCTTAACATTTAATGAATTGAAATGGTTGGGACTTCAACCATATGTGCTAATAGTCACATCCCTTTTCAAATACCCTTTTGAAAAGCGGTTATTGAGTTTACTGAATTCATTCTCAATGAATCACCTTACTACTTTCAACAAAGTTACCCTTAACTTTGTAGACTGCTGGCATCCATATGTCAACCCATGCTTCTCTTAATAAATCTTATTTATTAGCATGTATATCTTATAAATGCAGACATCCAAATGTCAGCTTATGCTTTTCTCAACAAATCTTATTTATTAGCATGTATATCTTATAAATTTCATGGATTTTAGAATTTGCATTGGCATATTTAGATCACCATCTGAATCCAAGAACCCCTTCTTGAGCCTTTGCAAAATCTCTTGAATAATTTTCTTCGAGTGTCCTCCCGTAGTTTCTATAAGAGTCTTTTCTTATGGTGTACAATTTCTGTGTGTGGGAACTTTCAGTTCCCCACTTTTATCTTATCTTGTACTGTACGAGGACTATATCATGGATCTTATCCATGCATAGAATTTTTCCTTACAAACTTCAAGAATTTATCCTTGAAGTATCCTCCAGGGCCGGGGCCGTTGGTATATAAGGCGTAGATATTTACCAAACCGTAGATCTTATCCACAACCTTTGGGTTTATCCACAACTTTTGGGATGATAAGCCGTAGAATCTTATCTACAGACTAATCTACCTTTTACAACCATAAGGTGTAGATTTTCTTAAATCGTAGATCCCATCCACAACTTAATCTTCCTTCTTATCTTTCACATAACCAAAACACAATAAATCCTACTATTCACTAATAGATCATATCCATTGTGCTGGTCAATATCATATGCTATTTGTGGCCTTTCAAATTTCTCCCACTCTATCTTTGTAATAATAATCCCATTTTATCACCAAAGATAGCCACTAAGGCCACAAGCAATGACTTTGATGTTGGTTTGTGTATCCTTATGGTTTATTACAGAAATTATTCGATTTAAAGCTTAGATAGTTTTGGATGGTTGATAACTTTTTCTTTTAATTGAGTTCTAAACTTAATTTGATTTTGATTTGATTTGAATTGGGTATCCTATACCAATTCGGTTTCAATGGTCATACATTGAAATGTCATAATCAATTCTATTTTATGTTTAAGATTTGCAAGTGTATGTTAAACTAAACATGAACATAATAATAAAACCGATAGTGACTTGGGTTGAAAACCAAGTCACTATATTATCCAAAGTACAACAATTTGTTCAAGGATCCCCTTTTCCTCGTCCAACAAGGAAATAAACATAGGTTCTAAATTGTTCACACAACACTTGAAATGCTAGCTAAATAAGAGAAAAACAAAGCTCCTTGATCATCCCGAGCGGAGCTACTCTTAGTTCCCTTTGATCCATTAAGCTTGTTTTTCTTTTCCCTTATCTTTGCTTTCATGCCCTAATTCAAGTAAGAAGAGCATTCATATCACAACTTGTATCATAATACATTAGTTGAGATTAACATAAAATCGGGATAGTTATCGTACCAACTGGAAGAATCTTCCCAGCTTTGAGATCGCTGAGATATCTGGAACAATTCCTCTTCTTATGTCCTTTATTATTACAATAAAAGCTCCTGGCTCCTTGAGGAGCGCTCATGTTGGGATCTGATGTACTTGCCTCCGAAGACACATTCTTTAAACCTTTGGAAGGTTGCCTCCCCTTAGCCCTACCCTTCCTATTGAACTTTCCTTTGCCCTTAACATTTATATAGAGCTCATCCTTAGGGGAACTAACATTTAGGTCCATATCCCTTTCTACTTGCACGATCATATTGTGCAGTTCATCGAGAGAGATGTCTTGGTTCCTTATGTTGAAATTCATCCGGAATTGTACATAAGTCTTCACCTTAGACAAGGAGTGGAGGATTCTGTCAATCACAAGTTCCTTAGGAATATCCACTTGATTCATCCTTAGGGTTTCTACATGCTCAATCATCTTGAGTACATGTGGGCTAACCTTTTGCCCCTCCTTAAGGTTGAGATCAAAGAAAGCCGATACTGCCCCATATTGGACAATTCTCGAAGCCTTTGAGAACATTGTCAGAAGCCTGCAATAGATCTCATAAGCTGTGCCAATCTTTAGGGCAATCTTTTGGAGTTCCGGCTCCATCGAGAAGATCAAAACATTTTTGATTGCCGCAGACTCCTTCTGATAAGTATCATAAGGTCGTCTTGCCGCGGCGGTGGCATTTTCTGCAGGTTCGGGAGGTGATTCTTCAATGAGGAATTCGGTCTTACCGTCTCCCTCTGCCGCCAACAATAGTTGGGCATCCCAATCGGCAAAGTTTGCCCCATTCTTTTCTAGCTTACAACGATCCATGAAGGAACGTAACCATGAAGAGTTTGTAGTAGTGGAAGTAGTCATGATTGATATTGATACGAGGACTACAAAATTTTTAAACATATGAAGAAATTAAATGCTAATCGTTTTAATTTTCATTTTAACTTGTAAACATATTTACTAAGTTGATGCATCTATAAAATGACCTCTATCCAATTTTATAAATGATTCCAAGACCCAAACCCATACTATCGAAATCGTGAACCACTGGAACTCCGACCCAACAATATGGTTTGGTGGGTTAAAATAAACCGGTTCTACCCTAGAACTCTTGGTTGATGACAAATAATTATTTATTCATCTTAGCCCGGAACACATTGACCACTGGTCCTCTACACTTCCGTTGAGTACAAACCAAATTTCAAATGCATCGGGATGCGATCCGCCCACTGGACTGAATCCATCCCATCGCCCCACTTATCCTACGTAATGGGGTTCGTACTGCCCACTGGACTAGCACCACCCCACGAAATAGAAGCTCATGGGTTCTACTATTTGGTAAGGCTAATCCTCAATTGTTTTTGTTTAATATAGAGGTCTTGTCAATTTATTATCTATCTCCTTTAAGCGAATTAAATTGGTGAACTCGATAATTATAATTGACACGGTCGTTTTTAACGATCTAAACTAATATGCATGTCTATGGCGATTTGGCTATGCATGCAAACATATTAAAATGCAAAAATAAAAGCAATAAAGCAATAAAATCCTAGTATGGCCTTCCTAGTAATAGTAAAAACTAATTAACTATTACAAATTCGGAAACCAACTCCTTGGTCCCTTGAACTTCATTGGCACGCCATCCAAGAAAACACCGTCTTGTCGGAACTCCTTTCCGTATGGCACCGTCTTTTGGATCTCCGGAATTACAATAAAATAATACAACTATTCTATTGCAAAACTTAAAATTTAAATTACAAACCCGTGATACGAGATCACATAAATTACAACCGAATCAATATTCCCTTTCATTACGGGTAATATTGATTAAAACTAAGGCCATACTAAGAAAATTACATAATTCCAAATTATATAAATAACATTCAAAATATGACATTCATATTAAATAAATTGCAATAATAAAATATGTATGCACATGCTCAATTTTTAATGCCAAATCGCCTTATGGGAGCAAATATCTCATATTTGTTTACGGTTTTTACGGATATGCGCGATTTTAACTATTAAAATCATCAAAATTACATAAATCTCATTTATGTCCAAGTTAATCATCCTAACTTACTTTAGGAATCAATGTTTAGTCTCTACTAATATTTGATCATGATCTAACTTGATTTTACATTATTGTTCATAAATTACTTGTATTTTCGGGAAAAATAAACAAAATATGGCCAAATGAGTCAATAAAATTCGAAATTTAAAATTCAAAAATTTTAAACTTTCTGGAAATTTTCTAAAATTTCAGAAATTATTAAAATGATCTTTTGCAATTATTTATGGCTTATTTCATAAATAAATCGTATAATAAGCCGTTTTTATGGTTAAAATTCGATTTAAATCATAAAAACTTGAAATAAATTGCCATAAATTTTTAGTCATCCTAAAATACATATTAGAATCTGAAAGTGACCAAAAATTACAGACCATACTCGAAATTTTATTTTCCGACTCATAAATTACGATTATTAGCTAATTAACTCATTAAAATTAATAATCATAAAAACAGAAACTTTTTGATATCTAACTTTTAGATCTGATGTTCCTATCATATAAGACATCTATGGGTAAAATTTCATGCCATAATATTAAGATTAACTATTTTTAACACAATAAGTCACTATTTATCCGATTTTAACCATTAAAATCATAAATCATGCATCACTTGAGAATAAATTCCCAAAACTTACATACATACTGTAAATATTGCATGTGACATTGTGTAAAGTTTTTATGGCAAGATTCCAACTATAACTATTAAAGTCGAATTTAAGTCACTATTAATCCGATTTTTACTATAAAAATCATTAATCATGCAAAATAATTCCAATAATTTCGAAAATTCATACAGGAACTTTATATATTGCATGTGACTTCTCATAAAATTTTTAAGATTAAATTCGAAATATAACCATATATACCCATTTTTGCTCATATTATGACTATTTATCTCATAAAATTCATAATCCATGCATATTAACTCCATTTCTTATGAAAAATCATATACAATATATTAAATATGCATGTGAGAACATATCAAAAAATCTCGGCCAGAAACTATTTTTAGCTATTTTTCCCATTAATTGTTGTTTAAAACCGATTTAAAGTACAAAATATACAAATAAATATAAAAATGAACAATAAAAATCCATAAAATTATTTTTATGTCCTAAAACCATTTTAGAAACAGAAACTTTAACATGCAATATTATTTTGTGATTTATCATAATAAACACAATTATTTCGAAAATTTCGAAATATGTATGTTAAACCGATTTTAACATAAATCATGAATCCGATCATGCATGCAACAACCGTAATGCTCTGATACCAATTGTTGGAAACTAAGTTCCTTATTTTATACTCAAATCTAATATGAGTTTTGTTTCTTTAAGTTTAGGTCATAAAACTTAAATAGATCTTATGCATGCAAGATGATATCATAAGATGAGATAGTCCTTACATTGGTTTTAGAAGGTTTATACTCAATAATCACCTATTATATGAGTCTTCAAACCACCGAAATACCCTTAAACGATCTAAGAAAAATCGTCTCCAAAAGATGCGTATCAAGGACCCGATCTCAAACTAATACTAATTTTGTTACTAGAAAATTAGTATAAGTATACTAGAAATAATAACAATAATATTACTCTTGATATTATTAGTATAGGAAATAATTATTTCCTTAGTAAAGACTATTTTAGCTAAGGAATTATGAGAATGAGGTTTGTAGTGTGTTGGATGAACAAGCATCAAAAACTAACAACTAGTATGTCAAGTGAGTAGTGTGGTGTATTTAAGAGCAAAATATGCTCACTCATGTGAGCACATGGCCGGCCCTCTCACACAAATAAGGCCAATGCATGGCTTCTTTCTCTTACACAAAAGCTCATGAGATGCCTTACACCTAAGGCTAGGCATGTAAGCTTTTATCATATGTGTAAGAGTAGTCTTACAATATCACAACAACACACTACCTCACTAACCCACATTGCACGGTTAAAAGAGTGCAAAATGGACTCCATTTTATCTTTGTCAATTGTGTTAATTTGTAACATGTCACACATGTTTCATAACACATGACCCAATTTGTTAATTGTGCAATTTTAACTATTAAAATTCATAATTTACAAATTTATTACATTTAAATAATTATACTAATAATTCGAAATTATTCTTGTACAAAAATGTAATGTCATAATTTAATTACAACTCCTTGTAATTTTATGATCAACCGTGTTCATTCTCAATTTAATCGTTTCCTAAACGAATAAATAAAAAAACCGAGTAATAAAACAATTTTATTACTTTGACTTTAATTATTATTATAATCCCATTATAAAAATATTCGTCATATAAAATTATTTCCAAAATTTCTAGTTATTAATTAATTTGTATCCAATACAATATTAATTAATTATTCCATTGAGACGGAATTCCCTAAAGATATGACCTTAAGGGATCAACTGATCACCACCATCATATGACGATAATGTCAAACTCTAGACAGCCAATCATTATCGATAAATGTTGATCAGTCGACTTTAAAAGAGTAACACTCCCAGTTGTGTTTCATTCAAATGAGTTTTAATTACGTCAACACACTATTGTCGAGGACACTTCCTCCAACAGATTCCTCCTGAAGGTTATCATAAAGCCAAGGAAGGACAAGTTTGCAAGCTGAAAAGGTCTCTTTATGGGTTAAAACAAGCCTCACGTCAATGGAATATTGAATTGACCAAATATCTCACAAGCATAGGTTTTGTACAATCCAGACAAGACTACTCTTTGTTCACAAAAGGATCAATAGAAGAAGGATCTTTTGTGGTAGCTCTTGTTTATGTGGATGATGTATTGCTAACCGGAGATGATCAGAAAGAAATTCAACTTGTCAAGTTGGGGCTTGACAAGACTTTCACCATTAAAGACTTAGGGGAAATGAGATATTTTTTGGGTCTAGAAGTGGCAAGAAATGAGAATGGAATCTTGCTGAACCAAAGAAAGTATGTACTAGATATCTTAAAGTATCTGAATATGGAGAATTGTTCTCCTGTAAGCTTTCCCATGCAGAAGAACCTCAAACTGTCCACAGAAACTGGGACACTGATGGACAGGCCAGACTTATACAGGAGAACAATAGGAAGATTGTTGTATTTGAGCCTAACTAGGCCTGATATCTCTTATGCTGTACAACATCTTAGCCAGTTTTTGGTGGCACCCAGAAGTGCACATTGGCAGGCTGCATTGCATATAGTGAAGTATCTAAGAGGCACCATCAATGTTGGTTTATTTTACAAGTCAGACACTGAACTTAGCATTACTGCCTACAGTGATGCCGATTGGGGTAATTGTGCCTTCACCTGTAGATCCCTCAGTGGGTACTGCATATTCATTGGGAGTTCCTTAATCTCTTGGAAAACCAAGAAGCAAAAGACAGTTAGTAAAAGTACAGCAGAGGCAGAATACAGAAGCATGTCCTATGCAACGAGTGAACTTGTTTGGATTCACAGATCACTTCTTGATTTAAATGTGGATATACCAAAACCAATTCCTTTGCTATGTGATAATAAAGCAGCCACACACATAGCAGAAAACCCTGTTTTTCATGAACGAACGAAACATCTTGATATTGATTGTCATTATGTTAGAGACAAGCTACAAGAGGGGTTCCTAACTACTCATCATGTCAGAAGTAATTTGCAGCTGGCAGATATCATGACCAAGGCTCTAGGGAAACAACAACATCAATTTCTCTGTGTCAAGCTTGGACTTCAATTAAATCCAGAAGATCCAGCTTGAAGGGGGAATGTGAGAATGCTTAACCATCATATAGTTAATTAAAGTGTAAACTAACTATAGTTTGTTACTCTAGTTGAGATGTAGCTTGTATATAATGTATTCTGTAACTGATTTTGTAACTAACTCTTCACTTTTAATATCAGCCACACAATTCTATTTACCTCTTTCTCTCTAGAATATCATATATCACCATTAAAGCAAATCTGAGCTTTACTGCAATGGTGAATTGAGAATTGAGGTTTCACAAATACGGACACTATTCGTCGTAACCTGAAAACGAATAATGTTTCTCTCACATAATGCAACTTACACTATTTATATGAGGCTTGACTTTCTCTCACTTGCATGACCACTTGTATTTTTGTGTGACGGATATTAGCCGTTACAAGCAAGACTCTTTGATTTTAATATTAAAATAGTAAATTTTTCTTGTTACGGGTATATTCGTCATAAATTTAAACGGGTAAGTATTATTTATATGTAGATAAGACAAATATAAGAGTATTGAGGAGATTATAAATGATTTGTCATCATCTACATAAGTGAGCTTTATTTAAACGGACAGATATTGTCCTATCCATTGTACTATCCGGTGTAAATGAGAATATGTGACAAACCCAATAATAAGTCGTTATTTAAAACTTGTGTTTGAAGTATGTACCAAATATAAAGGAAGAGTAGCAAATACTAGAGAAGAAGATGACAGAAGATGTACTTTCGTGAACAAATTACAATCCAAGTACACTAATGCTAGAAATTTCCAAGCAAAACAACATTTTGTGTTCTTCTCATCATTCATATTTCATATCTTATCAGAATGCCAATTTGGTTTATGAATTTACATCCACAAATATACACTTTTGTACATGCTACATATATGATATTTTCTTGAGGAAAATTACGGAGCGTCTTTAAACGCTTTAAATTAACATCGACTATACAGTAATTATTACGAGTATTAAATAAAAATTCATTTCATACGTTCTAAATCATATACTAAATGAGTTATATATGTATTTATATTTTTTCTCCAAATACAAATTGAATTTTAAGATCATACTGAGTAATATTTAATTTTTAATTATTCACACTCTTTACGCTTTTTCCCTAGACATAAAACTTGTAAAAAGTTTTATACAACCAGACCAACCAGTTGCTCTTGTTTCAAATAGGTCATTTTGATCTGAAATAATAAAACATAATTTTATAATTACTTTAAAACTAAATGTGACCAATATTGAAAAATAAGTTAGCATAAATCGTAATATTATTATTTATTAACTGTACCATTATGATTCATTTAACCAAATCATAATATTTATTTGAAATTTCAGGAAATAGTGACTATCTAAAACAAGAATTTGCCTTATACAAACAGGTCAACAATGTGCATGAACTACTCGTTTACACTGAGAAAGCATGAGTGTGAAACGAAATTTGCGTTTTACTTAATAAAAAAGAATTGCAGAAAACTCGCACTTATTTTCCCTAATCTTATCTCAAAGTCTCAAAGCTCATGCAAATCCAACTTAGATGTTGGGATAAAGTCACCTAACAAAGTAAACAGCAACTATCTTATCAACTAATCAACTAATTAACGCTTTATATAATTAGTACGCAGCATAAAAAATTACTTGTACTTATCTTACCGAGTTGTTGAAAGTTGATTTTCACATGATTCAATCCGAAACAATCGAAAACTAATCTAATAGAATTTAAAATTGGGTGAACTGAAATCAACTTTGTCTAGATTGAGGCTAAATTAATATACAAATTCTCATTGACGGTATCCGTCACAAGGTTGTGACGGATACCGTTTTCTCTTACAAAATATCCATAAAGGTGATTGAGAAAGCACATAAAGGATGACCCATCTTAACCCCTCTTGTGAGAGATCACAAGCTTGTGACGGGATTAACCCGTCACAAGCAAGACATGCTAAAATTGATAACTGATAGGTTGCCAAATTGCTACAATGCTCCAGCTCGAACTCAATCTAAACCTGGCTCGATATTGACTCGCAATTCAATAGATGACCTTATAACAAAGTAGTATCGTGATGCAAATAAAATTAAATTGACATTTACCTTAATTATTTTACTTAACTACAATTACACATGCCTTAACATAAAATGACTCATCCAAAATTAAGAACCTACTCGTTGTATATTTTTACTCTAACCCGATATTTATCCCAACCTAACTTGATCAGTTTTATCACCCAATGATGACCTGCCATGAATTGTGTTATATGTACTGATAATTGACCCGAGTGACCCACCTCTACTATTATACAAACGAGTGCATTAGGTAAATTTAGTGCTTAAAAATATTTTACTTTGATAAATAAACTTTGGTCCGGTTTGGTAAAAAACGGATTAATTTTAGGTAGCACGGACACTTCTCCTAAATAGCCGACACCGTGTCCGACACTCGGACACCCGACGCTCGTTGGACACATTGCTAAACATATTATAGTTTAGACGAAGAATACAATATTAAAAAGAGCAATTAGAAGATGAGTTTGGGTGAAAAATGAGAACTAGTTATAGTAAAAGTCGAATTGTACTTTTACTTGTTTAGATTTAGCTTCAAATACATGATGAAAATAAAATTATACGTTATTTATAACTATAAAATATTTATTTTATTATATTTAAGTGATGTGTCCCGTGTCCTAAATTTCATGGGATGCCGTGTCACGTGTCCGTGTCCGTTTTGGTGCTATCTAGTAGATCATACAAACAGATTATAAATAACATATTTTATCACAAGGTTTGACTGCGTATTATAATTAGCAAATTAATTCGAGTGTTTGGTAATTGATAGATTACGAGTAATCGTTATTTTTCTCTGTAAAATAAGATATTGACCGAAAATATGTTGTTTAAATATTTTGTTTACCAAACAGTAAACTTAGCAATTAATTGGTTAAACATGGAAAAACCCTCGAGGGGTCGTTTGGTTCGTGTAAAGGTACCACTTATCACCTCCATGTGCTTTCCTCTCTCCTCTAAATGGTCATTTTGTGAGACAAAATGGTATCCGTCTTCTCCTTGTAACGGATACCCTCCATCTAGCGCGAGAATTTGTGATATGGGTTAGCTCATTTGAAAGTAATACTTCATACCTAAAATGAGTTTAACCAATACTCCTAATTATACTCCTAGAGCAAATGAGGCCTAACTATTTATTTCAGTCAAACAAGTCATTCATCACTTTTTGTTTTGTTATGGTAAAAAATAAAAACAGATTGATATAAGAGACAGTATTTAACTCCAACTTGTCAGCTACCATTAACACTTCAGTCTTCTCCTCCGCAACGATTCTATTAAAAAATTCTACAACAACATCAACATGTTTAATACATACTCTCTTCCACTAATAAATTACTAATAAATTGATGTAACCAAAGTTTCAATCTTTTTCATCAAAGATTCAATCTTTAGTGGGTGCAGTAATGTCAGCCCAACTGCAGCAAAATGGAGGAGGAGGAGGAGGAGATGAAGAAGTGCTTATTGAACCATTATTGTCTCTTACTAGAAATCAATTATCTTTTCAAAGCAATACTACTTCTCAACTTGCTCTTGTTGGTGCCAACATTTGTCCTATTGAAAGTCTTGATTATGAGTATGTTACAATCTTTTCTTAATTGCCCATCATTTTTTTGTTTAATTTCATGCTCTTTTCGTTAAAAATGTGAAAACTTGATTGAATATTTACCTGCCCATCAAACCCATGTTCAATTTGGTAGTGATTCTATTTTTGAATGATCATTATCGAGTAATTTTCATCTTGGGTCATTCGGAAACTGCCCAAGGCTGCGTATATCAACCCCCTCCTACCTCGCAATTTGCGGGAGCCATTGAGGAATTGGGAGTAATGCTGCTGTTTCTGTTGTTGAATTCAGCAATTTTATTTCTAGCTTAGTATGATCACTTAGTTATGGTGATATTGTTGTTGTTGATGATGATTAACATGCTGCTATATTGAGAAAGTATGTTCAGTATTGTTTAGTTTACGTCCCAATTATTTGTTTACCTTTTATATTCATCGTGAGGAGTATTTTTTTTTAACGAAAAGTAAACAAATGATCGGGCGGAGAGAGTACTCGGCTAGAAATATTGTTGATTGTGAGATTATTTTCATTGTCTGGATTTTGGCTACTTGATGCTGTATGCAGAATTAGAGGGGATAAGGGGATAGGGATGTGATCATTAAGTGGTTTAAAACATGTTGGCCTTGACGAATACTTTTATGAGAACTGTCGTGCGGAATCGTAAATACCTCGTGTGGTGTCCAGTGTCCATAATAGTACGATATTGTCCGCTTTGGGCCAAACTCTCACGGATTTACTCTTGGGCTCCTTCCCAAAAGGTCTCCTACTATTATATTTTCTGGACACTTATGTGGGACATGGATTTGCATCCTAACAAGAACATTGTATATATTTCTTAAGTGTGTTAATGACTTACTGTAAATCTGTAATCGTAGAATGGTCTTACAGAAAACTAATCGCCTGGCCTTTGTTGTCATAATGGGTACATAGAAAGTTGAAATCTTTTTCCGGGTTTCTGCAGAATTATCGAGAATGATTTCTTCAAGCAAGATTGGAGGAGTAGGGAGAAGCCTCAGATATACCAGTACATGTTTATGAAGTGGGCATTTGTTTTTCTTATTGGGTTGATTGTTAGCTTGATTGGGTTCTTCAATAATTTGGCAGTCGAGAACATTGCTGGCAAGAAATTCGTTATCACTTCCAAATTAATGCTGGAAAACAAGTACATACCTGAAGCACTTCTTTTGCATCTTCTTTATTAATTGAATTTGTTGAGAGATTACGTGACGTATGGGTATATGATGAACTTGAATTTTATGTAGGCACTGGGCAGCATTTTTGGTTTTCACAAGTTATAATTTTGTGTTAACCCTATTTGCTTCCCTTATTACTGCGCTTATAGCGCCGGCGGCTGCTGGATCAGGTGTGCCAGAAGTGAAAGCATATTTGAATGGTGTGGATGCACCTGAGATATTTTCAGTCAAGACTTTGATAGTTAAGGTCAGAATTGTAGTTATATTGAAGCACTCTTAGCTCAAGTTTTTTAGATCTCTTGATTTGAGTGTCCCCCGCGACATTTCTTTGTGCATTCAAAAGTACTAAAACACTCTTTGAAAAGTTCTCCGTACGAATAATGCCTGCATTTAATCCATATCCTTTTACCTTGAGTATCAGGCAATATTTCGTTGTGATAAAAGATTATGCGCAGAAACCTTAAGAAAATCTAACATATCTGTCTTTTAGCTTACAGCAGGTTTTATTCAATCTAGAATGTTAGTCTGAGATATGTCCTTGGTTACAGATTATTGGTAGCATAACTGCAGTGTCCTCTTCCCTTCTGATCGGAAAAGCAGGGCCTATGGTGCACACTGCTTCATGTATTGCTGCATTGTTAGGTCAGGGTGGATCAAAGAAGTATCACTTGACGTGGAAATGGCTACACTTTTTCAAAAATGACCGAGATAGGAGAGATCTTGTAACATGTGGAACAGCCGCCGGAATTGCTGCTGCTTTCCGTGCTCCGGTTGGTGGTGTATTGTTTGCATTGGAAGAAATGACTTCTTGGTATTGTTAGTTCTTTTTAATTCTTAACTCACATGATTTTTTTAAGAGCGGTTGTATTTTTTAACAATTGAAGTTGGGTAAACAGTGTCGTAGAAGTATGATATTAGCCTTTAGTTGAACTTAAAAATTGCAAAGCATGAACTAGGTGAACTTTTTGGTAATTCTATTTAAACATACAACGCCGATTAGCTTACGAGTCTCTACCCAACTTGCATGAATTCCCTTTGCTATTTTCATAGACTTATGGTCGTTTTCCCTTTTTTAAGGTGGAGAGGTGCACTCTTATGGAGAGCTTTCTTCTCAACAGTAATTGTGGCTATCATGCTTCGTGGTTTTATGGATTTCTGCTACAAGGGCTACTGTGGACTATTTGGAACAGGTGGTTTAATCATGTTCAATGTCACGTCAGAAGATTTTGTATATCATCTCAGTGATGTCCCTGTAGTGTTGGTCATTGGAGTTGTAGGAGGATGTTTGGCAGCCTTGTACAATTCTATCCTAGCAAAGGTTCTTCGTATTTACACTAAAATTAACCAGTAAGTTGATGTTTTCTTACCATTATACTTTGGTTAGATGAAACAAATGCTCGTGATTATACGTAGACCTGGCAAACTGCGACCCAAACCCAAAAGAGCAACTATAATTGGCCCCTACTCGAAAAATGATCCGATCCATAAATGAAGCACTCAACTGACTCTTTCCCAAGTTGGCCTAATAACAAGACCCAACTGCGACCTTAATGACCGGCTTACCAAGTCTAATTATGCGATTTGACCTCTGAATACCCTTTTCCTCTTTCTTTTCAGGAAAGGTGTCGTATATCAGATACTTCTTGCTTGCTTACTCTCTCTATTCACATCTTGTCTTCTTTTTGGGCTCCCTTGGCTCGCGACCTGCCAACCTTGTCCAAGTGGCTCTAAAGAAGCATGTCCCACTATAGGCAGATCGGGTAACTTCAAGAAATTTCAGTGTGCTCCTTCCCATTATAATGATCTGGCAAGTTTGATTTTCAACACAAACGATGATGCTATCCGAAATCTTTTTCGGCACAGCACGGATAAAGAGTTTCATGGCGTAACAATGCTCATCTTTTTTGTGACTTGTTTTTTCCTTAGTATTATAAGTTACGGGCTTGTGGTCCCATCCGGCCTCTTTGTACCTGTAATTGTTACTGGTGCATCATATGGACGGTATGTTGGGATGCTACTAGGTTCATATACCAGTCTTAACCATGGTCTCTTTGCTGTGCTTGGTGCCGCTGCTTTTCTTGGTGGGTCCATGAGAATGACAGTTTCTTTGTGTGTTATCCTCCTAGAGATTACCAACAACCTGTTACTGTTGCCTCTAATTATGCTGGTTTTGCTTATTTCCAAGACGGTAGCAGATTGTTTTAACTGTAATATATATGATGTTATGATGAAGATGAAGGGCTTTCCTTACCTTGAAGCTCAGGTTGAGCCCTACATGCGGCAACTTACTGTAGCCGACGTCGTTACGGGACCACTTCAGTCTTTTCATGGGATCGAGAAGGTGGGAAATATTGTGCATGTTCTCAGGTCGTCACGTCACAATGGGTTTCCTGTATTTGATGAGCAGGAACATTCTAAGCAGCCAGTTTTGTTTGGTCTAATCCTCCGTGCTCATTTAATTGTGTTGCTGAAGAAGAAAGCTTTCTTTTTTACACCAGTGAGAACAGATGCTGAAGCATTTGACCAGTTCTCCTCGGTGGATTTTGCCAAACGTGGGTCCGGAGTTGCTGATGACATTGATGATATCAAATTGACTAATGAAGAAATGGAGATGTTTGTAGATCTTCACCCGTTCAGTAATGCTTCTCCATATACGGTCGTGGAGACGATGTCTTTAGCAAAAGCTCTTATACTTTTCCGACAAGTTGGTCTCAGGCATATGCTCGTTATACCAAAGACACCGGATGTAAGTATTCGTGATCCCTTCTGTCAATTGTAGGTATTAGTTTCTTAGCAAGACTTGGAAACATATTTCTAAAAAAGTTAATCCGATTCACGAGTGACTTTGGCACTTCACCTCGAAGCCAGCAGATAACAACCCAAACATGTCTTGAGACCTGAATTGACCCAATTCAACTCATAAACGCTGTGAACTTTGTTGGAGCTGATGATAATCCGGCCTAAAACCACCTGTCTCTAAAATGACAAAGACCAGATAGAAAACGAATAATTTGAACTGACCCAACTTTTTCTATATAACAGTAACCAAAGGGTTACTCCTACTCATGACCGTTGACCTAAAAATGAGCCGACCCTTACTAACCCGCCCAGTACATGTATAAATTGACCTGTTTGCCTACTCTAAGGCCACATTAAGTGAGAGCTTGAAACAAGATGTGGGTGGGGGCTAAGTAGAGATGCACACACACACACACACCACATTAGGTCGCTCAGATGTTAGCTAGCTAGCCGGTAAAACTGTTCCGGGGGTGGAACTCACGAGTGACCAATGTTTCACTGTTATTAATTTCACCAATGCGACTCCTTTTTAAATCTATCCCTAATCACATATTCAGATAACATGTCATATATATCTCTAGCTGCAATGTTGCTTTGATGTGTTCTTGATGAAAACGTGTGATTTTCTGCAGAGACCACCGGTGGTAGGGATGTTGACGAGGCATGACTTCATGGCCGAACACATATTGAATTTGTATCCGTCTCTGGTGCAACGAAAGTGGAAAAGGCTGCGATTCCCATTCCCTCCACTCTCAAAATTCTTGTAGCACTGCAGTTGGAAGTCACAAAGGATGACTATACGGGCTTGAATCTCATCGCATCAAAACTGTCCTCATGTCTCCCTTCACCGCCGTACAGGAAAAAGTTTATAGGACTGCACAGGTCACCGTGACTCCAATTTTAGCCAACGGAATTCCGAGTCTTAGTTTGAGTTTGTAAAATACACTAGGATCTCAAGGTCCAAGTGAATCCATAGTCACTATCCCAGATAGTTTATTTTTTTGCCATTTTGGATTCATTATTTATTAAAGATGGTCATTGTAAATAGAACTACTTATATTTATCATCTCATTTTCGCATTGTACATCCGTCTCCAGAGCAGTTAAATGGTATTTTCCGGCATTCACTTTTGTTACTTATAAAGCTTCTTTCCTACTGTATATTTATAATCAACGAAGTAACAATCTGAATAAAAAAGCAGAGGAAAATATGCAACACCATATGATCTGATTGATACATTATTCCAACTCAAGCAATGCAATTGATTCTCAAACAAAACAAAATAAATCTAGGCTGATGGTTTTCTAAAAACACCACTACCAGAGCTACACTATGCTCTATTAAGATGCAATTTTGGATTTTGGTTTCGGGATATAAGTATACAATGTACAGTAAATTTCACTAAGGCGGAGTTAATTTAACGCCAACCATGAAGCGTAAACACAGTATGGTACATTAGCAGGAAGGATTTCAGTCTACGCATGTCTAGTGTTCTGATACTCCAGCCTTATCGCCCATAACTGCTCCCCAACTGTTTTCATGTCTGGTCGATCTCCTCGTACAGGAGCCGCACATTGAAACACCAGACAGAATATCTTCTTTAGTAATTCCCCATCTACTGATTGTCTCATCAGTGGATCAAGAAGCGTCAGCACATTGCCTCCATTGAAGCTATTGACGGCCTGCACCAATATCATTCAAACATGTTATTAAAAGGCAAGTTATAACTTATAACTCAGTTGCATCTTATCAAACGCAAATACTAGTGTAAGGCGGGATTACAAAAGTAATGCTGTATAAATGCATGTATTTTGATATTTGACCTAAATACTGTGCAAAAAAAACTCATAAGGAGTATATGGGCATGGATATCTTTCTTGGATGCATTTACAACAATTACCGCCTTACAAGAACAATTGGTCAAAACTCACTAGAATCATAAAGAGGATTAATTTACTGAAGTCAAGTATGCATGAACTCGGACAGTTGAAATTTAGGACAATCGTTCAGTAATTGTTGCATTATGTTTCCAGCCTACGAGTAATCAGCATGCAATAACCCAATGTAAAATCCAATAACAGCAAGAAACAAAAAGTGTCATCTTGCACACAGTTTTCAGAACGACTTAACAGTCACCGAAGTTTAAAGGCACAGTGCTTCGAAGTGTAAGATAAGAAGCTTACCCATCTGATAGTTACTCTCTCTGGAACAGGTTTTTTGGGTTCCACAGGACGACGTCCGCTTAAAATCTCTAAAAGCAAAATCCCAAACGAGTAGACATCGCTCTTAGGGGTGAGTTGATAAGTCTTCATGTACTCAGGATCAAGATAACCAACTGTCCCTTTCACTTTGGTTGAAATATGAGTTTGGTCACCATCAACCGGACCGACTCTTGCAAATCCAAAGTCAGCTACTTTGGCCTTGTAATTATCGGTCAGAAGAATGTTGGACGACTTCACATCACGATGGATGATTTGCTTCTCTATTGTCAATTTATCAGTAATTTTTTATAAATTAGAACGTTGAGAGTCGAAAGAGAACTAATCAATAAGTACAATCAATAGGCCATCTTCTGAATATGTTGGACAAACACAGCTATTTCAATGTGATTGGTGCTTTATATTATTGTTATTATTATTATTATTATTATTCTCATTATTATGTGCTTTGGGATGTTTTTAATTAGACCAGATTACTTTACCTGCATACAAATGAAGATAAGTTAAGCCATGTGCAATATCTATGGCAATCTCAAGGCGCTGACCAAAATCCAAAATCTTGCCCCTCAACCCTGTCACATTAAGACCAAAATATCAGCACTTCATAATGGAAAGATTGGGGAAATTTCTGTGCCGAGTAAGTCTTACCATCCAAATGTTCTCTCAAGGTACCATTTGGAACATATTCAGTAACGATAAGCCGTTCGTTTCCTTTATCAACAAATCCTATCAGTTTCACCAGGCTGCGGTGTTCAATTTTTGATAGGATCTCAATTTCACAGTTGAATTCAGCAGAATCGAAATTTTCCTGTCGTTAAGTAGAAGAAAAGAATGGTCTATTGGTAATAATAGAATTTTCACAGCTATATACACATTAGTGACATTACAATATATCTAGATACTTATACAACAACACATTACCCCAGTGCCTCAAAGGCTCCCGCAATTGAGGGGTAAAGGAGGTTAGTGTCCACACGGACAAGCTATTCATATTAAAAATTGCCGAAAACTATACTGAATGTAACATCACATACAATATAAAGATGCAAGATAAGTTTTGCTAGTTATTCTACTTTATTCCATCATAATCCAAAACCAAAGAACAGCGAGTCTTAGGCTTCATTGGAAACAATGGAATTTTACCTAGACACTGTTACACTGCTTAAATCCTCAAAGTATCATCCAAGTATACGAGTTTCTAGGTTCTAAACACTAAGTTTCCAAAAGGAATAAATACATTTTGTTACACCAATCCATTCCAAACTACCTAGTACCCGCCCATGTTCTAGAGTCAAACTTGTAAAACATTGACCTTGATTATACTTAATCAAATTCATAAAATTTTAAGAAAAACTAATACATTTATGTTTGTTTACATAGAGGTTTCGGAAAATCATAATTCCAACACAAAAAATTAATATATATACAAATGGAGAAAAATGTGGTCAAATTGTCATTTCATAGAACGTAAAAAGTTAAAAGGGTAGTTTGGAATGGATTGGAGGGAGACAGGGAGTACAACATATGGGCTTTATCAATTACAAAGGAGTGCTTATTTTGTAAAACTTGCTCGAAACGAAGATACAGCTTAAGAT
Organism: Silene conica; assembly: GCA_029255685.2. NCBI lineage: Eukaryota > Viridiplantae > Streptophyta > Magnoliopsida > Caryophyllales > Caryophyllaceae > Silene > Silene conica. The sequence continues at coordinate 13,643,590 of CM055320.2, forward strand.
GAAGGTGAAGGTTTGTAGTGTGATCTTACTCACCCTTTTAGCTCGCTTCACAGCAATCCACGGTCCATTTTGTAGCTGGGCCTTGTATACATTCCCAAAACCACCTTCACCTATCTTAAAGGTTGATGAGAAATTATGGGTGGCTTTTGAAATCTGACTGAAACTGAGATGAACTGACCCAAACCTATTGAGCTTTGGGGACATTGGATATCGAGGACTAGATGGGGGGTGCCGGGATTGACCAGGACTGGGTGGAGGGTATCGCGATGGCGATGGACTAGGTGGTGCATGCCTCCATGGACTAGCTGTGACCTTTTCCGGATTTGAAATCATCTCGAAAGAGGAAGATGAATCCACTGTAGAAGAATTTATTTAGTCAGCAGTCTAGCTTAAACAAAGTTAACTGCCCTTAAACTGCTGGCTTCATATTACAATTGACAGCAAGATAAATGTGTCCGAAGTCAGAAGTCAGAACTTGTGACCGTCTTACAAGTGAAACCAAACCCAAAAGCCTATAGTTAAATGAGGAACACATACAAATCTGGGTTGATCTTACATGTGAGATTGTCTCAAAAAAGACTCACTAAGATATTTCGGTCTTTTGGATTAGCAAATCATAACTTAATGAGACTTCAACAAAGATCAATCGGGTTATTACTTACTTAGTGTCAGATCCCTCTGAGAATCATTGACATTAACTTCCTTCTTCTTAGCTTGAAAGCAGGGACAAATTAACATACAACCCAAAAGGAGAACTCCAGGTATTGCCATGCCCACAATTCCCGGTGAATAAGCATAGTGGTCACTGTTTACGACTTTATCTAAGTGAGATAATGGGACTTCGGCTTCCTCTTTGATTCCGCTAAGAAGTTTCCTTCCAGCCTCTAGTGCAAAGGCTTGTGGCCAGTATATACACGATGTCAAGCTTAACAAGCATATGAAAACTTTTGAACCAAAATAGCAGAAATTCATCCTCAGATCCCCAATCATCACAGCCCCAGTTCAAACCCTCATCTTTGAGAAACTAGAGATTTGCCAAAGACAGAAACGTTCAAAAAAAACTCTGTACACTCATTACGGTAACCAGTATATAGCTTGTATCACATGCACATTTCCCTTGGATGAAAAGAAAGGGTGGAATTGTTTGATCCGATAAATGCTGAAGATTAATATACAAAAATGTCATTATGTCAGCATATAAAACAAGCTTCCATGGGTAAACTAAATAGAACCTGACAATATTGACGCTATGAAGCAGATGAGATATACGAGTTGAACTCTTCAATATTGTACATATTGTACAACAAGGAACTCATACTCAAGATGACATAAACGATACTCCGTATCTCACAACACATTCCATTTATACCAGATAGAGGCCACACTTTATGAGTAATGAATTGTTGTTAGCAGCAAGATATAGTTTAATTGTAACAATAAAATGCATACACTCCCAACTATCATCTCGAATAACTTCACCATCCAACAAATGGTAATATATACATACAACATACAACACAGTTGAACTAGAAATACATATGTCTAGCATAGAATTAAGTAACATGCAACACAAACAAAACTGAATCATTCCCCCCAAATAAGCACAACCATCAAAGGCAGATAGTAGTTAGTACTAGCAAAATCTTCGTAAGCTCTGTAGCACATAAAAACTCGTCTGCGAAATGCAATCTCTGAAGTTCCAATTTCATAATTGAGCAAAGTTATGAACACCCAATAAGCTTAAGACAAACATATGACATCCCAGATGATCAAACAACCAATTCCACCAAGATTACTATCGTTACCGACTGAAATAAAGCACAAAAGAACTAGGAATTAGGGTTCTAACAGTCTATAACACATACATACATAAACCAAAGAACTAGGAATTAGGGTTCTAACAAGATAATTAATAACCATAAACTAAAATGGAAATATGAACATTTTTGCACAGAATTTCAATCCAAATTAGGTAAGAATAAAAATAGTATTATTTTACAAGAACAGCATTATTGACTGAATTTAACAAAAGAACAAAACTTTCCAACTCCAAGATGTTCAAAATCATCAACTAAAACAAACCCAAATTACCAAATGCTACAAAAATCCACGAAAACACAAAGAACCCATCATGTTGCACCTAGGGTTCTAACAAATTAGGTAATTTATGATAAAAAACAGCATAAAAATCAAAACTTTAATCAATCAATCAAGAGTACATCAACAAACCTTGAAAAAGAGTAAAGTTGAATTCTTTGAATGATTAGAAAGGAGAGAAAATGAAGAAGAAAAGAGAAAAATGAAAAGTGGAAAGAGCTGGAAAAAGAGGGTGTTGCTATGTAGCACAGAACAAGGTGTTGTTGACTTAACATATTTTATGCAGTCAAGTGGGATTTTGTTGACTGTTTTTATTTCTGAGTTTTTTCCCAAATGAAAATCATTTCAAATCAATAAAGTCTACTTCACGCAATTTTTTTGATTGGATTCATCATTTGGTGAATTCACACATAATGATCAAATAATATTTAGTTTTTTTTTCCCTAAGTTATACATATAATTTGTTTTATTAAATTTCAAAATATAGTTTCTTTTTAAATTGTAATATGAATTTATTTCCATTTTCGTGAACGCGGACACGCGGTGTGAGTTTTAATTGAGAGTGTATTTTGAGAAAATTTATGTAAGTAGATTTATTGAAATAGATCGAGCTTGTCACGATTAGAGGAATGTGATGTTGTCATGTTGCTGATGGATGGAGAAGGAAGGAGGGCAAAATAGTTCTTAATGATAAATATATGATAAATATAGATTTATTTGAGAAAATGGTGTGAGTTTTAATTTAATGAGAATATATTTTGAGAAAGTTTATTTATCGAAATAGAAATAGTACGCTTGTCACAATTACAGTCAATATGATGATGGAGGAAGAAGGGAGGAGGGAAAAGTAGTTTTTAATGATGAAAAGTGGAAGAGTGCGTTTCTCTTATTTCGTATTTCACCTAATTAATCGTGCACAACTTATTTAACTTAAAAGAAAGAAGGGGGGACAAAGAGGAACGATCAAAAGAAAAAATTTCAATAATGATTCAATTCTTGTTTTTGTTTAATTCAAATTAGAGTTATATAATTGATTTAGTTAATTTAAACATTTTAATTAGAGGAACCGAAGAAATTTAGTTGAGTTTATATTGCGAGTTGTGATCGAATTTTCCTCTTATTTGTTTGTTAGCCGACTTTCAGTGTTGGTATATGTTAAGGAGAAGACAAACACTAGACCTTATATCAGTGGCGTTTTTGGCATGGGTGTAGGTATGGATGGCAACGGGCCGGATCTGGACCGGGTCCAGTAGGATCCAGATCCAGATCCGTTTTTGGCAACAGGATTCAGATCCGACTCGGATCCGACGGGTCCAGAAAGGTCAGATCCAGATTCGGCCCTGCGGATCCGGGTAGGATTCGGGTTTTACGCGGGTCCCATGGAAATTGAACAGGGTCATAAACTTGCATAAATTTCAGCTCAAGTGCCTCAGGGCTCCTACATATGGTGGGTAAGAGGATCAAATGTATGCAGCCTTATTTCTATTTTTACAACAAAACAGATAATGGTAACAACACAGAAGGTTGTTCACAGCTAGTAGTGATGAAAAATGCTTTGAAATTTGCATTAAATGACGGCACTTTATAGTTAAAATAATGCGAATTTAAAAAAAAACAAATGGGTCGGTTTCATTTGTGAGGCGGACTTAAGAATTAGGCAGACTTCCTTTGCCTTATTCTACAAATCCTCTGCTTCATAAAGAGACTTTCTTTTTTTAAGTAAACCTTTTTGCTTGTAAACCTTTTTGCTTTATTTCATCGGTTGAAAACTAAAAAAATAGAAAACTTTTGGTTCCATCAGAAATGAAACACACAAGAATCGCCATTCATGTAGATATATTTGTTTGTATTTCGCTGGGAGCCTTACTTTTACTAGGTAATCCTTCATAATATTTGTTGGTCAGACAAAAACCAACAGCCTCCATGACAGCTTTAGAAGTGAAATTTTCCGAGCCAATAAGTTCCAAACTTTTGAACTGCCTTTGCTTTTCCTTGCCAATGATGTCGTGCACTTCTGGATCAACATCACCAAGCGAATAGTCCTTAAAGCTACTTGGATCACCTGAGTTGAACCAGACAACGAGTTTATGCAAGTTTATGGCAGGGCGGCAGCGAGGCACAGGGCGACAGGGGTTTGATTTTAGGGTTTGGGAATTGGGAGGAATCAGAGAGAAAGTGAGAGACAGTAGAAAAATTAGAAATGAAATGGTTTGAGGCCCAGTCCAACTCCAGCGGAAATTTGAAAAATGTTTTTTTTTTAATTATTAAAAACGGGTCTTAGGGTCGGATCCGGGTCTTGCAACAAAATCCAAATCCAGATCCGTTTTTAAACTTGTGGATCCAGATCCGATCCAGATCCGACGGGTCCAAAATTTAAGGATCCAGATCCGGTCCAGCAGGGTCGAGTCCAACGGATCTGGACCGGATCCAGGATCTATTGCCATCCCTAGGTGTAGGGGGTTCACCTGCACCTCCTTGTTCTGAAATATTTACAAATTTAGTAAGTCTTGTTTGTGACGGATATTTTGTGAGATAAAATGGATACAAAATTAAGGCGTTGTTTGGTAAACAACATATTGCAAAAAAATTAGCATATTTGAGGTAATTAGCATGTTTGACCAATCAATATGCTATTTGGACTGTTTGGTAAACAACATATTGAAATAGTAGATTGGGCTTCAATATGCTCTTTTGGAATATGCTGCTCAAAGAGTATATTGACAAAAATAAAAAATTATCTTTTTACCCTTCAAAAAATATTAACCCTATTTTTGTTGCACAGTTCTTCATTCTCTCCTATCTATGCAAAATGTACGTTTTTTTTTTCCTCTAACTTGTTTTTCAATTTTTCTAAAAATTATTTAGTAGCATATTCCATGTGTAATATGTATTGTTTGTTCAGTAGGTCTCTTGAGAGACCGCCTTTTAATAAGCTTATTGAGAGACTATTGTACAAATTTAAGAAAAAATGGGACTAAAGTTAATAAAATAGGTACAAATCACGATTAAACATAAACTTAGTACATTTATTAGGTAAATAGGTACGAAATTACTATGGTACAATTAATGACAAAATGGTTACGAAATACAAATAAAATGGTACAAAAGAATAGTCTCTCAATATTTTATTGAAAGACCGTCTCTCCCAAGTTTTAGTGTTGTTTGTTTTTGTCTGTTTATGCTTTGATTTTTCTTAACTCAAAACTTATAGAGTAAATGATTTTCGTTAAATCCATTTTATGTGGTATTTTTGTGGTTAAGTATCATGGAAATGAGTTTAGAGGAGCACCTCTGAGGGGTTCAAAGGAATTTTTTAACAGGGCTCATTCTCCGTTAAGAAATTGTATTGAGAGGACATTTGGTGTTCTCAAAGCGCGATGGAAAATTTTACGAAGGATGCCTCAATATATACTAAAAAATCAAATATGATCATTTGTGGAACTTTTGCATTACATAATTATATAAGAAGAAATACAATTAGAGATATATTTTGACAAATATTACTCAATAATTTATTCATGTCTTTTTTTGTCATTTAACAAATGATTGAGATAATCTGCTAATTACCAAACACCTTTGACAAATTCTGCTAATTGAATATGCTAGTCAAAACTGCCAACAAATTCTGCTAGTCAAATCTACTTTTACAATCTGCTCCTGCTAATATTAATCCGCTATTTACCAAACAGGGCCTTAGTGGAGAAAGGGGACCACATGAACAGTGTCAGAGAGAGAAAAAGTGGGTATTTTGTGAGAGGAAACGGTATCCGTCACAAACGCCGTCACAAATAAGAATGTGTGTTACAAATTAGTTTCAATAAAGAAATTGTTAAAAATTTAGTGGTGTAGTGGTCAAATACTTAGTTTTTATTTGTGTGGTCATGTGTTCGACCCTCATAGCTAACATTTTTACACTTTTATGAGTTTTATCTCATTTTGACATAAATTGTGATTTTAATGTTATACTTTTAATTTCGTGACTTAAAAAAATATCCTCTTATTTAACTACAATTATTTGAAATATATTATAAAACGCAGTCTTTTCACATTAAAGATCTACTCCCCCCATCTTATCATATGTTAACGAGAGTATATACTTATAAATTTATACAAAATATTTTATTTATACTTTCTTGAATTTTTTAGATCCATTTTTTAAATTGTGTTTTACTTTTGCATCACGATTTTCTTGTGTGTAAATTTTAGTTCCCATCCTCGAAATCATTGTTAAGTTTTTGCAACGCTATGAACTAGTCCTAGATTCGCCCCTGACAATTATATTATCTTTCACTCAATTCTTTTTACAAAGAGTTTTTGCTTGAGACGGATACAAGGCAGGGCAAGTGGGAAGATAAGTGGGAGAAAATTGATTATTTTATGTGTCGTGCCACCGACATTGAATTATTTTATGTGTTGTGCCACTTATATTGTGTGGAAGAGGCAATATCCGTCTTCAACTTGTGACAAATAGTGAACTCCTTAATGAAAATTTGTGATTTTTTTATGGCTTCCAAACCAATGGTTTAAAGATCAAATGTTTATTTCATCAACAACAATAGTTTGTCTTACACTTCACTTGGCATTATTATCCCCGGCGGATTGCTCATGTAGTCCTTCTTGGTCACTATGACCAACGGTAACGGCAATGGCAGCAATAAAGGTAAGAAGCTCCAACTTATTCACGATGCTTCTACTATTTACTATCTTTATCCTTACGAAGGTTTTAATAATTCTTTAACGAAGTATTTTAACCAGCGACAATTATGATGTTTTGGCTAAAGCCCTTATGAATGCTCTTGACGGTCACAATAAATTTGGTTTGTTTTGTTAATGGCGTTTTTACAAAACTTGTTGATGAAAAATCACCCGAATTTGTGGCTTGGAAATCCAATAACTCGACCATATGCTCTTGGATTTTCAATTTTGTCGACATATCTATACAACCTAGCATTTCATCTCAAAAAGTTGTGGTCGAGTTGTGGGTCGATATACAAGAGCGTTATTCTACTGTTAATGATCCATAGATGAATACGGGGTAGTTGACTACTTTGAAATGGAATAGAATGAATTTGGTCCATTCAAGTGTTTGGTTGGGTGATTTTGAAATGGAGTTAGATATCCAATGGATTCAAACTCCACCTCAACCCCTTGGAATCCAATACCCACCTCTTCCACTTGGATTCCAACTTCATTCTTTCATGCTTATTATTAAAATGAACCAAACAAGTTTTTAAAGGAATGAAATCGGAACCTCATACCACTATGGGTTCTCATTCCATTCCATTCCATAGCAACGCATTCAACCAAACGATCTCAAACTGAAATTTGAGTACCATAATTTTCGACAAAATGATTTATCTGTGATTTCATACTATAATAAATTTAAAAGTCTGGGATGAGGATTATGGTTCCGTAGATGTCAGTCCATGTCACATGTGGTTGTATATGTTCCGTTGCTACTATTGTAATACAACATGTTTCTGTCCTTTAGCTACTTGGTTGAGTAGGGTCAACTCGACCGAGTTGGTTGTCAATTATGTATGATTTGAGTTCCCCCGAGTGGGGACTCGACCGAGTAAGGTGTTACTCGGCCTAGTTGGGCTAACTCGGTCGAGTAAGTTGGTGACTTGGCCGAGTAAGCGGTCTGACTTGTAATTTTCAGAGGTTTTGATTAAATTACGTATTTGCTCATTCGCGCACACTAATTTGCTTAATCCAACACTTTTTTACCCTAATTTCTCATAATTGCCCTCAGTAAAAATAATAATTAAAAAGACTTTTAAAAAATTAAAAGACCTCCTCCTCTTTAAGCCTAATAAATCTCTTATTCGTTCGATTATTATGGATCGTAATTCGCATACATCAAATATAGGTTCGTCGTTTCATCGTAATTTTTTATTAAGTTTCGTCTTTTATTCAATTTAGTTGATGTTTTTTTTTCTAAAAAGAGGGTTTTTTAACAAGTAGGGTTTGAACTACTGAAATTCAATCAATCTCTGAAATTGAATTGAAATCGGGAAATCCAATTGCAATAAAATAAGAACCAATTGGGAGAGATTTTAGAATGTTTATATATTCTAATTGCAGTAAAATCGGATTTTAGAACAATTGTTCAAATTGGGAAATCCAATTGCAGTAAAATAAGAACTTGAAGTGAGTTAATTTTTGGGGATTTTGGGGGGTTTTATTTCTCCCGCTTGTTTCTTTTGGTGGGATGATAAAAATGAGGAGGACATATTCGGAATAAATATGAAAAATGTGTGGGATTGAGTAAAATGATGTGCGGGATTTAGCACGTCCCTTAAGAGCTTTTAAAAAAATTCATTTTCGCCCTAATCAGTTTTCATTTGACGCTTTACACAAATCTCTCTCCTCTTAAAGTCTTAATCTAATCTCTTCAAAGGTTAAGTTCGTTATTTCAAGAGTCGTTGCATCGTTTCGACAAGTTTGAATCTCTGTGAAGAGTCATTGATCCAAATTGAAATTCTCGATGAGGGGGTTTAAATTAAGTATGTCCACTTTTTAAATTTTGTCCTATAAGACGTGTATGTCTTAGTATGAATTTATTGATTAGATGCAACTAACTCGATTGGAGGAGTAGACAGATGTCTTAGATAAACCAACAGTTTTTGGTGGGTGACATTTAGACCATCCACATCCATCCTCACATTTTTTCCATCACTTTAATTTTTTTAATCATTTCTCTATCCTAATCATCTATCCACCTCACTTTTTCTCCCATCACCAAATTTTACTCATTTTTTCCCACATCAATTAACCATCAAGTTTTTCTCTTTCTTACTTTATTCTACCCCACACATTTTTCAATTAACAAAAAACTAACATTAATTTCATTTATAATTTTGTGTAAGTTAATTATAATCGTAATTAGTTAATAATCGTAATTAAAAATCGTACTTTTATATAATAGGACATTTTTTTTATTAAAAATCATAAAGCACTACAAATTTTAACTTAATAATACATAAAATAGTAAAAACTTTGATTACAATTTGCTTATTTAAATACTTTAATTTGCAGGTCCGTATCGTTGCCAAATATGCTCAACTAGATTTTTTTTTAATGACAAGTGCGTGTTTTTAGAACGCAAATTCTCGCGGTTTGCTATATATCTATCAATTTCAATTTGATAACCCGCTCCGTACTCTGCGTCTTGAACTTGTGAATGAAGATTCTCGTACTCTGAATAATCTGCATAATTAGCATACGTATCACGTTCATCTTCGACTATCATGTTATGTAATATAATACATGTCGTTATTATCTTATTTAACATGGACTCTTTCCATGTTAAAGCCGGTTTTCGAATAACCGCGAATCGTGCCTGAAGTACTCCAAAAGCACGCTCCACATCCTTCCTTGCGGCCTCTTGTTTTTCAGCAAACAACTTATCCTTAGGTGTTTGTGGAAGAGAGATTGATGGTATAAAGGTTGACCATTGAGGGTATATACCATCGGTCAAATAATAACCCATATCATATTGTTCGCCATTAACCACATAATTAATGCGAGGTGCTCGCCCGTTTAATACGTCATCAAAAACAGGTGACCGCTGCAACACATTTATGTCATTACACGATCCAGGTACACCAAAAAATGAATGCCATATCCATAAATCCTGCGACGCTACTGCTTCCAATATCACAGTCGCTTCCCCACTTCGTCCTTGAAATTGGCCTCTCCAAGCCTTAGGACAATTTTTCCATTTCCAATGCATGCAGTCAATGCTTCCTAACATGCCTGGGAATCCTCTGTATGCTCCAACCTGTAAAAGCCTTTCAAGATCCTGAACAGTTGGACGCCTAAGATACTCATCCCCAAATTGTTGAATCACAGCTTTGGTAAATCTAACAAGAACTTTCCTAGCTGTTGAATCCCCCAGCCTTAAGTACTCATCTACTCTATCAGCGGCCTCACCATATGCTAATAGACGAAGTGCTGCTGTGCATTTAATCAACGGTGATAGACTCAACCTACCAGTAGCATCAGGTTTGTGTTGAAAATACGTATCAGAAGCTCCTACACCCTCTACAATACGCAGGAACAAATGTTTGCGCATTCGAAATCTACGTCTAAACATTTGTGGAGGGTAAACTGGGTTTTCAGAAAAATAATCGTTAAAGAGACGATAATGACCCTCCTCTCTGTTCCTCTCAATGTATGTTCTTTGTTTTTTATTTGACATATAGTTTTCCAATATAAGTGGTATAACATTATTTGCCATATAATTTACCATATACCTGACTGCTTCGTATGTTGCAGCTCTTTTTTCCCTTCGCCTCGCCTGCCTAGCATTCTCTTCTGAAGATGTCGATGATGAAGAAGAGGAAGAAGACGATGGTGGTGACCCATAAGGGGAAAGAGGATGAGAACTTGATGAGGGCCACATTTTTTGTTATATAGGAGAATAATTTAGAGTTATTTGAGTGATATATGTGATAGTGAGGATGAATGCTTTATATAAAGGTAATAGATTAGGATAAGATAAGGTTTTATCTTGATACTAGAAGATTTCATTTAGATGTTGATAAGATTTTATGTAGATAGGATAGGATTTTGTTTGGATAAAGAGTTATCATTCTACTTTTGTTTATAAGATAAGATATAAAAATCGAATTACAAGCACGTAGAATTTAATATATTACATTAGAAGATGACGACTTACATAATCAAAATACATTAGAATACTTTAAAAAAGTGCATAAATAAAAACTAAAGTACTACAAACTACATTACTTTATAATAAAAACTAGTACAAAATATTATAATAGTTCTCTTATGAGTTTATCCTTCAGCTCTTCCATTTCCGGAGTCAAACACGGAGTATCAAGTAGTTTGCTAAGTATAGACCAATTAACTTTCTTATTTTTCACCCTTACTTTCTCTGCATCTATGACGAGCCTTTTCGCCTCCATATCTTTATCAGTACTCATAGTAAAATCCAAATTTTTCGCAACGTCAGTAAAATGACTTACCTCTTCGATAACAGTTTTCATCGCTTTCTTACCTTTCTTAGCCGCATTTCTACCAATTGGACGAGTAGTAGATGCACTTCCATCTTGTACAGAGCAATCCGGGGAGAACCCTTCATCATTAAGCCTAGACCTCTTACCACTACTGCCAGTTTCGGGTGTAGCGACATTTGTGGGAGTTGTTGGATCTTCTTGTTGGACACTCTTCCCCGGGTTACCGGAGTATGGAGCAATGTATTCTTGTCATTTTCTACATTGTTTTAACATGCGCCAAGCATGTTCATAGTTGAATTTCCCCTTATGAAATTTATGCGCCATTTGAATGACATCATCTTCCGACATCCCACTTGTCCTCCTCCGATTAGCTTCTTCAAAACAGTCACCCCATACCATAACGGCTTTGCATATACGACGCATTCTGCAACTAAGAGAATTGATATTCTTCTCCCTAATTCTAGTTGGTTTGGAACGACGAATTTCTTCATAATGAGATTCCACTTTAGCCCAAAGTGCCTCTTTCTTTTGATTAGTGCCAACAATACTATCTTCAGAGACTTTCACAAACGACGAAATTAAAGCCTCATCCTCTTCCCGAGTAAATTGTTGTCCACTTTGACTCGATGTCTCATTCTTATCGTTACCTAATTCTTCAATTTCAATATTTTGTTGAGGAGTATTTTGATAATTTGGACTTGTTTGAGAAGAATATGGATGGTAATTATTTTCTTGCGATGAATAATCTTGATAAGGTAGCATATTAATATTTGGTCGATATGGTGGTGGTGGAGGGTTAGAATAATTTTGTGGAAATGGGAGATATGGAATTTGTGGGGGATATGGAATTTGTGTGGATGGCGGATTTTGTCGGCTAAACGGATTTTGTTGACGATACGGATTATTATAAGTTTGTTGAAATTCATTCCACAATTCCAACGTTCTAGGGTCGCTGAAATCATACGGCGGACGTGGATTATTTGGATCCATAAAATAGATAAATATGAGAGAATAATAAGTAATATGTAAATTAGAGAATATAGTAAAGATAGATAAGAAGAAAAGAATGGTAAATTGTAAATAAATTTACCCCTATTTATAGAAAATGTACATTGAAAAAAAAATTGAATAAAAAAAATAGAGGTTACAATTTTTCCGAACGTTACAAAATGTAACCGTTGAAGGGTGAAAATATTGATTTTGAAAGGGCAGAATATTTCCGTTGAAGGATAATGCATGCCTTGGATTGCACATTTTTTTGTCTTTTAGCAATATAATTCAGCAGCACTAAAGTGATGAGGATCACTTTGTTTCTAAAAAGTGAACATGGATGTGAGAAAGTTGATGGCCATTGGACCATCACTTTCTAAAGTGATCAGATGAGTTTAGACCGATGCAAATGGTCTTAGACCATCCACATCCATCCTCACATTTTTTCCATCACTTTAATTTTTTTAATCATTTCTCTATCCTAATCATCTATCCACCTCACTTTTTCTCCCATCACCAAATTTTACTCATTTTTTCCCACATCAATTAACCATCAAGTTTTTCTCTTTCTTACTTTATTCTACCCCACACATTTTTCAATTAACAAAAAACTAACATTAATTTCATTTATAATTTTGTGTAAGTTAATTATAATCGTAATTAGTTAATAATCGTAATTAAAAATCGTACTTTTATATAATAGGACATTTTTTTTATTAAAAATCATAAAGCACTACAAATTTTAACTTAATAATACATAAAATAGTAAAAACTTTGATTACAATTTGCTTATTTAAATACTTTAATTTGCAGGTCCGTATCGTTGCCAAATATGCTCAACTAGATTTTTTTTTAATGACAAGTGCGTGTTTTTAGAACGCAAATTCTCGCGGTTTGCTATATATCTATCAATTTCAATTTGATAACCCGCTCCGTACTCTGCGTCTTGAACTTGTGAATGAAGATTCTCGTACTCTGAATAATCTGCATAATTAGCATACGTATCACGTTCATCTTCGACTATCATGTTATGTAATATAATACATGTCGTTATTATCTTATTTAACATGGACTCTTTCCATGTTAAAGCCGGTTTTCGAATAACCGCGAATCGTGCCTGAAGTACTCCAAAAGCACGCTCCACATCCTTCCTTGCGGCCTCTTGTTTTTCAGCAAACAACTTATCCTTAGGTGTTTGTGGAAGAGAGATTGATGGTATAAAGGTTGACCATTGAGGGTATATACCATCGGTCAAATAATAACCCATATCATATTGTTCGCCATTAACCACATAATTAATGCGAGGTGCTCGCCCGTTTAATACGTCATCAAAAACAGGTGACCGCTGCAACACATTTATGTCATTACACGATCCAGGTACACCAAAAAATGAATGCCATATCCATAAATCCTGCGACGCTACTGCTTCCAATATCACAGTCGCTTCCCCACTTCGTCCTTGAAATTGGCCTCTCCAAGCCTTAGGACAATTTTTCCATTTCCAATGCATGCAGTCAATGCTTCCTAACATGCCTGGGAATCCTCTGTATGCTCCAACCTGTAAAAGCCTTTCAAGATCCTGAACAGTTGGACGCCTAATAAGATACTCATCCCCAAATTGTTGAATCACAGCTTTGGTAAATCTAACAAGAACTTTCCTAGCTGTTGAATCCCCCAGCCTTAAGTACTCATCTACTCTATCAGCGGCCTCACCATATGCTAATAGACGAAGTGCTGCTGTGCATTTAATCAACGGTGATAGACTCAACCTACCAGTAGCATCAGGTTTGTGTTGAAAATACGTATCAGAAGCTCCTACACCCTCTACAATACGCAGGAACAAATGTTTGCGCATTCGAAATCTACGTCTAAACATTTGTGGAGGGTAAACTGGGTTTTCAGAAAAATAATCGTTAAAGAGACGATAATGACCCTCCTCTCTGTTCCTCTCAATGTATGTTCTTTGTTTTTTATTTGACATATAGTTTTCCAATATAAGTGGTATAACATTATTTGCCATATAATTTACCATATACCTGACTGCTTCGTATGTTGCAGCTCTTTTTTCCCTTCGCCTCGCCTGCCTAGCATTCTCTTCTGAAGATGTCGATGATGAAGAAGAGGAAGAAGACGATGGTGGTGACCCATAAGGGGAAAGAGGATGAGAACTTGATGAGGGCCACATTTTTTGTTATATAGGAGAATAATTTAGAGTTATTTGAGTGATATATGTGATAGTGAGGATGAATGCTTTATATAAAGGTAATAGATTAGGATAAGATAAGGTTTTATCTTGATACTAGAAGATTTCATTTAGATGTTGATAAGATTTTATGTAGATAGGATAGGATTTTGTTTGGATAAAGAGTTATCATTCTACTTTTGTTTATAAGATAAGATATAAAAATCGAATTACAAGCACGTAGAATTTAATATATTACATTAGAAGATGACGACTTACATAATCAAAATACATTAGAATACTTTAAAAAAGTGCATAAATAAAAACTAAAGTACTACAAACTACATTACTTTATAATAAAAACTAGTACAAAATATTATAATAGTTCTCTTATGAGTTTATCCTTCAGCTCTTCCATTTCCGGAGTCAAACACGGAGTATCAAGTAGTTTGCTAAGTATAGACCAATTAACTTTCTTATTTTTCACCCTTACTTTCTCTGCATCTATGACGAGCCTTTTCGCCTCCATATCTTTATCAGTACTCATAGTAAAATCCAAATTTTTCGCAACGTCAGTAAAATGACTTACCTCTTCGATAACAGTTTTCATCGCTTTCTTACCTTTCTTAGCCGCATTTCTACCAATTGGACGAGTAGTAGATGCACTTCCATCTTGTACAGAGCAATCCGGGGAGAACCCTTCATCATTAAGCCTAGACCTCTTACCACTACTGCCAGTTTCGGGTGTAGCGACATTTGTGGGAGTTGTTGGATCTTCTTGTTGGACACTCTTCCCCGGGTTACCGGAGTATGGAGCAATGTATTCTTGCCATTTTCTACATTGTTTTAACATGCGCCAAGCATGTTCATAGTTGAATTTCCCCTTATGAAATTTATGCGCCATTTGAATGACATCATCTTCCGACATCCCACTTGTCCTCCTCCGATTAGCTTCTTCAAAACAGTCACCCCATACCATAACGGCTTTGCATATACGACGCATTCTGCAACTAAGAGAATTGATATTCTTCTCCCTAATTCTAGTTGGTTTGGAACGACGAATTTCTTCATAATGAGATTCCACTTTAGCCCAAAGTGCCTCTTTCTTTTGATTAGTGCCAACAATACTATCTTCAGAGACTTTCACAAACGACGAAATTAAAGCCTCATCCTCTTCCCGAGTAAATTGTTGTCCACTTTGACTCGATGTCTCATTCTTATCGTTACCTAATTCTTCAATTTCAATATTTTGTTGAGGAGTATTTTGATAATTTGGACTTGTTTGAGAAGAATATGGATGGTAATTATTTTCTTGCGATGAATAATCTTGATAAGGTAGCATATTAATATTTGGTCGATATGGTGGTGGTGGAGGGTTAGAATAATTTTGTGGAAATGGGAGATATGGAATTTGTGGGGGATATGGAATTTGTGTGGATGGCGGATTTTGTCGGCTAAACGGATTTTGTTGACGATACGGATTATTATAAGTTTGTTGAAATTCATTCCACAATTCCAACGTTCTAGGGTCGCTGAAATCATACGGCGGACGTGGATTATTTGGATCCATAAAATAGATAAATATGAGAGAATAATAAGTAATATGTAAATTAGAGAATATAGTAAAGATAGATAAGAAGAAAAGAATGGTAAATTGTAAATAAATTTACCCCTATTTATAGAAAATGTACATTGAAAAAAAAATTGAATAAAAAAAATAGAGGTTACAATTTTTCCGAACGTTACAAAATGTAACCGTTGAAGGGTGAAAATATTGATTTTGAAAGGGCAGAATATTTCCGTTGAAGGATAATGCATGCCTTGGATTGCACATTTTTTTGTCTTTTAGCAATATAATTCAGCAGCACTAAAGTGATGAGGATCACTTTGTTTCTAAAAAGTGAACATGGATGTGAGAAAGTTGATGGCCATTGGACCATCACTTTCTAAAGTGATCAGATGAGTTTAGACCGATGCAAATGGTCTTAGACCATCCACATCCATCCTCACATTTTTTCCATCACTTTAATTTTTTTAATCATTTCTCTATCCTAATCATCTATCCACCTCACTTTTTCTCCCATCACCAAATTTTACTCATTTTTTCCCACATCAATTAACCATCAAGTTTTTCTCTTTCTTACTTTATTCTACCCCACACATTTTTCAATTAACAAAAAACTAACATTAATTTCATTTATAATTTTGTGTAAGTTAATTATAATCGTAATTAGTTAATAATCGTAATTAAAAATCGTACTTTTATATAATAGGACATTTTTTTTATTAAAAATCATAAAGCACTACAAATTTTAACTTAATAATACATAAAATAGTAAAAACTTTGATTACAATTTGCTTATTTAAATACTTTAATTTGCAGGTCCGTATCGTTGCCAAATATGCTCAACTAGATTTTTTTTTAATGACAAGTGCGTGTTTTTAGAACGCAAATTCTCGCGGTTTGCTATATATCTATCAATTTCAATTTGATAACCCGCTCCGTACTCTGCGTCTTGAACTTGTGAATGAAGATTCTCGTACTCTGAATAATCTGCATAATTAGCATACGTATCACGTTCATCTTCGACTATCATGTTATGTAATATAATACATGTCGTTATTATCTTATTTAACATGGACTCTTTCCATGTTAAAGCCGGTTTTCGAATAACCGCGAATCGTGCCTGAAGTACTCCAAAAGCACGCTCCACATCCTTCCTTGCGGCCTCTTGTTTTTCAGCAAACAACTTATCCTTAGGTGTTTGTGGAAGAGAGATTGATGGTATAAAGGTTGACCATTGAGGGTATATACCATCGGTCAAATAATAACCCATATCATATTGTTCGCCATTAACCACATAATTAATGCGAGGTGCTCGCCCGTTTAATACGTCATCAAAAACAGGTGACCGCTGCAACACATTTATGTCATTACACGATCCAGGTACACCAAAAAATGAATGCCATATCCATAAATCCTGCGACGCTACTGCTTCCAATATCACAGTCGCTTCCCCACTTCGTCCTTGAAATTGGCCTCTCCAAGCCTTAGGACAATTTTTCCATTTCCAATGCATGCAGTCAATGCTTCCTAACATGCCTGGGAATCCTCTGTATGCTCCAACCTGTAAAAGCCTTTCAAGATCCTGAACAGTTGGACGCCTAATAAGATACTCATCCCCAAATTGTTGAATCACAGCTTTGGTAAATCTAACAAGAACTTTCCTAGCTGTTGAATCCCCCAGCCTTAAGTACTCATCTACTCTATCAGCGGCCTCACCATATGCTAATAGACGAAGTGCTGCTGTGCATTTAATCAACGGTGATAGACTCAACCTACCAGTAGCATCAGGTTTGTGTTGAAAATACGTATCAGAAGCTCCTACACCCTCTACAATACGCAGGAACAAATGTTTGCGCATTCGAAATCTACGTCTAAACATTTGTGGAGGGTAAACTGGGTTTTCAGAAAAATAATCGTTAAAGAGACGATAATGACCCTCCTCTCTGTTCCTCTCAATGTATGTTCTTTGTTTTTTATTTGACATATAGTTTTCCAATATAAGTGGTATAACATTATTTGCCATATAATTTACCATATACCTGACTGCTTCGTATGTTGCAGCTCTTTTTTCCCTTCGCCTCGCCTGCCTAGCATTCTCTTCTGAAGATGTCGATGATGAAGAAGAGGAAGAAGACGATGGTGGTGACCCATAAGGGGAAAGAGGATGAGAACTTGATGAGGGCCACATTTTTTGTTATATAGGAGAATAATTTAGAGTTATTTGAGTGATATATGTGATAGTGAGGATGAATGCTTTATATAAAGGTAATAGATTAGGATAAGATAAGGTTTTATCTTGATACTAGAAGATTTCATTTAGATGTTGATAAGATTTTATGTAGATAGGATAGGATTTTGTTTGGATAAAGAGTTATCATTCTACTTTTGTTTATAAGATAAGATATAAAAATCGAATTACAAGCACGTAGAATTTAATATATTACATTAGAAGATGACGACTTACATAATCAAAATACATTAGAATACTTTAAAAAAGTGCATAAATAAAAACTAAAGTACTACAAACTACATTACTTTATAATAAAAACTAGTACAAAATATTATAATAGTTCTCTTATGAGTTTATCCTTCAGCTCTTCCATTTCCGGAGTCAAACACGGAGTATCAAGTAGTTTGCTAAGTATAGACCAATTAACTTTCTTATTTTTCACCCTTACTTTCTCTGCATCTATGACGAGCCTTTTCGCCTCCATATCTTTATCAGTACTCATAGTAAAATCCAAATTTTTCGCAACGTCAGTAAAATGACTTACCTCTTCGATAACAGTTTTCATCGCTTTCTTACCTTTCTTAGCCGCATTTCTACCAATTGGACGAGTAGTAGATGCACTTCCATCTTGTACAGAGCAATCCGGGGAGAACCCTTCATCATTAAGCCTAGACCTCTTACCACTACTGCCAGTTTCGGGTGTAGCGACATTTGTGGGAGTTGTTGGATCTTCTTGTTGGACACTCTTCCCCGGGTTACCGGAGTATGGAGCAATGTATTCTTGCCATTTTCTACATTGTTTTAACATGCGCCAAGCATGTTCATAGTTGAATTTCCCCTTATGAAATTTATGCGCCATTTGAATGACATCATCTTCCGACATCCCACTTGTCCTCCTCCGATTAGCTTCTTCAAAACAGTCACCCCATACCATAACGGCTTTGCATATACGACGCATTCTGCAACTAAGAGAATTGATATTCTTCTCCCTAATTCTAGTTGGTTTGGAACGACGAATTTCTTCATAATGAGATTCCACTTTAGCCCAAAGTGCCTCTTTCTTTTGATTAGTGCCAACAATACTATCTTCAGAGACTTTCACAAACGACGAAATTAAAGCCTCATCCTCTTCCCGAGTAAATTGTTGTCCACTTTGACTCGATGTCTCATTCTTATCGTTACCTAATTCTTCAATTTCAATATTTTGTTGAGGAGTATTTTGATAATTTGGACTTGTTTGAGAAGAATATGGATGGTAATTATTTTCTTGCGATGAATAATCTTGATAAGGTAGCATATTAATATTTGGTCGATATGGTGGTGGTGGAGGGTTAGAATAATTTTGTGGAAATGGGAGATATGGAATTTGTGGGGGATATGGAATTTGTGTGGATGGCGGATTTTGTCGGCTAAACGGATTTTGTTGACGATACGGATTATTATAAGTTTGTTGAAATTCATTCCACAATTCCAACGTTCTAGGGTCGCTGAAATCATACGGCGGACGTGGATTATTTGGATCCATAAAATAGATAAATATGAGAGAATAATAAGTAATATGTAAATTAGAGAATATAGTAAAGATAGATAAGAAGAAAAGAATGGTAAATTGTAAATAAATTTACCCCTATTTATAGAAAATGTACATTGAAAAAAAAATTGAATAAAAAAAATAGAGGTTACAATTTTTCCGAACGTTACAAAATGTAACCGTTGAAGGGTGAAAATATTGATTTTGAAAGGGCAGAATATTCCCGTTGAAGGATAATGCATGCCTTGGATTGCACATTTTTTGTCTTTTAGCAATATAATTCAGCAGCACTAAAGTGATGAGGATCACTTTGTTTCTAAAAAGTGAACATGGATGTGAGAAAGTTGATGGCCATTGGACCATCACTTTCTAAAGTGATCAGATGAGTTTAGACCGATGCAAATGGTCTTAGGGAACCATTTATTTTTATTTCTGCCACCAAAGTGGGCTTTTTTGTATTGATCTCGATTTTCTCACAGCCAAAGGTACATGAATTATTTTTGTGCGTAGACTTGTGAAACAATTTACGAGTTACAGAGTATGTTATATTGAATTTAGGTAAAAGAAAGGCGGGTTTATTTAGACTTTGCAAAAATCCTCTTTCTGTAAAAGTAAAGACATTTAGAGAAATCTGATTGGCCGGAATTTTGTTTATGAAAGAAAAAACTAATTGCCCCACTGCCCAATCCCCACTATCATTAAGTAATTAACTAGCGTAACACCCGTGAAAATTCACGGGTTGTTCAATTTTAATTTTGACGGAAAATGATCAATTAAAGTTGTTACATATACTAATAATATATATGTGGTGTATATGTAAATACTTTAAAGAAAAATAAAAAAGTATATCTATAACATAAGATATATAAGAACATGTTGACATTAAAAGTTTGACGTATAACTTGAAAAACGTAAAATATAATTAAAAATGAAAACTTATAACTTTCCAATAAAAGGAGGTTTTAGTAATAGAATAGAAATTTCTCGTAGAACGTAGTTGGTTAATAGTAAGTAACGGTGCAATAGCCTTGATGCTAATTCAATTTTGTGATTTTTTAGAAGATAAATTGTATTGTTTAGAGACTTAAAATTTCAGAATAGGAAAAATTATGTTGGTCAAATTGGTATTTAATTATTTACATATTGTAGAAGACAATGGAGGAGAAGAAAAAGAGAAGGCTGACCGTTGCACTTTTCTAGCAATATAGAGAAACCGAAAGAGTTATTGGAAATATAATAGTTAGCTCTATAATTAATATTTTGTTGGTAATTATATTATGTAATTAATAGTAACGGTTTTATTATACCAAAAGAGTATAATATCATGGTTTTATTATTTGACTGCGTGGTGTTCCTGCATTTTGATAGTTAGTATTACTAGAATTATTAACTACAATAATTAATACTATTGGAAATGTGTCAACTATTGTAGCTAATAATATCATAATTATTGTAGTTAATACTATCATAATTATATGCATTGGAAAATCAATTATTATTATTATTATTATTAATTATTATAATATATTAAAGTTGACTTACTTTTATTGGTCAAATGGGATGTAACATTCTAAAAATGAATGAGAGGCCTCCATTATGCAAATACTGAAATATTATAGTGACACGTCAGCATTTTAACATCCTTCTTTTATATATATAATGATATTATAGTGACACGTCAACATTTTAACATCCTTCTTTTATGTATATAATGATAATGATGATATACTAATTGCATAAAAATAAATAAAAGAGTTATTGGAAGTATAACGGTTGACGGTATAATTGATATTTTGTTGGTAATTACGTTATGTAATTAATAATATTATAAATGTTTCGGTTTTGAAAAGTGAAATTTAGTTTTAATGAAAGCCTTGAAAATCTAAGTAGGTATTATGTAATTAATAATATTATAATAATTATAATAGTTAGTTTTAATTGGCCTAATTAAAAGTTAAAACTAAGTTTGCCAAAGTTAATGAGGAAGCTCTATTAGGCAAATTCTGAAATCTGGTTGCGTCACATCAGCAGTTTTACATTTTGTTTTTATATATATAATGACTAGAATTATTAACTACAATAATTAATACTATTGGAAATGTGTCAACTATTGTAGTTAATAATATCATAATTGTATGCATTGGAAAATCAATTATTATTATTATTATTATTATTAATTATTATTAATTATTATAATATATTAAAGTTGACTTACTTTTATTGGTCAAATGGGATGTAACATTCTAAAAATGAATGAGAGGCCTCTATTATGCAAATACTGAAATATTATAGTGACACGTCAACATTTTAACATCCTTCTTTTATATATATATATAATGATATTATAGTAACACGTCAGCATTTTAACATCCTTCTTTTATGTATATAATGATAATGATGATATACTAATTGCATAAAAATAAATAAAAGAGTTATTGGAAGTATAACGGTTGACGGTATAATTGATATTTTGTTGGTAATTACGTTATGTAATTAATAATATTATAAATGTTTCGGTTTTGAAAAGTGAAATTTAGTTTTAATGAAAGCCTTGAAAATCTAAGTAGGTATTATGTAATTAATAATATTATAATAATTACAATAGTTAGTTTTAATTGGCCTTATTAAAACTAAGTTTGCCAAAGTTAATGAGGAAGCTCTATTAGGCAAATTCTGAAATCTGGTTGCGCCACATCAGCAGTTTTACATTTTGCTTTCATATATATAATGATAATGATGATTACTCTCTCTCCTCTCCACTATCATTAAGGTAATTAATTACCCTCCCTTCTCATTTCTTATTACTTTCCATATAAGTACATTCAAATATTCATAGGTTAAAAAACTTATGATAAAAAATTAATCACATTCAACCTTACAATAAAAATAAAATACAAAATAAATCGGAAATCCGTATAGAAATTCATATATTAAAGGACAACAAATTTTATAATAACAAAAAAAATTACAATTCCGGAAAAATTAACCTATTGAATACCTTGACAAATAAAACTAACTAGGAATTCTTGTGTGAGACAGTCTCATACTATAAGACGGTCAACATATATAAAAACAAAAGTCGTTTACATATGTATATTTGATCCGTCCTAAATTTAAACCGCTAACCTTGTCCTACATAAGAATTTGTATAATTTTATAATGTCAAGCAAATGCGTCGTTGTTTTTACTTACGTCTAAATTAATCGTATAAATTCTTTTTATTTTTAGATCGATATAATTGCGATACTAAAATTATATTTTTTTATCAAATATATTCACCTTTTTATTTTTATTTTTTCAGTTTAAACCCGTGCATTTTTTGTACGGGCGTAAAACTAGTTTGGATTAAAGTTGGGAACGATTAAATTACCGCATTTAACAAGTGTTTATATTCACTAATTTTAATCTTAATCATATAGTTATTCTCAATTCTTATATGGTATTATTATATGTTTTAGAAGATGATATTTGTAATACCCCGTAATTTAGCCTCGGTTAACAATTGTCAAACCCTGTGTTATACAAGTATTTCAAATAAGAATGTTTATAAAGTATTTTACGTAAACTAGTATTATTTTATAAATCATATTTCTACAATTAATTCGTATTTTATAATCATTTTATATTTGATGATTACTTCGTAAAATAACATTTTATTCGTATTTTTTTTATTTTGTTAATATATATTTTAATTAAATATATTTCATATTTTATATTTATTTCTCATTTATACTTGTTTTATTATTTACGACAGTTATATTTAACTCCTAATTTTATATATTTTTATGTTAGTCCTAATAAAATTATATTCTTATACTTAATTAAATTATTAATATTTATTGAAACTGAATTACTTAATTTATTTGGTATAAATAATTTATACGTACACGTTTATTTTAAGTCACGAGATGAGAGCGGGATTTTACCTCGAGAAGCGTGTTGGGCTTGGGCTCAACTAGACAATGTGAACCGTGTATATGCAAACCTAAACTTAGTATGCTCACCCTAATAGTCCACACCCCAGCAACACCTACATCGACATGTTAAAACTTATACAAACACCTACCATCGACTTGTAAAACCCTAATACCCTATATGTTATCTGCCTCCCTTTACCAACGACGCAGACACCCTACCACCGTACACAGAAACCCTGTCACCATGAGATCTTGAGAAGCACAAGAGAGAAAGAAATTAAAGTAACACACGAACAATCATCGTATCTATGGTTTCCTCCCTTGCGCGACGGTATGTTTAACACCCTATTCTTGCGTTTTTCAGACCGTTGAGTTAGTGTTTCATGATCGTACGTAATCCTTGTAGTGTCCTTAACGTGCTTATCGTCTTTGAAACACCATGGGACCACCTTAATTGCTGTAACAGTAACCGTGATTTGTAGACAGTGCATAGTTGTTATTACTCTGTTTCGTAATACTGTTCATTTAATCGTGTTTTGTGGTCCAGTTTATGTTGTGATTTCGTGAGTGTGGTTAGTGGGGGCGTTAGTAGGTTATGGGGGGTGGTGCTAGGGTCGTTTGTGGTGGTCGGTAAAGCTAAGGGAGCAGTCGTTTAGTCGTGTAATACGTATCAGAGGAAGTGGCAGGAACAGGTAGTCGTGGGGTATACAGCGTTTTGGGATGGCTGTTTCTATGGGATGCGTGGAGTGGAAGGATGGTGGTTGGCACCTGGGGGCAGTGGGTGCTGAGAGGTGTCGTGGGAGGTGGTTGGTTGGGTTGATAGTGGTGTTGGCAGGTGGTTAAGGGAGGGTGAAACACGGGTACAAGGATGATGTTGGTTGGAGTAGGGGGTTTGGGAACGGTTGTTACAGTGGTGTTAGGCGAGAATGAAGTAAGATAGTATCACCTCTGGAACCACCGTGGGTCAGTGGTGACGACGGTGGTGGCCAGAGGTGGTGTGAGGCATGGTGGTGAGAGGAATCAACGAAAGAAGGTGGAGGCGTGCTTACGAGTTGCTGGTAATAGAGTGGCGTGAGTGTGTGCAAACAGTTTTGAGTTGTCGTGGTGGTTGTTGCGGTGGCCCTTGGTGGTGTCTAAGGCGTGACAGTGGTAGTTGGTAGTACATAGGTAAGTTTAGGGGTAGTGGTGGTGGTCGTTGGTGGTCAGGTTGGTGGTAATAGTGGCGGGAAGAGGGGGTGTCGGGCTGTTTAGGGCTGTTGCGTCGGGACTGTTTCTGCGTTCGCTTTTGTATACGTTGTTCTCGTGGATGTAAAGTATGGGTATTATTATTATTATTATTATTATTATTATTATTATTATTATTATTATTATTATTATTATTATTATTATTATTATTATTATTATTATTATGTGTTAGCTTTGTTATTATTAATATTGCTATTATTGTTTATTATTATTAGTACATCTTATTATTATTTCTACTATTGTTCTTAGTTGTTATTATTGTTAGTAAGTATTGTCTATGTTGTTAAACATTAAGATTGTTAATTGAGTTTTTATATGTGACGGTTATCAATTGTTTGATTATATAGTATATTTTCTATGTTCGTTTGTTTAATCGAAATTAGTTATAAAAGTAATAAGGACGGGTCAGTTATTTAATTAAAGTAGTCATGTTTATACGGACTCGTTATCCGTGATATTATTTAAATTACCGACTTGTGGCGGTGGTCGCAGTCCCGCCCAACACTTACTATCATTGACCCCCGCGAGTGATGAGATATAAGATCATAAATCACCACAAGTAGAAATTTTACATGGGTAAGATTAAAATTAGACGCGAATTCACGAAGGCAAACCTAATTTAAGACACTCTCAAAGCTGAATATAGGTAACAGGGAAATGAAGTTGTAAATATGCCTTAATTTAACACATACCGAAAATTAGACTTACCAAAGTGTAGAAAATCCTAAAACCATCCCCAAGCAAAGGACACGCTAACTAGGTCACGATCCATTTTTACTCTTAATCACCCCCTAATTATCTTGGCCTACTTTTACCCTCCCAAACAGAAGGTCACGGTCTAGGTCACCAACTCATTCATTTTCCACTTTCTAACATTTCGAAAAGTCATTAGACGATTTCAATAACAATTAAAAATAAAATACCTAGGCGATCAAACGATTATAATTAATTTAGCGAGATATCGGTGATATTAACGATCGTATTTGAAATATTAGTTGACAGTTTTGACGAACGTATACTCGAAAGAGAGTTGGCCCAAAACGAAAAGTTTGGCTAAATCTTTATTCATTCTCAAATATTTATCAATTTCAAAAGCTCTTTATTCTCAAAATTTATTTGCTCACTTATGAAAACCTAAACCCATTCTTCATTACTTCTTCTAGTGCCCTTTTTCATACTCTCAAATCTCACCCTACCATCATGGCATCATCTTCATCATCCTCACCTTCTTCATCATCCCTTCTTCAAATCATTAATGGTCACATTTTCTCTTTCTTCATATCCGATCGTCGCAAGTAGATCTTATCATCACATCATCAAATCGTGAATGAAGTTTGAGTTAAATCGAAAAGATGAGGGATGAAGGAGTTCAACAGTTCTGTCACTTTGTCTGTTTTGTTTTTTTACGGACAATTAGGTGATACCGTAATCCTTAATACTCATTAGCTGATAGGGTGACATTAATGTGTGATTCGACATCAAGATA
The DNA here is from genome assembly GCA_029255685.2 of Silene conica. Taxonomy (NCBI): domain Eukaryota; kingdom Viridiplantae; phylum Streptophyta; class Magnoliopsida; order Caryophyllales; family Caryophyllaceae; genus Silene; species Silene conica. The sequence goes on from CM055320.2 coordinate 13,669,822, forward strand.
ACATATGACACATGACATTTCTATGGATACTCAAGAAGCTTTTTGTTTTATTATTATATAAATTAGGTGACATTAATGTGTGATGTGACATCAAGACAACGTGTGACACATGACATTTCTATGGATACTCAAGTAACTTTTTTATTTTATTATAATAACTTGACTCAAATAGATGTTGACCTCCTTATCCAATTTGCTCGGAGATGGTCTTAGGAAGTGACGTAGGAAAACGAAATCAAAAGCGTTTAATTTGAGCATGAGCAGCCTTGTATCGCTTTTGATATTTAATAACAAAAAATGTTTACTCACCAGTGCAAATACTCCGTTAGAGTTGGATCACTTAGGTTTGGAGGATTCGGATCCACCATCACCTACATAATACATGCACCAACATAGAACTTAACTTAGTTTTGGGGGTGACAAACATCAGCATAACAGAGGAGATTTTCCCTCTTTATAAGATTATTCACCAAATACATTAGCATGAAGTCAAGAACCCTTTTAGTAAGATACTTAAAAACAAAACCATGCAGACTTCAATAAAGCAGACACTAAAGCCGACTTGTGGTGGTGGTCGCAGTCCCGCCCAACACTTACTATCATTGACCCCCGCGAGTGATGAGATATAAAATCATAAATCACCACAAGTAGAAATTTTACACGGGTAAGATTAAAATTAGACGCGGATTCACGAAGGCAAACCTAATTTAAGACACTCTCAAAGCTGAATATAGGTAACAGGGAAATGAAGTTGTAAATATGCCTTAATTTAACACATACCAAAAATTAGACTTACCAAAGTGTAGAAAATACTAAAACCATCCCCAAGCAAAGGACACACTAACTAGGTCACGATCCATTTTTACTCTTAATCACCCCCTAATTATCTTGGCCTACTTTTACCCTCCCAAACAGAAGGTCACGGTCTAGGTCACCAACTCATTCATTTTCCACTTTCTAACATTTCGAAAAGTCATTAGACGATTTCAATAACAATTAAAAATAAAATACCTAGGCGATCAAACGATTATAATTAATTTAGCGAGATATCGTTGATATTAACGATCGTATTTGAAATATTAGTTGACAGTTTTGACGAACGTATACTCGAAAGAGAGTTGGCCCAAAACGAAAAGTTTGGCTAAATCTTTATTCATTCTCAAATATTTATCAATTTCAAAAGCTCTTTTTTTTCAAAATTTATTTGCTCATTTATGAAAACCGAAACCAATTCTTCATTACTTCTTCTAGTGCCGTTTTTCATACTCTCAAATCTCATTACCATCATGACATCATCTTCATCATCTTCACCTTCTTCATCATCCATTCTTCAGATCATCAATGGTCACATTTTCTCCTTCTTCATATCCGATCGTCGCAAGTAGATCTAATCATCACATCATCAAATCGTGATTGAAGTTTGAGTTAAATCGAGAAGATGACGGGATGAAGGAGTTCAACAGTTCTGTCACTTTGTCTGTTTTGTTTTTTTACGGACAATTAGGTGATACCGTAATCCGTAATACTCATTAGCTGATAGGGTGACATTAATGTGTGATGCGACATCAAGATAACATGTGACACATGACATTATTTCTATGGATACTCAAGAAGCTTTTTTTTTTTTTTTATTTTATTATATAAATTAGGTGAAATTAATGTGTGATGTGACTTCAAGACAACATGTGACACATGACATTTCTATGGATACTCAAGTAGCCTTTTATTTTATTATAATAACTTGACTCAACTAGATATTGACCTCCTTATCCAATTTGCTCGGGGATGGTCTTAGGAAGTGACGTAGGAAAACGAAATCAAAAGCGTTTAATTTGAGCATGAGCAGCCTTGTATCGCTTTTGATATTTAATAACAAAAAATGTTTACTCGTCAGTGCAAATACTCCGTTAGAGTTGGATCACTTAGGTTTGGAGCATCCGGATCTACCATCACCTACATAATACATGCATCAACATAGAACTTAACTTAGTTTTGGGGGTGACAAACATCAGCATAAGAGAGGAGATTTTCCCTCTTTATAAGATTATTCCACCATATACATTAGCATGAAGCCAAGAACCCTTTTAGTAAGATACTTAAAATCAAAACCATGCAGACTTCAGCAAAGCGGACACTAAAGCCGACTTGTGGTGGTGGTCGCAGTCCCGCCCAACACTTACTATCATTGACCCCCGTGAGTGATGAGATATAAGATCAAAAATCACCACAAGTAGAAATTTTACACGGGTAAGATTAAAATTAGACGCGGATTCACGAAGGCAAACCTAATTTAAGACACTCTCAAATAGGGGTGAGCAAAACTCGGTCCAGACCGGAAAAATGGACCGAACCGGACCGTTGGTCCAGACAGAACCCGGACCGGTTGAGTTTCAGTCCGGTCTTAGGTCCAACAATTTATGTTGTTCGGGTTTCGGTCCGGTCCGGTCCAAAACCGAAAACTTTCGGTCCTGACCGATAGGACCGAATTGAGTTAAAATTGTGATTATTGAACTTTTGACTTCTGAATTCTAAAGTTGTTTAATGTGTTATTTTGGCTAGTTATTACTTATGGGTTCTTCTGCGTGATGTGGAAAGTAGTACAAATTAGAATATGCGTATTTATTCAAGACTTTTATCGTTAGTTAAATAAGAAAATTTGATCAAATGGGATATCGGTCCAAATGGTCCGGTCTCGGGTTGGTCCGGTTTTTACCGGTCCGGTCCGGTCTAGGACCGGTTCCTTATAGGTCCGTCTTCGGTCCCCAATTTAGTAGAGTTCGGTTTCGGGTTCGGTCCGGTCCGGTCCGGTTCTGGACCTATGCTCAGCCCTACTCTCAAAGCTGAATATATGTAACATGGAAATTAAGTTGTAAATATGCCTTAATTTAACACATACCGAAAATTAGACTTACCAAAGTGTAGAAAATCCTAAAACCATCCCCGAGCAAAGGACACGCTAACTAGGTCACGATCCATTTTTACTCTTAATCACCCCCTAATTATCTTGGCCTGCTTTTACCCTTCCAAACAAAAGGTCACGGCCTAGGTCATCAACCCATTCATTTTCCACTTTCTAACATTTCGAAAAGTCATTAGACGGTTTCAATAACAATTAAAAATAAAATGCCTAGGCGATCAAACGATTATAATTAATTTAGCGAGATATCGGTGATATTAACGATCGTATTTGAAATATTAGTTGACAGTTTTGACGAACGTTTACTCGAAAGAGAGTTGGCCCAAAACGAAAAGTTTGGCTAAATCTTTATTCATTCTCAAATATTTATCAATTTCAAAAGCTCTTTATTCTCAAAATTTATTTGCTCACTTATGAAAACCTAAACTCATTCTTCATTACTTCTTCTAGTGCCATTTTTCATACTATCAAATCTCACTACCATCATGACATCATCTTCATCATCGTCACCTTTTTCATCATCCCTTCTTCAGATCATCAATGGTCAAATTTTCTCCTTCTTCATATCCGATCGTCGCAAGTAGATCTTATCATCACATCATCAAATCGTGAATGAAGTTTGAGTTAAATCGAGAAGATGACGGGATGAAGGAGTTTAACAGTTCTGTCACTTTGTCTGTTTTGTTTTTTTACGGACAATTATGTGATACCGTAATCCGTAATACTCATTAGCTGATAGGGTGACATTAATGTGTGATGCGACATCAAGATAACATGTGACACATGACATTTCTATGGATTTTCAAGAAGCTTTTTTTTTTTAAATTATATAAATTAGGTGACATTAATGTGTGATGTGACATCAAGACAACATGTGACACATGACATTTCTATTGATACTCAAGTAGCCTTTTTATTTTATTATAATAACTTGACTCAACTTCATATTGACCTCCTTATCCAATTTGCTCGGGGATGGTCTTAGGAAGTGACGTAGGAAAACGAAATCAAAAGCGTTTAATTTGAGCATGAGCAGCCTTGTATCGCTATTGATATTTAATAACAAAAAATGTTTACTCACCAGTGCAAATACTCCGTTAGAGTTGGATCACTTAGGTTTGGAGCATCCGGATCCACCTCACCACAAAATACATGCACCAACATAGAACTTAACTTAGTTTTGGGGGTGACAAACATCAGCATAAGAGAGGAGCTTTTCCCTCTTTATAAGATTATTCCACCATATACATTAGCATGAAGCCAAAAACCCTTTTAGTAAGATACTTAAAAACAAAACCATGCCGACTTCAGCAAAGCGGACACTAAAGCCGACTTCTGGTGGTGGTCGCAGTCCCGCCCAACACTTACTATCATGGACCCCCGCGAGTGATGAGATATAAGATTATAAATCACCACAAGTAGAAATTTTACACGGGTAAAATTAAAATTAGACGCGGATTCATGAAGGCAAACCTAATTTAAGACACTCTTAAAGCTGAATATAGGTAACAGGGAAATAAAATTGTAAATATGCCTTAATTTAACACATACCGAAAATTAGACTTACCAAAGTGTAGAAAATCCTAAAACCATCCCCAAGTAAAGGACACGCTAACTAGGTCACGATCCATTTTTACTCTTAATCACACCCTAATTATCTTGGCCTACTTTTACCCTCCCAAACAAAAGGTCACGGCCTAGGTCACCAACCCATTCATTTTCCACTTTCTAACATTTCGAAAAGTCATTAGACGATTTCAATAACAATTAAAAATAAAATACCTAGGCGATCAAACGATTATAATTAATTTAGCGAAATATCGGTGATATTAATGATCATATTTGAAATATTAGTTGACAGTTTTGACGAACGTATACTCGAAAGAGAGTTGGCCCAAAATGAAAAGTTTGGCTAAATCTTTATTCATTCTCAAATATTTATCAATTTCAAAAACTCTTTATTCTCTAAATTCATTTGATCACTTATGAAAACCTAAACCCATTCTTCATTACTTCTTCTAGTGCCGTTTTTCATACTATCAAATCTCACTACCATCATGACATCATCTTCATCATCTTCACCTTTTTCATCATCCCTTCTTCAGATCATCAATGATCACATTTTCTCCTTCTTCATATCCGATCGTCGCAAGTAGATCTTATCATAACATCATCAAATCGTGATTGAAGTTTGAGTTAAATCGAGAAGATGACGGGATGAAGGAGTTCAACAGTTCTGTCACTTTGCCTGTTTTGTTTTTTTTACGGACAATTAGGTGATACCGTAATCCGTAATACTCATTAGCTGATAGGGTGACATTAATGTGTGATGCGACATCAAGATAACATGTGACACATGACATTATTTCTATGGATACTCAAGAAGCTTTTTTTTTATTTTATTATATAAATTAGGTAACATTAATGTGTGATGTGACATCAAGACAACATGTGACACATGACATTTCTATGGATACTCAAGTAGCCTTTTATTTTATTATAATAACTTGACTCAACTAGATATTGACCTCCTTATCCAATTTGCTCGGAGATGGTCTTAGGAAGTGACGTAGGAAAACGAAATCAAAAGCGTTTAATTTGAGCATGAGCAACCTTGCATCGCTTTTGATATTTAATAACAAAAAAGGTTTACTCACCAGTGCAAATACTCCGTTAGAGTTGGATCACTTAGGTTTGGAGCATCCGGATCCATCATCACCTACATAATACATGCACCAACATAGAACTTAACTTAGTTTTATGGGTGACAAACGTCAGCATAAGAGAGGAGATTTTCCCTCTTTATAAGATTATTTCACCAAATACATTAGCATGAAGCCAAGAACTCTTTTAGTAAGATACTCAAAAACAAAACCATGCAGACTTCAGCAAAGGGGACACTAAAGCCGACTTGTGGTGGTGGTCGCAGTCCCGCCCAACACTAACTATCATTGACCCCCGCAAGTGATGAGATATAAGATCATAAATTACCACAAGTAGAAATTTTACACGGGTAAGATTAAAATTAGACACGGATTCACGAAGGTAAACCTAATTTAAGACACTCTCAAAGCTAAATATAGGTAACAGGGAAATGAAGCTGGAAATAAGCCTTAATTTAACACATACCGAAAATTAGACTTACCAAAGTGTAGAGAATCCTAAAACCATCCCCAAGCAAAGGACACGCTAACTAGGTCACGATCCATTTTTACTCTTAATGACCCCCTAATTATCTTGGCCTACTTTGACCCTCCAAAATAAAAGGTCATGATCTAGGTCACCAACCCATTCATTTTCTACTTTCTAACATTTCGAAAAGTCATTAGACGATTTCACTAACAATTAAAAATAAAATATCTAGGCGATCAAACGATTATAATTATTTGATAATTTTTCGGTTATTTAATCATTTATTTATTTTAAAAGGTTTATTATATCTAATTGATGATACTTCTAGATTCTGAAATTGGTTTATAATTTACTTGGATTATGGTTTACATGTGTGACATGTAATTTTAAGGTTAATGGTGGTTTGGATAATATTGCATTATGAATGTTTTTTATTATATTGTTAATGATATTGTTTTTCAATGAAGGTTGAATTTATTATTTTTACAATTGTTGTCAAGTTCAATTATGTAATCTAGTGTGGCTTTAGTTTTTGGGTTACTTTTCCGTAATGGTGAAAAGTAATCAAGTGATGTAATTTATGAGATCTCACATCTCTACTTTGTATTTTATTTATTCTTTATTTTAGATCAATCGTAAATAGGATTTGCATTGTAATATATAGCTTAGAATAAAGAAGAAGAAGAAGAAGAAGAAGAGGAGGAGTTTGATGCGTCTGGGTCTCTATTTCCAGTTTACATCACGAGATGAAGAACGGTGATCCATGAAGCTTCTAGGGTCCATGTGATTGGATTCCAAGTTGTATTTACTGTTTTTCATAGGATAAGTCACACTAGGATTTTATGTTTTATGTTCTTTTCTTCATTGCTTGAATGTTGCATGTCATTATATTCCGCCTAAACCAAACCACCTATATGCATGTAAAATGACTCATGTAGATTATTTTGCATTTTGACATATGTTGTTTTATTTATGCCATCACTTATTCCTACTCATCTCAAATAGTTCACTTAAATGAGTTTAAAATAATGATGGGATCTCACTCTACATAAAATTTAGAAATTAGCCTTTCTAGATCAAACAACTATGAATCCCTTGTTCGTCGGTGGGCATATAGGACCTGTTGTTATCTCCATATGGACCCCTTCTACCTCGAATAAGTAGTGTGTTGTGACCTAGTTGAACTCAACACAATGATTCAATCAAGTTATTGAAGTCATTGTGGACTAATAGATAAATTTAAGAAATTTGTCGACTGAGAGTTCTAATGTAGAACCAGTTAAGGGGTTAACTCACCAAATCAGAATTTGGGTCTTGGGATACATTATATAATTCTTTGAGTGAGATCGATTATATTATGTCGTATATCTTTGTTTAAAAAGATTTTAAATTCAATGATTTAATCATGTTTATTTATTTTCTCATTAAATCATTGAATTTAAAATATGCTATTAAAAATGACTGATCCGAATGCAACTTCGGGCCCTAGCTGCCACCCTCACCACAACCTCTACTCCATATACTAACGCGTACGGAGTTGCTTGAGTGGGAGTTTTGTATGTGGTACGATAGGCCCACAATGCCTCACCAATTCGTTCATGCCAGTCACGTTTTGATTTTGCTACTACCTTTCTCAATAAGTTCCAAAGTGTCTTGTTAAAAGCTTCGGCCAAACCATTTGCAGGAGCGTTGTACAAGGATGATTTGTACTGTCTGAATTTGAACTTCTCTCCTAAACTTGACATCAGATGGTTATCGAACTGCTTCCCATTATCAATTATGATACGTTTTGGTACACCATATCTGTAAATTATCTGTGTTCGGATGAAATTCACAACATTTTCCTTTTTGACTCCCGTAATGTGATGGCCTCTGCCCATTTTGAGAAATAGTCAGTACCAGCGAGAATATACTCGTGTCCATTTGGGGCTTTCAGAGTGAGAGGTCCTACAACATCAAGTCCCCAAGCTTCAAAGGGCCATGAAGATATAGTTGGATGTAACGACTCTGGCGGCTGATGTATGAAGTTTGCGTAGAACTGGCAGGGTTCACACTTTCTCGCGAAGTCCATGTAGTCTTGAACCATGGTTGGCCAGTAATATCCCATTCTCTTCACACGGTCATGAATTTTAGGCCCAGATTGGTGAGCACCACAAATGCCAGAGTGAGCCTCTTGCATCGCTTGAGTAGCTTCGTCTCTATTTAGACACCTTAACAAATGTCCTAAGAAAGAGCGTCTGTAGAGCGTCCCTTTGTAATGAAGAAATTTTGGAGCACGTCGGCGTATTTCCATTTTGTGCCTGGGATCATCAGGTAGTTTTTGGTGGTCTAGGAAATCAATGATAGGTTGGCGCCAGTCATCTTCATCAGTCGTGTAGACACAAATCATGTTTGTTGTATCTATATTCTCTATACCTTCAAGCAAAGGTATTGCCCATCGATTGCAGACTGGGACCTGCATAGATTCTTCTGCCCCTAGTGCCAAAGTGGCTGCAAGATTAGCAAGCGCGTCAGCCAACTTATTGGCACTCCTGAGTATATGACCAAGATTGATGGAGTCGAGTTGATTAAGAAGTTGCAGCGCTTGTCGATGATAAGGAATTAGGTTTCCTTTTTTACCTCGTACTCCTCGAGGACTTGGTTGATTACCAGCTCTGAGTCCCCGTAAATATCCATGTCCCCGACGCCTATTTCGATTGCCATTTGAAGGCCTAATGATCAGCGAAGAAATCGGCAATGACTTGGCCTTTTACTGCTTTTTGAGACACAAACACTAATTCATATTGTTTAAGTAACACGGCCCATTTTGCAAGTCTACCAGACAAAACTGGTCGTGAGAGTATATACTTGATGGGGTCGGCCTTTGAGACCACGTGTACGGTATGCGCCTGCATGTAGTGTCTTATTAGCTTTTGAATTGCGAACACCAATGCAGACATATTTTCTCAATTGGGGAATAATTCAACTCGGCTCCAACCAAGGTCCGACTCAGGTAGTAGAGTGCCCTTTCCTTGTGTCCTTCAATTTCTTGGGCACACATTGCCCCCATCGAACTTTCTTGTGCGGCGATGTATAAAATGAGTGGTTTTCCTGGGATTGGTGCCCGCAGAACTGGTGCACCGGCTAGTTACTTCTTAATGCTATCAAAAGCATTTTTGCATTTATCATCCCATTCAAATGGAGCATTTTTTTTCATAAGATGACTAAATGGTTGACAACGTCCTGCTAGATTAGAGATAAACCGTGGAATGTATGCCAAACGTCCCTGCAACCCCCGGAGTTCCTTCAACGTCTTTGGTTCCGGCATTTCGCTGATAGCTTTGATTTTTGTCTGGTCAATTTCAATGCCTCTATGCCTGACTACGAAACCTAAGAACTTCCCGGATGTGACACCAAACGCACACTTTAAGGGGTTCATCTTGAGTTGACATTTTCTAAGCCTCTGAAAGATGGTTCGAAGATCTTTAACATGGTCTCCTCTTTTCTTTGATTTGACAACTACGTCATCGACATAACACTCTATTGTTTTATGCAACATGTCATCAAAGATCTTTTGCATAGCTCGTTGATATGTGGCCCCAGTATTCTTGAGTCCAAATGGCATAACTGTGTAGCAAAATATTCCTTTCGGCGTACGAAATGCTGTTGCTTCTTGATCTTCAGGTGCCATTTGTATTTGATTGTATCCAGCAGTACAATCCATGAATGAGAGTGCTTCGTGGCCAGTAGTTGCGTCAATCATTAACTCTGTAACTGGCAAAGGGAAATCATCCTTTGGACATGCATCGTTAAAATCCCTGAAGTCAACGCATACACGTAGTTGCCCATTCTTCTTTCTGACAGGAACAATATTGGCTATCCAGGTAGGATATTTGACTTCACGGATAAATCCAGCCTCGATGAGTTTGTTAACCTCTTTTTCAATCTCAGGTATAAGCTCCGGCCTAAAGCGACGTTGATATTGCTTTTTAGGACTTATTCCTTTTCTGATTGCCAAACGATGAACTTCAATTTGCGGGCTTAGCCCGGGCATTTCTTTGTAGCTCCATGCGAAGACGTCCTTGTACTCAACCAACAATTTGTAGTATTCCTCTTCTTCCTCTTTAGTTAATAGGGCACTAACGTATATTGCACGAGGGTCTTCAGCAGTTCCCAGGTTGAATTCTTTTAAATCATCTACGGTTGATTGTACTCCGTCTTCAAGTGTTTCAGGTGCCTTATCAGCCTCTACCTCATCGTTGTCACCAGGTGTCTCTTCTGCAGTGATATGATAGGAACTCATAATTACCAAGTCTTTCGCATCACGAGAATGTGAAGATGAAGGTTCAGACTCTTGAACAGTTTTTGAGGATTGACCGGTGAGAACCAATACACGCCTTCGTACTTTTAGTGGTTCATGTTGGATGATGTCTACTACTTGCAAACGCTTCATGAGAGTGGGTATTTTGCTTCTCAAGTCATCACTTATGTTTACTTCTTCATCTTTTTCTTTCATATGGCTTGAGCACAGAAGGGTTGTATCATTATCATTTTTGGAGGCTCCCAAACGAGTGAAGACTTTGTTTGAACGAACACCTAAACGATCGCATAATGCACCCTTTTTGCTTGTACACGGTAGCGATGACTTAGTTTTACTTGCTCTCTGTTTACCCAGTCGAGTGAAGACAGAAGGACGATTCATTGTAGGGCTCAGTCTCATCATCCTTTCGAATACAGAAGGACGATCTCTCTGTGTAGGTTGACTTATCCTATCGAAGACTGAAGATGTTGATGGTCTTTTAGTGTCTTCTGCTTCATTCTCCCCAGGCTGTCCCACTGTGATATGTTGTGAAGATATAACAGTTTTGTTCCTACGAGCACTTATCCTCGTAGGTGTGGGAGACTTATAACCAAGCCCTGCTTTAGATTCTATAAAGCTTCCTTCTTGCTTGAAAAATTCATTTTGCGTTTTGTTAAGCCCATATGGTTCAACTTATATAAATTTTCCAAGTGGAGTTGGTTTTGCAAAATTGTAACCTGCCTTTGCTAGTAGCTTGTATGCGTTAGAATCAAATATTCCCACATTTTGATCACTTGATGATGGGCTTGATGAACAAATGAGACCAACTGGAGGGGTTCTCATAATCTTTGTTTGGTTTAAAGTCGGAAGGGGCATGGTAACCTCCGTCATCCATTCTTGTCGGATCATCGGGCTTGATTTACTTTTATCTTCAAAATCTGTTTTTGTTAGACATTCTTCAAAAGGACTATCTCCTTCTTTGCGTCGAGACTTGGGAATATAACGCAATATTGGCGACGATGACTTTTTTGGCATTTCTTGCTTCTTGGGTGAAGCAACGGGAGTAGCTGTTTTACTAACGTTGCCTGCATTTCGCTTGACGTCATTTTCTGTAACATGACTCGTAGCATCACCTTCCTTGATATTGTTTGTCAGCTTACCTCCTTTTCCAGTTGAAGAAATGGTGGTGGGCATGAACTCACTAGACGTACCATTTTCTTCAAAAAACTTTGCGTCAGCGAAGAAAGAGCTGGCCTGAGTGAAAGGTTTGGCATCTTCATTTAATTTTCTTTCACCGCCGCGATAATACTTCAAGCATTAATGAAGGGTTGATGCAACGACTCAATTCTCATGTTTCCATGGTCGTCCTAATAATAACTTGAACGATGTTTTAGCCTCGATGACATGGAAGAGTGTTTCAGATGACAAGTCGCCCATGCTAAGGTTTACGCGAATCATACCAATAACCCTCTCCCCATTTAAGTTGAAACCATGAATTATTGTTCGGCTTTTGGAAAGTTCATCAATTTTGATTCCCAACTCTTTCATGGTTGCTTTTGGCATGAGATTAACTCCTGAGCCTCCATCTATTAAGATTCTGTTGGCCTTTTGTCCTCGAATGTAACCTAACACATAAAGTGGTCTGTTGTGAGGCTTGGAACCAAGAAGCAGGTCTTCATCTGAAAAGGTTAAGGCTGCATTACAAGAGATGCACTGCGTTGACTGTTCTATCGACTCTCCCACATCTTTCATCTTGCCAGCATATAGTTCTGGTTTATCAAGTCCTTGGAGGATATCTGACGCTTCTCTTTTGGTAAGTGAAAGATTTGTCTCCACCCCATATTTGCGGGAAGGGCGTCGAGAGCCTCTACCACTTCAATGTCCTTCTGGGGGTAAGATTGTAATTGTTGGGATAGTACTGCATCATCTGGTTCATTTTCCTTTACTGTTTCTGTATTATCATGGCCTACTGCAGCTGAGATGGTACATACAGTAACATCGTTGAAGGAATTTAACGGTAATATTTTTTGTATAGCAGTGTCGTTCGATAGTTCTTGCTTAGATAGACCGATAGGTAAGTCAGGTGGGTTTACCATTGTTGCGAATTTATTCTCTTTTTTAGACATCGGTGATTTCATCCTTTTTTATTGCTTTCGTTGATGATGTACATGTTTGATTGGTTGCAGGACCTTCTTCTTCGTCTCCTTGCGTATGACTAAGGTCCACTCTTCACCATCATCCTCATCCGCATTCTTCCCATCTTGAGGAGTTAATATTGTTTTTAGGGATGGCGACATAGATGGCTTTTGAAACCATATAGCAACAGGTTCGAGACTACCAAATTTCAACATGTATACATTCCATCCACGATACATTGTTGGCTCCGCATGTCCCTCCTGCTGTTCCAAGATTGCAGTAGTTTGATTTGCGGCTACTGTTTCGTCCAACTCAAGGATAAATTTTTCCATCCCTAGAGAGCTGCATAATTTTCTCCTTTAGTGTTATACACTTTTCAAGGGGATGACTTACCAGTCTGTGATAGCGACAATAGTTGGGATCACTTGTCTTTTTGGCCTGATCAGGTCTCTTGGATTCCGGCAGTTGTATAACCTTTTTCTCTAGAAGGTCATCTAGCATTCCAAATAAGTCAGAGTCAGGAAAAGGGTACTTCTTAGCTTGTAACGACTCTTTTAATGTAGGCTTGTCTCGCTGATAATTGTAAGCATATGACTCTTTCTTCTTTTCATACATAGGTTTTGATGAAATCTTAACAGGGGTGTTGTTGGTTTCGACGACCATTGCCTCCTTTCCTGCCGACTTGAAGCCTTTATCTGTCCTTTTGAACTCCTTCTTTTCACTTGGCGCCTTAGAAGAAACAGATCGAGCTTTGCCACGCCCTTTGATTGTAATTTCCATGTCGTGAGCGCGGGTTGCCAATTCTTGAAAGCTTTTTGGCTTGATCCCTTTTAGGATATATAGAATATCCCAACTCATCCCGTTAATGCACATTTCAACTGCTGAGGTTTCACTTAACCGATCTTTGCATTCCAGACTCAATGCACGCCATCTGTCGATGTAGTCGACGACGGGCTCATCTTCCCATTGCGCCGTGTTTGTTAATTCACTCATGCTGACGATACGTCTAGTGTTGTAGAACTTGTTAAGAAATTCGTCTTCCATGTGAACCCAGCTGTCAATTGACTCAGAGTCCAAGTCTGTGTACTAGTCAAAAGCAATTCCTTTAAGCGAACGCACGAACTGCTTAACTAAACGATCACCATCGGTTCCAGCATTGTTGCATGTCTCGACGAAGTGGGCGATGTGCTGCTTTGGATTTCCCTTCCCGTCGAATTGTTGAAACTTTGGAGGCTGATACCCATGAGGCATGCGCAGACTGTCGATCCTCTTAGTATAAGGCTTGATGTAGCGCCCACTGTTTGTCGAGCTCTCACCTAACTGTCTTTTGATGGTCTTAGCTATCAACTCCTGGAGTTTCTCTTCAGTGTAGGCGCCAAACCCCTTGTTAGGCTTTCCATTGTCATCTGCATCCTCATCAGTTTCACCATCCTTTCGGTATCACTAGGCTCGCTGTGAGTCTTCCTGTCGCGGAGTTCTAACACTTCTTTCTGAAGTTCATCAATTTTCTTGTTCTTTTCATCGTTCTCCTTCATCATCCTTTCAAGGAGCTAATTCATGTTTTGGACTTGTTCTTCAAGTGTAGAACCAGCAATCACCATGAATGACGCGCTAATAGGAGTGGAAACATCTTTCTTTCTTGGCGACGCCCTAGGTTTGCAAGGGGAAGCGCTGTTGTCGACCTTAAAACTTCGAGTCTCCTCACGCGAAGGAGTGGAGGCAGAAAGGATGGCTATAGCAGCGGCAGCTATGAAGCAACAAAGATTTTGCGTGGCCTGGTAGGGACATGCGCAGAGCGTAGGCTGGTAGCATCAGTGTTGATAGCAGCTTTCTTTGCCATTCCTCTAGTGCAGATGCCTACTGATTGCACAACTGGGGAGGTAGCAGCAGTGGGGGTACCCTGCACTATAAATGCGTAGGTCTTCTTAAAAGCGTTGGATGCGGTGTCTTGCTTGGTAGACATCTTCGAGTAGACTTGGCTTGTAAAGTTGTAGAGATGAGAGGTAGAGATTTTCACGTCGGGTTCACCAAATTTGTAACGACGGATTTTGTATTACGATAACTGAAATACAAAACACAGAAACAAAATAAGTTTTTATTAATATCAGAAAATTTCGTGTACAATCTCTAATAATCCTCTGATTCTAACTAGCTAGACAAACATGTTACACGTGCACGATCCACTTAAGGGGTGTGCGTGCGTTTTTGTTGAAGGGGGGGTCACGTGTAGAGGGTGGATGCACTCTACGCGTCACGTTGACTTGTATTCTTGAGAGGGTCGAACGACTTGAATCTCTAGCTCTTGAATGTTTGAATGTTTGAATATTAGAGTTTGAATGTTTGAATATTCGTGTTTGAGTGTTTGAGTTTTTTTGCGCAGGCGGCACGAATTTGTTGTGCTTGTTGACTGCTTACGATGAATTTCACGAGATTTTCAGAGAGAATTTCAGAGCTTTTCTTTTTTTCGAGTTTTCTTCCCGTTTCTTCCCTGCTCATTTTGAACAAACTTCGCTCTATTTATAGAGAAAAGTTTGGGCTTCGGTGGGCTTTGGGCTTCAGACCCATTTTCGGTTTGTTTACGATTTTGGCCCAATTTGGCTTCTGTTTGGACCCGAATAACTCAGAATGACCCAAATTTGATTTTAAAAGGGACAGAGATAAATTAATTGAGTAATTTATTTTTTATTAACTCAATTCAATCCATTTCTGTATTTTCCACACTTAAATAAATTTTTAGTGCCGACACCCATCATCACAAGATACCTAGCACAACATTAACTTTAATCTTTGGACATAAAATTAACTTATAAATGGTCATCTTGGTGTAGTGATCAAATATTAACAATAAACTCTTGTCAAACATTAAGCCTTCCTTTGGGTCGACTCAATATTCACATGAAAACCTTATAATTGTTACATATTTACCACCACAAGTATGACTGAACTTCGGCCAAATAATAGCCTTCCTTTGGGCCGACCATTATCCGCATGAAACTCAGTCACACATCATAATCATAATATCTAAATTATTCAACTTACATAATAGAGGTTACTTTGGCAATTTATTGTGTCGATCAAACAACCTAAAATGTTAGACCAGTTATTATAAATCCATATGGCCAATTATTAATAATTTGAAAACAAGTTTATAATTGACAAAACATTATTCTTTATTTGTAGAATCAGAATACTTAACCAAAATATATATTTGCAAAATCATTAACAATTAATTAACATGACAAAGAAATATCGCCCTAACTTATCTCTTACGTCCATACCCAGATAAAAATAAAAACAATAACATAATAACTTGGCGACCAAAACCATTGCCCATCTGCAAAGCTAATTATTAACCATAGCATAAACAAAAATAAACTTGTGCATTTTATTCACTAAGATGGGCACAAACCTAATTTAAGTCCGTATAAACTTGTTATTCCATCAACAATGGAAATCCACATTGACATTACCACATATCTATATCGTCATTTTGATATTTAACTGCCTTGCATAGAAAATTAGGCACATCTTATAAGAAACATACAATTAGAACCATAATAACGTATGGGTCAAACCCTTTTAAATTATGTACCCAAAACCAAAGCTTTAAACATACCAATTGTCCCCAAATTGTTTAAGAGTATGACATACTAATTTCAATCTATCAAACACAAACATGCAAAACAACAAAAAAATCTTACAAGATGTCGCCTAGCTATACAGATTCAATTGATTATGTCCGCCGAATTACCACGTCAAAACACAATTAATAAACCATTAGTTTATCAAAGATTAAACCTTCCAAAACCCTTATAAAATCCCAAAAAAAAAAATCATCGCCAACATGAATAAACATGAGTAAATTATATGGACAACATGCAAATACGAGGACTTAAATAATTATCAAGACCAATCTTAAAGCATACCATCCCAATTGCAAATACGAGGACTTAAATTCACGTCGTATCAATTAACTCCATCTCAAATAATTTATTATGAAGGTGGCTCTGATACCACTTGTTAGACTTAATCATTCTATTAATAGCATAAAATTCATACTAAATTATTCGGTAAAGACTAGATGCGGAAGCGTACCTGATTACATGACGAAAGGTTGGGATGAACCGTCTGAAGGGACGGTCTTTGGATTAGGTCTTCTAGTAGACACACATACCAAAGAAATCTCTCTACTGATAGACACACATACCAAAGAAATCTCTCTACTGATGGGATGCGGGGAGATTAGGTTATTGTGTGCTACTAGGACCATAACCCTAGGTGACTATATATAAAGTCTCATTAGTTTAGTTTAATGCGTCCATCATACATTAGAAACATAATGGGTATCTACACTTAGATAATAGCCAGACCCATACTTTTAAGACGTACATAAGCCCGTATTTAATACACCGTAGTGGATCACTTTATATTTGGGCTCAACTTAATTGACAGTGTTTTTAAATACAATTACTACCGAATAAATAATTTGTCCACGTATATTATTGTATTACCCATAATTCTTACAAAAATAGGTTTTGAGCTATTTTTTTCGTTTAAATTGGCAACATGAGTAGATTTGTCGTATTATTTAACAACACTCCTACGGAATTCAGGGTATTTCCCATCCACATCAATGGTAACACTGCTTTTGACACTATTTGTGTTCATAGAGAATTTTTGATATTATTCTTAATTTATAAAACAAAATATAATCATGTGAGTTCTTGTTTAGTTTATCGTCATAAATCTATAACAATATCAAATTTTTATAATTTTTAATAATGTGCAACTAAAAATATCCACATTGAAAGAGAGTTTCGACATGTGTGATAAAAACAATTGTGCCTTTGGTGTGGATGAGGGAGAGTATACCATCCACATCCATCCTCACATTTTTTCCATTACTTTAATTTTTTTAATCATTTCTCTATCCTAATCATCTATCCACCTCACTTTTTCTCCCATCACCAAATTTTACTCATTTTTTCCCACATCAATTAACCATCAAGTTTTTCTCTTTCTTACTTTATTCTACCCCACACATTTTTCAATTAACAAAAAACTAACATTAATTTCATTTATAATTTTGTGTAAGTTAATTATAATCGTAATTAGTTAATAATCGTAATTAAAAATCGTACTTTTATATAAGAGGACATTTTTTTATTAAAAATCATAAAGCACTACAAATTTTAACTTAATAATACATAAAATAGTAAGAAACTTTGATTACAATTTGCTTATTTAAATACTTTAATTTGCACGTCCGTATCGTTGCCAAATATGCTCAACTAGATTTTTTTTTAATGACAAGTGCGTGTTTCTAGAAAGCAAATTCTCGCGGTTTGCTATATATCTATCAATTTCAATTTGATAACCCGCTCCGTACTCTGCGTC
The DNA here is from genome assembly GCA_029255685.2 of Silene conica. Lineage (NCBI taxonomy): Eukaryota > Viridiplantae > Streptophyta > Magnoliopsida > Caryophyllales > Caryophyllaceae > Silene > Silene conica. Next base: position 13,687,683 of record CM055320.2, read on the forward strand.
TTGAACTTGTGAATGAAGATTCTCGTACTCTGAATAATCTGCATAATTAGCATACGTATCACGTTCATCTTCGACTATCATGTTATGTAATATAATACATGTCGTTATTATCTTATTTAACATGGACTCTTTCCATGTTAAAGCCGGTTTTCGAATAACCGCGAATCGTGCCTGAAGTACTCCAAAAGCACGCTCCACATCCTTCCTTGCAGCCTCTTGTTTTTCAGCAAACAACTTATCCTTAGGTGTTTGTGGAAGAGAGATTGATGGTATAAAAGTTGACCATTGAGGGTATATACCATCGGTCAAATAATAACCAATATCAAATTGTTCGCCATTAACCACATAATTAATGCGAGGTGGTCGCCCGTTTAATACGTCATCAAAAACAGGTGACCGCTGCAACACATTTATGTCATTACACGATCCAGGTACACCAAAAAATGAATGCCATATCCATAAATCCCGCGACGCTACTGCTTCCAATATCACAGTCGCTTCCCCACTTCGTCCCTGAAATTGGCCTCTCCAAGCCTTAGGACAATTTTTCCATTTCCAATGCATGCAGTCAATGCTTCCTAACATGCCTGGGAACCCTCTGTATGCTCCAACCTGTAAAAGCCTTTGAAGATCCTGAACAGTTGGACGCCTAAGATACTCATCCCCAAATTGGTGAATCACAGCTTTGGTAAATCTAACAAGAACTTTCCTAGCTGTTGAATCCCCCAGCCTTAAGTACTCATCTACTCTATCAACGGCCTCACCATATGCTAATAGACGAAGTGCTGTTGTGCATTTAATCAACGGTGATAGACTCAACCTACCAGTAGCATCAGGTTTGTGTTGAAAATACGTATCAGAAGCTCCTACACCCTCTACAATACGCAGGAACAAATGTTTGCGCATTCGAAATCTACGTCTAAACATTTGTGGAGGGTAAACTGGGTTTTCAGAAAAATAATCGTTAAAGAGACGATAATGACCCTCCTCTCTGTTCCTCTCAATGTATGTTCTTTGTTTATTATTTGACATATAGTTTTCCAATATAAGTGGTATAACATTATTTGCCATATAATTTACCATATACCTGACTGCTTCGTATGTTGCAGCTCTTTTTTCCCTTCGCCTCGCCTGCCTAGCATTCTCTTCTGAAGATGTCGATGATGAAGAAGAGGAAGAAGACGATGGTGGTGAGCCATAAGGGGAAAGAGGATGAGAACTTGATGAGGGCCACATTTTTTGTTATATAGGAGAGTAATTTAGAGTTATTTGAGTGATATATGTGATAGTGAGGATGAATGCTTTATATAAAGGTAATAGATTAGGATAAGATAAGGTTTTATCTTGATACTAGAAGATTTCATTTAGATGTTGATAAGATTTTATGTAGATAGGATAGGATTTTGTTTGGATAAAGAGTTCTCATTCTACTTTTGTTTATAAGATAAGATATAAAAATCGAATTACAAGCACGTAGAATTTAATATATTACATTAGAAGATGACGACTTACATAATCAAAATACATTAGAATACTTTAAAAAAGTGCATAAATAAAAACTAAAGTATTACAAATTACATTACTTTATAATAAAAACTAGTACAAAATATTATAATAGTTCTCTTATTAGTTTATCCTTCAGCTCTTCCATTTCCGGAGTCAAACACGGAGTATCAAGTAGTTTGCTAAGTATAGACCAATTAACTTTCTTATTTTTCACCCTTACTTTCTCTGCATCTATGACGAGCCTTTTCGCCTCCATATCTTTATCAGTACTCATAGTAAAATCCAAATTTTTCGCAACGTCAGTAAAATGACTTACCTCTTCGATAACAGTTTTCATCGCTTTCTTACATTTCTTAGCCGCATTTCTACCAATTAGACGAGTAGTAGATGCACTTCCATCTTGTACGGAGCAATCCGGGGAGAACCCTTCATCATTAAGCCTAGACCTCTTACCACTACTACCAGTTTCGGGTGTAGCGACATTTGTGGGAGTGGTTGGATCTTCTTGTTGGACACTCTTTCCCGGGTTACCGGAGTATGGAGCAATGTATTCTTGCCATTTTCTACATTGTTTTAATATGCGCCAAGCATGTTCATAGTTGAATTTCCCCTTATGAAATTTATGCGCCATTTGAATGACATCGTCTTCCGACATCCCACTTGTCGTCCTCCGATTAGCTTCTGCAAAACAATCACCCCATACCATAACGGCTTTGCATATACGACGCATTCTGCAACTAAGAGAATTGATATTCTTCTCTCTAATTCTAGTTGGTTTGGAACGACGAATATCTTCATAATGAGATTCCACTTTAGCCCAAAGTGCCTCTTTCTTTTGATTAGTGCCAACAATACTATCTTCCGAGACTTTCACAAACGACGAAACTAAAGCCTCATCCTCTTCCCGAGTAAATTGTTGTCCACTTTGACTCGATGTCTCATTCTTAACGTTACCTAATTCTTCAATTTCAATATTTTGTTGAAGAGTATTTTGAAATTTGGACTTGTTTGAGAAGAATATGGATGGTAATTATTTTCTTGCGATGAATAATCTTGATAAGGTAGCATATTAATATTTGGTCGATATGGTGGTGGTGGAGGGTTAGAATAATTTTGTGGAAATGGGAGATATGGAATTTGTGGGGGATATGGAATTTGTGTGGATGGCGGATTTTGTCGGATAAACGGATTTTGTTGACGATACGGATTATTATAAGTTTGTTGAAATTCATTCCACAATTCCAACGTTCTAGGGTCGCTAAAATCATACGGCGGACGTGGATTATTTGGATCCATAAAATAGATAAATATGAGAGAATAATAAGTAATATGTAAATTAGAGAATATAGTAAGATAGATAAGAAGAAATGAATGATAAATTGTGAATAAATTTACCTCTATTTATAGAGGTTGTACATTGAAAAAAAAAGTAGACGTTGAGAAGTATCTGTTATACATTTAGCCGTTGAACATTGTCGTTTAAAGCAAAATTATGCATTGGGTTATGTAAGTTGGAACACAAATTAAATAGATAGAGTGCATTGGATTGGGCAATTTTGTCTTCTAGCTAAATTAAAAGCCATCAGAAAGTTGAAGGCCATCACTTTTATTCAACAAAGTGATGATGGATGTGGGACTATTCACTATCACTTTATCAAGTGATCATCAATATTACATGCGATGCACATGGTCTAAGATCATTAATTATTTTACACAAATTCTCAATTGTGACGGAACTACCCATCGCAAGCTTGCGACGGGCCAAATACGTACCGTTTGTTACAAAAACGGAGTCAGGTCATGTATTTATGAGAAGTTGATTGCGGTCGCCTTTCCTCTGCTCCCCTTCTTCTCTCATTGTACTATATTCTTATTTAATTCCAACTATGAGATAAGAAGTAGCATTTATTACACATACAATCAACATGCATGCTGCCGCCATTTTGTTCAAATTGTTTGCTCCCTACTCAACCGAGTTATCCTATCAGTTCAGATTCGTGAAGGGGAAACGCCCTTCACTGTATATATGCTTACACATCTTGTAACCTATATGCACACCCGCAACACATACATGACCAGCAGAAACATACGTTTAAATATTCGTAAAACTTCATAACAATAGTACCACTTTGTTTCACATTTCCGTTCACAATTCCACACCTCCAACAAAGTATATCATGCGCAAAGTTACCACACACAACATATCACACTCACATATATACCCTATTCTATCCTTAGTGACCAAATAAAAAGCGAGTTTGCGGTTTCGGGACGTCTCCCAAACCTTTGTGGTAGCCTCACATACCTCTACTTGGGTTCATTTTATTTAGACACACCTGAGTTCATTGGGGTTCAATGGTTAAGGTTCCAAGGTCGTCGCTCTAATACCATTTGTAACACTCTCATAATCCAAGACCTTTAAGAAGTATCATCAGACAATGAAAGTGTCCTGAGGTATAATATTAAAGTAAATGTGCAAGCAACTTATTATAAACATAACTAAAGTGAATACAACCATCTCAAAAGAATATTAAAAACAACAATGTATGTGGAACCTAGGTATAACGTAACTGTGACTAAACAACAAAATATGTGATTTTCTATGCATTTTTATTGTTGTCCTACCTAAACAAGTGAGTGTATTTAACCGTCGCAAACTTGTGACGAATATACCCGTTACAAAAGAGACCTATTGTATTTTGTATGTTATAAAAAAATTAACCCGTACATTTCTGCACAAGATTTAAACTAATAAAATTGAAAGAGATGACTTCAATTTCTTTTTAGAAAAAATCTTATTATTAGTGAGAAACTACGGGCTATTACTTTGAGGTCTATTAATTTTTATACACTTGACACGTGGCGACGATCCAATAGTTAATCTAGGGAGACATGGATTGATGACGTGACTCGTCTCCCAACCACAGGATCAAATTGAAAGTAACACAAATAACAAGTTGGGAAGTACACCTAAATACCCCCGCAGTTTTTCCCATAGGGGTTTCTCGCGTCACCAAAAATCGTTCTTCTCATCTCATATCTTTCTTGCTTGATAAATCTAAACTAAAATTACACCTAAATACCCAAAACATCACTTAAAATTATTATAACCCTACTTAACAACTTTGATAATTTTTGACCAAAATAAACATTATCCGTTTTCAGTTTATGACGAATAGTATTCGTTTTCAATAAAACTCTTTTTATATAAGAAATTAAATTAGGAAAATGTATGTCATGTTTTGTTACATGTCTCTCTGTCTGATGAGAGGGTGGTTGTCCAGTTAAATTTACGTACACGTCTATATGCGATGACAATTTAATTAATCACTTAATTATTTGAGGAATTATCAATGATTGGGCAATTATTATATTGAAAGACATACATTATATAAGCACTAAGCAGGTATTTGAGCTGAAAAATCTATACTACATTACTACCTAACTCCAAAATGCACAAACATAAGACAGATTTGGTTTAACTTTAAGATGGAGAATGATAATTCAATTGTAATTTAATATGGCTATTTTATGATAAAAAGTTACCCGAATAAAATTTGTTTAGTGATTCTCTTTTTATTAAAAAAAATTGGTGAGATTTAACCTATTTTCTTAAAATGAAGTAGATTGATCTGATTAAAGTGAGAATTGATATAAGTATTTTTGTAATATACTCATACATACTACAATGATAAATATCATGTCATTAGTGCACAATAATTATTGTTAGTGCACCTAATCGATATACAAAAAGTATTTTAATTTGATTGAATTATTTAGTTTAAATTAAGCTTAAAACTTTGTGAACACAAATACTACACTACGACTAGAGCTGGACAACGTAGCGGGCCAGCCCAGCCCAGCCCGACCCAGCCCTGTTACGTGGGCCAATTTTTGTAGCCCACACAGGGCTAGGGCTGAGTCAGCCCAGCCCGGTAGTGAATAGGGCCAGGGTCAGGGCCGAATTTGGTCAGCCCAGCCCTGTTCGCAGCCCTGTGTGAAATGCAGCCCAGCTTAGCCCGGCCCGGCCCACTAGTAAAACTAACACAACTAACACAAATACAGCCCACAAACACAACTAGCAGCCCTCTAGGGCTGGGCCAGGGCTGACTTTTCCTGGCCCGGCCCAGCCCAGCCCAGCCCTATATTGTTTTAGGGCCGTGTCAGGGCTGGCTTTCTGCAGCCCAGCCCGCCTCTGGCCCGGCCCTACCCGACCCGGTCCAGCCCATTGTACAGGTCTAACTACGACGGTGGTACGTGCGACTTATAGAAAAGTGATCACTTTTTGGTATATACCTACCACTTTCGATTATATAGTAAGCGCTTTTTTTGGTTAAAAAACGACCTATTTTTTTTTAAAGTGATCATTACTGCTTTGTGAAAGTTGTAGGTGTGATGTTCAAATCATTTGAACACTAGTTGAGAAGTTCAAATCATTTGAACAATCAATGAAAAGGCACCTATATTATAGGAGTACGAGTATTAGGTTTTGTTATTCTAATTATTGATTAATTAAGAATTAAGACGAGAATGGTACAAAATATGTATGTCTGCTCAAATCATTTAAACACTAGTTGACAAGTTCTCAGAACAAAAATTCCTCTAAGCCAACTTTATTATCGTAGTAAGGCCTTGTTTTTTTTGGCTTAATTTCAGCTCTTTTCAATTTTAGTTGGTTATATTCCGTTAAGTTTTATTTACGTTCAATCAATTATTTTCAATTAATCTCTTCACAAAAGTAACTTTTAATTCAACTAAATTCACTCCACCTTAGTTCCATTTAATTTAGTTCAATTAAGCTTTACTCCAATTTATACAATTCAACTCGTTGCAGCCGCAAAGAACATGGCCTAAGTTTGGGCTTAAAATTTCCTCAGAAAAGCGGATAATTTAAAGCATATTCCTGCTGCCACGATCCTTTTTATCGGCCCGGATTCTCTCCCTTATTTGAAAAATATGGGTCGATTTTACAACTATTATATATTGAGTCTATAACTTAATATTCATTTTATTAGCATTAAATTAAAAAATTATATGAACTAAAATTAAATTGGATAATTGCACTGACATTGAATTAAATTAGCCTGTCACAAGCAAAACCTTAAATTTTCACATGAGAAAGATCATGGGTAGCCTTATTAACATGAGAAAGAAACAAATTTTCACAACTCTTAAAACACAAATTCTCATTTGTGATGGCAGTCCCTCTCCCTTTTTGTGAGAGGTCACAAGCTTGTGACGGGATTAGCCCGTCACAAGCAAAACCTTCTGTAAAAAAAAAGAGTTCCATTTTATACTATGTAGTTATTAATAGGATTTACTCAAATCTTTTGATGATTTTTTTCAATTATATACTCCCTCCGAGTCTGAGTGATTGTTCCTTTTGCTTTATGCACAAGAAATAAGAAAATGATTCTAAACCACACAAAACACCCTACCCCACACTCAATTGATTTTAGACCACAAAAAAGTTACTAGAAAAGGAAAGAGGAACAATCACTAAACTCGCACAAAAAAGGAAACAGGAACCATCACACAGACTCAGAGGGAGTAGTTTTTTTTAAAGTTTAGGTCCTTCTGCTAATATAGATGACACCATATATAATCTATGTTGATATAATATTGAAATTTACAAAATATTCACCGTGATTAAATCCAGTGTTTTGTATAATTAAAATGTTTTGATAGAAGTGGATTAATTACGTGCTCGTTAAAATATTTATATTTAAACTATGCAACTTACATTGGACTTAGAAAGTAATTTGTTGTATAGTTTTTTTACGTGGTTGCTCAACAACATTTACTTTTTCATGTACTTACTTAATTATTGGGAGAGGGTAATTAAATCAATAAGGAGAGGGAAGGTCCCTACCACAAAAGAAAAAATAATAATTTTTCTATTTTAATAAATTAAGAACCAATCAAATCACTTTAAATTCTATCCGTATAACTTTTATGGTATAGAGATTACAAGTTAGCAATAATAACAACTTAACAACGTATATATCTAGGGATGCTGATGAGTCGAGTCGAGCCCGAACTTGGCCTTGCCCGGCTTAGGCTCAAGAACTCAAACGTGTTCTTGAGCCGATCTCGAGCTTACCCGAACTTGTAAAAATGTGCTCGTTATCAAGTTTGCGAGCTTTAACACGAGCTCGAGCTCAAATTGAGCCTTGGTTATTTTTTAGATTTTTTTTCTTCCAATATTTTCAATAACAAGGTTTAAAGGTTAAATGTAAAATATTTGCAAATCAGCCAGACATTTAATATATGTCATACAAAGATATATAATCATGATAAAATATTTTTATAAAATATGAGCAATTTTCTATATAATCACACAAGTTCGAGCCGCTCACGAGCTTTTCGAGCCGAGCCAACATTTGTTCGATTTATCTCGTTAAGCTAGAGCCCAAACTCGAGTCAATCTCACACGAACCGAGCATTGACCGAGCCGAGAATTGCTCATTAACACCCCTATAAATATTCACATGAAGTTAATTTTTAACCAACTATAATTTCTCGGTGACTTTTCAGCCAAATATATATATAAATTCTTAAGTGAAATGGTCTTTCATTAATGTTAGTGAGATACCTTTTTTATAATAGGTAGTTATCATTTTTATTTAATTTTATCTTTTTCTTTTTAATTAGATGTTTGTTTAGTCAGACTTTGTTTTTTCTGCCTTAATTCAACTCTTTTCATTTCTGCTCAACATTATTCAGTTTAGTTCAGTTTATTTTCATTATGTTCAATTTAATTAATCTTTCACAAATTAACTTATTTCAACTTTATTCAATGTAGCTAAGTTCTATTCAATTAAGTTCACTTCAACTTAGCTCTTTTAAGTTCAATACAGCTCCTTTCCGTCGAAAAGAGCATAACCTTATTGATCGTCTCTCATTAATATTGTGAAAAACGCTATTTTAAGAGACTTACTATCAAATATAATACTCCACAACAAAGGTTTATAGTCCAAACTTTTTGCAGAAACTAATAAACGATGAAATTAATTGGTAGAGATTCATTTTCTCCTAGTATTATTGAAAGTGACATATCAAACCAATCTTCCTTAAAATGTGTGATGACCACAATCTCATTCTTGTTTATAAAATTGAAAACGACTATACAAAGACAAATTAATGCATTTATCCAGGCTACAAATGTCCAACACAAGGTGAAAAAAAACTGATTTATTTGTGTAGACCTTGAGCGAGACCGTTACGGTTATATGTTTAAACTTTTTTTTTTTATCAAAGATACAGGTTAATAGTATATATTTTCATTTTTGATAAACTTTAAGCCATTTAACATTAAGGGATCATTTGGTTCGATATGGGAAGATAAAATTCTCGGAAAGATTAAATTCATATGAACTTGAAAACCACGTGAATTATGTAAATGTTGTTTGGTTGAATGCAAGAACTTCAATTCATGCGGGAACTCCTACTTACCTAGCGGGGGCTAGGTAATTGACTTCGTATATTATGTAGAAATTAGAGTTCCATAGGAAGTTCGAATAATTCCCATGAATTGGGCAACCAAACAAGACTCAATTTTCGCACTTCCATGATTTTCCAATTTCCGTGATTTTAAAAACCAACCAAACAACCCTGAAAGTGTAGACAAATTATTAATGTTACAATTGTTCGAATATCGTCATCATTCGTTTCTTTTATCCTAGATAAATTGACAAAACAACCATATTTTAGAAGTAAAAATGTCTCATTGAATACTCAAAAATCATTTTTAAAAACAATACAACTTTTTATAAGCGGAGAATTTTAATACCATTTTGTTTTAATGATTGTTGAATTGAATTGAATCTTCCTAAATTGAAGTGAATTTAAATAAACGAACATATTAATATTGAAAATGAGTCGAAAAGTACAAAGGTCCTTATCGTTTACGAGGAAAGTAAAAGTTAATGACTGTCCTATCAACTATAAAAAGCTACACAATTTTTTAGCTACAAAGCCTACAATCACTACAAAATCAATTACTTGAAGAATTTTATTTGTGATTTCTAAATAAGGCTCAATAATAGTAAAATTATTAATTACTAAATTGGGGTGAAAGTAAAACTAAGTTTCAAAAATGGATTTATATGGGGTATAACTTTTTCTTATTTTCATTTTTTATTAAGAAAAATAAGTAAATATTATTTAAAATCACTTAATCACCTCGTAATTTTGGCAAATGCTCTACGACTTTGTACTAAAGTTGTCAAATGACACATCTTTGACGACTTCCAAACGTGGAGAAATATATAAAAAAATGAACTTGAATTAAAATTGTTAAATGCTATGTAATTTTTTTTAGAGTTTTAATATTGTAAACAAAGTTGTTGAGTAATTCAATAACTATTACGGAGTATTTTACATCCATGTTCATGCTATATTGTACTGCGTATTATTGATTAGACATAAAATACATTTTTGATAATTACAATATTGTACTCCATATTATTGTCTTGTTGATTAGACATAAAATACATTTTTAATGATTACAATAACCCAATTTTAATCCTCCTAACTTTCTTTTCTACTACCTCCATCCCACCGGCCACTTTTAATTTTTCACAAAGAATAAAGAAAGGGAGGACACCATTCGAGGGGAGTGTTATAACACATTAACACGACAAGACAATAATGAAATTGGATGATGAAATGAGCTATTAGAGGCTTGCCTAACATAAAAATGTACACAAATAAAAAAAACACCCTAAAAAACTGTTAAACAAATAACCGGGATTTAAAGAGTATTATTTTTCATTCGGGGAAGTGGCAAATAAGCCCCATACGTTTACTATTATGTGCAAGTTACCCCTCAACTTTCAATACGCGCAAATTAACCCCATAATTTCATCATTTGGTGCAATTCAGTTATATTATTAAACTTTTATAATTTAAAACATAAAACCTGAATTAACATGATTATTAATTTGTGAAAACCCAAATCTACCCTTCGTTTTATCACCTACTATACCACTACCTTTGTACCACCACACCAAAATCTTCACCACCTATAACCACCACAAGCAAGAGATTATCTCAAATCTACCATCAACCACCACAACAAGTTTGACACAGTCCACCTCCGACCGCCCTTGTTACTACTAAACTAACTAAGTTGCGTCCTTGGTGTTGGATGACATGTGCCTTAGGTCGACATCGCGTGGGTCAGGGTATTGCGCCAGTGAAACTGGATTGTTTCGGTTTCGTGGGTTGAAGAGGGTGTCACATGGTAGTGGTGGTTCACCGTTCACGTAGTGGTGTTGGAGGTTTAAGTGAGAGAATATGTGAAGGAGTAGATTGGTCAATTAACTAAATTTTTCTTTAAAAAAATGAAAGAAACTAAATAAGAAATAAATAAGAAAAAGGAGAACAGGTGAATTAATTAAATGAAGTCAAATTGCACCAATTGTTAAAGATACGGGGTTAATTTGCACGTAATGAAAGCGGTGGAGTTTATTTGCATATAGGTGTAAACGTATGAGGCTTATTTGCCAATTTTCCGATTTTCCATTCAACATGAAGTTTATTAGTGATAGACAAATTCAACTTGAAAATAGTCTTATTTTGACATTAATTGTTTTTTTTTTGTGTTGATTAGGAGTATCTACACCGATAATTAGGATAATCTTCTCCAAATACGGAAAACAATTTAATAAAAAAATTTGACATTTTTTCACACAAGTTAAAAATCCAATAAACTACTTATTCAACAAATAAAAATCGTTACCCGTTAAACTAACTGAAATTTTATGGTACAAAAGTTAGAGGAGAAGCCTGAGGAAGAACTAACAAAGATTCTGATTGACTTATTGGAATTAAATTACCGTTAGTACGACAAATTCTGTGACACTCACTCCCAAAATCACAAATTCACAACATCTGTTGCCATTAATTTAATATAATTACACCTCTCTTCCCTCTTTAAAAGCCAACATAAAATATCAACTTTGCTTTCAACACCAGCATCAACATACATAAAAAGTACACCACTTTTTCGTACTGTGATGAGCTGAATGCAACAAGGTTGAAGATATATTCAACAAATCAGTAAAAATGGCGGGAAATGACTGGGTTAACAGTTATTTAGAGGCAATTCTTGATGTGGGTCCTGGTCTTGATGATGCTAAATCATCTCTTTTGCTTAGAGAAAGAGGCAGGTTTAGTCCTACTCGTTATTTTGTTGAAGAAGTTGTTTCTGGGTTTGATGAATCTGATCTTTATCGTTCATGGGTTAAGGTAATTAATGCTAATTATATGATTATATTAAGTTTTGTTGTGTAAAGTTTCTTGCTTTATTGGTTTAGTAAATGGTAATGTATGATTGATCTCAGAATTAGTTGTCATTTGCTGTGTTCTCAGATTTTGGGGTGCAAAGTTACTTGTTCTGTATGCGATTTTCATCTTTGGTAGTTAGGAAACCGCCTCTTTGTGGAGTAAGACTGCGTACATCTGACCCCTTTACCCTGCAATTTGCGAGAGCCATTGAGAAACTGGGATAATGTTGTCATTGTTGGTTAATAATGCTTTGTTTTAATTGTTATTATGTTGGTTTGTTCTGAAATTCTATGGTGGAAAGTTGCTTGATTGAGGTTTTGATTGTTGCATTTAAGTCATTTTTTGAGGAAAAGTTCAATAACTATTGTGTGAGATGGTCTCGCACCATGAGACGGTGCATTATATAAAAAGAAAACTCATTTATTAGTATTAAATGAGCAAACGTTTTATAAAAATGGACCGTCTGAGACCGTCTTATTCTAGAATTTGTGCGAAAAGTTTATTTTCTTGATCAAGTAAATCTGTTTAATTGTTTGCTTTTGTCAATAGAAAGTTAAATGATTGGTTGAGTTGTAGCTTTAGCCTTCTAATTGTGGTGATTTTGTTGTAAAGTTTTGATTTTTATTTGGTAATGGTTTGGTTGGTTGATGATGGTTTAGGCACAAGCGACGAGGAGCCCACAAGAGAGGAATACTAGACTGGAGAATATGTGTTGGAGGATATGGAATCTGGCTCGTCAAAAGAAGCAGGTGCCTTGCATATTCTGTGCATTTTGTCTTTTGGGTTGTACTTGAATCTCTCAAAGTAGTGATCTTTGGTCGATTAATGAATTGCTTTCGGTTGCTGTTAGCTGGTAGTGATCCCTTAGTTTGTCGAGGTTTAGGCCGGTTATGATGTAGTCGGTCTTCCCAGTTCAAGTTGCCTAATTCATTATAAATGCGTAAAATCTGATACTGGATGTGCTCATAGTAGAGTATCTGATATATTGAGTTTTAGCAACACCATGATATGAATACACTCGGTCTTACTTCTGACAGATTGCGGCACGTGGAGAGGTTCTTTATGCAACAGCTGCCAATAAAAAAATTATTAAAGAAAGAAGTTGATTAATTTAGAAAGGTTGTTCTAATTATAGCTGGAGTATTGGTCAATAATGATCTGTTGATTGCTCAGTTCTGATGGTATCATTTGATGCTGGTTTTTGGTTGGTCTTTGTATGTTTTGATGAGTTTTTTTTTTTTTGTGGGGGCATATTCTTTAATCTTGGTTCATTGCTTTTTCTCCCCCTGATATATTATACTAAATTGCTGTTTGAAAGCGAAATAGACTGAAAAGCCTAGATCTTTAATCACTTTGATAACTACAGGAATAAGAGAATGAATTAAAAGGTGTTTACACTGATGGTGACTAATTTTGTTTTTCATGTTTTCATGACTATTCTATTACTATTGGTTCAATTTGACATTTTCTTTTTTCATTTTCAATTTAACCGACATGAACTTTCATAGACGTGGAGATTTGGGGAGGTTTCAAATGTAGCCGGCCTTCCAACTGTTGCCTATTTTTTGTAAAGGCGTAATATATGATACTCGACCTGCTCGTGATAGAATAACTGGTTGTGAGATATTAGTATACATTCAAACTGATTCACAATCCACTAACTGGTTCAGATAATTAGGTAACTCAGTGATCTTACTCCTTAAAAATTGTGACATGTGGAGAGATTGGTTATGCAAGACCAGCCGGTAAAAATATACACAGTATAAAAAAAAGTTGAATAATGAAGGGTTGTTCTAATTATAGCCTGGTTATTTGTCAATTTTGCTCTTTTGCTCCTCTGGTTCTTATGGTATTATTTGATGCAGATTTTGGGTTGGTCTGTTTATGTTATGAATTTTGTTTGTGGGGAATATTCTCGGTTCATTGTTTTTTTTTTTCCGATGGTATATTAAAGTGCTAAGTTCGATAACTTCGATTTAAAATCTATAAAACCCCTTTGCCTTTCATTTTTTGTTTCCCTCCATTTTTATTTTTATTTTTATTTTTTTGAGATGAGAGTTCACTCACGACGGTTCCAAAGGATGATTCATGTCAGCTGACCCCAAAACATTTTGGGACGAAGGCTCTGATGTTGTTGTTGTTGTATATTAAAGTGCTGTTTGGTAGTGTAATGGACTTAAAGGTGTAGATCTTTTATCTTCACTATGATAACCTCAGGAAGAAGAGAATCAATTAAAAGGCGTTGACACTGATGGTGATTAGTTGGACTGCTTTGCCTTCTTAGAATCAGTGTTCGGTCATGCAAAGCCGTTAATTTTTGTACTTCAGTAATATTATTGTTGGTTCAATTTGACTCTTTTTCCAAGTTTAGTGGAGATCACTTTCATATGGATTTTTTCTTTACCCTGTGTGCAAGTTTTGCTTGACATATATGTATCCTTTTTGGCTTGATTTACAGCTTGAGAATGAAGAAGCCCATAGAAAGGCAAAGCGTCGCATGGAGCGAGAGAGAGGTCGTCGGGAAGCAACAGCTGATATGTCCGAAGATTTTTCGGAGGGAGAGAAGGGTGATACCATTCCTGACCGTTCAGCTCATGGTGATAATAACCGTGGTAGGTTGCCAAGAATAAGTTCGGTTGAAACCATGGAGGCATGGGCTAGTCAGCAAAGGGGGAAGAAGCTGTACCTTGTACTGATTAGGTACGTGGATAGCCTAGCTATATAAATGTAGTGGCACTTCTAAGTGAGATGTATATTTCTTACTACTCACTACTCGTAGTTTTTCTGATTGATATGAACCTATAAAAGGTAACAAATGCTTCTTCTGTCCTGGTTTATTTTGCACAAAGAATATGGGAAATAATAAGACGTGGGCAATTGTAAAATGATGAGATGTGTGGTCGTAAACCATGGTGTCCACAAATAACATACATAAAAAGTAAACAAGAAATTTTATTCATGGACAAGGAGTTTATTTTATATTGCTTGTTTGATTATTCATTGATTAACCACATACCTGCAGTCTCCATGGTCTCATTCGAGGTGAAAATATGGAACTTGGTCGTGATTCTGACACCGGTGGTCAGGTAACTTCTGAATCAGTGAGTTTGCGTTACGATACACAGGTTTTAGTGACATACTTTAATCGCCTATTTCGTTCACAGGTCAAATATGTTGTTGAGCTGGCAAGGGCTCTTGGCTCAATGCCTGGAGTATACCGAGTTGATCTGCTTACAAGGCAAGTTTCAGCTCCTGATGTGGATTGGAGTTATGGTGAACCCACCGAAATGCTCAATCCAATTGAAACCGAGGATTCTAATGATGACGATAATGACGGGGAAATGGGAGAGAGCAGTGGTGCTTATATCGTTCGAATACCATTTGGACCAAGGGATAAGTACGTCCCAAAAGAAGAGCTCTGGCCACATATTTCAGAATTCGTTGATGGTGCTTTAAACCATGTTGTCCAAATGTCCAAAGTCCTTGGTGAACACATTGGTGGTGGGGAACCCATTTGGCCGGTTGCCATTCATGGTCATTATGCCGATGCTGGTGATTCTGCCGCGCTTCTTTCTGGTGCTCTAAATGTTCCAATGCTATTTACTGGACACTCTCTTGGTAGAGACAAGTTACAGCAGCTCCTCAAACAGGGTCGAATGTCTAAAGAAGATATAAATAGCACATATAAGATAATGCGTAGGATTGAAGCTGAAGAGCTGTCACTTGATGCTTCGGAAATAGTAATCACTAGTACAAGGCAAGAAATTGAGGAGCAGTGGGGATTGTATGATGGATTTGATCCCCTTCTAGAACGTAAATTGCGTGCAAGGATCAAGCGTGGTGTAAGCTGTTATGGAAGGTTTATGCCTCGCATGGTGGTATGTCAATCTGAACTGTCAATCAGCTAGTATGCAATAAGTTCCTGAAAACTGCAAGTGTTTATTAACTTATTTGTTGCTAACTTATCTTAATTGATCGTGATTTGCTTCTATTTTTAATATTGCTTAAGTAATCTTCTCGAAAATGTTTTCCTAGGTGTCCCTCTTATCCTGAAAAGAGAGAGCTTTAGTTGTGTAGCTTATCGATTCATCTTTGATAACAATGCATTTAAGCCAGCTGCAGTTCCATGACGAATGGAACTCCGTTATTAGTTGGAAGTGTCACGTTAGTTCCTTCATGTATTTATATGACTTGTTTTCTGGATCTAACTCAGCTTATTGCACTTTTTCCCTTCTAACACTATGTGCTGTTGTGCTAATGTGCTATGCGTCGATGTGTTTATCGGTAACTATTAGGAGATAGGGAATACAAGGATGACTCTCTTGCAACACTTTGTTACTTTGCTTTGTGTGTTAAATTAATATGCGAATTACACACTGCAGGTAATTCCTCCTGGGATGGAGTTCCATCATATTGTTCCACATGAAGGAGATATGGATGGTGAAACAGAGGAAAATGAAGAACATCCTACGTCACCCGACCCGCCTATTTGGACTGAGGTTTTTGACTTGCCTTTCATTTTCAATCCCAAATTTCTCCTTTTTTTCCTTGTTTGTTTGTTTCAATGGATCCCTTTTTTGCATGTCATATTCTTAAATTTCCTTTTGCAGATAATGAGATTCTTTTCTAACCCAAGGAAGCCTATGATCCTGGCCCTTGCTAGGCCTGACCCGAAGAAGAATATTACAACTTTGGTCAAAGCCTTTGGTGAATGCCGTCCATTGAGGGAGTTAGCAAATCTGGTGCGTCTCTTGCCTAGTACTAAATGTTTTTTAAGTTGAGATAGCGGGACTTATCTCTATTCTACTCACATTTCTCTAACATCAACTTGAAAATTACTCCGTAATTTTTTGCAGGCTCTTATAATGGGTAACCGGGATGGTATTGACGAGATGTCCGGCACAAATTCTTCAGTTCTTCTTTCAGTTCTGAAGCTGATTGATAAATATGACTTATACGGTCAAGTTGCCTATCCAAAGCATCATAAGCAAGCTGATGTTCCTGAGATATATAGGTTAGCAGCAAAAACAAAGGTACTTCTTCATAAAAACTTTATTGGCATTACTACTAGTATTATATACGCGATCCTTAATAGTTTCTAAATATCTTGTCAATGTCAAGCAACAATTTGTGCAATATTTTGACTTGGTGAAAATAGCCACCTAGTTCTACAGAATCGTCAAATGTTACATTTCAACTTCAACGTGTGGATCCAGTGAAGTATTTTGAATGCTTGCCTGTAGCATGAATATATAAATTCAATGCTCCTGCAGACTTGCTCTTACCATTCTCCATAAAGTGTCGATTTTGCCCTTTTTTTTTAAAAAAAAAAGGAAGTTTGATTATGTTATTTGTGCAGGGTGTTTTTATCAATCCAGCTTTTATAGAGCCGTTTGGGCTAACTCTAATAGAGGTATTCCTCGCATCTACTTGTTTAGTTTCCTCCATATAGTTTTCATTTCAAAGTCTTGAATGAAAGAAACAAGATGGTCGTACTTGTGAGACTAATAATCCATTGACCCTATAACTGAATCGAGGAATACATAAAGACTTGGGGACTCATTGTATCTAAATACTTCCATTTTGCCTCTTCCGGTTGCAGGCAGCAGCTCATGGCTTGCCGATGGTTGCTACCAAAAATGGAGGACCTGTTGATATCCAGAGGGTAACTTAACTTGCTGACTATATCAGTCTATTTATTAAGAACCCTGTAAAACTTTTGTTTTAAGTGAGGTTATTGTTTTGATATGTATTTTTTACTCCGAAATTGTCTTAGGTTCTCGATAATGGCCTTCTCATTGATCCCCATGACCAGCAATCCATAGCTGATGCTTTACTGAAGCTTGTTGCAGATAAGCATCTATGGGCCAAATGTCGTCAAAATGGGTTGAAAAACATTCACTTGTATTCTTGGCCAGCCCATTGCAAGACATACTTATCACGAATAGCCAGCTGTCGACAAAGGCAACCACAGTGGCAAAATAATGATGATGGGCCTGACAATGAGGAGCCTGAATCTCCGAGTGATTCTTTACGAGATATGAAGGATATATCTCTTAACTTGAAGTTCTCAATAGATGGAGAAAAGGATGAAGTTGATATGGCATCTGAAAGGAAATATGTTAATAACAAAAATAAATTAGAGAATGCTGTTATGTCATGGACCAAGGGTGTCCAGAAGGATGCTCGTAAAGCTCGGTTCCCTGAGAAAGTAGACCAAGCTCCCAACCTGAATAAATATCCGGCTTTTAGGAGAAGGAAACTTATTTATATCCTTGCTCTGGATGGCCACTACGAAGATGGGCTCTCTGAGAGTTTTCGTAGAATATTTGATTCTGTTGGCAAAGAGAAGGAAGAAGGTTCTATAGGGTTCATTTTGTCGACATCCTTTTCTATGCCTGAAACTCAGTCATATTTGCTATCCAAAGGGTTTAAGCTCCATGATTTTGATGCATATATATGCAGCAGTGGAAGTGATTTGTATTATTCATCAATGAGCTCGGAGGATAGTGCGATAGTAGTAGATTCAGACTATAATTCACACATTGAATATCGGTGGGGTGGAGAAGGCCTGAGAAAGACTTTGCTTCGATGGGCTTCAACGAATACTGACAAAAATGGTGATGAAGAAGAACAAATTATCATCGAGGATGAAGAAGTTTCTACAGAATATTGCTTTTCATTCAAAATAAAGAAACCAGAAAAGGTACTTCTTCATGGTATTTTTTTTCGTGAACTTTCTATACAACGGTGGAAGCTACAAGTAATAGTCCAATACCTTTGGCGTGCACTGCGTAAAGCCCATGGCATACATGATAACCTCCAAACCACGTAAACAATAAGCAACTTCATCCACCAGCATGACAAGCTCTCACTTAGAAGTTAGGGTGGCATATAGGCTAATTGTTTGTGTAAGGGTTTGAACCTCAGTTCCTTGAGTTAATAGTTCATGTTTTAACCAACCAGGGTTCCTTGATGCATGTTATCGGCCAGTACGTAATTTGGTAAACTGAATACTCACAAGTAACAAAATGTTTCGTTTTCTGGGGTTCGGAATTATGATATAAATCAATTGCAGGTCCCGCCAATCAAGGAGTTACGCAAGTATATGAGAATTCAAGCTCTACGTTGCCATGCTGTATATTGTCAGAATGGGACCAGGCTCAATGTGGTTCCAGACTTGGCGTCCCGGTCTCAAGCGCTTAGGTAAAGCTGCATTTTCTTAATGCTTATTCAAGATTGCCCACCTAATTGACGTGAATTTGAAATCGTAAGACTTGAGTAAATGAGTTCTTGCTTCTTTCCAAAATCCTGGAAGTAGAACTTGTTATCAAATTCTTATACTATTCCGTTTATAATGTAGGAAATTACTTACATAGCACCCCCTAGGTATGCGATAATTCTCAAATGAATTGTGATCACCTTATCTTATTTGAGCCAAACAATCACTTACCCAATTCACCTTATCTTCATTGATGAACCGTTTCAACCAAAACCTTAAGGTGATGGTTGAGGCTCAACTATTATTAATAGTCCTATTACATCTTACCTGATACCACCTTACCTTGGAACAGTCTCTTTGGTTAAAGGGGTCACTTTCTATTTTTAGCTTATTTTATAAGAAGTGACTCGTATATGGACGTGGCAAACAGCTCAATCAACTCGGATATGGATGAGCTCGTTTCTTATATGCGTGAATTAAGATTTAGATTCGAGTTGTGTCATTTTTGGTTTTTATGTACGTTTTAGATGTGTTGTATAGGTTCAGTTCAATTCAAGGCTGGTAGAGTTTTGGATCTGGTCAAGTCAATTTGAGTTATCCTGATAGGGGAACGGGTACATATGTAGTACATGTCGGTCAATTCATACTAACCTTTCGGATCAAGGCACCTTTGCCACGTCTATCCATATAGTTAGTTATAAAGAGTGCCCAACTAATTATCATAATGATGAATTCTTAAGTACTAATTAGAGCATCTTATATCCAGAATGTGTGATAACAAATGAACAAGCTCTCATACTCGAATACAATATAATAAAATTTCAGGTATCTTTATGTCCGCTGGGGATTCGATTTAACAAAAATGGTCGTCTTTGTCGGCGAAAGTGGAGACACGGACTATGAGGGCTTGCTTGGAGGAGTCCACAAGACGGTGATACTGAAAGGAGTCTGCAACAATGCGTTGAGTTCGCTCCACACAAACAGAAGCTATCCCTTGTCACATGTCGTGGCACTTGACAGCCCCAACATTGTGGAGATCAATGCAGGCTCGTCCACTTCCGAATTCCGGTCAGTCTTGGCCAAATTTGGGGCGTCCGGTGCTTGATCAGAAACAGAAACCCATCCGTTTGTAAACTATGGAACTCTCTTCGCAATTCATGCAACCTGTGTTCCAGCATCTTCATTACCACAGTTAAGTTTCTTTGACAAGTAATTTCTTCCAGTAAATAAATTGTGTGTTGTCGTGCTTGCGCTGCTGTAATACTTAGATAACCATATAACTATACGTGGAATATTTACATATTTGGTTTGATCTCGCTAATAAAACGTTTCATCCACGACTCAATTGATGCTGTAATATTGAGATACTAATACAACTATCTTTCGACTTTCGAGGCTTTTATTATGTGTTGTTTACAGATACCATGTACACCCACCCATACATCTTTTTCGTGGACATTGAAACACGTTAATACTTAATACGGAATGAGGATCATCTGTCCCATTATCGTCATCCCTTTCTCTCTATGATATAGGTGAGTTGTAAAGGGAATTCAAGAACTTTATTACAATCTTTTTCGTAGACATTGAAAGACGTTAATAGTTAATACAGAATGAGGATCATCTGGCCCATGGCCATTATCGTGATCGGTTTCTCTGTTTGATAAGGGTAGGCCGGTAGGGTGACCCATCCTCATCCTATCTCTGTTTGTATGGTGATGGTAATTGGTAATATGTTGAAAACATGGAGTTTTAAATGCGGCAATAAATAAAGGGCAACAACTTGATAACATCCTAATAATGGGAAATGAAGGCCAACAAGATAATAAGCCGCATAAGAGGGTGAGATACACACTCAAACCACACACCTTTACCCTTAGGCCTTACCTACTTGCCAACCATGGTACTTCAATGTAAGTCAACTCTTGAGTCTTAAACTAACTTATTGTTGATTTATTGTTCTTACCAAGTTCCAATGAAATAAAGACCAATATATATTTTGATCTTGTTGTAGGTGTGTATAAGACGGTTTCACGCTGTGTAAAAAAATAACTCATTTGTTAACAATCAATATAAATGAATGGTTTTTTTAGCCTCTGCTGTCCGCTTTAGACCAAACCCTCGCGGATTTACTCCTGGGCTCCTCCCCAAAAGAACTTCGTACTATTACATTTTCAGGACACTTATACAGATATATTTTACTTTTACACTACCGATGTGGAATATGAGTTTGTTAATACCTCATTTATTGATAGTAATGAGCGAGTGTTTCGCAAAGAGTCAAAGGGGAGTTTTAGATTATAATAAGAAATTTGTTACAAATTAATACCCAAAAACTAATTTTATCCGAAATTGACTAAAACCCGAAATGGACTGGCGTGATCCAAAACGAAATGTGTCGCCTGTGCGACTAACCTAAAATGACCCAATCCAAATTAACCCTACCCAATGGACCCATTTGGCGCCTCTACAAAGAACCCAGGACTGCAGCATATTTGCCTCTTTGTTTGCACAAATTCTTATTTGCAACGGCACTATCCGTCGCAAGCTTGTGACGGATACCGTTTTCTCTCACAAAATACCCACTTTTTCTCTTTCTCCAACACTATTCCTGTGGTCCCCTTTCTCCATTAACTCATTTTATATCCATTTTATCTCACAAAATATCCGTCACAAATAATGACCCTTCGCAAACAAGACTTACTACTTTGTTTGAGCTTAAGTTGGCACAAACTATACCTCTTACAACAACTAGTCTGTCATTGCATAAGATCATTGTATAATATATGTTGAGGCTCTTATATGCGGTATAAATATATAACTGTCGTATTTGAGTTTCTATTAAAAACAGATAGAGTCTCGTATCAAGTTTGATCACAAAATCTATTACGGAGTATGAGATAATATTATCATGCGACGGACCCATTCTGCGCTCCATCCGAAATGAAAATAAAAACAGGTCTGGGTAACTTATTAACAGACCCATAAATACTCGTAAACGGTCACTGTACCGAGATCGGAGCTTTATAAAATGGCAAAAAGAATGCTTGAAAGAATTCCTCTGCATCAATACATAAATACAGCTTCTAAATTTCTAAAGCATTATTACAAACAGGGAGATCAATTATGAAAACCAATAAATCTTGAATATTACATTTACATCTCACACATGAAATCAATCGGCCTTAATCTATCGGCCCTAAAAGAATTTTTAACTATATAAATCAACGCTTACAAACAATAAGAAAAATAAATAATAAGAATTCAGGTGAGACCGTCTTAAATGTGAACTAGCCCATTGACCTTATAGTAAAATGAGGAACATACAAGGATTTGGGTCGCTCTTACATATAAGACCGAGTCACAAAGAGTCGCGATTTTTGGCTATAGTGAACAACCAACCTGATCTCTGTACTCCATGAATACCAAAGCAGCACCATAGTGAGTCAATGCACCGATAACCACAAACACATGAAAAATCTGATGGCTATGACCAACTAGATCAAACCAACCCGGTCTCCACCTTTCCGGGATCCTACTGACATAAAACCCGGTCCCTATAAGGTAAGATAGGGCCATGCCAGCTTCATACGCGAGGGTCAAGTTCCGTCTAGGATTAGTCCAGTTTAGGATACAAGCATGGATTGCGGGAATAATCCCAAATAGGCCCATGGATACGAAGAGGATGGCTCGGAAATTCCTGCAGTTGCCCGAGGAGAGAGTTGGGGAGACGAGGGTGGCGATGGTGAAGAGACCAAAAACGGAGATTCCGGCAAGGTATGTGAATTGCCAGAATGGTTCACATTGGAAGATATAGTACATTGCCGGGAAGAAAGAGGTGATGATCATGACTGTGATACCTGTGTAGTCCATTCGGAATAGCCATACGTTTAGCTTATTGGAGTGGCAGCAAAAGAGATGGCATACTGCGCTTGATATAAGGCAGAACATTGAGCCACTTAAGTAGACATAGAATGGCCACCTAGCTGCGCGTTCCGTCACTCCGGTTAGATGGTTTATGTGAAGATCAACCATTGTTGTCATGTCCTGAAATTATTCGTTTGTACGGAGTATAAGAATTTGAAAATATAGTTATCTTCGGATTTTGTCAAGTTTACGTATTGGGCATGGAATAGTAATGATGCAAGACGGTCTAACACTAAGAAAATCATGCAGAATTTGTGTCAGGATATCGTTAATTGTAGAATACTCCGTATGTTGCTTACCAATAAGAAATTGTTGGAATCATGGGATGAATTTGTGCCCGGCCCGGAAGGATAGGTCCTGAAAAAGGATTGGAGTGCTCAATTGAGTTACATACTTCCACACAAAATACCAATTACCAAGAGTAACATACAAGCAAGGACTAATGTCATGTGCCATGGCATGCCCTTAAGCATCAATAATGTGTAGTCTTGCCAAAGTTGTGAGGATAATAATACTTGTGACGCTTATACTCATTACATCCTCATTCCGGACCTAATACCACTTCATAATCATAAATCCGAGAAAATAAATTCAATGGTAAATCTTTTATGATCACTCAAATTAACTAATTTAACAGGTTGATCTATTTAAATCAGAATTCTCAAATCCGAAGAATGCTGCCACCCTTGTGACCCTAACCAGCTCGAATCCGGAATTCCGGACTAAAACAAGATAGTGTAAAGGGGAATACCAAAATGAAAAACCAAGTGGAGTTCAGTGATAGACTGATAGCTGGGTTAAACCTTGAAACTTGCAGAAATGCAGGAGTTGAGAGGTCACAGGTTCGACTTCGACTACGACTACCAGGTGGGGTGCAGTCCCGAAGGGGATTCAACCCCTCGTCATCAAAAAAAATGGGAGACCTACCTTATAAGACCAGTAACTACAATTTGTTGTGTTTGTGTTATTTTTTATGGTTTACCAAACTCACCTACTAAGTCAATTTTTTTAGCAGCAGGACAGCAAGCTACTTGATGACTTACAAGCTAGTACAATCTAATTAAATTACCAATTTTAGGTGGTTGACACATGAGCTTTGTTTCATGCTAATAAAACCCTTTTTTTGTTTTTTAACATCATAGCTACGTCAGCTTAATTAAAATAAGCTTAAGTTTTGTGAGAGATCGTCTCTTGTAAGTCTATTGTGAGACGGTTTGTTACGAGAACATATTTAACACGAAAAGCGAGGGGAAGACAAGTAATGTTTAAAAAATACCTAAGAAGTCCAAACAGATCAACAGCTTCAGTAACATGGGCAGCATTAACAACCGTCAATACCACAAACAGAACAAATCCAAGTAAATGCCTGCATTCAGATCAAAACACAACAATTTATTAAAAAAACAGTCAAACTAATCTGAAAAAGTCAAACACCCAACAAAATTAAGATCGTAAAAATGGTAAAACGTTGATCATTTAAGAAACAAATAAAGGGATGAAACTTTGATCAGTGCAGGTGATTATACACGGTTGTCGACGGTGGAAACTTACGTCCAAATGTTGATAGTTTCATTATGCCATTGAAACAAGCTGAAAAAACAAGTCTTCAAAGACCATTCTGCTCTATAGTAATTAACAATAAACTCATTGTCTTTCATGTAATCTGGCAATTCATCAAAACTATAAAGTTTACAGCTTTTGCAACTTTTCTCATTTTTTTCACTTTTGTTGTTCTGTTTTTCGATTTTTCTTTGATGGGTTTTCCTGTTTCTGACAACAGATGATGTAGAACTCATTTTTCAGATTAAAAAACAAGTAAAAAATTGAAAATTTGAGTGTTTTTGTTGTATAAATTTGTTGGTTTTTTCAGTTTTTTGGTGGTGGTTGTTGTTGTTAGGGAAGTGATGATGCAACTAATATAAGTAGAGGAGCATTTAAAGGGATAATTAGTTTGTTGTTAAGTGTAAGAGTCTTTAAAGTTTTGGCGAAACTAATAAATGAATGAAATGTGGGATTTGTTTGGAAAAAGAGGAAGAATTTTTCAAGGACTTTATAATAGTTGTTAGGTGATCAATAAATATTTTGGCCAACACACTTTTGTAGTTGTAGCAACATGACCTACTTGTTTTCATTGCATGTTAGTCTACCTTTTGTGACTTCAATCATGTGTCCAACAAATTTTGGATTATAAAGTTTTGAGTACTTTGCTAATCATGTTTTAGGTGGTAATTGGGTTAAGCGGGTTAAACGGGTCTGTATTTCAGGATTGAATTATGTCCGGTCAGCGGATTCGTAACGACTTATGTTGGGTCAGGTTGTAATCAGGTGATAAGTCGAGTCGGGTTTAGTTGGGCTCACTATCGGGTAAGGTTATACATCAGGTCTTTCGGTTGTGTCTGGTCAGGCCCGGTCATATCTGCTTCAGGACATATCGGGTTATGATTACGCTTGGGTCAGGATCTGATCGACTTCGAGCTGCTTAGGGGTTGGGGTAGTCGAGTCAATTCTTTAGCTCGAGTTTACGTCAATGTTTAATCGAGTCATTTAGATAGATTTATTGGATCAAGTCGGTTTGAGTATGGTTGGGTCGGGTAAGTATCAATTTCAAATCTGGGTCGGGTCATTATCAAATCGGGTAATTATGGTAATTTGTTGGGTTTGGGTCGTGTTTCGCTTGGTTGGGGTTGAAGTTTTCTTGCTTTTGCACATCAATTTATTATCTGGTCAATTTCTCCAATCATTTTACTAGTTTGAGCCGAGTTATGGTCATTGGTCGGACAAGTTATAAGGTTAGTTAATTTTATACACTCTATAAAAGGCATTTTTAATGTCTTTTTATGTCGGAGTTATATTTCGAGTTAATATCGGGTCGAAACTGGCAATCAACTTTCAGGTTATTTTTTTGTCCCGGGTTAGCTGTTGACTCGGATTGGGTTGGGTCGGGTCTGGTCTAGTCTAAATGTATATCGGGTCGATTTGGGTTATAGCCTTTTGAGCCATTTCAAGTTGTGTTCGGCTTCGGGTTGTCTTTAATCGGGTTTTGTTGAGTTACGGGTTATCATCCAACTGCCCTGTGTTGCATTGGTTTCGGGTCGGAACAATTTCGGGACATGACATTCGAGTCGAGTTAGACTTGTCAGCTTTATTATAAACATATATTTATGTATTGATAATTTCATATTAAAACAATTAAATGTATTTATTTTAGTTTAAGCTTAAAAAATTAAGGCGAATATCAATTTGATCTTATTTGGATCCTTGTTAAGTTGCTTTTGTAATCGGGTTAGAGATAATACGAAATTTCAAAATCAGGAAAATCAGTTTTAGAATCATAAGGGATTTCAAAATTATTCATGATTTCACAATTATTCTCGAAATTTCGACATTATTCTGTATAATTGGACACGTCATATATTATTTGTCTAATTTAATATCCCATATTTTCTGTATTAATGGACACTACTTATATTTGTCAATTAATGATATATCGTTTCAATGTCCATTAATAGTTTAATGATCAACTTAAAAACATCGATCCCGAATACGCCATGTGACTTTCGAAAAAAGCGTGGCACGTGGCGGATAGATATGGTGTGACATGTGGCGACGAGTGGGGAGGTCGGTGTTTGTTTTAATATAATATATGATATGATATGATGATATGATATATGTTATGATGTATGATTACATTATAGAGAAACCTTTTCACTATCTCGTAAAATCTTCACACTTCTCCACTAATTGCATCTTTATTGTCATTAAGTGCATGTTTATGACCATTAATATCATGGTTGACCCATGTTTATGGTAGTGGACTAGTGGTTTATCAACTTGGTGGTTATGGTGCTAATTAATCACTGTAAATATGAGAATTATAGTCATTAGAAAAATACATCTTCCATATATTTCTACTATATTCTCTATATGATAATTTTGAGCATATCATATGAGTTCCAACTCCTAATTGTTGAGTACACAACTTTTAGGAGTATTGTGTGACCTTGGGGAACGACGCCCATTCCGTGTACCGTAGTCGGGGCGATTTCGTTTCTCATTCAGTGACACCTTCATATCACAACACAACAACATATCGTCTCTCAATATATATTCACCCCTATAGTTGACCTTAATTTTCCCCAACAATAAGGCTGTGTTTGACAAGGCAAATAAGGTACCTGATTTGTCTTAAATGACTTTTTTGCCAAAACAATCAGGTACCTTAATTTTTTTGGGTGTTTGGCAAGTACTTGATTTGAGAGAAAAAGGTACCTAAAATAAAAAGCTACCCCAGGTAGCATTTGAGAAATCAGGTACCTATTTCATTTTCATCTACCTATTCTACCCTTGAGTGTATAACGTTAATTAACAAAAATCAAACACAATACAAAACCCTTACGTACTTCCCAAATATAACTCATAATCACCCCTCGTGAAGCTTAATTAATATTTTTTGTATGATTTTAATAAAGAATTATTTTTGTATCGCTAAAATATATTTTCGAGGGTGTATTGTTTGAATTTTTTTACCTAATCGTTATATGTTAATTATTTTCTCATTCTCTTTCAAATATATTGAAAAAACTTCCTTGTAACTTGTTAAATTTATATTTGAAATTAAGAATCTAAGAAAAAAAATTTAAGAACTGGTATGTGAAGCCCGTCTTGCCCTCAGCCTAGTAAAAACGTAACGCCGTCAACGACAATAACACAAGAATAATAGTAAAAACGTAAAAGATATCAATAATAAACCAAGTCTTCCGTCATTTTGTTAAATATCAGCTACCTTTTGAGCTAGTATCCAAACAGTTTTAACAAAAATCAGGTAGCTTTTCAGGTTTCAGGTAGCTTTTCAATTTTCAGGTACCTTTTCAGATTTCAGCTATCTTTTCAGCTAATTTTGCCAAATAGACCCTAACTTCACTAAAATAACTTTTGTCAATCAGTCATTTCCCATAATAACAACAGCAAACACTCTTTTATATAAATTTAGTGCATGTTTGGCCTTATTTATGGAAAAGAATTTTTACTTTTGTAAAAGAGTTTTTATAAAACTAGTTCTCAATAAAATTGTTCATGTTTGGCCAAAATTTTAAAAAAAACTATTTTTATCAGTTATCGTGTTTCGCCTAATTAGTTTTAATCAATTTTTTTTGGATTTTGGCGCTCAAATAATTTAAGAGCAACGTGAAAAGAGAAACATAAGTAACAATTTGCTACTTCTGTTTCTAGGTGTTTCTAGGAGTCAGTTTTAGAATTTTTGTTTAATAAAATTAGTTTTTAGTTTTTTAAAAATTAGTATTTGACCCAGCTTCTATTTCTTTGGTTGAAAAAACAGTTGAAAAGTAGGGTCAAACACATACTTACCCTCTTTTATTGTGAAACCAGAGAATTGGCCGTTTGTTACTTTGTTTAACCTTAGGGCGTCAACCTTAGGGCGTCGACAATAAAGAAGTTTGTCCACTATTTAAAAACACTAATTCTTATTTCAGATCGTAAGATCCGTTTGAAATAATAAAACGGATATTTTCTCTCACAAAATACTCATTTAGGGAGTGAGTGAGAAAATACATGGAGATTTTCACTCGTAAGAGATCTTATTATTTCAGACGAAACTTGCAGTCTGAAGCAAGAAGGCTCGACAAACATTTCGATTGCTTGACAAAGGTAAGAAGTTCATCTATTAGAATGATTGCATTTTTGTTTCCAAGTTGGTTGATAGTAAGTGGGTCCTTAGAGTCCTTACGTATAACAGTTTATTGTTGTGTATGTATTTTCTTTGTTTATGAACTCATATTATAAATTTTCAAATTTTTAATCAATTAAGAAGTTTATTGTTAAAATTGCGTTATGTATTACAAATACCCTTAAACTTGTTTGTTTACAGGCAAGTGGTGGTAGTGACAGTTACTGATCTTAAGATTACACTGATTTCTCGATATGAACTTGAAATTTTATCACCTACACACATGTTAAACAGGCTTGTTTGTTGTCCATAATAAACATGACAGTGAACATCTAATCAACGTGTCTGACCGAGTCCAATGTACCATGTAGTAACACTATTCACATGAACAATATGATTAATTACAAATTCTCGTTTGCGACGAATTAAGAACTATTTATGTGGGTAGATTAAAGAAAAGCAGAGTGTCTATGTAGTAGTAATTGATTTTGTCTTATCTAAGCACATGAACAATACTCGATCTTTCACAAACTTGTAACGGAGATGCTCGTCGTAAAGGAGACTTGTCGTTGATGAATAGATGAGTGTTTCTAGGGCGTCTAAGGCCTTGTGCAGCAACGAGCATTGAACCGGACCACCAATTTTCGTCACTGAATTTACTAGTACATTTCTGCATTCATATTTTGGATCTCATTTTTAAAACGGTACAGAGAACCTCCATTTATTTTAAGACGGTCCCGAGTGTTTCCATACTATGACATTGTAGAATACTACTCGTACTATATAGAGTGTAAATGATGGAGTAGTATTATTAGTAGGATGTAATTTGTGAACAAGTAGGCAGTAGCAACCCAAATCTGACCATTTCCTTAAGGATGTAACATCCAAGGACAACTTCCTACAACTGGAAATGGATACATCAGGTATAGAAATGCAATGCTGTATTTGTGTGTGGGACTCGACTGCTCAACTATTTTCCAGCTGCAACATTAAATTACTTTCATTCATCATCCCTAACTGTTTCAACTCCCCCAATAGGGACGTCCACAATTAAGATATCGCGTTAATAAATTGATTATCGCCATAATCTCAATTTTTGATTCTTCTTCTTTTCTTTTTAGTTTAAAGCCATCGCTTTTACAAACAAACGCTCTATTCATACGGACCTGCGCACACTTCACCAAATCGTACGCAAAAATTGACTTTTTTCGACTTTGTCACTCTCAGTTCGTACGCACATACGTGTACGAACCTGTTTGCGCCTAATACCCTTTAACACTTGTTTTTCAAACAAAATCTAATATTTGGTATAGAAACTTGTGTCTGCATACATAGTCGCTCCTTAAAATGACGTTATCCGCCACATAGACAAAAAAATTTGTAAGGGTTCAATCATAAAAACCGAGAGGTAAACAAAACCAGCATTGAAGTTACAAAGACCTAGTGACCTTACGGAACAAAAAAATTCAGGAGTCGCTTCTATTCAACAAAGTTATTTCGATGTATACAACCAACTCATGCGATTTCTTTTTGTATTTGAGACGGATTAGGATTGATATTGTTTCCACTTAAACCAAACAAAAAAGAGGAAAAGGACAGTTTCCATGTTTTCCTGTATGAACTCATAGATCTGCCTTAATGACAAAACAAAAGTACAAAACCTCCTCCGAGAATTAGTCTTGCTCTCAAATGATTAGAAGAAACAAAAGTCAGAATATATTGAAGGAGAGCAAAACAAACAATGAAGTCAAAATCATAATGTATTTTGTTTGTGTAAATGAGGCCATAGGGGCACTTTTCATGATAATGACATTTGAAATCGGTCATGAAAGAATCATCCCTCGCGACTTTACCTGCTTGCTTAACTGACGTCTGCAGGTCAATACAGAATGTGTTCACAACTTCATTGCGATTTTCTCTTGTTTCTACCATCACCTTTAGATGCCTGACAGATCCTTCTCCAACTTCGGATGAATATGAGAGAGGGTATCACGACCCAAGCAGCATTTGCGGCAATATAGTATGCATAATAGTGATAAGGGGTTGCTGCAAACTTGTCCCCCTCCAAAATTGCGGTTGCATAGTACATCACACAACCATAGAGTTGCCCTAGACATACTGACAGTTGAAGTACATAGCTATATGACTTGTGTGTTGCTATAGCATACCTGTTAGGATTCACATACAATTCTACTAAGATTTAGCAATTGTAACGGGTGCTTTCAAAATTTTAATTATTGTCAGCACTCAGCATAGAACATGTACAAGTACTGTGGATTGTGTAACAATACGTTACTCAGATTCATTTCCAAGTGTATCTGATATGGATGTGCTTGGAAGTGTCAGGCTCTACTATTTTATAAAAAAATTGTCATGTATGTGTCACCTCTGTGAAAAAATAATATGATGAATTGGAGTAACATCCCTTATTCATAGAAGCAACAACCAATTGGCATATGTGGGTGGCATGGTTGAAAGTTCAAAATTTAAAAGGGCAACCATTTGACGGAAAGACTTTAGAAAATAACCCTGCGCAAATTTGTATGCAGAATACAAGTATTAATTTTACCAATGGAGCCAATGTCCCAAAGTTGGTCAGTAAACTAGTTGTGCTTCTTTTCATTGATAAACATAAGTAATTTGGTATTTTAATACAATTCTAGATGCAATTTTCACTTTATGAAGGTAATTGGAAGAGCCAAGTGCAATATAATGAAGCATAGGAGATATTACTTACGCTGCTAAAAGGGAGGCTGGACCCTCTATTATGGCAGTAATTCCTTCAAGAGCAACTGTGGCAGCATCCCTAGCAGCGTATCTGGAATCGCCCTTGCTGTACTCTTTCCCTGTGAGACTAAATTATTAATGCTTGACAAACTTCAAACAAAATTGAACCCTAAATTTCCCAAGCCAAACTATAATTTCAAGCAGATAAGTGAAAAAAGCCTTACAAACTTCAGCAAAATAAAGGCCAGTCTTGTCCTTGAAGAATTCAGGAGAGAAGACAAAGTATCCCTCAACGATTGCATGGACTAGGCCAGTAAACACCCACCAGCATATTAAGAACCTATCCATTTTTGTTGTCCTTGAAAACAACCCTGTGTTCATATGGAAAATATTGCTGAAACGGGATTCCAAAACACTCTTAAAACGAGTAAATCTTTAAGCTGTTACGAAACCCATGAACAATAATCATACATTGAGCATGCAGTAACTATCAATACACAATTGAATATCACCTTAATCTAGCTCAGTCATTAACTGAAGTGCAGGTCACATAATTCAGACAAACCAGCATTGGCGTTATATTGGCCACTGAAGCACTACTTTCTATTTTAATACACAAAACAAAAGTTCCATTTTCTAATGATTCTTGATTCGGAAGCGATAAACATGCTCTTCAAATTCAATGATAAAAAATACACCTAGTTCTAATAGTGATAAAGGCTTCATCCATCCTTCAACGAAGTCTTACAACCTATTAGTACCAAGTACATCGCTGTCTGTGATCATATTTAAACGGCATCATTACAATTTACAATATTAAGTAATGATATCGTCGTGAAATGGATGACTCTAATATATACATACCTACTCTCGTAATAAACAGATCGATGAGAACAGAAGTTTATCTATTCTCCATAACATTTACAAATTACACAGTCCTGATATTTATGTCCTACTAGTAAAGGTGTGCAATAGTTCATATACCATGTTCAAATGCCTCAAGTGGTGAAAAGAAAGAGAAGCGCAGAAAGTTACCAGGGATAATCCATGCCAGGGAGACAACAATGATTGTGGCAACAGCAAACACAACTAAAATTGTAGTTGAAGAAAGAAGATTCGGGACAAATCCCGGTAGACTTAGATCATTGGGAGCATAGGGATGAGCATCCATGGTTCTCTGCTACCTGCTACTCTTCTTATGGCCTTCTAGATCCTAGATTGCACTGTTTGGGGAAAAGTAGTAGACTTTCAGGCTTCATCAATAACAAGACTAAGATTCATTAAACAACAACAGTACGCCAATACCTCGAAAGCACACACAAATAACGAGCTAAGCGGGATGTACACAATCTTAACTTCGTAATAAGAGCAGATAAATATTATTTCCAGATGACCCATAATGAAAATAACTTTGCTAATTGCTACATCATATCAGCATTACAAAAGAAGCACAACCAATTTCATTAGTCATTTGGGTCCAATGGAAATGCGAATTAGCCTGAACTTCATCAGCAAGAATTAAAACTTGTCTCCATCGCAACATATAGAAGCTAAAATCTCGCTGACCGTGAATAGACTTCTTGGTTTTTTACTTTAGGACATACAATGAAAAGAGCGTACAACGAATCTTTCATTCATTATGGTTTCTGATCCCACCCCTTTCATCAACTTCCATTTGGTCCAAATCTTACAAAGTTACTTTTGGACACAGAGAGTCAGGGAGTACTTCAAATTTTACTTTACCGTCTAATGTTCATTTAAATCTTAATGCATTTTGGTCACTCTCAGGTCTCTATGACCGGCAAATACAAAATGAACAATCCTTTTACACATTTTACACACTTACTTCTATAGAACTGCCCCTCCCACACTCACCTAAATCCCCAATTGTCGATCATAAACAATTGACCTTTAGTCATGTTGTTTACCATTACAACAAGTCAACACAAGTAGTATTCGAAGATGCTTCATTTTCGAGTGAAAAATCAACAAGTTGGATCATTACATTACCAACTAAAACAATGGGGTTTACTCAGTGTAAACAAAAAGAATTCAATAATCCCTTATCTAATCTAAATGGATCTATTCTTCAACACATAATGTTTCAGATGTTGACTGAAGATACAATTAGCTCATTTTAATTGATAAAGTGCACAAAGATCCTAACTTTCTTACTCCAACACAACTTAAACTACACTATCTTTTCTCCCAACAATGTGGGCACATCACTTTCTCAAGAAATTCACCATAACTATGAAAAAAACAGCTATTCCCTCCATCCGATCATTTGTTTATCTTGATTAAAAATACCCGTCACAAGGAATAAAGATGGTAAACAAATGACTGAGACAGAGAGATCGTAAAGGATAATCCAACATTACAGTTTCATAATTCAGTCAACAACATATGAAAATGATAGATCCACATAACACATACATAGTTAATTAGTTTATGAAATAAACATTAGATTATAAAGTAACATCATAACAAAGAAGAATCAAAGGAAATGCCAGAATACAAAAGCAAATGATAGGGAGGGAAAAAGATTTGACCTGTGAGAAAAGAGATGAGAATTAATAGAGCAGAACTACTGCAGAAGGCCAAGTACGAAGATGTGTGATCGTTTTTCTCTACTTTTGTATATCCAACTACTTGCCAACTTCGTTTCAATTATAAGGTCACAAATACGAGTTTTTATTGGTCCCGGCATTACAAGTTTACGACGGGTCGAATGTATATATATATATTATACTCCCTCCTATTCCCAATAACTGTCACATTTCGGGTTTGGTACGGGAATTAAGGAATTCATTTGTTTAATGTAAAGTAATGTGTGGGGTGAGAAGATTGGAGAGAGGGAATGTATTATTGATTATTATTGTGAGTAGAGGTGATTAAAATAAGTAGTGTTGTGGGGTAAGGTGGGGTATTATTGTGGGTTAAAGTAAATAAAATAAGTATAAACAATGTCCCAAAATGGAATATGTGACAATTAGGTGAATAGACGAAAATGGCAAATGTGACATTTATTCGGAATAGGAGGGAGTATTACATGAATTGAGTAGCGGGTAGAATGTAGTTCTCCTAATATTAGAGGGGCGTTTGGTTGGCTACTTTGAAATAAAATGGAATGAATTTGGTCCATTCAAGTATTTGATTGTGATTCAAATGAATTCTAACTCCACCTCAACCGATTTGGAATCCCATACCCACCTCTTCCATGCTTATTATTAAAATAAACCAAACAATTTTTTAAAGGAGTGCTATGTTGCAAGTTGGAACATTTGGAATAAATTGAAATAAATTCAGTCCATTCCATTATTTGGTTAAAGAATTTTGGAATAGCGTTAATATCTAATTGATTCTAAATCAATTTCAACCCTTGTAATCTCATAACAACCTCTTTCCCAAGTTTCTAAGGTCATGTTCTTTCTGACTTAATTTCAGCTCTTTTTAGTTTTGTTTGGTTCTATTTCGTTAAGTTCTATTCAGTTTCAGTCAATTCTATTTAGTTCATCTCTTCGCAAAATTAACTTTTAACTCAAGTACATTTACTCTAACTTAGTTACATTCAATTTAATTCAATTCAGCTCTAATCCATTTAATTTAATTCGACTAGTTTTAGCCATAAAGAACAAGGCCTAACCGCCTTACTACATTCCACCCAACACATCATTGTTCCCATCCCCGGATTGAACCAAATATAATATGATATAAACATGATTGGGAAAATATTGTATTTCATTCCAAAAGTGATTGCTAGCTGTACAAAACTAATGAGATATATATAATACGTACTATATCTTATGTAAAGAGGAAACAATATATATTACAAGAGCTAGAAACGGCTAATAAATAAGTTAAATAAGGCATAAGGAATTGTTGCTGAATATACATAAAAGAGTCGTTGACTTGCTTTGTGGAGCCGTTGTATTGCGAAGCTTGAGATTATCCGTATTACTCTCCTCAAGTTGCCGCGTGTAAGTTGGAAACGCCCAACTTGGATAGTAAAGTTTCGAACGATGAGCGACCGGGGGCTTTAGTGAGGATGTCTGCCCGTTGAATCTTGGTGTGTATATAGGTAGGTTTGATAATACCTTCCATAATTTTGTCTCGAATAAAATGACAATCAACCTCAATGTGTTTCGTGCGCTCGTGAAAGACCGGATTGCGGGCTATATATAGCGTTGATTGACTATCACATGATAAGTCAATTGGTTTTGTATGGGATATGCCAAGGAATTGTATGAGGCCCTTCAGCCACTTAAGTTCACAAACTGTATAGGCCATGGTGCGGTATTCGGCTCTGTCGAAAATCTAGATACCGTTGGTTGTTTCTTATTTTTCCAAGAGATAGGAGTTTCGTCGAGAAAAACGATGTATGTGGAGAGAGAGCGACAGCTTGTGAGGGGAACGTTGCATAATCTGAGTCACAATAGGCACTAAGGAGAAGCTCATTATGAGAGTGTAGTAGGATGCCTTAACCTGGATTATTTTTGAGATTTCGTGCGACATGAAGGGCCGTTTGCCAATGGTCGAGATGAGGGGCGTGTATAAATTGTGCAAGGATGTGGACCGAATAAGTAAGTTCAGGGCGAGTGATCGTAAGGTAAACAAGACGACCTACCATACGCTGGTAAGGGTGGGGATCCCGAAGGAGTGACGAGTCAGATTCGGCTAGCTGATGATTGGGATTCATGGGGACGGATGCGGGTTTGGACCCGAGAAGACCTACTTCTATAAGTATATCCAACGCGTATTTTCGTTGGGAAATATAAAGACCGCTTGAATTTCGAGCTATTTTAAGACCAAGGAAGTATTTTAGAGGACCTAGATCTTTCATGTAAAAACAGTCACTCAGATATTCTTTCAAGCGGGTGATCATGCTTGTATTGTTGCCACAAATTACCAAATCATCAACATAAACAAAAACGTGTAATTCGGAATCGAATTTGGTGATAGAAAAAAGAGAGTGGTCATATGGAGACTGTCGAAAACCATATTTGAGAAGGGCGGAAGCGAGTTTGGCATACCAGCATCAGGAGCCTGTCGAAGACCGTAGATAGACTTACGGGGGCAACAGACCGTGTTGTCATCGGGCTTGAAACTAGGTGGTCGTTTCATATAGACCTCTTCTTGAAGATCGCCATGTAAAAAAACATTGTGGACATCCATTTATTGTATACCCAGTTTTTGGTTGCGGCAATGGTGAGGAGAGTCCGTACAGTTACCATTTTAATGGTGGGTGCGAATGTCTCATTGAAGTCGACTCCTTCGACTTGACGATTCCCTATGACTACAAGGCGAGCTTTGTATCATTCAATTAATCCATCAACATGGTATTTAATTTTGTATACCAATTTGGACCCAATGGCCTTTTTGTGAGCTGGTAAAGGCTCAAGAGTCTACATATTATTGCGCTCCAGGGCTTCGATCTCATTTTTCATTGCGTCACGCCATTGTGTTACATGCATAGCTACTTTAAAAGAATTTGGCTCGTGGTGTTTGGTCACGGCCGCTAGAAAACTCTTTTGAGTAGTAGAAACTTTGTTATAATTAATAAAATGAGAAATGGGTAACGAGTACCTGAAGATGGTGACGATGCGATAGTGAAGGGAGTCGAGGGACTAATGGGTGGACGAACATAACCTGTAAGGCGGGAATTGGGGAACTTTGTTCGATGCCCCTTGCCCAAGGTTCGGTTGCAGATGTCTCGGTTGAGACAATGGCCGAGGTGGGATCAGTGTCCTCGTCGGATGGGGAAGAGTCAAGAGGAAGACCATGTGTGGCGAGAGGGGGGTTGTTGGTGGGCTGGATGTCATACAATGTTTGAGTCGTAGGTGTGGTGGTATGTGTGGGGAATGTTGTTGTTATGACAACATTTTCTATAGGAGTAAAAGCATCATCGAGAAAAGACAGATCAGGAGAGTGTTTATCATGAATGTTTAAGGATTGGTAAGGGAATTCATGTTCAATAAACACGACGCCTCGGGACAAAAAATGTGTGCCGGTATCGAAATTGTATACGCGCCGCCCCTTTTCCCAAAAGGATGGCCTAGGAAGACACATTTTTGACCACGTGGGGCAAATTTATCATGCAACCGATTGACATTTTTAGCGTAGCAAAGACAACCGAAAGTTTGTATATGGCCCATGGGTGGAGGTTTATTAAATAAAAGCTCATAGGGAGTTTTACCATTAAGAATCGAGGAAAGAGTACGGTTAAGGAGATAGACGGCTCCTAGGACACATTCCCCCCAAAATAAAATTGGAAGACTTGCTTGAAATAGAAGGGCGCGGGCGACGTTTAAAATATGGCAGTGTTTACGATACGACCGTTTTGTTGAGGAGTATCGATATTAGCGGTTTGAAAAAAGATCCCGTTTTCTCGAAAAAAAATTTAAAAAAGTGAACTCACTGCCATTTTCGCTACGGAAAGTCTTGATTTTTATATTAAATTGTCTTTCAACCATAGCAAAAAAATTTACATAAAGTTATTTTTGTATCACTCTTACGACGCAATAAATAAACCCATGTGGAACGAGAAAAATCATCGACTAATGTTAAAAAAATACTGGGACACACAGGATGTTTTTCGAGTATGGGCCCTATAAGTCAGCGTGCATAAGATCAAAAATATTATCGACGTTGTTCGAACTTAAAGGGAATGGGGAACGTGTTTGTTTTGCGCGGATGCAAATATCGCAATGCTTACTATGAAAAACAGAATTACGAGAGTTTGTTTTATTCAAGAAAGGTAAAAAACGATTGATATTAGATGAATGGTGTCCCAACCTACGGTGCCATAGCTCGACCGTATCGATATTGCCAATTTTATAAGCATGTACCTCATCAGTCCGAACACTTTTTAAATAGTATAGTCTCTCTCGTTGTTCACCCGCACCAATTATCGTCTTCGAGGAACGATCCTGAATTAAACAAAGTTGGTGGCAGAATTGAATAATCAGATAGGTTTCTAATAACAAGCTAGATACAGAGATTAAATTACATTGCAAGTTTTCCGCATATAAGACATTATGTAATATTAAACGAGATGAAAAGCGACTATCGCCACTTTGACTTGCCAAGGCCGAATCACCATTCGGTAATCCGACAGATACAGGTGGTATATTGTGAATATTAATAAAATGAGAGAAGCAACCCGGCATGGGGTGGGAAGCGCCCATGTTAATAATCCAAGATAAAGGAGAAAAATTACCGCTTAGATGGTCAATGCTATCAGTCTTACGAGTTTCCACATTTGTGTCAATTCTTCAAGTTATTGCGGATTAAGGGCATTAAAAGCAATCATGTCCATGTTATTAAAAGAAGAGCGAGAGGAAGAAGACGAAGCCCCGTTACCAGCGGAAACCCCTGTTCCTGAAACCATATTTGCTCGGGCAGGATTATGATTGAGAAAGTTTTGGCACGGTCAGAGGAGGGACTTTATAACAAGTACGAAGATAATGGCCATGTGTTTGGCAAGCAATAGAGACCGGTCGATTAGGATCGTTGGTATGTTAAGATTTGGAATCGCGGTTCCCCCTGTTGGGCTTATTTCCATGGTGAAGATGAGCAGTGAATGCCATGGACTCAGGACGGGAGTCAGTCACGGGTTTGGTTAATGACCGAACTCTTTCTTCTTGAAGAAGGCGGTTATACACAAGATCAAGATTGGGGATATGGGTTGTAACATCCCATATTTTCGTAAACCTTATTTTAATTTAATTAAAGTACTTTTCGGAATTTAATAATATATTTTATTTAAATTCGTAAGCTTATATTTTAAAAATAGCGTATAAGTTCCGTCTTGAGATTTAATGGTCTTAAGATGTAAAAAGATCCCTTGGCACTTCCGTTTACTAGAATCCTGATCAACTTCCTAAGAACCCGACCCATGAAGTAAGCATAAAGGAAATTGTGGAGGAAGCTTCCCTCATTTTTCCTCAACAACTCTCCTCCTTCTTCTTCCTCAAGTCACAAATCAGATTGTGATTGTATATACCCATCTTTTCACCAAAATCATTATAAAATCTTCGTTTCTTATCCGATTGAGACGATTCTTGCGCCTACGAATTTCTTTTCTCGTCCTCCATCTTTCTAGGTAAGTTTTATACCAAAATATTTCCGTCTTATAATTTGACCGTACCCTTTTAATGCACGTTTTCCGAGTTTAATACCGTTAATGGTGTTTCTAGTTGTGGGCTTGGTCGATTGGAGTAGCTTGGAGGCGATTCTCGGTGATTTGTGAAGCTAAAAGGTGACGATAATGAGAAACTCGGCCTTTGTCAAATATTAGCACTTTAAATGATTTTGAGTATGTTTTGTTGATAGGAATATGTTTAGGATATGTGGATTGTGGTTGTTGTGCTGTAAATTAGTTAGAATCATGCTAGGGTTTGTTGTTTACATGTCTCTTACATGATTTAATGAGCCTTTATAATGGGTAATGTGTTTGTTTGGAAAATGGAATGTTTACATTTATTGATTATGGATAATTATGTTTAATCTATGAAAATGAGTAAAGGATGGAGTATGAATGTTAGTATATGCTGTAATTTGTGATTTTAGAAGTATAATCAAAGTATAGAAACAAACTAAGTAGATTTGAATGAGTTTTTGGGAATGTTGAACATGCGAATTTCGTATCAGACACTCTCAGCCGGTTGGTTGACCGACGGCCGGTCAACCGGCTGAGAGCCCCACTTGTATTTTTATGAAAGGCTGAGAAAGGCCCCTCAGTCGGTCGCCAGTCAGCCGGTCGCCAGTCAGCCGGCTGAGTGCCCCTTTTTGGTATTTTTGAAGGTTGTTGTTGAGAGTCGAGGACTCTCAGCCGGGTGGCCGGCAGCCGGTCCACCGGCTGAGAGCCCCTCATGTGTTATTTTTGTGTGTGTTGTAAAAGAGGACTGGACTCCCAGCCGGCCCACCGTCTGACGTGGCAAGACCGGCTGAGAGCCCCTGTCTATTAAAATTTGGTTGTAACTCTCGTTTCACTTGTCGGATTCGATTGATTCTTTTTCCGGTTGATTTGTATGCTCGTTTGAAGTCCCGGAAATTGGGCGGCACTTAGGTTGGGTTCGGAAATGGATTTGAGGAGAAAGACCCCCGGCCGGGCAACCGGAAGAGAAATCGGCTCTCGCCTCAAATTAGTTTCCGAAGTTGGCTAAGTGTTGATTGGATCTTTATATGTAATGATTGTCATTCGAGTTGAGTTATTGTACATCTTTGAGATGACATTTTGTGATGTGTATAACCTGTTGTGCGCTGCTATATTACTCGAGTTCTCACCTGATAGCATTGTGTAGCTGGCTGGCCGTAGTGGCTTGGTCCTCACGGTTAGGTCTTAGATTGTCTGCCCGCCTTCGGTCATATCTCGTTCCTAGCTAGTTCGAGTCTTAGAGGTGTCTTCGGACACTTGTCGAATCGAGGAAGGATTATACCTCGAGAGTCTGGCCATAGACTAGGATAGTGAATTGTTGTCGTTCTACCAAGGGGTTGTATAGGCTGAGATTGGGGATGTCGTAGTATATAGACGAGTCGATTGTCTGCCTGCTCATAGTAGACTAGTCGAGTCAATTGTTTACCAATCTAGTCGGAGTCGAGTCACTTGGTTGACATATCTCCTTATTTGTAGAGTCACTTGGTTGACCTATCTTGTCGGAGTCGAGTCGCTTGGTTGACCTATCTCCTTATTTGTAGAGTCACTTGGTTGACCTATATTGTTAGAATCGAGTCACTTGGTGACCTATCTCGTGTGTTCATGAATTAGTTGTTGAGCATGTTTTAGTTTGTGATTATATATGCATGATACTTGGTTATCGATAGAAATCACATGATGATTATGTTAATGCTTCTCATAATTGTGTTTATGTTGGATCATGTTGATGTGTTTAACTGTGTACGTGTTAATGACAATAGGTGGCTAGGAGAACCTCTATTCACTCCCCCACTGATTGTGGCGTACATGTTTTCATGTTTGTAGGTTGATGATGGTTGTTTGCAGGGGGTTACGTTGAGGCTAGCGAGCGATGATCCGTCATCGATGACTTTACCTATTCCTTTAGCTAGACTTTACTTTTGAGATACAGTTTTATGCCTGTAGGGATATCCTATCCCGGGCTTGGTTTTGTATTTATACTTAATAACTTATCCAGTTTTATTTCTTCCGCATTTTTGGCTATTGTAATTCACCTCGTATATTAGTTAAACATGTTCAAAGTTTTAATTCCGCGCAAAATTGCATGCTTTTGTATGTTTTATCTTTCCGCTGTCGCGAGGGGTTTTATAGGGGTGGTTCCAATAATTTGGGAAAACGCATTATCACAACGATTATCGAGTCCCATCAGAAAATTACGTACCCATTCTTTCTCGCGGCGAGTTTCGAAAATACTTACCTAATCACAGGGGCAGGCTTTGCAGGAGCAAGGCGGGATTGCGTCATGCTCTATGAGTTCATCCCACAAACTGGTCATACGGTCGTAATACGCCATCAGAGATTCATTTGGAGATTGACGACACGCGAGTATGTCGGCCTGCAGACGGTAGATTCTGGCTTCGTTTTCTTGGGAAAAATGCTGCTTGATATTGTCCCAAACTTGCTTAGCCTCGGGACGATACACGATGGATTTGCTGACATCTGATTAAGTAGAAGCGTAAATCCAAGCCGTAGCAAGAGCATTTGTTGAGCGCCACAGTTTGAAATCCGCGGCAGATTCAGTAGGTTTGGGAATTGTACCATCAATATATCTCATCTTGTCTTTGGCGAGAAGTTCAAGACGGAATGCTCGAGACCATTCGTCATAGTTAGTTCCATTGAATTGAACATGAGAAATTTTGGAGTCCGGATTTTCTACTTGAACAACTGATACCGATGAGTTATTGGCAGTTTCGGCGTTACTAGAATTTGTCATCATTGATTGTGCGAAAGAGAAAGAAAAGATAGGAATGACAGAGAAGAAGAGATGAGATGTATGAGAGAAATAAATCCCTAGTGTCTGATACCATAATATGATATAAACATGATTGGGAAAATATTGTATTTCATTCCAAAAGTGCTTGCTAGCTGTACAAAACTAATGAGATATATACACTACTATATCTTATGTAAAGAGGAAACAATATATATTACAACAGCTAGAAACAACTAATAAATAAGCTAAATAAGGCATAAG
This sequence comes from Silene conica, assembly GCA_029255685.2. NCBI lineage: Eukaryota > Viridiplantae > Streptophyta > Magnoliopsida > Caryophyllales > Caryophyllaceae > Silene > Silene conica. The sequence goes on from CM055320.2 coordinate 13,730,212, forward strand.
GAATTGTTGTTGAATATACATAAAAGAGTCGTTGACTTGCTTTGTAGAGCCGTTATATTGCGAAGCTTGAGATTATTCGTATTAAAATAACTTATTGAACCAAACAACTTTATTATGTATGAGATTCTAACTTCATACCTCTTTAGAGTTAGAATCAATTCCATTTCATACCTAATGTTTGTAACACCCCCATTTATTTAAGAGCCTTTAGCAAGACATTCTCAAATAAATAGAGTTGTTACCATCTCGGAATGTCCGAGATAGTAAATATCAAAGTAACCAAACCAAAGCACTTTATATAAAAACTGGTTAAATTTAAACTTTTATTATTACAACTTATGTAACTCAAACCGAAGTACCAAAATACACAAACTACTACAGCGGAAACATTAAATTACAAAGCTACATCGTGATAGTCTGACTAAGTGGGCTAATCACTAGGTAGGCAAGTCAACATCCTCATGCTTCCCCACGAGCTCCCGAACAGCTAACTCGAGACATGTCAAAATCTACTCCCCATTCCGGATCATCGTAGGTGTACACGAATACACTGTCAACCTCGCGGTTGAGTAGGATAACACAATAATAAATAATGCAACAATTATGATATGCAAATGCCATGATATGCTCGAGCTCAATCACAATCTCAATCTCAAACCCGAAACACCAATCATAACCCGAAACACCAAGCCATACCGAACCTCCCGGCAGACTATAATCGGTCGTCACCGAACACCAGCTCAATAGCTGATAAGACACCAGGCCTGGTCTGCAGAACCACCCTGGGCTTTATATCAGAACAACATCTGATTCACATCTTTCTCAGTAACCAATGCATATGCCGTGCTCATGAATGCAACAATACTCTTAATCAATCATGCTATTAAATAATGAAATGCACATGCCAATAACAATAATCATTACTCAATCCAACCAATATTATCACATCACATGTAAAATGTCAACCAAGATAATCATATTAAACCGAGATTGAGTAGGTATATCCTACCTGGGTAGCAATATAATCCAAATAGCAATCCCATCACAACCAGAATATTTTACCTCAACTCGTCACCTAAAACAATTAGAAGTAATATACAATCACTAATCATTCCAATAACTAATTGAGCTCCACATATACGTAACTTATGCATGAGCTCAGTTAAATAAGACCATCACGACACAATGATTATATTATACATAATTAGTAACTAATATAATGACGTAAACAACTTATTAATTAACCACTTGATTAATTATAATTATAAACTTCGTCTTACACGCGAGTTTACAACATATATAACCTCGATTAATTATTATAACAACAATTTATTAACAAGACTAGCTAATTAACGTAACTAATCTAATAAGGTACCGTCACCAGATAAATTAAACCAACTCAACTAATTAAACTAATTGATCACAACCAAATAAACTTGAACTAAACCAATTAAATTATTAACAACATCAAAATTACTAATAATACTATTACCAATAATACTAATAATATTATTACCAATCATAATAACAATAACAATAATAATAATAATAATAATAATAATAATAATATAATAATAATAATAGTAATACACACGTAGTGGACCAAAAAAACCTACGAACTATAATAACACCACCATAAGCTCGTAATACTCCCGCATGCCCATATTCACGACCACCACACCATTATCCAGGCCACCCAAGACCACCACCAAGGGCCCCATATTTCCGCCTGCTGCACCAGCTATGCATTCCACTTCCTGGCCACCACCGACGGCCCTCACAACCACCACAATTCCCTGCCGTAATCGCCTGTATTAAATGCCGAAACCGCGGTCCGAATTCTTGCTCCGACAACTACCACGCAAAACACCAACACCGACCACCTAATATAACTGATAGAACCGCCAAAAAGAACCACTTAACCACCACCAGACCCAGCACCACGACCACCGCACCCAAAACTACCCAATCGCACTACAAACCCTGTTTTCCCAAAACTTCATCTTATTTCGGGTCAAGACCGCGCGTCGCCACCAGTAAACCGCCACCATGGTCTAACCCCAACCTAGAAACCAGGCCTACCAACCCCCCCCAGGTTCAGTCAGACACGAGAAGGGTGCAGTGAACGATACAACAGAATTCTGGTCCCTTATTTCGTTTTCAGCGCAACCTCTTGTTCATTATCGAAAACCGTCTTGACTACCACCACCAGATGCCACCCTAGTCACTGTCATAGTCTCATATACCCCTATAACCTAGACGCAACACGAAACTCTTAAAATCGTAAAAACAGAAGTAACAGGAAGTGAACTTACCGAGGTAGTTGATGTATCTATGTCAGTTTAGACGACATTGAACAGCGTGAACAACGATGGTTGTGTGCGTGGTTGTTGAGGTATGGGAGGCAGACGACTGCAAGGAGTATGTGTTAGGGTTTTTGGATTGTGTAGTCTTGGATGAGGGATGGATATGTCGATGGATAGACGGGTTTAGGGGTAGGGTTGTATGCATCTCTTTGTCTTAGTGCTCGGTTTCTCTTAACCCCAAAGTCCGTGCCCAACATTATCCTTACTCGGTCTAAATTATGTAATTTAAAATTAGAAAATACTAATTAATTATTTACAAAGATATAAAAGATTACTACTATGGTAGTATTTTGGTGTATCATATAAACTATAGAAATATTAAAATATTAACAATTACATAAGCAATATATATACTAAAAAAAAATAGGATTTAAATACAATTACGAATTAAATAAAAATAGAAATTAACTATAGATGATAAATAAATATAAAATAGGAAATATATTTAATTATAATTATATTATTAAAATTAAAGAAATACGAATAAAACGTCATTTTATGAAATAATCATCAATTATCAAATAATTATGAAATACGAAATAATCGTAGAAATACGATTAATAAAACAATAACAATTTACGTAAATATTTTATAAATATTTCTTTTGAATACGTGTATAAAACATGGTTTGACTGTCGGTGACCGAGGCTAACATACGAGGTATTACAGTCTTCCCTCCTTAAAAAGAACTTCGTCCCCGAAGTTCACCACACTACCCATCACCAAACCAAATTCAAATGGCGCCTTCTACTCTAGATCACTTCCCTCAGAAATGGCATGTGTTACATTCCACCTCCCTTAAACCAACTTCGTCCCGAAGTTTAACAGCTGTCAAAACACGATCTCAACCATACAACCAAACACGACACTCCTCCACACTTTTGCACTGACTCCCTAAATCTTCTATGAAGACATTCTATTACGGTCTATCCTCCTTAAAAGGAACAGGCCAACAAGTAAATGCAAAATATATACATACATAACCTCGCATCATTGTACAAACTCAAAAGGTACAACTATATAATACTTTCATGTATAGAGCTACTGCTCAACTCAAGTATTAATTAACAACCAAACTTTCGAGATTTCTGACCCTATCCTCCTTAAACCCGGTTACGTCCCCGTAACCTCCATAAACTTTATATATCACTATTCACAAATCATCACCATATTTAAAGGCAAAAAGACATGCTAGAAAATAATTAAGCACAACATACTACTCATTTCTCATCTCAAAACATCTAAGTAGCCATCATGACTTATAAAGTACGTATACTCGCTAAAGGCATTAAGTCACCGAAATCATACATATGAACATCTGAGCACAGCCGAAATTACCATATAAATATTCACGTGGTCGCAAGACAAGTGTCAACATCCATTTACCAGTATCAAATTCCGAACTTTTACCAGATTGCCTAACATGTACACTACTTCTGTGATAAAATAAATGTGGTAACACGTAAATAGACATACATAGATATACCTATTGCTAGTCTCTTCATACAAGAATTGTTCAAAGTCAACAACTAGTAGTTATAAATAAACACGAGGTATAAGCATACAAAGGCACGTATCCAGTCCTTTATAAACATGGTAATCACACGAAGTATTGTAAAATAATACCTATATCACCTTGTCATACATAGGCTTGTATATTTCGTTTCTACTTTTGTAAATAACAGTCATATAAGATCATGAACCTCATTCACATTATCGTAACAACGAGATTATATTATCATATAATAAACTTTATATTCATTTCATAGGTCTACTAATCACGCCACTAATGCCATATCAGAACATTACATGGTCACATTACATAATTCATATTTGATTAAACCTTTTTATTTAAAACTTTCATAACTTACACTTTCAACAATCACACATCATGCTGCAACTTTCAAAAATCATAAATAAATAACCGCTTAGTCATTTTGTAAGATACTATAGTTTTTTTAGAAAATATAATGAATCAAATAATTATAGGAAAAAGAATCAAACCCAAATCCTCAGGAAATTATTTATAACAAATTTTACAACTCAGTTGGTCTGAACAGAAACTTTACAGCAATTAGACAGAAACTTGGGGCAACTTGCAAAAATTATTATTAAATAACGACTTGTTAAGATTTTACGTGGCTTATCATTTTGGAAACGTAAATGAATATTCTAAACAGTGGAGTTGGAATTATGCATAAACAATAAGTACGTTTTAAATAATTCTTTTTTTTTTGTGCAGTAACAATCTGACCACTGTTGACTTAAATATTTATTTTTCTCAAAATATAATTCGTATTAACATGAAACCAAAAGCATTGGAAAACTAACTCAGAAACTTATCATAAATAAAATTTTCACATTCAAATATGGAACACATTTTAAAAAAAAGCAGCACATACACTCAAGGTAACTTTCTGGATATTATTACAATTTTGACTCAATTAAAATTTCAAATTACTTCACATTATCAACTTTAGCACAACCATCCTTTATCTAAAACATATTGACATATCTTTTGAAGCATAGAAATCACATTGTACCATATTAACATTTACTCATTATTTTAAACTGTAATTGCCATCTAAAAAAAACGGTAAAGATTGCAAGTCAAGAAAATTAGTATCAACTAAATAACTCGATAGTTATATATATGTATAAATAAATGAATTAGTCCTTACCATCATAACCATCATAACTTATTAAGGTACGTAAATGCAGACTAGAAATCATTAAGGCGCCACTTATTGGATATTAACCTTATAACTAAATTAAGTGTGTATAAATAGGCATAAAACTGGCATGAAATTTTTAAGTATGATTTATCTGACACATAACTATGTGACATTTATGGCTTGGGGCAACACATTCCGCATATCACGAGACATGGATTACTAAGACAAGTAGTGAAATAACAAGCATAAATCTCAAAATCTGACTACATTTGCATAGTAAGCCAAACATCAAATTTTTGCAAAGAATAAGACATTCAAATAAGAATTGTATACACGAATAGAATAGCAACAAAAGCACAATTGTCAACGCCACACATCACACGTTTCGGTCTACTGGCCTTAACACATAAAACTTACCTTGATCCCGCATCCTGCAACAAGTTTAGAATACATTCCAAATTATTACAAGCATACACGGTTTCTAACTACAAACAATAATAGGTTCCTATATAATCTAGTTCCTTTAAATTCTCACCTCTCTGTTTTCCCTTCCCAAGGTATTCCCAGTTCAAATCTGAGAGGGCCAGGGTACGAATTAGGCGTGCTTTCCTAACCGTACAAAGGGGCTCCTAACAGTTTCTACCTGGGGTTCATTTATTTAGACACATCCTAAGTTCATTAAATATATTGGTTCAGGCCTAAGGATCGTTCTCTCTGATACCACTTTGTAACACCCCCATTTATTTAAGAGCCTTTAGCAAGACATTCTCAAATAAATAGAGCTGTTACCATCTCGGAATGTCCGAGATAGTAAATATCAAAGTAACCAAACCAAAGCACTTTATATAAAAACTGGTTAAATTTAAACTTTTATTATTACAACTTATGTAACTCAAACCGAAGTACCAAAATACACAAACTACTACAGCGGAAACATTAAATTACAAAGCTACATCGTGATAGTCTGACTAAGTGGGCTAATCACTAGGTAGGCAAGTCAACATCCTCATGCTTCCCCACGAGCTCCCGAACAGCTAACTCGAGACCTGTCAAAATCTACTCCCCATTCCGGATCATCGTAGGTGTACACGAATACACTGTCAACCTCGCGGTTGAGTAGGATAACACAATAATAAATAATGCAACAATTATGATATGCAAATGCCATGATATGCTCGAGCTCAATCACAATCTCAATCTCAAACCCGAAACACCAATCATAACCCGAAACACCAAGCCATACCGAACCTCCCGGCAGACTATAATCGGTCGTCACCGAACACCAGCTCAATAGCTGATAAGACACCAGGCCTGGTCTGCAGAACCACCCTGGGCTTTATATCAGAACAACATCTGATTCACATCTTTCTCAGTAACCAATGCATATGCCGTGCTCATGAATGCAACAATACTCTTAATCAATCATGCTATTAAATAATGAAATGCACATGCCAATAACAATAATCATTACTCAATCCAACCAATATTATCACATCACATGTAAAATGTCAACCAAGATAATCATATTAAACCGAGATTGAGTAGGTATATCCTACCTGGGTAGCAATATAATCCAAATAGCAATCCCATCACAACCAGAATATTTTACCTCAACTCGTCACCTAAAACAATTAGAAGTAATATACAATCACTAATCATTCCAATAACTAATTGAGCTCCACATATACGTAACTTATGCATGAGCTCAGTTAAATAAGACCATCACGACACAATGATTATATTATACATAATTAGTAACTAATATAATGACGTAAACAACTTATTAATTAACCACTTGATTAATTATAATTATAAACTTCGTCTTACACGCGAGTTTACAACATATATAACCTCGATTAATTATTATAACAACAATTTATTAACAAGACTAGCTAATTAACGTAACTAATCTAATAAGGTACCGTCACCAGATAAATTAAACCAACTCAACTAATTAAATTAATTGATCACAACCAAATAAACTTGAACTAAACCAATTAAATTATTAACAACATCAAAATTACTAATAATACTATTACCAATAATACTAATAATATTATTACCAATCATAATAACAATAACAATAATAATAATAATAATAATAATAATAATAATATAATAATAATAATAGTAATACACACGTAGTGGACCAAAAAAACCTACGAACTATAATAACACCACCATAAGCTCGTAATACTCCCGCATGCCCATATTCACGACCACCACACCATTATCCAGGCCACCCAAGACCACCACCAAGGGCCCCATATTTCCGCCTGCTGCACCAGCTATGCATTCCACTTCCTGGCCACCACCGACAGCCCTCACAACCACCACAATTCCCTGCCCTAATCGCCTGTATTAAATGCCGAAACCGCGGTCCGAATTCTTGCTCCGACAACTACCACGCAAAACACCAACACCGACCACCTAATATAACTGATAGAACCGCCAAAAAGAACCACTTAACCACCACCAGACCCAGCACCACGACCACCGCACCCAAAACTACCCAATCGCACTACAAACCCTGTTTTCCCAAAACTTCATCTTATTTCGGGTCAAGACCGCGCGTCGCCACCAGTAAACCGCCACCATGGTCTAACCCCAACCAAACAAACCCTTAAGAGCATGTACTATAGAGAGGATTGCTCCTCCTCTTAGGACTCTATCTCATCAAGAGGAAGTCCTCTCTATTGTGGCATACTAGTATACATCCTCTTAGGAAAGAGGAAGATAACTTCTTCCTCTAATTTTAGAGGAAAGCTAAAGTAACACCCCAATTTATTTAAGAGCCTTTAGCAAGACATTCTCGAATAAATAGGATTGTTACCATCTCGGAATGTCCGAGGAAGTGAATAACAAACTAAAAACAAACCAAAGTACTTTATATAAAACTGATTAAAATTCAATTCTTTTGATGTTACAAACGCTATACAACGGAAAATAAAGTGCAACTAATAACTTCGAAGTATGTGATCTAATTCTAAGTCCGTCCCTCCAAATGCTCACGTCATCTCATGCTCCTATAGAATCATCTTTCCTGTCAAAGCTGCTCCCCATTACAGATCATCACAGGTGTCACACGAATACACAGGATCAACCACGAGGTTGATTAGGAAGATAGATAAAACATAAACAACAATAGAATAAAATACACTTCATCTCCATGTCGTCTCAACAACCTCTTCCCGATCAAACCACGACTTCTCAATCACAAGTCCTCACTCCTCCAATGGCCATATCACAAAAACCAATATTCACAAGTCCCCACTCATCCAATGGCCATATCACAAAACTCAATATCACAAGACCCAATATCACATGACCCAATATCACAAGACCCACAATTCTCCGTTCAGCATCATAAGAAATATTCAAGGCAACACAATGATAACATCTCAACAACAATATTCGACATCATGTACCAATCTCATAATAAACGAACAGTCTCATTACATGACATAATATAAATCACAGTCCATTCCCCTATCTCAAATTGCAGAATGACAACCGAACAACTGCTAGAAATATTCTACCTTCAACAACCAAACTCAGTTCGAACTTTCTGTTGCGCAACTTTGAAGAAAACGATGATGGTGATGGAATGGTGATGGTGATGGTGTTCTCACTTGTTTTTCCTTCCCCTTTGTTCTTCTCACGGATCAGACCATGGTTACTGAGTTTGTCGATGAAGGGAGGCAGGAGGGAAAAGAGGTAGGCGAGTGCAAGAGAATTAGGGTTTTGAGTTCTGTGAGGATAGTTTTGTCGATGGATGAAGAAGTAGGGTAGAATGTGTCGATAGGTAAGATTACGGTTTTGTTTTTGTTTTCATCCTTCGATGCTCTACACAGTTAACACCACCCATCACACATTAATCGTAAGCCCAAGCCCATCACGCATCCCGAGAACATAAAACACTAATTCCCGTTCATAAGTCGCAACTTAAAATATAACTAATACGCTTACTCGACTTATCACTCGCAACATATAAAATATAAAAACCCTTATTCGATAAATTGATTATTGAATACACGTCAATATAAATAATAAACATTATAATGAAATACGGGGTATTATAGTCTTCCCCCCTTAAAATGAACTTCGTCCCCAAGTTCACCATCCCATAACGGTAACAAAACATATAACAAGTATAAAACAATCACAAGTAGCACCTGTATAGGCTCTAAAACACGACATGTTACATTCTATCCTCGTTAAGAAAACTTTGTCCCCAAAGTTTAACGTATAACTAAATTAAAGGGTACTTCACGAACACAATAAAATGCATAACAGAAGTAGTCAAGATTATCAAGTATATGCAAACAATCACGACATACCACTTAGCCATGTCATAACAACTAGCCATAACGTAAATCATTAAGATTTTACAATCCTATCCTCCTTAAAATATGGTTACGTCCCCGTAACCCCATTATAAAAATTCCAGCTCATTACTCCGTCTTAGTCATTACTCTATCTCATGAAATCTTACGTCAAGTAACCAAGTATCGTGTTCTCATCGTCGAAGCCAAGACCAAAGACAAGGGGTGAGTGAATTGGCGGAATAAAACCGCAAGACAATACTTACATCTCAATATCGATTTCAAACTCAGAATATAACTCAATAATTAAGGTCACACTGGACCGTAAACACAATATGGCACAACGGCCTAATAAGTTATAACTCAATACCAGTAACCAATTCTCATCTCAATTTCAATATCAATATTGTCAAATATTCCATTAAAGGAATTGCTCAACACTTAGAGAGTAAAACTCTAAGCTACTCACCCACGAGTCAAGATCAAAGAATACGACAACTCGATAAAACACTGATCTGCAATCTCAATCTCAATACAAAATCAATCATGGTCTTTGTTCTAGACTCACGAGCAACTCAATCCCCTCAAACTCTATATATATCCCATCAGCTAAATAACATGTCAATGTACATACCTTAACTACATTCATTGACATGCTTGTATGTATCCTTATAATTTCAACGTTCATAAAACAAGAATTTGTACGCTATACCAACCCAAGCTAATACATAATCATTATAAATAACTCAGCTAATCAATTACCAAAAGTTTACCCATCTCACACTCAACCCGTCTCACAAACAAAAGAATTATCTTATTTTTCATAATTGACAAATTAAAACATTTCATGCTCATAATCATATTTTAGAAAAGATTTAAAGCAAAATTAACTAACGTAAATAAACATGGAGCATTGACATATTACACAAGATATACACCAATCATAGATTTACAAGACCGTTTAACGTTCCTAGATATCAATAAGTTAAAATCACTTAGATACATTTCATATCCACTCACATTACATAATTTATCATGAAACTATTAATATATGTGACTTGCAAAATAAAAGGTTTATATAATGTGCAACAATTAAATATCCGTGCAGGATTCCATCAACACGTAGCTACAGAATTCGTCATATTGCAAACAATCACCATAATTATCAAACATCAAGCTTCATCATGGTTTATCACTTTGAAAATATTTTGAAGGATTATTTAATGGGAATACTCCAAACTATTGGTCAGCTTCTCAAAATACTCTATGCTTTAATTTAACTCACAATAAACTGAACTATCAACACCCCCTTCTCATATTACACTAATTAACCGGCTACCTGTTTAGCAAGTAACAATAAAAAAAAACAGACCAAAGAGACTACTTTACCCTTTAGGCCTTTACCCCCATTTTTACCGGTTTACTAATATCACTCCCCCACAAATACCATCATCAAAATCAAAAAACACCACACCATGTCACTCCAACGGCTGCACAACCCCACACCTTAATCATTTCCACGACTGTTACGTAACACATCCAATTCACCATCCATCACCCTAGATTTGTACACAATTCCGACCAATATCCTCAATAATACACAAATTCGACCGTGAACATAAGCAAACACGAACCCAAATCCTATGCACAAACCGTTAATTTGACCTAAAAGTTCCCTCAAATTATGTCGAAAATACAAGATGATTAAGAAAACTCAAATTGACATTTTCAAATACGTTAACTAACTTACTAACACTAATTGAGAATTCCCCCAAATCAATTTTGGGTTAGCGTTCAAAAACACACATCAAGTATTGTTGGTGGGTGTCAATCTATGGCGGTGTTTGAGGGAGAAGCCAAGCTCGGGTCTCACTATTCGAGTTCATACTTGTTGGGCCTTGAAGTTATTGTTGCTGCATCTGGGATCGTAATTGGGAGTGGTTCTGTGGAGAGTTTAGTGCCGCTGGGATTGATGTCCGTTGGGGGTTTATGGTGGTTCAATTGAGGGAGTGTCAGAGGTGATTTAAGCTGGGATGGTGGAGAGGTTGTTCTTGTGGTGATCCGAGAGATGGGTGTGGTGGTTCAGGCGTGGTGATGGAGATGAAACTGAAATTGTTGCTATTGTCCGAGATCCGAATTGTGATGAATTTTGAGTTTATTTATTGAGCAAATGGAGGAATGTGGTTGATGATGGATTTTAGTGTTAATTATAAAGAGACGACGATCTTTAGAGATTGCTCCCATGTATGGTACCGGTTCAGGTTAGATTGTTTTCCTCGAAATTAAGCGAAAGAAGAAGGCAAAATTGTGTTGGTTTAACGGGCATAAGATGGCGATGAGATGTTGGTAGCCACAATGGTGAAGGGTGGTTGAAAATGGTGTAAATGGGAGAAGGATGAAGTTGAGAGGCGATTGGTGGTGACGGAATTCACTCAAGTTTTGACCTGGATTTTACCTAATTTTATAGGTTAAAAATGTCTCGAGTATGATATAAGAGGATAGGGTCAATATTTAGTTTATTGTGAGTTAAAGTACAGTGGGGAGTATTTTGAGAAGGTGCCCTATAGTTTGGAGTATTCATGTTAAATAACCCTATTTTGAAACGTTTGAAATATTGAAATGGTAGTTTGTGACAATTATAAACACAATCAAAGGACCATTATTTTACAACCTACAGATCGGAATTAAGACTACACGGAGACATTTTGATTCTTCTTTTCTAACATTGTTCTTGTAATTTGTAGCTCATGAGTTATGAAAATTTAACGATAAAAGTAAACGAATTCACAAGACTAGCACTTCCATAAATCATATGTCAACCAATTAATTATTCAATAAATTGTGATCAGATTTTAAACATAGCAATATGCACTTTACTTTATGGCATAACAATATACATGAAAAAGTTATAAAGATTATTATCGTAGGGAACTAGACAAAGATATACCATTAATATACGGAAGAACATCAACAAGGTCCACATTGTTCAAAATAATCACAATTATGTATAACAATTAGATTGTTATATCATACTAATAAGTTTACTAGTTAATTTTCATTCTACGACTTGTCAAGACTCTTCTCTGATAAACATGATTTTAACCTCACATAACTATTTTGAGGTCATATCACTAGAAAGTAAGAGCGTCTGTATAATTGGAACTATTTTATAGTACGGTTCATATTCATCTCATATGCCTATTATTCATGTTACTAATGCCATATCAAGATATCACGTGGTCACATGTCTCACATCACATAATTCACATTTGATTTAACTTTTATATGAAACTTACATAACTCACAATTTCACCAATTGAACATTATGCAGCACTTACAAAAATCATAATTAAATAACCGTCCAGCCATTTTGTGAGATATCAAAGTTTTTGAAAAAATACGATGAATTAACTAATCATAGGAAAAAAAAAACAAACGCATATCCCAAGGGAATTATTTATAACCCTTTTTACAACTCAGTTGGTCTGAACAAAAACTTTACAGCAATTCGACAGAAAATTGGACAACTTGCAAAAATCGCTATTAAATAACGACTCGTTAAGATTTTATGTTGCTTATCATTTTGGAAACGAGAATGAATATTCTGAACAGTGGAGCTGGAATTGTGCATAAACAGTAACCACGTTTTAAATGATTTCTCTTTCAAAAACATGAGTCAAAACAGAACTGTGCATGAACAATTTGACCACTGTCGACTAAAATATTTATTTCTCTCAAAATATAACTCTATTAACATGAAACTAAAAGCATTGGAAAGCTAACTCAGAAGGTTATCATACGTAAAATTGTCATACCCATATTTGGAACTTATGTAAAATGGCAGCCCGTACAAACCAGGTAGCATTCTGGAAATTTATTAAAATCTTTGGTTCTTTTACAACTTCACCTTGCTACATCGAAACTCAACCATTCTTCTTCCGAAACACGTTGACATATCATTTGAAGCACAAACACCACCATATTAACATGTAATCATCATTCAAACTGTAATTGTCATTTAGAACACATAGATATTTCGAAATTGAAAGTAGAATCAACTAAATGACTCAATATTTATACATGTATACAAATGTAACACATAGCTATATGTCATTCATGGCTTGAGGCAGCACATTCCGCATATTACTAGACATGGATTACTAATATATAAGTTTGATCATTCATATCCAAATACCAACAATATATTACATAGTTATGGTAATCATTTATTAATCAGGTAATCACATGGACATTTCAAACACCAAAACATATGATCACATCACTCTTGCTATTGCTCAACAAATACACACCCATACTCTTAAAATTTTAATTCAATCATCCAGCTCGATCCACATTTCAATATCAATCATAATCTTCCATTAATGTCATTAACCATAGTTCACGTATCACTTACCTCATCCTGTAAGAATGTTAGTACAATATCACTAGGTGACTATATAGTCTACCCCACTCTTCAATTACTCTCATTGGGTTCCCGAGATAGAACCAAAATGGCCCATGGTTTGGTGTGAGGGGCCCTTAACTCATCCGGTTCCTTATTGGGGCTCCTATCAGTTTCATCTCGGGGTTCATTTTATTAGACTCTTCCTACGTTCATTATTATTCATTTGGTTTAGGCCTAAGGATCGTTCTCTCTGATAACACTTTGTAACACCCCATTTATTTAAGAGGGTTTAGCAAGACATTCTCGAATAAATAGGATTGTTACCATCACGGAATGTCCGAGGTAGTGAATAACAAAGTAAAAACAAACCAAAGTACTTTATATAAAATGATTAAAATTCAATTCTTTTGATATTACAAAAACTACACAACGGAAAATAAAGTGCAACTGATAACTTCGAAGTATGTGATCTAATTCTAAGTCGGTTCCTCCAAGTGCTTACGCCATCCCATGCTCCTATAGAATTCATCTTTCCTGTCAAAGTTGCCCTCAATTACGGATCATCACATGTGTCACACGAATACACAGGGTCAACCACGAGGTTGAGTAGGAAGATAGATAAAACATACACAACAATAGAATACAATACACTTCATCTCCATGCCGTCTCAACAACCTCTTCCCGATCAAACCACCACTTCTCAATCACAAGTCCCCACTCCTCCAATGGTGCCATATCACAAAACCCAATATTCACAATTCCCCACTCCTCCAATGACCATATCACAAAACCAAATATCACAAGACCCAATATCACATGACCCAATATCACAAGACCCACAATTCTCCTTTGTGCATCATATAGAAATATTCAAGGCAACACATCAACAATAACATCTCAACAACAATATTCGACATCATGTACCAATCTCATAATAAACGAACAGTCTCATTGCATGACATAATATAAATTACAGTGTATTCCCCTACCTCAAATTGCAGAATAACAACCGAACAACTGCTAGAAATATTACACCTCGAACAACCAAACTCAGTTCGAACTTTCTGTTGCGCAACTTTGAAGAAAACGATGATGGTGATGGAATGGTGATGGTGTTCTCACTTGTTTTTCCTTCCCCTTCGCTCTTCTCACGGGTCAGACCATGGTTACTGAGTTTGTCGATGAAGGGAGGTAGGAGGGAAAAGAGGTTGGCGAGTGCAAGAGAATTAGGGTTTTGAGTTTTGTGAGGATAGTTTTGTCGATGGATGAACAAGTAGGGTAAAATGTGTCGATAGGTAGCATTAGGGTTTTGTTTTTGTTTTCATCCTTAAATGCTCTACTCGGTTAACACCACCCATCACGCATTAATCGTAAGCCCAAGCCCATCACGCATCCCGAGAACCTAAGACACTAATTCCCGTTCATTAGGGTTATGATTGGTGTAATATTTACCTCAAATTAGTATTGTTTGATGCATTTTTCCTTGATGTCGATACAAATTGCTTCTCATTCAATGAAATATTATTCGATACATTTTTCCGCCTTGTTGAACATACCAATCACTACCTTTCCGCCATCTTCGAATCAAATTTTGGTGGGAGAGAAATTGGTTGAGACTGTCGTCTAGAGAGAATTAAGGAAGTGTTTACGTTAATTGATAATTAGATATTTGTTTTATATTGGGCTCTAATAGAAAATTAGAGAATTTTATATTAGGTGGGTTTGATGTATCATTATATATATAAAAGAATCTTGTAAAACTGCCTATGTGGCACAATGTGGTGCAAGAATGAAGGTATTCAAGCTCTCTTATTTAACCTAAAAAATTATGCTTTGTTTTAGCCAATCATGCAAAACCGTGTTGATCATCCTTACACATCAGCAAACTAAAACAAATAAAAAACTGAAATTAATTATAGAACCACCTAATTAACCGTGTTAATTAATATGGGTATCAATTCTCAAAACCTAATAAAAACTGGTTTACTTTCTCGAAAATTAATTATAGAACCACTAATTAATGTTCTCGAAAATCATCCAAAAATATTTCCCAAAAATAAAAATGGTGCTTTCAAAATATACCATTTTCCAAAATAAATTTCAAACAATTTTACAATATTTATCAGATTATCATCTCAATCTTTTCTTTAAAACTCATCCAACAAAGCGGCTACACGAACAAATGTGGTACATGTGTGGTTTAAAAATCATAATTTCGTAAACCGAATATACCCGACTTAGCTTAAATTAGATACTAACATTAAATCATTTTTTTTTCTTTTTATATGTGTTATATTCACTGTTAACACTTTTACACTCTATTTACATTTCAAAATCTTTACAATATGAAATTAATTCCTTATTGACGTCGTAAATTTAATTATAGGGTTTTTTGTGAGAAACTCAATGTAGCACCAAAACGGACACGGACACGGACACGGACACGGACACGACACGGACACGGGACACGGCACACGGCATGCCATAAAATTTAGGACACGGGGCACGTTATTAAAATTTAATAAAATATACATTTTATAGTTATTAATGTTTGATTTTATTTTTTTAAAAATATTTGATATTAATTTTAAAAAAGTGAAGGTAAAACTTACCCTTGATAATAATTCATTTTCATTTCGCATCCGAACCAATATTCTAATTAATCTCTTTCGATAGCGCAATTCTCGCGTCTGAAGAACATCATTCACCACAAATGATAAGCAAATACCATGGACACGCGACAGACACGGCCCAAATAACATGGACACGCGTCGGACACATGCCCAAATAAATGTAGAAAGTTAGACACGGCTGTTTAGGCGTCCGACACGTTTCGGCGTGTGTCTGTGGAGTGTCGGTGTCGGATACGGTACGACTCATTACGAGAAGTGTCTGTGCTACCTAGGAGAAACTATCTTATATTTATGTCATTTGTGAACAACTACCTTACTTTTTATTTTTTCGTTAAAAACTACCTTACATTTAACTTTTTTTGTTAAAACCTACCAAAAATATGACTTAGGCCAAGTTCTGATGATAATTGTGGTTGAATTGACCACAACATCAAGTGTACTTCCCTCTATTTGGGAGAGAGGTATATAGATTATTGGAGGCTTCAACTTAAGACAAAGGTAAACACTTTTTAGAAGAAGTTAAAAGAGTTGGGGATTGAGGTCGGTTATTACATGGCATATTATGCTAAGGAAAAGGCTTTAAAAATGATTTATGGGGAAGCGGAGGAACAATATAAAATATTTTAACAAAAAAATCCAAGTTGTCGTCAAAAATTGGCCCGAGTCATATTTTTGGTAGGTTCTAACAAAAAAGTAAAATGTAAGGTAGTGTTTAACAAAAAATAAAAAGTAAGGTAGTTTTTCACAAATGAACATAAATATAAGGTAATTTCTCACAAAAAAACCCTTAATTATAATCAATAATGTGAGTAATAAAGATAACAATAATATCAACAAGAGTAGCGATAACAATCTGAGTAGCGATGTTAGTACGTATTATTTGTTGCAGGGATAGTAAAATAATAATATGTATTAACAACAAAATTAGTAGTGAAAATAATAGTTATACAACAACTATAAAGAAACTAACAATATAAATTGAATAAGTAGTGAGGTAAGTATAGTACGCAATAACGAAAGACAAGTGAATACGTCTCATAATCAAAATGATAAATTTTATATTAATCATAGTTTAAAACGTATCGTAAATTTTAAATTAATGAATTAGATAGTTCAACTCAATTTAATAGTTATATCAAGGAAGGTGGGGACACCAAAAGTCGAAAACTATACAGATATATGCGTATAATGATCAAACTCACCGAGCTACACTTATTTCGCAAATTTAGTACAAAAATCTAATTTCTAAAAATTAGTAACAACCCCGTGAAAATTCACGGGTGTTACACTAGTTAAATACTATAGATGACCAATTATTATTTAATGAAATACCTTCAAAAAAAAAAATATTATTTAATGAAATGAATCAATCGATCCATAATTCTTATGAAAAAAACATTACATTTTCCATTTAATCAAAAATTTATGCTCTAAGTGATTGCCATCTTCCCTTCTCTCTCTTCCCTTTCTCTCTCTCTCTCTCAACTCATCAGTTTCGATTCAAGCAAATATCTTCGTCGCATTATCTCCTGGTACTTCACTTTCCTTCTCTATATCACCCCCTTTAGATCTCATTTTCGCGATTTATACTATCTTCTTCATCTAATTCTTTGTTTTCCCAATTTTATTTCATTTTTATGGGATTCATTTATGTGGGTCTTTTTTATTTATCCGTTTTTCTGCTGATTGTAGATCTAAAAAGTGAAAATGATTTGAACTTTGACTGCGATCGTTGAATTCCATCTCAGATCTGATATGGGCAATTTATAATAATGTTGATTCTTGTGTTGATTTTATGTAAATTGATAATTAGTGGGGTTTAATTGAAGAATTTGTTCATATTTAGCTTAATTTTGTGATTGGGTTTTGTTTAATTGTGTTGTTGTATCGCATGAATTATACGTTGGTACTAATTTGCGATTTAGCTGAATCAATGGATGTAGTTTTCGGCGCAATTTTCAGTTTTGGGTCATTTGAAAACAGCCTCTTTTATGTTGCTAACGCAAGGGTAAGCCTGTGTACATCGGACCCTCTTATCCCGCAATGTGTAGGAGCCCTTGAGGTACTAGGGCAATTTAGTTGCTATTGTATAAGCTTTAGCAATTATCGATTAATTGAGTTTTATTGAAGAGTTTATCTGGGATTTGCTTTCTTGAAGCCTTGATTCCATCATATCATTCGAATCATTGCTTGGTACTAATTGACGATTTAGCAGAATTTGATGTTTAGAGTTCATTTTCTTGTATATAGGTAGTAAAAGGAGAAAGGACCTAAAATGCCTGCACAAAAGATTGAAACTGGGCACGCTGATGTGGTGCATGATGTTCAAATGGATTATTATGGAAAACGCGTTGCCACTGCTTCATCTGATACCACTATTAAAATCATCGGTGTGAGCAGTAATTCTTCTCAACCTCTTGCTACGTTAACAGGCCACCAAGGTCCTGTGTGGCAGGTTTCTTGGGCCCACCCAAAATTCGGATCGTTGCTAGCATCTTGTTCCTATGATGGTAGAGTGATCCTTTGGAAAGAGGGTAATCAGAACGACTGGGCCCAGGCACACGTGTTTCAGGAACATAAGTCATCGGTCAATTCCATCTCGTGGGCTCCCCATGAGCTTGGACTTTGCTTGGCTTGTGGATCTTCAGATGGGAGCATCTCTGTCCTTACTGCTCGCTCTGATGGTGGTTGGGATACCAACAAGATAGAGCAGGCACATCCCGTAGGTGTAACATCTGTCTCGTGGGCTCCAGCAACTGCTCCCGGGGCATTGGTTGGATCTGGGTTACTTGACCCGGTTCACAAATTGGCTTCTGGTGGTTGTGACAATACTGTGAGGGTATGGAAGCTTTACAATGGTTCATGGAAGATGGATTGTTTCCCTGCTCTCCAAATGCACTCAGATTGGGTCCGAGATGTTGCATGGGCCCCCAACCTAGGGCTTCCAAAATCAACAATCGCTAGCGCATCTCAAGACGGAACTGTTGTTATATGGACCGTCGGTAAGGAAGGTGAACAATGGGAGGGTAAAGTTCTGAAGGACTTTAAGACCCCTGTTTGGAGGGTATCATGGTCTTTGACCGGAAATCTTTTAGCAGTTGCTGATGGAGATAACAATGTTACACTTTGGAAAGAGGCAGTCGATGGAGAATGGCATCAAGTTACTACTGTTGAGCCATAGGTTTTTGCCAATTCTCCCTTGTGATTTCTACAGATTACTATGCTCTTGTTTATGGATGTTCTTAAACTAGTTTTCTAGTCCTTTGTTACTGCTTTTTCTGCGACGTGGTCAACACTCGTGCTTGTATTGATTAGTATCATATTTGGTTTCAACATTTTCTAATGGAGGTAGATGAAAACAGACATGATGTTGCTTTCTTTTCCATTTTTCTAATCATCATACTGCTTATTTGGTATTGGTCTCGTTTTCCGGATTAGCCATACATTTGTTTTTCATATTGAGCTCCTTTCCCCGAACTCACTCTTGTCTTCAATTCAGATACGGACATACTGTATGTTCAAGTGATTTTGCTTGCTGTTGTAGAACTAAAAGTCTCGTAAATAGGCTGCTAGTTTAAGACAGCGTTAGGTATAAGTTAGTGTACTACTTTGATTCAGCTCCCTGCTCCGGCATTCTTTCTATTCATGTATGAATAGTGTTTTCATTAGGTTTTAGATTTGTCAATCATCATATTGATTGTGTACCCTAATTTATGTTGCATTGGTTTGTACCTTATAATGGATTTAAGTCTCTGTCGAGGCTATGGAGTTCTGAGAGATTTGGATGAACCGTTTGCGTCTTTGATATATGCATTTCAAAGTCTTAGTTTCTGCTATAGTTTTGATGTATTTAGGTTTCATGGTTCTGTCCTCTTGATTTCATGATAGTGTTTAGTTTTCTTGTAAGATTGGTCGTGAGCTTTCTTTTCCAATGCGAGTGAACTTCTCAGTTGGCGGATGGTCATGATTATTGAACTCTGTTCATGTAATTTTTTTGTCCATGATGTCTCAGTTATGCGATAACAAGTTACTAGCGTGGCATTTTTTCATACGTTTTTTTTCCCGCAGTTTTAGTATGAATTGCAGTTATGAGATAAATCCTAGTCCCTTATGCTGGGCTGGGCATCATTTGTTCCTCTCTAGTTTCGACACAGTGAGACTGTGAGATAGTCCAGGGTTATACATGTCTTGTCTTAATTATCGGTTTGATAATGCAGCGGTGCTTACCCGTGATGGATGACTTTATCTGCGATTCTATTGCTCTGCATGAGATTGTGGCTCAAACAGTATGGACTGGAATGTTTTTGTTCTGAAATTGGCAATTAGACCAGTTATGATATGCTAGGGTTTGGGACCGAGATTTTTGGAGAGATCGTGATGCAAATCTGTACGAAATTTAATCCGTGTCATCTAAGATCCGTCTTAATTTGGGTTTTCGCAGAGGTTAAAAACTGTGTATCTTCACACCTAGTGTTGTTACAAGTTACAACAGTTTCAAACAAGCTACTACTGTCAAACTAAGAGCGGTGCATGCTGTCGTTAGCATTTTGGTTCGGACTGTAAGAACGTCAGTTTTTTATAGCCCACATCTTTAAACTGTAAATGCAGATGCATTCCGCGGGTTTCATGGCTATCTAACTATTTGACCTCCAAAATACGGTCATTCATGATACTGATTACCGAGTGCATGATTAGGGTTCCCGACTAGTTTAAAATACTGGCATAAAAAACATTGCCATACAAGATAATTAACCAGCTCAAGTTACCTGTCTATGGATACTATGGATACTCGAAACCCACCCAATATTCGAGATAATTATTTACTGCAGCCAACTACGTATATAAGAGACTGTTTTTGTAAATGCATCTGCTAATCAAGGAAACTACCAGTACTGATCTACTTAGCAAAGGAAAAGACAACGGGAAAACCGACTGTTATTGGGCCAAAATCAGGCGGCTCCACTTTAAAACGGGCATGTATAAAGAAGAGAAAGAAGCGCAAATACTCCAACAACAAACAGGATAACATACCGGAGCATAAGGCCAACTTCAAGGCAGCCATATAAATAATTAAATATGATACAGTATGTTGGAAGTGTTACTTCAAAAGAAACAAAGGGATTATGTTTTATATATAAGTGAGCACTTGTATAACCCTACTAATACGTGTAGTAGTGGACCTGTGGTGCGGGCCAATGAGCTCTCGACACACAACAATCATCCTTTCTTCCGGGTTGGTTGTCAAGAGGTCGTGTGTATCGAGCAGGCCTAATTCAGCAACGTTTCTGCAAGTAGTTCAGAAGCCAAGAGGCCGTGCTTATAGACACACAACAATCATACTTTCAATTAGATGCACATTAAAGGATAGGCCAAATTCAGCAACGTTGATTGTAATTTGGATTGTGTGGGTTTGAGTTGGGTTTTCGGTGGTGTTGGTTGGTATGGAGGTTGTTGTTTATTTTTAATTGATGTTATCAAAAGTTAATTTCTTGTCTTGTTTTTATATTCTAATAATTTCCTTGTATAAGAGTCTTCAATCTAGTCTTGGGGCACTTTCGAGGTTCTTGGCTGGGAGATTAGTTGAGATGAACTCTCCCGTCCCTATTTTCAGTTTACTTGGTTTTCTAGGTTTTTGGTCTTTGGACTGTCGAGGTCGGTCCCACAGTGTAGAAGATTCTTCTCCACTGAAGACAAGTTTCTTCGGCTCGCTCTTCCCCTTTTCTTTCTACGCTCTTGTGACATAAGTGCACCCAGTCTGTCTCGTTGGCCTATGAGAATTGCTAGTAAAGCTCTTGACATGGATGTGTTGCTTGTGTTCAAACTAATCTTCATCAACTCGGCCCCATTACTCCTGTTTTTTTTTTTATGTATTTTTAATTTTAGTAAATTGTAGTATTTAAACTTGGCTTTGTTGTACTAGTCTTGCAAGTCGAGCTCCTAGTGCAACTTAGTCGACCAACTTATTCTGTAATTTTGGGTACTATAATCACCCTTTTTCCTCGTGCAAAGAAAACAAATACGAAAAGAGTTCTCATCTCCACGTGTTATTTTTACACCATATTTCGCTAACTATCGCACCAATAATATTGTCCGGTATTACGACCTCACTTGAACCAGAAGTCCAGAACATTGGCCAGTCATGGAGCTAGATTATAATGAGACAAGCAAATAGCGTCCACACATGTGTGATCTAAAAGAGTCTTCGTCTTCCATTGCAATAATAAAAGCCTTTAGTCTTTCCTCATTAAACTAACTCATTTTCATAGGAGAGATGTTGGGGATCTGCAAACTCAGTGTTCAACTTCCTGATCATCGTCTTCATCATTTTCAACATCTCCGTCTCTATTCAGCCAATTCCTCTACTCATTTCCCTAAATCCCCAAAACAATCTTACACCAATTATTTAGTTCATAATTTGGGTTTCTCTCTTCGACAAGCTCAATCCATTTCTACCAAGCTTACTAACTACTCCAATTTCTCTGATAATGCTGATTCTGTTATTCATTTCCTAAAACAACACGGTTTTGATGATACGCATATAAAAATGGCGGTATCTTCTTACCCTCAAATCTTATCTGCTAATGTTGATCAAACTCTAAAACCCAAATTTCAAGTTTTCGAAAATCATGGTTTTTCTGCCTCTGATTTAGTTTCTGTTATTTTGTCGAATCCTAACATTGTAGCAACACATATGGAACCTATTATCCCTGATCTCAAGGCAATTTTGGGCAGTAATGGCAACCTAATCATGTTTTTTAGAAAAACCCATTTTAATATGGGACCAACTACTTTGAGAAATCTTATTTCAAATGTTGCATTGTTGAATAAGGAGTATGGTCTTGCTATTAGTGTTATTCGGAATGCCATTCTTCAATTTCCCGGATTCTACATGAGGGATACCGAGGTTTTCCGAAATACAGTGGTTAGGGTTGAAAAGGAATTAGGGATTCCTCGAAATTCTGGGATGTTTACATACGGCATACCTTTATTGTCTGCTTCTCGTCAGAAAAAAATGGAATCGACATGTCAGATGCTCAAAAGCTTTGGATGGACGGAATCTGATATTTCTGAATTAAAAAGGAGAAATCCTCTCATTTTTCTATTAACTGAAGAAAATATTAGGAAAAAGTTGGGGTTTTTGATGACTGAGCTGGGTTACAAGCCCGATTTCTTAGCTACACGTTCTGCGTTGTTGAGTTGTAGCCTGGAGAAGCGAGTGGTGCCTAGGTATCGGGTGTTGTTGGCTTTGAAAGAGAAGGGTTTGTTAGATTACAACTTCTATACGGCCATCGCTATAAGTGAGAAGCTGTTTTTAAAGAAACTTATTGAGCCTTTTAAGGAGGATGCACCAGGTCTTCTTGAACTTTATCAAAGCAGCAAAGGTTGTTCCAACATTGATGCCATCTCGAGGCATTAGCGATGTCAAGCCCTCTCGTAGCGATGTTTACAGAGTTGAAGAGGTTGGTCCAATTTTTTTCTCTCTTTTTCGGAAGCTGCGCTGAAAAATATTGTCAAATGTGTGTTTATAGGTGTAGTTGGTTAATGACATTGTATGCTTGACTTATGACTGAAACGACATTCCTCGTGGTTTATTTTCTACAGCGTGCACTCTTCTCACGGTGTCATAGCCATTGTTTTGTTAATAGTACAGAAAAATTGGAAGCCAGTGTGCCTCTGGTTGCTGTCTTCAATTCTGGTCCTTTGAGAATTACCTGACTTCCTGTTCATGTTGTGTGCTTGTCTTACGAGTTCTATAGTTCGTCTTCTACGAATTAATTTATTTGTTGAAGTATTAGTATGTGAATTCGAGTATTACTTACTACTGCGTACTTATCAGTGAATAAGTATTATGTCAAGTAAATCTGATAAGAAATAAGAACTTCTCCAGTTTAATCTTATGTTGTGCTGCTTATAATATTTGAGAAGATTGAAGTAGAATTGTGTAAATGTACGTTTTATGAACTGTCGGTTTATGACCTACAATAGATAGCATAACACCATGAATGATGTACCGCAACTATGGCAGAATTTATAAAAACATCGTCTTTTTCTTAGAAGATTGCAGTAGAATTGTGCTATTATATCTTTTCATGATCAGTATGTTGTGCTACTTGTTATTTGAGAAGTGTCTGATTTCATTGGCCTGTTCCAATTAACAAAACATCCTCTCTTTTTTCGCTTTTCCAGTACCGGTACAGAAATGGGTGCCCATAATGCGGTTTGAGAGCTGCACGTAAATGGCAGAATCATTCCATTCCCTGTTCTTAAGCAGCAGAATCAGTCTCAGGAAAAAAATTTCACTGAAAAAGCCTTTTAGCAAGGCTTTGTATTCACCTTGGTTGAGCAGAGGCGCCAATCCCACAGATGCCAACTCCGTTTAAAGCTCTGAATCAGACTTTTTGTGTAATTAAATTACAGAATTCAAGATCTTGTTTTGGAAAAGTACTGTATAAATTCTCCTCATGTGAAGCCTTATTGATCTTGGGTTCGTCTTGATTGGATCAAGCTCGGCCTGGATTGAGTTCAAGATCGGTTTCACGAGTTTAAGCCCAGCATTGCCTAAACAGATTTCAAGGGCTTGTTAAGCCGCGGGTTAGTTCATTTACATCCCTAGCTTTGGCTGACACTGATATTTTTGAGCCTGTGAGAGTCTAACAAAGAACCTTTGTACCAGTTTAGGAGATACTCCAAGGTCTCATCTCAGTTGTATTCAATTATATAATGAATCACTACATTTAGCCATCTTACTTAGTCTGTCTTTTGCAGAGCTTTGGCGTGCTGATTTCTGAATAACAGTTAAATCTTAGCCTTATATCTGATGCATGATGCATACTAGCATAATCTGTGACATTTAGGAGTATAGTGAAACTCCCAGTATGACTTTTGGATTTAACAGGATTGCGTGGGAACCGTGGCAATGAAGACCCTTAGTGACAAGGTGCAAGCAAGGCGCTCCCTCATTAACATGAGTTGAACTTTTTTTTTGTTAATAAAATTGTGTGCAATAATGCTCATTTTTTGGATTTCACAAATGGACAACTCTCTTATGATTAAACTCCCTTATGATCACATAATCTGTAATATTGTGGACAACTCGATACCTCTCGGTCTAGCTGATTCCGTGATATTTAGAGGGGAATGGGGATTCCTTCAAACAGCATGGCTGATTTTGATTTTTAAATGAAGAATTTAAGAATTTATTACTCTCAAACAGGAGGCAATAAAATGTAATCTATATAAAATAATAAACCAGAAACCACAATACACTATTTTTTTCCCGCCTACTTGCTCACTTGCCTACCATATCTCTCCACCAATCCTAATTATTTCTCTAATAAAGTGAGCAAATTTTCAACCTTCCATAAAAAAAAAATAAAAGATATTCTTCAACCAATAAAAAAGATTATCTTTCTTCAAATCGTGGCCCATCTTTTCCTCAACGCGGATTACAAAATTCTCCTACCCTTTTTCATGAGTTCTCTATTCAACATTTATAATTTTTATGTTATGGAAATTTAGAATCTATCTATATTATATATAAAGTAATAAAACAACCACCACCACCATATTTTTTCCGTCCAAACTACTAATACATCATTTCTATTGAAAATTAATGTTTCCTAAGATAACTCATAAATTATAGGACTTTATCAAAAAAAAATCTAAATTCATTTCCTCATTCTCAAAAATTGTATATTCTCAATGGTTTTTAAGTTTTACATAGACAATTAAATCGGTACTTTTTCCGCTCTCATATGATCTATCCATTTTATTAAATTACTACACTCATATAGACCTGATCATGGGACGGGCTCGTGCTAAATAAACGGCCCAAATACACGGGCCGGGCCGGGCCGGGCCAAAACGATGGGCCAATTTTCTTGGCCCAAGCCCGCAATTGTTCGGGCTATAACGGGCCTCGGGCCAAAATGGGCCAAAACGGGCCAGAATAATATAATACGAAACAATCAACAAAATCGATATGTGAACAAACTATTAGCAACGAAATAAAATTTTCAAGTCTTAGGTATTTGACTTCGACTCTTTTGGTAGGAGAACCATACATAACTTATGAGTTGACAAAAAATGAATAGTATTAACTAAAGGTGTACGATAAAAATATAAAGATATCCGCAAAATTGATAATTCGATGCATTAGTGATATTAGATTATTATTATGATGTGATATACGATTCCAACTTTTGAATTTTTTTCTATTTAAAAAAAATAACTTCGGGTCGGGCCGGGCCAAAAATCGGGCCTTTAGATTGGCCCAAACCCGGCCCTATATTTATATCGGGCTTATTTTGGGCCGGGCCACGGGCTTTTTGGGCCAAACTATTAGGCCCAAACCCGAGAAAAAATCGGATTGGGCCGGGTCGGGCCATCGGCCCTGGGCCATTTGATCAGCTCTACACTCATATATTCAACAAATTAGTAGATCCCATAAAAACAGATGAAGTATTATTTTGTACCTTGCGACAATAAATTGTTTTTGACGTTTTATATGTGATACATAAACTTTAGAGAGACTGTATTTTAATAGTTTTATTGAGAGACCTCTGAAAGGGAGGAAGCTATTTAATTTCTATTTTCAATGTTATATTCCTACTAATTTAGTGGAAGACGGTCTTTCAAAGACATGTGAACTATCTAATAACCTTACATAGTTAAATTTATCATGTGGTGAGAAAAAATAATTAAACGATAACCTTACGACAGAAATTATGTTTATTGTAACATATAAATGAAATTACTTTTATTAGCAATATCGTCCGAAAAATAAACATAATTTTAGAATCTCATATAAATATTTTGTTCGCATCATTATTTTGTTAGCAAGTTGAGTGCCTCGACTAAGCCAAACTTATCTCATCCTTTTGGATGGCTGGTGAAAATCAATGACTTACCCTGAAGAAAAATAATACCCCAAATTTATCATAAAATCAACTACTTTATTGATCTATTGAAACACGAAGAATACTCCACTTTCATAAAAGAAAAAAATTCAACCGTGATACCGACGATTAAAAAAAAGAAATTTACCAAGAAACCTGACACATCCCACAAATAGAGCAACATCATTGGCTTCGCTTATTCTGAGCAATGTGAGATTGAATTTGGACAGTCTACTACCACTCAATAGTCTCAATATGAGTCACATTTTCGACCAAAGTTAGAGTTAAAACATTCTTAATGCCTTTTTTACCATCGTCATTAGAATAAAAATATATTGCCTCATATTTTCAATAACTCCCCAATTCCTTTTCGTCTATTCATAATACTCTTCATATTTCCTTTTTTTTTAAAGTTTTATATTTATTTTAGTTACCCCATCCAATAACAAAACTCCATCATTTTGCCCCACAACAATACTTATTGATTTTAATCACTTCACCCACAATAATAGTCACAACACCTTTCATCTCTTCAATTACCTCAAATTCTCGTGCCATCCTTAATTCTCGTGCCATCCTTAAATAGGGAGGATTATTCAGAATATGTGGGAATATTTTTTTTAACGCAATTTATTTTTGCAATACGTTTTTTACTCAATACAGTACTTTTTACACCAAATTTTCCATTGTTGCCCTTTCCAAGAAAAACATTAAACCTAATTCTCTCTTCGTTCTCTCTAATATTGAAACCTTTACCATCTTCCACCCCATTAAAAATTTAGAACGATTATTCAAGTATTCAAGTAACGAACAGGTAATTAATTCATTAATCTTATATTACTTAGTAATTTGATTGTTTTTTTAATAATATGTTTTCTTTTTTAATTAGGGTTTGTTCATCGTGAAAAAAGAAACATTGTTAATTATTTAGAAACGAACTGACATGTTTAATACTACATAGTACTTCAATTGATTTAGAAACCAAATCAACATATGTTAATTGCTTAATCAATCTTTGTCAATTAGTACTAAACAAACGTATTTCATTAAGTTGGGTTTTTTTTTCGTTTTACTCAAAGTAGTACAGTTAATTTTTTATATTTTTTTTCCTTTTTTTTCAATATATTTTTAATTATTATGTTACCATACGTTAATTTTCGCGCATATTGGTTTTATAAAATTACTCGTCATGAAAATAGTGTACAAAAATTTAATAAAAATAAAAATAAAATAAAACTAATAATACTTATACTATTGATTTTCGCAGTACACATTTTAACGTATTGATATTGGAGGGAAACATTGGAGAAAGACTAGAGAGAGAAAAGGAAAAGGAAAATGAGAGGGGCAAAATTGTCAGCAATGTACTGCATCGAGTAAAATGTGTACTGCGAAAATCAGGACCCTTTTTTTAATTAAATCATATTTGATACTACTATTTTAATCATACTACGTATTCATTACTGATTGAAATCATAATTCTTACACTGAACAATTGTAAAATCAAAATTTGTTTTATTAAATTTTTTTATCATGTTCATGAATTAAAAGTCACAACTTAATAGTAATTACAATATCATTTATTATACAATTTTTTATACATAGAAATTAAATAATTTCATAAAATTATTATATAGAATAATTATTAATGTTTTCGTAATATTTAACATACTTTTAATATAAACTTATTTTCAATTTATCAGGTTTAACCCTGAAATAACAAGCCATTAAGAGTCGGTCGTATATCTTTCGGATTGCATATCCTAATTTACAGGACTTGACTGCACAATGGATCAAATATTCAGGATTAAGGTTGGCTCGGATTAAAATTTAACATCTTTAATGTAATGCATGAGTGTTGCATTCGAACGGGTTACAAAAATCATCATAAGTCTGGTTTTGTTATCTTAAGAACCTGTATTAGTGTAATTATCCGTCAAAATTATTGAGTAAACATATGATAAAGTTAGATTCAAAATGATCGACAAAAATGTTAAGATATTTTCTAAAGTAAGGAGTTTAAAGCGGATGGAGAAAATATTAACTTTGGTATAAATTATAAGTCAAATTCTAAACGATTTTATATATCCACATGCAACTTTGCACGGGTTTTAAACTAGTAGCACTATATAACACAAAGAAATTATAACATGTCCTATAACATGTCAACTATACGAGTAAAATCGGATCAAAAATATCCATTGCTTGAATGCTTGGTAACTAGTAACTGGTAAGTATCAACTAATGGCATACCGATTGTATCTCTTTGCTACGCCTTTGTAAATGACAAAACTCAGATACGAGATATACAGAGTACATTGAGCCAATTCTACGATTATAGATGAGTAAATGTATAACATTAACAAAAGTACATCTTAGAATTTCCCAACTTGTATAAATTTCTTGATTTAAACCAGAATAATAAATAAAAATTTGGATTTTCTTATCAGATGATTTTTACTGGAGAAAATGAATATTGAAGTAAAAATACTCCCTCCTATTCTATATACTAGTATTTTTGCCCGTGCGATGCACGAATACTAAATTAATTTATGGTATTCATAAAATTTTCACCATATAAATCATAAGACTTTTTTATATAAAAATAGTATTAGTTCGTTCTATACATGTGTTATTTTGTTAAAAAAATTACCTCATTTATATTAATTTATGTCATTAATGTTGCCACAAACTCGCCACAATTATCTACAGTACTACACGAAAGAAACCTTCAAACCACTAATCTTACTCTTCAAACAACACATGAAACGATCCATAATCCAAAGTCACACCTACTAACCTATTATATTATGAAATTAATCATCAAATGGATTTAGTATCTTTATTGTTACCTCAAACAATAACCATCTAACTCATCATCGACACTTTTTCCTAGCTTTCAATACGCACCTAAAATATTCAAGTCACCTCTCCTTCACGAAACACCCGGACTTATCCCTCAAAGTTAGTTCTCCTTTGAAAAGTTCATCCATCTATCAGAAACCTAGCTAACTTATGCTTTTAAAACCGATCTTGTTTGAATGAGAAATCCTTGATGGAAAAACAAAAACATGCAATTTTTTGTTTGGTTAACAAAAGAGGTATGAGAAAAGTGTTAAGGAATGAATAGTGGATACAACACTCGAGATGTTACATTGAAATTGGTTGTAAAATTCAATCAACGATGTTTTTTAATCACCAAGACAAAAAAAGTAACATAGTTAAATGTTAACAATACTATATTGACATGTTATTTATTAACATTTGATTACTTATTTAACTTATTTTTAAAGCATCTATGCCTAAGTCATTTACACATAATACAACCTTGAAATATATTCATCTACTTCCTCAGTTTTCTTGCTACATACCCCCATTTTCCACACCATTCAGGCATTGTTCATACCTTTTTCACTCAACTAACCAATTTGACCATCAGAATTAACCGTATGTGTATCCCTGAACAACCCCATCGTATCTATATTTACTTTTACTACTCAAATCACACTCTTAAATGTCGGAAAATAACTCTATCCTCGAGATACTTACCTCCTACCTCCAGACCTATCTACCCCGATATAATATACTGACATGACATATACTTCCTTAATTCTTACCCAATGTTCCCACATTCTATTTTTGTACAATTTAATCTAATGGTTTCCTTCTATAGTTGGTAAAATAATTGACATAAATATCTTCGTCTATTTCTTGTATTTACAATGTTATTATTGCAAATTTGCAACTGCAACTCCACATTACAATATCTTTTTATACACACCCCTAAATATTTCCAAAAATACTCCCATGATGTCGAAAATCAAAGAAAAGCGGACGATATGGTCTCTAACTCGTGTTCGGAGGCAGCTAATGAAATTCATCTGTTGGAGCAGCAAGATATCTCTTCCAAAACCAGGATTAAGGAAAGTTTTCCAATCCAGATCATCAACCCAAATGCGAAACGTGTGGGTTTTCATGCAAAAGTGGATGCAGGGTAGAGAACCAATTTGGATGCTTTAATTGGTTTTGTGGTCTACGATACTGGAGGAAACCTATTCTTTGAATTCTGGAAAGGAATCAAGGCTGAGTCGGCTCTTGAAGCGAAAGCTTTGGGTCTGAAGATAGTGTTGAAATGGGCCAAGACCCACTCTATTCTTCATCTTAGAATGTCGATGGATTGCCTATCGCTTCTTTGGTCGATTGTTGGCATCGTTTAGTAGGATCGTCTAATCCAGGGGGTGCTCACGGACTGTAATTTACTTTCGATGTTTTTCCACTGCCTTAGTCTTTCCTTTATCCCTAGGACTCTTAATTATGTTTCCCATAACCTTGCTAAAAAGGCAACTATATAATTACTTTCCTTGTCCATTGACAAAAAAACAAAAAAAGAGTACAACATATAAGAGAAAACTCCAAGGACAATGAAACCCGAATACGATCCAAATTCAGATCCATATCCGTCGCAACTATTCATTGAAGGTTTGAATCTAAATTTTAAAATTTTGGAACCATGATGACCATGAAAGGCAGTGGTGGAGTGAGGGGTGGGTGGCTACTGGCTAGCAGATAGCTAGTCCCCCACTGAAAAATAAAAAATGAAAAATTCGAAAATTTTAGTAAAATTTTGAAAAAAATCCCTTATAACATTACTTGTCTATCCTCACTGAAATTCTTCGCCCCCTCTGTAATCGTAACTACCTGAAATGTGGTTAGATTGGATTTTCCAGCAGTTATAAAGTAGGCTACTCGACTAAGTAGCACCAGTAACCCGACAACGGAATCTAGCACTTCAAAGCCATACCTAGGAGTCACATAGACATTATTCAAATGTAAAAAATAACATTAAGAAAAATTAGAACGATGATGGTAGGCTGGAAAAAGGGTGGAGTTTTGGCCACGAGCAACCGAACCAGGTTCAAAAGCACGCTTGACTTCCAGAGAACGTTGACGCATACGAGTTGCAGAATAACAATGACAAAGTCTATTTTCACTCTTGCGAACATAAAGAAGAAAGAAAAAGTGGTAAGCAAGACGACGAAGTCTGCCACCGACGAAGAAAAATCTGGTACACCTTAGACATAGAACTCTTTGACCATAGGACCAACACTTGGAGAAATCCGACATATAGAGAAGTGAGAACAAAGGTATTAACTTAACCAAATTACAAACCAACATCACAATTCACAACCAATACCCGGTCGAACCAGCCCGAAAACTTCCCAAAGGTGAAAGATTACTCCTAATAGAGAAACCCATGTACAATGCTATATACTCCCTCCGATTCATAGTGTTGGTTCCCGTTTCCTTTTCGATGCGAATTTAGTGATGATTTCTCTTTACTTTTTTAGTAATTTTTTTATGGTCCAAAATCAATTCAATGTGGGGTAGGGTATTTTGTGTGATTTAGAACCATTTCCTTATTTTTTGTGCCAAAAGTAAAGGGTACCAACCTTATGAATCAGAGGGATTAGTATATAGTAATACTATTGTAAAAACATAATCTAACGTATTCATCCCTTCCAAACATCTGTTGTGCAATGGTAAAATGACTACTTAAATATAGAATCGTTTGTTCCGAAACAAGCTAAGTACCTCTAAATACCGTGGAGGTCGTAAATACCCAAAGCCAAATGTGGAATTTGGAAAGAAAAGTTGTTTTCCTAAAACACGCGAGATCTTGTACATTACGAGAAGAATGCACGAAGCATCGAAGAGTGCTCGTCCTTGATCCTAATAATCCGAACATAGCACATTCGTATATGAAAAAATAATTTCGTAATATCATCCGGAATTGGAGCTAGATTATAATGAGAGAAACAAATACCGTCCACCCATATGTGATCCAAAAGAGTGTTCGTTTTTCCATCCATTGCAATTATAAAGGGTCGTGCTTTTTCACATACGGATTTTACTCTTTAACATACAATTTTTACGATTTTGCCCTTGTCATTTTTTAAAATTCTCATTCAATTGATTATGGGTGATTTTTTTCCCCTAACCTCCAGTATCAATATACTCCGTCAAACAAAACAAAAAAAGCAACTTCCCACTAGCCCACCACCGCCTTCCCATCTGCCCACCACCAGCCGCCCACCATCACCAAATTGTCGGTCAATCAACCCCGGTTCCCTCATATCATTTCACCACCACCAATCATACAAGTCTTACTCTCACGCAGAACCATATCCAATCCACCAGCGCACCACCCGTCAGACAACCATAGTCCAAATTCCCAGCCACCACCTACAACGCTACCATAAACGGCGCACCAACGTGATACCCTCGCACGACACACACTCTCTCTCTTCCCCCTCCCCCTGCAATCATTATATATATTAAAGAATCATGTAAAACTGCTGACGTGGCGCAATGGGGTTTCAGAAAACCACTTTTCAAGTCCTCTCATTAACTCTCACAAATTTATTTTTTCTCGACCAATTAAAACTAAAATAACTATCATGTCATCAACCGTGATATTTAATTAATTTAATGATTGGAATCTTCCAGGATAATCACGTAATCACGTGATATTATTGGTCATGCCAATTGCCAAATAAAAACAGAAACAAAAAAATTCTCACCCGTAAAAATTGACATACTTATTGTTTTTGTTTAGTAATTCATATTTTTTTTATTCTACAAAATATTTTATAATTAATATGGAAAATTTATAATTTATAACTACTCTAATTTTATTATTTATAATTTCACAAGTTGTGTAAACATATTATTAATTTAATAATTGGAATCTTCCATGATAATCACGTAATCACGTGATATTATTAGTCATATGATTGTACAAGGCATGACCAATTTTCAATAACTAACATAATAAATTATGTAAAACTCAAGAATGTATTTGTTACTTTATTATTAGCTTATCAACTACCGGTAACTTTTTAGCCTCTTCAGCATCCATACTAAGTTACTTCTGCAATTCTTGTATTTTTAGTGAATAGTCTGTTTTGACACTTTAGTACTTCACTCAGATGAAGAATATAGGACATCACGGCTGAAACAAAAAGATTCTCACCTACGCTTTCTTAGGATATAGTCTATTCTAATGTTGTTTACAAGTACATTTTCGATAAACTATAATTTTGTCTTAGATTTTCCTTATTTGATGTACTTCAATTTTAATTTGTATTAGAACCTTTTTAAAGTTAAATTATCTTCTATTTTAATTTATTTGTTCTTTCATTCTTCTAACTATTCGTCTTATAAATCTAACAATTTGATGCAACTAATATAATCACAATCTTTGACTATAATTTTCATTTTTTGTAATATAGAACTTAATTATTTTAATTTTGATTTTTTTTTATAATATATATAACTTAAGTTATTTAAATTTGTATGTTATAACTTTCTTTTTTGACTATATCTTAATTATTTCATTTTAATCATATCTTACGTTTGTGACTCCTATTAACATTATAATGTCTTAGCTTATTAAGTTACCTAACTTGAAGTTCTCAAAATGTGAATGTTATAATTTCCGTATATATTTTAATATATATAATGATATTATATTATTTATTTTTTATTTTGAAAAAGTACACATGTTCGAATAAATAAAATTGGTTATATAATAAGTAAAATTTATAGTCATCTTTAGAAATAAGTATAATCCCGTGATTTTTCACGGGTGTTACACTAGTTTCCTTTTAATTTCCTCCTTTATTGTTATATTCAATCCCTTGTTCCTAGGAATAACAAATTTTGATTTTGTTGGGTATTGCAGGGATTGGATTTTGCTTCAATATCGACCTTCACATAAGGTCAATCCAATCACACCTGTTTCTTCCAATTCTTTCCATTCTGGAACGTGGGTCAATCTTCAATTTTGTGGATCTTTTGATTGAATAATCAAGGAATTTAATTTACGCACTTTTCGTCGCCCATAATTTCACAAAATCAATTTTCAATTTTTAACAAACCAAAAAAACTTTGATTATAAATAAAACCAAATAAATTATATTAATAATTGAAAAAAACATGTTAATTACAACATTAGTTGGAGAATGGATCCTTTGTTAAATTCTTTGAAGCGATTAGGTTTGGTTTTAGGAAGAAAGGTTACTTTGATTAAATTTAGGCCAGGTAAAACACTAAAAGGGTATAATTTGGAAACTTAATGAAAAAATATATGTGAAAGAGTAAAATCCGTATGTGAAAAAGTAATTCCGAAAAGCCTTTAGGGCGTGTTTGGTTCACTCATTTTAGGTATAAGGTATGGGTTTGGAATGATCTAAACTCATACCTTGTGTTTGTTTTACACTTTTTACAATTTGATACCCATACCTCAAACCCATGAGGTATGGGTTTCTCATATCCAAGGGGGAGGAGGGTATGAGATAGATACCCATGGGTATCAAATTAATCCATGCAATTGAAAAACTAATATAGTAAAAACAAATATTTTCTCTAATAAAAATAGATATACACATATAATTAATTTTTCTTCTAAGATTTTTGTTTCCGTAGAAAATACAAGAATAATTTTTTTTCGATTTGTTATTTAAACATTTAAGAATAGATATTATGAAATTAAAAATAAATTAAAAATTTATAAAAATAAAATATGTACAAGTTTTAAATAATTAATGTATGAAAATTTTAAAGAAAAAAAATTGTATATATGTAAATGTATAAAGTCAATAAAGTAGACATAGAAAACGATTTGATTCCTCATTCCCGAATTGAACCAAACACAAGGCATTAGGAATCGAGTTCCAAACCCATACCACCCTGGTTTGATTCCTGATTCCATACCGATACCTTTATGCGAACCAAACGCACCCTTAGCCTTTCCTCCTAAAACTAACTCATCTTCATACAAAACGTAATTTCATTATTTTGATTTTGATTTTGAGTTTGAGTTTGAGTTTGAGTTTGAAGTGGCAGTTGAAATAACAA
The DNA here is from genome assembly GCA_029255685.2 of Silene conica. Taxonomy (NCBI): domain Eukaryota; kingdom Viridiplantae; phylum Streptophyta; class Magnoliopsida; order Caryophyllales; family Caryophyllaceae; genus Silene; species Silene conica. The sequence goes on from CM055320.2 coordinate 13,766,434, forward strand.
AGAAATCAAGAAAGAGATGTCGGGAATCTGCAAATTCAGTGTTCAACTTCCTGATCATCGTCTTCATCATTTTCAACATCTCCGTCTCTATTCCACCAATTCCTCCTCTACTCATTTCCCTAATTCCCCAAATCAATCTTACACCAATTATTTAGTTCATAATCTGGGTTTCTCTCATCAACAAGCTCAATCCATTTCTACCAAGCTGCCTTACAAGTTTGATGTTTCTCACTTCTCCAGATTCTCTGGTAATGCTAATTCTGCTATTCATTTCTTAAAACAACATGATTTTGATGACACCCATATCAAAAAGGCGGTATCTTCTTATCCTCAAATCTTATCTGCTAATGTTGATCAAACCCTAAAACCCAAATTTCAACTTTTGCAAGATCTTGGGTTTTCTTCCTCTGATATAGTTTCTGTTATTTCGAAGACTCCGTCAATTGTGGCGATACATGTGGAACGTATTATCCCTGAGCTCAGGGAAATTTTGGGCAGCAATGACAACGTAATCAGGTTTTTTAGAAAAACCCATTATAGCATGGGACCAACTGCTTTGGGAAATCTTAATTCAAATGTTGCATTGTTGAATAAGGAGTATGGTCTTGATATTGATGATATTCGGAATGCCATTCTTCGATATCCCCGAGCCTACTTTAAGGATACTGAGTTTTTCCTAAATTCAGTGGTTAGGGTTGAAAAGGAATTAGGGTTTCCTCGAGATTCTGGGATGTTTACATACGGCATACGTTTGTTGTCTGCTTCTAGTCAGAAAAAAATCGAATCGATAATTCAGGTGCTCAAAAGCTTTGGATGGACGGAATCTGATATTTCTGAATTAATGAGGAGAAATCCCATCAGTTTTCTAATATCTGTAGAAAGTATCAAGAAAAAGTTGGGTTTTTTGATGACTGAGCTGGGTTACAAGCCTGATTTCTTAGCTACACGTTCTGCGTTGTGGACTTGTAGCCTCGAGAAGCGAGTGGTGCCTAGGTATCGGGTGTTGTTGGTTTTGAAGGAGAAGGGTTTGTTAGATTACAGCTTCTATACTGCCACCAGTATAAGTGAGAAGCGGTTCATACAGATACTTATTGAGCCTTTTAAAAAGGATGCACCGGGTCTTCTTGAACTTTATCAAAGCAGCAAAGGTTGTTCCAACAATGATGCCATCTCAAGGCATTAGCAATGCCAATCCCTCTCGTAGCGATGTTTACGAGAGTAGCAGAGGTTGGTCCAACTCTTTTCTCTTTTTCCTAAGCTGCACTGATAAATATTCTCAAATGTGTGTTTATAGGTGTACTTGGTTAATGACATTGTATGCTTGACTTATGACTGAAACGACATTCCTCATGGTTTATTATCTAGCTATGCACTTATACCTTGTATATGTGTATTTTGTTCTCAGGGAAATTATTACAGATGTTATGTGGAGGAACCTACTGATGCAGGTGCGCTTATCTGTGACCGTCTTGGTGGCTCCCTGCAAGATCTCAGATGCCTTGTGAAATGATGAGATGGATACTAAGTTTTTAATTGAGTGTATTATGACACTCGCCCGTGCTTTTGGAACTGTAGGTTGTTTATCAAGTGGTTGCCTTGCTCGTTTTCAAATTTTAAGGTCAAAATATCTTACATCTTCAGAAGGAGGCTTTTGAGCCTTCTGTCAAAATTATGAACACGGTGATCTTCAGTACGTTTGTCGTTTGTCAGGTAAGAAGGCCTATAGGCCAATACTCTACATTCCCGCTTAAAATCGCTTTTCTAATGCAATTTTTAAACCCCCATGATCAAATCAATGGTCACATTTCGTTTTAAAATTATTTGTTGCTCCTTATTATGTGTAGCCATATAATTGACTCTTGGTGCACATGGACATGAGAAGGAGCACAAGTATATATAGGACCCTTTCTAGTGTTAAAAAAGGGGTTAAATGTTCATGATTTTTTTATTTGCGTGGACAAGAGCAAAAAGTGTGTCAAAAACAATCACTGGTCTTCAAGAGAAAAGGTGGAGGCTTTATAAAACATCTCTTTTTTGGAGTATGGAATAAATTTGAAGGATTTTTCATTGTTGCATATCTTTACTTTTTCCTGTTCCCGACTTCCCGTCCTATAGTTATATATCTGTTTGTATGACTAAAGATATGACATTATGAAGTTGAAGCTTCAATCTCCTCATGTCATTCTAACCATTTCTTGACTGTTTGCAGATCTTCAACGAGTTCAATTCCCATAGGTTAGACCAGGTGATTATAGTTATGTAACCCTAGGTTGGCCAACCCTAATGATAGCCGGCCCTAATCTCCTGTAGCTTAAAATCCCAGAACACGAATTGTTTTGCATTTTGATGCTAGTTAAACCTGGGTTTGACCCCTCCGCATCAAAATCTCTCTTATAATTTTTGCTTGTAGCTCTAGATGACATTCATGACAACTGACATTTAATTTTCACTTGGCTGTAAACCAGTTGTCTACTTGCCGCCCTGGGGAAGTTGATACCTGTACCCGAGTCTCTTCAGAACACCATTTGGATGATGTTTCCATCATGTGTGCCATGTTTTACCCTAAAGTCTCGAGGCCGAGCTAGAAACATCCATCGTGAATCCAGCTAACTACATCAAATTTATGAACCGTATAGTTAGGAATGGTTAGATCTATACATCAATACAGAGGATCTGTGGAGAGTTACTTCAGGACCGCAAATTTCCGTGGAAGTTGTAAACTTCATTAGGATTTTTCATTCTGAGTGTCCTTGACAGAGTGTTCATGGACGACCATTTTGTTACCTTTATGTGGTTGAGTCACTTTGATGTACTGGATTGGTTCAGACGGACAAAAACTAAAAATGAAGCGAATTCTTAGATGAGTTATGAGTAGCATTATAACAGAAGTTGATTACATTAATTTCTTGGGTATTCTGTGGTATTTAATTCATATCATATTATTACAATATTTTTAAGGAAAGTTTTTACTGTCCCTAATATTTTGGCAAATTTATTTATAAATCAACCATCTCAAACTATTTAGTGTGATGGTGTCCTAAGTAAAACATCCAAAAGCCTTGAATCTTAATATCTTCGTTTTGTTTAGTAAGTTGATTATGCATCCGATCAACTATCAGTCTATCACCAATTTTGTAGTTTTTGAGCATTATAATAAAGTTTTCGAGTTTTGTTTTAAAGTTTCTAAGTTTAATTATAAAGTTTTTGAATTTATTCACTTAAACATTAAACTTAAAAAATTACAATATAACTAAAAAAGACAACATACAAATTCAGTTAAATTTGAATTTTAGTGGTAAAAAATTCAAATGTAACTCATAACCTTTAAAAGCTTAAAAAAATATACATAAACTCAATAACAAATGAAGTTTAAGGTACTACATTTGATATACTTCGTATAATTCTACTTCCCCTCAATTTCTTGTATTTTTTCCATGAGAAGATGTTGATAAATCATGTCATGAATTTTAAATAAACAAATCTAGATTGATGATATGAGACGAGTCCACTATCAAATAATCTTATCATGAGATATCACATAATGGGTGAGTTTTATTTCATAATTCTTTTTCCCTTTTTATTTGTTTAAAAGTGTGTTGTATCCCTTTACTATAAAAAGGATAGAAATTAAAGAGTTTTGATTGGTTCCTTTTTTTTAGGCATGAAAAATCAATTTTTTTTTTTCTCTAAACCCACGTCCGTCTATGGATTTAATTCTTTGATTTTTTTTTGTGATTTCATTCTTCCCATAATACATATCCTAACCCCTATCATCATATAATATACATTTCCTAAATATTATCAGCACAATATAAACATACAAAAAAATGACAAATTGAATAATTACAAAGAAATAAAAAAATTACAAATAAAATATAATTATAAAAATCAATAAAGACTTCATTCATTAGTCGTTACTGATATTAAAAAAATAATGAGGTAGATTTGAAAAGAAAAAAAAAAAAAATATATATATATATATATATAGAGGCCGGATCACGTGAGGCCGCCTATTACGGTGAGGCCGCCGAACCCTTACTATGTTGGACATGATTTTCAATGTTCATTGGACTAATTTCAATGGGATGAAAATTATGGGTCATTTATAACAATTCATTTGGCCCAAATATTTTCTCTATCTAAAAAAATTATCCATTTTGCTCTTTTTCTTATTTCGTGAAATTTGGGCTTAAAATATTTGTTTACTCACAAAATTTTTAATTTCTTATTTTGTGAATCTTCGACATTAATTTGTGAACTCGGGACCTTATTTCGTGAAACTTAGACGTAAAATGTTTGTTTGCTCACAAAATGGATAATTTCTTATTTCGTGAATTTCGGACCTTAATTTGTGAAACCGTAACCTTATTTCGTGAAACTTGGACTTAAAATGTTTGTTTACTCACGAATTGTTTAATTTCTTACTTCGTGAATTTTGGACCTTAATTTGTGAAACCGGGACCTTATTTCGTGAAACGTGGACTTAAAATGTTTGTTTACTCACGAAATGTATAATTTCTTATTTCGTGAATCTTGGACCTTAATTTGTGAAACCGGAACCATATTTCGTGAAACTTGGACTTAAAAAGTTTGTTCACTCACGAAATGTATAATTTCTTATTTCGTGAATCTTGGACCTTAATTTGTGAAATCGGGCCCTTATTTCGTGAAACTTGGACTTAAAATGTTTATTTTACTCACAAAATGTTTAATTTGTTATTTTGTGAATCTTGGACCTTAATTTGTGAAATCGGGACCTTATTTCGTGAAACTTGGACTTATAATGTTTGTTTACCCACAAAATGTTTAATTTCTTATTTTGTGAATCTTGGACCTTAATTTGTGAAACCGGGACCTTATTTCGTGAAACTTGGACTTAAAATATTTGTTTTCTCACAAAATGTTTAATTTCTTATTTCGTGAATCTTGGACCTTAATTTATGAAACCGGGAACTTATTTCGTGAAACGTGGACTTAAAATGAGACTAAACACAGAAGAGATTCTTTTGACATTGCCTTCAAGAGAAGTAAAGCACGGCACAAATCAAAGAAATTCCTTTCCTTCACATCAGACATCACAATTTTAGCATTCGCGAAGTAATGGTATATCCCATCCGAAAACAAAAATTAATTTCTCGCGTATGTAAATGGTCCTATTTATTAGATACACAGATGACAAACAAGCACAAACAAAAATGAGTTTGTCTCAACAATAACAGAGCAGTGTTAAACAACAGCAACAGTTAAAAGCTATGATGATGAACAAAGCTTCTGATCGCCTATATGAAGACTTCGATCCTGTATCAGATTTGAGTTCCGAGGAAAAATGCGACACCTTGATTCTTTATCTCCCAGTAATGTCATGTTCACAAATTGTAACTACATCCTCAATATCTAACCTCGGACAAGCTTTTAGTCTAGATTAGCAAGCATATATATATGTAGGAGTGCAAGTTTATTTATTACCTTTTGCAATATGTTTTTCAGTTGCCGACATTGTGGCATCAATGAAAAAGCCACTCCGATGATGCGCCGCGGACCTGAAGGACTGAGGACGCTGTGTAATGCTTGTGGACTTATGTGGGCAAACAAGGTATCAATCAGCCTTCTTGACCTTTGTTTCTGTTAGCGTATGCAGCAAATTAAAACTCAAAAAGATCTCTTAGCCCAATTTTTTGTCCCAGTTTTGCCAGTTCTGTGCATGAATGTTGACAAAAGTGCAACTTTCTTAATCCAGGTATATTCGTTTATTAGTTGATTTCTGACCATCTGACTCGTATTTTTGAGAATTTTCAGGGAACTCTACGAGACCTCTCAAAAGCAGCAGCAGATTTGTTTTTTTTTTTTATCTCATTACACGTGGCACAATCTGGTGTATTTATGATATTTAAATCTGACGGTTTAGGATGGGTCCAGCGGCCTCACCCTAAGAGGGGTGCCTCACGTGATTCGATTTCTATATATATATATATATATATATATATATATATATATATATATATATATATATATATATATATATACTCACGTGAGGCCGCCCTCTTAGGGTGAGGCTGTCGGACCCTTCTAAACCGTTAGATTTAAGTATGACGGACGCACGAGATTGTGCCACGTGTCCTATATAACATTAAAAAAAAAACTGACAACACTCGACCTCCGTGACTCCATCCATGGCTTCCTCTCCCCTGTCTAATTTAATCAATCAATCAATCGATCGACCTTTACCTCCATCCTCTTTCCGATCCCCAATTCCTAGGGTTTCAATCTCACAACACTCTTCTCCGATCAGCCTTCGGCGGCGATGGCGTCGGAGGACGGCGAAGAGAGAAGTAAACCGTAGATGACGGAGGAGAATTGAGAATCGACTTCTTGAAGTGCAGTAATCGGTGGCGATGCTGTTAACATTGGTTGTTCTACGGACTCCATTGTTGTCAACTGATTTTGCAGAGAGAAAAAGAGTGCGTTCTGCGTTCCGAGTTATCAAAACAATGGCGGGAGGAAATTGCAAGCCGCTCACTAGTAGCCACTAGCCAGTAGGCGTTATGGTGTCCAGAGACTCGAGGATATCAAATGCTCAATTGGATCGGAATCGGGTCATGTCAGTTTTGGGTTTAATAGAGTTTGGGTCAGTGATACGGCTGATTTAGACGGCTGACGGCGGGAATTCCTGCGAATTTAACAGATTGACTAACGGCAGCCATGGCGGAGAGAGTAAGTTGATCGTTGAAGTTGAGCTCAGTGATTGCTACTTTTATTCAAGCTCCTTTTTTTGGCAAATCTTGCTAAAACTAATTTGACTCTAATAAATGCTCTAATTTGATTGCTCCACAACTCCCGTGAAACTAGAAGCTTAACTTGTGAAACTAGATGCTTAATATGTGAAACTGGAAGCACATATTGTGAAACTGTGAAACTGTGAAACTAGATGCTTAACTTTTGAAACTAGATGCTTAACTTGTGAAACTAGAAGCTTATTCTGTGAAACTAGAAGCTTAACTTGTGAAACTAGATGCTTACGATGTGAAACTGTAAGCAAATACTGTGAAACTGTGAAACTAGAAGCTTAATTTGTGAAACTAGATGCTTAACTTGTGAAACTGGAAGCAAATATTGTGAAACTGTGAAACTGTGAAACTAGATGCTTAACTTGTGAAACTAAAAGCTTATTCTGTGAAACTAGAAGCTTAACTTGTGAAACTAGATGCTTAAGATGTGAAACTGTAAGCAAATATTGTGAAACTGTGAAACTAGATGCTTAACTTGTGAAACTAGAAGCTTAACTTGTGAAACTGGAAGCAAATATTGTGAAACTGTGAAACTAGATGCTTAACTTGTGAAACTAGAAGCTTATTCTGTGAAACTAGAAGCTTAACTTGTGAAACTAGATGCTTAAGATATAAAACTGTAAGCAAATATTGTGAAACTGTGAAACTGTGAAACTAGATGCTTAACTTGTGAAACTAGAAGCTTAACTTGTGAAACTGGAAGCAAATATTGTGAAACTGTGAAACTAGAAGCTTGGGGATGCGTGAGGTCCGGCGGCCTCATCCTAAGAGGCGGCCTCACGTGATCCGGCCTCTATATATATATATATATATATATATATATATATATATATATATACTCACGACAAATTCTAAATCTAAAAAATGTTTTTTTTTTCTTTTACAAAAACTAAATTGAAATACACAACAAAAATATAACCATTTTACCTAACAATATTCATAAATTTGTACACAGTAAAAAATTATTTTAAGATAAGTACGGAGGAATACTTTATAGATATTAACCAGAACTAGCTTAAAATTTGGGGAAAATTAAGTTAAAATAGAGTGAAACGAATAGATAATATAAACGCAAGTGATAATTAGAGTGAAAAAAAATGTTTGTCATCGAATCAATTGCCAAAGGTAAGTGAGTTTAGGAAGCTGAGAGGATGAGTGAAAAAAAATATTGCCTCATCGAGGGTTCGTCGTGGTTATTTATAAGATATGTTAAATAAATAGAATGTGTTAAGAGATTGTCGATTTCGATCGTTTGACATAAACTTTGATTATTCATTAATTAAGTGACGTAGGAAACTTAATGATCCTACTATTCTACATTAAAGATTTTGGATACGGACGGCCTCTTAGTGAACACAATTTTTTAATTAAAACGAGCGTATATGTCTTAAATTTAAGGCAAGTTAAGTAATTATTAGAATAAAACATAAGCATAAGACGTGTAAAAGTGCAAATGTTTGTCTTATATGGTCAAGTGATATAATATTTGACACGCTTTAATGTTAAAACGAAATACTAGGTATTAATGGAGACTAACCGATCAATGAATTATTAAAAGTCAATTTTCTTCATACTCATTTAGACCTTGAAAAATATTGCTAGCGAATAAATTAACAAGAAATTTACATAAATTAACTTGAAAGCCCTTTTTTTAAAAACAAAAATTATTCCGGATTGGGCTTTAAGTTCTCACGCGATCTCATTTAACACCGTCTTACTTAAGATCTCTTATAAGTCATATCTGAGTTAAATAAAATTGAAAACTAATGAAATTTGTGAGTATTTTGAATATCGTACGAAATAATTTAAAAAACTTGCCTGTGCATTTTCGAGTATCTGTTACCTTTCAGATTAGTTATACTCTTTAACATACTCTGCATCGAAGGATAATAATTAACAAGTTAAATTATATGTACGTCGAATCTTCCGTTATCGATTTATTTATATTTATATTATCACAACATTGATATTATCACAACTTTGAACATTTAATCGTACTCATTTTATATATTTATATATTTAAGGATAACGTCTCTGTTACTACGACCCGTGCATTTTTTGCACGGGTTTAAAACTAGTAGTTTGTCAAAGAAAATCAATGAGACAGATTTAAGTGAGTACTGCACCATCCCCGCCCTCTTTAGACTCAATACGGATAGAGTTCTAGTGGATGGCGAGGCGGTGTCAGTATCAAACATTGTAATTGTACCTACCAGGCTGCCATTGGTGGTTAGGCCGTGAGGAAGGGTGTTTAACATGCTTTTACACAAGTTTTGACGGGAAACATTGAATACAAATCTCGTAACTAAATACAAATCTACCACGAGGCACGGATCAACCCGCATGACAACTCCATGTCTCCATCTTGTATGTGCAATCTATGATAAAACTATATAGTATATACAAATGTGTACGAAAGTAAACCATATGAGTCCGACTGAGTGAATCTCCACACCAAACCTAATATACAAAATATGACAAACTGAACAATCTAATTTGACCTAAAGAATCAAGTTAATTATTTCTTGTAATTCTCCACAAAAGTGTCCATGAACGAGTCGAATTGAGACTGTTCTTTATGTTTCTGCTGAAGACAATTGATGTAAGTCCATTCTTGAATATCACCACTACTGTCAATCTTGTATTTTAGACGAACCGCTATCTTTATGTTTTCCTTAATTGCTAGCACTGCTACCCTTTGAGAGCTGGGAATCAGATTATAAACTTCCTCATTCTCCTTTAGATGACTGTATCAACAAAAGAACATGGTTCATCAAAGAACAAGACGAAAAAAAAGACATTCTTCATTCATATTCACTCTGTATGTGTCATGTAAATAGTTTCAAATCGGCAATAAAAAATTCATTAAAGAGCAGGCACGAACAAGAAAATACAAAATTTATTGCAGAGGGAGCCCGACTCTTGCTATGTTCAAGCGGGGTGCTCGTGGAGGGTTTGTAATTAAAGGAGTTTCTAATATGTCTATTGAGTAGTTGTATTTGATTTGCAGACTCTAGACTCTCAAAGTTCCTTCTTTTTGGACAAACCCACCAATCTGTTACTGTACAACTTAACAATTAATCATAATACCAAATTCTCAGAAGTGAAGTTTTGCTAAAGATATGTGATTATATATGCAGATGTTTTACACAAAATATAAATCTGCCCTGTAACTCAACGGTTTATGCATTAAGTCCATATGTGATCAGCTGTGAAATTGAGTTGGTGCAGTGAACTAGGTGAAATTGAGTTCGTGATATTTAGGCGTCCTCATTCATGTTTTTAGCCCATCGCTCCAATGCTCAAGTTTTTCTTAAACGTTCAGACTAATCTTAAAACTTATAGGCCAGATCATGACCTTTACTAGGGAATTTTGTGAAAGTAACAGTTATATATGCAACAAACTGAACTGAAAAAACAAGAAGAAATAGTAATGCGTACTCTTCAATTGTCTTTTTAAGTTGGTTTGCTTCATCTTCAATATTGGATCCATGCCAAGAACCTAAGTGGAACTCTTGATAAGAATCCCAGTTGTCCCAATCGAATTCAGTCTTGTGGTTAATCACAACTTGTTTGGCTAACTCAGAATTGGGATATATCACTTCTTCTCTTGTTCCTACACCGTCAACTTTTGAGAAGATGGTTTTCCATACGCCTATTGCTTTCACTACCCTCTGTGTATTGTCAAATTTACAGACGAAAAGCAAGTTTTAAGATACAGATATTGTGTATAACATTGGTCACACATTAAACCATTGACCCCTTGTTGAACTCGCATTGGAGCATGAACAACTTTCCAAATTCCATCCGAAGTAACAGCAGTCACAAAGATATGTTCAGATTGGGTCACAAAGATTGGGACATAAGAATAAGTCGAGTGATTACATGTCTCATACTTTTAATCACGAGACTTCAAATGACTAACTGCAGTACCAGAAGAATCATACACGCGAGTCTTCAATGCACCCTGGTGATAATGTGACGGAAACTAAGAGATGGGGGTAGGGGAATAGGACACAGTAACAATAAAAATGTGATAGGAGTTCAGTAAACTAACCAGCTTATCAGCAACTACGCATAAATCCCCGACATCAAAAGGATGAACCACATAAATGAAAATAATTCCTTGAAAAAGAGCCTTGCAAGTGTCTCCAAATATGAAAGTAGCCGCCAACAATGGCGAGGCAATAATAACAAGAACTTTTGTGGTGGCCAACCCTGTTAGGAGAAGCCACATTATGAAGGTTGCACTTATGATACTTCCGCTCATTATTTTATTGAGACAATCCAGAACTTCCTTTGCACTCTTCAACGTATTTGCTAGTTGCAAGCACTTATTGTGCGCCCTTTCCTGCAGGATTTACATACTCACATTTAAAACCGCTACAGGATGGATTATAACAAGTCATTACCCCAATTGTATTGAGTAAATACGGAGTACTAATATACGTGGTTTATGCAACTTACTCACCATCCATGCTTCTAATTTGAGAAAAGATAATTCTTCAGAGTGGTGTACATTCTTGAGCAACTTTTCAAAATATTCCCAATCCTGAGGTCGGCTCTCCTTTTTCTCTGTTCTCTCACCGTTTGATGATGAACCATTTAAATTTTCAGCCAACTCTGCAGCGTTTAAGTTGTCTTTCCAATCGATAATCTTTTCTAGAATCTGCCTGCCATATTCACAATTCAAGGGCTGGAAATATTCAGAATGATCTCATAAAACACATGGGGATGGGAATATTATTGGAGTTTACCAAGGCCCTCAGGGGATTAAACTTGCCCATGGAATACCATGGGAACAATCCCAGATAAGTGATATTTCCGGGGTGAATGCAGGATGTTCCAAATAACCTAACCTAACCTAGCCTATCCTACGAACATACCAAATTACCAGTCCAATTAGTGAACCATTATTCTCAAATGCGACAAATCTATTATGCTCTTTACATTAGTAAGATGTGAGTTAAGGTAATGGATAATAATTTAGGGGGACCGTCTCCTAAGTGACTAACAGTGCTCAACAAGCTAGTAATGATAATGGCGGCAAGACGATGATAAGACAAGATACCTATTATCTTCATCCTTGCTAAATTGATCAAGAATGTTGGAAATGAACTTCTCCTTTGACAAAGTATCCTTGGCTGCCAAAATGTATTGAGCCACCTGCTGCACATTATACACAGTCTGAGCCCCAATATTTTGCAATAACAACTCATCCCTAACCATCTTCCTCTTCCTTGTCGACATTTTCACCCACTTACTTTCATTGATTTCATCCCAAACCTCTTCCTCTTGGTCCCCTTTGCTTCTATACTTGTCAACACTTACTACTCCAAGCACACATACTATATATAGCCCAATCAGCTGTCGACGACGCAAACCACCATTCTCCTCCTCCTCCTTCTGCTCATCATCACCAGCCACTTGGCTTTCCCTAGACCGACTATCTTCATACAACAAGCTGAGGATATCACATCTGGCCCGACCTACCACCCCAAGGAAGTACAACACCTCCCCTCCTTCCAATATCTTAGAGCTCAACCTATCATACACCACACGCGCCTCCCACGCAAGCAAAACACAAGATTTCACTAGCCATAAAAGGGAGCAAATAACCAAGCTAAAACAACTCCATTTTCCGAACTTTAAAACACCCTTGTCGTCTAAGCGCGGCCCAAAATAGAAGAGCCATGTACATAGAAGCAACAATGAACTCAAGATAAAACTAAAGCTCTTCCTAAGACCAGTAGTATAATACACTAAATACTGCCTAAGCAAGAGCTCCTCTACAAACAAATACCATTGCGATTTCGTGTCCACTCCTGGTTGCAAATGTCGATTCACTAATCTCCGTGTCGACCACGCAACCAAGTGAGTCGACACGGTGATTAAGTCATGCCCAATGAGGACAAGAATCGAAACCTCAACCCATCTCTCAATATCCAACCCATATAATTTACAACGCCCAACGACTGGAACCCGTGCCATTACCTCAAATACAGCCCACAAAAACAATAAACACTCAACTACCTCCGTTATCGACTCCGGAACGTGGGTCCCACTCGAGCTATGTTCGAGTGGGACCCGCGGAAGCAAGTACAGTAACCCGGTGGAAGACAAAACCAAGAAATAAACCCCAGAAATCATACAAACCATCTTACACCAATTAATAACAACATCAATGCTTAAATGACGGCCCAAATGATTCAACGAAAACCCATGTTTTAACACAAGCAAGAGTATCAATAATATTCCCGTTGAAATTAAAAGTAACCAAGTACCGATACGAATCCAAGCGCGAATTAAGGTTTTGAGCTTGATTGCCTTATCATATCCATCCCCGTGCTGAACCAGCTGAGCTATCCGGACGACGAAAAGGGATAGTAAGAGTAATGGGAAAGCAGCTAAGGTAGTGATGAATATGAATATGTGAAAAAAAAGATTGAAAAGTGTTGTGATTGTTGATACTATGAAGAGTACGAAATGTGATGGTCTTTGGTTTCGGATTGATTGTACTGCACTTCCTGTTCTAGTGGCGGAGGAGGAGGTTCTTTGGGAAGACATTGTTGGTAAGTTGATGGTGTGATGGTTGTTAAGGGTTGATGACGATGATGACGAAGGTTGGATTTCTGAGTATTTTGGTTTCGCCATTAAAGGGGGTGGAAGTTAGTGATTCACTGTCGTGTAGACCTGCAGTGATAGACCTGACTGAGAGTACTAATTAGGGAAATGTCTTTTTTCACATACGTGTATACTGCATATAGGAGACTACAGGAGGACAATAAATCTCTTTTGCGACTACTAGTTGTTCTACGGCGCGCGATATATCTTGAGATAGTGTCACTTGTAGGGATGACAATGGGTGGGATATGGATGGGGCCATATTCATATCCATATCCATATCCATTTAATTTGTTGTCATCCATATCCCACCCTTATCCGATTAATATTTTTTCATTCATCCATATCCATATCCACCGGGTGAAGCGGGTGGAGTGGGCACCCGTTGGATATTTCCACCCTCATAAATTTCAAGGCGATATATCAAAAATATACAGCTAAGACGATAAAATTTAAAGCGTACATTACCAAACAATTCCGGATTACATAGTTTTTTGAGAAAATTGAACATAAATTTTAATCTTGTTAACCATATTTACAATTTTACAATTTACAACTGCGAAACTAATCTGCACAAGCTTTACACGCCCATAAAAAAAGTGCAACAAAACATTAACGAGTAGTTTCTAAGTTTATTTTAAAAAAACTTTACAAATTGAAAGCATTTTTCTAATCAAAATATTTATTAATACTTTTTAGAAAAAAAATAATTATACTTATTAATTTAGGATATCCACCGGGTGATAAACGGGTGGTAGACCATGATCCATACCCCATCCTAAATTCACCCATATCCATATCCCACCCTAAATTGTAAAAAAAATCATCATCCATATCCCACCCATTTAATTCGGGTGGATGGATATCCACAGGGTCAGGGTGAGACTGACATCCCTAGTCACTTGTCTATTGAAATTAGTTTCGATACATGTATTTCGTATTGTTGTCTATTGGCTCTACTTGATTATCCCAACACCGATAATTACGAACATTGTCTATAACATTAAAGAGGCATAAACATTATCATGAATGCAAAATAGAGGAAGGGCTAATAAAGTACTACGTATATCGGTATATAACAATAGTTTGGCTCTGTTGAAGTTTTTCATAAGGTTAAAAATTAGCTCGTTTGTAATATTTGAAGGTGTTCCCTAATAACTCCTTACAAATGAACTAAATTTATGACAGTTATTTGCAAGCGAGCCACAATATGCGGCGACAGACATGAATTAGACGGAATGTTATTAAGGCCTTATTGGCATATTATTTGAGGAAGAAACTGAAGTTGGTAGTTTAACAAAGCAAGCTCGCCCATACCACCAATGTAGAATTCTACATATTAACTCAAATCACCTAATTACCTCCTCTAATTGTAAGATGGAACCATACTTGGTCAGGTGATGTGATTAGTCTTTAAAGTTCAAAGTTATTGTTTTTGCCGCAAGTGATCTCAATGCTTAACAAATACAGTATATCACATGTAAGGCATTAGCTACCTTAAGGTCATGTTCTTTCTGGCTTATTTTCAGCTCGTTTCAGTTCAACTCTGTTTAGTTCAGCTCAGCTTCATTCAGTTTAGTTCAGTTCAGTTCAGTTCAATTCATATAATTCAGTTCAGTTCAGTTCAACTCAGCTTTATTAAGTTCAACTGTTCAGCCCATATTATTATTATTATTATTATTATTATTAATATTATTATTATTATTATTGTTGTTGTTGTTGTTGTTGTTTTTATTTTATATTTATTGATTTTTCTATTTTTTTTTATTAATTATTAATTATAATTGTTATTATTATTATTATTATTATTATTATTATTATTATTATTATTATTATTATTATTATTATTATAAAAACAAGCGAGAGTAGAGAAAAATATACTTGAGAAGTAAAATTTGATAACATTCAAATAGTAATATTTGTTAACACAATCGAAAATCATAATCTTGAAAATATAGATATCATTAACACGAAAGATATCATCTATGTTGTTTTGTTATTGACGTTCATATCATCTTGATGTGTTTCATTATCGTGGTCATTATTGACACCAATAACACGCTCTATTTTTTCGAACTTTGTCCATGAATTTTTTCCCTTCTTTATCATCCATGTTTGAATTTGTTTTTCCTTTAGTACTTTAATGTTGTATAACTGGTATACCAACTACCAAGTTTATCCATCCGAATAAAATCATTAATAACTTATTTTATTATTATTATTTTTAAACCGCGAACTTTTATTAATCAAACAAAATTATTATTATTATTATTATTATTATTATTATTATTGCTAAATAAATGCGTATTATCATTATTATTATTATTATTATTATTCGTTATTATTATTTACTTAGTTCATTTTAATTAAACTTCATTCACTTTTATTAATTTCAGCTTCATTCAGTTCAGTTCAGCTAGATTAAATTCAGTTCAGTTCAGCTCAGTTCAGTTCAGTTCTGCTCGATTTAGTTCAGTTTAGCTTCATTCAGTTCAGTCCAGTCCAGTTCAGTTAAATTCAACTTTAAAAAGCTAGAAAGAACATGACCTAAGTCATGAACTGGAAGACCCACTGAAATTACATTATTATAGGCTAAACTCATAGGTTTTGTAAAATTCTATGTAATAATAGTATACTATACTTTAGTGGGCCGCCAAAATTTCAGTGATACAGTCTATTATCAGCAAGACTTCTGTTTTTAGCACTTTTTTCCCTTGAAATTAATACATAACTAAGCATGAATTATTTTGTAAACGATTGTTATTGAGGAATAAAGAGAAGACGTTTGAAGCCAAAAATCAGCAAAAAAAACAGCTTAAAATGGTTGAAAGTCGAGATTAAGCAATTAGTCACGCTTCATACTCCCAACCAATATTAGGCAACTTATCTCTACTGAGTTGTGACAGGTAACTACTTAAGAAGAGCCCATGTTGAGGCATTTCATCGAATACCTTGATGACATTATTAAATTCGTTAAGGCATTTTATCGTACACCCTGGTGGAATCAAATCCATGTCATTTCACAGTTGAGATGAAGATGGAGAGCCTCGTTCTTAATTATAACTCATTTGAGTCTCAAAGTTTGGCTTCCGAACAATATACTGGTTATCTTAATCGCAGGCTAAAATTGGTGAAACAAACTTCATATCATTCGAAAATTCAGCCGCCATACTATAGTGGTCATCCATCACCAATAAGAAATAAGTGATTTTAAGTTTTTACAGAGGTACGTAAGCTAATCGCCGACAAATTTGTTATTGGCTGATCGAACGGTGTAGTTAAGATTAAGGTTCAGAAAATTTAGAAAAGGGAGATGGAGGGGTATGATATATATGAGTTGGGGAAAGTAATCGCCATGAAAGGACGAATATGGTAGCTTGAGAAGGAAGATGGGGAAGGAAATTGGGTGTGTGGTTTTGGTAAAAAAAAAAGCAATTTAGTTGATAGCAACCAGTGGTTATAGGTTAAACTTTGAAACTTGCCTAAGGCAAGAGTTGGGAGGTCTCAAGTTCGAATCACGGGGGTGATGATCACTTGGCCGTTGTGGGCCTCGAAGGGGGTGACTTACAATGGTCCATATGGTAGCGAGGGAATGCATAAGCCCGGGGGATTCAATCCCCTCGTTGTCAAAAAAAAGATAATCTACGCCTATCCATTAGTTACCATTTGCCTAAACCAATGTAAGTGGCACATAGTAGATAACAACTTACATAATTTAGGCACACAAATTCTTATTTAATTTAAGACAAAAGTATCTATATTAAGTTTAAGACGGATATGACAATTTTTTTGTTCTTCCTAAACCTTTTTTTATTTTTGTCTTATTCATACAAGTAGATATTACTTGACCTGTCTTAACTTAAGACGGGTATATTCGTATTAAGGGAGACTTATTAATTTACACGTATCCATGTGTTAACCTTTGCCCAAAGCAGATATAGGTAGCAATTTAGTTGATAACAATAACATAATTGACTAAGTGGCTCAAGATGATATTTTGCGAAAAGTAATACTTCCTCCATTCAAATCTAAAGTGTACTTATGCTTTATGCACAAATTTTAAGGGTTTATTAAAATATGATTGAAAGTACAATGGGAAGTGTGTACATTACTTTTTTTTTTATTATTTGTGGTGGAGTAATGGTGGACCATTTGATGACATTTTGTGTAAATATATGTTGATAAGGATACTTTAGTAATTTTTTTGGCTCTATTAGGAAAAGTGTAGCTTGGATATGAATGGATTAAAATGGAATAGGTGTAGTTTGGATCAGGGACGGATTCAGCCCTAGGGCTGTTTGGGCTTAAGCCCAACCCAAAAAAAAATTGACAAGTTTTTTAGAGTCTAATAGTCAACCCATAAACAAATAAGGAAAACCCCCAAATTAATATCTTATTCCATTCCATTGATATTAGTTCCTTGACTTCCATCGACATACTTCATCATCAATCATCAGATTCATCACCAAACCATCGACATACTTCATTGTCTTCATCATCAATCATCAGATTCCTCCATAGCTCCGATTAAGCTATCCGTCTTATCAATTATCATCTTATTATTTTCAATTTATCATTTTCCCTAATTCCCTTCAATTTTGGTAATATTTTAATGGTATTAGAGATTTAGAGTAGTTTTAGTTTGTTTAAAACTTTAAGTATTGGATTAGTAATGGAGAAAAGAGGGAAACCGACTTACCGAGGAGGTTCGAGCCTGGAGTTTGGTATTTGTTGTTGACTGTTGTTAGCGAGAAGTGATTGAAGTCAATATTTCAATTTGTTGCTTCGAAATTGGAATGGGTAACATTATGTTAGTATTTTAAACTTGCTGCTAATGTATTACTAAGAATACTAACATACTAAGTTACTAACTTGCTACTTCGAAATTGGTTTGTATTTGTTGTAGGGACTCTCCCTCAGTCCCTTGTTTTATCTGGGAAAGCCAAAGGCGTAAAGGGCATTTATATAGTTGATAATAGAGTTTTGTGTCGGTCTAAGATTGTGATTTTATCACAATCGTGTCTTTTAATACGGGTCTTTAGTTACGGTTTGTCAAGTATTTGGTATTTGGTTAAGGTGCGGTTTTGTGTCGTTTTTACCATTGTTTCATGTTTATCTTTTTGATCGGGGTCCGATGATCAAGGGAAACCGCTCCACGGTTCAAGAATGGCGCATGAGTATCAACATGAACCAACCATCTTGCTTGAGAAGTAAAGTTTTGAAGAATGGAACCTTTTGAGAATAAACGAAGTGAAGAAAGCAATCCAGTTGAAAACGCAAGCTGCGGATGGAACAGCAGCCTGCGAACAAAGGCGCAGCCTACGGTAATGACGCAGGCCTGCGGCTGGGGACGCAGCCTGCGGTTTCCTCTGCCCAGATTCGCTATTTTCAGCTTTTGAGAGTGTCGACCTAGGGTTTCGTGAGCCCATATATATACCCAAGGCTGAAATGTTAGATTTTTATGATCGCATTATTAGAACTCTTTACTTTTACTCTTTAATTAAGTGAACAATTTAGTAATCTTTCTTCATTTATTAAGCTTGTAATTGCTAAATGAGGAGCTAATCTCCTTATTCTTGGTGTAATTCTAATCAAGTTGCCAACTTTGACATTGTAAGACAATCCCATCCTTTCTATTTTATCTAATGTATTTCTCTTTGTTTTTAATGTTCATTTTGAGTAGTTAGTTGTTTGGTTTGATCACCCTTACTTCTAGTTACTCAATCTATGCATACTCTAAGGAGAATGGCTTAGTTCTACTTAGAGTTGTTAGTAGCAAGCTTAATTTGGGTTGAATTGGCTTAAAGGAGACACCTTTTAAATAGAGTTTTACATGGCTTTTTCTACTAGCATGGTTTAATGTGTGTAGATTAGTTTCCTTGTTCATCATTTGGCTCAACTTTATTTGCTTGGTTTTAGTCCTATTTTACGGTTTAGTAACCTAGGTTAGAGTCTAAGGGACCTTATGTACGGTTTAGTCATTGGGCTTACTATCTTAGGATGTTCTTATGGGGATAGATAAGTAGGGGATGGTAGAGTCGATTTTGTCATTGTTGAGTAATTTGAGAAGGTTACACCAAGATCTTTCTCTCTTATTG
Organism: Silene conica; assembly: GCA_029255685.2. Lineage (NCBI taxonomy): Eukaryota > Viridiplantae > Streptophyta > Magnoliopsida > Caryophyllales > Caryophyllaceae > Silene > Silene conica. The sequence continues at coordinate 13,785,941 of CM055320.2, forward strand.
ACTTTGTGCACATTTATTGTTTGTGATATATTTTTTTTTGGTTAAAGGTAAGTATATTGATATCAAAAATAATTACATGATGTCAACCAAGAGAGCTAATATAAGCCCTATCTTTGGTCTGTAAATTGTTCTGTTGCTTGCTCTTAATGTAGCTACTCAACTCACTTTTGATAATTTTGATTACAACTGAAGGTCTAAGAATATTATACTCATGCCTGCTTCGATTACGTTGCCTCCAAACATGATAGATGATCGCATTAATAGCACTGTTTTTGATGGCTTTTGTAGCTTACTCCCTCTTAATCTTAAACGCCATTGATTGTCCAGGGTCTGTTGAGGTGCAAAGCCACACCACTGAGCAATACCTTGGAGTATTAGTTTACTATATGGGCACTGGCAGAAAAGATGTTGCACTGTCTCACTTCCATTGGCACACAAACAACAGGTATCCTCAGTGGTAATGTTCAGGGAGAACAATTTAGCTCTAGTATTGAAAGCACTGTGTTGATGTAACCAGGCCGTGAAACTATGTTTAGGTACCACCCATCTGTTCCAAACAAGTCTATACCAATCTACCTCTTGCTTTTCCCCACGCAGCCATAGATAAGCCTTAGCAATGGTGTAGCTATTAGGAGCAGGTTGATTCCAACCAGTAGCAGCATGCCCCTCTTTCAGTCTGTCCTTAACTTTGCATATCTTCTTCCAACACCAATTGGAGTCAAGGGGAGGCTGGTAATCCTCCCAAGCAGTAGTTTTCAAGTAGTTTTGATGGACCCATTGAACCCAGAGTTTGTTGGGGCAGCAGGTAACCCACCATGCCAGCTTGCCTATGGCAGCAGTATTCCAGAGGGCTGAGGATTTCATATTCAGACCCCCCTCTTGTTGCTGTGTACAGATCTTGTCCCAAGAAACCAATGGGGATCTCGTGTACTCAGCTGTACCATCCCAGAGGAAATTTCTACATATAGAATCAATACGCTTCATGACAGAGGAAGGCAAAATGAAAATAGACGCCCAATACCTGTGAAGAGTGGATAAAACAGCTCTGACCAAAGTCAGTCGTCCTGCATACGAAAGCTTCCTAGTACCCAACCTTCTGATTCTGTCCACTATATGCTCAATAAGTGGCTGACAATCCTTCATATTTAGATGAGTTGGTTTTATAGGGACCCCTAGATACTTAAAAGGGAGCTTCCCTTCCTTGCAACCAGCCATGGAAGTGATCTCTTGCTTTAAGTTGTCTGGTACCCCATTAAAGTATCCATTTGACTTTCCTGGACTGAGTTTCAAACCAGAAGCATGAGAAAATGTGGCAAAGGTCCTCAGTAAAGTCACCATTGATTGTCTATCCCCTTTACTGAAGAGCAGCAAGTCATCTGCAAATAAAAGACAAGATAGCTTCATGGACTTGCACATTGGATGGTACTTGAAAGGCATTGTGGATGTGATATGTTGTAGTAGCCTTGTCAAATACTCCATACAAATGGTAAAAAGCAAAGGGGAAAGATGGTCCCCTTGCCTTAGCCCTCTTTGTCCTGGGAAAAACCCAAAATTGTCCCCATTGAGAGATAGAGTATAGGTTGCTGAAGTAACACATTGCATGATCAGCTCAATAATATGACTAGGGAATTGCAGGCCCTTAAGCATTTGGTGTAAAAAGGTCCACTCTACTGTATCATATGCCTTTTGAAGATCCATTTTAAAGAGAGCTCTGGGTGAGCAACTCTTCCTATGATATTGCCTTATTAAGTCTTGGCATATGAGAATATTTTCAACTATGCTTCTTCCTTTGATGAACCCTCCTTGCATAGGAGCTATGATGTCAGGTAGCACTCTACTCATTCTGTTACATAAGAGCTTGGAAATGCACTTGTAGATGGTGTTGCAGCAAGCAATTGGTCGGAATTGAGTAACATTAGTAGGCCTGTCCAACTTTGGAATCAGAGTAATTGTGGTAGCATTGAGTTGTTTAAGGAGTTGGCCATGAGTGAAAAAGTCTTGTATGGCAATGCATATATCATTTCCCACCACTTCCCATGTGTCTTTAAAGAACTTACTAGTATACCCATCAGGCCCAGGAGCCTTGTCATTGGGTATACTGTAAAAGCATTCCTTGATCTCTTCACAAGTAACAGGCTGCATCAAAATTTGCTTATGATCCTCAGTACATACTGGACCCTGCTGCAGAATGCTCCTCTTCACTCTCACAGTATCAGAGTGAGATCCCAGTAGGTTAGTATAATATTGAAGAAAACTTTGTTTGATACCTTCTGGGTCAGTATGTGTTTGGCCTTCTTGATCAACAATTTGGTGGACAGTGTTCTTAACCCTCCTACTCTTCAAGGACCCATGAAAGTAGGCAGAGTTACTATCACCATGTTCCAGCCACTGTATTTTGGATTTTTGTTGCAGGTATTCCAGACAAGCCTTGTGAGTTTTGCTATACTCAGAATGAGCTTCATACTCTTGCTGGAGAAGAATAGTATCCCTAGGGTTTACTGCCAAAGCTTCCTGCAGGGACAAAAGCTTCAAATGGGCAACATCATTTTGTCTCTCAATATCTGAAAAATGATCTATGTTGAGATTTTTCAGTGGGATTTTCAGCTACTGCAGACGTTTTACTACCCTGTACATTGGTGTACCATGTACAGGAGTAGCCCAATGCTGCTGGATGAGGCCCATGAATTCAGGACAAGAACTCCACATATTATAATACTTAAAGTTTCTCTTGACATGGCCAGGGACCTGACCCTCACGAATAACACAAGGGTTATGATCAAAGAGACCCTCAGGGAGGAATTCTGCAGTCATATTAGAATGTTGATGAAGCCAATGGATGTTGCCAAAGCATCTATCAAGCCTACTAAACACTCTTTCCATAATAGGCTGCTTGTTTGTCCAAGTGTAGAAAGCTCCCATAGCAGGAATATCAGTCAGATCACAAGTACTTATGCAATCCTTAAAAGGGAATGCTTCTGCAATGTCAAAACTACCACCCAACCTTTCATCAGCAGACATAACACAGTTGAAATCTCCACATACCAACCAAGCAGAGGTAGTAGAGGTTGCTATCTGGGTAAGGTCCTTTCAGAGGACCTCTCTTTCTTGAATTTTGTTAAAAGCATACACCATAGTAACATTAAACTCCTTATCTGTCAGATTATCCTTGACCTTGCAGTGAATCAGTTGAGAAGAGTAGCTAATAGGAGTAACAGAACATTTATTAGGATCCCACAGAACCCAAATACGACCCCCGTGATGCCATTGGCTGTTAGTAGTAATGCTCCAAGAGCCAAAAGTTCCCAGAGCTACCTTATTCAAGTTAGTAGGTTTTATTTTTGTTTCTAACAGCCCAAAAAAACTAACTTTATTATCTAACATAAATTTATTCACTTCCTTTTGTTTTGTGACCAAGTTCATGCCTCGCACATTCCAAAATCCTAGATTAATCATAGGGATTGGGTTAAGGGAGGGTCTACCTTTTGCTGACTGTCACCAACCTCCTTTTTCCCAGTGAGTATTTGCTTGTAAGAAGGGCTGCCTGGCTCAAAAATACCAGTTCCCTGATGTTCTTCTCCTGGGTCTGCATTTATTCTTTCTGTACTCTTCTGCTGATCTGTTATAGTAACTACTGGCACTGCAGTTGTTCTGGTATTGTCTGCTGCAGGTACTTTACTAGTATTCTGAGTTGTTGTTGCTACTGGTTTAGGCTGCCATACCTTTTTAACCTTAGTCTGTTGCACCTGCCGTTTCCCAGATCTGCAATCCTTTCCTTCATGCCCAAGTCTATGGCATACACCACAGCTAACTGGTTTCCATTCATACTCAATCACTACAGTGACTTTATTCCCTTTTTCATCCAGAAATTGCACACTTGGTGGTAGAACTTGCCCTATGTTGAGTTCCAATAAAACCCTCGCATAATCAAGTCTTATTTTTTGGGCAGTAAAATCATCTGCCTTAACATATGGTCCTACAACTCCTGCAATTTTACTTAAGCTATTACCGCTGCAGGAGGCGATTTCTGGCGACTCCCTTGGCATCCATGGCTAGGGCTTCGTCCCCCTCTCCTCCTTTGGCTAATGTACGTAACAAGAAAAAGAAACAACCAATGGATCGTACCACAGAAAATTTGAATCATGAGGAGCCGAACAGAGACCAACCACTAACAGAAGGATTCATGCCAGAGGTCATTGGGGTGATGCCTTTTGCTCTTGATTCGGATGAAGAAGGGTTTGTTCAAACTGATGAAGAGGATAATAATGAAAACGCAAGGTCATGGACAAAGATAATTCATGGTAAACATGTCCAGGAAACAGAGCAGGTCCCTCTATTACAATTGAATGAAGAGGATGTTCAGGAGGATTTGCAGTATTGGGAAACAGCAGTTTATGGTTTTGTGGTGGGAGCAAATCCACCATGGGAAGTTTTGAATGGGTTTTTACGTCGAATATGGCATAAATTTAACATTGATAAGGTATCTTTTCGCTCTAATGGTATCTTTCTCGTTAGATTTAAATCTAAAGAAGACCAAACTGCTGTATTGAATAGTGGTTATTATCTTTTTGATAATAAACCTTTGGTGATAAAGGAATGGCAGCCACAGATAACAATGGAGAAGGAGGAGGTAACCAAAGTGCCAGTTTGGGTACGATTGATCAACCTATTGTTTGTGATATTGTCTAGCCCAACTTTTACTCATTTATTGCTCCTTTGAATGTTTTTCCAATATTGATTTCCTCATTTATGTTATCTCATGGTTGTTCACTTGTGTTAATATTCATTGTTTGTTGATAGGTTATTTGTCTTTAGTCCTTAATCATCATTAAGTTTTCGTTTAGTCTTTGTTAAGCAAGTCTTAGCTTATTTCCCTTCTCTTGGGTTCGACCCTTGACTTTCGTTTTACTACTTTTGTTAGAGTCTAGTAGAGTCTAGTTTAGGTTTATATGTTTTGTTTGGTAGGATAATTAGTGTATAACGACTGCTAGTTTTAATCATATCAATAGTGCTCTTTGCCTCTTTCAATTTTTTATGGTATTTTTGTGTTTTTGATGCAGGGTATTGTATTTTTGTATTGTTTATTGTATATGGGACATCTCTTGTTGAAAGCAATAGGTAGGTAGAATTAATTTGTAGTGTAGTGACAAGAAGATAAGACTACCTTCTAACCTTGTTTTCCATGTTTTTTTACCATAAGGTTTTTTAAAGATGACGGACAATCGAGATCCCAAGCATTATAAGACCTTGTTTTCATGGTTTAAAAATGACTCTACTCCATCAGTTCCCGTTGATCAACAAGAAGAAATTGAATCAGAAGATGACCAACGTGAAAGGGCTAACAACCAAGAGGGTCAAAGTGAACAAAATGATCAAGATTATAATGTTGAATTCCTTGAACGGGACCCGGGAAAACGTCGTGCTATAGGTATGTATCCTTATAATGAACAAGATAATATTCGAAGAGCTTATGTGGTACGTGGACCTTATCAACCGTATTTAAGTGAGTATCCATCAACAAAACATGGAAAACAAGGTCGAATGTTTAGTCACAATTGGTTCAAAGAGTGGGCTTGGCTTGAATATTCTCTTGCTAAAGATAAAGTGTATTGCTTTCCATGTTTCTTGTTTGACACATATCCATCTCATCATCCATCTTTCACCGAAACTGGATTTAATGGCTGGAAGAATGTGATGTCTAAGCAATCGGGCATCGTTCGTCATATAGGAGGTATAATGTCAGTACACAATGCTTCAATGCGTAAGTGGGAAAATTTGAGAAACCCTTCTAATCATATAAAGCGGGTTATTAACACATTATTTGTAAAAGAGTTAGCAAATAATCGACTTCGGCTTGTTGCTACAATAGAAGTTGTTAGACTGTTAGCACGACAAGGATGTTCTTTTAGAGGTCATGATGAGTCGATTGATTCTCCTAATGGTGGCAACTTTGATGCTGTTTTGAATTCTTTCAAAAGAATAAATAATGAAGTCAGCAAAGTAATGGATAGTGCTCCTGGAAATGCCAAATATACATGTGCAACTATTCAAAAACAAGTTGCAAACATTCTTGCCAACAAAGTTAGAGCTAAGATTCGTACTGAACTAGGCAATTCTAAATTTGCGATTCTTGTTGATGAAGCTCTTGATGTGTCAAATAAGGAGCAAATGGCAATAATTCTTCGATTTGTTAACAATGAAGGATCACTTAAAGAACGTTTCTTTCAGGTGCTTAGTGTCGAGGATACTTGTTCTCAAACTTTGAAAGATGAAATATCAGAGGTCCTTAGACTATATGGTCTTCATGTTGAAAATATGCGTGGCCAAGGGTATGATGGTGCAAGCAATATACGTGGTCAATTTAATGGGTTACAAGCTTTATTTCTGAAAGAATGTCCATACGTTATTATGTACATTGTTTTGCTCATCGCTTGCAATTGTGTTTAAATGCCGCCGCTAAAGGGGTGCATGACTTGTGGCAATTTTTTTTTACTTTGACTATGATAGTCAATTTTGTCAATTTTGTCGATTCTTCCGCAAAAAGACATTCTATGTTGAAGGCTTGCAGAGAGGCTGAAATTGCAAATTTAGTAGCGGCCGCTACTATTGACACGGGTTCAGGAAAAAATCAAACTAGCTCTCTGCAAAGAGCCGCAACTACTAGGTGGGGTTCTCACGTGTGTTCTATTTCAAGTCTTATTAAATTGTTTGGAGCAGCACAATCAACTATTAATGACTTGTATCTAAATGGAGTAGACAAAGTGCAAGGGGAAGCTAAAGCAATAGGTAAGGCTATGAAAAAGTTTGATTTTGTGTATTGTTTGCATATGATGCTTGATCTTATAAGGATTACCGACTTTTTATGTCAAGCTTTACAAAAGAAGGACCTTGACATATTGAATGCTCTACATTTTCTGTCAATTACGAAAGAAAAGCTGAAAGAGATGAGAGAAAATGGTTGGAATGATTTAATTATGAAAGTTGGAGCCTTTTGTTGTCAGCATGATATTTCTATGCCGGATATGTCAGCTCCTTACAAGAAAGGATTGAGAAGTTGTGAAAAGAATATCACAAATGAGGAGTACTATCGGATTAATATACTTTATGTGGTGATAGACTTTCAGTTATCAGAACTTGATACTAGATTTACAGAAACTTCGGTTGAGATTCTTCGACTAAATGATTCATTTGATCCACGTCATAGTTTCCGAGCATTCAAAGGTAAAGATGTGTGCGATCTTGCTTTGAAGTATTATCCTTCGGACTTTTCATCACATGATATGAGTGCTCTAGAGTTGGAGTGTCAGTTTTTTGCACAAGATGTCCAAAAAGATCCAAGATTTAAAAATACACCTTCAGCATCAGAATTGTGTCACGCATGGTTAACGTTGGTAAGACAACACTTTATCCTATGGTTTATAGATTGATTTGTCTTATTCTGACTCTCCCAGTTTCCACCGCGACAACGGAAAGAGCGTTCTCATCGATGAAGATCATAAAAAGCAGACTTCAAAATTAGCGACGAATTTCTAAACGAATTGATGGTGCTTTATATTGAAAGAAGATATGCCGATGATATTGAGACCAATGAGGTGATTGATGAATTTGAATTGAGTGGGTCTCGTAGAGCAAAGTTCAGTTAGTTACGTAGATTTTTAGTTTGTAATTTTTTTTTGTAAGACTTTCTTAAATTTTATTTTCTAGCCCACTGTACTTTGAAATCCTGGATCCGCCCCTGGTTTGGATATGAATGGAGGAAGTAGATAATTATTAATCACGATGCATGGAGTATATTTTGGACAAATATTAAAGAGTCTCGATTCATATTAATGACATTAAAATTACAAAACAATTTAAAAAGGGTAAATATCGTACGGATCAAAATATTCTCATTGTTTTATCAAACGGATATACCTATCTTAATAATCAAATTGTTAAATAATATCTTATTTGCATATAAATAGGAAATGTGACAAACATTTTGCTAATCTCAATATATATTCGGTTTTTGTCGTACGTATAATATAATAAGGTTTAAATGACTATGCTTATTTTGTGTAGAAATATGAAGTCGATTAATAATATATGTAGTGGATGTAAATGCAAATGACAAAAATTCATTGTTTTATATTGGACGATGCATGATTTGAGTTGTTGCTTATTTTGTTAATTGGTTATTGCCTTGCTGTTTCATTGCTAGATTAAGAAATGAAGGTGTGCATTGTGATGATCGGATGAATGTTGCATTGCGATGATTAAATAGCCTTATTGTTTTACTATTAGCTAGAAGACAAAAGAAAAGTCACTATTCATTATGAATAGTAACTTGTGTTACCCACTTTTTAGTAAGGGGCATAGATATCCGTCCCAAGGTTTGAATGGGTAAGTACTCACACTTAATTAGATAAAACAAAGCATGTAGAATCCCAAATGACTTATCTTTTCCTACACAAATGATAATACTTGAACCATTATAAATTTGCGATTGGTTATAGAATTTTTGACACGACGAATTACTCTATTTGGAAGGCCACAAATTAGACAAAAAGACCAACTTTAATTACGGCAATGTCTTTTTTCACATACGTGTATACAGGTATACGGTATATATTACCATTTTTACATTCCGTATTTTACAACTTTATCTGTGTAATTTTTACATTTCCCCGTCAATTAATATTTTCTTCTCCCTCCTCTCATCATGTTTCACCACCAACACCGTACTCGTGACCACCACGCTCCCCTTTGACAATAGAGTCCCCACCCAAAACAATCTTAAAACACATTAATGTATGAGAAAAAAGTTCACTACAAAAAAAAACGCGGTGTTCTGACCGAAATACTGACGGATTATACAGTCCGTCAGTTGTCTCGGTGTACTGACAAATTTCTGACGGAATATCCGTCATTAATTTGTTTTGACGGATAAAACGTCACAAATTCGTTAAAATAGCAGACCGCGAAAACAAAATGGGAAGGCGCGAAATTTTGGTTGGATGTTCTGACGGATAGTGCGTCAGTAAATGTTAGTGACGGATTCCCCGTCAGGAAAGCTACTGACAAAAGGCTGACACATCTGAAAAAGTACTACAAGTCTCTGACGGATTATCCGTCAGAAATGCCACGTTACCATTTAGTGACGCCTTATCCGTCAGGTTTTTTTTTTTCGCTTTTCCTGTTTCCAACTACTCCTGCATTCAATACTTTTTCTTTTATTTACAAAAAATAAAAAGCGGTCCTGACGCCCTATCCGTCACAAATTCGGTTTTTTGTTTTCCTGACGGCTTATCCGTCAGGATTGTTTTTAAAAAAAAGATACAGCAGCCTCTCACGCATTCACTTTCGTTCTTTTTTTTTTAACCCCAAAACCCTTCGACAACCACCAACCCTCCCAAAATCCGATTTCTACCCCCACCAATCCTACCACCGTGACAACCACCAACACCCTACTAACTCCATCTTGCTAATAGGTAATGTTTTTATGTTTTTTTCATTAATTTTACAGTTTTCTTTTCGATTTATTTCAATTCATAATTGATTTATTTGTACATTGTAGTGTGACAACCACCACCACCGTGACAACCTCCACCACCGTCACAACCCCGCGCCAACACTGCTTTGCAAAATTTATTAGGTAATTGTTTATGTTTATTACTTAATTATTTATTTAAGAATGTGTTAGTTTAGAAAGTAATTAGTGTAACTTATTTAGGTTAATAGATAATTAGTTAGAAATTTTGATTTAGGATAATGCCAATTAGATAGAAAAAGTAACCTAGGATAGTAGCCTGTTAGATAGAAAAATTGACTTAGGATAGTTGCTAATAATTTGTTGTTGTTAGTGTTGTTACTTCTTAATTGTTGTTGTTGGTGATAATTATTAGTTGTTAATTTTGAATTATTATTTGTTAATTGTTGTTGTTGATCAACGATAATTTTTAGTTGTTAATTGTAGATAATTGTTAATTGTTGTTAATTGTTAGTTATTGATAATTCTGAATTGTTAAATATTGACCTAGTACCCGTTCAAAAATTACTTATTAGGAGTAATTTTTGAATAGTCCCCATTTTGGGACTGTCTTTGTACGTTTCAAGTCATTTAGGTAGCAAACAGATACTTGTTATTTTTTTAATGAGGGTACAAATTCGGTGACGATTCCTTTAATATTCTCTGAATACATATATGGACTAATAATATAATCCATATTTTGTATTTGGAGAATAAAGGGGAATTGCTGCCGAATTTTTTCCCCATTAATAAATAACAAGTGCGTGTTTGCTAATGACTTGAAATTTCTGACGGATTATCCGTCAGAAACGCGAATTTCCTGACGGATTTCCCCTTTTCTGACGGATTTTTTCGGTCAGAACACCGCGTTTTTTTTGTAGTGGTTGAGAGCAAGTCAGAAAAGTTATCGGACACATTTCATTTTCTTCTTGTTTTGTACCATACACATTTGCTGATATGATGATTGATGGCATAAAGTTGATCATAGCAATACCATTGTTAATACAAATTCTCACCTGTGTTAAGCTAAAAACGGATAGTATCCCTCTCACAAAATGCAAATAGGACGATCTAGGGGCGGATGCAGGATTTTGATATAGGGTGGACACGATTTTTTTGGGGTTGCGAAACGTCGTCAACGTTTTGTAACGACTCGTCGACGTTTTCTAGAAAAAAAGACCATAGCTACCCTTACTCACTCTCTCTCTACGGTATTCTCTCCCAAATCCACATAAACAATAAACTTAAAAAAAATTAAGACATTGTTAATCGTATGAATCGGACGCCTCGTATGAATAGAATTGTAATTTTTTATCGATTAAAAAGGAAATTCAAGGGTAAGTGAATAGAAACAAGTACATTCTCAGGACTCGGTGCAGGCTCCTGAAAGTAATATAACAGATTGTGAGAGTGTGTCCATGGAGGTGACTGAAATCCAGGAAGAGGTGAATGTTAAAGGAAATGTGAGCGCATACTTGGAGTCGGCTGAAGCTGTGGATTGTGGGAAGAGTAATAAGAGTCTTGGTTTGGAGAAGAAGGGTACAAATAAGTCTTTTGTTGAGTTTTCAAAAAAGGGAGGAGGACATTCTAAAATTAGGATTTCTGGACATGATTATCAAAAACTCATTTTAGGTCATAAAGTGATGTACTATTACAAAAATGATTTGACAACTTTAACGGTTCGGATTTGTCACTCTAAGCTCACGAAGGAGGAAAAAAGTATAAGTGAACTCGGTAAGAAGGAGAAGAAGAAGAAAAAGAGACCCTCCAAATCCCGAAAACGTAAGCGGATGGGACAAAAGAAAGATATGCCTTCTTCAGAAATAAATACTATGGCAAGGAAGTCCTCCATTAGTGATACTTGCTTGAACCCCTCCTTTTCTGGAGACAATTTCTCCTCTTTTACAACCCATGACCCTCAAGAGTGTCTTTCAGTTGTCGAGCCTCCAGTTTTGGAAAATCATTCACCCTCTATCTCTACTTGCCCTCTGGCCTATTATTCCTTCAATGATAATCGACCCTTTTGTTTTTCAGCCAGCCCTAAGAAGAGCAAGAATGCTTTAATTTGTAATGTGCTACGTGCCCCCCTTACTTATATCCCTTGAAGATTCCCTACTACTCGCCATGTGAAGGAGAAGTTGAGACCTCCCTCCTTCAGGAAAAAGAGCCAAAGGGATGAATCTCCGACACACAATTTATCTACTTTCCCTATAAGTAGATTTCCTTCCAGAAAATTTCTACATCCTCGTGGCGTAAGTGTAACACCCCCATTTATTTAAGAGCCTTTAGCAAGACATTCTCAAATAAATAGAGCTGTTACCATCTCGGAATGTTCGAGGTAGTGAATAACAAAGTAAAACAAACCAAAGTACTTTATATAAAAACTGATTAAATTAAAACTTTTGATATTACAACTATTACGCAAGAAATAAAAGTACAACTGATAACATCTATGTATGTGATCTAATTCTAAGTAGGTCCAAGCCAGGTCTCTCTCCTTTCCCAAGCTCCTAATCCAACTGTCTCTGACCTGTAGAATCTACTCCCCATTCCGGATCATCGTAGGTGTACACGAATACACTGTCAACCTCGCGGTTGAGTAGGATAACACAAAAATAGATAATGCAACAATTATGATATGCAAATGCAATGATATGCTCGAGCTCAATGTCAATCATAATCTCAAACTCATACCCGTGCACCAAGCCATACCGAACCTCCCGGCAGACTATAATCGGTCGTCACCGAACACCAGCTCAATAGCTGATAAGACACCAGGCCTGGTCTGCAGAACCACCCTGGGCTTTATATCAGAACAATATCTGACCATAACTTTCTCAGTAACCAATGCATATGCTATGCTCATGAATGGAACGATATATTTATTCAATCATGCTATCAAATAATGAAATGCTCATGCCATTACCAATAATCCACAATCAATCCAACCCATATCATTCTCATATAAATCATATTCGGCATCCATTACACACAATACCACATCCATTCATAACACATCATAGAGTATAAGGTCAGTGTATCCTACCTGGATAGCAATATAATCCAATAGCAAGCCAGCAAGTATAAAGAATTATGCCACTTCAAACCCGTCACCTAACAATATAAATTATCTCATTACTATTTACCATACTATTCTTTTCTCATAAATATTATTCACAATACTCACAAATTATTTATTATCATCATTATTATTAACTCACATGAAAATCACGTAAACTAATTTAAACAACTACTAACTAATATAATTATGTAAACAAAGTATAATATACTAATTAAACAAATTAATTAAGTAATTAGTATATTACGCGTAACGAGACCATATTAAACGTGACTAACTCAAAACTTAGTTAGTCAATTAAGAAAATATCATCAGAAAACCAATAAATATCATTATTACTATATTATCCGCATCCGAAAGTAAATATGTATATTAATCGTGCTAGTTCAAATTATTTAATTAATCGTAAATAAAATTCCGTCACAAGATAAATACACAAACCAACTTAATTAATTAAGCTAATGAAAGTAATTAAAAACAAACTAAATAACATAAGCTCAAAACTTAAAGTATTTAAAATGTAAATTAATTAGAACCCACTAACTAAAACCAACCAAAATCTTACTAACTATGATAACTAACTTATACTTACGTAATCAAAATAATATGCATGCTAAACCATGAACCAGCCAACCCATGACGTAAAATAAAACAAACTACTCTAACAGCCTCCCACGACAAACCACGCTGAACTCGTTCTCTAAACCGTCCTATAACTCCTTAACAATCGACTATCACCACGGCTTGACACCACCCCACTCAGCACTGGCATAGGGTGCCTCCAAGGGTTGTCTTACTCGGCCTTGTCCGCCTCTCACGAACCCCAGACAACGCAACTAAACTACCCCGATAAGCCGCGTTCCCGCGTTCCCTTGTTTTCGCTCACTCTGTTTTCGCTTGCATTACTGCCTCCACTCGCAAGACGCCTCCCCTAACCACCATCAGACCACCATCTTGGTCCACAAACCAACCCTGGGTCCTAATCAACGCGGTAAGGGTGCAAACACGGCCTGAGTTTGGTCTCTGCTTCCGCATAACACATTCTAATATTCGAAACTCGTTCTTACCAGTACCATAACTACCACCACGGTCCACCATGGAATATCTATTACCCAGACCCCAAAGGCAACCCAAAACATGTGATAAATGAGGGTGTAAGGTAGGAACTTACCGAGGTTTAGGATGACTAACTCGATAGCGGCGGCGCTGGGAACAACTAAGAGAGTGCGTGTGGTTGTGAACGCGGAAGGTGGGTGATGAATAGGGTTGTTTGGTTGATTTTGTCGATGAAGGAGAATTGTAGGAGGAAGGCTGCGTTATGTCGAAGTGAGTTAGGGTAAGGTGGGGTTACTTGGTTTCTTAACTCCAAAACCGAGCCCAACACTTTAATTACTCGGCCCATCACGCATCTCGAGACACCCAACATCTATATTCCGTTCTCAGTCCGTTAATTTGAAAATAAACGAGTACGTATAATTAATTATACTAATTAAATTAATTACAAGAATAAATAAAATTAGTAGTACGGTAATATTTCGGTCCATATAATATACGGTTATAAAAATATTAAAATATTAGCAATTACATAAGAATGTATAAAACAAATAGAATTTAATTACAATTACGACTTATTAAAATAGAATTTAAGTATAGATGAGAAATAAATATAAATTAGAAAATATATTTAATTATAAATATAAATATATTATTAAAATTAAAGAACTACGAATAAAATGTCATTTTATGAATTAATCAACAAATATAAACTGACTATGAAATACGTAATAATCGTAGAAATACGATTTATAAAATAATAATAATTTACGTAAAATACTTTATATACGTTTCGTTTGAAATACGTGTATAAAACATGGTTCGACCACCGTTGACCGAGGCTAACATACGGGGTATTACAGTCTTCCCTCCTTAAAATGAACTTCGTCCCGAAGTTCGCCACCCCGTAACGATAACAAAACACTTCTCAGCACAAGACAAAGACAAGTAGCACATATATATAAGATCTAAAACACGAAGTGTTGCAGTATATCCCCCTTAAGAAACTTTGTCCCCAAAGTTTAACATATAACTAAGTTAAAATATACTTCTCGAATCACAATGTACTACATAACAGAAGGGAACATGTTTATGGAATATATATTCAGACAATCCTGACATATCAATTTTTCATGTCATAACAACCAGCCATATCATAAATCATTAAGATTTTACAATCCTATCCTCCTTAAAACGTGGTTACGTCCCCGTAATCCCATTATAAAATTCCACATCCAACGCTCAAGAAGATCACCGAAGCGATAGTCAACATTTATCAGATAAGTTAATTACTCTTATACTAGGCAACTAGCATGCAACTTTTAAAGCAATAAGATATACTCGTCTATTTCATGTTACGCAGTCAGAACAAAATCAAGGTAACTAACACTTATATACACTTGGAAATTTAACACAACAGAACACATTTACACCAACGTAGACAAGCAGCTAACTCATAGTTCATACTTTACAAATTAAACCATTTCATGTTCATACTCATATTATAGAAACAAAATCATGTTCATGCACACGAGTTTTAGAAAGACATTAGGCAATGATTTAATTATTGTAATTAAACACGGAGTAATAACATATTTCACGAGATATACACCAATCATAGACTAGCAAGTCAGCATAGCATTTCTAGGTACAAATAATTTAAAATTACATAGGTGCATTTCTCGTGTACTCACATTACATCATTTATCATGAAACCGGTAAAAAAAAAAAATATATGACTTGCAAAATAACAGGTTTATACTCATATAATAAAGTTCATATCCATATAATATAAGAAGACTACATGGCTACATAATATAATTCATATTTGATTAAACTTTTATGTCCAAGACTTTAACATTTCAACAATCATTTATCACGCAGCAACTTCCAAAATTCATAATTAAATACCCGTTTAACCATTTGCAAGCTATTATAGTTTTTAGAAAAATATAAGGAATTAACTAATCATAGGAAAATAATAAATTGCAAATCTTAAGGAAATTATTTATAACTAATTTTACGATTCAGTTGGTCTGAACAAAACTTTTCAGCAATTGAACACGAAATTGGGCAACTTGCAAAAATCACTATAAAATAACGACTCGTTAAGATTTTTCGTGGTTTATCATTTTGAAAACGTGAATGAATATTCTAAACAGTGGAGTTTGAATTACGCATAACAGGTAAACACCTTTTAAATGATTTCTTTTTCAAAACATGACTCAAAACAGAATTGTGCGGTAACAATCTGACCATTATCGACTAAAATATTTATTTTTTTGCAGAATATAACTCGTATACACATGAAACCAAAAGCATTGAGAAGTTAAATCAGAAGGTTATCACACATAAAATTTTCACATTCATATAGAAAACACATTTGAAATGGCAGCCCGTACAAACAAGGTAACATTCTGAAAATTTATCAAACTTCACATGATCACATTTACATACAACCATTCTTCTTCCAAACATGTTGACATATCATCGAAGCATTGAAATCACGTTGCACCATATTAACATTTGTTCATCAATCCAAGCTGTAATTGTCATCTAAATCACGGTAAAGATTGCGAAACAGAAAGTAGATCAACTAAATGACTGGATATTTATACAGGTATATAAAAATGTAACACATAGCTATATGACATTCATGGCTTGGGGCAACACATTCCGCATATCACTAGACATAGATTACTAAAACATTTAAATCTGATCATTCATATTCAAATTCAAGACAATATATTACATAGTTACGATAGTCATTTAATAACCAGATATCATATGAAAATTTCTAAACACCAAATTCATATGATCATATCACCCCAAATTATTGTTCAATAAATATACATCAATTGTCTAAAATTTCAATTCAATCATTCAGATAAATCAGCATTTCAATATCTGTCGTATTCTTCTAATTCACTTCATCATGCAAGTCAAGCTTATATATCAAACTCATATTCCAAATTTCACGTTCTCGATACTTGAAATCATACATCTCAATTAACACTCGATATCAACCTCATGTTTAACAATACATCTTACCAACGATATTTCACATTATAATTCACCTCGTTCCTTTCCTGCGAAAACGTTAGTATAATATATATATGTCCTGTCCTGTCCTTTATTCTATACTCCCACGCTCTACATCTCTCACGGGTGACCAGGTTAGACTGAAAGGGCCAGTGGCTTGGTTTGAGGGGGCCCCTAACTCATCCCAATCCTGGAGCTCCTAACAGTTACTAACCTGGGGTTCATTTTATTAGAACCTTCCTACGTTCTTTATTATTCATTTGGTTTAGGCCTGAGGATCGTTCGCTCTGATACCACTTTGTAACACCCCCATTTATTTAAGAGCCTTTAGCAAGACATTCTCAAATAAATAGAGCTGTTACCATCTCGGAATGTTCGAGGTAGTGAATAACAAAGTAAAACAAACCAAAGTACTTTATATAAAAACTGATTAAATTAAAACTTTTGATATTACAACTATTACGCAAGAAATAAAAGTACAACTGATAACATCTATGTATGTGATCTAATTCTAAGTAGGTCCAAGCCAGGTCTCTCTCCTTTCCCAAGCTCCTAATCCAACTGTCTCTGACCTGTAGAATCTACTCCCCATTCCGGATCATCGTAGGTGTACACGAATACACTGTCAACCTCGCGGTTGAGTAGGATAACACAAAAATAGATAATGCAACAATTATGATATGCAAATGCAATGATATGCTCGAGCTCAATGTCAATCATAATCTCAAACTCATACCCGTGCACCAAGCCATACCGAACCTCCCGGCAGACTATAATCGGTCGTCACCGAACACCAGCTCAATAGCTGATAAGACACCAGGCCTGGTCTGCAGAACCACCCTGGGCTTTATATCAGAACAATATCTGACCATAACTTTCTCAGTAACCAATGCATATGCTATGCTCATGAATGGAACGATATATTTATTCAATCATGCTATCAAATAATGAAATGCTCATGCCATTACCAATAATCCACAATCAATCCAACCCATATCATTCTCATATAAATCATATTCGGCATCCATTACACACAATACCACATCCATTCATAACACATCATAGAGTATAAGGTCAGTGTATCCTACCTGGATAGCAATATAATCCAATAGCAAGCCAGCAAGTATAAAGAATTATGCCACTTCAAACCCGTCACCTAACAATATAAATTATCTCATTACTATTTACCATACTATTCTTTTCTCATAAATATTATTCACAATACTCACAAATTATTTATTATCATCATTATTATTAACTCACATGAAAATCACGTAAACTAATTTAAACAACTACTAACTAATATAATTATGTAAACAAAGTATAATATACTAATTAAACAAATTAATTAAGTAATTAGTATATTACGCGTAACGAGACCATATTAAACGTGACTAACTCAAAACTTAGTTAGTCAATTAAGAAAATATCATCAGAAAACCAATAAATATCATTATTACTATATTATCCGCATCCGAAAGTAAATATGTATATTAATCGTGCTAGTTCAAATTATTTAATTAATCGTAAATAAAATTCCGTCACAAGATAAATACACAAACCAACTTAATTAATTAAGCTAATGAAAGTAATTAAAAACAAACTAAATAACATAAGCTCAAAACTTAAAGTATTTAAAATGTAAATTAATTAGAACCCACTAACTAAAACCAACCAAAATCTTACTAACTATGATAACTAACTTATACTTACGTAATCAAAATAATATGCATGCTAAACCATGAACCAGCCAACCCATGACGTAAAATAAAACAAACTACTCTAACAGCCTCCCACGACAAACCACGCTGAACTCGTTCTCTAAACCGTCCTATAACTCCTTAACAATCGACTATCACCACGGCTTGACACCACCCCACTCAGCACTGGCATAGGGTGCCTCCAAGGGTTGTCTTACTCGGCCTTGTCCGCCTCTCACGAACCCCAGACAACGCAACTAAACTACCCCGATAAGCCGCGTTCCCGCGTTCCCTTGTTTTCGCTCACTCTGTTTTCGCTTGCATTACTGCCTCCACTCGCAAGACGCCTCCCCTAACCACCATCAGACCACCATCTTGGTCCACAAACCAACCCTGGGTCCTAATCAACGCGGTAAGGGTGCAAACACGGCCTGAGTTTGGTCTCTGCTTCCGCATAACACATTCTAATATTCGAAACTCGTTCTTACCAGTACCATAACTACCACCACGGTCCACCATGGAATATCTATTACCCAGACCCCAAAGGCAACCCAAAACATGTGATAAATGAGGGTGTAAGGTAGGAACTTACCGAGGTTTAGGATGACTAACTCGATAGCGGCGGCGCTGGGAACAACTAAGAGAGTGCGTGTGGTTGTGAACGCGGAAGGTGGGTGATGAATAGGGTTGTTTGGTTGATTTTGTCGATGAAGGAGAATTGTAGGAGGAAGGCTGCGTTATGTCGAAGTGAGTTAGGGTAAGGTGGGGTTACTTGGTTTCTTAACTCCAAAACCGAGCCCAACACTTTAATTACTCGGCCCATCACGCATCTCGAGACACCCAACATCTATATTCCGTTCTCAGTCCGTTAATTTGAAAATAAACGAGTACGTATAATTAATTATACTAATTAAATTAATTACAAGAATAAATAAAATTAGTAGTACGGTAATATTTCGGTCCATATAATATACGGTTATAAAAATATTAAAATATTAGCAATTACATAAGAATGTATAAAACAAATAGAATTTAATTACAATTACGACTTATTAAAATAGAATTTAAGTATAGATGAGAAATAAATATAAATTAGAAAATATATTTAATTATAAATATAAATATATTATTAAAATTAAAGAACTACGAATAAAATGTCATTTTATGAATTAATCAACAAATATAAACTGACTATGAAATACGTAATAATCGTAGAAATACGATTTATAAAATAATAATAATTTACGTAAAATACTTTATATACGTTTCGTTTGAAATACGTGTATAAAACATGGTTCGACCACCGTTGACCGAGGCTAACATACGGGGTATTACAGTCTTCCCTCCTTAAAATGAACTTCGTCCCGAAGTTCGCCACCCCGTAACGATAACAAAACACTTCTCAGCACAAGACAAAGACAAGTAGCACATATATATAAGATCTAAAACACGAAGTGTTGCAGTAAGTGTGTCTTGTTGCAGGTACTCCTCGAAAGCTCAGCTGCTAAAGAAGAGAAAATAAGTATTCGCTCAGTTGGAAAGATCAGATCGTCCCCCAAGAGACCTATCATCTGTACTAGTCCCGTTATAAGTTTATTTTCTTTTTCAAATAATGTAATGGAATGATTGTATGGTTAAAAAAAACCTTTCTTTCGTGTTCCAAAAAAAAGGTAAGAGAATAATATGACTTGCTTTCTCATTCAACATATGAACTTATATATGAATTGTAACTTTTCTTTTCTGTTGTATGTATGGGACGTTGAAAACCAACATCCGTAATAGACATAGACGACGAAACTCAACGTCCATAATGGACACACATAATGAAACCCAACGTCTTGGATGAGCATATACGAGGAATGTGCACATCTCTTGGGCATAGAGTAAAAAATCGGAACCATAGACGGACGTTGAAACACATCATCCTAGCCCAAACCCGACGTGAATATTCATCGTCCCCTTCCCCACCAGACGTGAACAATCAACATCTCGCTCCACCACTGACGTTGTTATTTAACGTCCCACACCCTCCATGACAATGGGTTTCAACGTCTCCCTTCGACTACCAACAACAAACCAAATACGACCCGACAACAACAATAAGAAATGCAACGACAACAACAATAAAATCGAATTCAACAACATTATTAATTAATATTATCCAATTGATTATTTGAATGTATAAAACTAATTATTCCTAACTAATAAACAAAAGAAATGGATGTGTATTACTGATGATGTGGTGGTTGGTGTTGATGCTATGGTGCTGTCCGTTGGCGGTGGTGTGTGGTGCTGATGATGCCCGGCGGTGATGATGTGTAGTGGTGGTGATTGTCGATTAAAAAGGAAAGTGAGATAGAGAGAGTGTGAATAGAGTGATAGAAAGAGAGGGCAAGAAGGATTAAGATGCGTTGGGTGGCGAGGGTGCGGCGGGCTGGTATGGTGGTGGTGGTCGGAGGTAGGAGTGCGTGTGGGTGTCAGAATTTTGGTGGTGGTTGGTTGAAAGGGGATGGGGAGAGAGAGGTTACAGGGAAAGAGAGAGTTCAAGGGCAAGGGAGGTCTTTTTTTGAAAATCGTCGACGACTTGTTATAAAACGTCGACGACGTTTCGTAACCGGTTTTTTTTTCTCGATAAATTATTATTCTTTAATTTATAAGGCAATTTTTTGTTTTGAATTTTAACTAGAATATTATGGTATAATGTTAAAAATGAAATGGAAAAAAAATTATTCTCAATGTATCTTTTTTTTCCTTAAAAATAAAGAGTCTAATATATTATTAAAATTTAAAAGTAACAATATCCTTTCTTAACCATTGGCAACAAAAAAATGTTTCAATTATCGTGGGTGCCTCTTCCATCCATACTCTATCACCAACAATATACGGTTTCAGTTTCTTCAAGTTATGAGCAACTTTATTTTCACTAATATTGTCTTATTTTTATAACGAATTTTAAAAAATGACTCAAATTATTTTAGAATATGATAAGTATGTTTAATAATGATATAATAAATTTTAATAATTAAATGACCAATCAATTGTAATGGTGTAGTGGTTAACTAGTTAGTTTAGTAACCTAAAGTTCAAGGATCGATCATCTCGACATGCAATTTTTAAACCTAAAATAAGAATAATATTGACAACTAAACGAGATGGACCAAATAATGATATATAGTTTTCTGAATAAAAAAAGTCGCTAATAAGATTTGAACCTGAGTCTCTTATGTAAGAAAAACACTATACCACTTGATCTACAAAGATAATTAGATATTTATTGAAACTTATAACTAATTATTTTTTGAAACTCAGGGCACGTGCCCACCCTTTCCCTCCCAAGATCCGCCAGTTGGATGACCCATTAAATACTCCATTTACCCCCACTTGTCCTCCGCCACTTGTTTTGTGATGAATAGTATTCGCCTTCAACAAAACTTTTTGCATTATTAAATACATTGAAACAAGTAATAATCATTAATTAATAGACGCACCACAATAGAATTCTTTATTTGGTGCAAACAACGACAAAATAAAAGCGCAAAAAAGTTTAAATATTAATCAATGATACTACGTCAACATAAATATTAGAAATTAATAATTGATAAACCCTAATAATTTTAACAAAAACATCTATAAAATCTTATTGAAAGGGTAAATTAAAACATCAGACTAATGTGACGTGACAAAAATTAAATGTGACATGGCAAAAATTATTGTGACATGACACTAATCTATATAATGTAAATTTAGTAAAGTAACATTTTAATATACACATAAAATATACTAAAATGTTTTACAAAAATGTCATTATTATCATCATTACTTTTAAACTAATTGTGCATATTAAATATTTGATGTGCCAACAAATTGTAAAAGTGATATTACCTCAACAAATTCACATTGTATAATTAGATTTCAAAGAATTAGGTTAGAGTTTTTAAAGTTTAAGGATGATGAGTAATGAAATAAAATTACTGTGACGAGAAAAATACACTACGATATTAAACTCACTACAACGTGATATAAAAAAAATTAAGCACCTCATTACCTCACGTGTCATTTAATTCAGGTCCAAATATTATGGGTCACATGCTTACAAGTACAAATAAAAAAATATAAAAATATTAGTTGCGATGCAAACACAAAAAATAAATTAATACAAACTTTTTAGTTTCCACTCACAACTTTGTTTATTAATCTATCATAATTTATTTAATATATATACTTCTTTTATTTATATGTTTGAAATCACCATTATTATAGTTTGTAGTTATGTTATCATAATCTCTATGACTTTATTTTCTCAACTTTTCTTCTTCTCCTAAATAAATTGTTGATATTAATGCGAAAATTAATTACAAAAATAATCTTATATAAAAACCACACTACTAATACTAATTTTTATTTTAATTTAGAAAGTTGATAGGTAAAGATTACATAAAGAAATAAATGAATTGTTTCATTTTTTTTATCATTTTTATGTTATGGGTTAATAATTAGAATTAGAAACTAATTTTATTAATATTTTGTGTTGGAATTCAAATTGCAGGAGGCTAATATACTACATATCAATAACATTACATGAAATTGGAAAATAATGGTAATAAATCTTCTTTTTAATTTTCTTTTGGTTTGAATACTCTTTTTTGGTCGGGTTTTCCTTTTTTATTATTGTGTGTGCAACATAAAATTGTAGTATAATTTTTATTATGTGGTGACATGTTATATATATTATATATTATAACCCTTAATTTATTATTTGACAATTTTTTAAAGTTGTGTTACACAGTTTTTAACTCTTTCACGCAGTTTTAACTTTTCAAGTAAAACTTCTAATTCTATTTTGTATTTTGCCAAACAGGTTATAAATCAAATATTTTCGTTGAAGTGTTGAAGTATGCTACGAATATGTCAATTTGACCCGTTAATGGCGTCATATGCAAAGTAAATATTATAGTGAGTGATTCTAACACGATGCTCATTCTCCTTTGATTTTTGAATACTTTCAAAACATAAAATATTTTTTCCACCAAATATATTCTTTTAGCACTCACAATGTATATTTATTTGAGATTTTGAATTTTATTTTTATTTTTAATATGTGTATATATTTTATTTTATCATGAATTAAGAAAATTAATAGTTCTTATGAATTATAATAGTATTGTTATGATTGTAATATTGGATGAATGAAGAGAATACAACTATACTTAAATCTTACAAAATATGTTTGACTCATATCATATATCATATCACATATCATATATCATATATGTTTTAATCTCTAATGATAGTGTCATTTAAAAAAAAATGTGTAGCTAATTTTCTACTAATAATTGACAAATTCACTTCTAGAATTCTACACCTTACTTTTTTTCTCTCGCTATTATTATACTTTATATTATCATAATTTTTGTCTACTTCCATAATATCTTGCTTCCTCACTCAAATAAATTGTTGAAATTTATGCGAGCGAAAATTAATTATACACATGTTTTAATGTAACTTCGCTACAATATTAGGGCATTAACAATAGCGTACCTTAAAGTCTATTTTTATTGAAGAACAAAAACAGAACCATTGTTCAACTCAGGTTTTGGTTGTTTTATCCTTAATGGTTTTTGCAGAGAAACCATTCCTAAAGAAATTGTGAGTAAATGGAATTCATGTGGGTGTAAACCACGCACCAAATAAAAAAAACAAATTGATTCTTTGTTTCTCTTTCACGCGCAAGAACAATTCAACTACTCCATTTTCACTCTTTTGCTTGTGGGCCACCCCCACTTGCAAGAGTTGGAATTAATTTCAAGTCATTCACAAAATAATTAACACAACTAATTAAGGTAAAAAAATTAACAATAAGTTTGATTTAAGACAAATATAATTCGTCTTAATGATAAAACGAGTTAAATATCATCTTATTTGCATCGACGGGACAAATAATTTGTTATTTTCAATACATTTTAGTTTAAACTGATTTGTGATATTTGATCAGTCTTAAGCGTAACGGATATAACCAAAATTGTTCAGTTAGATAATAATTTTCTCGACCTTGTAGGAATAATATATTTTAGCAATAACTTTCTACAATAGTCCGATAGCTCAATAATTTTTACAGCAAGTCTCCTTTATAACGGACATGTCCGTCACAAGCTTTCGACGGATATTTCCGTCACAAATAAAAATTTGTGTAAAAACATGTGTAAGTTTTTGTTTTCTATAAATATCCTTTCAAAGTTTCATAAAACATACACTCTCTCTTTTCTCTTTAACTCCCTCTAGTTATATACCTAAAATTACTTCTTTCAACTTTAATAATGGATCCAAGTTGGATAGGACCATTCACAACAATGTTAAATAGCACAAATCAAAATCAAGAAAATAGTGAAAATCCAACAACTAATTATTCATTCCCTTCTTTCTTTGGCTACCCAAATATGCATCCTTCAAATTTTTCAAATCCTCAAAATATGCATCCTTCAAATTTTTCAAATTCTCAAAATATGCATCCTCCAAATTTTTCAAATCCGCAAAATATGCATCCTTCAAATTTTTCAAACCCCCAAATGCCAATGTACAATTATCCTGGGTTTTATCCACATCCATCCGAACATGGTGTGCCTGATAACACAGTCCAAACACAAGTACTGCCAAAACAAAGGGTACGTCAAACCAAGAGGATGATACATTGTTACTGAACAAAATTTAAATTGTGTAGTCATCCCAACAGGGGTGACTCAAGAAGGTTCGGAAAAAAAACATTGTTAATGAAGATGGTATGAAAAGAATAAAATGGACTACTTCTGAAGATAAGGCATTGGCGGACGCTTGGGTGATAATTTCAACCGATGCAAGTGTTGGAGATGGTCAACAAGGTGTAGCATTTTGGCAAAGAGTTGCTGATTATTTCAACAAATATAGTAAAGGTAAAACTAAGAAAACTAGTGAGCAAGTGAAAGCTCGTTACCATAGGACTCAAGGAGAAATTAATGAGTTTAACGAGATTTACAATCGCATATGTAATCAGTATCTTAGTGGTTGGTCTGATAATCAGAAGAAGCAGGCTGCACGTGAAGAGTGGAAAGTTTTAAAGAATGGTAAGACTTTCACTCTTAAACATATGGGAACTAAAGCAGCTAAAGCAGGGAAGAAAGGAAAAGATAAAAGAGGAAAATATGAAGAAGACTCATCACTAGGTGAGGACTTTGTGAAATTTTCCTTGTACCAGGAAAAAAATAGCTATATTAAATGAAGTTAAGCAGTACCTTCAAAGCACTTCCATGGTTGAGGAACTAGCTATCCTTAACACCGATACTAGTGAAATGACAAAGGACGCTAAAGCGATCCACCAGCTCATGTGCAAAAAAATTCGTTCAAAGTATCAGTCGTAAAATCAGTCTATGTTCATTAGTATAGTTATGCTTCACAAGAGGTAGTAGTTTGATATTTAGTAGTTTGTTTTTATTTTTGTATCTTTTAACTCGTCTTATTGTATTTTTCCCCTTTATTTCAGTTAATTTGTTGTAATCGAGTCATTGTTCTAATTAGTTTGTTCTTTATATGAAAGTTGTGTGTTAAGGGACTCTATATCCGATAAGATTACTTTGATTAGATTTCAAGGGACATGCTAAGACTTAACAATAATGTTAAAGTTCTAAAAGCTAGTAAAATTGTATGCATGCACGAATCTTACAAGTATTGAATTTCTGACATGATAAGACAAGACACTGTTGAAGTTATGCACTCCATGGTCAAATATTTCAGATGCATGAATTGTAATTCTGACATGATAAGATTATACACCATTCTAATTTTGCACACTATTAACAAAATCAAATTTCGTGAACTGTAAATTTAACATGATAAGACAACACACTATTAAAGTTCTGACGTGATTAAGACAATACATTATTAAAGTTCAACAGACTATTGATAAGATTATTGAAGAGATAAGAAAAGCGATAAGATTTTCTGACGAAAAACACATGACCAAGATATGAGCATAACAATAATATTATAAGTAGCACATCTTTTAACATCATATTGCAAACCACTACCAATATTAGTTTCAATAATAAAAAAAAGAGAAAATTGTTGATTACAGCCTTATAAAAACCACATTTTGAAACTTACACCCTTATTAATTTTTTTTGGAAACTTACAGCCATAATATTAGTTCTGATCAGAACTTACAGTCAGAACATTACCTCCGACGGAAAACCAATGCCAAAATGGATTTTCGTGACTTAAGTTGATTTGTTTAAGACTAAACTACCCTTACCCACCTTCACCCCTTATATTCTCTATTCTCTTAAACCTTCCTCTCTAAATAAGATTACCCACCTCCATATTTCCATTTGTTCAACAATTTTTCTCTTTTCTTAATCTCTTTTCTAACTTTTCATTTGTTCAACAAATTTTCTAATTCGCCCCTTTTCTTCAAATTCTATCCTAATTCTACATTGGAGTATGTCTATTTTCTGTTAAAATTAACCTCATAAATTATCCCCAAATTCAAAAAAATCAGGGTTCTTCAATTTTAGCAATATGTGTTCAAATTGGTCTGAGAGTAGTTGTTTCCCTTGTAGCTCAGGATGCAGTTTTGGAAGGAGACGATTATGCTATTGTGGTAACCCATCTGTTGTTTTGACTTCATGGACGAATAATAACCCGGGTAGGAGGTTTCAAACTTGTGCTACATCTAACAAAATCACTAAGGTGCGTGGCTGCAAGTTTTTCGAGTGGATTTATGGTAATCCCAGTAACTGGCAAAGGGATGTTGTCAATAGAATGATGTAATACAAAGCAAAAGTAGGGTAAGATTAGGGGAAAATTGGGGGAAAATTGGGAGAAGGGAAAAAGGATAGGGTTTTGGGGTAAATAGATAAGGTAAATCAAAGGTCAAACAAGAAATGGTAATAGTAATAGGCAACAATATAAATAAGGGCATATCGGTCATTTTTTGACAAAATTGGCCGGAAACTTGGTTTTGACGCAATTTTCAAAGAAAACTAATATTATGGCTGTAAATTTCAAAAAAAAAATTAATAAGGCTGTAAGTTTCAAAATGTGGTTTTTATAAGGCTGTAATCAACAATTTTCTCTCAAAAAAAAATATTCATTGCAATCTTTCAAATGACAAACCATTCTACAAACAATTTTAATGACAACACCAATAGAAGTATTTTAACTCACATGTTAATTGAAGAATTAATGGATGATAGCGATGAAGAAATGTTCAGGATGCTAATGGAAAGAAGAAGAAGAAGTCAAAGGCCACGAATAACAAGAGAGCCCATTGTCAGAGATCGTCAAGGAGGTCATGAACGCATCTATGCCGACTACTTTTGTAACAATCCAGTGTATCCCCGAGATGTGTTTCGCCGGCGATTTAGAATGCAAATGAATTTATTCAATCATATTATGCTCAAATTATCTGAGTGGAATGAATATTTTCAAATAAGGTATGATGCTGAGCACGTTAGAGGTCTTTCGACTATCCAAAAATGTACTGCTGCAATTCGACAACTTGCATATGGTAATCCACCTGACTCATATGATGAGTATACTAGAATAGGTGAGACCACCGCTAAAGAAAGTTTGTTCTATTTGTGTCGTGGCATTGTTGAGGTATTTGGTCCACGATGCCTTAGAAGGCCAAATGAAGAAGATGTTCACCGCTTACTCGAAATGCACTCAAGCCGCCATGGCTTCCCAGGAATGCTTGGAAGTCTTGATTGTATGCATTGGCAGTGGAGAGCATGTCCTGTTGCATGGCATGGGCAATACACTAGAGGTGATCATGGTGTTCCCACAATTATGCTTGAAGCTGTTGTTTCTCAAGATTTGTGGATTTGGCATGCATTTTATGGTGTGGCTGGATCAAATAATGATATTAATGTTCTCCGCCAATCCCCGTTGTTTAATGATGTTGTTGAAGGATTTGCGCCGGAGGTTCGTTTTTTAGTTAATGGCACATAATACCCAAAAGGATATTATCTAGTTGATGGTATATATCCCGAGTGGGCGACTTTTGTCAAGAGTTTTCCACGTCTAATGGACCCTAAAAGAATATTATTCAAAAAAATGCAAGAGTCGTCAAGAAAGGATGTCGAACGTGCATTTGGTGTTCTTCAAGCTCGTTGGGTCATTCTACGCAACGCAGCACGGTTCTGGGATAGAAGACATTTGAAGAATATCATGTATGCGTGTGTTATAGTACATAACATGATTGTCGAAAATGAAGGAGATCGAATAACCAATTGGAATTCTGATGTGGAATCGAGTTCTGTTCAGTTAAGAGAAGGGTTGGTGGGTGAATTTCAAGACTCCCTACATAGGCGTGCAGAGATTCGTGATTGAGATATTCACAACAATTTGAAAGCGTATTTGGTGGAACATATTTGGCAAAGCTTTGAAGGAAGTGTCGAAATCTGATTTTCTTGCGTTTAACTACGATTAAGTTTATCTTATGCGATTGTCAAAAAAAATGTCTTTTAGTTTAAATTTTTTTTATGCGAGTAATAATTATTTGTGGTACGTCTCATTGTTTATGTTTTAAATATTAATGCTAAATAAGTTATTAAATAAGTGAAACAAATTAGTATGTATTATATTTTATATTAACTAAAAGTTTGTGTGGTGGTTGGTGTAATTTTATATAGATAGTGGATTGTAGATCCCATTTAAGAACAAAGAAAGGACTATTGTCATTGTTTGATATAGTTTTTAAATGATTGAGTTTGTTATTATATGATGTGGCACCTATGTGTCAAATGAAAAACCGAATTTGAAAGACGCCATTGTTAATGCTCTTATCCTTTCAAAAGGGTAACTCCGCTAAAATATTATAAAAAAAAGCAAGACTAAGTATCTTACTAAGTCACGTGTCATTTAAAATTCATTTCAAATGTTATGAGTCATATGTTTATAAGTACAAAAACTATATAAAAACTATTAATTGCAAATACAAAATAAATTAATAACATACAACCTCTAATTTTCCATTCACAACTTTGGTTATTAATCTATCATAGATATTTAAATATTTTTCTTTTATTTAATGGTATATATGTTTCTTAAACACCGTTATTATATACTTTGTAATTTTGTTATCATAATTTATTATATTCCCTCTCATTCACAAAACTTTTATTCTTCCCCTAAATAAGTTGTTGAAATTAATACGAGAATTAGTGAGTACAAATTAGATTATAAGTATATTAATGTGGGTCAACATTGAATCGTAAGCTATAATAATATTTTCATCCAAGTAAATGATATATAAAAATCATTACATTAATTTTCTTACCTATACGTTGAAAATCCATTAAAATAACAAAAGGATGTTGAGACGCTTTTGTACATGTATTTACTAAAAAATGTGTATGAAACTAAAAAAATAAGTCTATGAAACTACATCGTATTTAAGAAAATAAAAATCTAATTTTTAGCGCTATTGTTAAGACGAAAATAAATTGTGTTTTAACACATCGCTTTCTATGTATTATTCATATTGTCTCTAATAGACTAAAGATAATATGTAAAATTTGGTGATAAAATATTATTAATATGCATAATGCATTCATGTAGACATTTTAAAGGTTTATATTAATTTACATGTTTTTTCACCCAAATAAGTTATGTATTAAGGAATAGACTTAGATGTCCACCCTTTTGTTTCTTTGCCCAATAAAAATATGATCATGACTTTTACAACTCACCAAAATGACAACAAAAACAGTAAAATAAGTACTGAAATACCAAAATTATCCGTGCATTTGTTTTAACAAAAACATTTTATAATTGCTACACAATAAAATTACTTCATTAATTGGAGAATAATAATCCAATTCAAATTTATGGAGTAGTTAAATTTAATTTTAGGGAATTAGACAAAGTATAGGGAAAAGGGTATCATAGAAAAAATTGATGAAATGAAAATAAAAAAGTAAAATCCGTATGTGAAAAAGTAGTTTCATTGAAGGAAAAATGTATATAATTGTTAATATGCACTTTTTAGGATTCGTTTGGTTGCCCCTATAAAAATGGGTGAATTGGGAAATCCCATGATTTGGAAAAAATGAAGATGTTTGGTTACTCCAAATCATGGGATTTTTTTTTTCCTAGGAATTTCCAACTCCTCCATTATGGAGGAATTTGATTACCTAGGGACCCCTAGGTAATTGGAAATTCATGTGTCAATTCAATTCCAGTATGTCAACCAAACGAATTTTAAGCAATTCACATGAATTGGCCAATTCACGTGCTTTGCAAAATCATGGGAAATTAATTCCCGTATGGCAACCAAACGAGGCCTTTCTTTATTCAATATCTCTTAACATATAAAGATAAGAAAAAATATCATAAAAATAAAACTCATATTAAAGTTTTTTATAAGGAATTTAATTAAATAGCATCATTTTTATACTTTTAGGACAACGATATTTTTGTAAAACTAAAGTCATATATACCAAAACGGGTGAGTATATTGTTTTAGTATTTTTCATTTTTATTTCTTGAATTTATAAAAATTTATTGTTTTTCGTAAACTTAAAACACTACTCTAATAAATAACATGTGTATTATTTATTTCTATTTAAAGTTTATTGTTTTTCATAACATGAGTCGGTTGAATTAAGAACTTGAGTTTGATATAAACTATGTAGTCTGTAATTCTGTATAGGTTCAAGAATGATACATAACTTAATTTTTTTTATAAGCAACACAAAATCCAATAAATAAGAATGAAAAATACTAAAATGACATACTCCCTCCGTTTATATATATATTATTATACGCAACATGAAATGTTTAGCCGTGGGTTATTTTTGTAAAATAGGAATTTGAGCATGAATTTTCGGAAATAAATTTTTATAAGTATCTAAATTAGACAACAATAAGTTATTATGACATAGTTGGTAGATGTATTGAGTTTCATTTAAGAGATACATGATTCAATTCCCATTATCAACACATGTTTGATAAAATTTTTTTGGGCTTTAGTGCATGTATATTTGTCGGCTATTTCAAATATATATGAAAAAATTGCTTCATACTTCCTCCATTCAAATCCACTCTACCACTTTCTTTTTTCACGTTTGCCAACGCGTCTTTTGTCCGGTAAATATTGTTAGTTACGTATATTCAAAAATTATAAAAATTAGATATTAATAATATACTCGTAAAGACGAATAAAACTAAATCCCACATGAATATAATTTCATTTACGTATCGAGAGAAAATCGAATTTGAATGGTTGGTTGTGAATAGTGTGTAAAATAGAAATGTGTAGAGTGGATTTGAATGGAGAAAGTATAAGATTCGAACACCTAACCTCAAATGAGATACCAACTTGAAAACCATTGAACCACTTGCAATTGTTAAATCATGTACTAAGGTGTGTTATATTCTACAAAAATATATTATTTTTACATATATTTAGAATTTATAATATTTTAGAGAAAATATTACTTTTTGAAAAAAGATATCTGTACAACAAATTATTTTTTCCATTTTTTTACTTATATAATAACTAATTTCAGGAAAAAGGCTTCAAAAGATAAAATATTGTCTTAAAAGTGCGAAAATAAAGCGTCAAAAATTTTTTTAGTGCCCCCTAGCTAACACTAAATTCCTAGGTCTACCATAGAGGTGATCAAATGGGCCATCCCCTAAAAGTCCTACCCGATCCGATCCAATTTTTCCCAAATTTGGGGTAAACTCTAGGCCCCAAAAAAGCACAAAGCCCCATACAGGCGGCCCATGGGAAAAATTGAGTTGGATTTGGGCTAAACTCTCGGCCCAAAAAAGCCCAAAGCCCGACCCAAATTTTAATAGTTCGTTTAATGTATAGTTGTGTACACTGTATAAATAAACAAAAAGTTTAGAACCGTTAATTGTTGATATGCTACTGTCTACTAGGGGTGTTCATTCACGGTTTGGTTCACCGAACCGTATATTAATTCAGTTCGCACACGGTTCAGTTTGTTAAAACACCAAACCTAAACCGCGTCGTTCTTAACGGTTATAAACGGTTCGATTAACCTCTTTAAGCAGTTATTGGCGGTTCGGTTACCGGTTAACCTATAAACGTGCTAAATATATTTTTTCTTTAGTTTTCGTGAATTTTATCTAGTGTTTTAATTAAAATTTTATTATATATTATAGTTAACAATGAAGTTAATTAGTGAAACTTTAATATTAATTAATTTAATAATTTTTGAATTTGGAAACACTTGGAAAATTAAACGAAAAAATACTTATTTGTATTAGATTTTAATTTTTTGTTAAACGGTTCGGTTCGGTGAACCTCTTTTTTAAAATTGCGAACCTCAACCGAACCGTATCCATGATAAATTTAATGGTTCGGTTCACCGAACCGCTTTGTCATTACGGTTCGGTTCGGTTAACCTCTTTTCTAAAATTGCGAACCTCAACCGAACCGTGTCTATGATAAATTTAACGGTTCGGTTCACCGAACTGCTTTGTCATTACGGTTTAGTTTTCTAAAATTGCGAACCTCAACCGAACCGTGGCCATGATAAATTTAACGGTTCGGTTCACCGAACCGCTTTGTCGTTACGGTTCGGTTAATCGAACCTTAATAATGAACATTTTTTCGGTTTTTTCGATTTTTCGGTTCGATTATTGCGGTTCGGTTTATTCTAAACACCCCTACTGTTTACGACCAAGTTTTATATTCATGTTATCATATCAAATTTGGATTCACTTGACTTGACATTGTGGATTAAAATGTGGCAATTTAGCCTAAAACCTAGTTTCAAGTCTTTTTTAGTTGTATTGTAATCTTGAATATTAGTAGCTATAAATTCCATTATATTGTTTTTCAATGTGCGCCTTTTGCCTCTTTCCCATTTTGGAGGTGTCACGAGTCGTAAGGGCAAAAAAAAGCCTAGTCTAGCCCAATGGCTCGGTTGAGCCCGCAAGGGTTGGATTTGGGATAAAGAGAAAGGCTCATTGACTTGGCCCGACCCCAATGCATGAGCCGTTTTTAACATGTCAACCCGACCCAAGCCTTATCATGCCCGGTCCATGATCAGCTTTAGTCCATCACTGGGTGTTTGGTTGGCTACTTTGGAATGGAATGAAATAGATTGAGTTCATTTAAGTGTTTGATTGAGTGATTTTGGAATGACATTAGATATCCAATGGATTCTAACTCCACTCCAATCCCTTGGAATCTCATACCTAGGGCTGTAAATGATTTGAGTCGGCACGTAAAGCCCTCGGAATCAGCTCGGTCAAAGCTCGACTTGAAATCGGTCAAAACAAATTCCGAGCGGATTTTGAGTCGGGGTGGACCAAATCCGAGCCAATTCCGAGCCTAATAAAGCCCGAAATCGGAAGTTCGGTTAGACTCGTTTTATCTATTATTTTTAGTTATTTGACATTTTGTAATTTTTTTGTTCCTAATAAAATGTTATTTTAACATTTATAATCATATGATAAGTATTTTATATTTGCATATGTATTAAAATATTTTTACTTTTATTTTGACTTACAAGTTCAAGAAAGTAAAGAAAAAAATGATTTAACCGAGCTCGAATAGAGCTCGAGTTGAGCTCGAGCCTAATCCGAGCTGATTCAAAGCTTTGATTTTTTAAGCTTGGATAATTCAGAGCCGATTCCGAGCTCAAGCTCAACCTTCTGAGCCGATTCCAAACCCACCCGTGCTCAAACTCAAATTGGCTCGGTTATACCCCTACTCATACCCACCATTCCCTTGAATTCAAATTTCATTTTCCTCTTCTATAATTTGTGGTGAACCAAACGAGATTAGGAAAGTATGAATTTAGAACCCTATACCACTATACTATCAAACTTCATTCCATATCATTCTGACTTGTTGAACTAAACAACCACTTAGAGTATTTTATGTAAAGGCGAAATGCAACACATAGAAAAATAGAATTTGAATATAAAGAAGATAATAAGACAATATTAGGTTCTAATACGAGATCTTTTAGTGAGAGTTGGGTTTTCGAACAATATACTACCCTAAATCAAATGAATAGGGGTTGGTAAAATAATATGGCGTTTTTGTTCCAATTTCACGAGTAATAAATGATTATTAAATGGAGGTAAATAGTCGGGAAAAAAAGAAGCATTTTCTTAATGTAAAAGTCGTGATAAATACTTTAAAGATAATCGGTTATGCAAACTATTGGTAGTCATGGTTTGTTCTTTTCTACAATTCTTAAATTTGCAATTTATATTCCATATTTATTTATTGTTCCTTTTATATACCTATAATTTTATATTTTATTTTCTTAGAATTGTTTATAATTTCAATTGCAAAATTACATTAAAAATTATTCTTATTATTTTATATAAAAAAGTAAGGCCTTCCTTTTTTTTAAAGAACAATATTATTGGTTGAAATTATTACTATATATTAGGATTATAATTTGAATTCAAGGTGAATTTTTTGGATATCCCAAAATAAATGGAGTTTAAGCCGTGGTTAATTTTAACATGGGCCTAAGGTGTGTTTTACGAGCCAATCTGCGTATGTGTTGGTGCTTATTTACTTTTCCGTTTTATATTACATACTCCCCCTATTCTACCTAAAAATCACATTGTTTGAATATATGGGTGAAGTATTTTAATAAAATGAGACTTTTATGTAAAATAGGAGGGAGTATATTATTAGATAGTAAAATATTTTTTTATAACAAGTTTAGTAACAACTCCGTGCAATCTTACACGGGAATACAACTAGTAATAGTTTAACATAGGTAGAAAGTTCTTTAATTTAATTTGTTAGTTCAATTTTTTTTCTAATTATTCGATAAACAATTCGATAAGTTTTATTTAATTTAAGTTACCGCCTCTTATTTTTAATTAATTAATATAAAATAATATTAGAAATATATCGTAGAGGGAAGAACAAACTTGAAAAGTTAAAATGAAAAATAAGGGCGAAATGAATAATGTAGGACCTAATATACGAATAATGACGCACAATTATGACTTTGGTGGTTGTGCAATGTGCAATGTGCAATGTGCAATGTGCAATGTGCATTGTGCATTGGCATTTCATGAATTATTATTGTGCAAATTTTTGTTTCATATTGCTATTTTTCATTTGAAATTTAACAACGAAAATATGTGATTATGATTAAATGTAAGAAAGTGTCATGTTTATAATGGATAATATTTATTTTAAATTAAGATGAATAATATTCATTTCACTATTTCAGGCAAATGAGAGGATGAGTAGAGAATATCCCTTTATTATAAAAGGAGTAACTTTTAAAGCATTTTGATTGGTTCTTGGTGTTAGGTATTTAAAAAATAATTTTTCTTTTTCTTTTTAGGGACCCACCCATATTCTTTATCCATTTAATTACACAAATATGATCCTACACCCAGGTGTATAGAAGCATGGTACATCAGGCCCACCTGATATATAATTTTCTAATTTTCTATTAGAGCCCAATACAAAACAAATATTTAATTATCAATCAACGTAAACATTTTCTTAATTCTCTCTTGACGACAGTCACAACAAATTTCTCTCCCACCAAAATTTGATTCGAAGATGGCAGAAGGGAAGCGATTGGTATGTTCAACAAGGCGGAAAAATGCATCGAATAATATTTCATTGAACGAGAAGCAATTTGCATCGACATCAAGAAGGAAAAACGCATCACACAATACTAATTTGAGGTAAATGTTTACACCAATAAAATCCCTAATGAATATTTACACCAATCATAACCGTAATGAATATTTAGGGTAAATTTTCTGACCCCAAAGCACTTAACAAATGAATATTTACGATAAGAATATGATCTAACGTAAAAAGAATACGAGCTAATATAAAAAGAATGCGAGCTAATATTAGAAGAATACGAGCTAATATAAAAAATAAAAAATAACGAGTTATTAAAATAAGAATACGAGCTAATATTAAAAGAATACGAGCTAATATTAAAAGAATACGAGCTAATATAAAAAAATTATGAGTAATTAAGATAAGTATATGAGTTATTGATATAAGAATACGAGCTACTAAGATAAGAATATGAGCTATTAATATAAGGATATGAGCTAATGTAAAAAGAATGCGAGTTTAAGAAAATCACAAACTAAAAAAATACGAACACAAAAGAATGCAAGTTATTACCCTAAGAATACGAGCTAATATTAATACGAGCTAATATAAAATAAGAATACGAGCTATTAATATAAGAATATGAGCTAATGTAAAAAGAATGCGATTTTAAAAAAATCACAAACTAAAAAAATACGAGCACAAAAGAATGCAAGTTATTACCTAAGAATACGAGCTAATATTAAAAGAATACGAGCTAATATAAAAAACTACGAGTATAGCAGGATAAGAATACGAATTATTAATATAAAAAAAAAATGAGTTATTAAGATAAGAATACAAGCTATTAATATAAGAATACGAGCTATTATTATAAGAATACGAGCTATTAATATAAGATTACGAGCTAATGTAAAAAAGAATATGAACTAATAAAATAAAAAATAAAAAAAAATTTACCTTGAGATAATAATTAAATAAATTAAAAGATGAGATATAATAATTAATGAGAAAAATTAATTACTGACTTAGAAAAATAAATTGAATATCCGTTAGAAAAATAGGGAAGAAATTACATTAAAAAAAAAAGGAAAGTGGAGAAGAATGAGATTACTGACTTTTTTTTAATAATTAAGAAAATGACTAAAATAACCCCGGATGTACAATGCTCATTGTACATCTGGTGGTATAGTCCAGGAACTGATTTAATTACTCTCACATTATAATTACCTTTTTCATAATTTAAGTGATTTCAAATTAAATAAAAACTATACAAAATCATACATTATATATTTATACATTTGTTTTGTATTTTATAACCATACATTAAACACCACATATTATAAAACCATACATAATTTCCACGTATATTTTTATAAATATTTCTAATACAAAAATACAAAATCCTAATATGGTATCAATTAAAAATTTGTTGTTAATTTCATACAAAAATACATTATTTATTGATAGACAAAAATAATAATTAGATTTAAAATACTGATAATTTTGATAAAAAAGACAAACAATAATCATCTTGGGCTATAAATTTCCGGCACAAAATATATTGAGACCTAATCAGATATTTAGACCCAATAAGTGGTCGGACTTTCTCCAAATGAGTCGGTGCAATGTCATAAGACAGCTCTATATAACAGAGTTGTTGAAATTGGAATGAAAATACGCAAATAAAATGGAGAAAATACTTACGATGAGAAGACCCAAACTTGAATGCAAATGGTTAATATTTGCCTTCATTTCTTTTTATTCTAATGATAAAAAAAATTATTAATTGTTTTCCTGATAAATATCAAATAATATAAAGTTCGTAATAAATTAGTTGAAATATTTTTATATTAATTGAAATATCCATCTTTTAATTGGTTTTATCATAATCAAATTTATTTTATATTTGATCTGTCCCGAAATTTATTTATCTTTTTTATTTTTTTGTGAGAGATATTAATCAAATAGACAAATGACATAAATTGATAATATGTTTAAAATAAAATTAAAAAATAAGGTTATTACTCATAGTTTTGCATTTGTGCATCTTACCATTTGTTTACACTATTTATAAATTTCGACAATGATAAATATTCAATTACGTGCAAATTTTGCACGAGATTTAAACTAGTTAATAATCTTATAAATAGTGCCACATATATATGATAAAAGTATACTATTGTACTATGTGTCTTCGTCTTATAGGAGATAAAATAAAACTACAATGGTACAACTAATGTTATCAATTGTAACAGTCGCGTCTACCCCTAAAATGGTTACAAAATAACGCGGTGCTTCCTACCAAAATGAGTCGTTTGTAGCGAGACGTACTGTTAGCATTGACTTGGTTTTGTCGTTTACGGTTGATTATTAGAGACTTACAGTAGACCGTGGAGTATAGTACGCGTCTGGTGCCGTAGTGAAACTTTGCTGTTAATTAGTGAGAAGAAAGAGATAAAGAAGAAGAATGATGGATAGTTTGGAGGAATCTCGGCCGCGTTACCTGCGTCGCCGAACTGAGGTCGACGATGACGGTAACGTTATCAATCCATTTGAGATTTCCATAACCAAGAATGCTTCCATTGAATCCCTCCGGCGCTGGAGAGTATGTTTTTTCATTTTTATCTTCTTATCTTCCGTTTGTTTTGTTTTTGTTCAATTTTTCTAACGGGTTTTCTTAAACAACCTATATTAACGGAAGTATATTATGTGGAAACGATTTGTTATCTCGTTTTTACTATATTTTGTATGGGTTTGTTTAAGGTAAGTCTTTTTTTTTTTTCTTGCTTCTGACGGATACCGTCACAAATTGAGGACGAATATATACACTTCTGTCACAATAAAGCAAGTGTGAAGATAAGTGACAAAAAATGGATCATTTCATAGATATTTTAATGAGAGAGAAGCAATATCCGTCTTCAGCTTGTAACGGATAATGTCCGTCTTCAGCTTGTAACGGGTAGTGTCCGTCTTCAATGAGAATTTGTGTAAAATCTCGTTTTAGAATATAAATAAAATAACTTTTACCTAAAAGGAATGGACAGATTGCGATGAAGAGAATAGGTAAGTAATTACTTGGGTAAATACTAAATACTAGTGTTAAAAGTTAAAGGATAATTTGTGAGAAACTATCTTACATTTAGGTCTATTTGTGAACAACTACCTTACTTTTTGTTTTTTTGTTAAAAGTTACCTTTCATTTTATTTTTTTTGTTAAAAACTACCTAAAAAAAGTTTCAACGCCAATTTCTATTTATTATTGGTTTCACATGTGTGATTTTTCTAAATTTTCATTCTTATTTTGTCGTTAAACTTGATATCAAGCTTATCCTTCTTATTTAAAGTTCTAAACGAAAGAGAATTCTTGCCATTAGCTTCAATTTCTTTGTTTAAGCATGTGGAATAATTGCTCCGGAGGATGAACATGAGCTAAATCGTATGAACTCTATGCTATTCGTGAATAAGAATGAAATTTAGAGAACTCACACATGTGAAATTCTAACTCATAAATAGAATTTGGTCTCAAAACTTTTTTTTAACGTAGTTTTTAACAAAAAAATTAAAATAAAAGGTTTTAACCAAAAAAAAAAGTAAGGTAGTTGTTCACAAATGGACATAAATGTAAGGTAGTTTCTTACAAATTATCCAAAGTTAAACCTGTAAAAGAAAATGTCGAGGCTAGTGGTGGTGCGTTCTAGTTGTGGGGAGTTTGGTGGTGGGTGGGTGACTATACATGGCTTTTTTTTTTAGATTTTTTGCTTTTGATTAGTGACATCTTTGATTATGTGTGGAAAGTGAGAGAGGTAAAGTTGGAATAAGACGATAAAGTGTGCGTGGATTAAGCAAAATCGTGTGCGGAATTTAGGTACTCCCAAATTCTTTTGTGGTTAAATAAAGACTAAAGTAAAATGTAAGCGTAGAATTAAAGTAGTTTTCTATTTTCATTGTGTAATTGAACGGACTATCCGTTTTTCTATTTTCATTGTGTAATTGAACGGACTATCCGTTCTACTTTAAGTTTAAGATGGGTCAAATATTACTGCATAGAGGCACTAAAAACAACTTCTGCCATTTTGTAGAAAAGTTGTCGTGTAATTTGATATCTATTTGACTCGTCTTAAGCTTAAGAGAGATACTACCAATCTTAAATGAGAATTTGTGATACACAACAAGGAGTAGCGTATATTTGCTAGAGTTAATGTAAGCAAAAAATGGTGGCCTTACAGTATATTCAGTTTCAAAAGCTTAGCATGGAGAAAATGGTGGGCTTACATTAACTCTGGCAAATATACGCTACAACTTATTATGTATAAAGTATCATTGCTGGAGTTCATTGTAAAGTGAGTAAAATGATTTAATTTTTGCTATTTCGTTACTAAATTTAAAAAATAGACAATTAATTTGAGATAAAATATGAGGAAAAAGGGTATAATATACTCGTTTAGAATGGCACAAGGATATATGAATTTTGTGATTCGGCTGTTAGTCTTTGTTGATAAGGTAACAAAGTTAAAATGGTCGTTTAGATGGCAATTGACAACAATGCAAGTTTGTGTGATCAGTTTGGACTTGGTAGTTTTGTATCATTTGATGATTTGGTCTTTCATCATCTTCATAGTAGCCTGATTTTGAAATAATGTAGACTTGGTTTGTAAGGAGTATTCATATTTTGCTGTTTTGTATTATGTATTTATGTGGATGCTTCATTATGCCCAATATTTGTAGCTGATTCGATATTCTCACCTTTAGAAAGCATCACTCGTACTGAATGCTAGCCGAAGATTCCGTTATACTTTGAACTTGAACAGAGAAGATGAGAAGAGGCAAATCAGAAGACACGCTCAAGTCATACGAGTATGTGTTTCATCTTAATCATCACTCTACTTACTTTCCTTTTATGTGCAGTACATTACAGCTGTTCTTTGGAAAAATGAATGTGTCGGGCCATTTTTAATAATTTTTCATCTTGTATTCATTGCTATTTTAGGCAGCAAATCTTTTTCACGATGCCAGACAGGAACCATTGAAAGAGACGATAGTTCCAGCTTCGGAGGCCAAAAGTGATGGAACAGTATATCTTAAGTGTAAGCAAAATCGCATCCTGGTCTTTAAGTAGCGGGCCTCTGCTCGATTATTGAGTGGAATGCCCCCTTTCCAACCATTCTGAGCAGAAGGTATCCTTCTGTCATTTTAGTTCCAGAAAGCATGCTTAGCTGGGTCTGATGGAGTACATAGATACACTTATCTCTGTTCCTAAGCTTAGTACATCTACTATCTGGCAATCTCTTCTATATCTGGATATTTGGATAACAAGGTTTAGTGGCATATTAAAATCTACTACCAGCTTTGTATACTTGGCATAATGTCTGAATTTTTTATACTCGTCTTCTTAGGTGAACTACTTTGTGCCCGTTCATATGGAATTGAAAAGGAGACACTTGATGCTATCTCAAGTCAATCTGATTTCCCTGCTCTACAAAAGTTAGGTGGGGTAAGTCCATATTAATTGTCACTTGTGTAAGATTATCGATAATTTTAGGGATAATGGTCATACTTTGTCATTCTTACCACGCTGTGGAAGTTCATGCTTGTCACTGTCAAATAAATAGCTAAGCGTAGGTCCCAGTTTATTAGTATCACCGGTCCTTCAGCAGACTGCTGCACCAAAGCTGATGAAGAAATGGCAATTATTTGATGAGAGTGATTAGTGAACCATGATGCAATTTTGTTTTTGATTTATGCTCCAGACTCCAGTTTGTCACTAAAATAGCTGTTGTTAAATGTCCACTTGAATTGATAGGATTAATTTATACTTAACTTTCAGGTAAATGGATTAGCAGAAAAGCTTAAAACAAATTTAGAAAAGGGAATCCAAAATGATGATGAAGATCTGTTTAGAAGGAAATCTTGTTTTGGTCCAAACTCCTATCCTATGAAGAAACCGCAAAGCTTTTGGGTTGGTTTTGTTGTTATGAAACAATTTCTTCAATGTTTTTTGTTGAAAATATCTGAATGTATAAGAGATTCATCCTTGGTTTATTTTTTCCAATAGAGGTTTCTTTGGGAGGCATGCCAAGATTGGACTCTATTGATATTAATAGTAGCTGCAATGGCTTTGTTGGCTCTCGGCATCAAATCAGAGGTTAGTTAGGGTAGAGCTACATGCATCTTTGTCTATAAAAGTGGTAAAGAGCGACGCTTTATTACGCAATATAGAGCTTTAATAAAGTTACCTTCCTGGATTATATCATCATTTTTTTTTTCGTACCATTTTGCATAAATTTTCCCTCATATCTATCACAGGGGAGAAAACAAGGGTGGTATAATGGGGGGAGCATTCTGTTCGCTGCCATCATTGTTATTGTTGTTATAGGTATACTTCTCTCTTAAAAAGGACGGTAACTAAAATCCCGTTTGTGATATGAGTCGTTTAGTAATGCGGTCAGGAATGAACCCGATTCTTAGTTAAATCTTGTTATTATATGTGCTCGTAACTCCTTGATGCAGCGAGCTTACAGAAATGGAGAGTAACTTTGTTCTGTTGATAGAACGAGAAGTTCGTTTCAGATAACCAACCCATTTTACCTAACTGGGCAGTACGACTAAATATGAGTACTATGAAACCTTATATCATAAGACTTTGAGTACTCTGCAGTTACTCTTGTTTATTAGGGGTTTTATTTAGGGATTTAGCTCCCAATAGCTATCTGCTATCTTTACATCATATTAAGCCATATTGTGGTCCTATTTGAGGATTTCGGCATTTAACTATCAAAACTCAGGCCAGCTGCAGAGGCCAGAGACTATCCAGTTCATATAAACAATAAATCAGCACAGAATAGTCGTTTTATTTGCTTTCGGAAGATGAATTGTGAGCTCATTTTGTTTCCCATCTTGCAGCTATCAGTGACTACATACAATACCTTCAGTTTCAAAAGCTTAGCGAGGAGAAAAGGAACATACACGTTGAGGTATGTTTGAGCTCTTGTTTTTTTTATTTTAAGAAAAACTAGTACTCTGTAATATACTTAATTACTGACTTTAAAAGCGAGGTCTTAGAGTAGCTGTTTTATTGTCTTCTTAAGGCCATGCAGAAGAAATTTATGTGAAAGCAATCCGACCAAATCCACTCTCTTCATTGAACCAAATGGCAAAATTCATTGCAAACATTTTAGAATCCGAGTAACTTAACGTCTTAACCTCCAAATAATTTCTTAAATGACTCTCACAAAAACATTAAACTGGAAAATTGCTACACTCAGTTGTAGTGATTCTTATGGACGATTGCTATGTTTCCATAGAAGTGGATTCAACTGTAGATGTTCGGAGTGGGCATTGCTATTGTCTGAATTTTTGTATGTATTAAATGTAATATTCCATTTCAAATGTTGGATATGAATATATGATAGGCAACTAGGCATTTGACATGGGCATATGATGTGAAGTGAAAAGTTTCGGTGTGGTTAGTATAAAACATACAATAGGTTTGTTTGAATTGTAAGTGTAATTTTATTATGAGAACTTTACAATATATATAGTGGAATCATATACATGTGTTTATGGAAAGGATTATTAACTATACAAAATATAAAGCCTAATTGATATACTTGCTGCATATACATTATTTGACATCTTTGAAGGAGGATTATGTGGGATTGATTTGATCCTCTTGTTTGGTAATATTCTTTTGTGGTATATTGTTAATACGCCCCCTCAAGTTGGACGTTCTTGGGATAAGTCCAAGCTTGTCTCGTATGTCATGGAATTGCTGCTTGT
Organism: Silene conica; assembly: GCA_029255685.2. Lineage (NCBI taxonomy): Eukaryota > Viridiplantae > Streptophyta > Magnoliopsida > Caryophyllales > Caryophyllaceae > Silene > Silene conica. The sequence goes on from CM055320.2 coordinate 13,829,677, forward strand.
GTAGTGGCTTTGTAAGGATGTCAGCGAGTTGATCTTTGTTTGCGATGTGGGAGATGCGTATCTGGCTTTGTTGTAGTTGTTTGACGTAGTGAAATGATATCGCCATGTGTTTCATTCGCGAGTGAAAGACTGGATTCTAGGCATATAATGTTGCTGAGATGTTGTCACAAAATATGGCTGGTGGTTTGATAGCTGTTATATGAAGTTCTGAGAAGAGGTTGTGTAGCCATAGTAGTTCTGTTGTGACTGATGCGATGGCCCGAAATTCAGCTTCTGTGGTGGAGAGTGCGATGCCTTTTTGCTTTTTAGAAGACCAGGCTATTGGGTTGCGACCTAGGTAAGCAATGTAGCCTGTTGTTGATAGGTAGTTGTTTTTGTCACCTGCGAAGTCTGCATCGTAGTAGGCATGAAGGCAGAGGGGAGTTTTTTTGTATAGTTGAATGCCTTGAGTTGTGGTTCCCTTGAGGTATCTTAGTAGACGTTTTAGTGATGTCCAGTGAGTAGCAGTGGGGTGATGAAGGAATTGGGCTAAGCGATTGGTGGAGAAGGCTATGTCGGGTCTGGTGAGTGAGAGGTATTGGAGACTACCTACGATAGCTCGGTAGGTGTTTTGGTCTTGAATGGGTTGAGTATCTTCCCTGACAAGTGGTGGTGAGGTAGCCATGGGGGTTATATTTGGTTTTGCATCCTCCATTTTGTATTTTATGAGTAGATCATGAATGTATTTGGATTGGCTGAGATGAATCCCAAGAGCGTTGGGGGTGACTTTAATGCCTAGGAAGTAGGATAGAGGTCCGAGGTCTTTGAGTGGAATCGGTCTGAGAGATTTGTGATTAGGTGTTGGAGGTTTGGTAAATTGGGTCCAGTGACCATAATATCGTCAACGTAGATTAGCATGTACAGTTCGATGGTTTTTGTTTTCAGAATGAATAGTGATGGATCGGAAATTGATTGGGTGAATCCGATTGTTAGTAGGTATGATTTTAGTTCGGTGTACCAGGCTCGGGGTGCTTGTTTGAGCCCATAGATAGCTTTTTGTAGTTTACAGACATGGTCTGGATTTGTTTGATTGATGAAGCCTGGTGGTTGTGTCATATAGACACTATCAGTTAATGTTCCTTGTAGAAAAGCATTATAGACATCAAGTTGCCGAAGAGGCCAATTTTTGGTGACTGCAATTGAAAGAATTAGGCGAACGATGGTTGTTTTGATTACTGGACTAAAGGTTTCTGTGTAATCAATACCGGGTCGTTGATGAAAGCCTTTCGCAACGAGGCGAGCTTTGTGTTGTTTTAGGGTACCATCTGGATTAAATTTGTTGCGATACACCCATTTGCAACCCACGATGTTTTGGGCTTCTAATTTAGGTACTAAGGTCCATGTGTTGTTGCGAATTAGGGCGTCAAATTCGTCTTGCATTGCCTTACGCCACTGAGGTAGGACTAGCGCTTGTTTTACGGTGTTTGGTAAAGTCGTGGGTAGTGAATTTGCTTGTGTCATTTGAGCATATTTCGGGTTTGGTTTACGTATGTTGTTATCTAGCCGAGTTATAACGGTTTTGGTTGGTTGTTGGGGGGGGGGGGGGCTGTCGAGGAGGGCTCAATGGGGTGGAAGGAGGGGACTGGACAGTGGAGTCAATGGGGTTTGTGTGAGCGGAAGTAGGGGTGGTGGGTGGTGGTAATGTGGCGTCGATGATGGGGATGAAGTTGGGGTGTCGGCGTGAATAAGTTTGGTGTATGGGATGTCGCGTGTGTTGTAGCGTGTTGGACGAGCTTTTGGGGTTTTCTGTAGGGGTGTTTTGAGTGGGTAGAATGCGAAGGGACGGGGTGGTCCATTCGGCTGGGCTAGTGGGTGGTTGTGGTGGTGTCGATGTATTGGCGAAGGGGAAGATATCATCGTAGAATTTAACATGACGCGAGGTATAAATGCGGTGTTTTTTTGGTTCAAGGCAGTGAAATGCACTTTGTGTGTTTGAGTATCCGACGAATATGCAAGGGGTTGAGCGGTCTTCAAGTTTGTGTTTTGTATATGGTCTTAACCATGGATAGCATAGGCATCCAAAGTTATGTAGAGTTGAGTATGTAGGTGAGATGTTGTGCATGATTGAATATGGTGTTTATAAGGACCGAGTAGGTAGTCGATTAATTAGGTAGGTTGCGGTGCTAAAGGCAAATGACCAGTATTTGGTGGGTAATTTTGCGTGTTTTAGTAGAGCAAGACCCGTTTCAACTATGTGACGATGTCGTCTCTCGGCGTACCCGTTGTGTTCGGGAGTATGCGATGGTGATGTGGAGTGCGAAATCCCGTTGGTTAGAAGTGTTCTATTTAATTTAATGTATTCGCCTCCGTTATCCGAGAAGAAATGTTTTATTGGTTTATTGAAATATTTTTCAACAAGCGCGCGAAATTGATTAAAGAGTTGCGTGGTGTCGGATTTGTGTTTTAGTGGATATAGCCATACGTATTTGCTATAATGGTCCACAAAAATTATACTCCCTTCTAGTCTACATAATTGTCCCATTTGAGGCTTGGCACAATATTTAAGGAAATGAATAAAGTAATGTAAAGTATTGTATGTGATAAGAAGATTGGAGAGAGGAGAGATATTATCGATTATTATTATGAGTAGAGGTGATTAAAATAAGTAGTGTTGTGGGGTAAGGTGGGGTATTGTTGTGAGTTAAAGTGACTAAAATAAGTATAAAAGTTTACCCAAAATAGAAAATGTGACATTTACGTGACTAGACGAAAACGGAAAGTGGGACAATTATGTAGAATAGGAGGGAGTATAATATTTGTAACGATCGAAAGACGTTACTGAGCTTGTCCATAGTTCTGAAAAAATTAGGTCTAGTGGTGCGGAAGACGTTGCGAATGGTAGTTTTTTGCTCTTTGCAATGTTACACGATTGACAGTGAACAAAATCGGAAATATTGCATTGCATAGTTTTATTAATAATTTTAATTACATCATACGTCGGATGCCCTAAACGATGATGCCATGATAGTGCGGTGGTCCTTTGACAGCCGAGTAGGTTCTTGGTTGCGTCGGTGACCACTCGTAAATGCCGTCTCTACTGTGGCCCTGGAGAAGGATGGTTCCCGTTGAATTCGCCTTAACAAAAAATTTATCATGTGAGAAAATAACACAAGCGTGATTATCTCGACATAGTTTTGAGATGGAAATTATATTTCTTGATATTTTAGGCACATGAAGCACATCTTTTAATTTAATAGAGTTTAATTTTGAAATACCTGTATTGGCGATTGGGAGCCCGGTTCCATCTTCGATTATGAGGTCATCGAGGCCAGAGTACGGGGAATGAAAGGCATGGGTATCGAGGTCATGGGTGACGTGATGGCTTGCTCCGCTATCGAGGAGGTAATGCGGATTTGGTGCTGGGTTTGGGCTGTTGACAGCCATTGTGTTGGCTTGAGGCTGGCTGTAACGGTTCAGTGGTGGGGCAGGGAAAACGATTTGGGGGTACAATTTTCGAAACAGAGGACAGTTAGCAATTACGTGCCCTGTTTCGCGGCACCACTGACATCTCCCTTTGAAGGGTCTCGGGTTGGACTGGTTGGTTGTTTTGAGCAGAAGGTTGAGCGTGGTGATGTGGCGTATTGTTGTAACGGTTTTGGTAGCGAAAGTTGTTGTTTTTGTAGGTCGCATTAGCAGTAGGTTGATATTGTGGTGTTGGTTGGTTTTGATTTAGAAGTTCAAATTGTAGTAGTTTCTCATGTAGAGCCTCAAAAGAAATTGGGGTGTCACGGGCTCTAATGGGGTCGATGGTTGGTTTGTAAAGCTCGTAGTCTAGACCGTTAAGGACGCGAGAAATGACGTCTTCGGGATCAATTATCTTGCCCATGAGAGCAAGTTGATCGACGCACGCCTTGACGGAATGAATATAGTCTGTGACGGTTTGAGTCGCTGATTTGGTTAGCGAATCGAATCTAGCTTTTATCTGTTGTATATGTATGCGCGAAGGGTTGGCATACGTGTGGGCAAGTATGTCCCACGCCTCTTTGGTTGTGGCAGCCTGTACGATTAGGGTTTGTAGGGCGTCACTAATGGTGCCCATAATGGCGCTTAGAATAAGACCGTCTTGCCTATACCAAGACGTGTGGGCAGGGTTTGGGGTCTTGTCTTCATTCATGGCGGGTGGGGGTGGGTTGCAGCCATCGATGAAACCGAGTAAACTGAGGCCAAACATGATATGAGTTAGTTGGAAACGCCACGTTGTGTAGTTTGTGGAGTTGAGTTTGACAACGTGGGCTAGGTTGGGGGCCGTGGGGTTGGTGTTGTCATCGAAAGGGTTGTTGACAGCGGGTGTTGCGGTGGGTGGGTTAGTCATATTGAGGGTTGATTGCGAGTGATGGTGTCGTTTGAATGTGGTGGTAGGTCTCGGTGAAAGGCTCTTTGAGTTGGATCGTTTTTGGCTTCGAGATGCCATATAAAACATACAATAGGTTTGTTTGAAGTGTAAGTGTAATTTTATTATGACAACTTTACAAAATATATAGTGGAATCATATACATGTGTTTATGGGAAGGATTATAAAATATACAAAAATATAAAGCCTAATTGATATACTTGCTGCATATACATTATTGGACATCTTTGAAGGAGGATTATGTGGGATTGATTTGATCCTCTTGTTTGGTAATATTCTTTTGTGGTATATTGTTAATAGTTAGATGGTAAATGAGCCTCCAAGTTACAGTGGACATTGTCTTGTATGTATTTGCAGGTGGTCAGAGGTGGTAGAAGGAAAGAGATTTCAATCTATGACATTGTCGTTGGTGATGTTGTACTTCTGAAACTCGGTGATAAGGTGAATCATTTTTTCCCTCTTTGCCTATATTTTTGGGTTCTCACTCTCTTGAGTAGATTGAAAGCGTGGATTGTGTTTAGGTTTGTGCTGATGGAGTACTAATCTCTGGTCATTCTTTAGCAATTGACGAGTCATCAATTACTGGAGAGAGCAAGATAGTAAGTTCTTGTGATATTTTTCTTTCAGGAAATTTACCAACTACATTCTGACCTTCGTGTAACTATTAATCTGGATTTTCCAGGTTACCAAGGATTCTAGATCACCTTTCTTAATAGCCGGTTGCAATGTAGCGGATGGCTATGGGACCATGCTGGTAGATCTCATCATTTGTGTTTGACATTTTTTTAATAATTTATTTTCATTGATTATAGAGATGAGGGTAAAAAGTGATAGATTCATGAGAAAGGTTGTTTAATGATTACAAGCTACATGGGTGTGGTATATATACATGAGACGTAAGTTAGAGGCTCCTATTCTTTGCCTAATATATACATAAATCAAATCAGCATGAATGATGGAGAATAGTTACAAAATGATGTCAATCATATAGGGTGATTGATATATTCTAGAAATAGAAGATTAGGATATATCTGTGATATTATCTTGTACAAAAAAGTTAGTAGTTGCCTAATTCTAGATCATGTAACTTTTAAAGTTTTGTCTGTACTTATTTTATATGATTCTGAGTCTGAGGGTGTCAATTTGTTGAAAGGCAGACTTCTATCTATCTAAAATTCAAACTTCCGTTTTCTAAGTTCATATGCTCTTATCATAAGTATAGATGAGATGATCTTGTTCCAACTTTGCTTGAATTTAAAATTTTGAAGTGTAAAGGAAACAAAAGGGAAAGAATTCATATCACAGTAGCTAAGAGATACAGCCATTCGCATACTGAGTAGTTAGTGACTAGTGAGTACTATAGGCATTAGCTGCGATATTAGAATGTACATAAAACGGAAGGGAGAAACTACAATGCTGTACTCAGAAATTAATTGCTGCAGGTCATTGCACTAAATTTGTTTATCTGAGTCTGTAATCAAGATTTTGTTCCTAGGGTAGGCTTCAGTAGTTATGTGTGCTTAGGGAGTACTTTGTATATTTCATATTGCATTGTTATCTGTTTACTTGTGTGGAGTTTAGACGTTCGCCTGGTTGGGGAATGGTACTAGTGTACTACTATGCAAATTCCACATTGTTTTCTGGGCCTCTTTTGATCAAAGAAAGGAGTATTGCTGAACAATTTTTTTTATTTTAAATATACAAATTTGTGAACACTGTGTGCCTCTTGTGCATTGTGCAGGAGGCATGCATCCTCCCCCGTGGCTTGTGACTTTAGAGGGTGGTTAATGGGTGATTGGGTGGAACTTGGTTCTTATGAGAATGTTGCTCATTCTTCCTGCTTGAGAACTTTAGAGTGTGTTTTCTTTTCATTATGTCAACATCCCTCCCCTTCAATGCGCTGGATCAACCATATATTCCTTGTTTCAGTTACGGTGATGGAAATCAATCCCGATAAACGTCACTCTTCATTATGCATTCTCACTCACTTGGTTTGTGTTGGTCTGAAATCGGCTTATAGGTGGTGGGTTTTTGTTTTATATTTGTTGCAAAACGTCACTAATCGTAGTGCCTGTAGTATATACTATTTCCTTATCACTTGATTTTTTGTATCAATCCCGCAAAAATAAAGGGGGGTTTTCTTGTTTATTGCATCAAATTTTTATTGCAATAATAGTTTCTTTTCTTGTAATGTCATTAAGGTCATTAATGTGGGTATCAGCACTGAGTGGGGTATGCTTATGGCAAGTATGTCAGAAGACCCTGGCGAAGAAACACCTTTCCAGGTGAGTAATTTGTAAGCTATATGTAGCGAAAAAAGCTTCCTCGTTCATTTTGGTTCTTTGGGTTACAAATTGTTATTTTCCCAGGTTCGACTGAATGGCCTAGCAACTGTTATTGGTAAAGCTGGATTACAAGTGGCTTTTGTTGTCTGGATTGTTCTACTTGCAAGGTAGTAGTTTAGTGTACCTTGGATCCTGTAATACACACTGAAACAGTGATTTATATTGTAAACTTGATTGCCCGGTCCAGGTACTTCACTGGTCACATGAATGTTGTTGGAATGCCACACTTCAAGGCAGGAAAGACGAGCCCTAGTTATGCCATAGATGGAGTAATCAAGATTCTCACTGTGGTGGTGAGTCCAATTTCCAAGATTGCCATTTGTTTTGTAAATGTGAAATGTCTGGCCTTTTAGGATTGCAGCTTCTTTTTGTTGCAGGTCACTATTGTGATTGTTGCTGTACCTGACGGTCTTCCCTTAGCTATCACCTTAACGTATGCATACTGCCTATTGCCAATTTTTTTCTCTGAACTGGCTCTTGCGTAAAAATATGCTTCTGTATTAGATATGTCGTAACAGGGTTAATATTTATGTCCATTGGCCTGTGATGAGAAACTAATGACGTTCTGTACACTAAAAACTTGAGGACTGTATTCACTCTCTCAAAACCCAGTCAAAAATAGGATTTTTGAGGGCTAGTTTTCTTTTTTCACAAAATATGCACGGTAGGCTTACTAATATCACCTTGATGAATCGTTTCTTTTTTCTAAGCAGTAGTAGATTGTGGTAGTGAACTAGTGACAATGGAAAACTGTAAAGTTGAGAGAGAGCTCATGCCGGTTCCCTAATTTTTAAACCAAAATTTAGCAATAAAAAAAACACTAGCGTGCCCTTAACTCTCACCAGACAAAACAGTTGTCTTTAGAAGGAATTTCCTGTGGTTTACACTTCCCCGTTATTAGTTCCAGTTTGTTTTGTGCTTCCCCGTCTGTTATTTTTTAGGATCTTTATTTTGAAAAATATTCGGATCTCTAGGTTGTTTTGCCCTCTTAGCTTGCTATTCTACCAGTTACTTTTGCTGAATTTTGCATCTCTCCCATCTCCCTAGCAAAAGGGAAAATGTCTTATTTAATTTTTAATCTATTGACAGACTTGCTTGCTTAGCGAAAAGAATGTTGAGGGATAAGGCTTTGGTTTGTATCTCAGGCTCTAACAAATTATTATTTCTTTTCATTCATGATTATTTTTAAAGCAAGTTTTGCTGCACGACAGGTGATGCGGCATTCGGCATGTGAAACTATGGGTTCTGCTACTACCATTTGCTGTGATAAGACTGGAACTCTTACCCTAAATCAGGCAAGACTTTGTTTAGCTGTTCATCAAGTTGTGATTGGTTATAGGGAATCCTATAATATACTAACTGATAGCAGTAAGTAGGGTACCGAATCCACAGAGAAACGGTAAGTTTGTCTATTCTATTCTGCGAGTGTAAATTTTAACGTTTGCTTGCTTTGGTTGGTAATGAAAGAATAAATAATATATAATCTAATTTGGGAAGTTAGGGTCCTGTTGGGCTTATATTTACCTTAGGTAGGAAAATCTAACGGATTCTCGCTACTTACTAGATTCTTTCTAAATAGTCTCATGGTGGCCTTATTCCTAATTCAGGCTTCCCATTTTGGGACTAGGTCATTCGACTTTGATAACTTTCTAGCTTCCTCTCAACCTTACTGGCAATTAATCAAACATCAAACATATACTAACAATAATTATATCAATTACCAATAATAAGTACTCCCCTCCCTGTCTTCCATGACCTTCTACTCTTAAGATTTAGATTCCAAGTCATTTGGAACCATCACCGAACAATCCTGAGGTCCTCTAGCAACAACTAGGTTCAGACTCTTCGCGCGTTAATCTATGGCTCAAAAGTGTATGAAATATTACTAGTATTTCATTATCTTCTCATTTATAATCAACTATAATCTTTATTTGGAGGGAGTTATACAATAAAAAAGCATCTCCGAATACAATCCAGCACCTTCAAATGACATCAAAATTGACTCAAAAACCATATACAAAGTGGGCACATCAATTGCTTTAATGTATACTGTCAGACACTACATGGCTAAGCACACTAAAGCATTGGACCAAATTTGTTCTGCTGCAAGTCATGCATAGTAGTTCATTTAAAAGCTTTGAATTATTTACCTTGTTCAAAGGTTGTTTATAATGTTTAGCATAACTGACTATGAAGTAGATTTTGTAAACAACATCAGAGAGTTAATCTCAAAACGATTTTGGGAGTAGATTTTGTTAATGTAGAAAAAAGGTCTTCCACTTCCATTAATGGGCTGACTTTGTATGTGTTATCTCTCTATACACTCAAGCTCTTATGATGTACATAGAGTAGATATTTGAAAAAATCTTGTGTCCTTGGGAGGATCGTCCTCCTTACACCTAAAGACAATCCATCAAATAGAATATTATAAAGGCTTAGGTATAAGGAGTACGGTCCTCCTGGAGGACACACGATTTTTTTTAGATATTTATTGTTCTTTAGTGCTCCATCTTACACATTTGTCTTTTTTTTATCTTTTTTTCTAAATGTCATCTGCAGATGACTGTTGTGGAGGCTTATGCAAGTGGAAGGAAACTCGATCCACTGAATAGCGGTTTATCATCATCTCCTGTGCTGTCCTCTTTGCTGATTGAGGGCATTGCACAGAATACTGCTGGCAGTGTGTCAGTGCCTGAGGTAACTAGCTCAAGAGAATTCATTGGTATGTTAATATTGAGATTTTGTGGGATAGCTGCTCTAATATATCCAGAATATAAACTTCTGTGGATTCGGATGTCTGATTGAGTCTTCCCTTGTTTCATTCTTCTGTTTCTAAATGGTAAACAATATGGAGTGCCTCATGGTATGACTTGAGAAGAATTGGAAGGTATGAATCCAGATGACTACTACCTAAAAATTAGAGCTGTCCAAATGCGGGTTTGGGCCGGACATGGGTTGGGCTGAAAGGGAAAAGTATGTCCTATAAGACTATAGTGGGCGGGTTGGGCCAAAATAGCGGGTCACTTCTCCTTGCCCTTACCCGCCCAACTGCTAAATTCGGGCAACCCGTGGGCTGACGGGCTCATATTTTTCTGTTAACTTTTGAGAATTAATTAATTAAGTAATTAACAACATGATAAACTTGAAAAGTCGATATTGAATTAAGTTTTTAGTTCATAACACCAATATACAAAATATAAGGACGACTCACTTGGTCATCTTAGTAAAGTTCAAAATTCAAACAAGAGTAAAAAATAAGCAAAAATTAAATATATATTAATTGCTCATATTACTTTAGCGGGCCGGATGAGCCAGCGCGTTTTACATTTCTCTTGTCCGTGTCCGGCCATTTACTAAAATAGGCTGCACCGGGTTAGCCCCTAGCCCATTTATTCAGAAAAATGATGTCTAAACCCGGTAAAAATTTGGGCCGGATTGATAGATGAACCATCTCAACCAAAACCTTAAAGTGATGGTTGAAGCCCAACTATTATTAATATTCTTATTACGCTCCCTCACTCAAATGCCCGTTGGGCTTGAAGAGTGGTTAGTTTGCACAGGCTCCCCTATACCGTGTGCTGGGTTTCCACTTCGTGTTTTTGAGGGGTTTGAGGTTGCCAGGAATCGAACCCGTGAGCTTCTGGCTCTGATACCATGATAGATGAACATCTCAACCAAAACCTTAAGGTGATGGTTGAAGCCCAACTATATTAATATTCTTATTACGGATGAACTGGATTTTCGGACGTTCGGACGGTACCGCCCATGAACAGCTCTACTAAAAATGCAATCAAGTCAAGATCGAGGTAGCATTCTTTTTTGAGTGCTCCCACTTTCTGATCACCTTTGTAGAGAAAAAAACAATGAACTTTTGTATCATTTTCTCTTGATGTGACTAACTTCGCAGCTTTGTCATTTCCTGATAGACAATGAGTTTATATAATGCTGCATTTAGAAGTTAAAATAGTAGCAAAGGTTTTCGCTCACAATACCTAAGAAAGATGTTTGGAATCTTGGATAGGAGAAAGACCATATATTTCCTTTATAGAACCAAAAACACATGAAGGGATTGAATGATGGATGAATGTGTGAAATAACTTTCAGTCCCCTAAAAACGAACTTTTGGAAACTTACCGAGCATTGAGTTAGGGAAATGAAAACCAAAAATTTTGTGAATCATATCAAGTGAAGTTCCTGTATATCGAGTATAAAGCAATCAAGCTGACATGCAAGTAACGTGTATTTGTGATTTATGAAGCAGTAATTTCATTCTGCCAGCAGAGCTATTGTTTCCCCTTCCCTCGCCTTGTTGTTAGTTATCAACGGTTGACCGTTGTCGGTCCATGTTTGAGTAGGTTTGTTAATCGAATGAGGTGAGCATTTTGTAGGGCGCACTTACGCTGCAGATGTGCCTGTTTTTGTAGGCCTGTGTTTATTTGGAGTTTCGCAATTTGATGTTTACTGAAATAGTGTTAAGATAGAAATTAAATTATTTTGGTTATATGCATAAATCGAATAATTTAAGCCTAGAAGATTAAAAATTGAAAAGTTAAGGCGTGTCTTTTCTAAAAATTTTCTAAACCTTGCAATGCATTACCTTTTTTCTGGATTTTAGGCAAGTATGGCAGGAGTTTAAACAGACTGTGGAGTGATCAACAAATTCGGACTGCAAATTTACTTCTTATCCTTCAATGCTGCCAATTGATTGTGATGACTGTTACATAAAAGGGTTTTCTGATGGTGCAAGCTCATTTTATCTAGTGTTTGTTTGCTTTGCTTCAAATTTCGAAGTACCGTATATTGGAGTTCTAGTGGTCTGGAGTCGATGAGTCACGACTCACGAGTGCATCTAGCTTTTGGTTTGCTTTACTTCAAATTTTCAAAGTTCGAAGTTGTTTTGTTGTTTTTACTGTTGTAGTGATAGGTTGTGTATCTGCAAGTCTGAAAATTGTTCAATATCATTCTCATTATATATTAGTAGAGGATTGCCATTGAGAAAATGAATTATGACTTAACCTTGTGAGCTTCTATACATTATCTGGTACAATTGTATTGATATGCACCCAAGACACCCAACCGAACGCCATAGACAATTACATCTTATTATCATTGTTAACGTTCTGGTCTAGTTGAAATTTTAATTTGTGATTCACACAATTTGTTTCTGTAGGATGGATCAGATGCTATTGTCTTTGGTTCTCCAACTGAAAAAGCTATCCTTTCATGGGGCGTAGAGGTGCCCTAACATTCGTAGCACCAATCGTTCAGAGTTTTAAAAACTACTTACAGTTATAACTAATCATGTGTTTGTTTGATTTATTGAATTAAAATTTTCAGCTAGGCATGAATTTTGATGCTAAAAGATCAGAAACTATGATTATCCATGCTCCCCTGTTCAATTCAGAGAAAAAACGAGGGGGTGTTGCAGTTCAAGCTGTAAGTTTCATATGATATGATTTATATAATGATTGAGTCCTACGCTTAAAGCAATATCACACTATTCTTTCTGCGCTTCATTTATTCAGAAGAATCAAAAGAAACGTTGCACGACCAGCATATAAATAGGCCAATAAATGAAGGGTCAAAAGGTGTTTAGCAGTAGCTTAAATTTATGTTACTAACCTTTTTTTTATCTCCCATCCCAACATGTGATCAGCCTGGTTCTGAAGTTCGTATACATTGGAAGGGAGCCGCCGACATTGTCCTGGCATCATGCATCAGTTATATGGATGAAAATGATCAAGTTGTTCCAATAACTGAGCAAAAGGTGTGAAGTAGCTATGGGACAAAAGAATTTGCCTTTAATGCATGTAATTTAACCTTATTTATCTGTAGGCATTCTTTTGAGTGTACGAACTCTCCATCTCCCTTGATTCTGATCCTCTGTTCACAGAAACAATAATGTCTTGATAGTTAGGTGAAATCTAAATAGGTTGTTTCTCAGCATGGACATGCACAGATATCTTTATTTTTGCTTATTTTACAGTGGTACGCTGGTACCCCATTCTATACAGTTGGATTTCTATAAAAACGCTATTGGGCAGATGGCTTCACAAAGTCTTCGCTGTATTGCCATAGCATACCAATCGTGTGAGTTTGATAAAGAGCAGTCAGAACTTTCCCAGTGGATGTTGCCGGAGGATGAGTTGATTTTGCTGGCTATTGTCGGTCTGAAGGTGCTTATTTATTTGGATTTTTCTTGATGCAATGTCAACTACTAAACTGAAGTTTACATTTTTTTATTGTTGCTCGCCTTTCGGGTGCTAGGATCAAATGTTCCAAGCACACAACTTGTTCTTCTCGAACAAAACTATTTATTTCTGGTTTATCCTCTAACGCTGTGAGTTGCATCATGATATTATTTGAACAATGTAGGATCCTTGCCGCACAGGTGTAAGAGACTCAATTGATTTATGCAAGACTGCCGGTCTCAAGGTATACATTACTTCCTAACATGAACAATTTTTTATTTGATGCAGAAAGGATGTACTTTTTTGTTCAGTGAGATGGCGTGTTCAAGGTCTTCTCAATCTAAGCACATCTTTCACTTATACACCATCTCAATCTAAGCACATCTTTCACTTATACACCATCTGTACAATAATTTTATGTTCTGATTATATAATATGTGCAACTATCATATCTCATTGGCCTCATCAATGAAACGAAATTGAGTTATCCTATAGATAGGTATTAGTGTATTACCCATACAATCTGCTTCTCTGCTCTTTTTAAATGAAATATACATATCATTGCAAGATCTATTTGTAACCTTGTATACTTGACTCTTGTGCTACTTTCCTATGGATAAATTCAGGTTGGCCTCTTGGCCTTCTTAAGTTATTTGGGAAACAAGCTTCTCCCTTTAGTTGCCTGGCCCGTAATCACAATTGTTTTTCTTTGACGTGACTAGAATATTGGCATTTTACTGGTTATAGGTGCGCATGGTTACTGGTGACAGTCTCAAAACTGCAAAAGCTATAGCTTTGGAATGTGGAATCCTAGCTTTAGAACCAGATGCTTGTGAACCCAATTTGATCGATGGAAAGTCATTCCGTAGCATGTCAACAAAAGAAAGGGAAAAAATTGTAGACAAAATATCAGTATGAACTTTTGACTTCATTATGGTTTTCCCTTCGTTCCTGCCTTTGCGTATTAGGCTGGAAAAAAAAAAGTAATAGGATGCAGAATCACCAGGGCAAAACTGTTAATTTCTATATATTGGTGACAGGTAATGGGAAATTCTTCACCCAATGACAAACTACTTTTCGTCCAGCACTTGAAAGAGGCTGGTCACATTGTTGCTGTTGCTGCAGATGGGACCAATGATGCTCCAGCACTACATCAGGTATGCTGTACCATGACTGAGTATGTATATCGTTGGAGTACTTGTCTAGCATCGCGCAAAATGTATGAAGGCTTGTTTGTATGACCTGTAATCCTCTTATCAACTTCACTAGCTGTGTTGAATCCTAGAAGAGGCCGCACCTTTCTTCCTAGCGTATATGTTTATTCTTGTAGTCAAAGTGTCTCATAGGAATGCACCTTCATACTAAGTTTTTTCTCTCCTTCACTGCATCTGCTTGAGTTCTCTTTGTAAATCATTAATTATTACTCCGTAATACATATGACAGCTGCATATCTCCTTCGTTTACTTTCAGGCAGATGTTGGCCTTGCAATGGGTATCGCTGCTACAGAAGTAGCAAAAGAAAGTTCAGATATCGTCATCTTGGATGATGATTTTGCTTCTGTTGTGAAGGTAAGTGCTACTAGTGCATGGCTGATGGAATAGTGTAATACTGATCACTGATGATCACAGTAAAAGTGTTTTGTAATCCCCTGAATTAGGTGATTGATTTGTATTACATCTATATAGAGTTACAAGAGATAAGACAACTATACAATATCTATCTTATGGATACTAATCCCTAATTCTAAGCCTATTTATTTCGAAATTTAGTAACTTGCATTATTTACTTCCTATTACACCCCCGCAGTCGAAACAGTTGGGGACTGAACGTTCAGGCTGGACCTAAACTTATGAAACAAATAACGGGGACTCCAATATGGGTAGGGCGGTGCCCAATAGGGCAGAGGATGTCTGGGATTGCACGGGGGCTGTTGGCTGTGACGAGGCAGTGATAGGTTGGTTGCGACCTCTGCCATTGCTGGGTACACCAGATTGATTTCCGCCACCACGATTAGAGGAGCCACGTCCACACTATGTATCATAGTCAGGGTTGGTTTCAGCCAGAGGTTTCGTGCCTAGTATTCGAGTCTGATGTGATATTGCAGATAATTTTTTTCAAAATTTGTCAGGCAGAAAGATGTATTTTTGTGTTAATTTTACATCCCATAGGAGTATAGGACAATGGAGGAAACTATCTTACTCCACTTGTGAATTATCATGGCAAACATGTTACTGAAGGGTACTTCATGAAGTGAGAGCATATGTTTAACGTCATATTATGTGTCTTTGCAATTGTATTCCGCCCTCTATTTGGAAGTATAATTTGGTGCTGAAGCATTACTTTTAAATTAACTTCTACAGATTGTTCAATGGGGTCGATCTGTATATGCAAACATTCAGAAATTCACCCAGTTTCAGCTTACGGTTAATGTCGTAGCTCTTATCATAAATGTTGCTGGTGCATTTTCCACAGGTGATGTTCCATTGAACTGTGTACAGGTAGTTGCTCTTCCTGATTATGAAATACTTTTTTGGTCATTGTTGCTTTACTTTCTAGTCTTTATTATGATCATTTTAATGAGTGAGCTTCTGCGCACTTATAGTTTGTTTCTTTGGTTTAGCTTCTCTGGGTCTATCTGATGACTTATACTCTTGGAGCTTTGGCATTGGCTACAGAACCTCCTACAGAACATCTTATGCGCAGACCACCTGTTAGTCGAAGGTTCTAGTTCTATTTTTATTCTTGTTCGTTTAACATCATGATGTTTCTGTTTTATCTCCTGAAGTTCTGCGCCCTGAGAATTTTTAGAGTTTATGATGGCAAGTGACAGTTTGTAGTCTACCTCTGGCAAACATTTTTTTTTTTCATTGATTGGGAGAATAAATTAGCTTTTATTTGTGACTTTATGACATGTGTGCTCCTCTATTAGCATTCGTGATTGAATAGTGTATGTGCATGTGATGTTGACACTTCCCTGAGGAAGAATATAGTAAGCAGTGTTTGCTGTTTAGTCTGTCACACTAAGTCATTTAAGAAATATTATGTTCAGCTTTTAGCTAGGTGTTCCCTCGATTGAAGATAAAATGCGGGAATACGTTTAAGGAAGTATGGCTATGTGTGACAGAGAGCACAAGAGGCACCGGTTAGGAGGTTTGAAAAATGGGGAGAGGATAATATTTTTAGGAGAAGAGGAAGACCGAAACAAACATGGATAAGGGTGATTGAAAATGAAATGAATTGTTTGGGGATTAGTGAGATTATGACGTTGGAGAGAAATAATTCGAGTTGAAGATGTAGTTTGATTTTTCGCTCTTCTTTCTTCTTTTCTATTTTCTTACATGACAATAAATATTCACGGACTTATATTATTTTACAAACCCATTTTGCCACTTAAATTTTTGGTCTTTCCCATTTTTTCGTACTTTGTTTATCTTTTCACATTATTGGTTCTTTCATCTTAATTTTTTTAACATACTTTTCGTCATACTGACGGATTCATTCCAAAATGGTTTCGGATAATTTATTTAAATCGACCCCAAATCATGCTGGAACTAAGCCTTTTCTTCTGTTGTTCTTTCTGTTGTACAAGTGCAAATGCTTATTGACTGAAACTGGATGACAAGAGGCTCACATGGGGGGCCTGAGAATTAAGAGAGAACATAAACGGCATTACTGGAGAAGATTTAATGATTGCAATTTTATTTAGCTATTCATTCACTTATACCTTGTATGTGGATTTGGTTTGACAGGGAACCTGTTATTACAAATGTTATGTGGAGGAACCTACTGATACAGGTATGCTTATCTGTGGCCGCTATGTTTGTTCCCTCAGATGCCTTATGAAATGTTTGGATGGATCCCATAATCCTACGTTTTTAGTTTGTTTTATTATGACACGCGCCTGTACTTTTGGAACTGTAGGCCGTTTATCAGGTGACCGTTTTGCTCGTTCTCAACTTCAAAGGTCAAAGTATCTTACATCTTCAGCACGACTCTTCTGAGCCTTCTGGCAAAATTAAGAACACTGTGATCTTCAATACGTTTGTCCTTTGTCAGGTAAGCATACCCAAAAGCCAGGAAGGCTTATATGCCAATGATTTAAGTTCCCACTGCTAATTATCATCTCCGAGACTCCAACAGTAGCGCAATTTTAGACCCTTATGATCAATTATTGGAGGATGTAGCCATTTTAATTTTTAAACTGTTTGTTGGTCCTGTACTCCTGTATTAGTGTAGCCATTAAGCCATATAATTGACTCTTTCTGAATGTCGACATCAGAGATGTCGACATTCAGAAAGAGTCAATTATGGCTTAATGGCTACACTAGTGTTCAAGAAAGTGTTACTTGAATCTGTTATCGTCATTTGTTACTTCGCCTGGACAAGAACAAAAAGAGTCTTTCAAAAACAAAGCTCTTCGAGTCAAAAGGTGGAGGCTTTATAAATAATTTTCTTTTCCCGAGTACAAAATAAATTAATAATTAGGCATTCTTGCGTATCTTTTTTTTCCTGTTCCGGTTGTATATGTCTGTTTGTATGGCTAAAGAGATGAAGTTGAAGCTTGCTTTCCATCTGTTGATTTCACTTCAAACAACTCCATGATTGTTTGCAGATATTCAACGAGTTTAATGCTCGTAGGCTGGATCAGGTGAATATATTTGAAGGGATCACCAAACACCGCCTTTTCATGGGTACTGTGGCTGTAACTCTGATACTCCAGGTCAGGCTACGGATAAACTGTATAGATGTAGCTATCTAAAATTTGGGAATTATCATGATCGGCCTGAATTTTACTCTGATTTTCTGTTTGTTCCTTTTAATTGGCAGATCATCATAATCGAGTTCCTTGGGAACTTTGCATCAACTGTAAGGCTGAGCTGGCAGTTATGGTTGGTTTGTCTTCTCATTGGATTTATCAGGTAAGAGATTTTTGCCTCTGACATTCCTGTAGATTTACGGTTCTCTTTGTCTTAATTGTCGCTATAGGTCTCCTGTAGCTTAAAATCCGAGCACATGAATTGTTTTGCTTTGCTTTGCTTTTTGGTGCTGATTAAACCTGGGTTTGAACCCGTCAACATCGAAATCTCCCTTGTAACTTCCTTCTCACCAACAAAAAGAAAAAGCGCTCTACATGACAACTGACTTTCAATTTCACTTGAATGTAAACCAGTTGGCCACTTGCCGCCTTGGGGAAGCTGATACCTGTACCCGAGTTTCTTCGGAGAACCATTTGGATGCTCTTTCCGTTGTGTGCGCCATGTTGTGCCCCAACTTCTCGACGCTGAGCAAAAAATGTGCACCTTAGATCCAACTTATTACATCAGTGTACGAGTCATACATATAGAAATGGTTAGCCCTATACAACAATCGAACGGATGCCAAATGCTCTGGAAAATTACATTAGGATGACGTCTCCTCCATCAAAAGTTACACACAATATTCAGCAAGTTTTTTCCTGACTGTGCACAGTAGAGTGTTCATACGTTAGTTTTTTGTTACCGTTATGTGGTTAAACCTCGGACTCAATTGATCACGGAGGAGACTCGAAATGTAGTGAATTCAGTAGACTGATGTAAACATTTAATTCATATCATATGGCAAGATTTGTAAAGAAAATGTACACGAGTATGTAACTCTACAGTGTTTTATTGCTTATTTGACAGTTACAGAAATGATGTGTACAATGTATTATGTATAACAGTAAGTCAGTAACATCCTTTAATCATGGGATTATGATGACTGTGTATGCTTGATCATATTCAAAGGATATGCTCATTTATGAACGGATTTTACTTTTTTATGGATGAAAATGACCATTTTACCCTTTTTATTTTAGCCTAAACTCATCTTCTCCTTTCTTCTCATAGTAGCAGTGCATGCATTTCTCATTAATCAATTAAATTATTCCTCTAACAATATATTTTCATACAAATTTCCATTATTAGTTCTAAGCTTCTTCCATTGTTGTGTCTCCATTGATGAGCAAGGCCAAGCTCCTCTTCAATGGAAATAAACCCTAAAAACATCATCTTTAGATGTTTTTAATTAAGACCATGGATAAGTTCTGATAATCACCCATGTAATTAGTATTATTAGTTTGGTGTAAAATGTGATAAAAATGGTGATATTGAATTGAGTATTAAATCAGTAAACTTACAGGGTCATTACCATCAAATTTGCGATTTTTGAAATTGATATTGAAACTTGTTTTGTTATAATGCAATCCCTCGCTCAGCACCAGACGAGGATTTAAATAAACCTTAATTTAATTAGTGTAATTGACATGAAAATTAACATTTAGAATTGTGTAATTTGACAGATTTGAATCATTATGTGAATTTGATTAATTTTGAAGGGAGAGAATTAATAATTTCTTTTTTCTGTCTAGGCAAAAGGCATACAATTGAAAAAGAATGTAAAATAGTCTATAAACGAGTAAACTTCGTACATAAATGAGCAACTACGTATTTAAATGATTATAAAAAAGATAATGGTGATTGTTTCCTATTTATGCACGTCGAGTTGTGAGTAGAATTATAAAAATCGTACAGTTAAGTCAAAATTTTACAATTGTTCGCTTCAAATTTAAAATTTAAAACTCTCAATAATAAACCGTAAAAACTCAATATAATTTCTTTAAAACGTAAATTACAAATCATCGATACCTCGAGCCTTAAGAAGTGAAAATGATGTTATAGCCAATTCGAAATTAGATATGGAAGTGATTTCTTAGAAAAGGATCATACATTGGATGTAGTACCTCTAACTTTTTAATTTTTTTAGCATATATATATGTATCATCATATATTACTTTAATGCAGCTGCCAAACCCGCTGACATGGCAGCTCACATTTTCATTTAAGGGTGACATGTCAGTTTATTAGAGCACCGATAGATAATCTTCTAATTAATTATTTAATTTAATTAATAATTAATAACGTAATTGCTCATTCATATACGAGTTTTACTCATTCATACCCTTTTTTTCATTACTTTTCCATTCTATGCCCTCTGCCTAAGAAAAGTTCTCCTCTCTAATTCTCTCTGATTCTCTCCCCCAAAAAAAACCCTAAACCACACAACTATGGATGCTAGCTTTCGTATCGATCAGGTAATAATTCTAATCTCTACCTTTATCAATTATATTATATGAAATTAAAAAATTGATTTAGACTAATTAGATTAGGGTTTCTTTAAATCGTTTTCAATTTTAACCTAATTAAGGTATGTAGCAAGGTGTAATTAAAGATAGAAGAAAAAGCAAACTAGTCTAATGACGTATGAATGTATGATTTGTAAGTTCAAGCAGTAGTCTGACAAGTATGAAAGAGGAATGGTGTGTGGTTGTTGCGTCTTGTTTCGTCACCGTCTTCTCAAACTGGGTGTACGGTTTGTACCCAGAAGCTATTGCTCCTACAGTTGGAACTTTGATTACATTTGTTTGGTCAAGAATCAATGTGGGTGCTTCCCTGTTTCTCTTTACTTGAGCCTCCCATTTGTTAATTCAAGGACAGGAAAAGCCTGTCCACCACGTTGACTCAATGTTTCGTTAATTCAAGGACAGGAAAAGCCATGTTGCCAGTCTGGCCCGCACTAGCTCGCGGAAGCCTTTTGCACCCGAGGAATATTGGTTTGAAGTTGGACTTGGACTTCTTGTATCAAACCGTTATGATGTAATTTTTGTGACTTTGTCTTCTACCGATTGTTGGACATTTTTACCACTCAAGATCATGGCCGCAGTACCAAACGCTCCAAAGAAAATCGTAACAATAGTTTTGATTAACTTAGCTAAGCATTTTGTATGGGTAAGTTACACAATTGAACTTTAATGTTATTTTGATATATTATACGATTAAGAATGTTCTTCTAATAATGTATTTCTTTGATTGTACAGGTGTGTATTCGAAATGACTTTCCGTTACCATTTCTTTACCCTTCTTGTCGAGGATTTCAACATGATAGTAGCCAAGTTGCTAATAGAATTATTTTCTTTATCAGTCTCTGCAGCCACCACAACAACAGAATGCAGCATCTCCAATAATAATTTCGGATATGTAATTTACATCTGTATGTTTTTATAAACGAGTTAGACTTGTCGTAGGATGCAAATTTCTTAATTCTCAGATGTTGTATGTTTTTGTTCTATTTTTTTAATAAACGAGTTAGACCATAGGCAGAATTTTTCTGGTACAAACTACTACCACTCTAAGATTCTTGCGATTCTGAAAGGAAATAAAAAATCCATGCAACTGACGGAGCATGTAATTTCTGTCCAGAAAAATCAGGACATCAGCACACACGTTTTTGTATAGGAGTTGTTCCCCAGAGCTGTGAGCGGAAGCTTTGGCTTTCAATAACAGTTCTTCCTTCTGCTGGAATTGTTTTAAAGGCCAGTCTACACTTCCTTTTGCCCAAAGGCAACCAGCAAAAACATGCCACAAATAAGATTCAAAGTTTCAACTCGTCTGTTCAGCATTTGGGTCACATAAATATACACTGCTCGCAATTTTTCAAAATCTTTCCACCCTCCGAAAGTGAGACTACTAATATGCATATAAATCATCAAATGCAAACAAACAATCGTGCACCCCACATGATTTGCCAACTTTAGCTTGCTCCACATGATCAAATATTAGAAGAAAAGACAACTAGTTTACTTCACTTTAGCTTGCTCCCCTTCACTTCAGTTTCTGAGATAATGTGGTTAAAATGCGCCATGAAATTTGTTTTCTCTTTTTGTTCTAGCTGGTTTGTATAGTAGCAACGACTTTTCAGTCGGTGTACTATGTATACGGCTTCATGTTGCTTGTATTTCTAATCCTCATCATCGTGACTGTTTGTGTAACTATTATCGGAACATATTTCTTGCTGAATGCCGAGAACTACCACTGGCAGTGGACTTCCTTCTTCTCCGCTGCATCAACTGCTATATACGTTTACTTGTACTCTATTTACTACTACCATGTCAAGACCAAGATGTCCGGGTTTTTCCAGACCAGTTTCTACTTCGGATACACCATGATGTTCTGTCTCGGATTTACTTGTTCCAATCTCTTTGTAAGACGTATCTACAGAAACATCAAGTGTGACTAGTTTGCCAATCCAACATCCACACACTTCGTTACTGCTACAAACTTGGGAAAAACAGGAAAACCTAGTTCGAGCATGGATCCCATAACAGCCAATGCAAAACCGATAAAACCAGAAGAGAAATTTAGCCTCTTGGATCTCTGTAGCAGCTTCATCTGGAAGGGATGAAGGCTCTATGTGTGAGTCAGAACTTAAATTTACAAGAGCATCCGTCTTTACAGAATTCACACTATCATAAATTGAATCAAATCGAATCATTAGTGATTGAAAATCTGGAATTGAATCGAATTGAATCAAATTGAATTGAATAAACAAGTGAGGAGAAACAGACCTGATTAACATCATCATGGGAGATGACCGGCCTGAGGAGGTCGTCAAGACCGGTCGGTGGTGCAAGGAGAGGACGGTGAGGGTGGTGGAAAGTGGCGGCCGAATTGTGGTTGAATAGTTGCAGTTAGAGGGAGTGAATTGAGGAGAGAGACTGAAAGGGTATTAAAATAAAATTATAAAAATAGAAGGGTATTAAAGTCATTTGCGTTTATAATTGAGTAAAACATGTGTATGAATGAGCAACACCTATTAATAACTAATATAATACCAACATTATAGAATATTCCATTTCCACTTCCATATTCCATCCAAAGAATAATAGGGAGTATTACGTTTTCATTAGAAACCATATTCATTTTTGGAATTATATCAGATTTGATTATGCTAAAATTATGGAGATTGTTTCCAAAATTAATGTTAAAATTATGGAAATTATGTATGGCGAATAGAGTTAGACCACCAAAGTTACTCTTAGAAATATACTATTAGATATAAAAAATACAAACTATTCTCGGAATATGGCAATGACGATGACAAGTGACAATTTTCTTATAAAATATTTTTTGAATTCCATATTCGTAAAATAATTGACCAAAATGTTAAAAGAGATTGATGATAAATAATAGTATTAGGTTGTAACATTTCGTGTTTTAAAGTATTTCTATTAGTATTTAATGTTACGTGGTGTCACATTCTGTATTCGTTGTGTGCCTAGTGACCAGTCTGTTGACCCTGGGATAGCGAACTTCGGGACGAAGTTCATTTTAAGGAGAGAAGATTGTAATACTCCGTATTTTTATTACATTGTATTTTAATATTTAATAATTATGTTGATGTGTTGGTAGTTATTTGAAACGTTGTATTCAATAGTTAAATTATCAAACAAGTGCTTTAGAGTTTATATGTTTTGTAAGGGGCCGGGTCTACAAACTAATAATAAGATCGTGTTTAAGTTATGTAATTTGGGCCTTGGAATGCGTGCAGGCCTTAAGGCCCATTCTCGATACTTGACATAAATCACAAACACCAGCATAACCCTCATTCCTGTCGCCCTATCTAACCCTTTTCAAAACCCTAATTTAGACCTATCGACAACCAAGTTTTGACAGCATATCATAGCCGACACATTAAGGTTCAAGAAGGAGGGGTTTTACGGTTGTCAAGGGTGGTCCACGGTGGTTCGTTCACACCAAAAAGGGGGTACATGTTGGAGGAAGTGTCCTCGACAATAGTGTGTTGACGTAATTAAAACTCATTTGAATGAAACACAACTGGGAGTGTTACTCTTTTAAAGTCGACTGATCAACATTAATCGATAATGATTGGCTGTCTAGAGTTTGACATTATCGTCATATGATGGTGGTGATCAGTCGATCCCTTAAGGTCATATCTTTAGGGAATTCCGTCTCAATGGAATAATTGATTAATATTGTATTGGATACAAATTAATTAATAACTGGAAATTTTGGAAATAATTTTATATGACGAATATTTTTATAATGGGATTATAATAAGAATAGTCAAAGTAATAAAATAGTTTTATTACTCGGTTTTATTTATTCGTTTGGGGAAACGATTAAATTGAGAATGAACACGGTTGATCATAAAATTACAAAGAGTTGTAATTAAAATTATGATATTGCATTTTGTACAATAATTATTTCGAAATATTGGAATAATTATTTAAATGTAATAAATTTGTAAATTATGAATTTTAATAGTTAAAATTGCACAATTAACAAATTGGGTCATGTGTTATGGAACATATGTGACATGTTACATTTTAACACAATTGACAAAGATAAAATGGGTCCATTTTAGACCCATTTTCAGCCGTGTAAATGTGAGTATGCATGTGAGTTTGTGTGTGTAAGTGGACAAGGGTTGAGTGTGTAAGGCAAAGTGTATGTGTAAGGAATAACTCATGCTTTTGTGTAAGATATAGAAGGCCATGCATTGGGTCTCTATGGCATGCTTTGGCCGGCCAAATGAAGAGCATTTGAGCTCAAATTTTGCCTCTATATAACACACACACACACACACTACACTTTAGACAACATATAGTAATTGTTGGTGGATGCTAGATAATCACACTAACATACTCATACTACCACTCCATTCTCTCTATATTTCTAGTACAATAGTTGTTACTAAGGAAATAATTATTTCCATACTAATAATATTAAGAGTAATATTATTGTTATTATTTCTAGTATACTTATACTAATTTTCTAGTAACAAAATTAGTATTAGTTTGAGATCGGGTCCTTGATACGCATCTTTAGGAGACGATTTTTCTTAGATCGTTATAAGGGTATTTCGGTATTGAAGACTCAAGTAATAGGTGATTATTGAGTATAAACCTTCTAAAACCAATGTAAGGACAATCTCATCTTATGATATCATCTTGCATGCATAAGATCCATTTAAGTTTTTATGACTAAACTTAAAGAAACAAAACTCATATTAGATTTGAGTATAAAATAAGGAACCTAGTTTCCAACAATTGGTATCAGAGCATTACGGTTGTTGCATGCATGATCGGATTCATGTTTTATGTTAAAATCGGTTTAACATATATTTCGAAAATTTCGAAATAATTGTGATTTATTATGATAAATCACAAAATAATTTTGCATGTTAAAGTTTCTGTTTCTAAAATGGTTTTAGGACATAAAAATAATTTTATGGATTTTTATTGTTCATTTTTATATTTATTTGTATATTTTGTAGTTTAAATCGGTTTTAAACAACAATTAATGGGAAAAATAGCTAAAAATAGTTTCTGGCCGAGATTTTTTGATATGTTCTCACATGCATATTTAATATATTGTATATGATTTTTCGTAAGAAATGGAGTTAATATGCATGGATTATGAATTTTATGAGATAAATAGTCATAATATGAGCAAAAATGGGTATATATGGTTATATTTCGAATTTAATCTTAAAAATTTTATGAGAAGTCACATGCAATATATAAAGTTCCTGTATGAATTTTCGAAATTATTGGAATTATTTTGCATGATTAATGATTTTTATAGTAAAAATCGGATTAATAGTGACTTAAATTCGACTTTAATAGTTATAGTTGGAATCTTGCCATAAAAACTTTACACAATGTCACATGCAATATTTACAGTATGTATGTAAGTTTTGGGAATTTATTCTCAAGTGATGCATGATTTATGATTTTAATGGTTAAAATCGGATAAATAGTGACTTATTGTGTTAAAAATAGTTAATCTTAATATTATGGCATGAAATTTTACCCATAGATGTCTTATATGATAGGAACATCAGATCTAAAAGTTAGATATCAAAAGTTTCTGTTTTTATGATTATTAATTTTTAATGAGTTAATTAGCTAATAATCGTAATTTATGAGTCGAAAAATAAAATTTCGAGTATGGTCTGTAATTTTTGGTCTTTTTCAGATTCTAATATGTACTTTAGGATGACTAAAAATTTATAGCAATTTATTGCAAGTTTTTATAATTTAAATCGGATTTTAAACCATAAAAACGGCTTTTATACGATTTATTTAAGAAATAAGCCATAAATAATTGCAAAAGACCATTTTAATAATTTCTGAAATTTTAGAAAATTTCCAGAAAGTTTAAAATTTTTGAATTTTAAATTTCGAATTTTATTGACTCATTTGGCCATATTTTGTTTATTTTTTCCCGAAAATACAAGTAATTTATGAACAATAATGCAAAATCAAGTTAGATCATGATCAAATATTAGTAGAGACTAAACATTGATTCCTAAAGTAAGTTAGGATGATTAACTTGGACATAAATGAGATTTATGTAATTTTGGATGATTTTAATAGTTAAAATCGCGCATATCCGTAAAAACCGTAAACAAATATGAGATATTTGCTCCCATAAGGCGATTTGGCATTAAAAATTGAGCATGTGCATACATATTTTATTATTGCAATTTATTTAATATGAATGTCATATTTTGAATGTTATTTATATAATTTGGAATTATGTAATTTTTCTTAGTATGGCCTTAGTTTTAATCAATATTACCCGTAATGTAAGGGAATATTGATTCGGTTGTAATTTATGTGATCTCGTATCACGGGTTTGTAATTTAATTCAAGTTTTCAGTTTTACAATAGAATAGTTGTATTATTTTATTGTAATTCCGGAGATCCAAAAGACGGTGCCATACGGAAAGGAGTTCCGACAAGACGGTGTTTTCTTGGATGGCGTGCCAATGAAGTTCAAGGGACCAAGGAGTTGGTTTCCGAATTTGTAATAGTTAATTAGTTTTTCTATTACTAGGAAGGCCATACTAGGATTTTATTGCTTTATTGCTTTTACTTTTGCATTTTAATATGTTTGCATGCATAGCCAAATCGCCATAAACATGCATGTTAGTTTAGATCGTTAAAAACGACCGTGTCAATTATAATTATCGAGTTCACCAATTTAATTCGCTTAAAGGAGATGGATAATAAATTGACAAGACCTCTATATTAAACAAAAACAATTGAGAATTAGCCTTACCAAATAGTAGAACCCATGAGCTTCTATTTCGTGGGGTGGTGCTAGTCCAGTGGGCAGTACGAACCCCATTACGTAGGATAAGTGGGGCGATGGGATGGATTCAGTCCAGTGGGCGGATCGCATCCCGATGCATTTGAAATTTGGTTTGTACTCAACGGAAGTGTAGAGGACCAGTGGTCAATGTGTTCCGGGCTAAGATGAATAAATAATTATTTGTCATCAACCAAGAGTTCTAGGGTAGAACCGGTTTATTTTAACCCACCAAACCATATTGTTGGGTCGGAGTTCCAGTGGTTCACGATTTCGATAGTATGGGTTTGGGTCTTGGAATCATTTATAAAATTGGATAGAGGTCATTTTATAGATGCATCAACTTAGTAAATATGTTTACAAGTTAAAATGAAAATTAAAACGATTAGCATTTAATTTCTTCATATGTTTAAAAATTTTGTAGTCCTCGTATCAATATCAATCATGACTACTTCCACTACTACAAACTCTTCATGGTTACGTTCCTTCATGGATCGTTGTAAGCTAGAAAAGAATGGGGCAAACTTTGCCGATTGGGATGCCCAACTATTGTTGGCGGCAGAGGGAGACGGTAAGACCGAATTCCTCATTGAAGAATCACCTCCCGAACCTGCAGAAAATGCCACCGCCGCGGCAAGACGACCTTATGATACTTATCAGAAGGAGTCTGCGGCAATCAAAAATGTTTTGATCTTCTCGATGGAGCCAGAACTTCAAAGGAGTGCCATAAAGATTGGCACGGCCTATGAGATCTACTCCAGGCTTGTGACAATGTTCTCAAAGGCTTCGAGAATTGTCCAATACGAGGCGGCATCGGCTTTCTTTGATCTCAACCTTAGGGAGGGGCAAAAGGCTAGCCCACATGTGCTCAAGTTAATTGAGCATGTAGAAACCCTAAGGATGAATCAAGTGGACATTCCAAAGGAACTTGTGATTGACAGGATCCTCCACTCCTTGTCTAAGGTGAAAACTTATGTACAATTCCGGGTGAATTTCAACATGAGAAACCAAGACATCTCTCTCGATGAATTGCACAATATGATCGTGCAAGCTGAAAGGGATATGGGCCTAAATGTTAGTGCCCCTAAGGATGTGCTCAACATTAATGTTAAGAGCAAAGGGAAGTTCAAAAGGAAGGGTAAGGCAAAGGGGAAGCAACCTTCCAAAGGTTCAAAGAAAGTGTCTTCTGAGGCAAGCACCTCCAATTCCAAGAAGAGCCCTCATCAAGGGGCCAAATGCTTTTACTGCAATGGCAAAGGACATTGGAAGAGGAACTGTTCCAAGTATCTCAGCGATCTCAAAGCTGGGAAGATTCTTCCAGTTGGTACGATAACTATCCCGATTTTATGTTAATCTCAACTAATGTATTATGATACAAGTTGTGATATGAATGCTCTTCTTACTTGAATTAGGGCATGAAAGCAAAGATAAGGGAAAAGAAAAACAAGCTTAATGGATCAAAGGGAACTAAGAGTAGCTCCGCTCGGGATGATCAAGGAGCTTTGTTTTTTCTCTTATTTAGCTAGCATTTCAAGTGTTGTGTGAACAATTTAGAACCTATGTTTATTTCCTTGTTGGACGAGGAAAAGGGGATCCTTGAACAAATTGTTGTACTTTGGATAATATAGTGACTTGGTTTTCAACCCAAGTCACTATCGGTTTTATTATTATGTTCATGTTTAGTTTAACATACACTTGCAAATCTTAAACATAAAATAGAATTGATTATGACATTTCAATGTATGACCATTGAAACCGAATTGGTATAGGATACCCAATTCAAATCAAATCAAAATCAAATTAAGTTTAGAACTCAATTAAAAGAAAAAGTTATCAACCATCCAAAACTATCTAAGCTTTAAATCGAATAATTTCTGTAATAAACCATAAGGATACACAAACCAACATCAAAGTCATTGCTTGTGGCCTTAGTGGCTATCTTTGGTGATAAAATGGGATTATTATTACAAAGATAGAGTGGGAGAAATTTGAAAGGCCACAAATAGCATATGATATTGACCAGCACAATGGATATGATCTATTGGTGAATAGTAGGATTTATTGTGTTTTGGTTATGTAAAAGATAAAAGGGAAGATTAAGTTGTGGATGGGATCTACGATTTAAGGTTGTAAAAGGTAGATTAGGCTGTAGATAAGATTCTACGGCTTATAAGCCCAAAAGTTGTGGATAAGATCTACGGTTTGGTAAAAATCTACGCCTTATATCCCAAGAGCAATCTACACCTTATGGTTGTAAAAGGTAGATTAGGTTGTGGATAAGATTCTACGCCTTATCATCCCAAAAGTTGAGGATAAGCCCAAAAGTTGTGGATAAGATCTACGGTTTGGTAAAAATCTACGCCTTATATACCAACGGCCCCGGCCCTGGAGGATACTTCAAAGATAAATTCTTGAAGTTTGTAAGGAAAAATTCTATACATGGATAAGATCCATGATATAGTCCTCGTACAGTACAAGATAAGATAAATGTGGGGAACTGAAAGTTCCTACACACAGAAATTGTATACCATAAGAAAAGACTCTTATAGAAACTACGGGAGGACACTCGAAGAAAATTATTCAAAAGATTTTGCAAAGGCTCAAGAAAGGGTTCTTGGATTTAGATGGTGATCTAAATATGCCAATGCAAAGAACCATGAAATTTATAAGACTTACGTGCTGATAAATGAGATTTGTTGAGAGAAGCAGAAGCAGACATGTGGATGTCTGCAGTCTACAAAGTTAAGGGTAACTTTGTTGAAAGTAGTAAGGCAATTCGTTGAGAATGAATTCAGTAAACTCAATAACCATTTTTCAAAAGGGTATTTGAAAAGGATGTGACTATTAGCACATATGGTTGAAGTCCCAACCATTTCAATTCATTGAATGTTAAGGAACATTGAATTGAGTGGGAGCTTTATGATTTACGGTTAAATGAAAAGTTCAGTGGGAGTTCTCGCTCCAGGATTTGAAGCTATTGAGTCATGGGTATGACTTCAGGATCTTCAGAATCAAGCAAGAACAAGAGTTTAGTGGGAGTAAACGTTATCTAAAACAACTCATTGCTCGTTTGGAATGAAGCATTGATACTCATGAAAGGTACACGAGTTTTTGGTTCTAGATGACATATTGATATGAATTAAATCTAATTGAACATAGGATGTTTAGTTGAGATTATAAGAGACATCTTGATGTTAGTATTAAGGTTGTTCATGGAGATGGAGATAGTATAACCATGATGGGATCATGGAAATTTATCGAACCTTAAGTACTATTGTTTGCACGTTTAAATTCGCTAATGTTTCCGCCATTAGTACGATCGTGTAAAATGGATGCACACCGCTTGCAGGACAACCCCTTGGAGCAGGTGTTAAATCAATGATTAAACCTTGATCAATTGTCAAAGTATTCTCCAATGAAGATGAAAGACAAATTCAAGATCTTGGAAGATAACTTAGTCGCATGGTAAAAGGTTTGCAACGACTCAAGTTCCAAGAAACCAAGCAAAGATTTGTGATAATCTTTGGCTTACATTCATTGACTATGCATCTCAATGACTTGTATTTTAACTACATGGTCATCACAAGATTCTACAAAATGTGTACGTTCACAAATTATGTAAAGGCATTGCTGTGGCTGGGAGTTACACAATGCACATAATCTTATTTGCTAGTCATTAAAGTGACTTGTCTCTTTCAGAGGAAAGATCAATGTGTGGATATGATCCGCAAAGTGAACGATCGCACGAACCGTGGTAAACCTGGTTTACTCAAAATGGAGATAATTACAATTTTAAGGGATGAAAACGAGAGACCCTAAAGCTGATTGTAAATTAAATGGTGTTCAAAGGTTGACCACTTGGATGGTGTAATCCACTAATTGTTTGAGTTATTTATAACTCACGAAAGGTCAAGTAAAATTCAAATGGGATGGTAAGACCATATTGAACCCCATTAAAGTGAATTGAATTATCATGACCTCGCCCCTAGCTGCTTAAGTGAGGTGACATCTCAATGCAACTGGATGTGTGATGCGATTGATGGCGAGTTCAATTGCCATAGAGTCATACGGGATGACTAATCGATCACCTAGGCATAGACATGTTAAGATACATTTGCCGGGCTAATGACCGCTGATAGAGCTCTGGCGTACTCTTATTAAAAGACTGCCTGGTCGTGGCGGGAGCATCTATCGTGTTTCACATGAGTCAGTTCTTGGACTAATGACTGTTCTCTGAGGTGGCATAGTTTTCAGAATAACTTTGATTTATGTCCTAACACCTTCGTAACTGGGGTTTATAAGGACATATTTTGGGTTATGATGGACTATGGCCAGCCGGAAGGAATAAGTCGATTAGGAATTGTCCACCCCTTGTCAGGGTTGAGAAATATCTCTAGGCCACTCGAGGAGAACAATAACTAGAAATGCGTGGCCACGCTCGGAAGGTATCTATGGTAGATAATTCCGGTCAGTAGTTATAACTCCAGATCGAGATAAACCACTCTAGATTTTAATCAATTGCCGGCACGACCTGAGAGGACGCCATGCATTGAGTGGGAGATAGTAATAGGGCAAGAGAATTGGTAACACACACTTGTCTCGGACAAGTGGGAGATTGTTGGAGGAAGTGTCCTCGACAATAGTGTGTTGACGTAATTAAAACTCATTTGAATGAAACACAACTGGGAGTGTTACTCTTTTAAAGTCGACTGATCAACATTAATCGATAATGATTGGCTGTCTAGAGTTTGACATTATCGTCATATGATGGTGGTGATCAGTCGATCCCTTAAGGTCATATCTTTAGGGAATTCCGTCTCAATGGAATAATTGATTAATATTGTATTGGATACAAATTAATTAATAACTGGAAATTTTGGAAATAATTTTATATGACGAATATTTTTATAATGGGATTATAATAAGAATAGTCAAAGTAATAAAATAGTTTTATTACTCGGTTTTATTTATTCGTTTGGGGAAACGATTAAATTGAGAATGAACACGGTTGATCATAAAATTACAAAGAGTTGTAATTAAAATTATGATATTGCATTTTGTACAATAATTATTTCGAAATATTGGAATAATTATTTAAATGTAATAAATTTGTAAATTATGAATTTTAATAGTTAAAATTGCACAATTAACAAATTGGGTCATGTGTTATGGAACATATGTGACATGTTACATTTTAACACAATTGACAAAGATAAAATGGGTCCATTTTAGACCCATTTTCAGCCGTGTAAATGTGAGTATGCATGTGAGTTTGTGTGTGTAAGTGGACAAGGGTTGAGTGTGTAAGGCAAAGTGTATGTGTAAGGAATAACTCATGCTTTTGTGTAAGATATAGAAGGCCATGCATTGGGTCTCTATGGCATGCTTTGGCCGGCCAAATGAAGAGCATTTGAGCTCAAATTTTGCCTCTATATAACACACACACACACACACTACACTTTAGACAACATATAGTAATTGTTGGTGGATGCTAGATAATCACACTAACATACTCATACTACCACTCCATTCTCTCTATATTTCTAGTACAATAGTTGTTACTAAGGAAATAATTATTTCCATACTAATAATATTAAGAGTAATATTATTGTTATTATTTCTAGTATACTTATACTAATTTTCTAGTAACAAAATTAGTATTAGTTTGAGATCGGGTCCTTGATACGCATCTTTAGGAGACGATTTTTCTTAGATCGTTATAAGGGTATTTCGGTATTGAAGACTCAAGTAATAGGTGATTATTGAGTATAAACCTTCTAAAACCAATGTAAGGACAATCTCATCTTATGATATCATCTTGCATGCATAAGATCCATTTAAGTTTTTATGACTAAACTTAAAGAAACAAAACTCATATTAGATTTGAGTATAAAATAAGGAACCTAGTTTCCAACAGTACAGTCACCACTTCTCTTGTTTCGCATGATTTATTTGTCTTTTAAATCGTAGATTTCAATCATGTAAGCATGTTTATGATTCTGATTATTTATGTGATCGTGATCTATGTTGTCTAGTAGTCATGTCTGGACCAGGTTAGTGTCGTCTTTGACCACCAATGGCCGTCGAAGCCAACGTTTTATCACGGTGTCAAGTCATTTTTTTTATTGTTGTCAAAACAGGGCTTTTAACGTGTGATGTTTCATAAGAGTTCGATGGGTTTTCTAGTCACGATGGTTCTGGGTTTTTGGATAACTATATTGGTGGCATTCAGGGTGTTTACCTGGTGGTTTCCACGGTGGTTAGGAGGTGTGTCGTGTCTGGGTTAAAGTGGGTTTTGTTAGAGGGTGTGTCGCGTGAAAACAGAGGGCCGGGAAGTGTGGTAGCTGGGTTTTGTAACGATGGTTGTGGGTTGTTGTAGCGGTGTCGACGTCGGCTATTGACTTCCCAGGAACCACCACGACTCAGAGGTGAGCCTGGTGGTGTCGCTAGCGAAGGCGGTGGTTGGACTTGGTGCCGGCAGTGGTTTTTAGTGGGGGTGTTAACACGGGTCTACCAGGGTTTTGGGGGTTGCTGTTGACCAGGGGGTTTTTGGGACTGTGTCGATGGCCGCTAGGGTGGAGTCTAGGGTGGTGGTAGGTGTCGGTTGGTGCACTATAGTCCGGGGGTGGTAGTCACGATGGTGTGGTGGTGGTTAAGGCGGCTGAAGAGTGTCGAAGTGGGGCTGGAAAGTAGGCTGGTCAGGGGTTTCGGTTTCGGTTTTGGTTTCGGGGCTGTCGAAGTTTGCGCTGGGTAGTGTTATCTTTGTGGTGCGTGATGCGTTTGTGTTTGTTATCATTGTTAATATTATTATTATGTTATCAGTAATATTATGATTAGTATTATTATTATGTTATTATTATATGTTATTGTTATTGTTATTATTATTGATATTATTATTATTATTGCTATTAGTACTATATTAGTAGTTTTGTTTATTGTCTTGTCTTTCTTTTC
Source organism: Silene conica (assembly GCA_029255685.2). Classification (NCBI taxonomy): domain Eukaryota; kingdom Viridiplantae; phylum Streptophyta; class Magnoliopsida; order Caryophyllales; family Caryophyllaceae; genus Silene; species Silene conica. Next base: position 13,863,534 of record CM055320.2, read on the forward strand.
TTCTTAATATTATTAGCATTGTTTACATAGTTGTTGTTATTGTGGGTATTATTAATATTAATATTAGTATTATTATTATTATTATTATTATTATAATTGTTATTGTTGTTAATAATGTTAATGTTGGCATGATTGTTATTATTAGTATATGTGCTCATGTTGTTGTTTACTCAAGTTGTTAAGTAAATTTTATACAAGAATGTGACGGTTATCAATAGTTCAATTATATTTTGTATGTTCGCTTATTTAATTGAGTTAGTTATAAAAGTAGTAAGGTCGGGTTGGTTAAGTTAATTGAAGTAGTCATGTTTAATACGGCCTCGTTATGCGCAATATACTATTTAAATTGTTAATTTGAATAATTGATTTGCTTACGTAGTTATATTAGTTAGTGATTACGTATATTATATTGTTAGGTGACGATTTTGAAGTGGCATTATTCTGTTTACTCGTTGGCTTGCTTTTGGACTATATTGTTATCCAGGTAGGATACACTGACACTATACTCTATGATGTGTTACGAACGGATGTTGGATTGTGTGTTATGGATGTTGAGCATGATTGATATGAGAATGATATTAGTTGAATTGAGTGTTAATTATTATTATTGGCATGAGCATTGCATTATTTAATAGCGTGATTGATTAAGAGTATTGTTGCATTCATGAGCATGACATATGCATTGGTTACTGAGAAAGTTATGGATCAGATATTATTGTTCTGATATAAAGCCCAGAGTGGTTCTACAGACCAGGCCTGTGTCTTATCAGCTATTGAGCTGGTGTTCGGCGACGGCCGATTATAGTCTGCCGGGAGGTTCGGTATGGCTGGGTGTTACGGGTTTGAGAATGAGATTGAGATTGAGCTCGAGCATATCATGGCATTTGCATATCATATTTGTTGCATTATTTATTATTGTGTTATCCTACTCAACCGCGAGGTTGACAGTGTATTCGTGTACACCTACGATGATCCGGAATGGGGAGTAGATTCTACAGGTCAGAGACAGATGGACTAGGAGCTTGGGCAAGGAGTGAGACATGGCTTGGACCTACTTAGAATTAGATCACATACGTAGATGTTATCAGTTGTACTTTTATTCTTTGCGTAATAGTTGTAATATCAAAAGTTTAAATTTAATCAGTTTTTATATAAAGTACTTTGATTTGTTTATTTTGTTATTCACTACTTCGGATATTCCGAGATGGTAACAACTCTATTTATTAGAGAATGTCTTGCTAAAGGCTCTTAAATAAATGGGGGTGTTACATAGGTGGTTTTACAACAACCAATAATATTCTTTTAAATAGATCATTATTACCAGGGGCGGATTTATAGGGGGTGATGGGGATTGGGGGTGAACCATCACCCCCATTTATCAGGAAAAAAATGTATACATATTTATATATGTGCTAATATTTTATTAAAGTGTAGTGACTCAGGTGGTAGAAACATTCTCTCACCATCATGACAATCCATGATCAAGCCTCTTATTGACATGTTGGTCCGAAAAAATTCCTCCAATTTCAGATGCAACGGATATTTCGTCGCAAACCTTCCCGTCATTTGACTGTTTGTTCGCGGGATTGGAAAATTACCCGTCGTCGCCTAATTTCATCGCAAAAAACAATTTCGTTGCAAATTTCGTCGCAAACATTAATTTGCAACGCCATTTATGCCCGTCGCAACAACACTGTTTTTTTGTAGTGTAATCACCCCCATTTTACACATCGTAGATTTGCCACTGATTATTAGTTATTGAAATGGTTGTACAACAGCCGACCAATTTTTTCATTAGTTTTTCTGCTTATTGAAATAGTTTATGTATTTCCTTATATATGTTTATTAGAGCTGACCGTTTGCGGGCTTGGATTGGATATGGGCCGGGCCTAACCTATCAAAAAGTGTCCAACGAGCCTTTATTTTATGCACGTGCCCGCTATGGCGGGCCTACTATAACTGCCCATACCCGCCCTATATACCTTAACGGGCCAACCCGCGGGCTTGCAGGCTTTTATTGAAATTAATTATCGAAAAAGCAAACCAACAAGAAGGTAGAAAAAATATCATGATTACCAATTTTTGCAAAATAAAACTAATAACTTAAGAGTTAAGATCATGTTCATAGCTTTCAAAATTGTAACTAAACATTATATTTGTTTCATATAAAGTCTCAAAACACTTCAAAATATCATTGGAGGAAGGCACGTCTTTATATGTCATCCATGTCTTGTTCTTCATCCTCGATATGAAACTCGTGAGAATCACGAGACATTATACATATATATAATAGAAGATATTAATAACTACTTAACTGATATAACAAAGTAGTAGAAAAAAACATATTTTGTGAGAAAATTATTAATTTAATGGTAGGATAAAAATAAGTAAAAAAATTTACTTAACGATAACCATTTAGCTCGTAACCAATTTTCATAACACACATACTATTTTCAATACAATATTTTTTAGTTTTAATTTTTAATTTTTAATTTTTTTTGTTAGGTTAAATAAAAATGATAGTTTACAACTTTTGTAGCGGGCCTAGCGGGTTGTCCGTGGACAATTTTATTTAGTCCAAGCCCGTCCATTAATTTTAGCGGGCCTAATTTTCTTGCCCGTACCCACTTATTTTAAATTTTTTTGTGACCAAACCCGCTAGCAAAGTGGGGCGAACGGGGCGGGCCGAACGGGTTGGCCCGCATTTGGTCAGCTCTAATGTTTATGTATATACATCTTTAAGTAAATTAAAAAAAATATGTTTTTAGCAAACTTTCGAACTTTTGATAGATATGTGTTCTAACAGACAGGTAATAAAACATTTACCAATTATGAAATAATATATAAAATGCTCACACTTATTATGAAAATAATAAAAACAATTTAATTAAACAATCCTTTTGAACACGATAAACATAAATAAAAGGATTGTAAAAAATGCATAAAAGGTAAAGAAACGCACAAAGTGTTTTTTTACTAACATGTTTTCAACGAGATACCGCTTCTATCGATCATGCTTTTCCGCTATAAATTAATGTTAAAGGCAACTATATTAGCAAAACTTTTACGTAGTATATAGAAGCATAGGAGTTGAATATATAATTTAATTTCGGTTACAAACTAAACTAAACTTCTAATATGAAGTTAAATTCTTTTATCTTAATGGTTAACAATGACTTAATATTCATTGATTAAGTCTAAATATTACCGATGAGCACGATATAATAGTCATATATCATTAAACATTTCAAAAATAAATTAATTCATTATATCTTTATGATAAACTATATTGATTTAAAGTTTTATATTAGGCCCGTGAATTTCACGGGTTAAAAGCTAGTTTTATTTGATCTTATTGCCTCAAACTTTTTTTTTTAGTTTTATTGTGATTTTTTAGAGTTTAATGTCTAAATAAATAAACTCATTATACAAAAAAAAACTCATAATTTCTAAAATAAAACTAAAAAACTTTACTATAATGCTCAAAAACTATAAAATTGGAGGTAATACATCGGATGTACCATCTTCTTTCTGCGCTAAACCGAGAAAAGGATCATACATCGGATGTAGTACCTCTAACGTTTTATTTTTGAGCATATATGTATATTTTTAATCTTATTGCCTCAAACTTTATTTTTTTTTGTTTTATTGTGATTTTTTAGAGTTTAATGTTTAAATAAATAAACTCGGACATTTTATAAAAAAATCAAAATTTCTAAAATAAAACTCAAAACTTTACTATAATGCTCAAAAACTATAAAATTGGAGGTAATACATTGGATGTACCATCCTCTAACTGCGTTAAACCTATGTACTTGTTCATATTGCTTTTGACGCAGTAGGACGACAATACATTCGATCTACTACCACAATTTTATACTTTTTTAGCATTTATAATAATGTTTTTGAGTTTTGTTTTAAAAATTATGAGTATTGATATAAAGTTTTTGAGTTAAGTTATTAAAACATTAAGCTCAAAAATTTACAATAAAACTCAAAAACATTACATATAAACTTAGTTATATTTTAATTTTAATGAAAAAAAATAAAAATCTAACTTATAAATTTTTATAAGCTAAGAAAAATACACATATGCTTAAAAACAAATAAAGTTTGACGTAATAACCTCAAAAAAACTCATACGCTCAAAAGTAAATAAAGTTTAAGATAATAAGCTCAAAAAAATATTTATATGCTCAAAAAATATTCATAAGCTCAAAAAAAAACATTCATATGGTCAAACAAATATACATATATGCTCAAAAACTAAGAAAAGTGTGAGGTAGTACCTCTGATTTATGTTCCTATTTCTCCTTTTGACGGTGAAAGTATAATATACGAATTTTCTTGGCAAAATGACAAGTTATTCACTTTTTTTTTTTGGCGATAAAAACGTAGCTTATTATTAGAAATAAATCAAATCAAGTTCCGCTACATTGAGAACGGATTCAGGAAAATCGGAAACAGAAAACCATTCCTCGCCCACACTCGTACATAGCCTCGCGCAAAGATGAGCCACCATATTCCCCTCCCGCTTCACGTGAGAGACTCCGTCACAGCCCCCAGTTCGAATCAGTTCCCTAACTTCCTGGATGCAGAGCCCTAGAGGACTTCGTGAATTCTCTTCTTTTCGACATTGCTGCACGACACTAAGCGCATCCGTTTCCATACAGTAGTTTGTCATCCCCACCCTTTGCGCTATTTCCAAGCCGAATAGCAGGGCTTTCGCTTCCGCCGTCTCCACCGACCATCTAGCTCTAACACGACAACTTGCTACCATCGTTACAGTCCCCTGCTCATCCCTTCCTACTGCTCCTAGTCCCACCGAGAAGTCCGTCATCATAGCCGCATCTGTATTAATTTTTATGACTCCCTCACTTGGCCGCACCCAAACATCTGCACTGCTCCTGTGAGTTCCAGCGCCCCCCATAAACTGGTTATTCCCTTGATAGTCCATGACCATTCTCACAAACCCCATCAACACTACTGTGGGATTGCAGGGATTCTCATCAAAAAGTCGAGAGTTTCGGATAGTCCATAAAGCCCAAGTAACAGCGAGGAAACGCCCTTTGTCCACTTCATTGAGCTGCTGCAGAGCCCATAAAATGCAGTCAGAAAAAGATTTGCGTGGAGCAGTATTCACGACATCCGCAAAACCATTATCCACCCAATGTTCAGCAGTCCAGGGGCAATCAAACAACGCATGGGTAACCGATTCGTCCTCCGTTTCGCACCTGTTACACCGTGCCGTGGGACTACAATGCCTATTAAAGAAGGTCAAGTTAACAGCTAGCATTCCCGTACATCCGCGCCAAATGAAATAGGTTAGCTTTGGTGGAACCCGTTGTCCCCATATCGTTTTCCAATTGGTGTTTCCACTGCCCGTATCTCCCAGCTCTGTCATTCCTCTATTCAATCCCATACCCAGCCAGTAACCAGACCGTACCGTGTATTCACCACTGCGATCAGGCCACCAATACAACTCATCCTCCGGCATCTGCTTACTCAAAGGAATCTCGTAAACGAGATTAATATCATTTGCATTCAGAACTGAGGAGAGCACCTCGTCCCTCCACAATCCCCTCTCTGCGTCAATCAACTCCGCAACCCGCATCTCTGGATTTGCCTCCAAATTAATGGCTGGTACCGTCCCGCCTCTCTCCCCAGGCAGCCACACATCCTCCCAAACCTTAATTTGTTTGCCATTTCCTACTCTCCACTTTATGCCATCGAGAATCAGAGATTTCGACCCCCATAGACTGCGCCACACAAAACTAGGATTGTGTCCTCTTCGAGCCTCCAGAATGGTGTCATGCTTGAAATACCGAGCTTTCAGCACTCTGCCCACCAACGAATTTGGGTTAGTCATCAATCTTCACACCTGTTTTGCTAAAAGAGCCTGGTTAAAAACTTTAAGGTCTCTGAAACCCATGCCCCCCATAGCTTTCGGTGTGCATAATCGCTCCCATCTCCACCAATGAATTCGACGTTTGCTCTCCGTTGTCCCCCACCAGAATCTGGCCATAACAGCGTGTAATTCCTCTAAAATTCCAGTCGGAATTGCAAACATGCTAATCATATAAGTTGGCAATGCTTGGGCCACCGCTTTAATGAGAACTTCCTTACCCGGTTTAGATAGCATTTTCTCCTTCCAACCTTGCTTTTTTTTCCACATTCTTTCCTTAAGGCTCGCAAAAATAGTCCTCTTTGATCTACCTATAATAGTAGGAATTCCCAGATACTTTTCATGCCGTTCCACCTCACGGACTCCTAAAGCTTCCACCAACTCTGTTTTCACCGAGGCTAGGACCTTTTTGCTAAAGACTACTTCCGATTTCGAATAATTAATTTGTTGTCCTGATGCTCTTTCATAGCTACTGATAATTTCAGCAATCGTAGAGCATTCTCTCATGTTAGCTCTTGCAAAAAGGATACTATCATCCGCGAAAAAAAGGTGTGAAATCCTCGGTGCCCCTCGACAAACACGCGCCCCATGAATTTTTCCTTTGTCCACCGCGTCCTTTATGAGATGGGAGAAGCCGTCATCACAAAGAAGGAAAAGGTAAGGCGAAATCGGGTCCCCTTGTCGCAGGCCTCTGCTCGGCCTCACCACCCCTGACGGTTTCCCATTAATAAGGAACGAGAGAGAGACCGTTGTTACACAATTCATCACTCTATTGCGCCACATGGATGAGAACCCCATTCTCCTCATAATCTCATCCATAAAAACCCATTCCACTCTGTCGTACGCCTTACTCATATCAAGTTTCAGCGCTATATTTCCGTGCTTGCCCTCCCCTCCTCGCTTCATGGCATGAAAAGTCTCAAAAGCAATGATCGCATTATCAGTGATGAGTCTCCCGGGTGTGAAAGCACTTTGATTTTCTGTAATGACACCGTTCAGAAGGGGTTTGAGACGATTAGCAAGAACCTTCGAGATAAGCTTGTAGACCACATTACATAAACTGATAGGGCGATACTCCGTAATTTCTTTTGGCTCACTACATTTCGGGATAAGAACCACATTGGTCTTATTTATGCTACTGATGTCTTCCCTGCCTTCCCACCATCCTCTAACATAGGCACATATGTCAGTCCCGACGACATCCCAATATGTTTGGTAGACCAAGGCATGCATTCCGTCCGGGCCCGGTGCCTTATTCGGATGCATATTGAATAAAGTCGTCTTCACCTCCTCATCAGCAACTGGTCTATCAAGAGTAATGTTCATATCTGCTGAAACAACCTCTGGAATGCATTCTAGCACCTTTTCAAAATTTGATGGGCTACTGGAACAGAAGAGCTTCTGGAAATACACCTCGACCACTTTCGAAATCTCGTTCTCGTTTGTACACCATTTACCATGCTCATCCTCAATACCCGCGATGGTATTTCGTTTTTTACGTTGCTTGGCTTTATAGTGGAAGTAGCTAGTATTTTTGTCCCCGTCCCGAAGTTCAGACATCCGAGCTCGAGTGTACCAGTAGGTTTCCTCATGTCTCCTCAGTTCATCCAATTCTCGCACAATCTCCTTACATCGAGTCAGCATATACCCCGATGGTTCTTGACGTTGCCAATACCCCAAGTCAGCCTCCCTGTCTCTAATTCTCTTCTTAATATCCCCGAAACGATGTTTAGCCCATTCCGACAATTTAGTAGCGCAGGCTTGTGTTGGAAATCGAGGTAGTCTTACTAACTAATTTCGTGTTATTAGACTTGCTAATATACTTATTAATCTCATATTAATATTGTTTAAACGATTTAATCTTATGCATGCAAAATAAAAGCGGAAATAATGAGAATCGTATTCTTACAACCGGTCCAAAATATGCTAAGGACGATCCTCCAAGAGCAACCGAGTAGCTTGCCTCCAATGAGTGCGCACCAAGACTTACCCCTTAAATCGAACCAAAACCGAACCCGAGCTAGGAGACGGATTTAGGTCAAAACCGTATACTAATACTAATGGTAGTATTATAGATAATATTATGAAGATAATATTATTGAGGTTGTAGTAAACTTTCTCACACTAGAAAGATGCTAGGTTTTCATTAGTCTTAGAATATGTGTGTTACTACATATTTATAGAATGGGATGGTTGGGGTTGGGTTTAGCCGTGAGACACAAGGTCTAGGGTAGTGAAAGAGTCAATTTGTGTCTTGCACATGACCTTAGGTATTAAGGCTATTTACTCAATATGTTTTAGGGTATTAATTTCATATTTCAACCCATAAAACATTATCACCAAAACCGGCACCTATAAACGTAAAATGCACTTTCATTTTACGTTTTATAATTTGTACAATTACGTAACATCTTATGTGACATGACAATTGTATTAATTTGAAATATAAATTTATCATGTAAATAATATTTCTAAATTAATTAAATCACTTTTAACAAATTATTGAGTGATTCGAAATCACTGTCCCAACATATGGTTATCGTAATAATCGTCGATACGATATATTAACAACGTTTGTCATAACCATGAACCATTCATTATACTAATTTCGATATTTCATAAATACCGATTACCATTTGACAATTGACACATTTCAATTTCAAATATAAATCTTACTTTAAGATTCAACCTCTAATTTCTCAATATACGGTTTTAAGAATATCGATCAATCTGTATCCTATACAATTAATCAATACACGTTTAAGGGGTCAGTCCTAAAGGTGTGACCTAAAGGGATCAACTGACCACCACCGTCATACGACAGTAATGTTAAACTCTAGTCAGCCAATCATTACCGATTAATGTTGGTCAGTTGACTATATCAATATTGGATCATCCCTTGCATATTCAATTCATAAGTTTTATGACAATGATATTTTATCATTGTCGTGATCGCACTATTGTTGAGGACACATTTCCCAACAGCTTGCACTTTTTCAGTCACCCCTCCCCCAAATTCCCCTTCCCAAGCTTCTTGTATAACCCCTTTAAACTGATCATCGGATGTCCATAATAGTTCAAATTTGAAACCCCGGCGTCCTCTGTGTCTGTAATGCCCATTATCAGTTCTGATAATAAGTGCGGCATGATCGGAGGAATAAATTGGAAGATTTAACACACTCGCCATTGGGAAAAGGGACCTCCACTCCGTAGAAGCAACAGCTCTGTCAAGCCTCTCCCTAATCATCGTATCCACCGTAAGACCCCGCTGCCATGTAAAGGGATTGCCATGGTACCCAAGATCAGACAAAACACAATCATCCAATGCTTCTTTAAAAGCATCCATCCTGCATTCTCTCCTCATAGCCCCCCCTTCCTTCTCACTACTTCGGAGGATCTCGTTAAAGTCACCGAAAAAAATCACCGGAATACTACATCTCCCACACAACTCCCTCATCAGCCTCCAAGTTTTGTATTTATTACCCGCTTTCGGCCATCCGTACAACCCTACCACACGCCAAATAGGAGCATTGTTATTATCAGTAACCTCCATCATCACATGATTATTACTATAGGAAATAAGATGAGCATTGACGTCCCTCCACCACATACCCAGACCCCCTGACCTTCCTACACTACTGATACACATACCAGTAGTATAGCCACACCTATTCCGAATAATTTCCAAGTCTCTCGCGCATAACTTTGTTTCCATTACGAAAACAAAATTTGGGCTCTCCCTCCAGCACCAATCCCGAAGGGAGCTAACCGTCAAGGGATTGCCCAACCCTTGACAGTTCCAGCTGAACATTTTCATTGTTGTTCGCGGTGCTGGTCTATGCCAGTCACCGCTACTATCATTTGGTTCTCGTGCTCACCCCTGCCCTCACACATGCGCTTTGCTTCCCCTTGGTCTGTTTCCATATCGTCCTCCCCCAACATTACCCCTTTGCGTTTACAGCCTCTCCCTCCCCAAGAATTTTTCATCACCTCCCCACTACTACACGGCATTCCTTTAGTTTTTTTGACTTTGATAAACCTCCTTTCACCCATTGGCCCATTATCCCCTGTCCTCTCCTCAACTTGATCATCAGATTGTAGCACACGATTAACGAAAGTACAGGACTCATCACTCCTCGCCTCCTCCTGCCCCACGCCTTGATCATTTGTCTTGCTATTACTCCCTGCCTCATATGCTCCTGCCTCCCCTTCATTGGTCCCAGCTCCTTGCACCTCCTTATTGGCTTTTTCCGACGATATCGACACTCCCCTAAGCATTTCAACCATCCGACACAGCTCCTTCTCTTCCTCTCCACGCTTCTCCTCCGACTCGAAATCGAGTTTTCTCCCACACCTTGCCTCCTTCATGTCGCCTCTCTCCACTTTGTGAATCACTCTCCATGGTGAAGCTTTAAGATCTTCCCCAAACCTTCGCCCCGCCCCAACAGGCCCACTTCTCTCCCCACAGTCCTTCTCCCCATGTCCCATCCGTCCACAAACGTAACAGAAAAGGGGTAAGTTCTCATAGCTGATTCTAACCCTCCATTGTTTGCCCCCCTTCATTTTCATCATGATAAAATTCGTGAGGGTTTTACGCACATCCAGAATAACACGAAGTCACATCGATCTATTTATCGATGGATTAACTGAATTGTCTATTTCCACAAACGTACCCAACGCATTCCCGATATTCACCGCATTCTCAATATTCTGTCTTCCAATAATAGGCAAGTCATAAACCCTAACCCACATGGGTGAGAAAAAGAGAGGTACCTCGGTAGGGATTGACTCCCCTTGGAGATCGGCGATGACCAGAACATGATTTTCGAAATGCCATGGTTGATCAGCCAGAACCCGCTTCTTGTCAGCCTCCTCCTTAAAAGCGAACGTGAAGATCTTTTTCTGCCTATCTATCACTTCGCCCACCACCTCCGCCTTTGGTTTCCAAGCATTTATCATAGTATCGATCAGAGCCCTTAGATTTACCTTCCTTTCCGTCCACAGCCTGCCTACGACACACTTACGTGAATCCTCCTCGTGCTCCCCATCGCCGGCAACCCAGTCCACCTCCACTACCCTACCCTCTTCCTCCTCATCCCCCCGTGCCTCATATGGTATATTCAGGTTCAATTGTGCCACATCCTCCGGTAATGACATGGTGAAAACGAGCGCTAAAGCAAACCGAGTGACACAACGACAAAAAAACCCCCTCCAAAACCCTAAAATTAAAGAGCAAAGATTGTAAAATAATGAAAAGAACGGAAAAACATGCAAAAAGCACGAACAGAAACCTAGGAAAACCTAGGGGCTCACACCCTCCCAAGAGAAAACCCTAGAGGGAACTTAGTAAAACTTCATTTTTAGTTGGCTTTGATTTTATACAAATTTAGGAATGATCAATGATAGAAGGATGAACATGGAAAGAATTGAACGGGAAATGGCAAAATAGGAAAATATAAAGTAGAAGAAGAGTGTAGGGGAAACACTAGATATTACTGAAATTCAGCAACACCCTATTAATGAAAAAGGAGAATTGAAACAAAAAAATCTAATTTCGTATTTGTGCCAAATTGCTCGAGGATAAAAATGTAATTTATTAGTATTTGTTTATGAAGGCGAAATCTAATTGCAAATAGAAAAGTTTATTTTGAGATTTTGAGATTTTGAGTTAAATTTAAGAAAATGATTAATAGTCTGGATTATTTATATAAAATAATCCTAAAATAAAAGAGGTATGATGGTCATTTACATTTTTAAAAGAGTAAAATCCGTACATAAATGGACACTACACTTTTTTAAAATTAATAGAAATTTTTCAAAAGCAAAACATTCATAATTTTGCCAAAAATAATTAAAAAAAATGAATTTAATGATTCTACTTTCAAAAAAGTAAAAAACACCCTTCAAAAAAATAAAGCGTGAAAACAAAAATAATTTTTTTAAGGATTGAGGTCATTTAACAACCGGGAACCAAACCCTTCTAAGTTGATTAAGCTGACAATAATATAAAGGTTAACATTATCAGCGAGATTCACCAAAGTTTTAAGACTCTACCACATCAGCTTTTAAGTAATTTTTATTATTATTTTATTATTCAAACCCACTTTAGATTCATTTAAAACTTTATACATTATCCCTCAGACTCACCTCATACTCTACTTTTCCACCGCATTTTTCTTATGGATTTTAGATAAAAAGTAAAATAATAATATTTTAAGACATGCTAACTATTTATTGATTGTCATTTATAAAAAGGCGGGGTCAAGACTTCTTTAGTCTTTTGAGTCTTGGATTTCCAAGACTCTACTTAACACTTTATATTAAGATTTGAGTAGATTATTGAGAATTTTAGGTGAGTTTTATCTCAAGACTCGTGTGAGTCTTATCTCAAGACTCACCAATAATCTTACCCTAGCTCTATGAGTATTTATTAATCACAAATTGTTAATTGTAAAAGACAAAATTCGTCACACCCTAGAAGACAAGTAAGGGGATTGGGAAGGGTGGAGTTTAATGGACAAAAAAAAAGAATACTTCCTCCGTTCAAATCCAAAGTGTATATATATGTTTTTTGCACAAATATTAAGAAAGATGTTAAAAAGATATTAAAAGTACAATTGGAAGTGTGTAAGATGTTTTTTTATTAATTTAAATGTGTGATGGTTGATTAAAGGTGGATCACATCTAATGACATTTTGTGTAAGTAATTGGTGTTCACAAGGATAATTTAGTAATTTTCTTGACTCTATTAGGAAAGTGGTAGTTTGGATATGAATGAATTAAAATGGAATATGTGTAGGTTTGATTTGAATGGATGAAGTATGACATATGTACAATGCGGACTTGAATAAAAGAAGTACTTCTCCCTTCAACTCCACTCTAGCATGTTATTTTTTCACGCTTATCAACGCGTATTTTACGTGTTAAATATTGTTAGCTACGTATTTGCAAAAATTATAAAAATGATAAAAAATCGAGATTGAGTGATCAGTTTGAATATTGACAACATCAATAATGGTATATCCGTGTGACACGTATATGCGTCACAAGCTTGCGACGGGTTAACTACACCCACTTGTTGAGATAAGATAAGACAAAAATAAGGGTGCATAAAAAATCACAATTATTTTGTTTTTATCCCCAAATGAGTATTATTTGACCCATCATAAGTTTGCGACGGATATTACCGTCGCAAAATAAGAATTTGTGTATATATTATATGGGTGGGATGATAAATAGATGAAGTCAAATATACTGTGCAATGTGGATAACAATTTTGAACTGTAATCGATCTATACAATCTTATCTATATAAATACTGAATCCTTTATCAAGTCATGGTTGCGCCACGTCATTCATCCAAGCTTTAATATTATTATTTTTTAATTCACTCAGGTGGGTCCCGCATAATATTTGATGATTTTCCTGCACCCTAACCGCCCAATATTCTACGTATTACAAATAAATGCCTAAAATCGTAGATTCAGAAACATTACGAACATTTTTATATAAATCATGAATTTAAATAATTAGAAATACACATTATCTGCGTGATAATTAGACCACAATTTATTTAAATAATTAGAATCTTATGATTAATAACAATTTACAACAATAAAAACCGAACATACAAAATTTTAAACAAGATTAAAATAACGTAATATTAATATACAACCAGGAAAAATGTACAAATTCAAATATTCTATTTTAAGTGTTGTTTTGTTATCACGATTTGTGGTGTTCTCCTATTTAAAGGTAAATATACTTACATTCTTTATAACTCAATGTCATCTTTCTTTCATTATTATTTAAAAGAAAACTTAAATAAATAAATATAAGGTTAATATTACATTTGAATCAAATTCCACCATTTTGTCCATTATTAATACTCAATGTTTTTTTGTAGGGATGGTTCATGAGATAAACAAGACTATACGACGAAGGAACTAGAATTGCTTAAACAAATTCTCCATCCACTTCACTCAATACTATATCCTAGCAAAAAAAAATTAGTATTTCATGAACTTTCAAATGTATGTTTTATTTGGAATTTATTGTTTTTTTATAAATCATTTTCCTTTATCGTAGAATAAAATTGGAGTTGCGACATGACATATTTAATTCATAAAATTTAATTAAAAGGGTTTTAATGTGACATGCAAATTTTAATGTGACATAACAAATTTTAATGTGCCATGACATATTTAATTGTAACGTGACATGGAAAACTTATGTGACATAGATTAACAATTTATAATTACATGACATTGATCTAAATTATTTATCTATAAATTAATTTAATTCACTTATTTATTATATTAATGGATATTATTATTATTATTAAATATATATTTTTTTCCATAATTTCTATAACTCTTACAAATTTATATCAAAATTTCATAATTTATAATGTTATTTTAATTGAAATTCTGTGTAATAAAACATGTTAAACAATTTCATAATTAATAATTAAAATTAACATTTTAATTGAATATTTTGTAGTAAAACATGTTAATAATTAATTAAAACTTTTCATATTACTTAACCCCCACCATCTTTATTGACATTTTTCCTATCTAATTAAATAATATTAATTAGAGTAAAACTCTTCATAATACTTAACGACCACCAAATTAAATTAATTAAAAGTTTTTCCTATTTAATTAGCTTTTTTTTAATATAATTAATATGCTAATAAATTGATTAGTATTTTTCTATCTATATTTATATACTATATAATTAAAAGGCAACTTAACAACATTTAATTTTTTGCCACATAGGATTGTCATAATTAAATTCTATTAATTTATATTGGTTAATATTAAAATTATTTTAGAGCTATTTCTTAAAAGTCTTTATAAGGTTTACTAGCATTTTTTGGTGGAAATCATAAGATCCTCATTCAAATTATAAAAATAAATTACGAATTTACTCTCATCATTTAAATCTTACAATTTCTCCATCTAATTCTTCATTAAGCATAAATATAGTAGCTAAAAAGTCCTATATGTAGTAATACAATGTAACACCCCCATTTGTTTAAGGGCCTGAACTAGGACTCCTAAGATAAATAGAGATGTTACCATCTCGGTTTCCCGAGGCAGTAGATGCAAAGGAAGATAAACAGTACTTTAAATTAAATTTAAACTCCAAACATGTTCTTTCATAACCAAAAATATAAAACTGTTCTAATACAAATGAAAGTACAACTCATCAACTACTATCAAGTGAGCTAGACTCTAGGCAGGTCCGGGTCCATGCTTCTCCCTTCCCTAAGCTCCCATAGTCTTTATACCCGTCAATCTGCTCCCCAATAATTTGGTTCATCACAGGTGATCACGAATACACAGGGTCAACCACGAGGTTGAGTAGAGAAAACTGTAAACAAACGCATTACTATAAATAGAAAGTTGAACTTCTCCACTCCGATTCACAGACCCTTTTTCTCCGCACCAATCACAGACCCTTTATCTCCGCACCAAACACAGACCCTTTATCTCCGCACCAAACACAGACCCTTTATCTCCGCACCATATCGTATCACAGAATTATATATCACAATATACCAATCATATAACAATACAGATGAACATAGTTAATATCAACCAATAAACAGATTACACATCTCATATAAGTAGTATTCCCCTACCTCGAACTGCAGAAGAAATGATAACTGCGCGACTGCTTCTAAAAATGCTCCACACGGAAACTTCCACCTAGATAAGTATTACTTTAATTAATACTTTCCTAATTCTCGTATAACATGCACACATTCTATTTATAGGCACTTCCTATATTTAGAAAGCTTCCCAACAACCGAGTTACCCAAAATAGCAACTTTCTAAATATAGTAGCTTCTATAAATAGTAACTCCTAAACAATAAACAAACACTTGGGTTTTGAAATTCAAATCTAGATTTTTTTACCATTAATAAAATACTACACCATAAATACTAATTATATTTGCCACAAATAACATTCATTTAAAACCAAATAATAATAATAATAATAATAATAATAATAATAATAATAATAATAATAATAATAATAATAATAATAATAATAATAATAATAATAATAATAATAATAATAATAAGTATTATTACTAAGCAACAAACAACACACGAACAGCCCACAACATACTAGCCCGACTCACCACCAAACCGAACCCCCTAACACCACCGTTACCCTACCACAACCACCAACCAACACTGACCCGCGTGCCCAGTACCTCCAGCAACCCCGACGACCATTGGCAACCAGGTCGCCGGCCACCGGCGAGGTGAACCATCACCACAAACTCGCCTGAAACCACTCTCCACCACGCGACAACCCTTCAATTACAGCCCTGCCGACAGACCACCAGACCAAACCACCACCTACGACTGACTCCTACACGCTCCCTGGACAACAGACACCTAGCCACGGTGGCACCACCGCGTCGACCTCCCCCGAGTCAACGGTGGTACCACCCCCAAAACCACCCTGATACATGCCAATAAATAACCCAACACGAACAGGGAACTCGAATCCCTCTGCTGACACCCCTTCTGCCGTCTGGAAACCACCGTGCCTACCACCAACACAAGCCCTGGACTCCTATCCGACACCCCGACCCATAACTGGTACCAATCAGGTACGAACCCAGACTCAACACGAACACCAACTTACCCAGACACGACAACAGGAAAAGAAAACGAACCCAGAAAACGTGCGCAGACCTTTAAACAACCACCCTTGCCACCGCCTTTACCACCAACGACCACCACCGACTAAGACAAAAATAAACATTATATGACATACTATTAAAATCATACAATACGAGTAAGAATTAGAGACTTAACACAGATTACTTAAGTGACGAAAACTATAACATAACACTGAGATTAGCAACGAGTGTGGCATACCGGTTTTCTTGGTCAATTCAAACCACCGTCCACTAAAGTATGACCACCGTGAGAGGCTTCCCCTTCTTCCCTGACGCGACGGCTACGTTTTCGTGTTTTGAGATCTGAGTTTGTGTGTGTAGGGTTAGGGTAAATTCCAGCCTAAATAAGGCGACAGGAACACTGTGTATCTGCGTTTCACTATGTTCCTGCTCGTGGGCTGACCTTTACACACAAATCGAGGCCCACGGCCGTGCTATCCTAGATCCTAGGTTCGAACCCCAACAGCAACACTCTACCACAATTACACTAAGGTAGCCAAGTCCCCAATTCGAGTCTCTCCCAAGTCCAAAACAACTCGTATAAAACGGGTACGAGTAAGCTTATAAAACGAATGATTTAAAATAAAAAGAACTAAAATGCGAGGTATTACATACAAAGTCTAATAATTTGGATTATAAAGCCACTAATATCTATCTATTAATAATATAATTAAAAAGCAAACCAAACTATCTATTATCAACCATATATCATATTTTTAATTACATGAAATAATTTCTTAGACCACTTTCATGAACGCTGCTTTTATTTTTTCTCGCCTTAGTTTTGCTATTGCTAAGGGAGTGGGCGCCCAGCTAGTTTCGCGGGTGCCCACAAATTTCATGTAATTTTTGCTTTATTTTTAATAAAAGTTCCCGGGTTTATAATAATAATAATAATAATAATAATAATAATAATAATAATAATAATAATAATAATTAAACAAACCTTTTTACATACCATATCACATTTTCCATATATGTTTATATTAAACTTCATAATAATGGAAAAAATGATGCTCTAACGTCATGAATCTTGATCTATTTTATGCCATTATTAAATTTGATAATAATAATAAAAAAATATTTAATAGTTATAAAACACATCCTCAATTGTTTATATATTTTTGATAAAAGGCAAACTTGTAAGCAAAAAAGACATTTTTTTTATCTCTATCATTAGTAAAATTGTATGTGTCACTCATATTTCCTGCTATAATTCTATTCACATTTTTGTATAAGATTGTTTATTAGACGTAGTATTCGACATTAATGATCCAATTGTTGTTCAAGTTGCTGTTTTAAAATTCTTAGTTCCACAATTTATTGTTGTATTAGCTTCAATTATGTGGATCATGATATATTAGTTTTGTCATTCATAACACTTCTAATCGCGTGATTTATGTTATTTTCATAATTATTGTTGAAATTTTAATATCTAATTGGCTAGGGTGTTCTATTTTGGAATTTTTATTTGTTAATTTAGTATTGTATAATACTATTATATGAATACCTATATTATTAATTATTTCAGCTTATATGGATTTACTTTAATTTTGACGGGGTTAGTTTCTGATAAATTGTTGTACAAAATATTAATTGACTTTATCTACCTTCTAAAACTTGAAAACAGTAAATTGAGTTGATGGTAGTATATTATAATATCAAATCACTAAAGTATCACATTACAAACTTAATATCCCGTAAATTTGACGGTGACAAAACTAGTTTGAAAAAGTCTAAAAATGAATCGGGTATGAGTTGGTGCATTGGCATTTGATAATCATTGACTTGCTTTGTCGTTTCGTGTTGATTATACAGTAGTACAGTATAGTAGGACACTAGGACCCCAGTCCCACTGCGCATCTGGTGCTCCCATTTTGAAACAGCAGCTGTGCAGCTTATGAGATACCAAACAAAACAATAATGGTGGATAAGTTGGAGGAATCTCCGTCGCCTGACTTGGAGCACGGCCGAACTTCTGTCGACAACGATGACGATAGCGATAACAATGACGATGGTGATGACGAGTTCAATCCTTTTGATATTGTCAGAACCAAGAATGCTCCCATTGATCGTCTCCGACGCTGGAGAGTATGTTTTTTTTTTCTTTTTTTCATTTTTTGCTTTCTTTCGTTTCAAAGGTTTTTATACGGTTTCTCTAACGTGTTTCCTTGACAGTAATGCCACACATTAGCAACCTATGCTTGTCATTTTTACAATTATGGTAAAATAAAAACTTTGAGTTAAAAAGAATGGAGAATAGTGATGAAGATTGAAGGGAGTATGTAGTAATTAGTTGGGGAAATATGGAATGTTTGCTATTTTTTCTTACTAAATTTGAAAAGTAGATAATTAATTTAGGATAAAAGTTAATTTTTGCTTTTTACTTTTTTGGTCTCACGAAGAATCGAGGAGGTAAACAAATGATTGAGACGGAGCGAGTATCATTTGGTGATTCCACTGTAGAGTATTCCACCAGTTAAATTGGCCGTTTAGATGAACAATTGATAACAATGCAAGTTTGTGTGATCAGTTTGGACATAGCTTTTGTACTCAGTATCATTGGATGATTTGGTTTATCATCCTCCTCAATTCCTCATAGTTGCCTGATTCTGAAATTTAGATATGGGGTTATTTTCGCTGAATAATGTGGATTGTGATGCTTGATTATGGCCAATATTTTTAGCTGATTGTATATCTTCAACTCTAGCAATCAGCACTTGTATTGAATGGTAGCCGAAGATTCCGTTATACTTTGGACTTGAATAGAGAAGAAGAGAAGAGGCAAGTGTTAGCGAAAATCAGAACACACGCTCAAGTCATACGAGTATGTTTTTCAACTTAATCATCACTCTGCTTACTTTTCTTTTATATGCAGGCACATTGCAGCTGTTCTTTGTTAAAATGTGTCAGGGCCATTTTTAATCATTTTTCATTTTGTGCTCATTGCTATTTTAGGCAGCAACTCTTTTTAAACAGGCTGGACGTCATGCACCATTGGCAGAACAGATAGTTTCGACTACGGAGGCCAAAAGTGATGAGGAAATAGCTCGCAGATTCAGATATAACTGTAAGCAAAATCGCATTCTGGTCTTTAAATCGCTGGCCTCTGCTCAATTATTGAATGGAAGGAGCAACTTGCTGCTATCTGTGTCTAGGTAAATATCTATCTGATCGTTTGTATGGAGTTGAAAAAGAGCAACTTGCTGCTATCTCAAGGGAAGCTAATTTCTGTGCTCTAGAGGAATTGGGTGGGGTAAGTCTATACTAATAGTCACTTCTGAAAATTATCAATAGTTTTTGGGATAATGATCATACTTTGTCATTTTTAACACGCTGGAGAATAGAATGTTTCCTCTTCTGCTAGCTCAACCTTAGGGGATTTTGAAATACAGCCGATGCAACCCTCTAAGGGGGTGGGGTGTACCAACAAATACAGCTATCAGAAGATTGTATTTGCCGCAGTCAAATATATAGCTAAGCTTGCCTAGGCCTCAGTAAGCACACTGCTGCACCAAGGGTGATGAAGAAATGACGATTTTCTGATGACACTGATCAGTGAACTATGATGCAATTGATTTATGCCCCAGTTTGTCACTAAAGTAGCTTTTGCTAAATATCCTCTTGAATTGTCAGGATTAATCTCTACTTGTCTTTCAGGTAAAGGGATTAGCAGTAAAACTTAAAACAAATTTAGAAAAGGGAATCCAAAATGACGATGATCTGTTTCAAAGGAAATCCTTTTTTGGTCCAAACTCTTATCCTATGAAGAAACGGCAAAGCTTTTGGGTTAGTTTTGTTGTTAGGAAACAATTTCTTCAATGTTTTTGTTTAAAACATCTGAATGTATAAGAGATTCATCCTTGGTTTATTTTCTTTTCCAATAGAGGTTTCTTTGGGAGGCATGCCAAGATTGGACTCTATTGATATTAATAGTAGCTGCGGTGGCCTTGTTGGCTCTCGGCATCAAATCAGAGGTTAGTTAGGGTAGAGCTTCAAACTACATGCATCTTTGTCTTTAAAAGTGACGCTTTATTACGCAATATAGAGCTTTAACAAAGTTACCTTCCTGGATTATATCATCATATTTTTATCGTCCCTTGAGTAATTGTATGTTACCATTTTGCATAATTTTCCCTCTTATCTATCACAGGGGAGAAAACAAGGGTGGTATAATGGAGGAAGCATTCTGTTTGCTGCCATCATTGTTATTGTTGTTACAGGTATACTTTTCTCGTAAAAAGGATGGTAACTAAAATACTATTTGTAATATGGGTCGTTTGATAACACGGTCAGAAGTGAACCTGATTCTTAGTTTAATCTTGTTATTATATGTGCTCGTAGCTCCTTGATGCAGTGAGCTTACAGAAATGGAAAACAACTTTGTTCCATTGATGGAACGAAAAGTTCGTTTCACCCGACAAAACCATTTTACCTAACTGAGCAGTACGACTAGACGACTAGATATGATTACTATGAAACCTTATATCATAGGACTTGGATCACTATGCAGTTACTCTTGTTTGTTAGGGGTTTTATTTAGGGATTTAGCTGCTTTTAGCTATCTGCTATTATGTCATATTAAGCCATATTGTGGCCCTATTTGAGGATTTGGCATTTAACTATAAAAACTCAGGCCACTTGCAGAAGCAGAGAGTAAGCAGTCCCATATAAACAATATATCAGCACAGAAGAGTTGTTTTATATGCTTTTGGAAAATGAATTGTGAAATATTTTGTTTTCCGTCTTGCAGCTATCAGTGATTACGTACAATATCTTCAGTTTCAAAAGCTTAGCAAGGAGAAAAGGAACATACATGTTGAGGTATGTTTTAAGCTCCTGTTTTTTATTTGATTTTCTAGTTTAAGGAAGACTAGCAATACTTAATTACTCACTTTAAAAGCGAGTTCTTAAATAACTGTTTTACCATCTTCTTAAGGCCATGCAGAAGAAATTTTATCTGAAAGCAATCCGTTCAAGATCCACTCTCTTCATTGAACCAAATGGCAAACATTTTAGAATCCGAGTAACTTAACCTCCCAGTCATTTCTTAAATGACTTTCACAAACTAAATTTACTGGAAAATTGCTACGCTCAGTCATGTAGCTAAGTTGTAGTGATCTTTATGAACTGTTGCTATCTTTCCATAGAGGTGGACTCAAGTGTGGATTTTGGGAGTGTGTGTTGCTATTTTCTGATTTATCTTTTCTTTTTTAATATTAAATGTAATATTCCATTTTAATTCAAATGTTTGATATGATAGGCATTTGAATTGGGCATATGATGTAAAGTGAAAAGTTTCGGTATGGTTAGATGGTAAAGAGCCTCCAAGTTACAGTGGACATTGTCTTGTATGTATTTGCAGGTGGTCAGAGGTGGTAGAAGGAAAGAGATTTCAATATATGACATTGTTGTTGGTGATGTTATACCACTGAAAATTGGTGATAAGGTGAATCATTTTTTTTCCTGTTGACCTATATATTATTGGGTTCTCACTGTCTTGATTAGATTGAAAGTGTGGATTGTGTTTAGGTCTGTGCTGATGGAGTACTAATCTCTGGTCATTCTTTAGCAATTGACGAGTCATTCATTACTGGAGAGAGGAAGATTGTAAGCTGTTATGAGATTTTTCTTTCGGCAAATTTACTAACTACATTCTGACTTTTGTGTAACTGTTAATCTGGATTTTCCAGGTTACCAAGGATTCTAGATCACTCTTCTTAATGGCCGGTTGCAATGTAGCAGATGGCTATGGAACCATGCTGGTAGATCTTACCGTTTGTGCTTCGCAATTTTTTTATAATTTATTTTCATTGATTACAGAGATGAGGATAAAAAGTACAAACTTAGTAGTTGCCTAATTCTAGATCATGTTAACATTTAAAATTTGGTTTCTACTTTTTTTTAAAGGATTCTGAGTCTCTGGTGGTGTCAATTCGCTGAAAGGCAGTTTTCTATCTATCTAAAATTCAAATTTTTGTTTTCCAAGTTCATGTGCTCTGATCATAAGTATAAATGAGATGATGTTCTAACTTTGCTTGAATAGAAACTTGAAGTAAGAAGAAAAAAAATCGAAAGAATTCATATCATAGTGGTTAAAATACAGTCATTCAGCCATTCAGGTACTGAGTAGACTAAGGAGGCATTAGCTTAGCTCCCATGTTAGAATTGTACATAAAAGAGGAGGGAAAAACTAAGACGCTATCGTTTTTCTGAGAATTTTTTTTTCAGCAGGTCGTTGCACTAAATCTCTTATATCCGAGTCTGTAATCAAGATTTTGTTCCTGGGGATGGCTTCAGTAGTTATGTGTGCTTAGGAAGTACTTATGTTCCTTGGGCAGGCTTCAGTTGTTCCTGAGTCCGTAATAAAGCTTATGAGCAGATAACAATTTATGTGTTTAGTTTTGCGGAATCTTGACGTTCCCCTGGTTGGGGAATGGTACTACTATACAAATTCCACATTGTTTTCTTCTAGTTCCCTGGGCCTCTTTAATTCCAAGAAAGGAGTATTGTTGCACAACTTTTTATTTAAAAATTTGTTTGCGAAAACAGTGTGCATGAAGCGCACGCCCTTGTCTTGTGGCATGCAACTTTCGATGATGGTAAAGAGGTGGATGTTGGTTCTTATGAGAAAGTTGCTCATCATTCCCTGCTTGAGACTTTAGAGGGTGTTGGCTTTTCAATATGTGAACATCTCTCCCCTTCGATAAGTTGGATCAACCATATATTCCTTGTTTTAGTTACGGTGATGGAAATCAACCTCAATAAATGTCACTCTTCATTATGCTTCCTTACTCGTTTTGTGTAAGATTCTGAAAGTAAGAAGTTATAATTTTTATTGATGATGAAAGCTAAAGGATACATGGGTTTATATAGCTAGTTTACGAGATATTTATACTGTAAGTACACAATTAGAGGAGCAAATCAAGGGATATTATATGCATAATATACACAAAAAGGAATGGATTGAATAGGAGAACAATCAGTCCCTAATTCTTCTCCTTATGATTCTCAACACTGAAATGGGATTATAAGTGGCGGTTTCTTGTTTTATAATTTTTAGCAAAACATCGTGAACTGTAGCCTGTAGGATATACTGTTTCCTTACCACTTTTTTCCCTAGACAATTCTACTCTCAAGTCAGCAGTATTTTTTCTCAATCCCACAAAAAGGAGATTTCTTGTTTCACAACATTATCCCAGTGCCTCATATGGCTCCCGCAAATTGCGGGGTAGGGGTAGGGGGAGGGGGAGGGGGGTCGGATGTATGCAGCCTTACCCTGTGTTAGCAACACAAATAGGCTGTTTTCGAATGACCCAAGATGAAAATTAAAAGAAAGAAGCGCAGCCACTTTAGTGAGCCATTTTGATTTATTCCATTATAATCCATAATCAAAGAGTAATGAGTCTTTAGCTCTATTGGAAATATGGAAAGAAGGAGATTTCTTGTTTATAGCATAAAATTTAAGTGCAATAATTTTTTTTTTTTCAATTGCATTAAGGTCATTAGTGTGGGTATCGACACTGAGTGGGGTATGCTAATGGCAAGTATGTCAGAAGATCCTGGCGAAGAAACTCCTTTCCAGGTGAGTTATTTATAAGCTGTGTAGTTCTTTTTGGTTGTTCTTTGGGTTACGAGTTATTTTTTTCCAGGTTCGACTAAACGGCTTAGCAACGGTTATTGGTAAAGCTGGATTACAAGTGGCTTTCGTTGTCTTGATTGTTCTGCTTGCAAGGTAACTCGGTGTTAGTGTACTTTGGAAGTTTGGATTTTGAACACTGAAATAGTGATTTACATTGTAAATCTGATTACCCGTTTCAGGTACTTCACTGGTCACATGAGTGCTGTCGGAATGCCACACTTCAAGGCAGGAAGAACGAGTGCTAGTTATGCCATAGATGGAGTAATCAAGATTCTCACTGTTGTGGTGTGTCCAACTTCCAAATTGCCATTTGTTTTGTAAATGTGATATGTCTGGGCTTTTAGGCTTACAGCTTCTTTCTGATGCAGGTCACTATTGTGATTGTTGCTGTACCTGAAGGTCTTCCCTTGGCTATCACCTTAACGTATGAATGCTACCTGTTTACTTTTTTTTTTTCCACCGCTGAATTGGCCCTTAATGTAAAGATATGTTTCTGTGAACCTTTTTTATTTGGCTAAATTAGCTATGCAGTTACAGGATTAATATTTATGTCCATTGGCCTGTGTTGGAATACTAATAACATTCTGTACACTAAAAACTCAAGGATTGTATCACTCACTCAAAACCCAGCTAAAAATAGGATTTTTGGGCAACTTTTCATACGAACTATGCATTGTAGGCTTACTTTTATCACCTTGACAAATAGTTGTTTTTTTCCCAAGTAGTAGATTGATGTAGTGACAGTGGAAAATTGTAGAAAGATAGGGAAATCTGTAAAGTTAGAGAGACCTCATGCCAGTCCACTAGTTACATTTTCATTTTTAAACCAAAATTGAGCCCAAAAAAAACATTATGGCCTAATTTAGTACCTCTTAGTGGCTCTTACTAGATAAAACAGTTGTCTTTGGCGGGAATTTCCCTCGGCTTACACGTCCCTTTAATTTGGTTTCAGTTTCCTATTGCTGGTTTTCTGTTTCCCTGGCCGTCAATTCTAGGATTTTTGTTTTGAAAACCATTTGGCTCTCTAACTTTGTTAGCCCTCTTACCTTGCTATTCTACCAGTTACAGTGCTGCTCAGTTTTGCTGTATTTTGTATCTCCTCCCCCCCCCCCCACACCATCTCCCTATCAAAAAGGAAAATGTCTTATTTAATTTTTAATCTATTGACAGACTTGCTTGCTTAGCAAAAAGAATGTTGAGGGACAAGGCTTTGGTTTGTATCTCAGGCTCTAACAAGTTATTATTTCTTTCCATTCATGATTTATTTTTAAAGCAAGTCTTACTGCTCTACAGGTGAGGCGGCATTCGGCATGTGAAACTATGGGTTCTGCTACTACCATATGCTGTGATAAGACTGGAACTCTGACTCTAAATCAGGCAAGACTTGTTTAACTATTTATGAAGCTGTGATTGATTATAAGGGTAAAGTCGTATCACCTTGACCAGAGTAGTCTTATATTACTACTATTAACTGATAGCTGGCGGTAAGTAGTGCGTCAAATCCACAGGAAAAAGGTGAGTTTATTTATCTATTCTGTGAGTCGGTTAAAGGATTGTAAGTTTTAACCGAGTTTGATTGGTTTGGTTGGTAACGAACGAATAAAACAACAATTAGGGCACATAAGTTGGTGCAATGTCCAGTGTCAGACAGTCCATGGTTCAGCACACTGAAGCATTAGACTAAATTTGTTATGCTGCAAGTTATTGGATAGTAGTTCACATAAAAACTTTTGAAATTATTTATCATGCTCAAGAGTGATAAGTGCTTTTGGTATGGAAGGTTGTTTATAATGTTTAACTAAGTGTCTAAGAAGTAGATCTTGTCAATGTAGAAAAAAGGGTCTTCAACTTCCATCAATGGGCTGACTTTGTATGTACTGCCTCTCCATGCAATCTTCTCAAGTGAGAACCTTTTAAGATGTACATAAAGTAGATATTTATTGTTTTTTAGTGTTCCATCCTACATTTTTATCTTTTTTAAAGAGAAAATATAATGTGCAGATGACTGTTGTGGAGGCTTATGCAAGTGGGAAGAAACTTGATCCACCGAATAGCGGTTTATCATCATCTCCTGTGCTGTCCTATTTGCTAATTGAGGGCATTGCACAGAATACAACTGGCAGTGTGTCAGTGCCTGAGGTAACTAGCTCAAGTCGCAACAAAATTCATTGGCATGTTAATATCGAAATTTCATGGGATAACTGCTCTAATATATCCTGAGTATAAAACTTCTGTGGATGCTGATGTCTTATTGCGTCTTTCTTTGTTTTATCTTCTGTTTGTAAATGATAAAAAATATGGAGTGTCTCATGGTATGACCTGAGAAGAGTTGGTAGGTATGAATCCAGGTGACTACTACCTCAAAATGATATCAAGTCAAGATTCATGTAGAGGCTACAGGTCTGCGGTAGCATTCTTATTTGAGCGTTCCCACTTTCTGATTCCCCTTTGTTGAGGAAAAAAAAAACATTAGCAACTTTGTATCATTTTTGCTTGATGTGACTTACTTTGCTGCTGTGCCATTTCCTGATAGACAATGAGTTTATATTTTGCAGCATTTAGAAGTTAATAATAACAAAGGTTGTGCTGTCATGTCAGTACCTAAGAGGCTAAGAGAGATGTTTGGAATCTTGGATAGGAGAAACACCTTATATTTCCTTTCCGAAACCAAAAACACATAATGGGATAGAACTTAGAAGGATGACCGAGTGAAACTTCAGGCCTTAAACATTAACGTTTAGAAACATATCGAGCACTGAGTTAGGGAAATAAAAACCATAACATTTTGTTAAGCATACCAAGTGAAACATCCTGTTTCTCTCGACTATTATATTCAAGTTGACATGCAAGTAACATATATTTATGAAGCAATTGTTTGATTCTACCGGCAGAGCTATTGTTTGGGCCCTATTTTGTGCATTGGGCCAGGAAGGAGTGTTGTACTCAGGGTAGGACTGGTCCAGCTGGGGAAGTTAGATTGGGCCTCGGATGGTAGCAGCGAAGGTCCAGAGTAGGCGTATGGCGGTAAAGGCCTTATGGGCCGTGAGTAGGAAACGAGTGGCCTGCAGCCCAGAAAACATACTATATAAGATGGAAAGGTGAAGAAAGAAAGGCATCATATACAACACGTGAGAAAACTAGCAATAACCGCCATAGTCCCTTATATTAATAATAGTTGGACCTCAACTATCACCTTAAGGTTTTGGTTGGTAAACTCCCGCTCGTAAGTGCTCTTTCATGTAAGGGATTTACTAATTCATAGACTTCTTTCCATAAGTTTTCCATCATCTACCCCTTTGAAAAACAATTCTCTCTTTTCCTCCCTTTTCTTCTTCCTCTCAAATTTTAATCCAATTCTTCATAAAATTCATCAACTAGGCATTTAGATTTCATTTTAATTCAATAATAATTCCATTTTCAACTTTATAAGCATAACAGTTGAATGACAAAAATAATTAGGGTTAGTTTATAACGCAATAACATTAGTATAGATGTAAAGAATAATTGTTGAAGGCTTGGGTAACCCTGCTAATAGCAACCTGTAAGCATGAATGCTTGATGACGCTTAAATTAAAGACTGGTAGATATACCCCATATAAGGGAAGGCTGCTCTAGTCATTTTCTAATGGTTCTGTAACCTACAAATTCCAAATACACTTAGGGGGTGTTTGGTTGGGTGTGAACCAAACGACCCCTTAGTTTTTGTAAGAGTTGGGAATGGTGCACACAACTCACATTGGAATTGGATAATTGTGGGTAAATTCAAACTTTTATGTAGTACCAATTTATACCGATTTTTTTATTTTTAGAAGCGAAGTAGCGGGTTTGAGCGAGAGATGACGGTTGCGCATGGGACTCGATTGATGGGGGAGGGGTGGTGGTTGGGAGGCTGAGGAAGGATGTTGAAAGGGAGAAAACTAAAATTCAATAGAGAAGGGGTATTGACTGTTGAAATGGGAAGGGTATATAGGGAAATCATGTCCATGATTGAGTAAATCATGTACATGAAAGAGCAATACCCTTCGTAATCACCATAATTATTGTTAGTGATACTTTGGAAGGATACCGTCTCCTTCTCGCGGTCGTTTCCCATATTGGGTTTTCAACGTCACCAAACCTCTTGTGTTAATCTCCTATTTACGTACTTAACATACATAATCAACCATACAATCATCACGATCAAACAATCATTGAATTAGACCTCTTGGACCCTAACTTAACCCAATTCAGTCCCCTTTATTTGCCACCTTGTTGCTTCTTATCGACATAGGTGCCATGTTCGAGTAGGTTTGTTAATCAAATGATAAGGTGACATTTTTGTAGGGTGCACTTAAATTGCAGTTTTGCGTGTTTATTAGGCCCGTGTTTATTTGGAGTTTCGGACTTTGGGATTTTGCTGAAGTTGTGTTAAGATAGAACTTAATTTATTTCGATTATATGCATAAATCTAATAATTTAAGCCTAAAGATTTTAAACTGAAGGCGTGTCTTCTCTAAAATTACTTGAAACCTAGCAAAACATTTCAAATTATTACAGTACAATATTGTGAGTCTGGCAGATTTTAAATATATTTGCCATTTGGCAAGTTTGGCAAGAGTTTAAGCAAAGTGTGGAGTGATGAGAAATTCGGACTGTGAATGTACTTCCTATCCTTGAATGCTGCTAATTGGTTGTGAATTGTGATGACTACTACATAGAGGTTTTTCTGATGGTGCAAGCTCATTTTATCTAGCATTTGTTTACATTGCTTCAAAGTAGTGTGTATTGGGGTTCTAGTGGTCTGGAGTCTGCGCTTGAATCTAGCTTTTGTTTGCAGTAATGTACATTGGGCTTCTAGTGGTAAGAAATTGGCGAGTGTTGCCCATTTGACATGTTCGATATTTGATCCAACAATTTTGGGATGTATTCCAGAAATTAGGGTATTTGTATAGGACTTTTATGATTGATGGTAAGCAATTGACAGGTTGTTTCAATCTTTATAGTTGGAACTTGGAACCATGTCATCCACCTGAATTGGCTCTTGTCTTTTATAAATGTTTGTAGAGAAGATTACACACGATAGTTTGGATCAGATTATTTGGCTCTCATTTTGGATATGGGTGTCATACCCACGGTGTTTTTTTGTATATGGGCGCCACTCCTTTGGTTGTATATTTGGCTCTCATTTTGGATATGGGTGTCATACTCACAATCTTGCTAAAAAGTTGTTGTCTTTTGGCTGTTGTAGTGATAGGTTCTGTCTGTTCAGATATGATTAATCATTCAATATCATATCATTATATATCAGTAAAGGAATGCCATTGGGAAATTGAATTGTGACTTTAGCTTGTGAGCTTCTGTGCTTTATTCGGCATGTTATGTCTGCCAAATTTCAGTGGACAAACAAGGTTTTACTTAATTGCCACATGCTTCGAATTGGTACACTCGAATTGTTATGAACCCAGCAGAACACCATAGGCAGTTGCATCTTGTTATTATTAGAATTATAGGAACGGTTTCATTATATTAGAATTGCATATTTGCAGAGTATAGACATGATACAATATATAGTGATTACACATGAGGTAAATAAGGCTATACAGTTAAACAGGGCAAGGAATAATATGCAGCTTTAATTACAATATTACATAATCATCATAGTTGACTTTGCTTGATTGTAGGAATAGATTGATTCTTTGATTGATATTCTGAGATATTCCTAATAGTTATCAGTGTTAAAATTCTGGTCAAGTTGAACTTTTAATTTGTGATTTACACCATTTGTTAATCCAGGATGTTTCAGATGCTACTGTCTTTGGTGCTCCAACTGAAAAGGCCATCCTTTCATGGGGCCTAGAGGTACCAATCATTCGTAGCACCAATCGTTCAAAGTTTCCAAAGCAACTTACGGTTATAACTAACTATGTGCTTGTTTGATATCGGATCGGAATTTCGGAATTTCAGCTTGGGATGAATTTTAATGCTAAAAGATCGGAGACTGTGATTATCCATGCTTTCCCATTCAATTCACAGAAAAAACGAGGGGGCGTTGCAGTTCAAGCTGTAAGGATTATATGATATGTTTTATATAATAATTGAGTACTGATTTCTGTGCTTCATTTGTTCATAAGAATCAAAAGACGTGGTACGACCAGCATATAAATAGGCCAATAAATGAAAGGGTCAAATGGTGTTTATCAAAATTTTAAATTTGTGCTACTAACCTTTTTTTATCTCCGGTCCCAACATGTGACAGCCTGGTTCTGAAGTCCGTATACATTGGAAGGGGGCCGCTGACATTGTCTTGGCATCTTGCATCAGTTATATGGATGAGAATGATCAAGTGGCTCCATTGACTGAGCAAAAGGTGTGAAGTAGAATTATGGAACTAAAGATTTTGCTTTTAATGTGTGTAAATATAATCTTATTTCTCTGTAGGCATTATTTGAGTGTACAAACTCTCCCTCTCCCTTGATTCTGATCCTCTGTTAACAGAAACAATTATGTCTGGATAGTTAGGGGAAATCTAAATAGGTTGTTTCTAAGCATGGACATGCACAGATATCTTTATTTTTGTTTGTTTTACAGTGGTACCCCATTCTATACAGTTGGAGTTCTATAAAAACGCTATTGGGCAGATGGCTTCACAAAGTCTTCGCTGTATTGCCATAGCATACCGATCGTGTGAGTTCGATAAAGAGCAGTCCGAACTTTCCCAGTGGATGTTGCCGGAGGATGAGTTAATTTTGCTGGCTATTGTCGGTCTAAAGGTGCTTATTTATTTGGATCTTTCTTGACGCAATGTCAACTACTAAACTGAAGTTTACATTTTTTTTTATTGCTGCTCGCCTTTCGGGTTCTAGGATCAACTGTTCCAAGCACACAACTTGTTCTTCTCGAACAGCATAAACTATTTATTTCTGTTTTATCCTCTAACGCTGTGAGTTGTATCATGATATTATTTGAACGATGTAGGATCCTTGCCGCACAGGAGTAAGAGACTCAATTGATTTATGCAAGACTGCCGGTCTCAAGGTATACATTGATTTCGAACGCAAACAATTTTATCTTGATGCAGAAAGGTCTTCTCAATATAAGCACAGTTTTCAATTATACTCCATGTGTGCAATAATTTTATGTTCTGATAATATACTATGACTAATTACTGGAGCATATTAATCATATCTCATTAGCCTCCTCATTCCTCAATGGAACGATGATAAGTGTTACCCATACAACCCGCTTCTCTTTTCTTTCCAATGAAATATACATGTCACTGTAAAATTTATTTGTAACCTTGTATACTTGACTCTTGTGCTACTTTCTTATGGATAAATGCACCTTGGTCTCTTGGCCTTTTAGTTTATTTGGTAAAAAAGCTTCTCCCTTTAGTTGCTTGACCCGTAATCACATTTTTCTCTTTGGCGTGACTAGAATACTGTCATTTTACTGGGTATAGGTGCGCATGGTTACTGGTGACAGTCTCAAGACTGCAAAAGCTATAGCTTTGGAATGTGGAATCCTAGCTTCAGACTCAGATGCTTGTGAACCCAATTTGATCAATGGAGAGTCATTCCGTAACATGTCAACAAGAGAAAGGGAAAAAATTGTAGACAAAATATCAGTATGAACTTTTGACTTCATTATTGTTTTCCACTTTTCCTTAGTGCCTGCCTTTGCTTATTAGGCTGGGAAACAAAGATACCTGCTAATGAGTGAAGACAAATGAGAAACAATAGGATGAAGAATCACCACGGCAGAACTGTTAATTTCTATATATTGGTACAGGTGATGGGAAATTCTTCACCCAATGACAAGCTTCTTTTCGTCCAACAATTGAAAAAAGCTGGTCACATTGTGGCTGTTGCTGCAGACGGGACCAATGATGCTCCCGCATTACATGAGGTACGGTGTATCCTACTATCCTGAAACTGATTGAGGATCTGTATTGTTGGAGGTACTTGTCGAGCATTATGAAGGCTTGTTTGTATGACCTGTAATCCTCTTATCAGCTTTTACTAGCTGTGTTCATTCCTAGGCTGTGACAAGACTGCGCCTTTCTTCCTAGCGTATATGTCTATTCTTGTAGCCAAAGTGTCTCATAGGAAATCACTTTCTTAATATGTTTATTTCCTCCTTCTTCGCCTCTGTTTGAGTTCTCTTTGTAAATCATGTTAATTGTTTCTCTGTAGCACATGTACAAAACTATATATTTTCTTTTTCCTTTCAGGCAGATGTTGGCCTTGCAATGGGTATCGCTGGCACAGAAGTAGCAAAAGAAAGCTCAGACATCGTCATCTTGGACGATGATTTTGCTTCAGTTGTAAAGGTACTTGCTAGAGTGCATGGCTGATGGAATAGCGTAATACTGATGATTACAGTTGCCTAGTAATCGAGTCTGATTTGGGATATATCATATATTATTGCTGATATTTTTTTTCAAAATTGGTGTCAGAAAAAGATTTATTTGCTTCCTTTGTGATGATTTTACATTCCCATGGGACAACGGAGGAAACTATCTAGTTCATTTATTGTGAATTATCGTGACAAACACGTTACCGAAGAGCACATCGTGGCGTCAGAGGCTCAGAGCATACTTTTAACAGCATATTTTGTTTCTTTGCTATTGTATTCTCCTCTCTGTTCATATAATTTGGCCCTGAAGCAATCACGTTGGAATAACTTGTGCAGATTGTTCAATGGGGTAGATCTGTATATACAAACATTCAGAAATTTACCCAGTTTCAGCTTACAGTTAATGTGGTAGCCCTTATCATAAATGTTGCTGGTGCATTTTCCACAGGTGATGTCCCATTGAACTGTGTACAGGTAGTTGCTCTTCCTGTTCTTTAAATACTTTTTTGGTCATTGTTCCTTTACTTTCTAGTCTTTATTATGATCATTTTAATGAATGAGCTTCTGCGCACTTACAGTTTGTTTCGTTGGTTTAGCTTCTCTGGGTCTATCTGATGACTTATACTCTTGGAGCTTTGGCATTGGCTACAGAACCTCCTACAGAACATCTTATGCGCAGACCACCTGTTAGTCGAAGGTTCTAGTTCTATTTTTATTCTCGTTCTTTTAAAATCATGATGTTTCTGTTTTATCTCCTGAAGTTCAGCATCCTGAGAACTTTTAGGGTTTACGATGGCAAGTGACAATTTGTAGTCTACCTCTGGCAAACATATTTTTTTCCGTTGATCAGAAGAAATAAGCTTTTACTTGTGACATTTTGATGTGTGTGCTCCCTATTCGCATTCGTGGTTGCATAGTTTATGCGATGTTGACACTTCCCCGGGGAAAGTAAGCAGTGTTTACTGTTTAGTGGGTCACACTGGAGTCATTTGAGAAATATTATGTTCACCTTTTAAGTAGGTGTTCCGCCAAATGAAAATAAAATGCAGGAAAAGATTTTAAGATAAAAATGCAATTTTATTTAGCTATTTACTTAAACCTTGTATCTGGATTTGGTTTGACAGGGAACCTGTTATTACAAATGTTATGTGGAGGAACCTACTGATACAGGTATGCTTACCTGTGGCCGCCATGCTTGTTCCCTCAGATGCCTTATGAAATGTTTGGATGTATCCCATAATCCTTTGTTTTTAGTTTGTTTTTTTATGACACCTGCCTGTGCTTTTGAAACTGTAGGCCGTTTATCAGGTGATCATTTTGCTTGTTCTCAACTTCAAAGGTCAAAGTATCTTACATCTTCAGCACAACACGTCTGAACCTTCTGGCAAAATTAAGAACACTGTGATCTTCAATGCGTTTGTCCTTTGTCAGGTAAGCATACCCAAAAGCCAGGAAGGCCTATAAGCCAATGCTTTAAATTCCCATTTAAAATCGCTTTTGTAGTTGTTATAATATGATATTTCTCCCTTCTTTAATTCTTGAAACTTATCTCAAATAATCAAGTTCATGCATTAGAAACACGAACCCGTAGAATAATAACTCCAAGAACTTGTTTACGTTGATTGAAACTTATGTCAAGTAATTGTTATTGATATACTGTAAAAGAAATGAAA
Source organism: Silene conica (assembly GCA_029255685.2). NCBI lineage: Eukaryota > Viridiplantae > Streptophyta > Magnoliopsida > Caryophyllales > Caryophyllaceae > Silene > Silene conica. Next base: position 13,897,795 of record CM055320.2, read on the forward strand.
ACAACACCGAATCGCTACGCTGTCCTTATAGAACAATTCGTCCCGTATATCAGTGCCCGGGATGTACCGAATTTTCTACAGAGATAAGACGGTGTTCCTCGGTTTTTGGCACGAAAAACAGAGATGTAATTTCGAAGCTTTTATGTGTATTTGTTTTCTAAGTTCAAGAAGATTGATATCAGTAATTTCTCCTAAGAAAACTGATCCATTTATCTAGCATATCTATAGATAAATGAAAGGGAAAAGGAAAGGGATTGAGTCAGAATTCTGAAGAGTTACAACCCTTCAGAATAGTCGTTCGTAAGGCAACTATACTGCGAACTTGTAAACAATAGACTAGTGTACACTCCGTACTTCCCGAACTAGCTTTATTATTTATAAGTTCGCCTGTCTTTGAACCAAACCCAAAATATGGAAAATAAAGTAATTACACTTATTACCAACAGTAATCAAGTTCACGCACTGGGAAATGGAAACATAAATAGGATGCAATGCAATCGTAAATTGCATCAAGTAACAAATGAATCAATTAATAAATATCATCTTCACTCAATCCTGTATACTAATTATCATCTCCAAGATTCCAATAGCAGCACAATTTTTCGACCCTTCAGATCAATTAATGTAGGATATATCCCATTTTATTTTTATTTTTAAACTGTTTGTTGTGCCCGTATTAGTGTAGCCATTAAGCCATATAATTGACTCTTTGTGAACATGGACATCAGTAGGGTTACTTTACAAGTATAGGAACTCCTAGTGCTCGTTGAATCTGTCACTACTTTATTAAGAGGGTTAAATGTTCGTGATTTGTTCATTCGCCTTGACAAGAGCAAAAAGAGCCTTTCAAAAACAATGCTCTTTGAGACAAAAGCTGGAGGCTTTAAATTAAAATCTCTTTTCCGCAGTACGGAATAAGCTTTAAAGATTTGGCATTCTTGCGTATCTTTTTTTTCCCCTGTTCCGTTGTATATGTCTGTTTGTATGGCTAAAGAGATGAAGTTGAACCTTGCGTAGTCGCATTCCATCTGTTTATTTCACTTCTAACAACTCCATGGTTCTTTGCAGATATTCAACGAGTTTAATGCTCGTAGACTGGATCAGGTGAATATATTTGAAGGTATCACCAGACACCGCCTTTTCATGGGTACTGTGGCTGTAACTCTGATACTCCAGGTCAGGCCACTGATATACTGTATAGATGTAGCCATGTAGGCATGTAGCTATCAAAATGGGAGTTATCATGATTGACCTGAATTTAACTCTGCTTTTCTATTTTAATTGGCAGATCATCATAATCGAGTTCCTAGGGAAGTTTCTATCAACTGTAAGGCTGAGCTGGCAGTTATGGTTGATTTGTCTTCTCATTGGATTTATCAGGTAAGAGATTTTTCTCTTCTGACATTCCTGTAAATTTACAGTTCGCTTTGTCTTAATTGTCACTATAGGTCTCATGTAGCTTAAAATCCCAGAACATGAATTGTTTTGCGTTGATGGTGGTAAAACCTGGGTTTGAAGTTTGAACCCGTTGGCATCAAAATCTCATTTGTAACTTCCTTCTCACCAACCAAAAGAAAAGGCGCTCTACATGACAACTGACGTTCAATTTTCACTTGATTGTAAACCAGTTGGCCACTTGCTGCCTTGGGGAAATTGATACCTGTACCCGAGTTTCTTCGGAGAACCATATGGATTCTATTTCCGCTGTGTGCGCCATGTTGTGCCCCAACTTCTCGACGCTGAGCAACAAAATATCCATCGTAAATCCCTCTTATTACATCAGTTTACCCATAAATATAGAAATGGCTAGCCCTATACAACAATCGAAATGATCCCAACTGCTCTGAAGAATTACTATTGGATCACGTCTCCCTCAAAATTGTACACTATATTTATGGGTCACGTAGAGTGTTGATAGGTTACTTTTTTGTTACCGTTTCAATTGATTACGTAAAAGACTTGAAATGTTGAATTCAATCGACTGATGTACTCCCTAGCAGTTGGTTCATATCATATTATGGCAAGATTTGTAAAGAAAATGTACACGAGTACAAAACTTTGATGTGTTTAATTGCTTAAATGGGATAATTGCAGAAATGCTATTTATAATGTACCTGTGACACTAACATCCTAAAGCTAATCTATTATAATGGGATTATGATGATTGTGTATGATTGTCGATTGATCATATTCAAATGATTATGGAAAGGACAATGGTGATTGTTTCCTAGTTTAGGCACGTCGAGTTGTGAGTAGAATTGCTGCTAGTTTTGTGGGTAGCTACATCCTTGATACCGCAACATGGACAGTCGATGAATGACTTCGATTTTGGAGATGAGTTGATGGAATGGTAGAGGTTTTTATAAGGGGGTCGACAAGTTGGTCTCCCTGGGATATGATGTACTCAGATGGCAACTATTTGTACTTTCTTTCGAACAAAATGGAATGAAAAGGCGAGGTGTTTTATCCTTGAATGGAGTACTGAATTTGCAGATTAGTGTCACCCAAGTTGTCACAATAGATGACAGGAGAGTGAGATAGTAATATTTGGAGTTCGGTGAGGAGAGCATGTAACCATAGTAGTTCAGTGGTGGTCTCGACTACTGCTCAGAATTCTGCTTTAGTGGAGGAGAGTGATAGAGCACGCTGTTTCTTTGATACCCTAAGCTATGTGGTGCAGATGATGAGAGCAAATATTGGTTTGGGGAAGGGTACTGCACGAGCTCCGAGAATAAGACGATCTTGCTGGAACCATGTTTGGTAGGCTGGTTTGGGATTGAGGTATTCGTGAGGGTGCCATCGGTAACCTTGGTTTCTGAGAAATGGTTTGTGGCGGGGCTGGGGTTGTGCCGTCTACATAGCCAAAAAGCCCACATAACACGAAATTGCCAGGATGGGTAAGCCGTACAAGTCGAGTTAAACTTCGGTGCAATTATGGTACTTAATAAGAATGACGGGTTTGGTGGGTTCACTAATGTGTGGGATAATAAGAATGACGGGTTTGGTGGGTTCGCTAATGTTTGGGATAGTGTTTCGCTGCTCGTCATTGTGGCTGTGAAAAGTTTTTCAAAAATAGTGAAATTTGTTTTAGATTGGATCTCTTCGGCTCTTGGTATCACATAAGATGTATTTAATTGCTTAAAGGATATCTTTTTTAAGCGTATAGACGAAGAGCGATTTCAATGACAATTTATGTGACCTTGTGGTTTATCTTGCCTCATATTTTGTCTAAGCAGTAAAGAGTTTTTTTTTTTTTTTTTTTTGACAGCTGTAAAATGATAACCTAAACGACCTAATGTAGCCTCGCACTTTGAGCAAGATTGTGGGCAATCTTGTTCTGTTTGCGAGGAATAAAACGAAAAGCTAAACAATGAAAAAGAGAGCATAGACTAGTAATGTTGATGATAAGGTCTTTCATCAGTGACTGGTACTTATGACACCCGGAGATCTGCGTGAGAAAAAGTAGACAATCCGTTGCGATTTGAAGATGATAAATCTTATTTTTAATGGCCCAAAGGAGAATATCCCGAATAACGTATACTTCAGCTTGTCCTGGTGATTCTGCTAAAAAATTGAATGCATGTTGGGAAACAGTATTGCCATGTTGATCATACATAATCCAACCACCAGCTCCCTGAAGGGAAGAGGACCAACTAGCATCACCCACAGCTTTAAAGTAGTTGCAATTCGAAAGAGAACCCACCATCCAGAAAGGTTGACCATTACGAAGATTTTCAATTGTCGAACTATCGTCAGGCAAAATGGATAATCGTAAATTATCCAAAACAAATTCCTGTTGCTTAATTGCATCCAGCACTCCTTTTGCAATATTTCTTTGATAATTGAAAAAACCCGTAATATTGAATAGTTCATTATTGAAGACTGACTTGTTTCGGAAGATCCATATGCTCCATAGTATAGAAACAAAATGAATCATTTTGACAGTAGAATCATCACTTTTGGAGAAGAAAAATAACCAATTAGCGATCCAATCAGAAATAGGGACGGAGTCCAAGTGGATTATTCGAATACCTAAGTCAGAGGACGCCCAAATACGTTTCACAATCTCACAATTACGGAATAAATGGTCAAGAGATTCATTTGCGTTGGTCCAACCACATAACGAACAAATAGGATCCATGTGAAAGTCTCTTTTTATAAACTCTTCTTTAACGGGCAATGTTCCCGTAAGAATTTTCCAAATAAAAACTTTCTAATTATTAGGCCCCAACAAACTCCATAGTTTCTTTTTACACAAGGCTCGTGCTGAAATCGATAAACGCGATTTATCCTTACACGAAGCATGTATCTCCAGATAGTCGCGGAGACCTAGCATATAAGCACTTTTAACTGAATACTCACCTGTGTTTGTGGCTGACCAAATCAAGTAGTCATGTTCCGTAGTATCACATAAAGGAATTGCGAGAATGCTATTACTCCATGTATCTTCAAAAATTTCCTTAATGAGCTCTTCATTCCAGACACAGCCAGGAAGAACCAAATCTTTAACCCTTAAGTTTTCCAAAGAAGGAGGAAAATGATATCCAAAACTTGAAAATGGTGAGGGTGCTGAACCATTAATCCATTTTGAATTCCAAACATTAAGGCATGATCCGAATCCTATTTTCCATGAAATATGTGGAATAACAAGAGAGGCTCCATGGGCAATACTTCGACAACCCCAAGAAGATCCAGTAAGAGAATTAATTTTTAAGGTACTATCTTCCTTAAAGATTTTACGAAAGAAAATACGGCTTAACAGAGAATTCCTGGAAGTCAACACTTTCCATGCTAGCTTTCCAAGTAGAGCTTGATTCATAGTCCTCAAATTCCTTATACCCAGACCCCCTTCAGACTTAGGTAGACTAAGAAAATTCTTACTACACCAGTGAATCGTCCTCGATTCGATATTTTTAGTACCCGCCCACCAAAAATGTGATATTAAAGATTCAATCTTTTTAATCACACTTACCGGTATTTTGAAAACCGATAGAATAAAATTGGAAAGGGAGGAGAGCACTGAATTAATCAAGGTGAGGCGTCCAGCTGGTGATAAGAAAATACTATTCCAAGAGCCCATTTCAGTACGGATACCTAAATATTTGCCAATTCCTTTATTCCCAGAAATCTCGAGCGTTTTTAATCCCGTCGTTGCTGATCTTAAAGAGGTACTTGGACTAAAAACAATACCTGATTTTGAAAGATTAATAGCTTGACCTGATGCTAAGCAAAACTCATCCAGGATAACTTTGAAGTGCTGAAAAGCATCATTTTTGTCATTCAGGAAAAAGACCGAGTCGTCAGCAAAAAACAAATGTGAGATAGCCTGTGAATTTCGTCCCAGAGAAACTCCTTGGATAATATTTGCATCCTCGGCTGCTCTAATATTGATTGACAGTACTTCCATACATAAAATGAAGAGAAACGGGGATAATGGATCACCTTGTCGAAGTCCACAAGATGGTAAGAATTGTCTTAACGACACTCCATTAAATAGAACTTCATAAGACACAGTCGTAACACATTCCATAATAAGTGTAACAAAAGAGCTTGGAAATCCGAAGGCTGCAAGAGTGCTTTTGAGAAAGCTCCAATTAATACGGTCAAATGCCTTACTCATATCAGCTTTGAAAGCAAATCGGCCAGATGAACCCTTTTTGTGCGATTCTATATTGTGAAGTAACTCATTCGCAATAATAATATTATCGGAAATATGTCTTCCTGGAATAAATGCATTTTGGAAGTCACCAATAAGATATTTCATAACACGTAGAAGTCTATTCGCAATGCATTTCGTAATGATTTTTATAATAACGTTGCATAAACTTATTGGTCTGAAGTCTTCAACTTTTTCAGGAGAGTCATTTTTTGGAACCAAAGTAATAAATGAACGATTAAGTTCTTTCAAAACCTTACCCTTATTGAGTGTTTCTAATGCAGCATTAGTAACATCATTTTTAACTGTATTCCAGCATTTTTTATAGAAGATAGCTGGAATACCATCTGGTCCTGGCGATTTGAGAGGACTTAGTTGAAAAACAAGCAGTAAAGAGTTACAACACTCTTTTATGGTAAATTATGATAAAGATGGTTTGAAAGATCCCATTAACAAATACATATGATAATATAAACTAGTTTTATCCCGTGTAAAATTACACGAGTTTGTTCTTTTTCAGATATTTGTTCTTATCAAATATTTAACAAAATTAATTGTATTGTTAAATTTTGGAATTCACATACTGTATATAGAATGATTTATATAGAATATAAAACCATGAGATTAACATTCATGTACTCCCTCCTATTCTTTGTTTTCTTCCCTATTTCCTTAAACGGATTATTCAGGTTTTCTTCCCCTTTCTATTTTTGGTAAGTTTTTGAGCTGTTCAATTACATTTCTACCCTTACTACTTTTTTATATTTACAATTTCTACCCTCCCATTTACCCCCTAACCCAGCCCATATTACACTAACCCATTTTCACTAATCTTATAATTTCCTTAACCCAGCCCACTAACCTAATACCCTAATCCCTCCCGCCATATTAAAGGCACCTAATCTCAAAACCATATCTCCCTCACTCTCTCTCTTCCGCCACAATGTTTCTGCTTCACTCACCCTCTCTGAAACCCTAACTCCGTCATCCCGTCACTTCCGCCACAACATTCCACTTCTCTTCCACTTCTCTTCCATAAATCCCCCTGATCTTATTATTCGCACCATATTTTCTGTGAATATGTTCAGAAATCGTGATGAAATCGTTAATTTGGAGGACTTAACTCCAGATCTGAGTTGTATTGACTCGGATCCTGAAGAAGGTCCGTGTTTGTTCAACAAGTCCGTTGATTGCGAAAGAGTTGATAGATTTTATGAGGGTGTGAAAAGAAATGATGTTGGGGATGATGAGATCTTCGATTTTTCTGATTCCGATGATGTTGCCGTGAAAGAGATGGAAGGGTTTGGGGAGAAAATTGAGGATAAAAGTGATGGAATGGTTGAGGGTGTCAAAGAAGAGGAGGAGAGTCATCCGATATCAAGTTCACTTGATATTGTTCCTGATACATTTGGGGATGTCGATACTGTTGTGCCTGATTCCCGCATGCAAGTCGATGAAGAGGCGGAACTGAGGGCTGCTGATGTTGAAAGGAGGAGGAAAGAATGGTTGGACAGGCAAAACTCGCCTGAACACAGACGTTGGTTTTATACGGAACTGGCTAAGTACTGGCCGCTTTTTGCCGTTGAAATAGAACCTGCAGATGAAGAGAGGTCTACTTCTTATCCTTTACTGTGTTTTTTTTTTAAGTTGATTTACGAACTAGTGATGATGATTGTTGTTTTAGTTTGGGTAGTTGTCTCCATATAAATGCTCAATGATCATTGTGAGAGCTTACACGGTCTTTGCATTACGCCACCACAATTTGTGATGAGGCTATGCAAAGATTGTGTAAATTGTTACTTAATCCGCATTTTAAACCTGATTAAAACACATAGTGCCATGTAATAGAACGACTTATGATATTTCATTCCAAATGCGCCCAAAAAATTACCAACATATGCGAAATTGAAGTGCTAGTTTGTACAAAAACAATGCTGGTTTGGCTTCTGTCTGAATTTTTTCAAAAAGTTGTTGCTTCCTGCTGGTTTGGCTTCTGTCTGCCACTTTTTACAAAATGTTGTTACTTCCTGCTGGTTTTGCTTCTGTCCGCCACTTCTTACAAAATGATGTTACTTCCTGCTGGTTTTGCTTCTGGTTTTGCTTCAGTCTGCCTTTTTACAAGATGTTACTGCAGCTGCATCACAAAATATGGAATGTTTAACTACTTGTTTGTACAAAAACTTGACCCCAAAATGTTGCTTCATATTCTCTGGCTCTGTTTCATGCATTTCCTTCATCTGCACACATGTCAATATCAAACTGTTGTTGCCTTCCTTCAACTTGCACTGCATTCTCACCTTGTACACCTTGTCTTGCAGTAATGTTACCAACAGGTTCAGTTTCACCTGTTGGTTCATTACTACCAACAACCTGCAATTCTGAATTGTTATCCATAGTGTTCATTGACTGTACTAAATCATTGATACAATTACCATGACCTAGGCTTTGAACATATCTTACACACTCTTTCACCAATTCAGTATTAGCTGTGAGGTATTCAGGTAATAAACCCTTAGATGCTAGCTTAGACTTGTGCATATGAGGAACTGCGTAATCTATTCCATCCTTTAGTTGCAGAATTTCCAACATACATGCCTGTATTGTGATGAAAACATAGTTAAGCTTGATAACTTCTAATTCTTCAAATGCTTTGGTTGTATTGTCTACTAATTCTGACAACACATTAGACCTTTTCTTCTGTTGAAGAGACTGAATAGCCCTGAAAAAACCCAAATCCAGTACATTTAAATCAGGTGAATTTGGTGGTTGATGACTAAACTGAATGTTCCATCCATTTTCTGTGGCTGCCCTTATGAAATCATCATCCACGTTTGTGATATGGGGTCTTGCATTATCTTGCTGTATGAACACATTTTTACTGTAATTTGCTGGCCATTTTGCCTTAATAGTAGGCAACACATTCTTAAGCAACATTTCTTTTGTTACTTGCTTTGTGATAGACTCTATACATTTTGTTTCAAGTGTGCCTGCTGTTCTATTTTTAGACCTTCTCTTAGCTGGTTCCTCCATTACGAAAGGCCAAATACCTAGCTTGCCGTCACAAATGACTTCTTTGTTTGGACCATACTTAGGCCTAGAAACGGCACACATGAACATAACCTTACTTATAAACCTTTTTGACTGAACACATCTATGAGGACGTCTTTCTTTTTTTCCTACATAAAATCTTTGACTCGGTTTTGTGATAAAAAACCATTTTTCATCCATGTGAACTACATTACTTTGATTTTTGAAAACAAACTGTTTAGTATGCTCATCATATTTAAGTTGAGAAAGACAGTAAATTAATCTATCAAGTTTGTTCTTATCTGTTAGCAGTGGCTTGATTGCATTTGTATGAGAATCAATGAGCTTCGCCTTCACCCATCTATTCACCGTGGATTGACTTACACCCATCCCTTCACTGACTGAATGTTGAGTAGTTCTTTTGCCCAAATCCAGACCTTCTAGCTTATTTGTGTCAAAAATTACTCTTATTTTCAGTTTTCTTCCTTTTATCTTACTATCAACGTTGACACGTTCACCATTAGCACGTTGTAGCTTGGCTTTTGTATAGATGTCTGTTACCGTTTTCCTGCATACCCCAAACTGTTCTGCCACTTCTTTCATTGCACCGTGTTTTGGTTTCCCACCTGAACTTTTTTCCAGCAAAAGTTCACATATTCTTGCCCTTTTCAAGTTATCCATATTTTTTGTCTTCATTTATTGAGAATGATTTTTTTGATTATGCAAAGGTAAGAAAGTGTTTTTTTGGCTGCATGTAAGTAAATGAGTTTGAACAGTTGGTTTCTATTTATAGAGATCCCTAATTTTGCAAGTTGGTTTGAATTTTGGGCGCATAAATGAAATTTTCACTGAAAATTGGCTCCAATTTTGAAATTTGGTTCCAAATTTTCAATTAGTTGTTCAACTTGCATAAGGTACTTGACTGTTTTGTTGTGGTTAATGAATGAAGGGTTAGTAGCTTGGCAGATAACAATGGAGAAGCCCAAAAACAAATCTGAAGTCCGCTTACCAAGATTCCTTTTTTTCACGTCTACTTCGTGTAATTTATTAACGAAACATTTACGAACGGAATATGTAATTTAATTTTAGAAACAATTTACTTTTGAGAAACGGAGGCATGTCTCCGTAATTGTTGTTTGTTGTAATTCCAGCCACTTCTATGTACTGAACAGTGGACATTTTCCTTAAGCTGGGATTGTCTAATCCCAGCCACTTGTGTTAGTATTTCGGTTAAGTTTTGGAGGGAGTCATTAGTTCCTCCATTAGTTATTAATCTTCCATACCTCTCTCCAATCACATACCCCACCATACACCTTTATACATTAAACAACTATATTTATTGAGTATTGTGCCCCCTCCAAAGGGGAAGAACACCATGAATAGGAGGGAGTATTAGATATGAAATAAATATAAAAAAATCTAACATTCTAAATAATATAATGAATTTAAAAATTATAAAAATAACTTGATGTCTATAACTACTGCAGTACATGCAAGTGATGTAAGTAACGGATGTAATTAAAGTGATAATAACAAAATCGGTTTATTTTTTAAACAAATCATCTTTTTCAATTGTAAAACGGTGAAAAGAGCTATTTCTGACATGTTTTCTTATCATGTTCCAATCCGAGTCACCAAAACTATTTCTGACATGCTCAATATTATATACGAACTTTTGACAATTTTATATATACTTATATAACATTCTTGAGTCATGTAATCCGGAAGAATGTGTTAAATTAAATTACATTTTAAGTGAGTGAATTATAAAATAAATTAATAGTTTTTCACCAATAAATATTCACTTATTAAACTGCAATTTATCCTGTTGAATATTTTTTTTTTATAAATTTTGAACTGTTGTGATTATAAATTACTATATAATTTAATTTATTTCCGTATTAGTTTTATAAGTATATTTATATTATTATGAGGATTATTTTCCAATAAAGCTATCATAACTAATAAACACCAATTTATTATTAGATCGTCAATCAATAGAAGGTAAATATTAGTTATACTATTATAGAAGTATTTAATTTTCTTACTAATTTGGGTAAAATTGAGGAAAAAAAAAATAAAGAAGCGGGTTTTTAATGAATATACTTGGTACAAAATCAATAAATCCTAAAACAAGTGTATACTAAATTTTTACAGTAATTATTTGCAAAAGTGGAAAAAATTATTCATAAAGTATTTTATAAATATTTTACTCGTAAGTTTAAAAGTGTAATTTAATTAAATGAAATTAGAAAATTACGGGAAGTTTTCATGGTATCTTTAAATTTAAACGGATTATATATAATATTTGTGATTGTAAGGTTCTACATACATTACTTTTATATATATTTTATATTTTTTTTTTCCGAAAATACTCTTTATTTTCCTAAGTATTAACAAAGATGATAAACTTAAATATTTTCCAAAGTATAAAAAGGACAATTTTATTCCTAATATATATACTAATTAAATAAATGTCGAGGAAAACGCGTATTGCAAAATAGTTTTCTAATCTCTTATTTCAATATGCTACCAAACAACTCAAATAATATACTTTTTCCTATTCACCATTTTCTTCCATTTTCTTTTTGCAAGAATTTGGAGCATATAAAACACACGACTCCACATGCTATTAAATTTGAACCACACAAATCAACCTAAGAAAAAGAAAATAGGGAAAAAAAAATCTAAATAATCCATCTAAGGAAATAAAAAAGAAAATGGTGAATATGATGGAGTATAAATAAATCATAAAAGCTCTTAATATACTAAAACTAACCATATATGTCTTTTTTTTTTTTTTTTTTTTTTTTTTTGAAACCCGCAAGGAAAAGACCTACTCATGCCTAATCAGGGATGCCTGAACATGTGCAAGCCCATTTAAAGTTCTTGGAATAAAGCTAATACTAACACAGTGAAAACAATCTAGAAATCGTCCTAAGTCTTCAATCAAATCGTGAACTTGTAAGTGTCTTTGATCAACTCCAGCTATCTGCAAAACCGCATTCAGACAGTCCGTCAGTATCTCCACATGCCAGATTCGTTGGTCCCTTGCCCACTGAAGCGCCCCTTTAATTGCAAGAACCTCTGCCTGTAGTGCTGAAACTGCAACACACCTTTTTCCCCCTTTGAAGAAAAGTTTCCCTCTATCGTCAAAAACCACCCAACCAAGTCTTGTTTCCATCGATGTCTGCCAACTCGCATCCACCTTTATCCTAAAGCAAAGACAAGAAGCACTATTTCCAACCAAATTCCATGGATTACAGTCCCTTATAAACTGACGATCTTCATCCCTCATTCCTTCTTGATTTACCTTCTCCTTCTCTTCAGAAATTTGGTTCCTACAATTATTAGCCTTCATCACCACCTCCACCATCTCCTCGTAACCCTTAAAGAAAACATCTAGGACGAGAGCACCCTTGTGGAAAAGGATTTGATTCCTTAATAATCAAATACATCTGAGCATAGCAATAAACCTAATCACGAGATCATCATACTCATGAAGAGTCCTAAAGAACTGAATCCAATTAATAATCCAATCAGTTAAACAGAGATCCATTTCTTGCCCAGATCTCAAACCCAGAATTGACGCACTCCATAAACGCTTCGTCACCGGACACTCCCTAAACAGATGTTCCATTGTTTCAAGCTCCCCCTGCCCTAACTTTCTACATAAACAACAAAGCCAATCCTCATCTGCCAAAATACCCCTTCTTCTAAACTCAACACCTACTGGTAAAGAGTTAGACAAGACTTTCCAGATGAAAACCTTCCAGCTCTGTGGAATATGCAATCTCCATAATCTTGTTTTACAGAAATTAATCCCTTTCCCAGAAAGACGATTACTATCCATAGTTGTCATATGTTTCTCCATAAACTCCTCGAAAATCAGACCATAACAACTCTTAACCGAAAACCTGCCATTCGTAGAAAAAGGCCAGACGACCCTATCCTCCCTATCACCCTCCCCCAAATCTATGGTTCTAATCCTGGTAACTGTCCCTTCATCAAACAAGTATTCCAGTCTATTTCCATCCCACTCCCCATTTATAGAGCACAGGTCCCTAACTTCCAAGTCCTTAACAAAATCAGGTCCTTGATTAATAAGAGCTATATTCGGTTCCGGACTCTCTCCATAAACCCACTTAGCTGTCCAAACATTTAGCGTTTGAGTGAGCACCCGGAACCCAAGCCAACCTCTCTCTAATCGCCCGAAAACCGTGAAGAATACTCCTTCTTTCCCAAGACATGCCTCCCTTCTCATTCATCGAGAAACCCACCGAATTTTCCCATTCAACCTTCATTAACTTCCTAAAAACCCTACCAAAGTAGGAATCCTCACCCTTAACAATCCTCCATGCTTGTTTAGCTAGAAGAGCTTTATTAAGACATTCAATATTCCTAATGCCCACCCCTCCCTTTGATTTTGGCAGTCCCAGAAAATTCATACTACACCAGTGAATAGACCTTCCCGATTTACATCCAGCCCACCAAAAATGTGACAACAAGGAATTTATCTTTTGTGCCACACTTACCGGTATTTTAAATACCGATAGAAAATAATTAGAAATAGTGGACAGAATAGAATTAATCAAAGTAAGTCTACCAGCTGGTGATAGAAAGATTCCTTGCCACGACGTCACCCTCCTTTGTACATTTTCCACCAGACCTTTAAAAAGATTGCTCTTCGGACCCTGAAGTTCCGTTGGAATACCCAGATATGTTCCAAAACCCTTATTACGCCGGACCTTCAGCACCTGCAAGATATCTTGCGCCCTTCTCAAAGTCATGTTTGGACTAAAAATTAAGCCTGACTTATCCTCATTCAATCTTTGGTCAGATAACCTGCAGAACCTGTCCACGATAGATGCCAAACATCTAACACTATCTGGCAAATCTTCCATGAAGAAAATCGCATCATCCGCAAAGAAAAGATGTGTTAATCTGTCCACCCCAGTTGTCAGCCGAATTCCTTTTATTTCATTACTTACCTGAGCCTGACAAATATTTCTTGATAAAGCCTCCATACAAAGGACAAAAAGATATGGAGAAAGCAGATCCCCCTGACGAAGTCCACAACTAGGTCTAAAATGAGGTAGTGGCACCCCGTTAAGCAAAACTTCATATGATACCGACCTCACACAATTCATAATCAAAATAACCAAGTTTTCAGGAAATCGCAATCTCCTTAAAATTACTTCAACAAAGTCCCAGCGCATCCTATCATAAGCCTTGCTCATATCAATCTTCAAGGCTAGTTTTCCTCTCCTTCCTTTTTTACAGTTATTCACCCTAAAAATAGCTTCATTGGCCAAGAGAATGTTATCACTAATATTCCTCCCCTGAAAGAAAGCATTTTGAAAGTCGCCCACCAAATATTTCATTACCTTAGCCAGTCGATTAGTAATACACTTGGAGATAATTCTCATGAAAACATTACTCAGACTAATGGGACGATATTCCTTAACCTCTTCTGGATTCTGTCCCTTCGGAATTAAAACTATAAAAGTTCTGTTACATTCTCTTAGAACTCTTCCCGTATTCAGAATAGCCAAAGCTGCTTTCGTAAAGTCCTTTTTAATGAAAAACCAGCACTTTTGAAATAGGATCGATGGAATTCCATCTGGTCCCGGTGATTTTAAAGCCCCCATCTGGAAAACCGCTTTCCTTACCTCCTTTGCCGTGAATTTCTTAGCCAAAGCATCTCTGTCATCATCCTTGATCCCCTCCCCTAACCTTGAAAGAAAATCCCCCAAATCCAAAAAATCCCTGTTACCAGCAACCTCTTCGTCAGCCTCAAAAATCCCTTTAAAATATTGCTGAAATTCACTCCCAACTTCTTCAGAGTCATAGGCCCACTCACCATTCCTTTTCCTTATCCCTAGAATAAAATTACGACCCGCCCTTCCTTTAGCCCAATTGAAAAAATATTTCGTGCATACATCACCCTCCTTAGCCCATTTGACCTTTGCTCTTTGTTTCCAATAAAGTGCATTCATCCTAGCAAAATCATCAAGTTGTCGATGTGTTTCATCATAGTCATCAGAGATTCCAAACATCACTGCTTTTTCTTGATTTTCCTCAAGTTTCTTATCAAATTCGTCCCATTTACCCTCTCATTCCTCTTTTTTATCAAGACTCCATTTTCTAATAGATAATCGAATATGACTCAGTTTTTTCATAAAAATAAACTGCGGCGAACCCATAGCCTCTATTGACCATCTATTCTTGAGTAACTCTATACACTCTCGATAGTCTAACGCCCACGCGTCAACCTTATAAGGCTTCTACCATTATTTCTTATTAATTGAAGACTTATTTCTATTGGTGCATGGTCCGATAATTGTATCGGATAATGATGTAATCCCGTATCCGGAAACACACTAAGCCAATCTTTCGATCCCATTGCCTTGTCTAAACGTTCATAGACCCTAGCACTTCCTTTTCGATTGTTACACCACGTGAAAGTTGGACCTTTAAACGGTATGTCAACTAACTCATTACGTATTTTCCACTCAGAAAAAGGAATTACTCCTTGGATCGGTCCATTACTTATACTATGTTTTTCCCATGCATGTTCAACTTGATTAAAGTCTCTCACAATTAAAAATGGATACTCTAAATGTTGTAAATGTTGTTCAAGATCATGGAGTACTTGTTGCCGATTTGTTGTGTGTGGGTCACCGTAGAAGAAGACATAATACCAAAAGCAACCACGTACATATTCCACTAAAACCATGAGATAATGCTTACATGCAAAATGGAGGCTCATTTTAACACCTCTCTTCCAACCCACCCATAACCCCCCCGAGGCACCAGAAGCATCAACTCCAGCGTTGTGCTCAAAACCAAAATGCCTAAACAACCGGCTTACATGCATACTACTACACTTAGTTTCTAATAAAAAGACGAAATCAAAATAATGCTTATTAAGTAACGCTCTTACTTTCGGAATTATAAGGGAGAGCGTATTATTGAGCCCCCTACAATTCCACATGAGACCATTCATGGTGTTGATGGAGGTTGTGTTGGCCCAACCTCCGCAAAGCCCATAATTTCATCCTCCTCTGAAGAATCAGAGGACTCTTCCATATCAGAATCATGAATAGCCACCGAGAAAGCATGTCATTTCCCCTTACTGCTACCTGCTCCATTGTCTTCCATCCCTTCATCCACCTTCTTCCTCTGCCCCGAGTGAACTTCTTTCTCCCCCAGCACTCCATTCCCCACACACAGCTTCTTGGACAGATTCTTTAAGTAATTTCGAGCCTTCTGCACTGAAAGTATTTCTTCCTCTGGGATTAAAACATGATCAGTCTGTGTGGCACATTTTCTTTTCCTAGCCCTTCTGATCTCCTCCTTGAACTCCTCTCCCATTTCATTCTTATGATAAACATCAAACAACCCCAGAGTACCATCTGAGTTACTTGGAATGTCAATAGCAGCCATCAGAGATGAAAAAGCTCCAACTTGTGGGACATCAAACAGTTTTATTTTTTGACTTGGCCCATCCTCATCATCATCCTTCCTCTTCCCCTTGCCATCTCCCATAGAATTGTCAGCAACATTCATCCCAAAATTTCCATTCGAATAATGATACACAACAGGTAACCCCCATTCTGGAGGGTCAAAAGTTTGATTATAGCCTCTATAATCATCATCCATTAAGGCCCATTCTACATCACCCTCGACCCTAGTTAGTATGGCTTCCTGTGTCCTTTGAACCCTATCCACTACCCCACTTAAACTATTTAGTGCTGCGTAAATCAGATAGGGATCATTAGCTTGTAACTGCCTCAACTCATCCTCCTGCTCACCAACAAAAACATTATGACCTCCAAAATCTTCTTCAGCACTCTGATAGTGCTCCTGCTCCTCACCCCCCTGAGCCTCCCCCATTACCTCTTCAAGAACCCCATTCTGATCTCCTCCCCGTTGTTCTACATCTCTTGTCCCATTCTGATCACCTCCTCTTTGAGCCTCCGTCATCACCACCTCCATGTCCTCATTCTGTCCTCCTCCCCTCATCTCCTCTTCGGTAATCCCCTGTGAACGGCCATGCCCCTCAACCTCCATATCCTGTACCCCTCCCATATGATGCTGAACTCCAAAACTAACCCCAACCATGTTCTCATGAACTTGAAAACCCCCTTCATCTCTCCCATTCCTGCCCACTCTTCCCCCATCATCATTAAAAGCCCCAGGTACATTATGGTCTCCTGCACCATCTCCTTCAGAAGGTCCTCCCTCCCCATGTCCCATATGCTGTCCAATATTAAAAACCACTGGCCCCGCAAAAGGTTGGACAGTCACAGCAAATCTCATGCCCGGGTAAACTCTTCCTCCCGGAGTAACACCCAGATTGAAGTCCACCACCCTCTCAGGTGAATCCATCCCACTCCTCCTTCTTCTACGTATTCCTAAATGCACCCTAGAATTAACATAACGAGTTGTGGATGGTGTAGCCCTTAGGTCCAGATTGAACATAGTATGATTACTTCTGGCCTGATAAACAATAAAACCCCTTTCCACCGACCTATCCATCATCCCCGTAATTTCCGACACTATTGTCATCATACTTTCTCTACACTGTGTCCCCGTATGACCTATTTTCCCACACTTAATACAGTACTTGAAGACCTCCTCATACTTAAATTGAACCCATAATAACTGACCATTATTCAAAGCCAAGAAAAAACCAGGTACTAAAGGTTGATTCAATTTAACACATACCTTAAGTCGAAGATAGTCATTATCAGGTATGCCATCAAAAGGCTGAACAAAGAAATTTGGACTTATTAACTTCCCTGCCACCCTAGCTACATTTGTTGTCAGGTATTCAAATGGTAGCCCACATACCCTAACCCATAACTCCGCAAACGGGAAACGTACAGTTCTTGGTACAGTATCCGGGTACCACTTTGCAAATACCATCAAAGCCCCTTCAATCGTGGTTGTACTCCTCATAAGTAAATCATCAATGTCCAACACATCCTCACAGTGGAGAACATAAATTTCCCCCATTTTTGAAACACTTACTCTTCCCCTGGTACTCCACTTCCTGTCTATCACATCGTTAACTAATTCCGGTTCAAAAAGCCTATAATCCACTAGGAAACCCAAAAGACAATTCCCCCAGTACTCCCTTGATCTCCCTAGTTGTCTTGGATCAACATTTATAACCGCCCCCGTTCTTGGATATCTCCAAAGATTTGCATGCAATGGGTTCATTGGATCAAATTCACCCTCCTCAGGAATCTGATGAACCTGCTCATGATTATGAACCCTAATAGGTGACCGATCTTCATTATCCTCCACCCCAAAAGCATACCTTCCAAACTGGTATTCAAATTCCATTTCGTCGTCTGAATACTTTTCCAGAAAGTTTTTATTGTTTGAAGTAGAAAATGATGAATGAAGTTTTGTATTATGATTATGAGAAGAGTTAAGAGGTTTTGGTGACCCTCTAAAACCCCCCATTCTGCTCCTTAAATACTGAGTAAACTCAGGTTACAAACCCTAACGTCTTAGCTTCCTTTGATAAGACAACTCTTGTCTGAAAATCTCGAAAACCAGCAAAAAACGAAGCACCAATAAAAAAGCATAAAAAACCCCAAAAAACTCCAAACCCTAACCCTAAATCATCCTATTATAAAACCTTGCACGCCTGTTCTGAAAAAAGCGATTAACGAGAAAAGGAAACGCCCTTAAAACTCGTGCATGTCAGACATACCCAATCAAAATTAACTCAACGCAATGATTGCACCAATTACTCTAGAAAACTTTCCCAAATAGACATAAACCAACAAAATTCGCTTATAAAGTAATGATTTTTTGTCAGTGATTTGATTAGACGATAAAGTGGAAAACTTTTGATTGATCAAAGAAAAACAGAAGATTTAAAGGTTGTTTTGAGAAATTGATTAATTGATTAAAAGAGGGAGATAAAGCTCTTGTCGAAGGAGAGAAAGGCTCTCTATTTTTTAGAGAGAGACGTACTTTTTTACTAACCATATATGTCGTTTTACTCAATATAATTCAATTTGAAAAATGAGATGTTGTATTTTCTCACATATAACAGGTAAGTAATCACTAAGATGATGAACTTACGTACAAGACTAAAAAGTACGTGATTATGTTAGAGGTTGATATCGATACTAGGTACCGGTGTACAACCTAGCAAAGTCCTAAGATTGTCCACAAAATCGGGTTGATCAAGTTTGTTTAAAAATTGCAATAAATACACTACATTTGTACCACATCATATATAACATAAACATACATAAGGTCAAAGTGCATGGTTTTGATGTTGTAATGGCTAACACAACCTCAACAATTTTGCTACTAATCCCTACCCTTCTTCTTCTTCTAATTTTCTTCTACTCCTCTTTTAACTTCCACCTAAACCAATTATTCAACACTAATCCTTCTCCTAATCTTACTAATAAACCATCAAATAATAATTCAATCTTAACCATTAATCATGTTCATCATGCAAATCATAGCAATGTCGACGTCTCATTTTTCCGCATGCTCGTAAGTACTTTTTTCTTCAATTCATTCTTGCTCCTCGACAAAATAATCATGTGAAACGTTCACTAAAACTCGTTTCAAATCATTTTTATATTAAGATTGATCTCTTCTGCAATCTGTACTAATGAATAATTTACATTTATTTTATTTTTCTATCACAAAATAGAATAAAGGTAAACTACTCACTACTCAATTCAACCATCATGCATGTCGATCATCTTAAAAATATTTATAATTTTTGATGTAATTTTGACAAATGAATTAAAGGTGAGTAAAGAAGAGAAGAAACAGAAATACAAAAGGAGTAAATTGAATAAGGTTGAAGATGGGTTGGCCCGAGCACGGTCCGCGATCCGAAAAGCTTCCCGGACAAAGAATTATACGTCGGAGATTGAAGAAACGTTTGTTCCAAGAGGACCCGTTTACCGAAACCCGTTTGCTTTTCATCAGTTAAGTATTTATTTGTTCACATTTTTTTCCATTCGCTATCTTTGACTAAATTTGACACATTTGGTATTAATTATAATCAAGAATTCAAGATAGCAATCTGCATGATTTTATGCCAATTTAGTAGCACTGGTTACATCTCCCAATAACGCGAACACAAATTCTCATTTATCACGGGCGTATCCGTTGCAAACTTACGACGGTTCAAATATTATCCACTTAAGTAAAATACGACAAACAAATTGAGATTTCCTATACTTTATAGTTTGTCTTATTTACCCAGGTGAGATAAATTGACCCATTAAAAACTTGCGATAGATATACCGGTCCTAAGAAAGACTTACTTTAACGCCAAATACAGTCCGGGCCAAACAACCCAGGCTCCAAACCGGTTTCGCTTAACTAGCTCATACTTGACCCTCAACGTATTTGTCACTAAATAAGTAGATTATACATCCGATACATTAACATTAGTATTATAGTTTATGTGCATAATAATAAAGTTTTTGATTTTTTTTAAAAATTATGAGTTTATTATAAAGTTTCTGTAGTGTATTTAGTTGAATATTGAATTCAAAAAATTATAATAAAGCTCAAAAACATATATATATAAGTTAGTTAAATAAATCTTTTATAATTAATTAATGAAAATACACTACCTGAACGACATTTTTTATTTGATTATACAATTTAGTCTGACTGAAAAAAATACTTATGAAATTCTTCATTAGATTTACAAATGAAAATATCTTTTATAATTAATTTTTAATGTAAATATTTCATGTTATTTACTTATGCATGGAGTATGTAGATATTGAATTAATAAGAAAATATCTCAAAATGTGAGAACGACATCTAATTAATAAACGATAAGGATGCTTACTAATTAGTATTATTGCTCTCTTGAGACAATCACAAGTTGTATGTGTGAATGATTTTTGTGATTTTAGCAATCTTTTATACTCAATTTTGGCATTCTCATTGGTTTTTCTCTAAAGTCCCGTTCTTTTCGGTTGAAACGAGCTGAATTGAATTAATTGAAGTAGAGCTTAATTGGATTAAATTGGGTCAAACTGAGGTGAAGTAAATTTAGTTGAATTAAAAATTAATTTTGTGAAAAGATTAACTGAACATAATTAATTAAACGTAAATAAAACTAAATTGAATACAACTAAGCAAAATTAAAAGAGTTCGAAATTAAGTTAGAAAGAACAAAGCCGACTCCATTTTCCCAGCAGTTCTATTTACTTATAATTCTCTTCGAACCACAAATATATTTAAATTTTATAAATTCGTGGCAAGGTTTCTTAGGACCAAATAATCTTCTATGACAAGTTAGCTCGTTACGTACGTGCATGCATGGTTATCGTCCTCATGCAACGTTTTTATTAAATCTATTATTGTAGATGAGACATTTAATTAAGTAATCACAAATTTTTAAGGACGACGTCTTTCGTTAATTTTAGTGAGAAATCTTTTTTATAAAGTTAGGCATTATTTATTCTGACACTTTAGGTAACTTATTTGACTAAAATTTCGATTATCTCATTTTTTTTGCAAGTATTTGACAAATAGCTTATTTGTCTAAATAAGTTATCTGAAATAAAATCTACATAATATTTGTTTAAATAAGTTATCTGAAATAAAATGCTACATCCTGTAGTATTTGACATTTTTCAGGTACGTGAGATAAATTATCTTCGATGCATTTTGTATCCCTTCAATCTACAATATAAAAAATAATATCATACTCTTTTACGTCACTTTACCGAAAATAAAGTAGTTAATTTGGCCAAACATATTTTATATAGTTAGTTAGCTTATCATCTACTAATTCCAGTTAGCTTATCAATTATCTTTTCAGATTTCAATTAGTTTTTCAGTTTTCAGCTAATTTTACCTAACAAAGTCTTCGTTATCATTTTTATTTAATTTTGTATTTTTCATTTTAATTAGTTTTTAATTTATTTATTGGTCATCTCTCGTTAATTTTGTGAGATACGGTTCATCAGAATACTTACTGGTTTATCGCCTAAAAATTAATTATTCTAGAAAAATGCATTATTGTTGGTACTTAATAATTAGAAGGTGACAAGTATAACAAGGATTATGTCATCAAGAGACTTAATAATTTAATTAGACTATTATTATTAATAATTATTTACGTGATTGGGAAGAAGTAAACGATGACTAAAACCTCAAGTTAGAGTTACATACGTGCTACGATAGATACCTCTTACCTTATCTATGGAAATACAAATCTTTCTCCTATGGCGGCATGAGATTGATTGTAACATTTGTAAGGACCAAGGGTCATGCTTTTTTAACAGTAATAATAAAACCGTAAACCCCGTTCAGCATCCAGGTGATTAATAAGAGATCAGATGAGGGGACTAATTTACAATGTCAAGGAAGTATCTTTTTCGTGAACTTGCATTTCAAGTGACTAAGTAAAAGTTTTTCTTTAATGAGGGTTTAATTTCTCGACCCATATATTCGCGCATCATCGCAATTCACATGGACTATGTAAACCACTTTTTTGGGGCTGCAGTAATCAAGTGGTCATCGCCCAACTGGTAGTTAAATTTGTGACCTATCAACTCCCGCATTTGTGAGAATAAGAGTTAGCTCAAGTGGTAAAAGCTCTCTTTTATCCTAACCTTCAAGTTAGAGATTCGATTCTCACCCGCGACATAGTGCGTTCATTTGAATCAAAAAGAAAACTAGATAAGGACTTTTTTAGAGAACCCGAAAATCATGCTCCTTATGTTTGTTGTCAATCAACCAAGATCTCATATTTTCTGTAAATTATAATTCACGTAATTTTAAATGGTAACCAAACAATTCCTAATAAAACTTAGATAAACCCCTTTCAAATGTGATTTATTCATTCGGAATAGTCACATTTCAAATCTTTACCATTAGCTACTCAGAAGAGCAATTTCTTCATTTCATAACAACTTTAAATTATTTCTCATTTTGTTTTTATCTCTTTAATTTTAATGAGAATTTGTGTCTATTATCTATTAACTTATCTAAAATATAGGGAATATAATTTTAAATTTTTCATGTTTTATTTACCAAAGTATATTAAATATTCTAATCTAACACTATAACATAAACATGATTCAGGAGCCATATAGAGATGATAAAACGATTTAAAATATTTGTATACAAAGAAGGAGAGCCACCATTCGTACACCAAGGTCCAGTAAAGGGTATATACGGCATAGAAGGGATGTTCATTGATGAGCTAGAAAGTGGGTTAAGCAACTTCATTACATCCGACCCGAATGAGGCAGAAGCCTTTTTTCTACCCATAAGCGTGGCCCGAATAGTTACGGTTCTATATAGGCCTCTTATCTCCTATGAACGAGGGCCTCTCCATAGGGTTTTGTTGGATTATGTCAATGTTGTTTCTGAGAAGTATCCGTTTTGGAATAGAACTGCTGGTGCTGATCATTTTATGCTCTCTTGCCATGATTGGGTACGTCTTTCTATTCGTTTAGGGTCGTATTAAAACTCAGTATTATTGTTATGTTAATTGGAGTACATTTTGAAGTTAAACTCTGAGTTAAATGGAACAAATCAAAATCTTTTGATGTAAAAGAAAGAATTTTTTGATTAATTACTATTAATTAGCAAAATAATTAGATAATTAGCATTCATTTGAAACTATTTGGCTCTATGGTGTCCACGTCATTACTTTTTATTTTTGTCCGATTTTTTATATGAAACCGCTAAGAAACGTAGCAGCTCCACTTAGCTTTTTTATATATACAAAAGGCAAAACCGCTAAGAATTTTAGCGGCTTATCATATCAGTATTGTCATATTGTAGTGTACCCATGCAAATTTGTTGGAAATTTGTGGAAGTCGCTGAGAACATCAACGACTTTCTTGAACTCTCTGTCTTTTTTTTAATAAAGCAAATACAAGTATATCACAAAATCTCATTTGCGACGGCGGTAACCGTCACAAACTTGTGACGGATATCGTTTCCTCTTACAAAATACCCACTTTTTCTCTCTCTTTGACATTATTCATGTAGTCCCCTTTCTCCACTAACTCATTTTGTATCCATTTTATCTCACAAAATATCCGTCACAAGCAAGACTTACTACAAGTATATCTTTGGAGGATGACATTTTGGTAGAGCTGATAGGTTTCTTAGCGGTTTAATGTAAAAATCAGACAAAATAAGAAATGATGACCAGGGACGAAGCTCGGCAAAAAATTGTACCTGGGCCGATTTTTATTTTATGGATATATATACTCATTATTTACTAGGGAGATCTCAAACCAATATGTCAATGTCTATGATAAATTAAAATAAACTCAAAAACTAAAAATAAATCACCTCGAACCCATGACCTCTTGCACCTAGACTAACTTAGCATTTTAGTTGTTACCACTATGCTAGTATGATTTATTGATTATTGTACTAGTCATTTAATACTTGTTCTTCAAATGCTACCCTGGGCCGTGGCCCGGCCGGCCCAGGCGTAGCTTCGTCATTGGTGATGACGTAGATACCATAGACCCAAATAATTTCAAATGAACCTAATTACCTAATTGTTTTACTACTTAACGCTAATTAAGTCCCTTTTTTGTAACGAGTTTTGAATCCAGATCTTAAATTAGTTGATGTCGAACATGTTATACAGGCACCCGAGATCTCAGACACCAGACCAAAATACTTCGACAACTTCATACGAGTACTCTGTAACGCCAATACATCCGAAGGGTTCCAACCTTCAAGAGACGTCTCAATTCCGGAAGTCAACATTCCCCCGGAAAAATTGGGCCCACCAAGCTTACCTACGCGGCCAAGTAAACGCAAAATCTTCGCTTTTTTCGCCGGTGGGATCCACGGCCACGTTAGAAAAAAATTATTCGCATATTGGAAAAACAAAAACGACCCAGATATACAAATTAATGAATACCTTCCAAAAAATGAAAACTACTTCAAAGTATTAGGGCAAACCAAGTTTTGTTTGTGCCCTAGTGGGTATGAAGTTGCTAGTCCAAGAATTGTGGAAGCTATATTTGCTGAATGTGTGCCAGTACTTATTAAGGATAATTACTCATTCCCGTTTAGTGATGTTCTTGATTGGACTCGGTTTTCGGTTCATGTTCCGGTCGCAAGGATTCCCGAGATTAAGGACATACTTAAGCGGATTCCGACAAGGGATTACTTAAGGTTGCTCAATGGAGTTAGGAGTGTTAAGAGACATTTTACTTTGAATAGACCTGCTAAACCTTTTGATTTGATTCATATGATGTTGCATTCTGTTTGGCTTAGGAGGCTTAATGTAAGATTACCCTATTGATTTTTTCATTTTTGTTTGCTCTTCTACTAATAGATATGTAGTCTATTATTACTTATAAAATCAAATATTCACATACTAATGTAATTTGTAGTTTTATATGTAAATGTGTAAAGTGGTTCTATATAATTATATGTATGATTTGGTGTGGGTTAAAATTCAAACTTTTCGACGAAATGACATTATTTAGGAAATTATTTATCAGTTTGTGTTTTAGTCAAAAAACTTCAAGTGTTGGATTAGGGTTATAATGATCTTATGATAAATTTAATGGTGTATATTTAGGTGCTCTTATGTGGAGGAATGATTGGAAGGAATGATGAGGACAGGGATTTGGTGACGCGGAAGCCCCAAGGGGGAAAAACCGCGGGGGAACTGAGTTCCTCCAATTTCCACTAGAAAACTCGGCCTGAGTACCGAGTATGTTACAAGTATTTTGACCTAGTTCTAGTGAGATAAGTGTAATGTGCTATTGTCTATGCTTACAATGTGCATTTTCCTCTACATTTATAGACCTAGTTGATTTGTGGACCGTTGGATCCAATGTATGTCCAACGGTCCAATACATTCTTTTTTGGCTTCTTTCCTTTTCCTTCTTTACTCTGCATCCCCTTCCTTGCTTGCCCATTTTGGGTAACCTTGAGCCTTGCACCACAGTTTTCCCATTCTTCCTTCTTTACTTTCCGCGCCTTTAGATCCTTCTTCTATGTTCTTTATTTCTTGTTGACTTTGACCCCAAGCTATTCACCACTCATATGATGCCATGTGTCGGGAAATCAAAATGATAATTGGTGTACGATAGTATGGTACTCATTTGAAACTATTTCTTTCAAATGAGTACATGTCATCACTTCTTTTTTCTAATTTTACCTCATTTCATATAAAAAAAAGGTTTTTCTATATGGTACCCCGTGTTTCTTGTTTCTCTACGTGGTACCCTTCACTTTTGGAAACCTCCATGGTATCCCTACCTTTTCCCACTTACTCAATGGCTTGACCTCACCTATTATTTTCGTCTAATTGTTGGTAAATGATGCTGAGTAGGCTGCTTATGTGGCATCTTCTTCTCTTTCTTCTCATTTTCCCCCCAATTTCTACCATAAATTCTATCTAATTTCCCTAATTTCTCCCAATTTCATTCTATTCCCCCATTTTCACTTTTTCTTTTTCTTGTTCATCTTAATTTTCCCTCATCTCTTATCCTATTTTTGTCTTCTGTTTTTCCTATCAAATTTCCCTAATGTCGTCTTCTTCTTCTACTTGGAGGAACAAGTCAATCAGCGGTCTGGAATTTAAGAATCAAGTTTGTAATCGTTGCGGTAAGAATGCGGTTATTAAAATTTCTGGGTCAACAAGCAATCCTAGAAAAGCGTATTTCAAATGTTTGGAATGTAATAATTTTGTAAGGGTTAACATCAGAGCATGTTATCATGAAACAGACAATCAAAATAAAAAACAATAGATCAATTGAAGATGAGGATTGTTCAAGTGGTTTTGTCTACAAGGAAGAAATTATTGGGTTGAAGAAAGAGTTGAAGAATTTAGCTTTATTTATGAAATGTATTAGTTTGATGTTTGTTATTGTTGTAATTTATCTGATTAAGTAACTTTGTGATGAAATGAAACAAATTCATGTATGCTTATCCAATGTTTGAAATACACTGGCTTGGTTTTTTGTTGAAAATTGAATTGTTCCTCTTAAATCAACATCAACTTAACACCCATCAAATATTGCTCAAAAGTTTTTTCATATAACTGATGCACTGATTAAGTGTTTGCCAAAATCATTCCAAAAGCTACTGATTACAAAATGAGGCACTGATTAAGTGTTTGCCAAAAATATTCCAAAAACTACTGATTACAAAATGAGGCATTGATTAAGTGTTTGCCAAAAACATTCCAAAGGCTACTGATTACAGTTTTCCAAATGAGGCATTGAATCAATTAGTGTTTGCCAAAAACATCAAAAGATAACAGCTTTAAACTAACTAGCGATGCCCACTGAATCACCGGGTTGCCTTCCTCTTCTCTCCTTTGCTTGTTCCTGCTTCACCTACTCCTGCATTACTTGTCCCTGCTTCACTAAAACCTGTGATAGTAGATTCCAAGTCCTTGAGAGATTGAAACTGTCTAGCAGAATTAGAAATTAATCCATGCTTAACACGTTTTTGAGTGACCTTCCCTTGAAGTTCTTGCCTTTGTTTGGCGGTATAACCACCTTTGCAAGTCTTTGAGTTGTGTCCAAAACAACCACACTTCTTGCATTTGATTGAAACTAACCTCTTTCCTTTCATCACCTCTCCTGGTTCCCTTCTTCTATTTCTTGCAAGCCTCCCAATTGCTCTTCTCAAAGTTGGAGGTTCCAAAGTTGGAACATCATATGTCTCTCATTTATCCTTATCAGGCATAGGGTTCATGCACAGACTATAGGCCTCCTTATATACTCTTACAGAATACCACTCATTCACAAAGTCACATGGCTCCTTACCAGCAGTGATGATGGCCCTAATGGCATGCCTACAAGGTATGCCATTGATTTGCCACTCACCACAGTAACAAGTTCTGTCTATCAAATCAACTGGATAGTAAGTACGACCTTCACTTACTTCATACTTACCTGGACCAGAATGGTAGGCATGACATGGTCTAGACTTCTTAGTCAGCACCTTCTAACCTCTCCACTATATTAGGGCAGATCCCATCATCAGGCCAAGATTGTGCATTATGCTGTCCGGTTGCATGTCTTACCATAGACATCCTTCTAATACATGTAGAAGTAAATGCAAACTTTCAAGCATACTTAACATAGACAATTATAATAATCCAAGTAACTGGAATGCAAACAAGTATTACCTTCAAGCATACTTAACACAGGATTACATCTGTGTACACCTAGAGTTGCATTAAAACTTTCAACAAAGTTTGAAGTGTTATCATCAGAAGATAAACTTGGGTCATATTTGTGTTTAGGCCACATTTCTTTGTCCCCTAAATCAAGAAACCACCTTGTTGCTCCCAAGTTGAATTCAGATGTTGCATTTACAACCCTCCAGAACAATTGATGCATAAGAAGTCCAGGATACTCTGCTTTGAAGTTCTTGCATAAGTGTCTTACACAAAATCTTCTGTAAGATTCAGGCCATATTGAATCCAAAGCAGGTTCAACTCCCTATAAAGTCAGTGAAATGGATCAGAGTAAGTAGTACAAACAGATTAATAACAGATTAAGCAAATGAGGAGTAAGATATACCTTTTGTCTGTCCGAGATTATTGTCCAGTTACTTCTGCCACTGTCTTTCACTAATTGTTTCAAGTGCCAAAAGAAATTACTCCAACTGTCTTTGTTCTCTGACTCTACAACATCCACTCCCACAGGAAATAACTCATCATTGCCATCAAGAGCAACAACAGACAACAACACACCACCATAGTTTCCTTTAAAGTGTGTACCATCCACACCAATTAAGCTCCAACAACCTTTAAGTAACCCCTCAAATTGAGCTTGAAAGCTGATGAAGATGCTTTTAAACTGTAGAGGTCTTTCTAGACTATCCTTATGTACCTAAGCACAAATTGCAACACTTCCATGGTTTGTTGCTTTGATAACTTCACAGTAAGTAGGCAAATGGTTGTAAGACTCATCATGGGCTCCATTTATTTCTCTTAGAGCCATGTCCTTCATTTTGTAGACAATGGAGGTTGCCATTTCAATCCCATATATTTCCATCAAAATATCCTTAATTGACTGAGCTGATATTGCTTGATTTGCCCTTATATCCTCCATCATTTTTTTGTCACCCACACACAATTAGCCATTGGGTTGTTTCTTTTAACCCCTTCACACACCCATGTTGAGGATTCCTAATAGATTTAATCGCCCAAGTAGTACCATTAGGCAGGACTGAAGCATGAATCCTCCAGTCACATGTCAATGTTGCACAATTTGCTATGTACCTTTTACTGTAAGCCTTGACAACAACAACAACAAATGACTCTTGAATGCAGAAGTCTCTCAACACGTCTTTGAAATGATCCTTGTCCATAAATAACATTCAATTCAAGGCCTAATCCTAATAGCCCCAAACTCCTGAGCATCAAACAATTCACCATTCTCACAAACTTGACCAACATAACTACTTTCCTCACCTGACCACTCATGATTCTGAAATGGTATATATATAACCATCATCAATCTGTAAAGTGGACATCATAATACTGTCCTCAACCTCCAAGTCACTCAACCCACCCTCATCATCTTCTTCTTCATCAGATGGCATATAAGATCCATCAGTTTCTGAGTCATCACTAGTCTGACTTATGTTATCATCATAATGAGCATTAAGGTTTCTCCTACACCTTATACTACTTCCTTCACCCACAATGCTCCTCTGACTTTAAACATATATACCTTTTCTCAATGCACTAGTCTTGGGAATTTTGGACCTACTTTCAGTCACTTGGGTTCTCACAACATTAGTCAGTGGTTTTGGAAAGGTTGATTTTAGCCTTGGACTTCTTCTAGGTGATTGTGTTGCAACTAACATCATATTTTGTGATGTTTCATGACTTTTAGCATGGGAAATGGATGCATTGAGTCTATAATTCTTCTAGGGGAGGTGGACCCAATAATGGAGGCATGTTCTTGAGTTGTAGAAACAGGGGTGGGATTAATTTGAATTTGAGGTTGTGATTCAGGTTGTTTTGGGTTCCTTTTAAATGGTAATTTCTCCTTAAATAGGACATGTATATCAGTAGAAAATGACATTTGGTCATGCTCATCAGATTTTCCCCCTCATTGCAACCTCTGAGTGTTCTTGCTAATTGAAGAGTCTTACAAGGTACAATCTATGCCCCAATCCAAATATCAATTTCTTTCCTAGCACCAACCCTATCAAACATAGTCATAAGGTTTTTGTCTTCTCTTAAATACACATTTTTCATTTTGAAACTATACCCTAAGGAAGGATGATTGGGTAAAGGAACCCTATGCTTCTTTGCCTCATCATATAACTCATTATACACATCAATAAGAAGACATTTATCTGTGTCATCAACCCTAATATCCACTGACTTACCCATATAGTGCATTTTCATCACAATGTTCTCCATACTGCATTTTACACATAAACAACCAAATTCAAACAACAATTAAGGCAAAACAATCAACAAACATGACATATTTCGTTTACAGTTATTTATAATACAAAAGATTCAAACTTTATTGATTTTTAAACAATATTCATCAATTAAATAAGATCATGCACATGTTTCAAGCATCACAATTCAAAAAAGTAAATTTCGGATAAATTAAAGGGATAAACAGCAAGAAATTTCAACATACCTTCTTGGAACTCAAGTTTAGATGAAGAAATGATTAGTTGAAGAGGACGAAGATTGATTCAAGTTCGTTGCTTGAAGAGGAATTGCGCGGTTGAAGGGGAAAAACAGAAAGAGATGGAACTTGTAAGAAGGAAGTTGGATGGTTTTTGAATTACTGTGAGTAAAAGAGAGGGGCAGATTGACTAGGTTAAAATAGGTGAGGTTATTAGGGTTAAATCCATGTCATAGCCATGTCACTGCCAAGTCATGCCAAGTATGCCAAGTCAGTCAATAAAACAAATACTTAACGGGTATATTAACACTGTTAGACGGAAATAATGGGTGAGGTCACGCCATTGGGTAAGTGGGAAAAGGAAGGGGTATCATGGAGGTTTCCAAAAGTGAGGGGGTACCACGTAGAGAAACAAGAAACACGGGGGTACCATATTAGGAAAAAAAAACAGAATGGAGCAGTAGGCAGTAGAAACATTAAAAACAAGGGAAGTGAGATAGCGACACCGGGTGTTACTCAAAGTGACTCAGACCCGGGGTATTATTGTAATTTACATATATATTTTGCATTTTCTCTATTAAAATTTAAATTTCAAATTTGTTATTGTAAAAGGGTAGTTTAGAAATTAAACAAGTAGAAAAAAATATTAATTAAAAAAAAATAATAGATTCTCTTTATTTATTTTTTTTGCTGAGGATTTCGTTGAATAGTTGTTTGGTTTTACTATACTTCTTCTTATTGCATATTTGCAATATGATTCTATTTTACAGATTTTTTTAATTAATAATTAGTTACAATTTGTTTGTTAATATGACTTTTACGTATTTAAATAACGGAAATCGATAATTTTAATTGAGTGTGTCTCGTTGTCTTATAAAAGGGGTCCATAAACATAAGAATTAAAGTATATTCTATCATAGAATCATTTTTTTAAGTATTACTTCATCTATTTCAGTCATTTGTTTAACTTAGTAAGAAGTTAATTATTAAATAATATGTGGACCAAATTGACAGTGTATATTCAAATAAAGACATTTCTAAAATATAAGAAAATAATTTATTCAGACATCCAGAAATGGAATAGTTAAACAAATGAGATGAGGGAGATATTTTGATCAGATGTAAATAAACGTCTGAAACTAAGAGAGCATATATCATAGGCTAACCTTTTATTCCGATAATTTTTTATTTTTTATTCTATATTGATAGTATATAAATTATATGTTCAAATATATTTCTAGTGTACCACTTTTCAAAATATAAATATTAACATATAAATTTTTAGTGAACTAACCTTTAATAAGTTGAGTTGAGCTATACTGAATTTGAGCCGAATAAATCCGTACTAAACTAAATCGAGTTAATTTAAGTTGAATTCAATTTTGAAGAGTGTTGAACTAAGTTGTCCTTAACAAAATTCAACTGGACTAGACTAAATCGAGCTTAGTTAAATTGAAATGAGTTATATGGCTACACATAGACAAAGGAAACTGATAGGGCCGAGTTCGTGCTCGTGCTCGTATTACATGTAAATCGTATAGGTGATTAAGTGTGAATGTTAAATTTTCTGGTTACAGACAAGCGGGTTTGAGGCTTGGGGCTTATTAGTGGACTAAATCGAGTTTAGTTAAATGGAAATGAGCTACATGGCTACACATAGACAAGGCAAAATGATAGGGTTGTGCCGAGTTCGTGTTCGTGCTCGTATTACATGTAAATCGTATAGGTAATCAAGTACGAATGTTAAATTTTCTGGTTAAAGAAGAGTGGGTTTGAGGCTTGGGATTTGTTAGTGGACTAAATCGAGCATAGTTAATTTGAAATGAGCTACATGGCTACATATAGACAATGCAAACTCTTAGGGTAGTGTCGAGTTCGTGCTCGTGCTCGTATTACATGTAAATTGTATAGGTGATAAATTGCGAATGTTGAATTTTCTGGTTACAGATAAGCGGGTTTGAGGGCTTGGGACTTGTTAGTGGATTAGGCCTTTGTAATTTTCCCAAAATTATTTGTCTATACCTACTTATTTGGCATAGGTCACGAACCCTTCCAACCCAAACCCGACCAAACTAAATCTTGAATTGTGTTAGTGTCAACCCACTTACATATCTAGTCGCGTGGGTTTGTGTTCGTGTCACACGTAAACAGGTCACGAACCCCTTCAACCAAAACCTAATCTAATTAAATCTCGTGTTATGTTAGTGATGTTTCACTTGCAGATCGGGTCATGTCAGATTTGTGTTCATGTCACATATATACACGGGTCACGAACCCCTTCAACCTAAACTCGAACGAATTAAATTTTATGTTGTGATAGTGTCGACTCACTTACATATCGGGTGTAACAACCCGACCCACCACTGTCGTAACACAAACCCAATCAGATGGGTGCACACTTTTGGGCCCATTATTTGTCCTCACTTAAGCCCAAAAGCACAAGGCCTTGTTACTAAGTGTTGGGTGGAAGCTATTATAAACATATCACAAGCCTCATATTCTACCGATGTGGGACAAATCTCCACACAAACTTTCCTCTCATACTCCTGGGGTGTAACATCGGGTCATGTCAGAAACCCCTTCAACCCAAAATCGACCAAATTAAATTTTGTATCGTGGTTGTGCCGACACGATTTTATGAGTAAGCATAGGTGAGTTGGATTATTATTATTATTATTATTATTAATACTATAATTATTATTATTGTTGTTGTTATGTTGTTATTGTTGGGTTTAATTAGTTGCTCATAAACTAATTTAGTCATACTAACAAAACCTTTTAATTAACTTTTAATTAACAAAATAATAAACTCGTTTATTAGATCTTATGCATGCTATAAAATGCGGAAATAAGGAGAAAACCGTGTTCTTACACTCGGTCCAAATATTGCAAGGATGATCCTCCGAGTACCCAATATAGAATACCTCCTCCGGATGCACCAAGACAAGCCCCAATGAACCGAAACTTTGTATGCTAGACTAGGAATCGGTTTTTCCTTAATTTATTTCCAATCTCTCTTATTAGAAATATATTTTGAATACTACTCTTAGTATAAATTTTATTATCTTATAATAACTTATTAGAGGTAGAAATTTCTCTTCTTGCTTGGGTATATTTCGGCCAAGAGGAAGGAAGAAGAGATTAGAATGAGTATGACTTATATCACATATATATGTCAACCATGCTTTTAATAACATAATGATGTTTACATAAGCATGCTTATGGGGGAGTGGGTAGCCGGCTTAGGGAGTGTCAAAGAGGGAACAAGTTGTGTTCTCAAGACACTAGGGTGTTTACTAGGTTGGTGTCTCAAGAACAATGTCTTAAGCAATGATTAAAGAGCAATTAACATACTAATTAACCACACAACCATCACCATTTAGCCGTGCCATATAGTCCATAATATGGACTTTATTTTACAATTTGTCAAATGTATAATTGTATAAAGTGTGACATCTTATATGTCATTTAGATATAAAATACTTTAGAACATTTGAAATATGTAAATATTTATCCCATAAATATTATACATAATTAAATAAATCATATTTATCCAATTAACAAGTAATTCGAAATTACCATTGTAAAATAATATTTTATCGTCAATACGATCTACAACCTTTGTATTAATTTCAACCCAATTCATTCTAATAACGATATAATAAAATATCGTTTAATGTTTTAACAATTGACACGTTTCAATTTTAAACATAAATCTTACATTAAGATTTAACCTCTAATTTCTCGATATACGAGTTTAAGGAATATGATCAAATCGTATCAATATACATTTGATCACTTTATCAATTAAGGGAATTGTCCTAAAGGTGTGACCTAAAGGGATCAACTGACCATCACCGTCATACGACAGTAATGTCAAACTCTAGCTAGCCAATCATTACCGATTAATGTTGGTCAGTTGACTAATAATTCTTATCATCCCTTGCGCATTCTTGTTATGAGATTTAATTACGTGATCGCACTATTGTTGAGGACACATTTCCCAACAGTTATTATTATTATTATTATTATTATTTTTTTTTTTTGGTAACGAGGGGTTTAATCCCCCCGGGTCCATGCATTCCCGCACCACCACATGGACCATGTAAGTCACCCCCTTCGGGAGCTGTAGTGGCCAAGTGGTCATTGCCCCGGCTGGTAATCGAACCTGAGACCTCTCAACTCCTACATTTCTGCAAGCTTTAAGGTTTAACTCAGGTACCACTGGACTAACACCACTTGGTTATTATTATTATTATTATTATTATTATTATTATTATTATTATTATTATTATTATTTTTTGCAGAAAAGCAAGGGATCTATATATTCATTAAAATATGAGTGATTATACAAGACCCAAGACTTACTACAAAGGAAACCAGAGAGGTTCCCTACCAAAAAACCCCTTATGGGAAAAAAAGCCAGAAAAATATTACAAACAAGTAATGTTGAAAAACTGGCCGATGCAAAATTTTAAAACTACTAAAGGTTAGCAGCTCAAAACATTGCATCCTAAGAAGATCAAAATTAAAAACCTTCTAAGCTATCAAAAGCCTCAGAGTTAGTACTACTACAGACAAAGACTAGATATTTAACTTTCCAGACTATTGTTGAAGCAGTGGACTCTAAGTTCTGAAACGTTCTTCTGTTCCTTTCCTGCCAAATCAAGTAGAGCGTACTTAGCAAAGCACATATTCTCTGTTTCTTAAGCCAACTTACACCCCTGTTGTGATGAATAAACCAATTAATGATTTGTCGCAGCTTTGGTTGAGTAAAGATCCTAAGCCAACCTACAATAGTTTTCCAGACAGAGCTAGAAAACACACATTCAAAAAATAGGTGAGCCGTTGTTTCCTCCTGACAGTGGCAAAGCACACACCTATTCACCATAAAGATCCCTCTAGTACATAGCTTATCAATAGTGGGAAGGCAGTGTTGAAAAGCAAGCAGACCAATATGAGCATGTTTTGGGTAAATGAAAGAGTCCCCAAGCATGCTCAGCTTTGAACTTCGCGGTTTTTTGGTCCTAATCATCTCATACAAATGTGTTTTGTAATGAGGTTGGAGCAATAAGGCAGTAGCTTGAGCACTGTCACCATTACTTACCTGTAAATTAAAAGACAATCACGAGTATGTATAATATTGTTCCAAACCCAGCAGTGAGCAGCAGTAAGGTTGAAAGTCCAAAAATTTGATCCCTTCAAAATGTATGCATTAACCCACTTCACCCAGATATTTGGAGAGTTAGTGACAAGTTTCTTAATCCAACCAAACATTTGCGTTTTGTTCCAACTAAGGATCTATTTGATGCCAACACCACCTTCATCACGAGGAAGACAAAAACTAGCCCAATTTTGAAAACTGACTGTCTACATCCTTCTTCGATACCCCACAAAAAGTCCTTACACAGCTTGTTTATAGCTTTAATAATCCCTATTGGAAGAATCACACTGGCTCCCCAAAAATTACAAATGCCAAATATCACAGAATTAATTAAGGCTACCTCTGCATAGCTTAAGTGTGAATTAGCCCAGTGAGAAATAGCTCCTTTGATTTTGTCAAGCATGGGATTAAACATAGGCTGAGTCAGCCGGGAACTAAACAAAGGTAGGCCCAAATATCGCACTGGTAGTTCTCCAATAGCATAACCAGTTTGATGAAGAATTTGGGCCTGAATATGGTCAGGAACCCACCAAAGTATAAGTTTGATTTCATATATAGGATTTACTTGCAAACCAGAATATGTTGCAAAACTCTTTAAGCAATCATCAACAGCTAACACAGATGGCACATCTTCCCTGGTGAAAATCAAAAGATCGTCAGCAAAAATTAAATGTGTAAGCTGAACTTTAACACACTTAGGATGATAAGAGAACCCAGGGTTGGAAGGAAGTTTCCTTAACATATGAGATATTATTATTATTATTATTATTATTATTATTATTATTATTATTATTATTATAAAAGGGCTTTTATTAAAACCGGAAAGAATGATTACATGATATTGGTGGGCACCCGAGAAACAAGCTGGGCGCCCACTCCCTTAGCAATAGCAAAACTAAGGCGAGAAAAAATAAAAGCAGCGGTCTTCAATCCAGCATCTTGGGACACGGAAAACTTCTGAATCCGCTTGAGCAAGGAAACAACATCTTCCCCCAATTCCCCCAGAGAAGAGAAAGAGAAAGGCAAGAAGCCATACCAATACCCCGCGCACAAGTCCCGGTACTTGGCGCACTTCCTCCGAGCAGCATCCACCACGACCCCTCCTGGCAAAAAATCAGCCATCCCCGACTGAGTCAAAGGGGAAGACCCAACCAAATCCACGCACACATCGCTTTCCCGATCCCAGATTTAGAGCAGCACATCCGCAGGTCGCAAGGGCCCTCCCGCCCCATCGAGCAAACCAATATCCCCCTCCCGACCAGCAGAGATCCCCGACCGGAAGCAGATATCTAGAAGAGTATCACGAACCAGGTTATGCCGATGTTTGACACCAACAACACTAACACAAGATACAGCATGGTCCCCGAAGATATCCCCATCAAAAACCCGTGCGCAAGCGGAACATGGCACGAATACCGAGAATAACGGAACACCCAGCCGATAACTGAGCACGCACCGATAAGTCCTATTGTTCATAGTCTGCCCCAAACCGGAAATAGGGACCACACGCAGCCAATCAGATGAGTGACATCCCAGCTGAGACTTCCAAAGCATAACCTGACGAGGACTCAATGCAAGATGTCTCTCTCTGGTCGTAGTTGCATTTGATCATATCATGAGTGGTTTCCTCGATCTGGAGAATAACTGTCTGACCGGAATTATCTACCATAGATACCTTCCGAGCGTGGCCACGCATTTCCAGTTAATTACTCCTCGAGTGGCCCTGAGATTTGAACAACCCTGACAAGGGGTGGACAATTTCTATCGCACTACTTCCTTCAACTAGTCACAGTCAGTCACAACCCAAAACAATCCCATTTGACTCCAGTTACGAAAAGTCGTAGAGAATGGATCAAAGTTATGCCTAAACTGTACCATCTTGGGAGAGTAGTCTTTAGTCAAAGAATTGACTCACAAGAATACTATAGCAGCTCTCGCCACGACCCGGCTATAAAATTTCCAGAACTCTATAAGCGGTCACATTGCCCGACAGAGTGTCTCTTACAGTCTGCCTATGTGATCGACTAGTCATCACATATGACTCTATGGCACTTGAACTTGCCATCAATCGCCTCACACTCTAGTCGCTTTGAGACGTCACCTCATATAAGCGGCTAGGGGTCATACTAAGTCAATCCAGTTCACTTATGGGGTTCAATATTGTCTCATACAACCCATTTGGATTCTGACAAAGTATCTTTTACTTTGAGTTAATCATAACTCAAATGATGTTGTCATGCAACAATAGTCAACACTATTACATTTGCATTTAGATGCATAATCATCTATTTGTATCAGTGTTTTGCAAATAACCTTTATTCATGCGAATAACCTTTATTCATGATAGCAAAACTTACAACTTTTGGTCTCCTTTATTCTCATATTATCCCTTATAATATGATTCTATTTGAGTACATTTCCTGAGGAAAGCTCCCACTGTTATCTTATAACTTGTGACGTATCGATATACTGGAGGGATTAAAAATCACTCTCTATAGTCACTTATGTACTGAAATCTATATTGCAGTTTATTAGTGATTTCATCACTCTTACAATTTTCAAACATCTTGGCTATTTTGATAATGGTTTCATTCATCGTTATGAATAATGTATCCAACCATTCTAACTACTAGTGGGCGACCTTTTATTATCCATATAATAAACCTTCCTGTAAAGCTCCATCATCTTATGATATAAGGTATTTGATCATCTAGAATTGAAAACCTCTTATTCTTTACACCTTAAAGAATCACCCATTCTCTCTAAATGGTAGGCTTAATTCCTTTTATGAAAATCGCTCCCACTAAAATCAATATCTCTCGATATCTTAAATGAACCTTTCATTTCTCGCATGTTAAACTATTACTCGAATCATTATCACTATCACTATCCCCATAGTGATCTATTTCCATTCAATCATTCATTACCTTCTTATCATGTCTTCGTTTCCTTGAGACGAAAATGACATGATAATTTCTTTATAACTACATAGGAACCGTTTTCCTACCGATGATTTCATACGGGGTTTCAAGTTTCCTCTCTATGAAACAATGAACACAAAGAACCTTTCTTCGAGTGTCCTCCCGTAGTTTCTTCAAATCACTTAGGGCTCTTTGTTTCCTCTCTATGAAACAATGAACACAAAGAACCTTTCTTCGAGTGTCCTCCCGTAGTTTCTTCAAATCACTTAGGGTTCTTCTTAAGACTCCCAAGTAAGAATCTTCTCTAAGATCTCTCCTTTATTCACATCATTGGTTTGTGAGCGAAATATTTTCTCCCACTCTATCCTTCTAACAATAACCTTTACTTGTTTAAGGATAGCTATTTCGATCAACCAATGTATTTGAATGTTTGAATGTTTGAAGTTTAAAATGAAAATCTTATAATAAACTGATATAGTCTCATTTTGATTGAATCTATCTCATGGGGTGTAGTTCTCCGTTTTAATCAACTCTTTGATTCTCTTATACTTGATCGTATCAATATAAAATTTCTATCATTCATGTTTAAACAAGGTTTGCAATTTATTTGAGAAATCAAAACATTGATTAAGAACAAAAGTAGTGACTCGGGTTGAAAACCAAGTCACTAATATCCAAAATTACAACCATTGTTTTAGGATTTTAATCCTTGTCTTACAAGAAAATTAAATTGTTCCATAAATAAATGCAAAATATGAAAGAAGACGATATGAAAAATAGAGCCTAGCTCTTCAAGTCTTCGATCAATTGGATGCTACCATAGCCATCCAAGAAAGGAACCTCAAGCTTCCTTGTCCTTGCCCTTATCATTATTTGGGGGTGGCCCTTTAAAACAATTAAAAAGGGTAAATATCAACACATTTGTATCATTATACATAAGTTGATAAACGACATGAATTATACGCGAGAATTATTACCTACGGCGGTTGCCTTCCCATTTTTGAGATCACTTAAGTACTTGGGACAATTTCGCTTCCAATGACCGATCCTCGTGCAATAATGGCACTTGTCTTGCTCTTTAGAAGACGAGGTGGAAGCGCCTTTCGAAAAGGTCTTTTCTTTGGTCGCCTTGGGCTTGAACGTTTTCTTGCCCTTGCCTTTCGAGGCATTCCTCTTGAAGCTCGTTTTCCCTTTCTTTTCGATGTTCAAAACATCCTTGGTGGAACTTTCATGAAGTCCCATGTCCCTTTCGGCTTGGACTAGCATCTTATGCAACTCGTCTAACGAGGTCTCTTGGTTTCGCATATTGAAATTCACCCGGAATTGAGCATACGCCTTAACCTTATTGAGCGAGTGAAGAACTCGGTCAATGATAAGAGAGTCGGGAACATCAACATCTTGAGCTTTTAGAGTCTCCGCGAGCTCAACTAGTTTGAGCACATGAGGGCTTATCTTTTGCCCTTCCTTGAAGGTTATGTCAAAGAAGGCGGAAGCTGCCTCATATTGAATCACCCTAGGAGTTTGCGAAAACATGGTCGCAAGCTTGGTGTATATCTCATATGATGTGGTCAACTTAATCATACTCCTTTGGAGATCCGGCTCCATGGAGAAGATGAGCACATTTTTAAGAGCGGAGGACTCTTTCATGTAG
Source organism: Silene conica (assembly GCA_029255685.2). Classification (NCBI taxonomy): domain Eukaryota; kingdom Viridiplantae; phylum Streptophyta; class Magnoliopsida; order Caryophyllales; family Caryophyllaceae; genus Silene; species Silene conica. The sequence goes on from CM055320.2 coordinate 13,937,855, forward strand.
GCTTCATAGGCCTCACGAGTTTGGACCGATGAACGAGCGGTCGGAGCGGGAGGAGCGGCTTCGGATAGGTAACGACTCTTATCGTCACCTTGAGCGGCCAAAAGCAATTGCGCATCCCAATCCTTAAAATTGGAACCATGCTTATCGAGTTTGCAACGATCCATAAAGGATCGAAGCCATGATACGTTAGTGAGAGGTGGAGCATTGGTTGCCATAGTCGATGTTGAAAATTAAACTACAATAATAAAAGGAAAACAACATCATTTTAAATTCATAATTTGAATTTTAAGAAACTTAAACATGTTAAGTATATTTACTTAATGATCTCTTACCCAATTAAGTAAACAATCCCGAGACCCAAACTCATACTAATCCGGGCACGGTGTAGCCGATTCAACCCGTATCGGTATAATTTGGTGGATTAACTCTTTAATCGGTTCTACTCTTAGAACTCTCGGTCGACAATTTTCTTAAAATTATCTTTAGCCCGAACTTATTGCAACTACGGTTACGAATACTTTCGTTGAGATCAACCAAATTTCAAGGTGTAATCTTGTTACCCCACTTACCCAACGTGACAATTTTAGTACCCCGGTGTAGCCGAGCCTACGTTCTTGTGAAGAAGGGATTCATGGGTCCGTACTTTTTGGTAAGGCTAAGTCTCAATATTAATATGTAAGAGATCTAGTCAAATTATTATCTATCTCCGTTTAAGTGAACTAAGTCGGTGAATTATCGATAAAATAAAAGACTAGGTCGACTAGGTCGAAACATGCATGATACGATGTATGACGATTTGGCTATGCATGCAAACATATAAAAGCAAAATAAAAGCATAAATAAACCCTAGTATGGCCTTTCCTAGAAAAGAAATAACAAAGTACAAATTCGGAAACCAACTCCTTTGGTCCCTTGAACTTCACGCGGCACGCACTTCGAGGTAAACACCGTCTTGATCGGAACTCCTTTCCGAATGGCACCGTCTTCAAGGAACTCCGGATTTTACAAATATTACAACTTTTCTAGTCTACTTTATACATTATAAAATAGAAATAAATTACAATTGGGTGATACGAGATCACAAAATTACAACCGAATCGGTAACCCCTTACATTACGGGAAATACCGATTTAAAAAAAAAAACTAGGCCATACTAAGTAAATTACATAATTCCCAAAATTACGTAAAAATAAATCATGACATTCATAATATAAATATGCAATGCTTATATATAAATATGAATTAACATGCAAACCCTAAGCCAAATCGTCCTATTTAAAACACTTATTTAAATAGTTATCGTAAACCTCGGTTTATGGAATCGCGTGTTTTAACGGTTAACAACACTATGCATTATATGAAACGGTTTTCATCGTTAAGTTAATCATCCTAACTCGCATAGGATTCAAAATTTAGTCTTACTCAAACTTTGAACATGAATTAACTTAATATATTTTAATATTGATCGGTATTACTCGGTTTTTCGGGAAAAATAATATAAAATCCAAAAGAGACATTAAAATTTCGAAAATTCAAAATTCAAATTTTGAAAAATCCAGAATGTTCTTAAAATTTTCAGAAAGTTAAAATATTAGTATTTTACACGGTTTTATTATTATTTCGAAAATAACACGTAAAACGAGCAATTTAAGTCGGAAAATTCAATAATTAACTTCATAAATGCAAATTAAATACTAATAATAATTTTATACCTTCCAAAACATTTTAAGAACACAAGATGGACAGAAAATTAAATGGCACATTGCCCCATAGCCGAAATTTTAAAGCATGCCTCTTTTTATTTAATTTTAAATGCTACTTTTAACAAAACAAAATTAAATTAATGCAAATCAAATCTGAAACTTTTGGCTCCCAAGAATATTTTCATGATGAACATATCACATATGACTAATATGGGTTACATTTTCGGCCATTTTAACAACATTTGCAAATTTTAACGATTTACGTCATATATCGTACGATTTTAACCTTTAAAATTATTTCTCAAGCATAAAATAAGATAAAATTCTCGAAAATTTTATACATGCTGGAAATAATATATATGACATCGTGTTAAAATTTTATGGCCAAATTCCAACTTAAACTATTAAAGTCGAAATTATGTCACTAATTACCCGATTTTTACATTAAAAATCTATAATATTGCAATATTTGAGATAAATTTCTGGAAAATTCAACATAAATTTTAAATATTGCATGTGACATCCTCATAAATTTTTATAGTCAAATTCATAATATAACTATTTTAACCCATTTTTATTCATCTTATTGCATTTTAACCATTAAAATTCATATCACACGATTTAAAGGTCCATAATTTACGAAAATTCATATTCATATTATAGAAAATACATGTGATATCATACTGAAAAATCTCGGCCAGAAGTTAATTTTAACTATTTTTCCCAAAATTAATCATTTTTAACCATTAAAACGTATTAAAAACCGAAATTAAAATACCAATGATCAATATTCATGCAAAAATTATTCCAAATATTCTAAATCACATTAGAAAACAGTAGGTATCATGCTAAGTTAATTTCGTGCATATCATATATCAAAACGAAAATTATCAAGTTTTATTTTGTTATCCTAATAACTCCGTAAAAACGAAACGGAAAGCATGCAAACAACCCTTTTGCTCTGATACCAATTGTTGGGTTTATTAGTTGCTCATAAACTAATTTAGTCATACTAACAAAACCTTTTAATTAACTTTTAATTAACAAAATAATAAACTCGTTTATTAGATCTTATGCATGCTATAAAATGCGGAAATAAGGAGAAAACCGTGTTCTTACACTCGGTCCAAATATTGCAAGGATGATCCTCCGAGTACCCAATATAGAATACCTCCTCCGGATGCACCAAGACAAGCCCCAATGAACCGAAACTTTGTATGCTAGACTAGGAATCGGTTTTTCCTTAATTTATTTCCAATCTCTCTTATTAGAAATATATTTTGAATACTACTCTTAGTATAAATTTTATTATCTTATAATAACTTATTAGAGGTAGAAATTTCTCTTCTTGCTTGGGTATATTTCGGCCAAGAGGAAGGAAGAAGAGATTAGAATGAGTATGACTTATATCACATATATATGTCAACCATGCTTTTAATAACATAATGATGTTTACATAAGCATGCTTATGGGGGAGTGGGTAGCCGGCTTAGGGAGTGTCAAAGAGGGAACAAGTTGTGTTCTCAAGACACTAGGGTGTTTACTAGGTTGGTGTCTCAAGAACAATGTCTTAAGCAATGATTAAAGAGCAATTAACATACTAATTAACCACACAACCATCACCATTTAGCCGTGCCATATAGTCCATAATATGGACTTTATTTTACAATTTGTCAAATGTATAATTGTATAAAGTGTGACATCTTATATGTCATTTAGATATAAAATACTTTAGAACATTTGAAATATGTAAATATTTATCCCATAAATATTATACATAATTAAATAAATCATATTTATCCAATTAACAAGTAATTCGAAATTACCATTGTAAAATAATATTTTATCGTCAATACGATCTACAACCTTTGTATTAATTTCAACCCAATTCATTCTAATAACGATATAATAAAATATCGTTTAATGTTTTAACAATTGACACGTTTCAATTTTAAACATAAATCTTACATTAAGATTTAACCTCTAATTTCTCGATATACGAGTTTAAGGAATATGATCAAATCGTATCAATATACATTTGATCACTTTATCAATTAAGGGAATTGTCCTAAAGGTGTGACCTAAAGGGATCAACTGACCATCACCGTCATACGACAGTAATGTCAAACTCTAGCTAGCCAATCATTACCGATTAATGTTGGTCAGTTGACTAATAATTCTTATCATCCCTTGCGCATTCTTGTTATGAGATTTAATTACGTGATCGCACTATTGTTGAGGACACATTTCCCAACAGTTATTATTATTATTATTATTATTATTTTTTTTTTTTGGTAACGAGGGGTTTAATCCCCCCGGGTCCATGCATTCCCGCACCACCACATGGACCATGTAAGTCACCCCCTTCGGGAGCTGTAGTGGCCAAGTGGTCATTGCCCCGGCTGGTAATCGAACCTGAGACCTCTCAACTCCTACATTTCTGCAAGCTTTAAGGTTTAACTCAGGTACCACTGGACTAACACCACTTGGTTATTATTATTATTATTATTATTATTATTATTATTATTATTATTATTATTTTTTGCAGAAAAGCAAGGGATCTATATATTCATTAAAATATGAGTGATTATACAAGACCCAAGACTTACTACAAAGGAAACCAGAGAGGTTCCCTACCAAAAAACCCCTTATGGGAAAAAAAGCCAGAAAAATATTACAAACAAGTAATGTTGAAAAACTGGCCGATGCAAAATTTTAAAACTACTAAAGGTTAGCAGCTCAAAACATTGCATCCTAAGAAGATCAAAATTAAAAACCTTCTAAGCTATCAAAAGCCTCAGAGTTAGTACTACTACAGACAAAGACTAGATATTTAACTTTCCAGACTATTGTTGAAGCAGTGGACTCTAAGTTCTGAAACGTTCTTCTGTTCCTTTCCTGCCAAATCAAGTAGAGCGTACTTAGCAAAGCACATATTCTCTGTTTCTTAAGCCAACTTACACCCCTGTTGTGATGAATAAACCAATTAATGATTTGTCGCAGCTTTGGTTGAGTAAAGATCCTAAGCCAACCTACAATAGTTTTCCAGACAGAGCTAGAAAACACACATTCAAAAAATAGGTGAGCCGTTGTTTCCTCCTGACAGTGGCAAAGCACACACCTATTCACCATAAAGATCCCTCTAGTACATAGCTTATCAATAGTGGGAAGGCAGTGTTGAAAAGCAAGCAGACCAATATGAGCATGTTTTGGGTAAATGAAAGAGTCCCCAAGCATGCTCAGCTTTGAACTTCGCGGTTTTTTGGTCCTAATCATCTCATACAAATGTGTTTTGTAATGAGGTTGGAGCAATAAGGCAGTAGCTTGAGCACTGTCACCATTACTTACCTGTAAATTAAAAGACAATCACGAGTATGTATAATATTGTTCCAAACCCAGCAGTGAGCAGCAGTAAGGTTGAAAGTCCAAAAATTTGATCCCTTCAAAATGTATGCATTAACCCACTTCACCCAGATATTTGGAGAGTTAGTGACAAGTTTCTTAATCCAACCAAACATTTGCGTTTTGTTCCAACTAAGGATCTATTTGATGCCAACACCACCTTCATCACGAGGAAGACAAAAACTAGCCCAATTTTGAAAACTGACTGTCTACATCCTTCTTCGATACCCCACAAAAAGTCCTTACACAGCTTGTTTATAGCTTTAATAATCCCTATTGGAAGAATCACACTGGCTCCCCAAAAATTACAAATGCCAAATATCACAGAATTAATTAAGGCTACCTCTGCATAGCTTAAGTGTGAATTAGCCCAGTGAGAAATAGCTCCTTTGATTTTGTCAAGCATGGGATTAAACATAGGCTGAGTCAGCCGGGAACTAAACAAAGGTAGGCCCAAATATCGCACTGGTAGTTCTCCAATAGCATAACCAGTTTGATGAAGAATTTGGGCCTGAATATGGTCAGGAACCCACCAAAGTATAAGTTTGATTTCATATATAGGATTTACTTGCAAACCAGAATATGTTGCAAAACTCTTTAAGCAATCATCAACAGCTAACACAGATGGCACATCTTCCCTGGTGAAAATCAAAAGATCGTCAGCAAAAATTAAATGTGTAAGCTGAACTTTAACACACTTAGGATGATAAGAGAACCCAGGGTTGGAAGGAAGTTTCCTTAACATATGAGATATTATTATTATTATTATTATTATTATTATTATTATTATTATTATTATAAAAGGGCTTTTATTAAAACCGGAAAGAATGATTACATGATATTGGTGGGCACCCGAGAAACAAGCTGGGCGCCCACTCCCTTAGCAATAGCAAAACTAAGGCGAGAAAAAATAAAAGCAGCGGTCTTCAATCCAGCATCTTGGGACACGGAAAACTTCTGAATCCGCTTGAGCAAGGAAACAACATCTTCCCCCAATTCCCCCAGAGAAGAGAAAGAGAAAGGCAAGAAGCCATACCAATACCCCGCGCACAAGTCCCGGTACTTGGCGCACTTCCTCCGAGCAGCATCCACCACGACCCCTCCTGGCAAAAAATCAGCCATCCCCGACTGAGTCAAAGGGGAAGACCCAACCAAATCCACGCACACATCGCTTTCCCGATCCCAGATTTAGAGCAGCACATCCGCAGGTCGCAAGGGCCCTCCCGCCCCATCGAGCAAACCAATATCCCCCTCCCGACCAGCAGAGATCCCCGACCGGAAGCAGATATCTAGAAGAGTATCACGAACCAGGTTATGCCGATGTTTGACACCAACAACACTAACACAAGATACAGCATGGTCCCCGAAGATATCCCCATCAAAAACCCGTGCGCAAGCGGAACATGGCACGAATACCGAGAATAACGGAACACCCAGCCGATAACTGAGCACGCACCGATAAGTCCTATTGTTCATAGTCTGCCCCAAACCGGAAATAGGGACCACACGCAGCCAATCAGATGAGTGACATCCCAGCTGAGACTTCCAAAGCATAACCTGACGAGGAGTCAAAGAGAAATCCGATTCTGCCGAAGCAACAACCCTCGTGAAATAAACATATTATTATTATTATTTCTAGTAAGTTTATTTTGATAATAATCCTTAACTAGTTTTGTACCCGCGAATTCGCGGACTTGTTCTATTTGACTCGTGTATTTATTTTTTGTTGACGTCCATCTTTAACTTATATATAAAATAATATTTTTTTTATCCCGAATAAGCTATAAGCAAAACATTTGTAAATGTTTTATTCAGTTTACATTATTTTTCATGATCATAGTAATATAGATATTAGTTTTAATTTGAATTTTATGGTCATATATTTTAATAAATGTTAATATTATTCTTGAATATTTTGTAATCAACAATTTAATATGGTTAATTTTAGAACTATAAAGGTTTGTTTATGCTTTTTACAAATTTCTTATTTTGCTATATTTATGATGTACATCATAAATTAAACTAAAAACGGCTACGTCATTAAATCGATAAACAAAGCACTCCAAGATCGCGGTGACATATCTGATAGGCTTTTTTAAGAAAGTTAAATAGATACTTTGTAGGTCGACTAAATAAGTAAAAATATGTTTGTATTTTTCACATTTAAATCCAAATGTGTAATTTTCTCTTTTTAATAGCCTCCTCACAATCAATAATATGCAAATTGAGATAGTTAAAACTTAAATTTAAATAAAATAAAATAAGCATCATCTTAATTACAAAACTAACTATACAACTTATTAAAGGTTAAGATTTTAAAAATCTTAAAAGATAGAAATGTAGAATATCTTTTTAAAAAGACTATGAACGTTTTAGTCACATGCGCATATACACCTTGTTTTTCACTTTTTTGCAAGTGTGCTAATTACACTATTTTAAGATGGCTTTGAAAAAAATCAAAAGTGTCAATATGTGAAATTGTGAAGGTTTACAATCCAAATTATTGGAATTTTTCATTTACCACATATAAGACCTTTTAGCTACTATCTTTATTGCCAATGAGAAATTATGTAGATAGATTTTACAATTTAAATAATGAAAGTAATTCTTAATTTATTCTTATAATTTAGTACATGATCATATGATTTCAACTTTAAAATATTTTTAGTAGCTTTATAATTCAAATTATTAGACTTTTTATTAACTCTATGTCGGATTTTTTAAGTTTTAACTACTATCTCTACGGTTAATGAAGAGTTAGATGGAAAAATTGTACGATTTAAATGATGAGAGTAAAAGCTTAATTTATTTTTATAATGTAAATCATGATCGGTATTATGGTTTCCATCAAAAAAGTATTAGTAAATCTTAAGGAGAATTTTAATAAATAAGTTTGATGTACCATTAATATTAACCAATATAAAAATGACATGTGGAATAAAATTAGATGTTTTAAGAAACCTTTTAACTATATTATATAGTGTTTTTTTTACACAACAGAATAATAAAAATAAAAAATTTACTAAGATCCTCTGAATTCAAATTAAAAACTAAAATTATATTTAATATATGTCATTTTTCTAAATTGATTTCTTGATAAGGATGATGAGATCTCATTCTCTTGAAAACTAATAAATATTTTCCTTTCTAATACAATGGAGATCAAAAGAACAATTAAAGTAAACTCAATTTGAAAGATTCAAGCTACGAGTAAATGTTTAACGTAATATAGAAAATGACAAAAATGACTATACAAAAATGTAATTAAAAAAAATATTATTAGATTAATTCCTTGAGCTTGTATTTAGCTTTGTTCTATGGACGTCGATTGATCAAAACCTAAAAGACAAAGAAGTAAAATAGCGAAACATAATTTAAGAAAAATATATTGTTACAAATAAAAATAAAAAGTAAAATCAAAAGAGTAAATTAACCAAATAAAAAACAAAGGGAGAAAAAATATATAGAAAATAAATTAAAATTAAACAATAGAGGATGATGAACAAATAACAAAATAGATTCTTCTTTGATTCTTTCCAATCTTCAAATTTTGAGCGCGGATAACCTGAAAAATAACAAAAAAAATAGATCTCAGTGAAAAAATTAACAAATATGATGAGAATGAAATTTTAGTTCTCATATATATGAGATTAGATGATCAATTAAATGATAACATTGATATGAGAAAAGATAAAAGGGCATGTAACTCCTAAAGTAAGTAGTATGAAATTAAGTAAATAATTTAATTTAATTACTTAATTACTACTCATGTTAATTAAGGTGAGAATGAATTTTTTTAGAGATTTATTGAGTAATACCTTTCATATTTCTAATTGCTGGAAATTTACGATAATATATTAATATGCAATATGTTGTGCATTTGTGAGTCTTTTGCTCATCGACATATGACATATGAAAGATGCGCATGCTAACCTTTTAATAGTATTTAATTTAGTAGATAAATATAATAATAATATGAATAATTAATATATTAAGTAGTACTTTGTTTTCATTTTTATTTTCACTTTTATTTTTTATTATTTTTTTCTAAATTATTAAATGTTGATGTAATTTTTCGTAAGTTACATTTTTTTCGGATTTTTTAACTCATCAAATATTTAATGTAGGAGTATATAAATATTAATTTAAGATTATTGATATCCTTTAATTTTCTTTATTTGTATGTTTTTACAAAATGTGTAATGGCATTTTTATAAGGACTTTTAGCAATCATTAAATATTTTTTTTAAAATAATTATATCAAATCATCTATAATCCATGTCATACTAATTTGCCATGTCACATTAATAGTATGTAAGGTGGCATTGAAGTGACACTGTCTATATGACATTTAAGGTTTACCCTTTTTATTTATAGATAGATGTGAAAATCCATCAAAAAAAAGTCGCCAACAATATATCAATCTACATATGACATATGTAATTTCATTTGAAGAAATGAAATAAATATATAAAATAAAAAAATTTAAGGAAAACTTAGAATGAGTGGCGAAGAGGAAAAGTCATAATAAAATAAATTGAATGTTGCATTATTGTTGTAATTATTATTGTAATTAGTATTATTGATTAATAATAATAATAATAATAATAATAATAATTATCTATATAATAAAATAAAAAGGCTAGCTTGAGCATAATATTGCGACACGTGGCAGCGCTAGGTTATTAGAATCATTATTGTATAATTAAGAAGACAAATGTGTTATAATGTATAAATTAAGGGAGAAAATTAATACAAAGTTTATGTCCTAACTTAAATCAAAGATAACCATCCGTCGAGAATCTAAAACGTCAACCATTTTTCTTATATAAATTCATACCATTTTCCATTAAATGTCCAACTAATCCAATTAGTATTTACATTGTTAATAAATGGGATGAAGAATTGATACAATTAGATTAGTGTTTAATAAAGAATCGATCGAAAGGGTACCTAAAAAAATGTGATATGACAAAATTTAATGCGACGTGGCGAACTAATATGACATAAGAAAAAAAAAATATTAGTTAGAAAAGAAAATTTTAAAGTTGTAAACACCAATATAGAAAGACAAAATATTTGTAAACAAATGATCTTCTCTCATAATTTTTTGTTATGTATTTACTTTTATTTATTTAACCATTATTATTTCTTCATTTAATTAAATAACCTTCTACTTTCCTTTCATCATTACTATATATAATCCGCATTTATTTTGTCATTTATATTCCTTTCATCATTACTATTCTAATGTTACGAAAATATTTCTCCTATAAAAGAATATATGAATTAATAAAAAGTCTAGCTCATTTCTGACAAAAACAAATTAATGAAAAAATTTGTTTATTTTCACAAAATTATTTCATTTGATTTATTAAATACATTAAAAAAAACCTAGATTGAGTAGTTACTTATTAATAACATGTGTACACTACATGTAAATGTTTGACCAATTTTTTATTATTATTTTTTAAAAAAGTAATAGAAAATAAATAGACAAAGTATTATTCAATAGACTAATTACTCATCTTATTTAAACTTTCATTTATATCTATAAAATATTATTAAAAGGGTAAACTAAAATATCAAATTAATGTGACGTGACAAAAATTAATTATGACATGACAAAAATTATTGTGACATGGCACTTATATATATAATGTAAATTTATTAAATTAACCCCTTTCATATACACATAAAATATACTAAAATATTTTACAAAAATCTCATTATTATCATAATTATTCCTCAATTAATTATGCATATTAAATATTTGATGAGTTAACAAATTATAAAAGTGATGTTACTTCTACAAGACGATAATAAATTCCGGTACAACATTATATAAAATAACTAAGAACCTCACTAACTCACGTGTCATTTAAAATTCATCTCCAAATATTATGAGTCACATGTTTAGAAGTTTTAGAACACACCATAGTGACCACAAAAAACAATAAAACAATTAAATACTAAAAGATGAAATTATCCCGTGCATTTGCACGGGCACAAAAACTAGTTATTATTATTATTAGTCATATGTGTCATTGACTTGGGCTAATTATTCACATGCGGAATTGACGTGGAATTATTTGTCTCGAGTGACATTTACGTGGCTTTTTAAAAGCTGGCGTGGATTTAACGCATGGCATTTAGGTGGCATTTTGTAAGTAGCCTTTTAATGTAGTTTTATAGATAATGAATTTGAATTTATGGCAAGTTAATGAAAGAATTAAAAGATAGGATTGATAAAAAGTCACACAAAACATTTGTATATGGTTTAATTATTGAAATATTATGATAGGGAAATTAAAATGATGGAGTGTGTTTCATTTAATAGCAAGTGTACGAGTTAAGTAACTTATCTATAAGTACAATTTGATTTTCTTAAGATGTTAGGTAGACTTTAAAGTCTTATTTTTTTATTATATTTATATATAACTCAAATACTAAATATAAATTAGTTGTAAAAATGACACATGACATAAAATATAATGTTTTAGGTAGCTTTTTAACTATACTGTATTGATATATAGTCATTTCGTCCAAATTATTTATTTACATCTTATCTATATAATTGCAAGATCATCTAGAAGGCTCTGGTTGAGCCACGTTATCAACCCATTTTTTTTAATCCATCATGGTGGGACCCGCAAAGTTGTATAATGATTTTAATTCGAAATAACTGACTGAAATAATAGTTTTACAATTATTACGTAACACTTTTGATATAAATTCGTAAACATGAATTTCTACAAAAACTGTCAATATGTAGAACATGAACTTAAATATTATAAAAAAAATATAATAATTTAGAACGTCGTCTGTCTAGAACTATTACATAACAATTTATACCAAATACATAATTACAATAGACAATAATAATTAATAATTTACAGCAATCGGAAAAAAATCTGTGGCGACAATACAAAATTAAAAAACAATAAAAATAACTTAATATTAATATAACAACCAGGTATAGTGTACAAATTAATATCATTAATTGAAATGTTTTGCACAAATCAAGTCATAAACGAAAGTGTATAGACGTTAGATATAAAACAAAATCGAATTTTGATAAAAAAGTGTATAGAAGTTAGATATAAAACAAAATTTATGAACATTTATAATTTAGTTCCGATGATACATATTTAGAATAATACAATTTGAAAACAACCCGTGCAATTTTTTGCACGGGCCAAAAACTAGTTTAATATAAATGCTCTTACATAGAATAGAAATGATAAATAAAAGCTCTAAAATAACCAAATAATCAATAATAAATATAAAGTGAAGAGTAGGTCAATATGTGTAGGAGATGATGTGGATATTATGTGGCATTTAATCGATATCCACGTGGCATTAAATCGGAGTCTACGTGGCATTAAAATCAATGTTTTAAATACCCTTTTAATAAGATTGTATAGATTTTCAATAACTAACATTTCAAGTCGGGTTGAATAAGGTCCGATCAATACAGATTTCGGTCTATATGGTAGTTATTAGTTTGAGTTCGGATCCAATTTTTCAGGGCAAATCATCCGATCGGGTAATTTTTATCGTGCCTAACTAAAGTTATCCAAATAAGTTACCAAAATAAATTAGTCTCATCTTATTTTATCTCGTGAATCTACTAACTCTATCACTCCTATTTTTTTGCGGTAACAACATGGTGGAAAGATTTTGGCGCCGAAATTGATACAAGAGTCCTACCTATCTAGGCATCTACATGACTACCTCTATATATACATTAGTTAATTAACACTGCATCCATAACCCAATCAATCACATACTCTACATAATCACAGATTTCCAGTATTGAAATTCTCATCTACCATGATTTCTACTAGTAAGGTCACACGGTTTCCCAACAAGAAACAAGGCATGATCAATTTCCCGAACAAGAAGCAACGTAACGGCATCATCAATTTCCCGAACAAGAACCAACGAAGCATGCATTGTTGGAGGAGGTATAAGCATGTCGATCATTTATATTTATATATATATTTGCATAATTTGTTCATATTCATATCTATATATATGATTAATTTTTTGTTTTGTATAATAGGATCCAAAAGGCTGCACAATGAAGTTGCTAAAAATACAGGTAAAATGAGCAAGACATTTCGACAACGTGTATACGCACCCTTGCCGGAAATTGAAGACAATAAGAAGAAGAGAGCGTCTATAAGAAGTCGAGTTCATCGATCTTACAAAAGCGATGAACATGATATTATTGATCTTACGATCGAGAAGTCTAGGAGGAAGAAAATGAAAGCAGAGAACAAAATAAAAGGGTCGAGATTATTGACCTGGCTGATGACGGAATCGAGTTCATTGACCGGAGAATAAATATAAGCAAAAGAATAAATATAAGCAGTGTTTTAGATCACAATTTTAGATGATTGTTAAAGTTATAGGTTGAAATAAGGACTTGATTTATTTTTATTTTTCTATAATTGTTAGATGTCTTTACTTGTCATTAGAACTTCCATTGATTTTCATGTAATCATTTTCCTTCACTTAATAATTGTTAGATGCTTATACAATCTTAATGTTTACAAACTCTTATTTCCAGCATTCTATTTAGCATTAGGTTTAGCTTTCACTCATATTCTAGAACCAAATTTGAGGCTTTGTATCTCTTAGCTCAAATTGAGTATCCAGCCCATGATACACCATAAGAACTCTATAACAGTTGGCATTCATTTTCAATTGGAATTATACAAAAATATTGTTTGATTTTTTAGTTACAAAGTTGTAAGCAAGTTCTGTTGGGGCTGGTGTCCTTGACAATTAAGTACAATGACTTATTAAATCTCTTTAAGGATCACAAGGGCATACTTCAGTATTATTATCAGTTGATCCACGTTTATCAATAACGGTTGGCTTGCTAGATAAGTTTGACGTTATTGTCATACGGATGACGGTGATCAACTGGTCCCTATACGTCACACCTATAGGACACGTTTGAGAGATGTGAAGGTATGAAAATACAGTCACATTTATGCCGGATATGACTAAACAGTTAGTCAGAGGTATTGACTATTAAATTAGTCAATAAGATGTTGAGATTATTATTTAATACGGATTAAATTATTTTAGCTAATACGGATTACATGTTTAATTCGTAAAATTAAACATAAACGGTTATATTTAATTAAATATTGTATTCGCGTATTAATATAAACAGTTATATTAATTTGGATAATTATACAATATCGTATTTTATCAGACCATTATTAATACATCGACTGCATTAATATCTGATAACACGTGTACGATTTATAAATAAAACCCGCAGACAACTTAAAGCTAATTGGGTCGAATCACGCATTGGAATAAGGTAAGAGTGGGAAGCCCACTCCTACCCAACATCCAATTCGGCCGTGTACTACATAAGGAGAGGGACTCTCCTTATGTCAGTTTACTCTTGTTTCACTGTTTAAACAAATCTCAAGAAAATTAGGGTTTGAGAGCATTCTTCTCCCATAACCCAGATCTCACATCTAAAACTCAAAAGGCTCTCCCAATATTGCAAGGCAGTTGGAGAGGATTTCTAGCACACGCGGCAACGTCTCAATCTAAGTCTTGGGTGCAAGTTATAGGAGGGAATTTGTGTTAATTCCTGTTCCTAGGCCTTTTGCGCAAGGACTAAAGGTTGTACTTTTATTCGTATCTTTTTAATCTTATGACTATATATACGACTGTAATTTTCATTATAATCCTGCAAATATAGGGCGAATACACGTTTGATTCCCCATAAGTGGTATCAGAGCCTATGGCCATGAAATTTTACAATTGTGTTTTTCGTAAGATTTAAAAAAATTTGAAAATTCGATGCATTCTGCCTCGACACTCGATCGAGTGTCTGTAGCACTCGATCGAGTGTCCTCGTACCAGGCTTCATGCGTGTGGTTTTTGGGTTGTAATCGATCTTGTTTTCAATTCTTATTTGCATATTGTTAATTAATCGATATTTTTAGCAATATGTGAATCTTTTTTTGTTTTTATTTTTGATTTACACGTTTTATATCAAGATAAAAACTCGTTTTGATTTAAAAGTGCAGCGATTTGCAGTTTTTACGAGCCACTCGATCGAGCCCTGCTGCACTCGATCGAGTGACACTGACACTCGATCGAGTGCCCCTGTTGCTCGATCGAGTGCTCTCGTTTCGGGCATTTTGTTTTCGAAAATAACTTGTTTCTTATTTTCACATGGCCTAAAATAATATACTGTATACGGAAATAGTATATTATTTTTGTGAAACGGTTCACCCTCGTTTGATACATATTATTTTAAAACGGTTTAAAATAATAGGATTATATGTTCATTAAAATTGGTGATTAAAGCGGTATAGTCACATAATTTTAATCTTAAAAGGTGGTTTGGTAAAAATTTATTAATCATAATAACAGTATTATGTCATGTATGAATTTTTATTTTAGTTGATGCATTTTATTTATCGTCTTGTGAATGCTTAGTGAATGCTTTCAATAACGTATTTATTTTTGCAATCGGTTGTAACTTAGTGTGGCCTTAGGAGATTGTGTCACCGTAATGATGGGACACAGTCTTGCTTGTAATTTTGAGATCTTGAATCTCCGGTTTTGGGTTTTTGCCATGTAATTACTTTTGTATTTAAATTAGAATGTAAATAGGTTATATTTGTAATTTAAATTAGTAATTTTGTGAAGACCAAAGACGGAGACCGGATGCTCACTCCCGCTGCAAGACCAAGATGGAACATCAAGACAAGCTTCTAGGGTCCAACGGTGGATTCCAAGTTGTTTTATGTTTATTTTGGTAGGATAGGCCACACTAGGACTTTTATTTACGTTTATTGCATTTATCTTTATGCTTTCATCGATAATAGCTTGCATCATATTCCGCCTAAAAACCAAACCACCTATAATATGCCTGAAAACTGACTCATGTAGAGGTTACGCGTTAGTTTTCTGTGACAATACAGATGTCACGTGTCACATGTAAAGCCATCACTTTATTTAATTCATTCACGCAAATGCTAGTTTTGAGTTCACTTAAATATGAATAAATAAAAGTTGATGGGGTCTTCCTCGTATAACCAAAAATTGAGATTAGTCTTTATAAATCAGCCTCCCATGAATCCCTTCTTCGTCGGTAGGCATAATATGACCCCTTCTACGTCGGGTAAGTGGGAACAGATGATTTATTTTATCTCAACATCATGGTCACTCGATACTATCTAGCGACTAAGATGGACTAATAGATAGGATATACAGAAATCTATCGACCAAGAGTTCCAACAGTGGAATTAGCCAAGCTGTGGGCTTATCAATATACGGAAATTGAGTCTTGGGATCATTTATATAATTCTTGAGGGAGATCAATTATATAAATGCATGAGTCTACGAGTTTAAATTCTATTTAATATAGACTTAAATCACAACAATAAGTTGCTTATATGGTTTTGTTTTATCTTCTTTTTCAGTGTAGAACACGTTCATTAAAACTGTTGTATAACTAAAATGGCTGGTGAAGACCCAATGCCAAGTGCCAAGCTAGCACGTGAATCCTGGCTAAAAGCCTTCATGGACTCCATGAATCAGTCTACTAGACTGAGAAATGATGGGTCAAACTTCTCTGACTGGGAGGCAGCACTACGGAATGCTGCCATTGCTGACGGAAAGCTTAAGTATTTAACTGAGCCCATTCCGGCACACCCAGGAACTGGAGCTAGAGCCAACGAAGTTCGCGCTCATAGCGACTTCGTCATGGAAGCGGGTGCGATAAAGAACGTACTCATCTATGCAATGGAATCAAATTTGCAAAGACGCTTCATATCCCATGGTGCAAACAAGATTTTCACCACGCTCACTAACGAATTCTCGAAAGCTCCGAGAATTGTTTCTTATGAGCATACCTGTCGCTTCTTTGAGGCGAAACTCCAGAAGGGCCAAGCTGTTAGCCCACATATTCTCAACATGATTGAGAATATCGAGAAACTGGAGACCCTGAACTGCAAGATCAGTGAGAACATAATCGTTGATCGAATGATTCATTCGCTTCATGATGGGTTCGCCCTCTTTAGGGCCAACTACTACATGAACGACATGAAGAAGACTCCTCATGAGCTCCACTCCCTTCTCGTACAGACCGAGAAGGATCTGAAATTAAGTGGGAGCATGAAGCAGGATGTTCTCATGATCTCCAGTAAGGGAAAGGGTCAGGGGAAGGCTAAAGCTCAGGGCGACCTAGCAGTAGGTAAGCCCAGGTTCAAGAAACCAGGATTTACTAAGAGTGGGCCAGGTGAGTCGAGTAACTCACAGGGCAAGACGAAGAGCAAAGATACTAGCATGGAATGCCACCACTGCCACAAGATTGGGCATTGGAGGCGCTCATGCCCCGTGTATCGCGAGGACATTAAGGCAGGCCGCGTTACTCCTGTTGGTATGTCTTCTTCTTCTTTTATTGACGTGATTGAGATTAACCATGCAAGTTGCGGAACTTGGGTACTTGATACTGGTTGTGGTTCTCATCTATGTAATCATGTGCAGGGCCTCCGAAACCAAGAACCCCTAATCAAGGGTGAGGTGGACCTGCGTGTCGGGAATGGAGCACGCGTTGCTGCAGTCTCGAAGGGAACATACGTGATCCAGCTTCCAAGTGGATTCGAGTTATTTTTATATAACTGTTATTATGTTCCTAGTTTGTCCAAAAACATTATTTCAGTTTCTGCACTTGACAAACTCGGTTTTTCATTTGTAATAGAGAATAATAGCTGTATTTTCTCCTTACACAATATGATTTATGGCAAGGCAGTTTCCATGAATGGAATTTATGTTTTAGATCAAACTACCGAGATATTACATGTGAATAACAAGAGATTAAAGGTAGGTGACAAAGATCAAACTTACCTATGGCATTGTCGTATGGGACACATAAATGAGAAACGCGTAAAACAGCTCATACAGAATGGAGCTATATCGCCCTTTGATTTCGAATCATATGGCACGTGTGAATCATGTCTCATCGGCAAGATGACTCGTATTTCCTTCAAAGGTGTTGGAATGCGCGCTGCCGACCTATTAGGACTCATACATACGGACGTATGTGGCCCTATGTCGATCAACGCACGAGAAGGCTATAGGTAATTCATCACTTTCACGGATGATTTGAGTAGATATGGCTATGTCTACTTGATGAAACATAAAAGTGAATCCTTTGACAAGTTCAAAGAATACCAGAATCGGGTACAGAACCAGCTGGGTAGAAAGATTAAAGCACTACGTTCGGATCGTGGTGGTGAGTATCTTTCACACGAGTTTGATCAACACCTTAAAGACTATGGCATCGTGCTACAGTTGACTCCACCTGGAACACCACAATTAAATGGTGTGTCCGAACGGAGAAATCGAACTCTACTTGATATGGTTCGATCCATGATGAGTCACACCGTTGTGCCTGATTCATTGTGGGGCTATGCTCTTTTGTCAGCCGCTCTAATACTTAACCGAAGTCCGTCTAAAGCTGTTGACAAGACTCCATACGAATTATGGAAGGGAACGGTCCCTAACTTGTCCTTTATTCGGGTTTGGGGCTGCGAGGCTTATGTCAAGTGGAGACATGAGGATAAGCTCGGCCCGCGATCGGTCAAGACATACTTTATAGGTTATCCAAAGGGAACTTTTGGTCATTACTTCTACTCGCCTACCGAACAACGTGTTTTTGTTGCGGCTAGTGCGACGTTCTTAGAGAAGGAATTTCTCGAGAACAAGTCGAGTAATAGAACCTTCGAGTTATCGGAGGTTCAAGAACCAACTGCCGAGCAACCATTGGAGAAAACAGTTCCTTCAACCGAGGCTGCGGTAGAAATTCCTGAGGAACTACCTAGGCGGTCGGGAAGAGTCTCTATTCCTCCGGACAGATACATTGGTATGGTCGAGGAACATGATACAGATGACGTCTTACTCCTAGAGGGTAACGAACCCACAACCTATAAAGGTGCCATGACCAGTTCTGACTCAAAGCTATGGCTAGAAGCCATGCAATCCGAGATGGACTCCATGTATGAGAATAACGTGTGGGATCTTGTGGACCTACCTGCAAAGGTACGTCCCCTTCAATGCAGATGGCTTTACAAGATAAAGCATGCCGTGGAAGGACAACAAGATATCCACAAGGTAAGACTAGTTGCTAAAGGTTTCACCCAAGTGTCAGGCTTGCACTACGATGAGATCTTTGCACCCGTAGTCATGCTACGTTCCATTCGGATTATCTTAGCGATCGCCGCATTTCACGATTATGAAATATGGCAAATGGACGTTAAAACCGCCTTCTTAAACGGTTATTTGGAGGAAGAGTTGTACATGGTACAACCCGAGGGTTTTATTGATCCAGAACATCCTAAGAAAGTTTGCAAGCTTAAGCGTTTCATCTATGGACTTAAGCAAGCATCGCGGAGTTGGAATCATCGCTTCGACCAAGTGATAAAAGAGAATGGATTCATTCGATCAGTCGAGGAACCATGTCTCTATATCAAGTCGAGTGGGAGCAAGATTGTATTCCTAGTACTGTATGTCGACGATATACTCTTGATTGGGAATGACATACCTCTCTTATCTTCGGTTAAAGCATGGTTGAAAAACCATTTCCAGATGAAAGATCTGGGAGAGGCACAAAGAATTTTGGGCATCCGTATCTACAGGGATATATCACGACGGGTGTTGTCTCTCAGTCAGGAGTCTTATATAGATAAGATCCTGGAGAGATTCAGCATGACGAACTCCAAGAAGGGGTTCCTTCCTATGACTCATGGGCTTCACTTGAGCAAGTCTCAAGAAGCTAAGTCATTTGAAGAGAAAGAGCGCATGAGTCGGATTCCTTATGCTTCGGCAATAGGATCGATCATGTATGCCATGATATGCACACGTCCTGACGTTGCATATGCATTGAGTATGACAAGTCGATTCCAAGCTCATCCAGGTGAACAACACTGGATGGCCGTGAAAAACATTCTTAAGTACCTACGGAGGACTAAAGATTGGGGATTGACTTACGGAGGCGACTCGACGCTCTACGCCACGGGTTACGCAGATGCTAGCTTCCAAACGGATCGAGATGACTCGAAATCTTAGTCTGGATTCGTTTTTACTCTTAATGGTGCTGCTGTCAGCTGGAAAAGTTCTAAACAGAGTGTTACAGCAGATTCTACGACTGAGTCCGAGTACTATGCCGCCTCAGAAGCAGCTAAGGAAGCAATATGGATGCGTCAATTCTTACAAGGACTATCAGTAGTGCCTAGTTCGAATGACCCAATCACCGTTTATTGTGATAATAAAGGTGTCATCTTCCAAGCTAAGGAGCATAAGTCTAGCAACAAGGCTAGGCATGTACAACGGAAAGCTCATCTAATCAGAGATTACGTGGAGCAAAAGGAGATTTTCATTGATAAGATCGCTACGGATGACAACATAGCTGATCCTCTCACAAAAGCATTACCACGTGATAAGCATGAAGGGCACATTCATTCCATGGGGATTGGATGTGTTCCTAAGTTGTAGTACTCTTTTATGAATTCATGTAATAATTCATTTTCTCGTGTACTCTATTCAACCTTATTGTTATGATATATAATGTTTTGTTTCTCATGTGGAATTGTACGCCAATTTTGAACACCACAAAGTGAACTGATTAACATTACATCGTTTTGGTCCTTGATTACCCACTTGAGCTGATAACTCAGGTAATCATTTTGTGACGTTGGTTGATGGTAGGTTCAACGAGCCATAAGTCACACGGCTGACTAACCAATCACAAAGGCGAGTTATACGGATATCTCGTAGGACAACCCGTGACAGCGTTATGGAGTCCTAAATGTTTTACAACATTGGGTGCCAGGTCGTGGATAAGACCTCCATAGTGTTCCTTAGAGTCGAGTCTTTTGACTTTCAACTGTCTCTTGAGATTAAGGCAGATTTTGGGTAACTTTGGTTTCTTTCCCACGGTCACCGTAACAGGGGCCAAGAGGATTTTTTCTGGGTTATTTCATGCTGCGCGATATCGGCAGGATTCGAGTTGAGGGAAATATCCAAACCCTTATCAGGATTTTATCATTTCTCAGGGCCACTCGAGGAGTAGTAACTGAAATGCATGGCCATGCTCGAATACAGATTCGTTTTATCAGTTAAGTTACTCTCTAGTCGGGGAAACCACTCTTGATACAGATCGCTTGTGAGATACGACCTTTGCGAATGCGGATTTGCAAATTGTCTTACATTGAGTGGGAGAAATTTTAAAAGGATATGAGAATCTGTTATCGCACCTACACTTATACGGACAAGTGGGAGTTTGTTGGAGCTTGTGTCCTCCACATGTAGTGTGATAACGTCATTGCACATACCCTTGTACGGACAAGTGGGAGATTGTTGGGGCTGGTGTCCTTGACAATTAAGTACAATGACTTATTAAATCTCTTTAAGGATCACAAGGGCATACTTCAGTATTATTATCAGTTGATCCACGTTTATCAATAACGGTTGGCTTGCTAGATAAGTTTGACGTTATTGTCATACGGATGACGGTGATCAACTGGTCCCTATACATCACACCTATAGGACACGTTTGAGAGATGTGAAGGTATGAAAATACAGTCACATTTATGCCGGATATGACTAAACAGTTAGTCAGAGGTATTGACTATTAAATTAGTCAATAAGATGTTGAGATTATTATTTAATACGGATTAAATAATTTTAGCTAATACGGATTACATGTTTAATTCGTAAAATTAAATATAAACGGTTATATTTAATTAAATATTGTATTCGCGTATTAATATAAACAGTTATATTAATTTGGATAATTATACAATATCGTATTTTATCAGACCATTATTAATACATCGACTGCATTAATATCTGATAACACGTGTATGATTTATAAATAAAACCCGCAGACAACTTAAAGCTAATTGGGTCGAATCACGCATTGGAATAAGGTAAGAGTGGGAAGCCCACTCCTACCCAACATCCAATTCGGCCGTGTACTACATAAGGAGAGGGACTCTCCTTATGTCAGTTTACTCTTGTTTCACTGTTTAAACAAATCTCAAGAAAATTAGGGTTTGAGAGCATTCTTCTCCCATAACCCAGATCTCACATCTAAAACTCAAAAGGGTCTCCCAATATTGCAAGGCAGTTGGAGAGGATTTCTAGCACACGCGGCAACGTCTCAATCTAAGTCTTGGGTGCAAGTTATAGGAGGGAATTTGTGTTAATTCCTGTTCTTAGGCCTTTTGCGCAAGGACTAAAGGTTTTACTCTTATTCGTATCTTTTTAATCTTATGACTATATACACGACTGTAATTTTCATTATAATCCTGCAAATATAGGGCGAATACACGTTTGATTCCCCACAGTTCAAGTCCGCGCTGAAAATTCATCACTACATGTGCAACAGCGTCGACTTTCAGACCTTATATCTCTGAACTCAGGTCATAAAAAAATACACAAGATACATCAAAAGAAAGCTAAGGATGTTAAGTTTTATATTCAAAAAGAATCGCTTAAAATCGACCGCTGATTTATGAGTTGTGCGTCATCCTTTGATGACAGGTCAATTCTGATTTTTAATCGTTTCCTGTACATCATCAGCGACTTTCAGACCTTCATACTTCCGACTAATCTGCTATAAGGCAATTAGTAGAAATGTTGCTGCCATATGTATAGTTCTCATACCTAGCACAGTACTTGCAACAGACCATAAACATAATAATCTCCAAACATACAATCCACAAAGTAGAAATGTTGCTGTCATATGTATAGTTCTCACATTCAATCAAGCTCCTAATAAGAAATCAAACTGGAACAATCACTTCAGGTCCTCAATCAATTCAGCAAACCTTAAATTGCATAGTAGTGATTAAAGATGGTCACACTAAAGAGTTCAGCTAACAAAAAAGCAGAATGAAAACTTGATTCAGTTGTTGTTTGAAGGTTGTTCATCCGTCGTTGACTGGTTCATATTTAAGCTACCATCTTCAGTTAGCTGATTATTTAATCGTCCAATATATTCAAAATATTGCTGCAAACATATCAACAAAAAAGGCAGAAATGATAAGTTACACAACAATTCAGTAAAAAAAATTAAGACTTCAAGAATCAGTAATATACCATCATCTGTGTATACCCACCAGAATGAACCGTATTGTCAAAAACGTCGTCTGTTTGCTGATAATAATTATTGTTCATCTTTATTTGAGACAAATACATGTCATCCGCTTCAGGATTGATTTCATCACGTAAATTTACTGTGTCACTAACTTTTTTCTTCTTTGATTTGCTTCCCTATGCGAATAGCCGAATAAGAGTAATATAACGAGCAACTATTATTTACATCCAGTAGAAATAAAAAAGAACATTAAGGAATGAAATAAAAATGCATCAATGACAAACAAATAACAAAGGTGGCAGTCTAGTAAGACATACCTCTCTTACATCAGAGTTGATATTCGGTCGTCCGGAAGTGGTTTTCCTTGGTACATTGGTTTGCCTTCCCATGACTCGAATTTGTGGCCTTCCAACAGATTTCACCCGTCTTGGGTCTTGTAAGGCAATTTTAGTCTGAGTTCCTTCTGAATTATCGAACACAAATACGACATCTTGCGATTCTTCATTTTCAATGACATGCTCGGATGACATACCTTCCTTACCAGAAATTTCTTTGCTCTTTGTGGTAATATTCTTGTTAATAAGAGTAATACCATCAATTGGGTGGTCTCCCATTTCTTTGAGTTCGTGGTTTTGATGTTGGAAATCTAGTCTTGGTGAAGGGGGTGGTGGGTTGTTTGGTGAAATGGGAGGTGAATTGTTTTGTGGATTCTGAATTGGAATTTCGATGGTGAAAGGTTGTGGAATGAAGGTGGAAATGGAATGGTTTGGGTTTGAGATAGTTACGGTGGGAGATGGTGGTGAATTTGGCGGTTGGGTAAGCGATGGCGGCGATCCCCTCTAGGCTAAATGAGCAAACAAGGTAAACTAACATAAACTAATGATTGAATGAGATAAAATATAAGATTAAAGACACTAAGATGACGGGTTTCACCAAAGCGGGGTAGTGGAAGGTTAAATAGCATGCAAAACGGATTAAAGAGAGCGATACGACAATCAAGACCCGACCTCTCGATGCGAGTCCTAACCTAGGCCAAGATAAGTAGACTTACTCATTCAACCGAATCGACCCACAAGTTGTTATCACGTCCTAATCACTAATCAAGCTACTCACTCGCCTAATGGACAAATTGCTAGATAAACTAACCTAACTTACTCATTTAGGCATTTGCTCGAACACTTAACATGCATATATAACAATGAGACAACGTAAACACCTCAATAAAAACCAAATGAACATGCTAAAACGAGTAAAACCCTCCTTAAACCTTGCAAAGGATCCCCCTCCATCCTAGTTATGAAACTACTTACACAGTCACGCATATTCAAAGTTAACATTGCTAAACAACACAAGAGATGGGTAGAAGTATACAATCAACATTATAGACTAAGAATGAAACGAAGGATGAATGCTAAATGTAAACAAATAATTATTAAACTAAAATAAGAAGGAAACGGTACCAAAAGAAACAACTTTGATTGATGTATGAGAAATTGAGAATTTTTCAATTATCCCAAATTACAAACTAAATCTACGCTAAGATTAAGGAGATATTAAAGAATGATTAAGGAGAGATTAAAGCTAATACTATGCTAAACTATGGTTTACTTATGATCTAGGGTTGCGTGCTAAAACATATTATGAGGGGGTATTTATAGTTATGTCTTATAATGGGTAGAAAAAAAAAGGAGAAAAAGAAGAAATCTCGCGTTGGTGTTCAGGGCTGGTAGACCGTACCGGCCGTCGGGCCCTAAGTCGGCTCCTAGCGCAAACTTCAAAATACAAAGTCTAAAATATCATCAAGTATCTGTAGCAGGGGTACCGATTATCGGCCTATAGGCCGGCTACGAAGACGCTAATACATTCTCAAAGTTATTTCATGGAAATAAAACGAAGTATGGAGAAGGGGTGCCCAGCCGGTCGGCCGGCCGCCGGGCCACCGACTGGCACCACAAGCTTCTCTTCCTTTCTTCCTTCAACACGGCAAACAAGATGATGGTGAAGCCCCAGCCGGTCGGCCAGCCGCAGGGCCACCGGCTGGGAGCACACTTATTTATTCTTCTCTTATTTCACGCGACAAGGCAAGGGAGGTTGGGGGATCAAGGTCGGGCCACCGGCTGCCGGGGTGATGGCCGACTGTCGACACCTGCACAAGACTTGTTTCTTCTTTTTTTTCTCGGCTTCTTTCGAATCGTTTGTTTTCGCTCCCATTCCATTGATTCTATTCTGGATCCTACAAGATACACATACGCTCGTAGTATACGAATATGAATACGAAATGCATACGAGAAAGAGTAAAACCGACTCGAATTGAGTCGAAATACAAGACATAAGAGGGAGAAATTGAGACAAATTAGGCACTTATCAGTTCCCAACCGGGCATGTCACCGACAGTCGACATGTCGGCTGGGAGATCACTCCCATAGCGTAAAAGATACAAAGTTCGAAGAGGTTCTAGTGGCTCTCCAGCCGGTGGTGCCACCGGCAGCCGGCCTATCGGTTGTGACCACCTGATGATATTTAGAATTTACATTTTTTTTCAGAAAGTCGGTCGTCGTGCTTCCTAAGCCCACTTCACAATTTAACCATCTTTGTTTGAAGACTATAAATACCCCCTTTTTGCATTTTTTGTAAGGACATTACAGTACCTTAGAACATTGTTTTATCTTACCTTACACATTAAAAATCCTAGTTAATTATTGCTAATTAGTCTTAATCATTCATCTTCAAAGTTTAATCTTTCCTTAGTTTAAGTGCAAATCTTCTTCATTAGTTTACATATTGAGTTGGATTGTAAGAAAATAATTTGAAAAACAGTCTTTATTT
Source organism: Silene conica (assembly GCA_029255685.2). NCBI lineage: Eukaryota > Viridiplantae > Streptophyta > Magnoliopsida > Caryophyllales > Caryophyllaceae > Silene > Silene conica. The sequence goes on from CM055320.2 coordinate 13,963,940, forward strand.
AATCCAAAATTCAATCTTTTCTTTTGTTGATATAATCTATATCCTTGTTTCCCTGTTTAATTTTTTTATGTTCGTTAGTTTACTTTGTTAGTTGTTTGCCTCTATCTTATGTTCTCCACCATGTTTCCTCTTTTCCCTTCATTTGTTTACGTTTCATACCACAATATGAGTGAGTAGACTAGAATCTCCCCTAGGGTTAGAGGGATCTACTGTGGTTAAATGATAAATGTTTACGTTTGAATTTACACTTTGTTGTTTAAAGGAATTGTCTTTTAAGTTTGTGCATGCTTAATGTTTGTTGAATTGCTTAGTGAAAGTTAGGCTTTCCCTTAATGCTTTTACTTGTCTTAAATGAAAGTTTGAGATTTGCTTGAGTTAATTGTGTGCACTTGTTTGATTATTGAAATTATTTAAGGCGAAAGTTAGGATAAGCTTAAGTTAGGGATCAAGTCGACTCGAAAGACTAGACTTGCTAAGACTTACCTTTCAACAACTAAGTTGCATTCATACTTAATGCCAGTATAGTTCCACTTTAGTGAACTCCAAACCCTAGCCTCTTAATATTTGTCAAATCACATCTTCTTTATTGCATTCACTTATGAGGTGTTTGGTTGACTATTTTGGAATGGAATGGAATGGATTGAGTTGATTGGTTGGATTATTTTGGAATGAAGTTAGATACCCAATGGATTTTAACTTCATCCCAACCCCTTGGAATCCCATACCCACCTCTCCCCCTTTGATTCCAATTCCATTTCTTCATGTTTATTATTGAAAGGAACCAAACAAGTTTTTGATGGAATGGAATTAGAACCTCATACCATTATTGTTTCTCATTCCATTCTATCCCATTCCTACCTACTGAACCAAACGCCCCCTTAGTTCATTTATTTTTTTATGTCAATAATTTACATTTTATAGTTCAAACTTAACCATTGAACCCTTTTAATTGACTAGACTAGATAAGAACGAACTAAGTATACATCCACCTCATCTCCGTGGTCGACATCGACCACTAACTACATAGTGTTGAGTTATAAATTTTGTTGTATAACGGGTGGTACGACACGCTCGCGGTCAGTTACTATATAGAAAAAAAACTCAAAATTAAATTAGTCATCGCACTTTCCGTTAGGTATTTAATGGAAAAAATTGATGGAAGTTAGTTCAGGATCATGCCAATACGTATTAATAGAGTCGAGGATTACCACGTATATGTTTTAGAAAAAGAAGGGTATAATGTAGAATCGAAAAAACATAGATTACCATGCTAAAAAACCCAATAACTAATCACAAATTTTCATTTGTGACGAACATATCCGTCGGAAACTTGCGATGGGTCAAATATTACCCACTTGGGTAGGAAAAGACAAGACATTTGAGATTTTCAATGTTTTGTCTTATATACACTAGTTGGGAAAATTTAACCCGTTACAAACTTGCGAAGGATATATCCGTAGCAGGAGACCTACTAATAACTAATCTGTCGTTTGTTTTATTTCGGACTAAATACAAAAATAAACAAATAATCTAATTAAAAGGAATAATTATCTTATTAGACCAAAAAAAACTTAAACCACATGAAGTGTTGAAGTTCAAATCAATAGGGGTGTTCATTCGCGGTTCGGTTCACCGAACCACATACTTAGTTCGGTTCGCATAGGGTTCGGTTTGGCAAAACACCGAACCTAAACCGCACCTTTCTTAACGGTTATTTGCGGTTCGGTTAACCACTTTAAACGGTTATTTGCGGTTCGGTTACCGTTTAACCTATAAATATGCTAAATATACTTTTTCTTTAGTTTTCGAGAATTTTATCTAGTAGTTTAATTAAATTTTTAATATTTAATTATAGTCAACAAAAATGTTCATTAGTGAAACTTTAATATTAATCATTTTAACCATTTTTGAATCTGAAAACACTTTTTAATTAAACAAAAAAACAATTTTTTATATAATATTTTAATTTTTTGCTTATTTTTTGTGAACGGTTCGGTTCGCGGTTAACCTCTTTTCTAAAATTGCGAACCTCAACCGAACCTTGTCCATGATAAATTTAACGGTTCGGTGAACCGAACCGCTTTGTCAAAACGGTTCAGTTAATCGAACCTTAAAAATGCACGGTTTTTCGATTTTTCGGTTCGATTATTGCGGTTCGGTTTATTATGAACACCCCTACAAACCAAGACGGGGCTAACTCAAGTAGCTCAGAGTCATGCACGTTTTAAGCAAAATCTATCTTAAACCGATTTCAAGGATTTATCGAACCGGACCAGCCAGCGATTCACCCAATGACCCCATAGTCTAATTTGACGACTTGAGAGGGGTCCCTTTCTCCACTCCTTGCTCCAACATTGCTTTGCCAGACTTCCGCCCTCGACAATAATTTATATTTTCCCTCTCTCTTCCCTTAAACCCTAAACCTCGACGGTTTCTACGGTTGCGATGGCGGCGGAGATGGGTACTGATTCTACTATTCTCACGGCGCCGCCGCCGATATCAACTGCAGAGCCGATTCCCACCGGCGACGGCACCGTTTGGGCTGACGTCACTCCTCTTCTCTCCGCTGCTTGTAATGGTACGATCTTTTATTTTACTGTTTTTTACGTTATCGATTGATTAGCGTATTACAATATTACGGAGTATAGTTTGTGCTGCTGTAAATCGTTAATGATGAACTTTCTCACTCGGTCTCAATTATTACTTTTTTTTGTCTATCTAAAGTATTTTGATCGCCGGTAAAAATTGGTTGAAATGGAGGGTTTAGTTGTTATTGCGATGACGGAATATTGGTCATTGTACATTAAGCATTATTGCCGTTTTAATACAGTGAGGTGTTCTGTAGTTCGCCAGTTTTTGAATAATTATTTGCTGTGAAATGCCAAGGAAATTGAAAATGGGGTACTGATGCATGTTAGATGATGTTAGGTAGCAATGTAGCATGATTTTTCGCTGTTACTTAGTAGGCCGTATTTAGTAAGGAGTAAAAGTTAATACTTTCTTTCGGGTGGGGGAGTCGGGATTTAAAGTTTGTGGAGGCTAAAACATACTCCGTAGTTCAGAAAATTCTTTTGGTGTCACCAAAGTCTTTGCCTAGTGGTGAAGATGGAAGTATAATGGACAATAGGTCAATCCCTCCACCCTCGATATTGTACATTTGTACTGCCCTTGTGGCTCATTGAACACAAAAAAAAAAACTTTTGGTGGGTAGGTGCGAAACTAGTATTATAATAGTATTGCTAAGGAAAAAAATCAAATCTTTTAGCTAAAAAGTCGAGTTTCTTCGTTGCTTATGGTATTCCCCTTTGATCCGCCATGACTTTCCTTTGGCACTTTATTTTTACTTTTGAGTTTTGTAATCTTGTTTGATATTTAATTCTGTTCGTTTGTCGTTTTGGGGGGACAGAACTCCGTGATGGTGAGCTGATTCATGGCGATAATTTTAGTCTCTTTGCTGCCATGTCGGCTTTAGAGGTACTGGATTATAATTGCTTCTGGGTTTTTGTTTTTCATGGTAAAAGTTATTGATGTATATTTTTATTCGTAATGCTAGTAGATTTATCATTGTGGCAATGTTGGACAATTTACAGTATACACTGGAATGGTTGCAAATGCACATACACATCAAATTAAAGTTGTTATCCTACAACTTGCTTGGATAAGCAAATATGTAGAAAGGGCTGAAGGAGGATGAACGGGAGGGGATGGATGGAAAGAGGAGAGATAATTCCTTTTCCCTCCCTTGGATTACCTTTAAATATTTCAATCCAAACAACTTGTGGAGATTTCTACGTATCCATTCCAGTTTAATCTATGGCTTGTATTTTGAAATGATTGCATTCAGTTCCATTCTCTGGCCATTAAGGGGGTAAATTTTGAAACTGATAGGTTGTGTATTCGGGGTAGACATTTGGCTGCCTAGTGCCTAAGATATAGGGATTATAAGCAGCCATGTAGACCTTTGCAAATCTGCAATAAGCAATCAAATTTCCAGTTTGAGTGCTGGAAAATCCTTGTAGATGATATTGTTGTTATTTGCCTTCTTGTTGTGATGATGTATATCAAATTGTTAGTCTTTGCTTACGCTTCATTATTTGTAGATAATGGATCCAAAAATGGATTCGGGCATGGTAAATGATAGATACTATTCTGTTGATGAGGCTATAGAGAATGCCGCAGCTCCAGTTCCACTCAGTTTTGATAAAACTACTGATGCTATCTGCATTATAGATATAATGGATCACCTACTCGCTTGTGAGGTACTTTTGTTGAAACACGAGTCTTTTGTTTACATTTAAGTAATTGAAATTTTGTTGATATTCCCTCCTTGTGTAATGACAGGCAACATGGCATAAGGGTCATTCTTTGGCGCAAACTGTCTTTTCCTGCATCTATCTTTTGCGGCTTGAGCGCACATCGTCACATTCTCTATTACATTCTTATTGTAGAACAATTCGGGCCATATGCAATGCAGTCATATCAATTGTTACAGAGGCTCGCACACATGAAGTAAAGTACTTAACCATCTCTTTCAGCCTTTTTCGTACTTCTTTTTTTCTGTTTCTTGTCTTTCCCTTGTTCTAGATTAAAAATAGATTTACAATACTTCCATAAACTTGTACTGTACATACATCATGGCTTCTGTTGCGTGAAATTCTATGCAGTTGAAGTGTTCTTCTAATGCCTTTGTAAAGGAATGATATGATTCGTTAATGGTCATACTCTTTCGTCTTGGGAACCATGTGAAAGCCGCAAAGGCTTAGAATTTGCCAGAGTTTATAAGTAAATAGGATTATACCAGTAGCTGTACAAAAGCATTGTACAACCAAAACAAAACTAAACGAGCTTACATGTATTTTTTTCGAGCGTTTAAAGTATTTGAGTTATCTTTTAATTTTTTGGTGTGAAAATGAAAATCTATTTGAGGCTTTGAGCTTATATGCATTATTTTTGAGTTTCATTATAATTTTTTGAGTTCCATATTTATATGAAGGACCTCAGAAACTTTCTAATAAAGTTCATAAGTTTTACACTTAAACTTAAATTTTTTTTCTTATAGAGCTCCAAAAGTATACCATCAGTAGTGGCTGGTGGTATAGTCTACTTACTCGAGTTTAGGTAACTATATTGGCGGCAAAACTTTAGTCTAAATGCTTCTTATTTGGCACTGACTAATGCTATAAAGAAAGTAATAGCGCTCTTGAGCTGAGATATTTGCACATTTCAGCATCAAAAAGTGACGGAATATTGATGATTGTAAAGAATGGGTATCCACATTGCAAATTAAATCTCCTAAAAGTAATTTCTGACTGGCTGAGCAGGAAACATGTTTTCTTTATTTAGTTATTATGAGTAAGAGGATATAGGTTTGGACATGTTGTACTAGAGGGAGTTTATTCAAGAGGATGATGGTGTGTGAATTTTTTTTCCTTGTCTCAATGGCATTCTCTACAACTCTTTCTGTTTAGTCGGGTTTTCCCTTTCATTTTCTCATCCTTTCTCTTTCTCTTCGACTCACTTGCACATTGCTTTTGTGTTTTTTTCCCTTTTCCCTTTGCCTCCTTGATCTTTTACGTCTTTTTTTTTTGTTTCTAACTCTTAATTGTATTATTGTTTCATCCTGTTATAGTTGCGGGTCCATATGAAGGTAGATAGTTAACCCAACATGTGTATGTGACAGAGGTTTTGTTGTTCTTGTTATTGCTTTATTGTTGTGTCATATTTCTGTTGGAAATGCCATGATATTCTTATTCTATGATTCCTCTTAGTTCATCTTAATTCCTCTTATAGGAAGAAGACTTGTTCATAATGGCTCCTGGTCTTCCTTTGAGTGGAGAAAAAGATGAGAGATTCTTATCTACTCTAAATGCAGTGGAGGAAACTCTATGTCGACAACTTCGTGCCTGTAAAGCTCCAGCTGCTAGAAAAATGGTAGTAGAAGGTATCCCTTTTTATTACTGGGTTAATGCGAATGGTACTTACATTTAGCTTTCTAATGTCTGATTAGGATTGTGAGAGTAGTCAGATTTCATCTTCAATCTCTGTTCTAACATTTCAATTTTGCTTTAGAAACATAAAATGTTAAGCATTAGTGTTCCTGGTTAGAGGAGAATGAAGCTACCTGTATTACCCAAATGTTGTATTAATGATGTGGTCTGAATGATGTGATCACTTCAACTTTTTAGTGTGCGTTATCAATTGTAGAACATATGATGAATATTCAAACTGACTATTTTTCACGCGCTGATCAGATCAGGAACCACTACAAACTAATCCAGATCTGGAGGAGGGCTTGTGCCGAGCTTTGTTATGCCGATTACGATTTCGTAAGGTCTTAACCCGCATACTCTTGCTAATTTTTCTTTCTTCGCTCTTTGTAAACTCACTTTACATGATGGGGTCACATCTTTAAAGATGTCTGCGTTGTGCATAGAGTTTCATGGAAAAGAGATATGAAGTGTTTATCTTAGTTTTATCTTGGTCATGGTATTCATAATTCATTTGAGTTCTCTTTTGCATCTAATATATTGTACAACACTATCACATGTTATTATAGGTATACGACCTTGTATGCTTATCTGAAAGAGAAGACAGCTCCATTGAATATAATACTGTTCTGACCTTGTGGGCCTTTTGGTTATCTTCTTTTTGAAAAGCATAAAACCGAGAAACGGCTTGATGGTGTGATCTGCTGACCACTACTTTTTAAATGTGCCTGAGATTCTGTATATTATCCAAGTTGTTGCTATGTGGTCATTTTCTGTGAGCAAGGGATTCTGATACATGTGTTTTTTTGCTGCTTTATTTGTTGCAGCATTTTTATCACTTACTTGCTTGTATGAGGAGACCTCTTGGGAGAGGCTTCGAGTTGGCGAGAAAACATATATCATCCTGCTTGTTAGAGCTGGAAAATGTGCAAAAATCATCTGCATTCTTAAGATCTGTGGGATTCTTGAATAGCAAAGATACAGTTCAGTCAGAAACGACTGGTTCCGGCCGTCAACCTATTGGGTTTGACACAAGTCTAAACCTTAGAATATCAGCTCCTGCTCCACCTCGTGCTATGAAAATACTAAGTTGGGAAATGGTGAGTTGGACAGACATCGAGATGCAAGACTTTTTTTTTGTTGGGGGAAAGGAGGGGGCTTATCTAGTTTGTTTTCAATATTAAAGCGTTCTTTTATCTTACTTTTTTCAGGCTTTGGAATATTTCAAGAAGCTTCTCCGTGATTTAGATATTATTTGTTCGTTTCCATTGGACCCATCCTTAGAAAATGTCTTGCATTTCATTGTTGAATTCCAAAAGCGACAACCAGATCTAGTTGCTAGAGCTTTTCTTCAGGTGAGTTCCTGGTGTTATTCTTGCTGGCTTTCTGTTGTTTGCACTATCTATTTTGATTTTATGAAATTTCATCCTCTTTCCTTCTTTCTTATATCCAAACTGTCATTGGAGTTACGTCTTTCTTGGTTTAATTTTGTAAATCTCTCTTTAGTTGGCTCTTTAAGTACTGCTTGTAGTCTTGTAAAGGTTGTAAATGTACCAAGTGTTTTGTGCAACCCTAATAAAACAATAAAGTTCATTCTTCTAAGCTCATATAACTATATAAGTATATAACAAAGTGCATACCACATTTACACCTTCTTCGTCAACTAGCAATCTGATTCACTTTATCTACGTTACTCTCACTCAGTTGCGAGTGTAGGGTGCAAAATGGTGTCCAGTGCCAAACATGACTATTTATTAAAAACTTCATGTTGTGTATCATTCGGTAGTGTCCTGTCATAAAGTAAGAGTATCATACACAGGCCATGCAACCAAAGTAAAATGTTAAAGTTTTTACTTTAAGCATTCTAATGTTGCATTTATCAACCCTTCAAAACTGCAGTTTAACAAAAAGGTGTCATGATGTAATCCGTTAATTACAACTTCTTTTAATTTTTTTTATTTTTTTGATAAACTGGTGTCAAAGTAACTCCAGTTACATGTTCTGTGTATACCCGTATATATGTGTGTGATGTGTCCCATGTTGAAAGCTGAGGAGAGAGTTGATTACTTCATAAGGAAGTGAGTTATTCCACATTTCCACCCACTACCAATTGGTTTTGGGATGCTTATAAATTGGATTCTCTCCTCACGGTTGTAGTCTATGCCCGTGTTATGGATTTTACACGTCAATGTAATTACGAAGTGTCAATTTATGAATGTTTCTGCATTGTGACTATTAATTTGGGATAGTAAAAAGCTAGCGTCAGATGATGTTTTTTTTCAATCACGCTTGTCCTGTTTTTGGACTTGTTTACAGGTTATCTTGATTCAAGATGGGAAACTATATGGAAGGGATCTTATGTTCCATACCATCTGCAAGGCTTCGGCCTTACCTGTAGTTATGAAGGATCATAATATCCAAAATAATGAAGCTGTTGTACAATTGGGACAGGCGAGTGCAGATCCCTCATTACTTTTGTACATTGTGAATTTTTGATTCAAACTATTGTAGGCTTTCGTTTTGTATGTACCATATTTCATGTCATCATTTTAAAAGATATGTCTCGTCTTCTGGAAAGTTTACTTGCACCAATTATTGTTATAGAATCTACCTGATTGTTTGTTATTCATTGGTTATTCTTATCTCAGAAAAGAAACTCTAACAACCTCGTATTTATTTATGTCATTCTCTCCACAATCATGGAATTGCAGAACAGAGAGCTCTGTGTTGTGTGATTTGACGAAAGTTGTATGGTTAATTGATGCAGTTTTTGATCAATTTGCTCAGAATACTGTGCACTAATGTAGCATGGCAAAGGCGTAAGCTTGGAAGAGTTTTGCAAGACTGGCGAGTCATCTATGTACAGGTATTTGATTTTCGTGTATTAGCTCTTACGCCTATTGTCCTCCAATAAACAGTTTCTATTACTAGTCACAAGTAGTATTTGTATGAACCACCAGTGCTAGACTTCTACCCAGTTTATACATCATAGTTACAAACACATAATCTGTTCACTAAGGGTGCATCATAATTAATTTAGACATATTTTCTGCTGTTAGCCATTACTCAATATCCACATATAAAAAACTTACTAGCTACTGCATTTTAAAGTGTTGTCTTTATCCTTGAACACAATATCTTTATTGAAACAAATAAATCTCAAACCCTTGCAGCTTGAACTAGCTTTCAGGAAGGAGTTTGGAGAATTCTCCGGCATTTCTGATGAGGTATGTCAGTTATGGCAAATAAAAGAGTGCTATACGTCTTTAACTTTTGTTTTTGGCACTAGATGAAATAGAAATCGTGACATTACATTTAAAGTTCTGTCACAGAAGACTTATGCTTTCTTCGTTATCCCCCTGATTCCCTCCACTTGGTCCAAAAGCTAGACGGCTGAAGTGGCAAAATTAATTTTTTTGGTCCCTTGCAATTTCATTGTTGAAATTGATATCCTTTTAGTTGGTGTACAGAATTCATGCATTAAACTGGCTAAACACATACTTATTTGGGTGGAGGAACAAACATATTGGATTGCTCTGCGTTTTATTTCACTGGGATTTGATCTGGATCTTTACTCATCAAATGAGTATTGCATGGTATACTGGTACCTCTACATCATACTGGTTAAGCTTGCAGAAAAGACACATGTGAAGCAACTGGCAGGTGCTGACTACGGTGAGCTTACATACTTTTCTGCTACATTTTCTAAAATTTTTATTGTTCAAAGCTCTAGACACGTTTTCACACATGAATATATGTTGTCCAGAGTGCAGTAAACGTTATCAACTAGTGTTTTGCAATCAAATCAATTTTTATTTTTGTGAATGATTATGCTGTGTTGGTGATTATATATTTGTATGGATGATCTCTCCATCATTGATCAATTTTCCCTTTGAATTCATATTTAATTTGCAGAAATTATTAAAATGAAGTGCTTGTTTCAGACAGAGTCTATCAATTTCATTATTTGAATTGCAGAAAAACAATTGAACTGTTTAGTGATTATTAAACAATAACCACATCAGGGTGGCTGTTGGCTAATGACTCCTTTATCAAAGTGACTTTCTCTTTCACCCTGCAGCTTTCCCCCTTTGTATTTAACTTGAGTATACTTCTCTTATCAGTTAAAAAGAAAGGAAAGAAGAAAAGAGATTCAGCCATAGACGCAGCTAAGGATTATCAGATCCCACCTGCTGTGATGTTGCTTCAGTGTTATGTATGCCTCGCTGAAGGACTTTCAATGGTAAAACAATGTCCTCCTTTAACTGCAAGATGTCCTTTCTGCTGTGTGAGTGTGTGTTAAGGCTGACTAAATTATTTCTTGACCAAGGCTATTTATTGTCTGCAGTGAATTGATTTCTCCCATTTGACTTTTGTGGTACTGATGTCAACTTTAACCATAAATTTCTTAAATTAAGTTGTAGAGATACGATGTAAAATTTCTCACGTTTTATTTTAGCAAAACCAACGTTTTCATATAGTTTTTGTAAAAAAATATTGAATGTTGTGATCAATTATCAATCAAAGTCAATTTGGTTTGATCATTTGATTCAATCTGGGACAGCATAACTGCAGTTGAGAGAGTATGAGCATCACATTTTGGACTCTGAGCCAATACAGGGGTCATTGTGTGCATTTACAGTAGCCGATGGTCTCCCATCTCCAGCGAGGCCTATGCAAAATATTCCTTCCCCATAAACACGGGGAGTCATATTTATGTTACTACTTGAACCCATATCTCTGCTGCAGTCAACCCAACTCCTGTTAAGTACTGTTGAACAGAAAATCTGAAATTATATTTGCTGGGTTTACAAATTGCAGATACTTGCTGCAGTTAGAAATGAGCTAAATGTCTTTCAACATGCATCCCCTTTTAACACTGAGTATGAGGTAATTCAACTATTTTACATATTTTATGTTTTCTTGAAGAGCTTCTGCATGCAGCTAGCCCTTCTTTTGTACTCCGGGTCTCTGGTTATTCCTAGTGTGGTAAGCAGCGTCAAATTTCATGGAATTTCCCTCCGATTTTTTGAAATTGCCCCACTTTTTAAGATTTGTGAGGAATATTTTAATCAAATGGAGCAACTCCAAAGAATCGGAGGGAGTTCATTGTTGATCTCTTTTCCACTTTTGTATGTCTGCGTCGTCAAAGCTTGCTGTTTAATGTTTGAACCAAGTTTCTGGTTTAGCACCCCTCCTCCTCTCCAAACTCCAAAACATTATCTCAGTTTCTGGCAGGATATGAAGGTCAGATGTAAATTTAGAACTGACATAGAGGTCAGTTTGGTCTGATTCAGGTTTAGTGGTTACTAGTCAAGTCATTTAGGGTCTGTTTAGGGTTGTAGCTATTATTCTGGTGTTTGTTTCAAATAGTAATTTTCTGGTCCTCGTGGATTTGGTTAATTCGAGTCTGCTGCGGTTCTCCACTCTTTTGGGTCCGGGTTGGGTTATGGTAGGTTCAGCTTCACAAATTTAGATGCCTTTGAAATTCTCAGTATAATGATAAGCCTCTTTTGTTTTGACCATGTAGAGATTTATTCAACACTTCGAGCATTTGCAGAAGGCCTGTCTGCCTGATCACATAACCTATCAATCATTTCAGGAATGTACTTCCCAAGCCCGGGTTTCAGTGAGTGACTACTGTAACACTTAATTCTGTGTTTTTTTTAGTTTCGTACCATGTTACATCTTCCCCGTATGCTTATAATATCAACGTCTTTTTTTGTAGACACTCGTCATGTATAATCATTTCAAGGACGCTCAAAGAATCGTGAAGGAACTCAAAAAGGTCTTCGTTAATGATCCAAATAAATTGGCTGAACTTCGATGCATTGAACAGGTAGCAGAGCGAAATAGCATTGCATTGAATGTGATTAATTGTGTCGGAGGTCGTGACGCAACTCTGAAGATCTCATTGGATTTCAGTTATCATCCCAACTTTGCTGTGCTTGTGGTTAAGAGATCATGAAGTTTTGTCATTTACAGGAATTCGACGCCATTTTCTGTAAAATATTATTTGCCTAGTCAAATACTAGGAATTCTGTCATAGATCATAGATGTAATTGTACTGTAGACACCGAAATTTTATTATTTCGGTATCTGATTTGGTATTTTTAGTATTAGGAGATAATTATCAAAAAAGATTGTGATAATATCTTAAGATACTTATATCATATTTATTTTTATATTTTTGCCTTCTAAACTATAAATACAACTCCTTCCTAGGGTGATAAGGAAGGATGATAAGGGAGAGCAGATGGATTAAGTCAAACGACCCCGTCTTCCTACTAACAAATTGTAGGTAAGATGGAATAAGTCACAAAACGACCCCATTCTCCCCTGCGAGATTAAGTCGATAAGACCCTCGTAGACTATCAAAACCCCAAATAAATCCTAGAGATGGAATCAAGAGAATCACGAAAATTGTAATTCCACAATCTTTCGATAATAAAATAAAATTCTTGTTTTCCGTATTATTTTTGTGCCTCTTTAATTATTATTGCAGGTTATGAAATTTTATGGTTTACAAATTGGCACGCTCGGTGGGACAATTTTTGCTCTTCATCTCCATTCTCCAAGGACCAAGTTTATAGCAAAGGTTCGAGACAAAGTTGCAACCGACATTAAAGTCTCTACAACAAGTCTCGAGGGGGCATTTGTAGACACCGAAATTTTATTATTTCGGTATCTGATTTGGTATTTTTAGTATTAGGAGATAATTATCAAAAATTTGTAGCAACTAATTTTGTATCGCAATAAAACTGTAACACAAAATAAATAGACAAATGAGTTTATATATTATCAGAAAGTTATGTGTACAACCTCTATTATTCCACTGATTCTACAACAATATTGAAACTACGAGTCTTCGATCTTCGAGGCTCGCTTGCTTGACTTTACCTTCTTGAGAGGGTCGCGTTGACTTGAATCTCTCTTCGATGCTTGAATTTGATTTGAGTTTACTTGAGTAGGCGGCACGATTTTGTAGTGCTTGTTGTCTACTTGCAAGTGTGATTTGTAGAGAGAATTTGAGAGCTTTTGATGTCTCTTTTCTCCTCACTTTGACAAATGATTTCTTCTCTTGTAAAAGTGATTTTTTCTCCTCTCGAAATGGTGGAGAAGTCTCTTATTTATAAGAATTTCTCCCTTGGCAAATGGACTTGAGTTTGGGCCTTGTTTATAGGCTTGACTTCTCTTTTGGGCCCAGTTGACCACATTGCTTGGTTTAGAGCCCAATTGACCAATTGGCTTGCTTTTGGGCTTAAATAACCCATTTTGTAATATGGGTCGATCCGAACCACATTAAGCGGGACAAACACAATTAAATTAAGCTAAAAATGATATTAACTTAAAATAATTCATTTTACTTTATTCTCGGCACTTTAATAAAATTTCCGTGCCTACAAATTGCCCCCTCGGGACCTTGTCACGTACACTGTTTGGGTGTTTAAACGTGGCGATGTCTCGAATTTTGTTTGGTTTGGTTTGACTATGAAATCTACGAGCACTTAACTTATCGTAGGAGTAGCCATATGATTTTTTTGTTTGACTTGGAAGTCTATGGATACTTAACTTGTCGTCGAAGTAGCCATGTAAATTTTGCTTGACTTGGAAGTCCTTGGGTACTTAACTTGTCGTCGAAGTACCCCGTGAATTTTTTTAAAATTGAAAGTACATGAGTACTAAACTTATCGTAGTAGTATCCATGTAATTTTTGTCTGACTTGAAAGTCAATGAGTACTTAACTTGTCGTAAAAGTACCCATATAATTTTTGTCTTGCCCCCCGTTCATCTCGACTTAAAAGTCCGTGAGCATTTTTGATAGAGTCTTGTAAAAATGGGTACATCTCATGTCCCTTTTTTTTTGACATTGTAGACAATTATTTGTACTTTGACTTGATTTTATTTTACCTTGGTAATTTTTGTAACTTGGTAATTTAATCACGGGACAAAATATCCGTTCAACGATTTCACATTACGCCGGTAACGTTGGAACCTCAGGATATAACATATACCACGACTTCAAGATGTACAATAGACAAATAGCTCTTCAACAATTAATGGGAGTGAAGACAATAAGTCAATGCCAAATTCTTGTGAGCAACTTTTGTTTAATATGATTTCCGTTCATCTAATAAACAATTCAAATCCATGAACAGCCGATTCATCCGCGAGCGAAATTAATTTGCAAAATCTTATCTTGAACAACTTGAATTTTAAATTTTGGTCAAAGACAATTATTTCCATATCTTGCATGTCTTGAATGAGCAAAATTAACCATACCGATCTTTGTAACTGCAGAATAATCTTCACCATAAAATTTGCTCTCAAATCTCCACTGTGAACTCAACACACGTTACAAGCCATTTTTGAATTTGAATCAAAATTGATTCCACCATAATTATGCATAATTACCCAATTAAATTTGCAAAAATCATGGCAATCAATCTCTTCTCAAAGCTATAAATATTGGCTTTGCATAGCCAGTTCCGTAAACCCAATTATCACCACTCTACACACATAAATCCGACCATTAACACAGACAATAAGTCGGTACGCTCGACATTCGGTAACATCTTCGTGTAACCTCATTTGATCAACCGAAGGTAAATTCTTCCGTCATTTAAAATTTCGTTATTGTGACTTAGAATTATTAGACCCACAATTAGCTAGATGATAGAGACCAAAAATCTTGCACACCGAATGACATGCTAGTTTTTTTTCCCGAAACCGAATGGACATACCACATTAGTAGACCCAATTCTTGTTCCCCCTATGTTAGCTGCTACAAGGCTCTCTGCTATGAACGTATCTCTCTCTGGCCTTGGCAACAGGGATTTCAATAAAATCTTGCCTCACCAACTAGAAAACCATCGTTCTGAGTATAGACATATGGCACCCGTAGGACGATTAAGCTTCATGAATTTGATCATTTTGATTGAATTTTGATAGAGTGAAGTGAGATTTTTGGATAATATATATCGCACTCTTGTTTCATTCTGATTGAATTTTGACCATTTTACAAAGATTGTGACTTTGAAAGGGAAGAGAAGGAGCAGGCTGTGGTTTTGAAAAGGAAGAGGAGGAATAATGGGCCTTCCAACTTGTCCAACAAAATAACACATTTGATTGTTATTATTTCATTTTTCATTTGTACATCACACACTTGTTTGTAATATACACATTTTTTTTTGAATGTTTATTTTGTTCCTTTTTTTTGGAATCCCTGATACCTTTTTTGGTTAGTCCAAATTTTTCTTCATTTTGGAGAATCAATAGCGCACCAAAATATCACGACTCTCTTTACTAATATGTTTTTTTTTCCAGGTCATTATGGTGCACTTCAAGGAACTTCGCAACAAAGATCTCACATACCTTGCCATAGTTGACTATGAAAAAGATGATGCGAGTTCCGGAACCCGTTTTGTTACTCGTCAAACCTTACGTTCCTCCAAAGGTGAAACAAGTGTTGTGAACAAAAGTTGCTTCAATCCTGAGATGTCATCAAAATTTGATATTACCAAACCAGATGTGTCAGCCCGTTTTGTTCTCAAGAGCATCTTCAAGTCAAAGCCTGACGAAAGTCTCTCCTTTCCTTTACTTGGGAGGAGAATAATTGTCGGATCGGTGAAGTGGGACCCTTACAACTTGAAGCTATATGGAGAGTCAAAGCATATTCCTGGATACTGGGAGTGGACTGAAGATGTGCTTGCTCGTTTTGGTGATATCCTTGAAGTGTCCTCTACTAGTTCGGCGATCAACGCATCATTGTACCTTCATGTACTAGTTCGGCGATCAACGCATCAACACATCAACGTACCCTCAATTAGTTCGGCGATCAGCGCATCAACACATCAACGGACCCTCTATTAGTTCGGCGATCAACGCATCAAGCCATCAACACATCACCGTACCCTCTATGACAAACATGTGCCTGTCATGTCAGCCGAAGGAGAGTTCGAAGTATCTTGGGTCGTGAACCTATCCGTCGATGATTGAAGATTATCTGGAAGTCCGAGTTAGATCATTTCAATATTCTTGGCCCGTTGACGCCGGAAACCATGAAGATGCTCGAGTTTGATCCTTCAAGTCTACCATGGGAGCAACTGAAACTTTCAAGATGGCTCATTCCAATTTCTCATCAAGCTAAACAACACACTGGTCTAGTCGAACGCAAGAGGATTTCAAGCTACTCAGAGTTGATTCGTTTTATTTCTCTTCCAAGCTATGAGGCAAGCAACATGTCCCACTGGCCGCTAGAGCAGTCGAGGAAGTTCGAGTTCGATCATTCTGATATTCTTTGAGCCTACCGTGAGAGAATCCGAAGGTTTTCAAGAAGGCTCATTCCGATTTCTCATCACGCTAAACAACGCACCTGGGAACAAGAGGATTTCAAGTTATGAAGCAAACAACATGTCCTATTGGTCGCTAGAGCGTTTGAAGAATCATGAGTGGATCATTTCGACTCCCTTAGGAGTGTTATGCAATGTACCCAACTCATGAACCACAATAGACTACGAGGGATCCGAGTTTTCGATACTCGTTTTAGTCTCATGCCAGGAAGTCAATCAGTTGACCGCAAGAGGATTGCAAGTCGCTCCCCCAAATCAAATCACACAAGGATTGCAAGTAGCTCATCGAGTCAAATCAGTATGCTATTTCGCCAAACAGCCATGCAACGCGAATTTCTCTAAGGTCCTTGCAAAACTGTCTATGTCTATACGGAGGATCGAGTGTGATGACCGATTTGAAGTAGAACTTCGAAGATTTAGAGAGCAAGAACGATATTCTATGATTGAAGCAATCCTGACCATCACGGATAGTTAGAGGCTCGCTGTGGATCACCATCAGCTACAAATACTCTACACTCTCTCGGAGGAGGCAAGGCACTTGGAGATCTAGAAGATACACGAAGACATCTATTTTTTACAAAAGATATCACTGATCAAGGTTGTACTTATACCTCAAGACTGATCGATTTGAAGTTGATTTAGCCGTGCACAGTTTAAGCTCTTGCGGGCCAGGAGCAATTTTGATAAGCCTTGATCTTTGGTTTGGCTGCACTTGAACAAAGTGTTTGCTCAAACTGCCTACGTACTCGCAAAGTGACCATGGTGGACAAAATGCAAGATCAAGCCAACGTAGTTCGTTAAAGGTCTTTTTTTTGTTTGGGGGTGTGGCTGCACTCAAGTAAAAGACTTACTCAAGTTGCCTACGTACTCATAAAGCACCAAGGTAGCACTCTACAAGATCAAGCCGACGTAGTTCATAGAAGGATCTTTTTTTTTATTTTTTTGTTGTTGTTTGTGAAGGATTTTTTTTGTTTTTTTTTTTTTTTTTTTTTTTTTGGAATGACTATTTTTGTGAAGGTTTTTTTATGCTTTTTTTTTTATTAATTTTAGTGTGCAGTTTAGCCTCTTGCTTAGGAGCTTATGCAGTTTAGCCTCTTGCTTAGGAGCTTATGCAGTTTAGCCTCTTGCTTAGGAGTAGTAGCGCTTCAAGAATTTTCCGTTGATCGGTCCTACACGAACACCGTCTTCATCAACAATCTTATAAGCACCATTGGTGTATACTTCTTGCACGACGTATGGCCCATCCCATTTGGAAGTAAATTTGCCCCCTGGTTTGTGAGAAGTAATGATCGGCCTTCTTACTGCGAGCACCAAGTCTCCTGCCTGGAAAGATCGAGGGCGCACCTTTTTGTTGAATGCACGGGACAAACGTGCTTGATAGCATTGCAGTTTCTGCTGTGCTTGCAATCTCTTCTCATCCAAGGCTTCCAATTCCGCCAAACGCAGCTTATCATTATCATCACTTATGAGCTCTTCCTGGATGACAACTCTCAAGGACTGAATTTGCAGTTCTAAAGGCAACACAGCTTCAACTCCATACACCAACGCATACGGGGTTGCTTGAGTGGGTGTCTTGTACGTGGTACGATAGGCCCACAATGCCTCACCAATTCTCTCATGCCAGTCACGTTTTGACTTCGCCACCACTTTCCTCAACAAGTTACACAATGTCTTGTTAAAAGCTTCAGCCAAGCCATTCGCAGGCGCATTGTACATGGAAGACTTGTATTGCTTAAATTTGAATTTTGCACCCAGACTCGTCATCAACTTGTTAAAGAATTGCTTGCCATTATCAGTTATGATGCGTTGTGGTACACCATATCGAAAGATGATCTGAGTGCGAATGAAATCAACAACCGTTTCCTTTTTGACCTCGCGCACACTTATGGCTTCCGCCCACTTTGAAAAATAGTCAGTTGCAGCTAGGATGTATTCATGCCCATTTGATGCTTTTGGAGTTATAGGTCCTACTACATCCAGTCCCCACATTTCAAAGGGCCATGATGAAATGGTAGGATGCAAAGGCTCTGGAGGTTGATGTATGAAATTTGCATTGAATTGACAAGCATCACACTTCTTCGCAAAGTCCATGCAATCCTGCACCATGGTTGGCCAATAGTAGCCCATTCTTTTCACACGATCATGAAGCTTTGGACCAGATTGATGCGCGCCACAAACACCTGAATGAGCTTCGTACATGGCTTCTGAAGCTTCAGTTTCACCAAGACACCTTAGCCATTGCCCAAGGAAAGATCGTCTGTAAAGCGTTCCTTTATAATATATGAACCTTGGAGCACGACGACGAATCTCCACTTTATGCCTGGGGTCATCAGGAAGTTTTTGATGTTCCAAGAAATCAATGATAGGCTGACGCCAATCATCATTATCAATTTGGCAAACACTAATCATGTTAGATGACTCTACACGTTCTCCACCCTCTAAAAGTGGTACCACCCAACGGTTGCAAACTGGAATTGTCGTGACTCCCTCTGCCCCCAGTGCCAAAGTGGCTGCAAGATTGGCAAGCGCGTCAGCCATCTTATTGGCACTCCTTGGCACATGCCCAATATGAGCACTATCCAACTTGTTAAGAAGCTGAATTGCATATTGATGAAATGGAATGAGATCATCCTTCTTTACTTCGAATTCATCAAGGACTTGGTTCACCACCAACAAAGAATCTCCATAGATGTCCAAGTCTTTGATCCCTATTTCGATTGCCATTTGAAGACCTAAAATTAGAGCTTGATATTCGGCCACATTGTTCGAGCATAGTTCAACGAGCACAAAGGAGTAAGGCAACACATGACCTTCGGGAGACAAGAATACAACACCAGCTCCGGCACCATCACGTCTTGCTGCACCATCAAAGTACATTTGCCATGGTGGAAGCACATCTACATAGAATATCTCTTCACCAGGAAGATCATCTTGAAGTTCTCCTTTCGCAGGGACTGGATGATCAGCAAGGAAGTCAGCCAAAGCTTGCCCTTTGATTGCCTTTTGAGGCACATGGACCAAGTCATATTGCTTGAGTAGAACTGCCCACTTTGCTAAACGACCAGACAAGACTGGCCTTGAGATTATATACTTGATAGGATCATCCTTCGAAACTACATGGACAGTGTGTGCCTGCATGTAATGCCTTAGCTTCTGAATCGCGAAGACTAGAGCCAAGCAAATTTTCTCAATTGGAGAGTAATTTAACTCAGCACCCACCAAAGTCCGACTTAAATAATAGAGGGCTCTCTCCTTCTTATCTTCATTCTCTTGAGCGCACAATGCCCCCAATGAACGATCTTGTGCAGCAATGTAGAGAATAAGAGGTTTTCCTTGAATTGGTGCCCCCAGCACAGGTGCAGATGACAAGTACTTTTTAATGCTTTCAAAAGCATTGTGACATTTATCATCCCATTGAAATATAGCATCCTTCTTCATAAGATGACTAAATGGCTGACAACGTCCTGCGAGGTTAGAGATGAACCTGCGAATGTAAGCTAAGCGACCTTGTAGACCACGTAGCTCCTTCAAATTTTTAGGTGCTGGCATTTCTTGAATGGCTTTGATCTTTGATTGATCAATCTCAATGCCTCTATGTCGAACCACAAACCCTAAGAATTTACCTGATGTAACTCCAAAGGCACATTTGAGTGGATTCATCTTGAGTTGGCATTTTCGCAATCTTTCGAAGACGTTACGAAGGTCATCGAGATGGCTTTCCCTTTTCTTGGACTTAACCACAACATCATCAACATAACACTCAATTGACTTATGTAGCATGTCATCAAAGATCTTTTGCATAGCGCGTTGGTATGTTGCTCCTGCATTCTTGAGACCAAATGGCATAACTTTGTAACAAAATATCCCCTTTGGAGTACGGAAAGCAGTGGCCTCTTGATCTTCAGGTGCCATGAGAATTTGATTATATCCTGCAGTGCAATCCATAAAGGAAAGGGCCTCATGTCCAGTCGTCGCATCAATCATGAGCTCCGTGACAGGCAAAGGAAAGTCATCTTTTGGGCAAGCATCATTGAGGTCTCGAAAATCCACACAAACGCGTAATTGGCCATTCTTCTTTCTGACGGGCACAATGTTAGCAATCCATGTTGGGTATGTTACCTCTCGAATAAAACCAGCTTCTATGAGTTTGTTCACTTCTTTCTCAATTTCAGGAACCAACTCTGACCTGAAACGTCGTTGAGGTTGTTTCTTGGGACTCACACCTTTCCTCACTGCCAAGCGATGTACTGCAATTTTAGGACTTAACCCTTGCATTTCCGTGTAATTCCAAGCAAAAACATCTTTGTACTCAGCTAAAAGCTTGAAGTACTCATGTTCCTCCTTTTCTGTAAGAAGTGCACTAACATATATTGGTCGAGGGTCCTCCGAAGTACCTAAGTTCAGCTCCTTTAGGTCATCGATAGTTGATTGCCCCCCATCTTCTAGCAATTCTGGGGCTTCATCAGCTTCAACTTCTTCATTAGCATCAAGAACTTCCTCTACGGTGATGTGATAAGATGTCAATATTTCATCCTCCAACTCTTTTGTGTTACTCGCATTCGGTATTGTTGAAACTCCACCAAGTCGAGGCTTCCACTTTTCTTGGAAGGATGAGGTCTTCTCTTGATTAGTAAGGACCACAACATGCCTTTTCACCTTCAGTGCAGGTTGTGCTTGCACTATGTTTATCACCTCTATGCGCTTCATTCGAGAAGGGACGACACTTCTGAGATCATCACTGACTTTCACCTCATCTTCGCTTTCACGTCTTGAGGCTTTATGCATTTGCCTATGATCTTTAATGCCATTGGAGTCTTTCAAGCGATCAAACACTGAACGAGATGGAGTGCCCAAATGCTTAAGCACGGATCCTTTCTTCTTCAAATGTGATGAGGTACTTGACTCGCGAGCACTAGTGACATTATCCTGAACACCCAATCTTTTGAAGACGGAAAAACGATTCCTTAAAGGAATTTCTCGTTGTGACAAAGTATGCCCCCCTAATCGATCAAACACAGAAGGAATCACTTTTGTTGTAGATGACCGAATCCTATCGAAGACAGAAGATTTTAGTGCTGTCATATCATTTGGATTTTCATCTTCTTCCACTTCCTCAGGTGTTATGCACTGAGAAGATAATGCATCTACTTTTCGTTGAGCACCAATCCTTACAGGTGAAGGAGATTCATAGCCTAGGCCAACCTTAGAAGCATTGAAGCTCCCTTCTTCCTTAAAAAGTTTCTTTTGAGTCTCATTAAGGCCATAAGGCTCAACACTTATAACTTTTCCCAATGGGGTGGGATTTTCAAAGTCATATCCAGCTTTCGCCAACAATTTATATGCATTGGAGTTGAAAACGCCGCTTTCTTGCCCTTGAGATACTTTGGTTGATGATGGAACAAACCCTGCAGGAGCATATTTCACCACCTGTTTTTCAGCCGTGCCACGTAGAGGGGTGGTAAGTTTCACCATCCACTCTTGCGTGACTACATGGCTAGACTTAACTTTTTCTTTGGCCATTGTCTTTGAGCTATGGCATTCAGCAAAAGGACTTTCACCTTCCTTGCGTCGTGACTTTGGAATATACCGAAGCACTGGAGTTGGACTCTTTTGTGGACCTTTTTCCTTAGTTGGCGCTTCAAGAATAACCCTGCCATTGTTCTGTGATTGGCTACTTTGTCCCACTTCTATCTTTACATCATTGACATGAGCCTCTGGAGAGTTCTCAACCCTTTTTCCTTTGCCTCCTTTCCCAGTTGATGAAATAGTGGATGGTAAAAATTCGCTTGAAGTGACATTTTCTTCAAAAAACTTTGCATCCGCGAAGAATGAATCAACCTTATTAAAGGGTTTCACATCACCATTTATTTTTCGCTCACTTCCACGATAATATTTTAGACATTGATGGAGAGTTGAAGCGACCACACCATTCTCATGCTTCCAAGGTCGACCTAACAACAATTTGAACGAGGTCTTTGCATCAATAACATGAAACAAGGTGTCAGAAGATAAATCCTCCATGCTAAGATTTACACGAATTATGCCAACAGCACGCTCGCCATTCAAGTTGAAGCCATGAATTATTGTTCGGCTACTTGACAATTCATCCATTGTAATGCCTAACTCAATCATGGTTGTCTTCGGCATGAGATTCACTCCAGAGCCTCCATCGATCAAGATACGGTTCACCCTCTTGCCTCTTATATATCCAGATACATACAACGGCCTATTGTGAAGTTTTGATCCAAGCAACAAGTCTTCATCAGAGAAAGATAAGGCGGTGTTGCAAGACACACATTTGTTTTCTTGCTCTGCAGGCTCCCCTGCGTCTTTCAACTTTTCCTCATACAATCCTGGGTTTTGAAGAGCATGGACGACTTGATGACGCATCTCCTCAAGAAGGTGAAATATTTGCTTCCATCCCATTCGCTTTGGAAGAGCATCAAGAATGGCTAACACTTTAGTGTCTTGGGATTGCCTTGAGCTTTCCAATGACACGGAGTCTGGATTACCATCTTTTCCTTTATCCCCTTCACTTTCATCAGTCACCCCAACAGTATTGACAGAAAATTCGTTGAGATAACCTTCAGGGAAAAACTCTTCAAGAATGATAGGAGCCAGAGGCTGTTGCTCTAACAAATCAATTGGAAGGACATGTGATTTGATCACCTTCTTCGATTTCTTCTTGCCTTTAGAGCGTCGTGAGCCTCTCCTCTTAGTTTGTTTTCTTTTGCGAGGTGCAGGTTGTTGATTTTGTGGCTTCACTTGCTTCCTTGGCTTCTTTCGTGTCACCAATGTCCAACCTTCGTTATCATCATCAATGTTGGCCTCCATGGTTGCAATCGCGCCTTGAGTTTTCTTTTGCGGCGGTGATATCAACCTTTGAACTCGGAACATTGCAGGCTCCAGGCTTCCAAATTGTATCACACATATTTCTTCTTGCTTATGAGGGACCATCACATTCGAGCATTCCGTGATTGGCATATCAAATCCTTCAACCGTCACGCTGGTGTGATTTGTTGTCACTGTCTCATCTTGATCCAAGATGATCTTCCCATCCTTTGCTAATTGCATAATCTTTTCTTTGAGGGTTATGCACTTCTCTAGTGGATGACTGACTAAACGATGGTAACGACAGTAGTTGGGATCTGTCGTCCTATTTGCTTGGTCAGGACGCTTTGATTCTGGCAACTGAATGACATTCTTTTCCAACAAGTCATCGAGCATGCCTGAAAGATCTGAATCAGGAAATGGATACTTCTTGTTTTGCAAATCCTTCAATGTTGGTTTATCACGCTTGAAGTCCTTGGCATATGTCTCCTTCTTTTTGTCATACTTTGGTTTTGCAGAGATTTTGACAGGTGCATTACTGGTTGTAACTGTCATAGTCTCCTTGGATGAACCCTTAGAACTCTTGTCGGTTTTCTTGAACTCTTTCTTCTCGCCAGGAGGCTTAGAGGAAGATGATTTTGTCTTGTTCCGAGCATTGATCGTTACCTCCATATCATGAGCACGAGTCGCCAACTCTTGAAAGCTTTTGGGCTTGATCCCATTCAAGATGTATAAGAGCTCCCACTTCATTCCATTGATGCACATTCCAACTGCTGAAGTCTCGCTTAAACGATCCTTGCATTCCAGACTTAGTGCACGCCAACGATTGATGTACTCCACAACAGCTTCATCTTCCCATTGAGTTGTGTTGGTTAGTTCACTCATACTGACTATGCGCCTTGTACTATAGAACCTGTTCATGAACTCATTCTCCATCTGGTCCCAGCTGTCAATCGACTCAGAACCTAGATCCGTGTACCAATCAAATGCAATGCCTTTGAGAGAACGAACAAATTGCTTCACCAACAAGTCTCCATCTGTCCCGGCGTTATTGCATGTCTCCACAAAGTGAGCAATGTGTTGCTTGGGGTTGCCTTTTCCATCGAACTGTTGGAACTTGGGAGGTTGATATCTGGCTGGCATGCGTAAGACATCGATCCTCTTAGTATATGGCTTCACATATCGAAGACCGTTGAAGGAACTTTCACCTAGCTGGTTCTTGATCGTGTTGGCTATCAAGTCTTGCAGCTTCTTTTCGGTGTAGGCACTTAGATCATTCTTGGGGGGTTTCCCACCATCTTTCTTGTCATCCTCATATTCTTCATCCTCATCATCATCCTCCTCTTCGGTGTCACGATGACTTGACATGTCCTTGTTACGAAGGTCCTCCATTTCCTTCTGAAGTTCTTCAATCTTCTTATTCTTTTCTTCATTTTCCTGCATCATTCTCTCAAGGAGCTTATTCATATTCTCTATCTGTTCTTCAATGCTAGAGCCACCAACGACCATGACTGATTCGAAGATAGGGGTTGAAGTTTCCTCCTTCTTTGGCATTGCCTTCTTCACCTTGCGAGGGGATGAACCACTAGCCTTGGATTTCTTGACCTCCTTTTGTGGAGATGAAGCCTTGTTGATTATTGCAGTAGCAGCAGCAGCAATGGATTCAACTGAGTACTTACGAGGCCTCTTAGGAACATGAGCAGTGCGTAGGCTTTCAGCAGCAGCATTGATAACAGCCTTCTTTGACATCCTTCTTGTGGTAACACCAATTGAGGGAATGGTTGATGAAGGAGCAACACTAGGAGACCCTTTGAGGATTGATGCATAAGTTCTTGAAGGTGTGCTTGATGAGTTTGAAGACATCCTTGCTTCTTGAAGTTGAACTTGTTGTAGAGATGAGAGGTAGAGGTGTTCACGTCGGGTTCACCAAAAATTTGTAGCAACTAATTTTGTATCGCAATAAAACTGTAACACAAAATAAATAGACAAATGAGTTTATATATTATCAGAAAGTTATGTGTACAACCTCTATTATTCCACTGATTCTACAACAATATTGAAACTACGAGTCTTCGATCTTCGAGGCTCGCTTGCTTGACTTTAGCTTCTTGAGAGGGTCGCGTTGACTTGAATCTCTCTTCGATGCTTGAATTTGATTTGAGTTTACTTGAGTAGGCGGCACGATTTTGTAGTGCTTGTTGTCTACTTGCAAGTGTGATTTGTAGAGAGAATTTGAGAGCTTTTGATGTCTCTTTTCTCCTCACTTTGACAAATGATTTCTTCTCTTGTAAAAGTGATTTTTTCTCCTCTCGAAATGGTGGAGAAGTCTCTTATTTATAAGAATTTCTCCCTTGGCAAATGGACTTGAGTTTGGGCCTTGTTTATAGGCTTGACTTCTCTTTTGGGCCCAGTTGACCACATTGCTTGGTTTAGAGCCCAATTGACCAATTGGCTTGCTTTTGGGCTTAAATAACCCATTTTGTAATATGGGTCGATCCGAACCACATTAAGCGGGACAAACACAATTAAATTAAGCTAAAAATGATATTAACTTAAAATAATTCATTTTACTTTATTCTCGGCACTTTAATAAAATTTCCGTGCCTACATGTACATTGTTTGATTTCAATTTTACATAGGGTGAGCAGTGTTCTTATACAAAAATTTTGGCTTCCACATCTTCCTCTTTCTATATTATTAATTTTAAATTAAATTATGGACAACTTAATGTACCTTTTTTGGTAGCATCTTCGAGTTTAAAAGCCCGAGTGAAGAACATGCACAATTATAATGTCTTTATACTCATGACACTTGATAAATTGCCGGCCGAATACAAAGGAAGCTACGTTTCGGTGCATGGTGATTGGTGGATGCTATCAAAAAAACAAGTGCTGAAATTTACAATGTCGAAGGCTCTAAGCTTAATAAATTCAGAATGTCTCTTTTGTCCCATGTCGAGATGGGTTCGGAATTGACATTTGCGATTTTGCTGAAATTTTATGGTATATTTGACAGGCTTAAAATTGGAATTGAATTTCGTAGTGTTTGGGTATTGCTAGACTTTAGAATTGGAATTGAGCTCAATTCCTCGGTCCTCACCAATTCCAAGCTAGTTAAAATGTGATATTATTTATTTTTTACCACTAATGTTTTTTTCAAAAATATTTTTTAAGAACTCAAACTATATCGGGCATTTTTTTAGGATATTGCTAAATCACTCACAAAATTTTGCTTAATCCCACACACTTTGTCGTCTTATTCCGACATTATCCCTCTCAAGTTTCACACAATTAGAGAGGAAAATTCAAAAGCAAAGAAATTCAAAAAAACTGTCGTCTTATTCCGACATTTTCCCTCTCAAGTTTCACACAATTAGAGAGGAAAATTCAAAAGCAAAGAAATTCAAAAAAAACATGTATGCTTAGCTACCCCACCACCACTCGTCCCACCACCAACCGCTCACAAACAGAACGCACCACCACCTGCTGCCATACACCGACCCACCACCAGCCGTCATAAAATGAGGCACCTCCAACAACCCAAAATCTAAAATCCCTAAATGTCAAACCCTAATTGTAAAAATAACTCTTTTTAACATAAAAAACGTTCATTCAATCAATTAAAAGACGGGTATTAATAAATTTGTTAATAGAATAACGAAATTAATTGTGAATGTGCGAATTAAAAGCCATAATTTGTTAAATTTTAGCAATTTGGTTGGTGGTGAAGAGAAGATCCCTAAATTTCAAACCATAATTGTAAAATCACCCTCTTGAAAAAAACATTCAATCAATTAAAAGAAACATATTACAGTAATAAATTTGTTGATAGAATAACAAAATTATTTGTGAATGTACGAATTAAAATCCACAATTTATTAAATTATCAAAATATTAGCAATTTGGTTGGTGGTGAAAATGAGAGAAGAAAGATTTTTAAACAAAGGGTAAATTCGGAATAAGGTGACAAAGAGTGTGAGATTTAAATAACATCATGTGCGGGACCTAACAAATACGTTTTTTTATCGGGCTTTGTCAAATGGGTTGGTCTTATGGTGACCGTCTCATCTAACGATTTTTTGTTTTACGTTTAGGGGGCGTTTGGTTAGAGAAAGGGAAAGGGAAATGAAATACGAAAGGGTAAGAGGGGGAAAGGAAATGGATTACCTAAAACTTAATTGGTTGTTTGGTTAATCAAAGAAAAAGAATTAATGGTCCACTCACACTCACTCCTACCACTAACACACACCACCACAAACAACCACTTATCTACTAGCGGCAGTGATGGTGACGAAGGTGTCGTGGCGGTGGTGGGGTGTCATGGCGGCGGCGGTGGCGGTGGTGGGGTGTCATGGTGGCGGCGACAGTGGTGGTGGCGGTGATGGTCACAACGGGGATGGTGTGGGGGTGTCAGCGGTGGTGACGATGGTGGTGGTAGAGATGTCACGGCGGTGGTAGTGGCGGTGGTCAAAACGATGATGGTGGTGGGTGTCATGGCAGTGATGGTGGTGGGGGTGTCACGTCGGTGGTGGTGGTGGTAGTGGTGGGAGTGGCAGCGGCGGCGGCGGCGTCATGGTGGTGGTTTGGTGGTGGCTATTGTGGTGATAGTTGTAAGTGTGGTGGTAGGTGGAGAGAGTGGTTAAATGGTAATGAGGGTAATGAAATCTCATACCCTAAAGGGTAAGGGGTAAGGAATTAGATGGATTAAGGGGTAAGGGAGGGAGTCTTTGTTTGTGTCAAACAAACACCAAGGGAATGAGTAGCTTTATTTCCCTTTCCCTTTCTTATACGGAATTAATTTTTCACATACGGACTTGATTTTTTCACGTATACTTTTTCATAAATTTTCCATAACATACCCTTTTCACTAAACCTTATCAAATTAATCCCAATTCATCGTTTTTCACCAAAATCAAATCTAATTACCCTAAAACACATGAATAATCTATTATTATAAGTCTTTTAATAGTGAAGTAATTTTGTTCTTTCGCAATTATTATTATGTTTTGTTGAAATTATTAGGGTTTATTATCAATTAATATTAATTAGGGTTTATGGATTGGTGAAAGGCGCGACGTTAAAGGTGGTGGACGGTGGTATTGGGTAGTTCGCGTTGGATAGCAGTAGTGCGTGACGGTGGTTTGTTCGTGCGCTGTTATTCTGTTAATGAGTTAGATTTCCTACTTATCATTCAATACTTAACTTCCTCTGGCGGCTTATTCGGAAGCAATGACAACTTCTCAGTTGAAAACCTTGTCTTAGTTAACAAGAAGAAGGAAGCAACTTTGATGCGGTATATTCTCGAAGACTTATGCTAAGAAGCAACTTTGATCCCTTCATGGGAGAAAGAGGTGAGGTTAGTGATGAAGGGAGAAAAAATTAAATTCCCAATCAAAACCAATACTTCCAATCAAAACCCTAAATTCCCAAATCAAAACCAATACTTCCAATCAAAACCCGCGAGATGTTGCGTATCTGTTGTTGCAAATACAGTGTTCAAGTTGCTGATTCTTATTTGCATAATTTTCAACATCTTCTTCATTTTTCAACCAACTCCTCTAATCATATCCCTAAATTCCCAGATCAATCTTACACCAATTATTTGGTTCATTATCTGGGTTTCTCTCATCAACAAGCTCAATCCATTTCTACAAAGCTTCCTTACAAGTTTGATGTTTCTCACTTCTCCAAATTCTCTGCTAATGCTAATTCTGTTATTCATTTCCTAAAACAACACGGTTTTGATGATACGCATATAAAAAAGACTATATTTTCTCACCCTCCAATCTTATCTGCTAATGTTGATCAAACTCTAAAACCCAAATTTCAAGTTTTCGAAAATCATGGGTTTTCTGAGTCTGATTTAGTTTCTGTTATTTCGTCGACTTCGTCAATTATATCAAGACATATGGAACCTACTATCCGTGATATCAGTGAAATTTTGGGCAGTAATGACAACGTAGTCAAGTTTTTTAGAAAATCCCATTATAGCATGGGACCAGCTGCTTTGAGAAATCTTAATTCCAATGTTGCATTGTTGAATAAGGAGTATGATCTTGATATTGATGATATTCGGAATGCAATTCTTCGATTTCACGGAGCCTACTTTAAGGATACTGAGTTTTTCCAAAATATAGTGGTTAGGGTTGAAAAGGAATTAGGGATTCCCCGAAATTCTGCGACGGCATACATTTGTTGTCTGCTTCTAGTCAGAACGAAATCGAATCGAAATGTCAGGTGCTCAAAAGCTTTGGATGGACGGAATCTGATATTTCTGAATTAATGAGGAGAAATCCTCTCATTTTTCTATTATCTGAAGAAAATGTTAGGAAAAAGTTGGGTTTTTTGATGACTGAGCTGGGTTACAAGCCCGATTACTTAGCTACACATTCTAGGTGGTTGGGTAATAGCCTCCTGAAGCTACTGGTGCCTAGGCATCGGGTGTTGTTGGTTTTGAAGGAGAAGGGTTTGTTAGATT
The DNA here is from genome assembly GCA_029255685.2 of Silene conica. Taxonomy (NCBI): domain Eukaryota; kingdom Viridiplantae; phylum Streptophyta; class Magnoliopsida; order Caryophyllales; family Caryophyllaceae; genus Silene; species Silene conica. The sequence continues at coordinate 13,993,587 of CM055320.2, forward strand.
ACAACTTCTATACTGCCACCAGTATGAGTGAGAAGCGGTTCATACAGATATTTATTGGGCCTTTTAAGAAGGATGCACCACGTCTTCTTAAACTTTATCAAAGCAGTAAAGGTTGTTCCAACATTGACGCCATCTCGAGGCATTAGCATTTAGCAATGCCAAGCCCTTTCCTAGCGATGCTTACCAGAATCGCAGAGGTTGGTCTAACTTTTCTCTCTCTTTTTCCTAAGCTGCACTGAAAAATATTGTGAAATGTGTTTTATCGATGTAGTTGGTTAATGACATTGTATGTTTGACTTATGATTGAAAATACATTCCTCATGGTTCGTTTGTTTTGTTAATTGTATAGAAATATTGGAAGCCAGTGCACTCTGGTTGATGTCTTCGATTCTGGTTCTTTAGGAATTACCTGACTTCCTGTTCATGTTGTGTGCTTGTCTTCCAACTTCTGTAGTTCGTCTTCTACGAATCAACTTCTTTGTTACATTATTAGCATATGAATTCGAGTATAACTATGATCTCTCTTACTTATGTTCTTGGTTATTTCCTCTTTTGAGCTTCTGGTTCGGGATTTTCAAACGTGAAGACTATATAATGATTTATGGATATTATGGTGGCCTCGTGGTGTGATTTGTGGAGAGTGTAGAATGTTTGGAGTTTTACCTTATTGCTTTTTGAATTGAAAGGGTGAAGGTAGTTATAGCTTGCTTGCCAGCTTGTTAATGGGTTAGGTGTGTATGGATGGGTGGAGATTATAAATGGCTGAAGAAACGTTTTGGGTATTTAGAACCAAAGTGGGGGATTGCATCTACTTGTTATAAAGCGTCAGCCATCAAGCAAGCGGCACTGATGGATTCAGGACGTTTACCCTAGATAAGTGAAGAGCTGTTAATTTTATATGATTTAATCCTGAGGGATGTTATCATGGGTGTCTTACGAGTATTAATATCCTCTAATTGGCGTGTAACTATAATGTTTAATTAAGATGTCTGATTTCATTGGCCAGTTCAGATGACAATCGATGATGAGTATCCCCTCCCCCAAAAAAACAATGTTTCAAGGTTCAGCCATAGCTACGAATGTCACCTACCTGTCTCATAAATTTAGGCTTGAGCTAGTAATCAGCTCAAGGTTCACAAAGTCTATAATTGGCTAAGCCTTAATTTCATTTTAGTCAATAAGCCCTATTGTATAAATTCTCTTCATGTGATTCTTATGTATCTTGGGTTCGTGTTGATTGGATCAAGCTCAGCCGCCTGGGCTTGACTTCAGGATCGGTTTCACAAGCTCAAGCGCAGCTTTGCCTAAACAGATTTCAAGGGCTTGTTGAGCCGAGGGTTAGTTCATTTTATATCCCTAGCCGTGGATGAGACTGATATTTTCGAGCCTGTGAGAGTCTAACAAGGAGCATTCGTACCAGTTTAGGAGATGCTCCAAGGTCTCATCTCACTTGTAGTCAATCACATATAATGCATCAATACATTTAGCAACTTAACAAGTCTGTCTTTTGTCTTTTACCAAGCTTTGACGTGCTGATTTCTGAGTAACAGTAAAATCTCAATCTTATATCTGATGCATGCTAGCATTATCCTACTAGCATAATTTGTAACTTCTAGGAGTATTTTGAAACTGACAATATGACTTTTGGATTTAACTGGCGCGGAACTGTGGCAATGAAGGCGCTTAGTGACAAGGTGCAAGATGTGAGCAAAGGCGCTTCCTCGTTGAACTTTTTTTTTTGCGAACATTTTATATGTTCAAAACAAAATTGTGTGCAGTAATGCTTATTTATTAGATTTCAAAAAAGGGACTGCTGATCAAACTCCGTTATGATCACGTAATTTTTGATGTTGTTGTAATACCCCGTATTTTAGGGCTTGGTCAAAGGTTAGTCAACGGCAATTAAATGGAAAATGTGTTGTAATTAATTATAAACGTATTTTAAATTAATTATTCTGGTTTAGCACCCCTCCTCCTCCTCCTCCTCCTCTCCAAACTCCAGAACATTATCTCAGTCCAACAGTTCCTGAATGACTTCACCTATGGCAGGATATGACGGTCAGATGTAAATTTAGAAGTGACATAGAGGTTAGTTGTGAGGTCAGTTTGGTCTGATTCAGGTTTAGTGGTTACTAGTCGAGTCATTTAGGGTCTGTTTAGGGTTGTAGCTATTATTCTGGTGTTTCGTTTCAAATACTGTAGTAATTTTCTGGTCCTCGTGGGTTTGGTTAATTTGAGTCTGCTGCGGTTGTCCACTTTTTTGGCTTCGGGTTGGGTTATGGTCGGTTCAGCTTCAAAAATTTAGACGCCTTTGAAATTCTGATTATAATGATAAGCCTCTTTTGTCTTGACTTGACCATGTAGAGATATATTCAACACTTGAAGCATTTGCAGAAGGCCTGGCCTGTCTTCCTGATCACATAAGAAACCTATCAGTCAGTCAAGTCATTTCAGGAATGTGCTTCCCAATCCCGGCTTTCAGCGAGTGATTACTGTAACACTTAATTCTGTGTTTTTCCTTAGTTTCTTACCATGGCACATCTTCTGTAAATAATATGAGAATAATATGATAATATTGAATGATTACAAAACGTAGTATACATCAGTTTATATACTTGTAGATACAAGGATTGCTAACTAATGAAGAAACTAATGAAGAATATTCTCCTTAATACTTGGAGATAACTAAGGTAACAAATAAGCAAAATAAGGAAAGAATAATTGACTAAGTAAGGTAGTAGTTGAGCCATAGAAGATCACGTATGAATGCATGGGATTGCATGGTTTGTTTCCTTATTTAGTGGATGAAATCTTGGAGGGTTGACTTTGGTTTGTTGGTTTAATATTCCCGCTCAAGATGGACGGGCGAGATCGCAGGCCAATCTTGGATGAAAGAAGTAGAAACCGTGGTTTATGTAACGGTTTTGTAAGGCTGTCGGCTAGCTGGTCGGAGCCGTTTATATGTTGGACCCGGATGTTGCCTTTGCGAATGTGCTCTTTGACAAAATGAAAGGCAAGTGCGACATGTTTCATTCGTGAATGAAAAACCGGATTAGCCGAGTAGTGGGTGGTACTTAGATTATCACAGTATATGGTTGGTGGGTTGGAGAGTGAAATACCAAGTTCATGAAGTAAGGTCTGGAGCCAAATTAATTCGGCAGACGTACTAGCTACCGCGCGAAATTCGGCTTCGGTGGACGAACATGATACGGCCTTTTGCTTTTTAGCGGACCACGAGATTGGTGTCCGACCTAGGTAGATGATGAACCCGGTGGTGGAGAGGTAGTCTTGTGGGTCACCCCCCCAATCCGCATCACAAAAAGCGTGTAGGTTGAGTGGTATGTCGTTACTGAGGTGGATACCTAGGTTTAGGGTTCCATTGAGGTACCGTAGGAGCCTTTTTAGAGCAACCCAGTGAGTAGAGGTGGGATGGGTTAAAAATTGAGCAAGTTTGTTCACCGAAAAAGCGATGTCGGGTCTTGTAAGTGAGAGATATTGAAGACTACCGACGATGGAGCGATAGTCAGTTTCATTTTCGATAGGGTCTGTGGTATTTTTGAGTAGTGGCGGGTGAGGTAACATAGGTGTGGTGACAGGTTTGGAGGTTGTCATATTATATTTTTGTAGGAGATCGTAAAGATATTTGGACTGATTGAGGTGGAGTCCATGTTTTGTAGGGGTGACTTCTATGCCAAGAAAATAGGATAGAGGGCCAAGGTCTTTGAGAGCAAATTTTTGTGAAATTTGGGTGATAAAATTTGTGATATGAGTTTTGTTTGGACCGGTGACGATAATGTCATCGACATAGACTAAGACAAATAAGGTGGTTATTGAGGTTTGGAGAATAAATAGGGAGGGGTCAGAGAGGGAATTTCGAAAACCACTGGTAGTGAGATATGACTTGAGGGCGTTATACCAAGCTCTCGGTGCTTGTTTGAGGCCGTAAATGGCCTTATTTAATCTGCACACAAAAGTAGGGTTAGTGGTATCAACGAATCCCGCGGGTTGAGCCATGTACACGGTTTCCGTTAATTTTCCCTGCAAAAAAGCGTTATTAATATCTATTTGATGCATATGCCATTGTTTTGTGACAGCAATAGTAAGAATGAGACGAATTGTTGTCGGTTTTATGACCGGACTGAATGTTTCGGAATAGTCAATGCCCGGTCTTTGATGAAAACCTTTAGCGACGAGTCGAGCTTTGTGTTGTTTGAGACTACCATCGGGATTGTACTTGATACGATACACCCATTTGCAACCAACAATGTTCGGGGCAAGGTTCGAGGGTACTAGTGTCCACGTTTGGTTTCGGGTTAGGGCCGCGTATTCTTCTTCCATGGCAAGGCGCCATTGGGGGCTTAGTAAGGCTTGTTTTGTGGTGGTTGGTGTAGTATGAGTAGTGGGTAGGGTTACGGTATTGGCATATTTGGCAGTGTCATAATATTTAGGGTTTGGCTTCACTATATTGTGGGAGAGTCGGGTTTGATGGATAGGAGGCGGTGGGGGTGGGGTGACGGGAGAGGCCGCGGGTGTGGGGCTGTTATGAGGTGGAGGTGAGGAGGAGGGGGTGGGCGAAGGTGTTGAGGAGGTAGGGGACGTGGAGGTGGTATTTGCCGAGAGTGAGGTTGACGGAGTTCGTGAGGTTGACGAAGATGAGGGTGACGGGGGAGGTGAGGTGGCCGAGGGTGTGGATGCCGGCGTGGTGGAGGGTGTGGTGGCAGGGGTGGCTGTGGGGGTGGAGTGAGGTGTAGTGGAGGGTGTAACATTGGAGGAGGTGTTGGAGGGAATATTGGGGTTAGTGTTTCGTGGGGGGTCAGGAGGTTGAGGGAGAGAGGTAATTATAGGAAGGGTAAGCTCATGATTTATGAGTTTTTCGTGGAATAGGTCAAAGGTGATGGGTATATCGCGGGCGCGAACCGCGTCAATAACGGGTTTATAAAGGTTATAATCTAGGCCACTTATAATTTGAGAGGTAATGTCTTCGGCATCCATAGGTTTGCCAAGTTGTGCTAGTTGGTTGGTACAAGTTTTGATAGCAAGCATATATTCGGATATGGTTTTACCGGTATGGGTTATGGTGCGAAGACGGTCTTTAAGTTGGAGGATGTGTCCTCGGGATGGGTTGGCATAAGTGTTGGCTAAGGTAGTCCATGCTTCATGAGAAGTGACGGCATCAAGGAGGACGGGTGCAACCGCGTCATCCAAGGTACCGGCAAGGGCACCTAGGATTAGTTGGTCTTGGCGGAACCAAGTTTGGTACGCGGGGTTAGGAATAGGTGTGGGAGTGGGTTCGGTGGTTGTGGCAGTAGGCGTGGTGGTTTGGGGTGGGGCGGGGTTAGTGCCGTCGAGGTAAGAGAAGAGGCCGAAGCCTTGAAAGAGGCGACTTATTTGATAGTGCCAAGCACGATAATTGGTCGGGGTGAGTTTTGTGCAAGTCGGAAAGGCTACGGACAATAGGAGTTTGGTAGGTTCAGCCGAGTTTGGGATTTGGGAATTGGTGGTTGCCATGGGTGTCGCGTATGTGGTGATAGCAGCGGAAATGGTTATTAGTATGAGGATCGATAAGAAACCTGATACCATGTAAATAATATGAGAATAATATGATAATATTGAATGATTACAAAACGTAGTATACATCAGTTTATATACTTGTAGATACAAGGATTGCTAACTAATGAAGAAACTAATGAAGAATATTCTCCTTAATACTTGGAGATAACTAAGGTAACAAATAAGCAAAATAAGGAAAGAATAATTGACTAAGTAAGGTAGTAGTTGAGCCATAGAAGATCACGTATGAATGCATGGGATTGCATGGTTTGTTTCCTTATTTAGTGGATGAAATCTTGGAGGGTTGACTTTGGTTTGTTGGTTTAATATTCCCGCTTAGTCAATGCCCGGTCTTTGATGAAAACCTTTAGCGACGAGTCGAGCTTTGTGTTGTTTGAGACTACCCCTATGCTTATAAAGTTGACGTCTTTTATTGTAGACACTCGTCATGTATAATCACTTGTTCAAGGACGCTCAAAGAATCGTGAAGGAACTCATCAAAAAGGTGTTTGTTAATGATCCGAATAATTGTCTTTGAACTTGGTTGCGTTGAACAGGTGAACAGGTAGCAAAGCGAAATAGCATTGCTTTGAATGTCATTAGTTTTGCCGGAGGTCATTGGATTTCACTTATCATCCCAACTTTGTTGCACTTGTGTTTAAGAGATCACCAGGTTTTGTTATTTACAGGAGTTTCACGTTATTTTTTGTAAAATATTATTTGCCTAGTCATTGTCAAATACTAGGAATTCTGTAATAGGTCATGTATTTGTTTGTACATTGCTTCATTTCAATTTTACATACGGAAATTTTGGTTTCTACATCATCTTTTTATATTATAAATCACAAATTCTCATTTGTGACGGGCATATTTGTCGCTAGTTTGCGACGGGTAAGTAATATCCATTTGGGAGCAGAGGGTATGGGAGTAGCAAACTGTTTATCTTATTTATCCACATGAATAGTACTTGCGCTATCGCAAACTTATGGAATGCACCACCACATGAACCATATAAGCCACCCAAAATGCACCACCACATGAACCATATAAGCCACCCCTTTGGGGGCTGTAGTGCCCCAGTTAGTAATCGAACATGAGGCCTTTCAACTCCTGAGTTTCTGCAAGGTTTAAGGTTTATCTCAGTTACCACTGGACTAATACCACCTGGTTGAATTAGATTTTCACTTGCATCTATAAAGTACTAATATGAAAAAGAAAAAAACAGTTATGAATTACCGAACGTAGAAGTATCCGACTAAAGTCGCACTGAACTGAAAACTAAGGTCAGCTCGAGTTACCTCAAAAGCCAGGTGAATGATCCGTATCCCAAATTTAGTGAATACGTCAATATAAAACAAAGAGTCTTGCTTGTGACGGATAAAATTCGTTACAAGTTGTTCCTTTTATAGTAAAACAAGTGGAAAAATAGGTGGGAGAAAATTAAGCATTTAATGAATAATTTCAAAAGGGGCATTTTTATTTTGTAACGGATAGTATCCTTAATTCGTAATTTGTAATAAAAAAAATTGTCATAATTGAGTGGCCCCCAAAGAGAAATGTTGTTACTGGGGCCCAGGCGAGGCGAGGCCAGCCCACAAAAATGGGGACAACTCCCATGCAGAGAGAGAGAGCACCGACTTTGTGTATACACACACAATCATGTCTCCCTATTTAAACACGCTTTAGAGTTTAAAGTATGATTCAAAACGGACGGGGACAAATAATAATATAATCCGGGAACAAATAATAACTCATTTGTATATATAAGATAAACACCTTTATGTTCCTTATACTTTTTTACTTTTATCTTATTTATACAAGTGGTAACTACTTGACCCGTCTTAACTTAAGACGGATATTTTCATCTTAAGAGAGACTTATTAAGTATGATTATCTGTTAATAAATACTTGTATCATTAATTTATAAGACATTATACGGAAACATCACCCCTTTTTCTTTTTGACGGACAGAAAATTACGAGTTTTTACAATCCTTTTTGCTTGTCTTCTCACTTAATTACCCCTCTCATTTATTCATTTATCTTATGTAAACGCTTGTAGAATTAGGTCCGTCACAAATAGTTGAAGTATTGAATAGAATTGGGAGGATATCTTTGCTGGATGGCAGTTGTGTAATGTATTGATGTTTTGGAATTTTGGAGTTTAGGGTATGAATGAATGAATGAATGAATGAAAGAATTATGAATGAAATGAATGATTGGTTTAAGAATCAAAGTAATACACCTATATTTGAACTACTTTTGAAAGCACTTTGGTAACCACTTTGTCATATTTTCCCATTCTAATCATAATATAATGCTTAGTACAAAATTTGGAATCCACGGTTGTGGTTATGTTTGTTTGTTTTCTAAAACATCTTGTAGGCTTGTGTTAAAAAAACTATTCATATTTGTGTGGTTCTAATTTTAACATGTTGCACATATACATTTAGGTATCATTTGATTGTTCATCAATTCATGAAAATTCGAAAATTTCATAAATTGTGATTTGTGGAGATTAACTGATTTTTTTATTTTATAAAATGGGGACTTTTAAGTTTCAATTCCTATATAATATTCCCTTCTATTCTACATAACAATCCCATTATTTGGATATATGGGTGGAGTATTTTAATAAAATGGGACTTTTATGTAGAATAGGAGGGAGTAAGTAAATTTTACTATCTACTTCTCCCATCGTCATTGAAAACTCCTATGAAATTAAACAAACTCCAGCATGGACTACCAAACGTATTATTACAATTTATGTGAATTACAATGAAAGAGTTAAAATCGCTAGTATTACAAATTAACAGATCAATTTAACTCCAGCATGAACAACCACACATATATTCATACCCGTTTTCTTTTGTTCATATCTTTAGTTACATATTACTAGATTATAAAAATTGATATATTTATAATATACTCAGTAAGACAACTAAAACAAGATCTCACATTACTATCTTTTATGTTATATTTTAAAAGTTGTATTGGAGATTCTTATCGCATATGAATAGTGCAAAAAAAAATCGTATAGAATTCATTGGAAGGGAGGAAGTAGTTACCGATAAAATGATGGAACACCATTATGATTTATGCAACCAATTCAATATAAGTTCGAGTTTGGGTGGGCTTGTAATCAGCTTGACATTTTCCGAGCTTAAAAATTAATGTTCAGAATCATAATGGATTAATCTCGAGTTCGATTAAATTATTATTTTCTTTAACTTTTAAATCAAATTAATATGTATATTTTAAGAAAAAAGTGAATATAAAATACTTATCCAATATAATAAAAATATTAAAATAAAATATTATTAAAAAGAAAACAATAGTAAAATGTCAAAATTTTATACTCCTTCCTATTCGCTATTTTTTCCCTTTTAGTGTGGACACGTTACTTAAGCAGGGTAATAAAATAAGAAAGAGATAAATAATTAGGAGTTAAATAATGAATTGTGAACCACAAACATTAATGAAATGAATAAAATATGACTAAAAAGTTGAGTGGAGTTTGGGGATAGGTGAGATGAACGAATAAAATATAATTAAAAGTTTTCAAAATAAGGAAGGAGAAGAAAAAACTTGAATAATCCGTTTAAGCAAATAGTGAAGAAAATAGTAAATAGGAAGTGTGTGTGTTTTTATAATATAAAAATAAAACAAGCTTATTTGAGTTCTACTAAGCGTAAGATTATTGACGATCTTAAGAAAAGATGTTGATAAGTTATAAGACAAGACTCATCCAAAACTACCAATAATTTATCAAAGCTTTAAGTTGAACTTAAGACTTTGGTGCGTCTTGACCCCACCTTTAATGTAATGTAAATTATCCAATTAGTAGATTTCATGTGTTAATGTGATATAAAAAGTAGAGTATGAGATGAGCCCGACGGAATTTATAAAGTTTGATGCGAGCGTGAACAATAAAGAAATAATAAAAATTAAGAAAAACGAATGGGATGACTCTCAAAACTTTAAGGAGTGTGACGAGTAATGATACACTAAGCTCGAAATCGTCTCAAATTTAAAACACCTATACTCAAGATTAGTTTTGATTAACTTGGAGTCAAACTTTAAGAAACTATGAAACTAATTCAAGACTTATACGAAGCGGCTATGCAAAATGCATGAGATAATAATGGAGTATAGTCGTATATAGATTTAATAATGCGGGAAAATTTAAAAAAGACACCGACGTCGACGAACCACCCAAACCCAAGTTGCCTACTTTCCACTTCTTCTCCTTTATTCTCTTTTAACTTCACCTCTCTTTGTCTCTTTGCTTTACATTCCATTTTCTCTCACTATTATTCCTACATTTATCTCTCTATTCTCTCCTACAATTGTCTCTATTCCAGGTATTTTGTGTGTTACTTCTCTTTGATTCTACTTTTCTTGTTACTCAAATTCATAATTTCAGCTACATTTCACTTCATTTTTACTTCTCTAGCTTCAATTTTAAGCAAAGTTTTTATTTTGATTTCTGGGTAATTGAATTTTGGATCTTGGTTATATATATATATATATATATATTAATGATTAATAAGGTTAACTGAGTGGATGGTAATTGCAAATTGTGGTGAATTGTGCTTAATCTGAAGTGGGTTGGTTGTGTTTTCTTGTGAATTTTGGAGTAGAATTTTTCATGCTTGATTTTGATGGGGTTTTGTGTGTAATTCAGCTTAAATTAGCTTATTGTTTGTGAAGGATTTTGCAATTTAGTTCTTTGATATGGTGGGAATGTGATCAAAGTTAATATTGTTAATTGTGTAGGCCCTCCGTCTCATTCATTTGTTGACGGATTGTAGAATTTCCGAGGGGAGAGTAGTAGTTCATAATATTGAATTGTATTATTGAATTGTCAAACCCGAGACCTCGACTTATACTGTAATCTTGGCAATCCCAACATACCTTATACGGAGTACTATGATCACTATCCCATAACTCAACACGGATCTTATTCTTAGTGAATTGTCAGGAGTACTTTATTGAACAGTAAACAAATGTCTAGGACTGAGGGAGTAATTGTTAGTGATTCCAGATCAATGCTAGTAAGGTTGTAAATTTGTTATGTACTGATTTTGATTTGTATATGATAAATTTTCATGAAATATGATTTTTGAATTTGGTTGTTTTGTGGGTGATTTTATGATAAATTTTGATTTAGTTCTCGAAGAAATTTTCATCTTGCGGTATTCAGAAACGATCTCTTTGTTTTGCTAACACGACCATACATCTTTGCTTTTCAATTTGGGGGACTTGATAATGTTATTGTATGAACACCTCTTATTCTTTTGTAGGAAATTTTGGCCCAAGGACATGATGGCAAGAGGAGGAACAAATAGTAGTTTGAGGAAATATGTGGGATCCATTAAGGATACTACCACTATTAGCTTGGCTAAAGTCAATAGTGGTTACAAGGTATTTTGTAATTTTTGGGATTCCTTTGTTATTGCATGAGGTTATTGTGATCTTATGCAGGGTTTAATATAGGTGATGTTTTTTAAATGTTAATTTAACTTTCTAAGAGAATGGGGGTTTTCAGGAGTTGGACATTGCAATCGTCAAGGCGACTAATCATGTGGAGCGTCCAGCGAAGGAAAGGCATATTAGAGGTTTGTGTTAAATAAATGCAGTGAGCTTTATATTATGTATAAGATAGGCTCACATTTGAGACTGTCCCATATCTTTATGGATTTGACTACTGTTAGTGAGGCTGCGGGGTTAATGAGTCTAACTAGCGAGTCTAACTGGTGATTTTTCTTCATGTTATCTATCCTCAGCAATATTTGCAGCAGTTTCAGCCACACGATCTCGGGATGATGTCGCGTATTGTATACATGCCCTTGCCAGGCGCTTAGCAAAGACACGTAATTGGGCGGTAAGTTCTGAATCTGAAGCCAGTATTCATTTCACAGTAGTTACCAAAGGCGAATGCATGTTTCTTGATTAATGTTTTTTTTATCTTTAGACTGTTTTTAAAACAACCTAGTAGGCTAGTGGAATCCTTGAGATGTATTGGTTAAAAGGCTTATATGCTTGTCATTGCAAAGTTCATGTAGACATTGTTTGAGACTTGAATGCTATCTGATTAGCCTACCTTAAATCATCTTGATGTTTCTATCTTGTTTTCTAGGTGGCTTTAAAAACTTTAATTGTTATTCATCGTGCTTTAAGGGAAGCTGACCCCTCTTTCCTCGAAGAGCTTATTAACTATGGACGAAGTAGAAATCATATGCTGAACATGTCGCATTTCAAAGATGATTCAAGTGCAAGTGGTAACGTTTCGGATTTCTGTTTAGTTATATAAAGCTTCTGCCTTTAAAGAAAGATTCTTCATTTTAGAATGCTGACTATGTTATAACATCAATTCAGCATGGGATTACTCTGGTTGGGTTCGTGCATATGCCTTGTTTCTAGAAGAAAAACTTGAATGTTCCCGAGTGCTGAAATATGATGTTGAAACTGAGCGCCCTGTAAGACATTGAACTCTTTTCTTCTGCCTAACGGTTCTCCTATTATATAATGACCCACCTAAGTCTGTAAGTATTGAGATTGTAATTTGTGATTTTGTATTCAGAGAACAAAGGATCTTGACATGGTTGACTTGCTTAAGCAGCTACCAGCATTACAACAACTTCTGCACCGTGTTCTTGGTTGTCAGGTAGGATTCTGGTTCTGCTCCCCAGGTTTGTTATGGTTAATTACAATGCCTTTGTGTTGTCGACTGGTAGTTTCTTCACATACCCACATATTGAGGCTTTTCATTCGGTGCTTAGGTGGTCTGCTATGCATATATCTTTTTTGTATAAACCATTGAATCCTTCCATTTTCAATGTGGCCAAAGACTTTTCTTGGACTTTGAAATATGGACTAAATAAACGGTCTCGCCAACTCTCTATGCTTCTGGTATCGTGAAATATCTGAGTGTTGATTTACTTTAGGCTTATATTGAAACAACCTCCCCGTGATTTAATGGTACATCCGAGTTCACTTATCCCTTCATAGGTAGGACTCATTGAAACCATGAGGTACTGTCATTAAAAGTTGTATGAACCATTGGATTTTTCTGCAGCCTGAAGGAGCAGCGGCTCATAATCATGTGATACAGTTGGCACTTTCAATGGTAAGCAATGCCTTCAATATAGCTGTCAGATTGTTGAGTTGCAATGCCATCATTTGGCCCTCATGCTCTGATTACTTTGAACAGGTTGCTTCAGAAAGCATGAAAATCTACAGTGCTATAGGTGATGGGACAGTTAACCTGGTTGACAAGGTGAATTCAATTTGCCATTGTCTTTCATTTATCATTTGCTTAGTTTACAGGAAGGTCATTCATATTGTGCTAAACTTTACTCTTAACAGTTCTTTGAGATGCAAAGACACGATGCTTTGAAAGCCCTTGATATATATCGAAGAGCAGGACAGCAGGTCTGTGCTGTGTGCTTTATTTTTTTCCTGCAGGTTTCGATAATTTGTTTCTTTATTTGACTATTTTATATCCAATTTAGGCTGAAAGATTGTCAGAACTATATGAAGCTTGTAAGAGCCTTGATGTAGGGCGCGGAGAGAAATTTATCAAAATTGAGCAGGTTTTCCAAATCACTTTGAACTTTCCTCATTGATTCACAATTTCACATCCATTTTAAATGTTTACATTTGAAATTTGCCGATGCATCATTGTATACCTGTTGGTAATGTAGCCACCTCCCTCATTTTTACAAGCCATGGAAGAGTATGTGAAAGAAGCACCTAGAGGATCCACCTTCCAGAAAGAACAGGTATATGGTAAATGAAGCTAGTTACTCATGATTTGTTTTGTTCTAAACACTCTTTTATCTTTTTACATATTTACTTATAGTCAAAGTGTGATGATCAAAAATAAAAAATAGAGTACCGGGTTTTCCTAGTTCATTTTCCCATGGGGACTTGATTGCAGAAATAACATACTTTTCCGTTTCATTGGGCTATTCGTTTTAAATATTCATCCTATGTATTTTAAATATCCAGGTGAAGCACATGATTGACGAAAAGTCCACTGTAGTTCTGTCAATTGAAGATGCGGATATTACAGACGCAAAGGAAGAACAAGCACCATCGCCTCTTCCAGAACCGGTCAAGGAAGAAAAGCCAGTGGCTGAGGTTCCTGATTTATTGGTATACCATGAAATGACTCTTCTTGTGTGTATGTTATTGCCTTGGCAAGAATCTAGACTGTCCCGTGACTTAGCAAACTGAACTGACCTCCTAAGCTTGCCCCAATACCCCAAAATCGAATTTACCCTGCCTGAACCCTAAAGTGATAGACCCGAAATGACCTGCGACAACCACCTGATTTGAATGATCTAAGAAGACTTGATCTACTAATTTAAAATACATTTAACATTATGGACATAATAAATAACTAAAATTGTCAACAGCCACAATTAGGATCTGAATCAAACTCAGAAGATCAATCCCTTAATTGCTCTCTGACCTATAATGAATCTTACCCGGAAATGATTTAAATGACCTCTTTGCGGGTCTATTTCATATAACATTTCATTGCTCATTTCTGCCAGAGTATGGACGAACCTAATCCACTTGGATCAGACTTAGATGAGAAGAATGCATTGGCTCTAGCTATTATCTCTACTGGTACGTCTTTTTTGAATCAAATTCGACCAGAATAAGAATTAGTTCAAAAATGATTAAACAGACTCTATAACAATGTCTTTTGTATTCAGATGATCTATCAATTACGGCTCCAACTTCTAATTTGCAAGATAGTGCCACTGGATGGGAATTAGCACTTGTTACTGCACCTAGCTCAAATGGAAGTGCTACTGCAGCCACCAATCTGGTACATGCATTTCTCAAAGTTCTCTTTAGTATTTATAGTCTTATGCAATTTAATGAGCATCCATCCACTCAATGGCGGAGAAGGGGAAGAATTAAACGTGTCAGATAGGTCGGACGAGTCAGGTTCAGTGCAGCATGGTCGAATTGTCCATTTGGTCAAGTCTAACTTTTCGTTTTATTTTTGTGAGGATTTTGGGTTTCGGGTTAAAACTATCAGCTGGTGTGGCTGGGTCAATTTTTGTTTAATTTATGACTTTATGGGGAAAATCCCCTTACAATTTTGCTTTATATTTTCCAAAGAAGACAAATATTTTCTTTTCATTGGTTTTGGACCGAGTTTGATGGAAATACACATTGGATCTCTTAATTTTTTGCGCTTCTAATTTATCAAAGTAGCAGTAAGGTCAATGCAATTTCCGTTAACGTGTGTTGAGAACACGGGGTTTAGGCTGCATTTGTCTAACCTCCCTTACTACACCATAAATGGAAGTCTTTGTGACACCAGGGGTGTGTTGCTGCTCTTATTAACTCTATAGGCTAGAGAATATGTAATGTTTTTGACGATGTTATCTGACACAATGAAGAGCCAGTGTACTGACCGTAAAAATTTTGATCATGAAAGGCTGGAGGACTCGACAAGCTCACACTAGACAGCCTATATGACGATGCAATGAGAAGAAATAATGAGCCAACAAGCTATAATCCCTGGGAACAGGCTTCAATGATACCGTCTCACAACCCTTTTTTCAACTCAAACTCTATGGCTGCACCACATTGTGGTCAGATGGCTACTATGTCCAATCAGCAACAACCTTTCTTGTTGCATCAACAGATGATGATGGGTCCACAACACCAGTCACCGACTATGAACCCCTTTGGGAACCCTAATGCAGCCAATGCCTATGGTCCGGGAATCCCTGTTCAAGCATACAACCCATACACAAGTTTGTTATAGTTGGTACTGACCTGATTTTTTGCTATAAGCACAAGGAGAGGACGATGATCAATGGGTATTCAGCGGATTTTTTGGTTCTGGTGACGGGAGCAGTCTTGGAAAATAATTTGTGTGCTATATATTTAGTGTATTATATAGTAAGCATATGAAAAAAATATTCAATAATTATGGGGAGGCCATTTGAATTTATTTGACCATTCTTTGAGAAAATCGACTGAATAATGATATACTATAAATATTCATGGAGCCACTGATATGTTGTATGTTTTTGTAGCAGTAAAACCAGACTGTATAAGCTTAAATGCTTTATCAATACGTCAATTTGCTATTCGATTTCCACCATACATTGGGGTGACTAATACATGTTCTGTATATGAGTTCATGCACCAGTAATTAAAGAAAAGCAAGAAATATCTCATTACATAATGCCAGAAAAATAAATATAACTTGATGTTAAGAAGATTTTTACAGGAATTCACAGCATAAAAGTGGCGACACTGTATCCACCACTAAAATTACAACAAACTACACTCATTTTTGAGCGTTTTTGCAAAACCTAAACTACATCGTTCATCCTGCTACTAAAACAGAAAACTAAGGCCGTCAGTTCTTCCTCCAGTCTGAGTGATAGGGATGATTTTTCATCCCTGACTGGTGGAACTGAGGCCTCTGAACAGGATTTGAAGTTGAACTTCGCGAAAATTCATGCCTGGAACCATCTCCTATAGGCATGCCAGCTGCACTTCCGTGCATTAAACTATTGTCAAACATCTTTTCAGGCACAGGTGGCGGAGGATGTGGGCCACGTGTCAATGGAGGGTAGTGTAGGTTCTGAAACCGGACATTGGTTGATGGAGCATCCGGTCTAGAATGCATAAAATTATTAACAGCTGGCTTGGGGAAATTGTGGGCAGTTGGGTAACCTTTACTTGAAAAATGGGGAGGACTCAAAGGTGGTCGTGGTGGTGGTAGTGGAGGTGGTGGAGGCAGATGACAAGGTGTAGGGTAGTATTTAAAAGGATCGTTTTTGTCAGAAAACTGTCCCCGAGGTGTTGGTAAAGGAGGAGGTCCCGGTGGCAGTGGTGGTGGTGGTGGTGGTGGTGGTAGGGAAAGCTTCATCTGGGTCAATGGTGGTCCAGGTCGTGAGACTGGTGATGGTGATGGTGATGGTGGTAGGGAAAGCTTCATCTGGGTCAATGGTGGTCCAGGTCGTGACACTGGTGGTGGTGGTGGTGGAAGTGGTGAAGGAGGCAGCTGACGCCCAGTAGCTAAATCCGTAAAGCTTGATCCAAGTGCCATGGAGTTTCTCTGAGCAAATGATCCTACCCTTTCGTTAACCTCAGGCTTGATCTTTTCAAATCCCGGTGGACACCATTCTGGCATGTCATCATCAAAAAGTTTTTCCTGATTCTGAGTACTATCACCATGGCAATCATCTACTGGTTTTTTCCCCTCAACTGGCGGCCAATTTGGAATTTTTGTTTTGGGCATATTCCCTATGTTTTCCGGGAATAACCCTCGATGTGATGGCCCTGTACTAGTCACACAGTCTCCTGTGTGGTTTTCTTGATGAGGTTGGATACTTGGATTCTGACAAACAGTAGAATTTTCTGACCTCAATTGAGTTGTAATGGACGGCAACTCATAATGGTCCCTATATTGCTCCATTTTAGGCACCGAACCCACTTTTCCAGAAGTCGGAGCTCCAAAATCATACTCAGGGAGATCCTCATCATCAGATATCGCGGTGGACGGGTTTGACATGGGAGGGAGTGATACATTAGGGTTAGCAATCTCCACATTTTCTGTCAAGCTCTTATTTTGTGGGATGATTATTGAATCCTCGTGTTGAGTAACACGAGGAGAAGCCGAAATTTCAGGGCTCTTGTTTCCTGCTCCGTTTTTCTGAACTCCAGTTTGTGTCTGAAGTTTTTCAGCATAGCCGTCTCCTGAAGGAGTAGTAGTGACCATTGGAGTTGCTTTTGTTGTGGGACCAAAAGTAGAGTTTTTCCGCCACACGACACAAGCAAGAAGTGGGTCTGATTTTTCAGTGACAACAGACATTCCCTTGAAGAAACCATGTTTTGCAAGAATAGTGATTATTGTGTCACTATGGGGACAAACGTACATGTCGACACCCTTATTCAGCTGTGCAAACCCAACCTTTTTCCCTTCTCTGTATTTTCTGGCAACCTGTTACCCAAAAAAAAAAGAATTTGGAAATTTGAAGTTTTTCAAAATCTTAAATCTGTAAAGGTTCGGGAAATTTTCACCTGTTCGAAAAGCAAAAGTACAAAATAAAACCGTCTGCCACTATATTCTTTATCAAATTCTCATACTTTACAGGCCAAAGCTCAATAATAAAACTTTCTATATTATATTACCACGCCTATTTATATCAATTAGCACTGTAAATTTAAAACCCACTAATTAAACGCCGTTTTTGACAAAAAAAGTTCCCTATAATAAGTTAATAACCCTCCTTTTCTATCTCTCTTCTACTCTCACCCTCTCAATCCATTTTTCATGTTAGTTTAAGGATCAATAACGACAGTGAATGACTAATTAACAACACTTCAAACTGAAACCCCAAAAAACAAATTACAAACAAAATCAAAATTGTCAACGGAATTAACCACAACTTGAATATGTGTAAACAACAAATTATGAACAAAGGAGGTGATTAAAGTCAAACTTTGAATGGCCAGAAGTTTGCGCCCAAGTGACTGATTCAATTTTTTTTTTTTAATCAAATAGCTTATCTCGGTTAAATCTACCTCCTTACGTAGGTGGTAGGTTGGGTTGTGGTTTTTCACGCCTGGACATGAAACATCCACATCCATTAGACCCGTCAAAAGTTCCGCGTTAGAGTAAAATACGGGTCAAGTGTATTTCAGGTCGGGAATACGAGTAAAGTATATACGGGTTTCACTGATACATTTTGTTCCCCTTACTCATCTTAGTCAACTTAATTGTCATCATTCTCGCCATCACCACCACCATCGACAATTCGACATCATCATGAACATTATTTCCTTCACTAATTCGCTAAGTACGAAAGTGAGAAGCAAGTAAGATGACAATGATGACGTGACATGCGGTTCAAGGAGATAACAAGTGGCAGTGATGCGTCACATACGATTTGAGGTACTAGGTGGCTATGTTAGCCTGGCACGAGTTCCAAGCTCATGACATGGCAATATTAACTTCAATAACACACGGTTTAGGGTTTGGGTGATGAGGACTGTGATGCTCAAACTCGGACCCACGGATCCAACTCGGACACGGATTCGAGTATCCGATCCTTGAAATCTTAAAATCAAGGACTCGAGTACGAGGATCCGTGAATTATTTTAGAGACGGCATTTTTTTTAAAATAATAAAAATATCTATACATATTTTAATATTTATTTTATGAAATTATCAATCTAGTTTTCTTATCCTACCAAAAAAAGAAAACCCTTTAACTTCATTGACCCACAACAACTTCAATTTTCTATGCAAAATCATTTACCCCTTGATAAATGTTAAAGAAACATTTACTCCTTGATAAATGTAAAAAAAACATTTACTCCTTCAACTTCATTGACCCAAAACAACTATCTTCTTTATCCTTTAACCTTTGTTTTCTCCTTCATCTTCAAATCTTCAACAATTCCTTTTATTATTCACTTGCTCCCTCCTAGAAACCCTCAAAGGAGAAGGGTCCGATTTCACACTGAAGGGTCGGACACGAAATCCATGACCGGATCGGGGTCGGGGTCGGGTCCGTTGGATCCTCACTGAAGAGTTCGAGCATCACAGGATGAGGAAGCGGTGTTGACGTGCAATGTGATTCAACGTAATGCAGTGAAAGTGACAGCTTCACGTGGGATGTCGTTCGAGGTGATGAGATGGTAGTGAATAGTGATGACGTGGAATACAGTGAAAGTGATGACATGGCACACATTTCGAGGTGATAACATGACACGTAATCCATCAAATGATGAGGTGGCAATGCTGACGTGGAACGCGGTTCAACGTAGTACTACTTACTACGGTGAAAGTGACAGTGTAGCACACATTTCGAGGTGATGACGTGGCATGTGTACGAGGTGATGAGTTGGCGGTGTCAACGTGGAATGTAGTTCGATGTTCGATGTTCGATGTTCGATGGTGAAAGTGACGGCGTGACGCCGTGACACACACTTCGAGGTGATGACATGGCATGTGGTTTGAGTGGTGATGACGTGGCATACCACATACATACGTCTTTCTAGAAAAATTTATAAGTCATAGATTCGACATTGTGTATTTTAAAAGAGATATATTGTCTAGACCCAACGCTGAACCCGCCTATTTACATGTCAAAATGGATTCGAGTCTTCAGGTTGAATAAAACACATTATTAGGTGGAGTTATTGTCCAATCTGGTCAGGTTTTAACAACGTCGTGAAAAATCCATGCTCTAACCTAGGCATGAAGGTAGATCTCGGTGGGATAAGTGATTCGAAAAGAAAATTTGCTTAAAGTTGCACCCAAACGTAAAGTTATAGACCTTCAAAGTTCTTCACGCCGAACCATAGCTCATACATCGGGGTGTGCATAGATCAAGTCTCCACCGTGGAAGGGCCATATTCTGAACCAAGGATAAGGCCAAGATGTTTTACCCCCATGCGATGGTTGAAGCCAAGATGTTTATGGTGGAGACAAAAAATGTTTTGCCATAAAAGCCTAATTGCGAAGTTAAGGTTTTGCATAATTAAAATAACCTAACAAATATATTCTATCATCCAAGTCGTTTTTGTTATCCCACATTGTCTTTGCGTCCTTTGTGAGCTGCGAATTTGTGTTATCTTGTTTATTTGTTATTATTAAATTTATCATCGGTTTTTGTTTATTTTTGGTGTTTGCCGTAATTTTCAATTTGCATTTTCTTTAGTTAAGGTAAATAGGAGTGGGCAAGAGAGGGGAGGGGTGGAGGGAGAGAGGGGTAAGGCCGTAAGAGTAGGGTTGGGGAAAAAATGACAAAAGGCTGATGGCATTAGTAAAGAGTTGACGAAGTATAGCACCCCCTTTCGAATATTTGATTGTATTCATGAGAAATTACGAACTATACTCTACCACCTTTCAGAATTGAGACAAGACATAGAAGAGTTTATCTGCACTCACCTCCACCATGTCTTTGACACCAGTAGGAGAGGAGCCTTCCTTGCAGCGTAGGGACATCACCTGAAATTAATCACGCATTTAAGACTTCAGCTTTAAAAGAGATTCGAGGATTAATTGGCAGATTCAACCAATAAGCACATTTAACATCATTAACGGTGAGTCCGTGACTCAACAAGGGTGAAGCTAAAAACAGGTTTCTTCTTTCTCAAATAGCCCAAAAAAGGAGCTTCATTAGTACAGTGAAGTACAAGAAAGTTTACATTGACAGCATCAGTACAACGCAGATATTTGACTACGGAAAGCATGAAGTTCAACTGCGAATAAAACCACAACAATACTACAGCGGAGATACTGGTAAAGTCAGTGAGCGACAGTACTCAGTCATGACCAGGATTCAGAAACTATCAGCAGTCTAATCCATCCTTGCAACTCCAATTACACCATAAAAAAAAGAGAGACGAAAAATCAGAACAGATTCTGGAGTTTTCATCCGACTGAAAGTTGAATCAAGTATAGTTTAGGTCCCATAACAGAAGCCTAAGCTTAGACCGACCAACTGCTACTTCAGAACAAGAGAAACGCCTCTTGTGAGTTTGCATTTCACTTTGTTTCATTATTTTCTACCGCAAGTGATGGAATAACAACGCAAAGTAACAATTATTTTGAACATTATAGTAATCGACTGAAACAAGCGATTGAGATATTATCAACTTTTTTTTTGTAAGAGGGACAGTTCTTGACCTATCGGTAGTCAACTCTTATCGTGTTGATATCACCTCAAAAGATAAGCTTTTTCAGTGGATCCAAGTGAATGGAAGAAATAAGGTATAGTGTTCATCATGTTTTGATGAAGAGAACATTTTGTGCAGTAACACAACTAATATTAAACAGGGATTACTAAGAAAGATGAGCTATAACTGAGTTTCTAATTATAGAAATCTCAACTGTATCAGTTTTCTAAAGACTTGATAAAAAGAGAGAATCACGTACAGATCTTAAATTTGGTTGTTATTTGTTATAATGTGAAAGTCGTACACTATTGAAATGATATATTTCTCTAAATTCAGGAAAAATTTACTTGCAAGATACAAGTAGCTCAATCTATCTGATATTATTCAAACAGAACCAAGCAAGGCATATGATATCATTTTACTCATTTCTATTCGTTTTTATTGACCACATTTGCAAAATTATTATTATTATTATTATTATTATTATTATTATTATTATATCTCGCTCTTATCTAAATTTACTAAAACACGTAATAAAAATACAACCAGGAGCATGTCTACAGAGATAAATATTTTGCCGGCTAATTAGCATCACAAATTCTTATTTGCAACGGCACTATCCGTCGCAAGCTTGTGACGGATATCGTTTTTTCTCACAAAATACCCACTTTTTCTCTCTCTCTCCAACACTATTCATGTGGTCCCCTTTCTCCACTAACTCATTTTGTATCCATTGTATCTCACAAAATATCCGTCACTAACGACCCGTCGCAAGCAAGACTTGCTAAATTAGCATAAGCATCTTACAGGAAAGTAGAAACAGCTGATAATGACTAGTGACTACCTTAAATAGATGTATGGCCCAAGTGTCGAACACAATTCCGTTGTAAAAGAGAATATATCATTAGGCCTACATGAAATGTTTACATTTGCTTTGTGAAAATCAAGTATCGACTTACTATGGCGCCAAAGATAAATTATTTTAAGAGTAAACATCAGGTTAACCTTTAACCAGCATTGAATCATGCTGAGTAAACATGAGTTTAACCTTTAACCATCCTCAGCATGATAGGGTAAGGGTAAACCAAAGCGGTAAGTGATGAGCCATTAATCTGCTACGGTAGTTCAAAAGTCAAGATACGCAGGAAGCAAGTGAAACGTATTTAGTGGTCAAGAAAAGAGTGGAACTTATTGAGCGGCTATTGAAAACTAAGGCCCTGTTCTTTCTGGCTTAATTTCAGCTCCTTTCAATTTTGGTTGGTTGTATTCCATTAAGTTTTATTTACGTTCAATCAATTATTTTCAATTAATCTCTTCACAAAAGTAACTTTTAATTCAACTAAATTCACTCCACCTCAGTTTCACTCAATTTAGTTCAATTAAACTCTACTCCAATTTATTCAATTCAGCTTGTTTCAGCCGAAAAGAACAGGGCCTAAGTATGACGAGATTCTTCGTCCATGACCTGAACTGGGTTGATCCTTAATAGTGGATATATTCCACAATAAGTACTAATAAAAAGGTTAGAGAAGTGCTGCTGACCTTCTCCCCTGACCAACTAATAAATGAAGTACGAATTTGTTCACTTGCGGATCAATTGTTGATGACAATATATTCTATTAGAGGCAAGGGTCGAAGAGCCAAAAAAGAAAAACCTAAGCAACTCTCAGTAGGTTATCATCTAGCTCGACTATAATTGAGGCTCTTATACTGGTCCTAATTTTTTAAAAGGTTATCCCGCCGATCCTGGAAGGCGGCAATACACTTCATTTGATGTCCAATTATAGGTCATGTCATTGTTATACTAGTTAAAGAAAAGGGGATAAAGGGAAGCCGATAGAACAGCAACGGGATACCCTACATAAAAATGTAACCAACTATTAGCATCAGTCCTCTCTTCCTCCTAAGGGTGGATCTAGGGCCGCATATGTTATCCTTTCTGTGCAAAATGTTGACAGTAAAACAAGGCATGGCCATGAGTACAAAAATCAAGCATGTCTAATGTTAGGCTACACCAGCACAGCACGGCATATTATCTAGACGCTCTCTGAACAATTGGACCTCAACATGGCAGAACACGACATTGTCAAACATGGGCACGACATTAGAAAACATGGTTTAGGCACAGCGAAGGAATATGTTCACCCTCACTGGTCACTAAACTCTCCATGACCACCACTAGCATTATGCTCTTGTTTTTCCCTGCATTACTAGCATAATAACTACCCTGCTCCATTCAAGCAAGGACCAAGTAAAAAGATCCTGCCATTCCAGCAATAAGCATGATGCAAGGAAACGCGCTTATGATATACTCCCTCAATTCCAATCAACTATATACTTTTCCAAGATATGTGAACGAGGTAAAGGAAATCATCAACTGACTGAAATTAAGGAGAATAGAAGTACAGCGTATGTTCATTAATAAGTGCATGGTTCTAGATATCAATGCATCCACGCAAATGGTATTAACTCTAATGTATTCAGCAATCAAAGAAAAGATCGGAGCAATGCTAATGTAAAATGGTTGGGATCTCTTGAGTATACACAGATAAATAACTCTCCATCTGGTTTAACTACACAGTGGCTAGCCAACAACAAGCAGCCAGTTTTCCAAGGTACATGTTTTGACTGTCATTACAGAGTACATATGTATTAGTCAGAATCCTCTCCATTTACATGATGTAAACCAGAACCAAGTCCTTCGACAAGAAAAGGTCGGTATATAGGGAGTTTAACAGCTCATTCTGGGATGTTTTTTAGATAGTTTATTGAGCCTCCTTGATTTGAAAGTATTTTGGCAGTGTAATTGTATACATGCTCTATACAATCATTCTCTGCCACTTCAACCAATCCCGTCTGTTCTACCTTCGTCAAGAATCCCTGATGTTCATAATTATGTCGATGTGCCCATTTTAGCAATATACACTTGACTTTTATGCATCTTTATATTTAGTCTTACGGCATTAGCTAAGACCATCCAGGCATGCATCTTAGGACAGTCCTGGAGAGTGTCCCACAGTCATAATGCAATTTTGGAGCTAAAATGAGTCTTTTTTCAAGATAACCTTGAAAGACTAAATGATTCGTGCAATTGGTTTCGACAAAACATTTTTGGCAAAATGGATTGGGAAGAAGCTCCCCGCTCACGCGGGGTGATACAGGACAAAAAAAAACCCATCTCCCATAGTCCCATGGAGTGTTTCAACTTTGTATTCAGTTATTTTTTTTGCCTTTTGTGTGTTTATTAAGTCAAAACACACCACTTTGAATAGCGTCATCCCTTAAAGATACATCACACGAAGTAATGGTACTCCATTTCGCTAAGCGTTGCACGACCCTATAAAATGATGCATTTCTATACTCTTGTAAGGATGTATTTTATTTTTCACCATTAGAGAATGATCAAGTTTCAGAATGGTCAAGTTTGAGCCATAGGTGCTGTTTTTTCAAAATCAAGATTGCAGCCAAGACAAATGCTTTGATTTATATTTTTTCAATTAACAAAATCTTAAAGAACATACCCATGCAATTCACACAGATTTAAGACTAGTTACAAATCACAATCAAAATATCAACAAACTTTTACACAGCTCGGAATTTAGATATAACTCTTGATTTTAATCGTGTTGATCACCAAATATTGATATTAGTGTCTCGATGTTTTACATTTTCTAAGATATCAGTGTACTTAATACTCGTGGCAATCAGTGTTTCTATTGTCTAAGATATCAGTGTACTTAATACTCATGGCAATCAGTGTTTCTAGACCTTATCAAACGAGTCAAGTGGCTTACGGGTTTGGTCATTTTGGTTTCCAAGTAAAATAGGAGGCGGTTTACTCATCGGAAAAATATGGGATTGTACGGATTGGACTTATAGGGGTTAGGTTTTAAAGTAGGGGTCAGATTGACACATTTTAAGATGTTCATTTTCTTTATTCTTTTATGTAAGTATATGGTTATCCTTAAATTCTATAATTATTTAGTTTAGTATACTACTCCCTCCGCACTTCTATGAAGATGTTACGATCGGATTCCTACTATGGGCCGATCGAGTGGTTGAGATCGAATTGTAGAATCATAAGATTCTACAACTTACACGCAATTTTGGTTTTAGAACATCATTATATAAAAATATGAATCAGGATCGGTTAAGCATTTTTGGATGGTAAAATTGTAGAATAGAATTGAGATTCTGTGTTCCACGTTTTCTGAAACGGGAAATTCAGAAAGATGTTCTACTTTCTTGTCTATTATTTGTGGTTATAGTAACTTTTGAGACCCTACTTTTTCTCTCATAGTTTCACTTTCCCCATATATCATCATATCACAAGATTTGTCCAAAACCAATACAGAATATAAGAGATGGGGAGGGAGTAGTAAATACACATTTTAATTTAATAATATTCAATACTCAATAGTGTTCCAAAATATAAGTATGTATCAATTGTTACACGTAAATGACACTAACTACATTTAATTGACTAAATTTATATGGTAATT
Organism: Silene conica; assembly: GCA_029255685.2. Lineage (NCBI taxonomy): Eukaryota > Viridiplantae > Streptophyta > Magnoliopsida > Caryophyllales > Caryophyllaceae > Silene > Silene conica. Next base: position 14,019,322 of record CM055320.2, read on the forward strand.
GGCAGTTTAGTTTCATTGGAGAAGAAGAAAGGAGGTGGTCGCGTGTTTTGTTTTGTTTTGATTTTTCATATTTATGTTTTTTTTAGGGATTTGAGATAGGGAGTGTCAAATTTCTGTCGCCAAATGTTTTAGGAACGGATAGTCGTTACAAGTCTATTTTCCTCCGTGGCACCAAATTGTGACAGAATGTCCGTCGCAAAAAGTTTGACGTATCACCACAAAGTTATTTCCGTCGCAACCTATCTATTCCATGTTTAGTACGGCATTTAAGTAATGATGTACTGCTATAAAAGAAAACAGCAAGTCTCCCTTATGACGGGTATATCCATCACAAGTTTGCGACGAGGCAAGTACTATCCATGTGAGTGAATAAGACACAACAGCTACTTCCTAGGCATTCTGATTTTGTTTTATATACCCCACATGGGTATTACTTGACCCGTCGCAAGCTTGCGACGGATATGCCCGTCACAAATGAGAATTTGTCATAGAAGAAATATAAACTATTTTCTCTCAAACTTACAGCAGTCAATATAGTACATCTTAAATACTCTAATACTTCGTATTTGAGGATTATAGTTAAATAAAAAGTATAAATAAACTTTCCTATTTCCAAATTACCAAATACCAAAACTTCGAGTTTGGTCATTTTTTTACCAGTTTAAATGTATCTGGTGAGTAGTTTATTACCAAATTACCTACTTTAGTAAACACTTGCTCAATAGTAGAACACAAATTCTCATTTGTAACGGATACCGTTTTCTCTCACAAAATACCCATGAAAGATGAGTGGAAAAGCACATAAAGGGTGCCCCACCTTGTTCTCTTTCCCTTTTTGTGAGAGGTCACAAGCTTGTGACGGGATTAGCCGTCACAAACAAGACCTGCAGGTAGAAGAAACGTTACAATCTCTTTCTTTTATAAAATCCATTTGTACCAACCAAGAGACTATGAACATGTTTGGCCTAATTTGTTAAAAATGGGTTTTTATTTCTCAAGCATTCTCTTTCTAAAAGTATTTATCAAAAGTTAGAAGCATTCTATTTCTAAGGGCAAATAGATAATTAGCTTTTTAAGGAACTATTTTCAACTTTAAATAATTGTGTGTTTGCCAATTAATATTTTTTGGCCAAAACACTTTAAAAAGCTAAGTCAAACACACACAAGATATCAAGCACACAACCCTATCACCGTCCGGCGTTTGATTCCTATCACCGTCGAATTGTACTATTGAACAATTACCCACTTACACTTTACTCCGATATTTCGATTTTTACCGCAAGATAAATAGGTCTGCATCACTCAATTGTCCATATTAAGGACTAAAACCTTACCAGATACCTCGTCTTTACAATACTTTATGCTTTTTCAGTCATTAACCCGAGTCGGCCATGAACAAAGTTATGGACTATAGTGATAACTACCAAGTATCTTCTTAAAGATACTATCTTTCTCCTAATTTGTTATAATTACTGGTAAACCTATACAAGTCTCCTAATTATTTACTCATTTTAAAAAACACAACACTTGTTGATTTTTTTTTTTAATTTCGCTACAATCGTTTTAGATTACAGGTAAGTTTTGCTTGTGACGGGTCATCATTTATGACGGATATTTTGTGAGATAAAATGGATAGAAAATGAGTTAGTGGAGAAAGGGGACCACATGAGAGAGAGAAAAAGTGGATATTTTGTGAGATAACATAGTACCCGTCGCAAGTTTGCGACGGATATACCCGTCGCAAATGAGAATTTGTGTTAGATTACAGCTAATTGGTTGTTTGATAATCACTAAAAGGATGCACAATTTTTGCTTCCATTGTTGACCTCTTTCTCTTCTAAAAAACAATCAAAAATTTTATTTCGTTGCAATCATTTTAGATTACCCCTGCAAATAAACATCAAACATAATATCTCTATAGTTAGACCTCTTCTCAAAAACAAATCAAAAATTTTCAATTATGAACGAAAATTTAAGTGTAAAGAAGTAGGAGATAGTGGACATTACAACAGTTGATATGATAATATAGAATTAGAGCTATATAGCAAAGAATTTATGCTTATATGTACATTCTACGAGCTTAAAAGAATCCGAGCGTCTATATAAAAAAAGTTCTAACTCAATATTATATTGAAATTAAAAAATACTAATACATATAAACTCAATAAAATTTTGATTAGAACACCTAAAAAATAAAACATACTTCCTCCGCTCAAAGCCAACCTAAACCTATTCCTTTTTCATCCATTCAAATTTGTATAAATAATACTTCCTCCATTATATTGAAATTAAAAAATAACTAGTTTTAAACCCGTGCAAATTGCACGGGTATATTGTTTCTGAAGTTATTATAAAAATTGTAAATATATATTAAGTTTTAAAGTATAGTAATAAAATCTCCCTAATTTTTTTTAAAAAATTTACTTGATCAATGTAATAATTAAGTAATAAAGAAAATTCTAAATTTGAATTAAAAATTTCACTTGCAAATACTATAAATGATTTCAATTAGTCGGATAATTATTATAGTAAGATATCGCTTTCTTATTAGTTAAAACTTAAATGTGAGTTTCTACTCGACCTTGTTACTCAGGCAACCTTAGAAAAAGTTGAGTTATTTAGGTAAACAAAATTATTCATACGAAAATTATCAAAGAATTAGTGAAATTACAAATTGTTAGCCCATTTTTTTCTTTTAAATACACCGATAGAGGGTAAAACTAAAGTTTTGACCGTACATATATTTAAATACAAATTTTGACCTTTTCATTAGAACAAATTGTTATTCATTAGACGGAACAAAATCATAATTGACTCGTGCACCTTTAATTTAAACCGGTTTAATCAACATTCAAACCCGGAAAACTATCATAGAAAGATAAATTATAAGTTGTTAGAAAAATACTTGATAAATATCATTAAAATGTACTCCATCAAAAAAATTTCATGGATAATTATTGTTAAAAGGATTTTAAATCGTAATTCATATTTGTCATGCCTGAAAAACATTTACTCCATAAAATAATTGCCAAATTACTATCTCCGACCCAGACTTGTACTCCTTAAAAAGTACACAAATTCTCATTTGTGACGGAGGTATCCGTCGCAAGCTTGTGACGGATACCGTTTCCTCTCATAAAATACCCACTTTTTCTCTCTCCGACATTATTCATGTGGTCCCCTTTCTTCACTAACTCATTTTATATCCATTTTATCTCACAAAATATCCGTCACAAATGGTGACCCGTTACAAGCAAGACTTAATATAAAAAGTAATAAGCCATGTAAAAATTAATAGGTTAGTCTTCCTTAAGACGAAGGTATTCCTCTTAACATCAAAATGGGTTAAATATCATCTCTTTATGCATAGCAAAGTTGGTGCTGATCGAGCCTAATATATATATTATGCTTTTATCTTAACCATATTATCCAATACGCCCTAAACTTAAGACAAATACACCCGTTTTGAATAAGAACTTGTAAAAGAATCGAGTAATAAACGAGACGGGTAAATTAGTTTTAAGCAACGCGCTAAAATGAATTCCATATTAACACATAAATCACACAGGCCACACCCGCGCGAATAGACATCATCATACTTTCATGTGCATATAAAATCTTCATAACAAATCCCACCCAAAATTTACTCTTTTTCTCGCTTCTCACCTGCCAATCTGCTATCACTCTTTCGCCTCTCTCTCTAACTTTCACAACCAGTCCATCACTTCTATGATATTTTTTGTTCTCATTATTTTTTTATCAGTTTAAATGAAATTTTTAGAATTATTTTTTAGTCTTATTAGTTAAAATGTGATGCGGATTTTAGTTCAATTTTCATTAATTTCAAATAATAATTTTTATGTGATTTTTCATATTGTTTATCAATTTCGATCTAGATCAATATGTTCATTCATTTAATTTTTTCAATTGTATTTTTGGTGCAGTATAGTTTTATAACATTAATATTGGTCAGTAATTTTTCTCAAGATTTTATGCTTTTTGAGATAATTTATTTTGTTAGGGCTTTTCTATGTTTTATAACTAAATTTACCAACTCATTATTTACATCACCGTTAATTTTTATTAACGCTGTCTAATTTGATGAATGACTTATATTAGATATTTATTTTCCTTGACTTTTGTATTATTGCATGGTTTAATATATAATATAATAGATATATATATAATCTATATTAATTTACTCATTTCTGATTATGCAATTACATCAGAAAAAAATGAGTATTATTTTAAATAAGACTACGTTTTTGTTGCATGAACGAATCCGTCTTTTATTATACATAATTATCATTATGTATTTAATAATAATTATTATTATATAATCCTAATTTTAAATTTTATTTATTTATATCTTATATATATTGTATCTACAAAGTTTGCTTTTAAGTATTAGTCAACATACGATTGTTCAACTTGATTTTTGTATCGCAAATTATCTACGTAAAAGCAAAAAAAAAAGAAAAAAAAAAGATAGAAGGTGGGGGACATGGTAGGGCCTACATAAAATAAAATATAAAATAATGCACTTTCAACCACAGAGCGACACATCAGCTCTGTGGTTGTTGCTTTAATAAATAGGATACATATAAACTCAATAAAATTTGTTTAAGTCAATTTTTAAAAGTTTAAAAACAAATGCATATAAGCTCAACTAAATTTGTATAAAATATACAATGTTCATATACATCTGGATTAAATAGTCTTATTTGCGGTAAAATAGTTATTTAATTACCTAATCGTATTATTAGCAATCAAATTATGTTATTCTTATTATATTGATGACTTTTTAAAATTAGTTTAGTCTTATTGCTTAATTTAGGGTTTCTAATTGATAAAAAAAAAGGGATGGCGGTAGTTGGTAGCTGTCGGCTGAAGAGGCAAGAGCAACAAAGGAGTCCCCAGAAAATGGGGCGGGATATGGGGCTTGATGGCCACCGAGGGTGCGAACGCGAAGGAGAGGCAAGATAGAGAGGGATGGGGAGGAAAACACGGTAGTAGGGGGCAACGACTGGGTGATGGTATAGGGCCGGTGTCCCGGTGGTGGAGAAGAAATAAGAGGTTGTGGATTGTTAAAGGTGGTGGTGGTAAAGGTGTTACTCGTTTATTTATTTTATTTTTATTTCTTTACTCATTCATGTAGTACGTAGACGCTTTGTAATATATATTACGCATTATGATTTTCGAAACAAATAAATTATTCACCGTAATACATCTGATTGGAAAATAATTTATCAACAAGGCAAATATTTATGAGTAATTTCGTAAAATAATTTATTTACGCATTATGCTTATAATTTACCGATTACCGACTAAAAACACTGTGTTAAAAGGTGCTTGACAACGGTGTTGGATGAGAACTTAGAAGACATGGGTACTAAGGGGGAGAAAAGTTAGTGAAAAATAAGAGTGAAACTAACGGGGAAATGAGAAGTGTATAATCGTGAACATTGCAGAGTAAAATATGTACTGCGAAAATCATCAATGCCCTACCTTCAAAATAAATACTCGTACAATATTCATTTTTTTCTAATATCTCTACTCTAAAATAATATTAAGTGAAAGTAAACACAAAAAGTTAAACGCAAATGATTATTTAATTTTTTTTCTAAATTAAAGTCCGCTTTAATTCCTCACAAAAAGTATGTGAGGTGTCAATTTACGGGCCGAGATAGACGGCGGTGGGGAGCATTATTTTCGATGGAAATGTTGTTGAGGGGTCAGATTCCTTTAGATATCTCAGATCTATTATCCAAAAAGATGGAGAATTAGACGGATATGTGGCCCACAGAATTAAAGCGGGATGGATGAAATGGAAAAGTGCTACAGGGTTTTGTATGATAAGGGTATGCCCCAAAGATTAAAGGGGAAATTTTATCGTACGTCAATTAGACCTGTCTTACTTTACGGCTCGGAGTGTTGGCCGTGAAGCAGTGTCACATTCATAAGATAAGTGTGGCAGAGATGCGTATGTTGAGGTGGATGTGCGGCCATACAAGAAAAGACCGGTTAAGGAATGCGGTGATTAGAGAGAAGGTAAAAGTGGCCCCAATAGAGGACAAGATGATGGAAAACCGACTAAATGGTTTGGTCATATGAGAAGGAGCCCTATGGACGCACCGGTTCGGAGGTTGGAGACCTGGGATGCAGAAACGGTTGCTAGGGGTAGAGGGAGACCTAAACAAACTTGGAGAAGAGTGATTGAGCACGATATGAGATGTCTCAGGCTTCAGGAGGGGATGGTGATGGAGAGGGCACTATGGAAGGATATGATAAATGTGGACTTCTAGCCTTTGATGTTTTTATTAAGTTTTCAAAAAAATTTCTTTTTGGATTTGTTACTCTTTTTCCCCAAAACTCTTATATTAAATTTTACTTTGTTTTTCAAAATCACTTTAAACTTTATTCTTGATTTATTTTTTTGGGTTTTTATACATGTGATAAGTTCGATTTAAAATTTATAAAACCCCTTTGCCTTTCAATTTTTGTTTCACTCCACTTCCGTTTTTTCCTTCTCTTTCTTTTTTTCTTTTGTTGAGATGAGAGTTCACTCATGACGGTTCCAAAGTATGATTCATGTCAGCCGACCCCAGAACATTTTGGGACTAAGGCTCTGATGTTGTTGTTGTAATTAAAGTCAGCTTTAAACATGCACTCCCTTCGTCCTTGTCATTTATTTACCAATTCCAATTTTGGGTGTCTCATTCGTCGTTTTATCTTTCTATATTAAAAATGTATTTCTAATGAGTAAGTTGATCCTACACATTTATTACATTGTCCACTTGCCATCTAATGACAAGTCACAAATGGTCTATTCCCCTCTCCTTGGTTTGTATGTCAAAAGTAAAGGTAAATAAATAACCTAAGCGAAGGGAGTATATATGTAATCATTCGTACATCACCGGATCCACCCGTTTTATCCACGAACGGATAAATGGATGAATGACGGGTTGGTTGTTGATGAGATTTTAAAGCGGTCAATGGATGATTATTCACCAACTCAACCCCGATTCGATCTGGTTCGGTCCGATCCTAGTTGAAAACATAGATCGGGCAAACTTTCTTCTTTCTTCTTGAAAAAAGTCTATTGTATCATTGGGTATGAGATCACAAATAATTAGGTAATCGACTAATTAGTTACACGATTGTGATGGTCGTTAATCCAAGTGTGATAATACATTTAGTAGTCGTTTGGTTCAAACTACTGGAATGAATTGGAATGGATTGTCATTTCATAGAGGTATGGAGTTAGAATTCATACTTGTTCACAAGTATTTGGTTTGATCATGGAATGGATTGAGTATAATAATAGAGAGTGAAATAGATTTAGAAACTTTGGTGTATACATGGGTATGAGATTCCAAGGAATTAGAATGGAGTTAGAATTCATTGAGTATCTAACTCCATTCCAAGACCTTCCAACCAAACACTAGAATGGATTGAATCCATTCCAAAAGTTCACAACCAAACACCCCATTAGTGAAATGATTACCAAGGAACTAGATATTGCCTCATAGAGATATACTTCTCTGTTCCATTGGATTGTATATGTTGTTCAAAATTCTCACATAATTTAATAATGTATAGGTAAATGGAACGAAGAAAGCCTAAAGGCCAAATATCGACCATAAAAAGCATAATGTACAACTTGAACAATTGTCTTACGGTCACAAACAATAGAGCTTAGGCTTGATGGCCAGCTTGAACACCCATCTTTGATAAGATAATTTGTACCTTTGATGTGAATGAAGTGGACGCCTAGAAGGTGGGACTAAGAATCTAAGGGGTTGTTTGGATACCAATTTTAAAACACATGAATTGCAATTTATGAGATTTGCGGAATGGGTGAGTTGTTTCTTTGATAAGATAATTTGTACCTTTGATGTGAAGTGGACAACTAGAAGCGGGAGTTGGAAGGCGGGAGTTGGAAGGCGGGAGTAGGAATCTAACGGGTTGTTTACCAATTCTAAAACACGTGAATTGCAATTTATGGGATTTGCACAATAGGTGAGTTGTTTATTTGCCCCAAATCACATGAATTGAAGTTCTATGAAAACTTTAATTCCTCCATGATGTGGAAAGTTGTTTACCCAAGTACCTAGGTAAGTGAAAATTTCACTAGAACATGTGATTTATAAAATCATAGGATCTTTTAATTCCTTAGAACTTCAGTTCCCTTAGAGAACCAAACGACCCTAAATCTATGAATCGAATCAACAAATTATCATGAGAATTTGTTAATCGACGGGTCATGGATAGTTAAGCAATTACCCACAAAGGACGTTGGATGATTTGTCAACACTTCGGATAAGCGACAAACGAAGAAACAATCGTTTAGCTTAAACGAGAGATGAATCAACCCCTTTAAGAAGAAACAAACTTCATCAAACGGGGAATAAGTTCACACTCTTAAGTCCTCAAAGGTTTGTGATCGAAACTAGTGTCAAGGCTCGCCAACAATAAAGCAGAATCTACCGTGTCCAAAATAACAATTTGTGATGAAACTAATGAGAAGTTGTATAAATGCAATGTCTAAAGGGCCGAAATAAGTGAAATGTCACACCAGCAAATGTAGCTGTGTGGGTTGAGAAGTAGTCGGTGAAAATGTTGTAGTGTATAAGAATAGGGGAATGCGGAAAATAGGGGGGAAACGAAAAGAGAGAAATCCACTGATTAGATTATTTTTTAGCTTTAACTGATACTATTCCTGAACTCGCAAGCCTAGTACAATAAATAATCATCCACCTTGGGTTGTTCCGGCTAATTTAGCGTTTGGATCCAAATTTGAGCATGTTGGTGAATCAGCCTAGACCATTGATCTGCGACCACCTCTAACCATAACCATGACTACTGATTAGAGGGATCAAACTAATTCGTATGCTTAACTGCCCTAATTATTTGCTTCACAATACTAATCATATGCTAAAACAACAGTATCAGACTATGCACTTTGAGCTATCAAGTTATAGAACACTACAGGCACCTTCACCAAAAACTCTTTAAGCTAATGCTATATTACCCAGTAATCTTAGTCACTATCCTAATCAAGTGAAAGTAACACCAACGGGCAACCGCCCCCTTTCCTTAAATGCTTTAAACTGATTTTTCTATGCAAGATTATGCAGTGAAAAAAGGGATTATGCCAAGAAAAGATCAATCATTGGTGAAAGAAGGCCAAAACTATGTGAAGACTCAATAGGATCAGATCTCAATTATTCTAGAAATATTATACGGCGTAACTAAAACCATAATACCCGCTGTATAATTTTTACATCTTTCAATTTTTCTTTCCGGTATCCTTCTTTGATATCTTCCAATTTTGCCTCGTGTGATTGAGAACCCCGCATTATTTATCCTCAGTAACTTTGCCATGATTATTGTTTTATTTAAATCATGTGAAGATGAAAGGGAAAAAAAACCTATAAAATGGAGGTAGTATTTGACTAACAGAGTTCTAGGTTACAAAATTGTAGAGGCGCATCCATAATGGATACGAGATTACGGGGTATTTAATATTACATGGTTCTAATGAATTTTCACACAACCCTGAGAAGCAAAAAAAACATTTTAATCTCTACCAAAGGGTGGAGGATTTATTCAACAGGTCATTATTTGCATAAATCTTTCTATAGTGTGCTCACTGACGCACTGAACATATGCGATAATGTTGTGCATAGGAAATAGATTGATAATCATCAAAAGTTGAAAACAAGTTGACACTGTCTCTCAAATAGATGTACAGTTTGTTCGCGTCCTCGCAATAAGTATTTGCAATAAGACCTGTACATTACTAGGGAATAGAGTATCCTCTTATCAATAAATAACATACTACTCTATTACCATTGATATTAATTAGTACACTTCACAAACATGGTTTATGGAGTATCACGCGTGCATTATTTTTCCATCATCCTCTTGGATTTGCAATCAAATGGAATAGAAAAAAATAGCACACTAAATTATCTAAATTTTTATATTGTAAATTAGTATGTATCTAGCAGACTTTGATGCACTAGCACAATGTCAGTATTATGGACAGGTTACTTCAAAAGGAGGGAAGGGAGAAAAATAAAAGGAGGGATACACAATCGGACCTTTCCAGCATATTCTTTCTATAGTGGGATCCCCAAGTGTTTGCCATAAGGCCTTATAGGAACAGTCGGTATAGGTTGTAAAAGGGAAAAGGATGCCCCTTATCTTCCATTTCAATAAAAAAAATTACAAGGACGTGAAATCTATATCATGTACTATATGCGTCTTATATTGCCTTTCATTTCAGGTTACCTAAGTAATCAAATAAAGATTATGCCACACCCTCCTTTTTTCCTCAAACTTGTGTACTACAAAGAACACTTAAATCTAGCTAGCTTAGAGTGCTTAATTAGCGTCAAAGTTTCGCCACAATTTCGCCCAAATACTTTTCTTTATTTGTTTTTGTCCCCATTCTCTGTCTCTTTGGTTAAATTTTTGGCGAAGATTTTCGCACTACCGTCTCTCTTGGATCATCTATGATACTATCAAAACTAAAACATACCAAGATAATCACACCCCCCCCCCCCCCCCCCCCCCCCACCCCCCTCTCAAGGCCCAAACCAATCTTCTCATTCATATATCCTATAAAAAGACACTTCGAGAGTTTAAGTTTCCAAACTATTTTCTTCTCTATTGAAGACTTAATTTGTCAGCTTATCAGTATATTCTTTCTGGGGTACTACTTTCGTCTATCTTCTTCAACTGAAATACAATTACACGTGTTTTGGTACTCTCTCATGCTGCGTGGAATTCATCATACGGGCAATAACATAGACGTGTAATTGTATTTCATAGTTGGAAGGATTAAGAGGGGTAGAAATAGCAAAATTCAAACACGATGTAAATCAAAAAACTACAAAATTTATTGGGTTCAGATTTCAGATGCCATGTCATACCTTACACCCCTTGAAGGTGAGTAGGCAACTACAGAAAATCTATGTTTAAAGCATTTATGCAACTCAGAATCATACGTATCATAGTCGTATATATAGAATTAGAGAAACATGTACTCCATAGGAAAGTTTCATCATTTTTAGTTTTTTTTTGTGATTCATAAAAATGTGCCATTTCCTTTTCAAGTTTTATTTTCAAAAAAAAGCATAGTACCCTCAACTAAAAGGGGTTAATTATGGGTGAGTTTGGGATGGTGGAGGGATACTAGTGGAGTTAGTTAGATGAATGTCAATGAGTGGTGTACCTTGTACATATGTGATATTTATTAGTATAGTTTGGTAATTTTATTAGTATAGTTTGGTAATTTTCAAAGGGAAAAAAGGACCCAAAAAGGGAAGGAAAAGAAGTGGGAAGAACATATAGGTTTTACCCAAATAGGAAAGTGAGAAGAATACATGTCGTTAGAGGAAGTATTACAATTATTATTATTATTATTATTATTATTATTTTGAAAATACGCCCTCCATCGGTCTATCCCACTATTATCTTCCTAGTTTGACTTTAAGGTCAAAGTTTAATAACTTTGACCCATAAATAAGTATTAAAATGATAGAAAATAAAAAATTATAATAAAATATCTACTTTCATTGTAAAAAAAGGTCTTTCGTTTTGCATTTTGAATGAAAAAAATGAATACAAATGAAGAAAAAACCAAGTCAAGACTATGTAAGTCAAACTAGGAAGTTTATTATGGGATGGAAAGATTATATTTAAGCTTTTTTCGTAACAAATCACAAAAGTCAATATTCTTGTATCCAGTTAGAATTTATGATATTTTTCGAATTATAACCATCAAATTTTGAAAACTTTCACATTAAACAATTAAACCAGAAAAGCATAGTGATACAGATGGAGTATATGCATAGATAACTGCTGGCTGTACTGATGTACATAAGTGGATAAAAGATAAACTTTGACATGGGTAAGGGCAGGGATAAGAAGTTTTTTTCAAATTTAAATAAATAGACATTTATCTGCAAGTTACTCCAATAGCCACCAAGCAAAGGTCTCAACTTCAGGAACAAAAACATAAGACTAGCGAAAGACAGCATCAATGACAGTTGTCTTACCATGAGTCCACGAGAGCGTGCACGGGGAAGGTCTTGAACATATTTTTCAAATGCTTCCAGTCTCACTTTGCCTTTAACTTCCATAGATCCACACCAACTGAAGTCCGGCATCCTCTCTCCACTAGAAACAGACATCATGCAGTTACATGAAGGTTAATCTACCATCCCACATTTTGTGACGAGTCTTGTATGAGACGATATCACATGTTGGATTAACTCAAATATTTGATGTATTTTGCATTTAATTAAACGGTCAATGAATTGGCCTCATATATAAAACCGTCTCATACAATATTTTTGTGTATTTTACTATTTATAAGAGATCCAGACAGAATCATAATGCGAAATAGTTTTAGGCTATACTCTGCAAAAATCATAATTGATAGGGAAAGTATAATACACATGACCAAGCGAAAATATGCAGCTATTACTTGTAACCAAACCAAGCACAAGACCACAAAATTTATTTTTAAATAGTAGATAGATTCAAAGTCAAGGATAAAACAAAAGCCAGATATGCAAAAGACACAAACAATGCACAATTCAGTAGAAAAATATATGCTAAGAAAATTAAATACGAACCATATACGGCTTGCATAGTGAATTACAAACCCTATACAGCTTGCATTGTGAAGAACCATAAAGGAATTTAGGATATCACCAAAACAAACAAATCATGATGCCCACTCATATTTGTATCGACCTCTAAAATATACATCATAAACAGGCAGAAAGTAACAGCACAATGGTTCTATTACTTCTATACGACAATTGAGTTCAAATCTTGGTGTCCCATCTTTAATATGACTGCTTTACATTAAAAAAATTAAAAAAATATGCAGGAGAGCAACCGAAATTCTGGATGAGACTCAAGGCCTATGAATTATAGACATGAATTATAGCTAACCATGCAAAAGGGGCAAAACAACCAAACTTAGCAGTTATTATATCCACCTTGTAGAGAGCCATTTTACTTATTTTTTCATATTCCAAAGCCAAAATTATTGTGAGGCTTTAGCTCCATAGGAAATGGAGAGCATGGGATAATTTGCACATGAGTACATGACAACAAAGTTGCTATTTTTATTAAACCACTGACGCTGACCTTTTAAACAAGGCAATAGCCGACACTACAACAGTGGAACTTAGCTGAAGGGTGCCATCCCACAGCCGTTCTGCGTGTACCGAACCCCCATTTTCTGCTTTGAGTCCATCATCAATATTTACAGAACTTTTATCACAGTTAATAATTGGCTTATCAAGATTGAGACCAGCTTCACTCCCCTTAGATAGGGTTCCCTGATTCAAGAAATCTGACACAATTTGACTATGAGAATTTGGCGCTGTCATAGAATCATCTGCACGAACTTCACCACTCCCATCTCGATTTACAAATAAACCAGAGCCAGAAGCAGCACTCAGAAGTCTCAGTGCTTGTTGGATAATGTTGTTGGCTTCATGTAAGCTATATAACGAAGTGCTAACATTGCTCCCTAACAATTTAGTACTGTCAACTCCAGCAATGCTACTAGAATCACCAAATCCTTGTATGTTAGAGGAAGTTTCAACCTTATAGTTTGGTTCACGACAGCCTTTTTCATCTGAACCCACGACGTACGCCACCCGTTTTATAAAATTCTGGTGCAAGTTCTGCGACTCTCCGCATAATAGTTCATTGGAATCTGATCCCTCAGCTTTCATCAAAGTAGAATTTTGCAGTCCAGAACTCTGTGATTTTGGAAAATGGAAATCTTTTACCCCTCCAATAGGTGAATTACAGTCATGGCTCTCATGCTGATTAAAATCTTTAGTTACCGAAGGACTCCAACTTGTTGGCTTACAAGTAAGCCCAGCTGAAGTCTGGAATGTAGGAGGCAAATCGTTGTAATTGGACGACTGAGATGGCCCGTGAAAAGAATTATAACCACGCCACTCAGATCTAGAGTCATAAACTTCCCTCTCATTCAAATGCCAAGATGCACCAGCTTCATTCTGGTGCCCACACATGGCACTATCTGAATAATAACTAAGTTTTGATGATTTCCTAGGTGAAGAAGCTGGAACAAAATTTTGAAGTTCTTTACCTCGTAAATCATCTACATTTTCATGAGGGTTCAGCTTTCCCTGGGGAAAATACCCCATATTTGGAAATGGTGTGGGGATTTGATGATCAGAAGCCATTGATTTTCTCTTTCTTGGTGACTCAACTAAAACATTTCGATTGTCAAGGGCTGGCAGATAGGTAAACATGTCTTTGTCATATGAAGCTCCGCGGAATTGCCTTGGTGGTTGCATTTTAACAGGTAGAAAGAATCTCCTCTAAAATCTATTTGATGAATATGTACAAGATAATTACAGCGGACACCAGGAAAACTCACTAAAAGACGGAAGGGCTCATGTCAACGAGCATTCTGAGACATCACTTACTGCACAACACAAGGCTTCAGCATCAATGAGGTAACCATACCTACGCATATTTAGGATATACAAGCAGCGGCAGTGAAATCCTACAATGCTAAAACATGAAACCACCCAAGCAGCGGCAGTGAAATCCTCAGTCGGAAATATAACAAAGATTAAGATTTCCTAATATTAGTAAGGGTTTTTTGTCAAACACAACCTTCAAAAAAAATTCCAAACACCGCCTTTAAGAAAAAGTTTGTCAAACACAACCTTTAATATTTGTTTTTGTCAAACACGGTTTTTTTGCCAAATTTTGACAACTTCATGACCACTTACAATAGGGTGATTTTCAGTCTATATTTAAGATAGCAAATAAAGTCGGTTTGAGGTTTGAGGTGTTCTTAGACTCGTTGGAAATGTGGGAGTAGAGGCTCTCCAAGGGTTGTCAAGGTGGTCAAACGTGGCCTTATGTGGGGTCGATTGGTGCGTTAAGTAAGGTTGGTCAGAGAAAGGGCTATAAATCTGGGTTTACAACACGTGGTCGGGGGTTTTTCGTAGGTCTTTTAATGGGGTTATGATGATTTGTTTGGTCTAAAATTTGGTATGAAGGTTGAGGGGGTGCAAGGTATGTCGTAGTTGTGTTGTTTGTGGTGGTTAATGGTTGCAAATGGTGCGTGTTGGCAAACCAGTCTCACTTTACCCACCAATATACTGCACATAAGGCCATCTTAGAGCACCGTGTTGACAAGCGTTGGAAAACCTCTACTCCCGCCTTTCCAATGAAGGTCTCAAACTGACCACGTTTGTTATTTCAAGAATCAACTGAAAGTCACCTTATTGCGAGTGTTCAAACACTGGCCAAAATGTCGTGTTTGACAAATAAAATTATTAAAGGTTGTATTTTACAATCTTTTTTTTAAAAGGTGGTGTTTGGAATAAAAAGTTTTTAAAGGGTGGGTTTGACAAGAAACCCTATTTTTAAAAAGAACAAAAAGATCAGGTTTGCCAACACGCACACAAGAGAGGTCAATTTGTAATAAAAGAAAATGCCTAAAATAAATAAATGAGGTAAGAAAAGAAAAAGAAAGAAAAAGATAAAGAAGAGCAAAATCTCACTACAAAAATCATCAACGACAGGAATTTCAACACAATCCATTCAAAGACGTTGTTCCTAGTTTGGAGATGCTACCAAAAGGTTTTGCAACAGTCCCGCCTTCATGGCGTTCACGCTAAACGAGATGACCATCACTACTCCAATAAATAAGAATATTGATTATTTAATGAGCCTCAGGCATACAAAAGAAGACAATGATGATGATAACGGGCCCATTTTTCTCTATTAACAATGATCCACACCTTGCACCACGGGAGTGCTCGTTTGTATGAGGTGTGCGCCTTCGCTTTACACATAACACCTTGACATCACAGACCCTTCTCACCTCGATACCCCTTGTACGTTTTTTAAAAGAAGTTAAGAAGGCACCAATGAGGAAAAAAAAAATAACACCTTGACATCACAGACCCTTCTCACCTCGATACCCCTTGTACGTTTTTTAAAAGAAGTTAAGAAGGCACCAATGGGGAAAAAAATACCATGGTTAGCCTTCATAGACCTAGCTCTAAAGCTATTAGGGTGATGAAACTAATTGGTTCATATATAGTTGAAAATGCCACTTCAACAAGTTACTTTTTTATATGTGCGTCATACACCTTATTGTAGTTTAAAACATTAAACATGGAACATTTTTCACAAAACAAACGTGACTGACACTCCCACATCGTGTCAAGTCCAACAAATGAGGCATAGTCCAGTGGCACAGCCAAAAGTAATCTCACTTGTTTAGAACAAAACAATAAATACTTCTAATTTTCACAATTATTCAAGGCATCGAGTAAAAATTATTGAAAAGAAAACATTTGTTCCCCACTCCCAGAGTCCCAGGACTAACCCTGACGCTATAACATACCCCGACGGACTAACCCTAACGCTATAACAACGTCCGACTCAACGAACATCAACCTTCTACAAATAAAAAAACATAGAAATACTCTACACATTCTCCAGTAGAGTCAAAATGATATTACTTGACTTCGACCAGCATTCCCAGATCACATTTTCAGAGCCGAACACTAATAACGCCTTCTCCAGAACCAAATCTTCCATCATTGTGTCCGGGCCCAAAACAGACCAGTGTACAGTTCAACTGGTTCCCACCCTGATTAGGACTTAGCGCATGTGAATAATTTAGCAACCTATAATAATCAGAGTAGTGCAAGTTTTTGACTGTGTCCATTTTCTCTCTTGTTATTAAGCTTTTTTTTCAATTGCAATAGCCGAGTTTAACTGAACTAAACGCAAAATGGATCTACACAACGCAAATTCCACATTCATGAACACATGCAAACATAATCACATCACAGCTACCATTTAACTAAATGCACAAAACAAACAGTTCCTCAAATTACATTATAATCGTCAAATTAACGACATTTATGTTAGCGTGAAACCTTCCGATAAATATCAGAATAATTTAAACAGAACAACAACTCAAAATCGAATCAAAAGAATAAACAAGCAATTACAGTATAACTCTAAACAAAATGAGAAAGATAAAACCCTAATTGGAGTTGCAATAAAATAAGAAAGACGAACCTTGAAAAATCCAGGGAATAGAATCGTCATAGTGGAAGGTTTATCTGAGTGCATGTGGCAACAATTAGGTTTAAGTTTTGGGGATTTTGAGTTAGAAGTACAGAAGCACCTGATGTGATGAATATGGATAGCCGATTCAGCATTTGTGTACTTGGTTTAGACACTTTAACTGGGTATATCCACATTCAGCATTTGTGTACTTGGTTTAGACACTTTAACTGGGTATATCCACATTTGTGTACTTTTTTTTTGGGATTTTGTACAAGGTAACCCATGTTTTCTACTCCCTTCTATTCTATGTATTGTTCCCCTTTGAGGGACATAAGAATTAAGGTAGGGAGGAAAATAAGTGTAAAAATTTGGGTGGGGTTGGGTGATAGGAGAGAGGAATGAATAATTAGGAATTAAATAAGAAATTGTGAGTTGGTGGGGATTGATAATAGGAGAGAGAAATGAATAAAATAAGAGTAAAAGTTTCCAAAATAAGAAAGGGGAAGAAAACCTGAATAATCCGTTTTAGAAAATAGAGAAGAATAGATAGAATAGGAGGGAGTACAATTCTATGAGATAACCCTGCCCTTTTATTCAACAGACATAATAACTTTCTAATTTATATAAACTTATTAGCGTGACCTGTACTTTGCATTTTGTCAAATGGGGGCAAAATTTTCATGTTGATAGGTGATTAGTAGACAATTAGCAATGATATGAAAACTCAAATTAAAAAGAACACTTGGCCGCTCTCTTTCATTACAGTCAAAACACTAATGACATTTCACATGCTCTTCTATCTATTTTAATAATCTTATAGAAATCTTGTGGGAAGAAAATTAATTAACATTTGTTTTTTTGTATCCGTTGTTATTTGCTATTGTCTTTAAAGAGAAAATACTAGTGTTTTTTTCTAATGATATAAAATGATAGTTCACATACTTTTGCTGTTTGATTGATTTTCAATTCAGTTCACAACGATGTTCATTTACTTTGAATATAAAGTTGGAAATTAGACGTTTTACTTTGTAGAATTATGGAAAATGAGAAATTGAGATTGAAAAAATAGAAGAAATGAGGATGTGAGAGAAAATGGATTAAATTAAAGGGGGGAAAATGAAGAAGAAAGGAAATTAGAAGAGAGTTATTATCGGAGGTTAATGTCAGCATACAAAATTATCCAAATAATCATACTTACCAGTCCAATTAGACAGAATGTAAAGTAGAGGTCATGTTAAAAAGTTTTTATAAAATATAGGGTTACCACGTGTATAGAATAGAAAGGTAAGGTCATTTCGTAGAATTTGGAAAAACACGGGGTTACCTTGTAAAAAATCCCTTTTTTTCCTAAAATTGGTATTCTTGAGATTTGATATTTTGTACAAAATATCGAAACCTTTTATACCGAAAAATTTAACAAGTTATAACTCGTATTTATAATTTCTGAAAATAACTATTGTTTTTTTCAAATGGATTATCTTTCCAAGAACTACGACTTCAAAAATTTAACATTATTTGGATACTCGTGGCTAGTAGTTTTTGTATGCCAAAATTTCTTTAACGGACCAAATTTTGGGTGATCATATCTCTTAGTCATGAGTTTCAAACTTGACAATATTTTAGTTTAAATCATAGTACTCGGAAAGAAGATTGATTTGAAAAAAAATCGTCACTTTCTAGACTCGTAAACAGGGTTCTGGCTCTTAAACTTATTCGGATAAAGAAATTGGGTATTTCGTGCAAAATATCAAACCTATCAAGGGCACCATATGAATTTCCCTTTTTTTTTAAGATAGCTCCTTACCCGACATGATCAGGGCTATATTTTAAAGCGTCGTCTGTATTCAAAATATGTCAACCATGTGGAGGAGGAGGCCATTGGATGAAAACCTCCTCTTTCCTGACCCAGGAGACGATATAAAAAGCGAAAATTTATTAAACACGCTTTTAAAGCTCTCAATTTGCTAAAATAAAAATCACAAATCCCCTTTCTATAAAAGGAACAACATTTCAAGCCTTCTGATTAGCTGAAATTTTTCTTTTTTTTTAATTAAAAAGCAACCCACATTCCTATGGGAATTTAATTACTCTCTCCACTCAAAAATTAATTACTCACTATCTCCACATTAGTTCTCTCCAATTTATTTTAATTTTAATTGTTTAATTTAGTTGTCTAATCATAATGTCGAATGTCGAATTTGTAATTGTTATAGCATATTGTATTATATAATTACAAATTACAAATTACGAACTACAAATAATAACTACATGTCAAACAATTTAATTACAACCAAGAGTACAACTAAACAAAACACATTTCAATTTCAATTGATAAAATGTAATCTATAAGATCGATGTTATACCCCTTCTTCGTCGAGATAATATTAGAAATTTCGATGTCGTTGTACCTGCATCAAAGACACACAAAACAATTATTATATATTAATATAGAGATTTCGTAAATTTTGATTGAGAATATATATCTGATTATAAAAAGCGTGTAGATTAAAAATAATTGGTTCACATAATTTTCGTAATTTTTTAGTTTATACAAATTATTATCAAACCATATAACATATAAGGGTACAACAACAACAACATCAAAGCCTTAGTCCCAAAATGTTTTGAGGTCGGCTGACATGAATCATCCTTTGAAACGGTCATGAGTGAACTCTCATCTCAACAAGAGAAAAAAGAAATAAAAGAAAAAAACGGAAGTGAGTGAAACAAAAAAAAAGGCAAAGGGGTTTTATAAATTTTAAATCGAACTTATCACATGTATAAAAACCCTAAAAAATAAATCAAGAATAAAGTTTAAAGTGATTTTGAGAAACGAAATAAAAATTAATATAACAGTTTTGGGGAAAAAAGTGTAACAAATCCAAAAAGATTTTTTTTTTTAGAAAATTTTAAAAAAACATCAAAGGCTAGAAGTCCACATGTATCATATCCCTCCATAGCGCCCTCTCCATCACGATCCCCTCCTGAAGCCCGAGAAATCTCATATCGTGCTCAATCACTCTTCTCCAAGTTTGTTTAAGTCTCCCTCTACCCCTAGCAACCTTTTCTGCATCCCAGGTCTCCAACCTCCTAACCGGTGCGTCCATAGGTCTCCTCACATGGCCAAACTGTTGGAGCTTGTGTCCTCCACATGTAGTGTGATAACGTCATTGCACATACCCTTGTACGGACAAGTGGGAGATTGTTGGGGCTGGTGTCCTTGACAATTAAGTATAATGACTTATTAAATCTCTTTAAGGATCACAAGGGCATACTTCAGTATTATTATCAGTTGATCCACGTTTATCAATAATGGTTGGCTTGCTAGATAAGTTTGACGTTATTGTCATACGGATGGCGGTGATCAACTGGTCCCTATACGTCACACCTATAGGACACGTTTGAGAGATGTGAAGGTATGAAAATACAGTCACATTTATGCCGGATACGACTAAACAGTTAGTCAGAGGTATTGACTATTAAATTAGTCAATAAGATGTTGAGATGATTATTTAATACGGATTAAATAATTTTAGCTAATACAGATTACATGATTAATTCGTAAAATTAAATATAAACGGTTATATTTAATTAAATATTGTATTCGCGTATTAATATAAACAGTTATATTAATTTGGGTAAATATACAATATCGTATTTTGTCAGACCATTATTAATATATCGACTGTATTAATAACTGATAACATGTTACGATTTATAAATAAAAACCCGCGGACAACTTATAGCTAATTGGGTCGAATCACGCATTGGAATAAGGTAAGAGTGAAAGCCCACTCCTACCCGACATCCAATTCGGCCGGCCGTGTACTACATAAGGAGAGGGACTCTCCTTATGTCAGATACTCTTGTTGCACTGACAAATAATTCTCAAGGCAAAATTAGGGTTTTGAGAGCATTCTTCTCCCAAAACCTCAGATCTCACATCTAAAACCTGAATAGCTCTCCCAATATTGCAAGGCAGTTGGAGAGGATTTCTAGCACACGCGGCCTCGTGTCATTCTAAGTTTTGGGTGCAAGTTATAGGAGGGAATTTGTGTTAATTCCTGTTCTTAGGCCTTTCGCACAAGGACTAAAGGTTGTACTTCTTTTCTTATCCTTTTTAATCTTATGACGATATTCACGACTGTAATTTTCATTATAATCCTGCAAGTTTAGGGCGAATACACGTTTTATTCCCCACAAGTGGTATCAGAGCAATAGGCCATGAAATTTTACAATTATGTTTTTCATAAGATTTAAAAATTTTGAAATTCGAAGCATTCTGCCTTGGCACTCGATCGAGTCTCTGTAGCACTCGATCGAGTGCCCTTGTACCAGGCCTCGTACGTGTGATTTTAGGGTTGCAATCAATCTTGATTTCGATTCTTATTTGCATATTGTTAATTAATCGATATTTTTAGCAATATGTGGATCTTTTGTTGTTTTTATTTTTGATTTACACGTTTTATATCAAGATAAAAACTTGTTTTGATTTAAAGTGCAGCGATTTGCGTTTTAACGAGTCACTCGATCGAGCCCCTGCTGCACTCGATCGAGTGACACTGACACTCGATCGAGTGCCCCTGTTGCTCGTCGAGTGCTCATGTTTCAGGCTCTCTTTTTCGAAAATAACTTGTTTCTTATTTTCACATGGCTTAAAATAATATATTGTATACGGAAATAGTATATTATTTAGTGAAACGGTTCACCCTCGTTCGATATATATTATTTTAAAACGGTTTAAGATAATAGGATTATATGTTTATTAAAATTGGTGATTAAAGCGGTATAGTCACATAATTTTAATCTTAAAAGGTGGTTTGGTAAAAATTTATTAATCATAATAACAGTATTATGTCATGTATGAATTTTAATTTAGTTGATGCATTTTATTTATCGTCTTGTGAATGCTTAGTGAATGCTTTCAATAACGTATTTATTTTGGCAAACGGTTGTAACTTAGTGTGGCCTTAGAAGATTGTGTTACCGTAATGATGGGACACAGTCTTGCTTGTAATTTTGAGATCTTGAATCTCCGGTTTTGGGTTTTTGCCATGTAATTACTTTTGTATTTAAATTAGAATGTAAATAGGTTATATTTGTAATTTAAATTAGTAATTTTGTGAAGACCAAAGACGGAGACCGGATGCTCACTCCCGCTGCAAGGACCAAGATGGAACATCAAGACAAGCTTCTAGGGTCCAACGGTGGATTCCAAGTTGTTTTATGTTTATTTTGGTAGGATAGGCCACACTAGGACTTTTATTTTCGTTTATTGCATTTATCTTTATGCTTTCATCGATAGTAGCTTGCATCATATTCCGCCTAAAAACCAAACCACCTATAACATGCCTGAAAACTGACTCATATAGAGGTTACGCGTTAGTTTTCTGTGACAATACAGATGTCACGTGTCACATGTAAAGCCATCACTTTATTTAATTCATTCACGCATATGCTAGATTTTAGTTCACTTAATATGAATAAATATAAGTCGATGGGGTCTTCCTCGTATAACCAAAAATTGGGATTAGTCTTTATAAATCAGCCTCCCATGAATCCCTTCTTCGTCGGTAGGCATAATATGACCCCTTCTACGTCGGGTAAGTGGGAACAGATGATTTATTTTATCTCAACATCATGGTCACTCGATACTATCTAGTGACTGAGATGGACTAATAGATAGGATATACAGAAATCGATCGACCAAGAGTTCCAACGGTGGAATTAGCCAAACTGTGGGCTTATCAATATACGGAAATTGAGTCTTGGGATCGTTTATATAATTCTTGAGGGAGATCAATTATATAAATGCATGAGTCTACGAATTTAAATTCTATCTAATATAGACTTAAATCACAACAATAATAAGTTGCTTATATGGTTTTGTTTTATCTTCTTTTTCAGTGTAGAACACGTTCATTAAAACTGCTGTATAACTAAAATGGCTGGTGAAGACCCAATGCCAAGTGCCAAGCTAGCACGTGAATCCTGGCTAAAAGCCTTCATGGACTCCATGAATCAGTCCACAAGACTGAGGAATGATGGGTCGAACTTCTCTGACTGGGAGGCAGCACTACGGAATGCTGCCATTGCTGACGGAAAGCTTAAGTATTTAACTGAGCCCATTCCGGCACACCCAGGAACTGGAGCTAGAGCCAACGAAGTTTGCGCTCATAGCGACTTCGTCATGGAAGCAGGTGCGATAAAGAACGTACTCATCTATGCAATGGAATCAAATTTGCAAAGACGCTTCATATCCCATGGTGCACACAAGATTTTCACCACGCTCTCTAACAAATTCTCCAAAGCTCCGAGAATCGTTTCTTATGAGCATACCTGTCGCTTCTTTGAGGCGAAACTCCAGAAGGGCCAAGCTGTTAGCCCACATATTCTCAACATGATTGAGAATATCGAGAAACTGGAGACCCTGAACTGCAAGATCAGTGAGAACATAATCGTTGATCGAATGCTTCATTCGCTTCATGATGGGTTCGCCCTCTTTAGGGCCAACTACTACATGAACGACATGAAGAAGACTCCTCATGAGCTCCACTCCCTTCTCGTACAGACTGAGAAGGATCTGAAATTAAGTGGGAGCATGAAGCAGGATGTTCTCATGATCTCCAGTAAGGGAAAGGGTAAAGGGAAGGCTAAAGCTCAGGGCGACCTAGCAGTAGGTAAGCCCAGGTTCAAGAAACCAGGATTTACTAAGAGTGGGCCAGGTGAGTCGAGCAGCTCACAGGGCAAGACAAAGAGCAAGGATACTAGCATGGAATGCCACCACTGCCACAAGACTGGGCATTGGAGGCGCTCATGCCCCGTGTATCGCGAGGACATTAAGGCAGGCCGCGTTACTCCTGTTGGTATGTCTTCTTCTTCTTTTATTCACATGATTGAGATTAACCATGCAAGTTGCGGAACTTGGGTACTTGATACTGGTTGTGGTTCTCATCTATGTAATCATGTGCAGGGCCTCCGAAACCAAGAACCCCTAATCAAGGGTGAGGTGGACCTGCGTGTCGGGAATGGAGCACGCGTTGCTGCAGTCTCGAAGGGAACATACGTGATCCAGCTTCCAAGTGGATTCGAGTTATTTTTATATAACTGTTATTATGTTCCTAGTTTGTCCAAAAACATTATTTCAGTTTCTGCACTTGACAAACTCGGTTTTTCATTTGTAATAGAGAATAATAGCTGTATTTTCTCCTTACACAATATGATTTATGGCAAGGTAGTTTCCATGAATGGAATTTATGTTTTAGATCAAAATACCGAGATATTACATGTGAATAACAATAGATTAAAGGTAGGTGACAACGATCAAACTTACCTATGGCATTGTCGTATGGGACACATAAATGAGAAACGCGTAAAACAGCTCATACAGAATGGAGCAATATCGCCCTTTGATTTCGAATCATATGGCACGTGTGAATCATGTCTCATTGGCAAAATGACTCGTATTTCCTTCAAAGGTGTTGGAATGCGCGCTGCCGACCTATTAGGACTCATACATACGGACGTATGTGGCCCTATGTCGATCAACGCACGAGAAGGCTATAGGTATTTCATCACTTTCACGGATGATTTGAGTAGATATGGCTATGTCTACTTGATGAAACATAAAAGTGAATCCTTTGACAAGTTCAAAGAATACCAGAATCGGGTACAGAACCAGCTGGGTAGAAAGATTAAAGCACTACGTTCGGATCGTGGTGGTGAGTATCTTTCACACGAGTTTGATCAACACCTTAAAGACTGTGGCATCGTGCTACAGTTGACTCCACCTGGAACACCACAATTAAATGGTGTGTCCGAACGGAGAAATCGAACTCTACTCGATATGGTTCGATCCATGATGAGTCACACCGTTGTACCTGATTCATTGTGGGACTATGCTCTTTTGTCAGCCGCTCTAATATTTAACCGAAGTCCGTCTAAAGCTGTTGACAAGACTCCATACGAATTATGGAAGGGAACGGTCCCTAACTTGTCCTTTATTCGGGTTTGGGGCTGCGAGGCTTATGTCAAGTGGAGACACGAGGATAAGCTCGGCCCGCGATCGGTCAAGACATACTTTATAGGCTATCCAAAGGGAACTTTTGGTCATTACTTCTACTCGCCAACCGAACAACGTGTTTTTGTTGCGGCTAGTGCGACGTTCTTAGAGAAAGAATTTCTCGAGAACAAGTCGAGTAATAGAACCTTCGAGTTATCGGAGGTTCAAGAACCAACTACCGAGCAACCATTGGAGGAAACAGTTCCTTCAACCGAGGCTGCGGTAGATATTCCTGAGGAACCTAGGAGGTCGGGAAGAGTCTCTATTCCTCCGGACAAATACATTGGTATGGTCGAGGAACATGATACAGATGACGTCTTACTCCTAGAGGGTAATGAACCCACAACCTATAAAGGTGCCATGACCAGTTCTGACTCAAAGCTATGGCTAGAAGCCATGCAATCCGAGATGGACTCCATGTATGAGAACAACGTGTGGGATCTTGTGGACCTACCTGCAAAGGTACGTCCCCTTCAATGCAAATGGCTTTACAAGATAAAGCATGTCGTGGAAGGACAACAAGATATCCACAAGGCAAGACTAGTTGCTAAAGGTTTCACCCAAGTGCCAGGCTTGCACTACGATGAGATTTTTGCACCCTTAGTCATGCTACGTTCCATTCGGATTATCTTAGCGATCGCCGCATTTCATGACTATGAAATATGGCAAATGGACGTTAAAACCGCCTTCTTAAACGGTTATTTGGAGGAAGGGTTGTACATGGTACAACCCGAGGGTTTTATTGATCCTGAACATCCTAAGAAAGTTTGCAAGCTTAAACGTTCCATCTATGGACTTAAGCAAGCATCGCGGAGTTGGAATCATCGCTTCGACCAAGTGATAAAAGAGAATGGATTCATTCGATCAGTCGAGGAACCATGTCTCTATATCAAGTCGAGTGGGAGCAAGATTGTATTCCTAGTACTGTATGTCGACGACATACTCTTGATTGGGAATGACATACCTCTCTTATCTTCGGTTAAAGCATGGTTGAAAAACCATTTCCAGATGAAAGATCTGGGAGAGGCACAAAGAATTTTGGGCATCCGTATCTACAGGGATAGATCACGACGGATGTTGTCTCTCAGTCAGGAGTCTTATATAGATAAGATTCTAGAGAGATTCAGCATGACGAACTCCAAGAAGGGGTTCCTTCCTATGACTCCTGGGCTTCACTTGAGCAAGACTCAAGAAGCTAAGTCATTGGAAGAGAAAGAGCGCATGAGTCGGATTCCTTATGCTTCGGCAATAGGATCGATCATGTATGCCATGATATGCACACGTCCAGACGTTGCATATGCATTGAGTATGACTAGTCGATTCCAAGCTCATCCAGGTGAACAACACTGGATGGCCGTGAAAAACATTCTTAAGTACCTACGGAGGACTAAAGATTGGGGATTGACTTATGGAGGCGACTCAACGCTCTGCGCCACGGGTTACGCAGATGCTAGCTTCCAAACGGATCGAGATGACTCGAAATCTCAATCTGGATTCGTTTTTACTCTTAATGGTGCTGCTGTCAGCTGGAAAAGTTCTAAACAGAGTGTTACAGCAGATTCTACGACTGAGTCCGAGTACTATGCCGCCTCAGAAGCAGCTAAGGAAGCAATATGGATGCGTCAATTCTTACAAGGACTATCAGTAGTGCCTAGTTCGAATGACCCAATCACCGTTTATTGTGATAATAAAGGTGCCATCTTCCAAGCTAAGGAGCATAAGTCTAGCAACAAGGCTAGGCATGTACAACGGAAAGCTCATCTAATCAGAGATTACGTGGAGCAAAAGGAGATTTTCATTGATAAGATCGCTACGGATGACAACATAGCTGATCCTCTCACAAAAGCATTACCACGTGATAAGCATGAAGGGCACATTCATTCCATGGGAATTGGATGTGTTCCTAAGTTGTAGTACTCTTTCATGAATTCATGTAATAATTCATTTTCTCGTGTACTCTATTCAACCTTATTGTTATGATATATAATGTTTTGTTTCTCATGTGGAATTGTACGCCAATTTTGAACACCACAAAGTGAACTGATTAACATTACATCGTTTTGGTCCTTGATTACCCACTTGAGCTGATAACTCAGGTAATCATTTTGTGACGTTGGTTGATGGTGGGTTCAACGAGCCATAAGTCACGCGGCTGACTGAACAATCACAAAGGCGAGTTATACGGATATCTCGTAGGACACCCCGTGACAGCGTTATGGAGTCCTAAATGTTATATAACATTGGGTGCCAGGTCGTGGATAGGACCTCCATAGTGTTCCTTAGAGTCGAGTCTTTTGACTTTCAACTGTCTCTTGAGATTAAGGCAGATTTTGGGTAACTTTGGTTTCTTTCCCACGGTCACCGTAACAGGGGCCAAGAGGATTTTTTCTGGGTTATTTCATGCTGCGCGATATCGGCAGGATTCGAGTTGAGGGAAATATCCAAACCCTTATCAGGATTTTATCATTTCTCAGGGCCACTTGAGGAGTAGTAACTGAAATGCATGGCCATGCTCGTATACAGATTCGTTTTATCAGTTAAGTTACTCTCTAGTCGGGGAAACCACTCTTGATACAGATCGCTTGTGAGATACGACCTTTGCGAATGCGGATTTGCAAATTGTCTTACATTGAGTGGGAGAAATTTTAAAAGGATATGAGAATCGGTTATCGCACCTACACTTGTACGGACAAGTGGGAGTTTGTTGGAGCTTGTGTCCTCCACATGTAGTGTGATAACGTCATTGCACATACCCTTGTACGGACAAGTGGGAGATTGTTGGGGCTGGTGTCCTTGACAATTAAGTATAATGACTTATTAAATCTCTTTAAGGATCACAAGGGCATACTTCAGTATTATTATCAGTTGATCCACGTTTATCAATAACGGTTGGCTTGCTAGATAAGTTTGACGTTATTGTCATACGGATGGCGGTGATCAACTGGTCCCTATACGTCACACCTATAGGACACGTTTGAGAGATGTGAAGGTATGAAAATACAGTCACATTTATGCCGGATACGATTAAACAGTTAGTCAGAGGTATTGACTATTAAATTAGTCAATAATTATAAGATGTTGAGATGATTATTTAATACGGATTAAATAATTTTAGCTAATACGGATTACATGATTAATTCGTAAAATTAAATATAAACGGTTATATTTAATTAAATATTGTATTCGCGTATTAATATAAACAGTTATATTAATTTGGGTAAATATACAATATCGTATTTTGTCAGACCATTATTAATATATCGACTGTGTTAATAACTGATAACATGTTACGATTTATAAATAAAAACCCGCGGACAACTTATAGCTAATTGGGTCGAATCACGCATTGGAATAAGGTAAGAGTGAAAGCCCACTCCTACCCGACATCCAATTCGGCCGGCCGTGTACTACATAAGGAGAGGGACTCTCCTTATGTCAGATACTCTTGTTGCACTGACAAATAATTCTCAAGGCAAAATTAGGGTTTTGAGAGCATTCTTCTCCCAAAACCTCAGATCTCACATCTAAAACCTGAATAGCTCTCCCAATATTGCAAGGCAGTTGGAGAGGATTTCTAGCACACGCGGCCTCGTCTCATTCTAAGTCTTGGGTGCAAGTTATAGGAGGGAATTTGTGTTAATTCCTGTTCTTAGGCCTTTCGCACAAGGACTAAAGGTTGTACTTCTTTTCTTATCCTTTTTAATCTTATGACGATATTCACGACTGTAATTTTCATTATAATCCTGCAAGTTTAGGGCGAATACACGTTTTATTCCCCACACAAACCATTTTAGTCGGGTTTCCATCACCTTGTCCTCTATTTGGGCCACTTTTACCTTCTCTCTAATCACCTCATTCCTTAACCGGTCTTTCCTTGTATGGCCGCACATCCACCTCAACATACGCATCTCTGCCACACTCATCTTATGAATGTGACACTGCTTCACGAACCAACACTCCGAGCCGTAAAGTAAGGCAAGTCTAATTGTCGTACGATAAAATTCCCCTTTAATCTTTGGGGCATACCCTTATCACACAAAAACCCCGTAGCACTCTTCCATTTCATCCATCATGCTTTAACTCTGTGGGCCACATCGCCGTCTAACTCTCCATCTTTTTGGATAATAGATCTGAGATATCTAAAGGAATCTGACCCCTCAACAACATTTCCATCGAAAATAATGCTCCCCACCGCCGTCGATCTCGGCCCCGCAAATTGACACCTCACATACTCAGTCTTACTCCTACTTAGCCTAAACCCACAATTCTCCAACGTATGCCTCCATAATTCCAACTTTCTCTCAACCCCCTATGTCGTCTCATCAATCAACACAATATCATCCGCAAACATCATACACCAAGGGATCTCGTCCTGAATATCCCTTGTCAACTCATCCATAACTATAGCAAAGAGAAAGGGACTAAGTGCGGAACCTTGATGCACACCAATGGTAATGGGGAATTCTTCCGTTCTCCCAACATTAGTTCTAACACTTGTACTAGCCCCCTCATACATGTCCTTTATGAGGTCGATATATTTTCTTGACACACCCTTTCTCGCCAAAGCCTACCAAAGTATTTCTCTCCGGACCCTATCATATGCCTTCTTCAAATCAATAAAAACCATATGCAGGTCTTTCTTCCTCTCCTGATGGTGTTCCATCAACTGTCTCAAGATAAAAATACATCCATAGTCGATATCCCATGCATAAAACCAAATTGGTTTTCCGAGATATCTACACATTTCCTAAGCCTCTGCTCAATTATCCTCTCCCATAATTTCATCGTATGACTCATAAGTTTAATTCTTGAACATCACCTTTATTCTTATACAAAGGGACTAGAGTGCTTCTTCTCCAAGGTGAAGGCATCTCGTTACCCCTCCAAATCTTGTTGAAGATCAATATTAACCACTCAATGCCCTTCTCCCCCAAACACCTCCAAACTTCTATGGGTATATCATCCTGCCCCTCTGCCTTCTTTGACCTCATCTTCCTTAATGCCTTCCGGACTTCACTCTTTTGTATTCTACGCACAAGTTCCCGATTAACCATGCTTGACGTTACTTGTACATCTCCAAAACCTTGCTCCCGAGGTCCATTGAATAGACTATCAAAATAAGAACTCCACCTAGCCTTTATTTCGTTATCCTGAACAAGCTACCGTGTCGTTCAAATCTTTCACACATCTAACTCTCCCAATATCCTTCGTCTTTCGGTCTCTTATGCGAGCCAGTTTATAGATATCTTTCTCACCTTCTCTCGAGTCCAACCTCGCATACACCTCTTGGTTAACTTTGTCCCTTGCATCACGCACTGCCTTTTTAGCGGCTCGGTTAGTCTCCTTGTACTTTGCCAAGTTCTCATCACTCCTGCATTTCCCCCAAACCTTATAACATTCACGTTTTGTCTTTATCGCTCGTCTCACGTCATCGTTCTACCAAGATGTGTCCTTACTTGGTGGTCTATTATCCTTAGACTCCCCTAGCACCTCCTTCGCCACATCCTTTACCACAAGCTCCAATTTATCCCACGATGCATCTACGTCTTGCTCCTTGCAATCCGAACAAATGTTGTTACCTCCGACCTTATCCACAAACGCTTGTTGGTTTTCCCCTTGTAGCTTCCACCACTTGATTCGTGCCTCACCGATTACATTTATCTTCCCGAAGTCTTTACTACCCCGAAAATCAAGCACCACCAGCCTATGTTGTGAAACGGTACTCGGTACTTTCACCGGGTATGACCTTACAATCGGTGTAATCTTTCCTCCATACATTCCTTACCGAAAGGAAGTTAATTTGACTAGCATTTACACCACTCTTATAAGTCACCAAATGAGAATGCCTTTTCTCAAACCAAGTGTTCATTATACCCAAGTCATATGCTAGAGCAAAATCCAAGATATCACTTCCTGCTTCATTTCTCTCACCGAAACAAAAACCTCCATGAATGCACTCGAAGCCAACTCGACTAGTACCCATATTGTAACACCCCCATTTATTTAAGAGCCTTTAGCAAGACATTCTCAAATAAATAGGACTGTTACCATCCCGGAATATCCGAGGTAGTGAATAACAAGGTAAACAAACCAAAGTACTTTATATAAATACTGATTAAATTTAAACTTGGTATTACAACAACTACGAGGTCCAAACTTGATAAAAAGAAAGTACAACTGACGATATCTAAATGTGATCTAACTCTAAGTAGGTCCATGCCATGTCTCTCTCCATGCCCAAGCTCCTAATCCATCTGTCACTGACCTGTAAAATCTACTCCCCATTCCGGATCATCGTAGGTGTCACACGAATACACAGGGTCAACCGCGAGGTTGAGTAGGTAACACAGATAAGACATAAATAACAGTAGAATCGTATCCTCCTCCATCTCCATTTCATTCAATCATCCTCCACGCCTCCATCACACCACACCTCCATCACACCACACCATCACACCGCACCTCCCATGGCCATATCACAAGTCCCATATCACAAGACCCAATATCACAAGACCCATATCACAAGACCCATTTCACACCTCCCGATCTCCACAGTGATCAATAATAATAATACGATTCTCAGTACAGTAATAATCAATTATATCAAACTCGTAATAAGCATCACTTACACATTTCATGTCATAACATGAATCATAATATATTTCCCCTACCTCAATTCGCAGAAAGATAACCAACAGCTGCTAGAATTATTCCGTCTCGAACTCGGATCCAATTTCATGGCCAAAAAGAACCACCCTAGGCTATAACACGACCACCGTGGTTGACCCCCTCTTGCTCTCTGCTGTGACGGCTGGGTTTGTGTGCAAACAGATCTGAATTTGGTTTAGGTTTAGGGTAAGTATGGGTGGTCTAAAAGTGGTGGCAGGGAGAGGGTGTATAACGTGTAAGATGTGGTGTAGGTGGGCTGTTTGTTCAACACACATACGAGGCCCATACTAGGCAACCACACGTCCCTAGTTCGATCCCCACCACGGCCCTAAAACACATTTTTCGAGTGTATACTAGCTATTTAAAAACAACTAAAGAAAATACTTATCGTCAACCCGTAAAATAACTACATACACGTTACTAAAAAAAATGGGGTTTATTACAGCGAAGTATTTATAAATAACAACTAACAACGTTTAACAAATTATATAAAATTATATATCATCATGAAAAATATATAAATAACTCGTTATCATAAACTATGAAAATACGAGTAATTATCGAATACCGACGTTCAAGCAACTATTAACATTTCCAAATAAATAAGCAACTATTAACATTTCCAAATAAATATTAAATAATAAAAAAAATAAGATATAACAAAATACGGGGTATTACACATATGCCCATTAAGGTCCCCACCAATGATCAATTTCTCTTCAATCGGAACCCGTTCTACCACCTCTTCTAGGTCTTCCCAGAAGGCTCGTCGACAAGAAGTATCCAATCCAACTTGGGGTGCGTATGCACTTATGACAGTAAGCACCTCATCCCCGACTACAAGCTTAATGCTCATAATCCTATCACACTTTCTCGATACTTCTACTACATCATTGATGTATTCCTTAACGATGACAATACTCACTCCATTACGACTTTTCTCCTTACCTGTGTACCACAACTTATGACCCCATGGCGCTATCACCCTTGCTTTATCTTCGACCCACTTTGTTTCTTGTACACACATTATATGAACCTCTCCTACCTCGGCTAATCTCCCCGTCAAAGATCCCACGTTCCAGTACCAAAACGCAAGCGACTACCCTTCCTATAGTTGTGCCCCATTTTCTTTACCTGCTCTTGACCATGCTTCCTAGATCCAAACCCATTTGTCACCACACCCATACTTCGAGGTGACGCGCCGCTTTCGGGCGACGACCTAACAACCCTTGCATATTTTTCACTACACCCGGGCCTAGAAAATATAGCCCACCTTTGCATATTTGACACCACTCCCAAGTGCAAAGATGACGCGTCGCTTCCGGGCGACGACCTAGCAACCCTCACAAACTTATCACTACACCCGGGTCTGAGAAGTGCAGCGCGTCGCTTCTAAGGAGACGCCCCAACGATGTCCAAATTCTGATTCATGTCCATAAAATGTGACTGATTTTTACGCTGGCTGCCACAGACCTAATGCAACCCTCCTACTTTCTCCGGGCTTGGGACCGACAGTGAATGTCCAAAAACACACACAGGCGGAGTTATATAACATATAAAGGTAAATAAAAAAAATAAAAGATGACGTCTAAGCTAATGAAATTTTATTTTTCGATTTTAACTAATTTGGTTGGGTTTATGTATTGTATTTTAATTTAGAGATTTTAATATAGAGATTTCGTACATTTTGATTGAGGATATATATCTGATTATAAAAAGCGT
The DNA here is from genome assembly GCA_029255685.2 of Silene conica. NCBI lineage: Eukaryota > Viridiplantae > Streptophyta > Magnoliopsida > Caryophyllales > Caryophyllaceae > Silene > Silene conica. The sequence goes on from CM055320.2 coordinate 14,052,893, forward strand.
GTAGATTGAAAATAATTGGTTCACATAATTTTTAACTAAGCTAATGAAATTTTAATTTTCGATTTTAACTAATTTGGTTGGGTTTATGTACTGTATTTTAATATAGATATTTTAATATAGAGATTTCGTAAATTTGGATTGAGGATATATATCTTAAAAAAGCGTGTAGATTGAAAATAATTGGTTCACATAATTTTCGTAATTTTTTAATTTATAAAAATTATTATCAAACAATATAAAATTAGGGTAACTAAGAAAAATAAAAGACGACGTCTAACCTAATGAAGTTTTATTTGAAAACAATTGTTTCACATAATTTTCGTAATTTTTTAATTTATACAAATTATTATAAAACCATATAAAATATAAGGGTAAATAAGAAAAATAAAAGATGACGTCTAAGCTGATGAAATTTTATTTTTCGATTTTAACTAATTTGGTTGGGTTTATGTACTTACAAATTTGTTATAAAACACTTACTTTACCTCAATTTTTTGTATTTTTTGAATTAAATATTAAATATTATTAAACCATATAAAATATTAGGGTTTTTGTAACACCCCCATAATCCTCTTTATTTGTAAATAGGGTACTCAAGTAAAATTCGGATCATGAGCGTGTCACAATTTAACCAAATATGATAGTAGTACCTAGTCATGAAATAAAATGGGTAGTTGTCTAACGCAATTTAAAATCCAAAGGATAAAATCCGATTACAACCAAATTTAAAGTTTGCGGAAGCGAAAATAAAGTTCATCGATCCAATAGAAAGATAACGTCTTAAAGCATTTGTCTTTGATTGAAACATTAAGTGCGCTCTCCTGTGGATCCCGCGACTAAATCCCACGAGTTCCTGTCACACGATCTGCTCACACAATTTCTGATCACCGCAGGTCCAAGTAAGGACAAAACAAATAAAAGGGTCAACAATAATGTTGAGTAAGGTAAACAATCCGAATAATGAATAAACGGAATATGAAACCATAACTTAAAAGACATTTTAAAAATAATGCGTAACAAAAGTGTTTCGAAAGATTGAAAACAGAGTATAAGAATTGCCACTGTTAATTGAAGGGGAACAAATAATTTCAAATGATTAAGAACAACATAAGTGTTCCAAAATATTCAAATCCATATCCAACCTTTCAAGATAATTCCAATTCAAAGAAAACATTTCTTTCCAACAATTTCCAACGTTGGTATATGCTTGGATAGAGGCCGTATGAAGAGGATCCCCTCGCCCTAAACCGGATAAGACGAGGTTCACCAAATCATGTACTAAACTGTCCTAGAATCCCGAGTGTGCACACCCCTCTAAGGGCCAACCCCAAAGAGGAAGACAAGAGGACGGGGTCTCGATCAACTAACCCCCATTAGAAGCTCTGTATAGGAAGTCCCTTATTATGGAACAACCTACCCCTCTACCAAAACCGTTTCAAACCAACATGAGAATCCATTTCCAAATAACCAAGATATTTCCTTCAAATTTGATAACTCATCATAAGCTTGTAGAAAAGCAAAACGGTTTTGGTTCCCAAAACTTTTAAGATCATAAAGCACTTCTTTCCATATTAAACACAATCCCGTTTCAAGAGATCAAAACAAACAAATCTTTATCCATAATCATTTTGTGAAATAAATTCAACCTATTGAAATTCAAAACGGCCAGAATATTCAAAGAAATATTTTGTGAATAATTACACATAATTACTGTAATTAAGGTGAAATAATATGTCATTAAATCAGTTTTAATGACAATTATTTCTCCCTTATTCTCCCTTTAACAGCTCTTTTGAGCTATTATAAATAGTGGGTGTATTGTGAGTATACCAATACAGCAAAATACAGTAACATACAATCACATAAAAGTCACCATTGTTAGAGAGCTTTTGGAACTTGGGGTGTGAACTATTACCGAGACTCTAGTAGTCGTCGGAACCGGATCTCGAGGACAGAAAGTCGGGACGTCGATCTTCCGTACCTATTCCGCTTACAAGGTACAAATATTCTTACAGTGGTATCAGAGCCAATCGTGTTACGACCTCTGTCCCGATACTAAATAACATGATTAATAATAAAAAATTCGTTTTTTTTTATGTTATTCATATGCCCCTGGTTATTATATGTAAACTAATGACTCATATGGTTTTTCATTTATAATGTTTACATATTTCAATCTCATATTGTATATCATATTACAACAAGTCTGTTCTTTTTATTCATATGACAATAACTTACAGCCTTATGAATTATTTTATATTGTTCATATCTATATAAAAGTATATAAGAAGAACCACTACCCATAAATTGGACACGTGTCGCTCTCACATTAAAAAATTTCCCGCCAAGTTCCCATAATGTAAAATCGATTTTGGAAAAAATATTTTTGCTGATTAATGTATACAAAATAGGGAATATTTAACCTGTCCATGCAATATTTAATAAATTCACAATTTTTTAAATTCCTATGCATATCCGTCCAAAAATATATTCTATATAAATTTAGAAGTTTTTAGACTATAAAAATATTATATATAAATCCGTGCAAAAATATTCTATATAAATATTCTATAAAATTATTTTATATATCTTTTAAATTTAAACACTTCTTGGAAAAAATATTTAATGAGATTCTTAAATCAAATATTGACTAATTGTCAATCTTAAACCAAATATTGACTGATTGGCAAACTATCTTTCCACTCAGAGATTTTTTAACAAAAAATATGTCTCACATGCCCGTTCGAATGAGATCAGAGGGTTCATCTTTCCACACCCGAATACCAAATATTACTCAACCAGTTACAACAAGTGAGAATATTTTTTACGTATGAAATATAAAAATTCAATTAATTCAATGAGATATTATTTTATCAAAAGTTACAAAATAAAGACTATTACACAAGATATTTATTCAAAGATATGTGAAATTATACATTATATTAAAACTGTACCACACCTGATACAAGATAGCTAGATAATAAGAATGGTGTATACGAATATTCAAAGAGTAATAATCTTAACAATGAATTCAATTATGTGAAAATACAAGATATTATGCCCCAAAAATTGCTTATCTATATAAGAGTATATAAGAAGAACCACTACCCATAAATTGGACACGTGTCGCTCTCACATTAAAAAATTTCCCGCCAAGTTCCCATAATGTAAAATCGATTTTGGAAAAAATATTTTTGCTGATTAATGTATACAAAATAGGGAATATTTAACCTGTCCATGCAATATTTAATAAATTCACACTTTTTTAAATTCCTATGCATATCCGTCCAAAAATATATTCTATATAAATTTAGAAGTTTTTAGACTATAAAAATATTATATATAAATCCGTGCAAAAATATTCTATATAAATATTCTATCAAATTATTCTATATATCTTTTAAATTTAAACACTTCTTGGAAAAAATATTTAATGAGATTCTTAAATCAAATATTGACTAATTGTCAATCTTAAACCAAATATTGACTGATTGGCAAACTATCTTTCCACTCAGAGATTTTTTAACAAAAAATATGTCTCACATGCCCGTTCGAATGAGATCAGAGGGTTCATCTTTCCACACCCGAATACCAAATATTACTCAACCAGTTACAAGTGAGAATATTTTTTACGTATGAAATATAAAAATTCAATTAATTCAATGAGATATTATTTTATCAAAAGTTACAAAATAAAGACTATTACACAAGATATTTATTCAAAGATATGTGAAATTATACATTATATTAAAACTGTACCACACCTGATACAAGATAGCTAGATAATAAGAATGGTGTATACGAATATTCAAAGAGTAATAATCTTAACAATGAATTCAATTATGTGAAAATACAAGATATTATGCCCCAAAAATTGCTTATTACACAAGATATAAAAGAGAAACCGCTAGACACGCGTCAGTTTCACAATCACTCTTACATTAGTTTTTTCCCGCCTAAGTTTGATCTATAATTAGACATATTTTCAACATTTTTTTAAATAAATATTATCTATCAGTATGAACTCAATGATGGATTGTTTATAATTATTAGCCAAAAATAATAATTTGATATAATGAAAGGCTTATAATTAAGCAGCCTAATTTATTACACTATTTATCGCAGTATTAATTAAAAATTATTATAGTACTATTGTTAACCTGTTTTAAATTTTATAGTATTATTATAGTACTATTGTTAACCTGTATACGGAGTATTACTCGGTCGATAATTTCTTATTTGTAAAGAAATATTTGTTAATGTAATTTAATTCGGATTTTTCCGGGCCAATTCAGGTCATGTTAGTTTGGTTCATCATTTTTTCGAGATAATAAGGGTCGGGTCTGGTTTGGTCATTTCGATTCGGGTTAGATCAGGTCAATGATTTTGAGAGAAATCTAATTTTGAGTCATTTTGGTCATTAGAGTTGCGTTTTTCCAGGTTATTTTCGGGTTGGGTGGTTTCGAATCATGCCACTTCTTGTTGGATTAGTTACGGGTCAAATTAGTTCGGGTCATTTTCGGTCTGAGTCAAATCCATTAGGAATTTGGTTCATATTCAGGTGATGTAGTGGGTCAATTTCAGGTGTCAGGTCAGCCTATTTTCGAATCTGTTACAACTATTGTTCTCAAATTGAAATATGACAAAAATAATAAATAGTAGAGGGAAAAAACGTAATAGTCGGGCGACGGAAAATAAAAACTTATAAATAAAGATAAAAGGCGAGATCAAATATTACTCTAAATCTCCAATTCCAAAAGATGAATTGTAGCCTCACTAATTCTAACATATTGATAATATTATTATTCTGATTTTTCATATGTTTTAAACATTTATTTATATAAAACTAAGAACTATTCAACTATGTATTTCCGTGCAATTTGCACGGGTTCTAAGCTAGTGTTATATATACAAAGTGACAGATCTTTTTTTTTTTCTACTGTTATAAAAAAAAATTTCTTACCCGTACTCCATCGTCTTCCGTCTTCATAATTGTCAAATACCCCATTCGTGTAGCCTCGTCCTACCATTTAATGTTGAGTACAGGAGCGTGTGTGTCACGCGCCGTCGCCGCCTTAAGGCGTTGAGCGTGTGAGTCGGCTCAACCGTCTTCTCCGGCGCCGATCTAACTGATGATATTATCGTTTTTTTTTTCGATTGATTGGTAGCACGGCTCATATGTATATAGTTTCTGTGTGAACTTAAATATACTAATCGTAATTGGAAGATAAAGATGGGTTCTTTATTAATGGTGGTAGATAATATTGTGTACAGAAATAAGAAGGAAGAAGTTTTTTTTGTTTTTTTTTTTCTTTTTTTCTCTCTGTTCTAAGTAAAATGGAAGAGGGTAATGGAGTTGACGGGTGGGGAAATGAAGTTAATGGCATGATGGCTTTTCTTAATGTTACTGTAAAGTTGTTTTTTTTTTAATTCTTTTTTTTTCAAATAAAGGACAAAGCATGACAGTAGTAACGTATGGATATATGTAAAATTGTTTTGTGCAATGGGTTTTACTAGTTTGCGTATTATGAATATGTACTTCCAATTTTGACTGATAAAAGTAGAGTTGACGTCCTTTATCAGTAGTTTTTTTTGTACTACATAAAAGTACGTTTTTTTGTGTTTATATTTACACAGATTAGTTTTGTGTATATGTCTATACTACGAATATGTTTCGCTAGTTTATATGTTTAAAAAAGAAAAAAAAAACAAATGTAAATCTGTTTTACATATTATTATCATAGTGATAAATCAATGCTAATTTATTTAGCTTTTTTTAAAATTTTTACGAGTTTGTTTCGTAATACGGTTATGGAAAAATTAAGTTTATAAAATTTGATTGTTTATGTCATTTTGTGATGATTACTAGCATAGCAAATTTTTCGAACATATGATGTGAATAAATAAAATTCTTGGGGTAATTTAATTTTTCCAAACGTGTCTAATATCCATTATGTTAATAGATACTTGTAGATGGCTAAAAATATGATTGGTGACTTGTCAACGACTGAAAAGCTAGATGGTACCAATTATGATATCTGGCGTAGGAAGATTCAGTATCTTCTTAATGAACGCGAGGTACTTGAAACTTTAACAACTACTGTGGCTAAGCCTCAAGAACCTGAGAAACCTGAAGAATTGTCCAAGTATAATGAAAATTTGAAAGCCCATGATGAGTGGTTCAAAAAGGATCGTTCTGCACGCTTCACCATGATAATGATTTAATTGGTGAGTTCGAAATATGTCCTACTGCTAAGGACATGTGGGACAAGCTTAAGATATCGTTTGGTCAAACATCAGCGACAAGGCTCCGTGCCTTGAACCTGAAGTGGATGGATTATTCGATTGATCCTAAACACAATGTGACCGAACATTTGCGTGTCATGAGTGCTATGATACGTGATCTGAAAGCTGTTGGGCGAGACGTGCCCGATGAGGAACAGATAGTGAATGTGCTTCGCTCTCTTCCTTCCGATACTGAGGAGTGGAAGAATTTTAAGCTACTCATGTCTCATAGTGAAAATATCAAGACTTTCACTGAACTTGCTAAACATGTGGAGATGGAGGTGGAGCGTCAAAAGGCGCTCAAACCACCTACTCCAGCGGTTGCACTCGTTGTTCATAATAAGTTTAAGAATAACAAGGGCAAGAGGGGTAACAAAAGGCTAGAGAGCCTAAAGAGGTCAATTTAGCGCGTGTGAAGTGCTATAATTGTGAGAAGAGAGGTCACTTTGCTAATAAATGCCCAGAACCAAAGAAGGTACTTTTCTCTTCTAATAATCATGATTTGCTTGTATGTTCCCATGCATTAGTTGCTAATTCTCTTCCTAATTGGATTGTAGATTCGGGAGCGAGCAAGCACATAGTTCCTGATCGTGATGGGTTTATGGACTATCATCAATTTTCGGTGGGTTCACAAACCGTCACGCTTGGGAACGGTAGTGAGGAAGATGTCCTTGGAACTGGTACCTATCAAATAAAGCTTCGTGGAGGCAATACGCTGCTTCTACACGATGCCCTCTATGCACCTGGGGTGCGATGTTGCTTAGTTTCAGTAATTAGTTTATTGAAATTAGGATTTAGTTTCAATTTTAAAGACAGTAGTTTGGAAATTTTGTATCATGGCGATGTGTTTGGCTATGGTATTTTAAAGAATGGTTTCTTTGTACTAGACTTGGACGATATTTATTGCAATTCATCTTATGCTTTTGTTTCTCATTTTGATATAAATTCTAAATCAGTTAAATGGCATGCTATACTTGGTCATATTGGCCAAGAAAGAATGAATAGACTGGCTAAAGATGGTCTTTTAGACCGGCTTACTAGGGTTAAGTTGCCCATATGTGAGTCTTGTCTAGCTGGTAAAGCAACCAAGAATCCTTTTAGTAAGGCTTCAAGAACTCTATGTCCTTTAGAGCTAATCCATTCTGACATTTGTGGGACTTTAAATGTAAGGGCTCGTCATGGTGCTATATATTTCCTCACTTTTATTGATGACTATACACGTTTTGGTTATGTGTATTTGTTGTCTCGTCGTTATGAAGCACTTGATACGTTCAAGCGTTTTGTAGCGGAAGTTGAGAACCAATTGGATCGAAAAGTAAAGACACTACGAACCGATCGTGGTCGTGAATACCTTTCTGATATGTTCAAAGGGTTTTGTGAGGAAAAGGGTATACGTAGACAACTTACAATTCCCCATACTCCACAACAAAATGGTGTTGCAGAGAGAAGGAATCGTACCTTACTTGATATGGTTAGGTCAATGATGGCTCAAGCCAACCTACCAATTAGTTATTGGGGAGATGCGTTGCTTACGGCAACATACATTCTCAACCGCGTGCCAAGTAAAAGTGTACCTCTCACACCATATGAGTTATGGTATGAGAGAAAGCCCTTTTTGGATCATTTACGCCCATGGGGTTCGGCAGGCTATGTGCATAACCCGACCCATAAACATGGCAAGCTTGGTCCAAGAGCCACCAAAATGGTGTTCATAGATATCCTGAGCATTCTAAGGGATATGTGATGTATGGTGAGCACCCAAATGGTGGCATGACCGAGATTGATTCTCGTAATGTCACTTTCCTTGAGGATGAGTTCCCAAGTATTGGTGAAATTAACAAAGATCTCGAGTTGTATGAGTTACAACAACCATCTCTAGGTGAAGAGGGGGAATTTAGAACTTTCGAAGTCACCGGAGATAGTGAAAATCCGTCTAGTGTGAATAATGGGAATAGTCCCGCAATTCAAGAAGTTGGGAATTTACCTTCTAGTGAAGATCCACTTGAAATTGAGGTAAGTCCTCAACCATCAAGTGTAGAACATGAGATTAGTTCTCAAGTCCAAGATCCCATTTCTTTGGAAGATAGTGGGAGAGATTCTTCACTTAATGGTGTGGAACGTAAGAGTGAACAAGGGAGAGTTCCTCGACGATATTTCAATATCGAAAAACGAGTAAAAGAAGCTCTCATTTGTGCTATTACAGAGATCGATGAACCTAGTTCTTTTAGAGAAGCTATGGAATCACCAAATAGTCAAGAGTGGATGGATGCTATGAAGGATGAGATGGACTCTATGACAAGGAATGGAGTTTGGGAACTTGTTGACCTTCCTTCTAGACGTAAGTCAATTGGGAACAAATGGGTTTTCAAAGTTAAGCGTAAAGCGGATGGGTCAATTGATAAGTTCAAAGCCCGATTGGTAGCGAAAGGTTTTACCCAAATTCAGGGTATAGACTATGATGAGACATTTTCTCCTGTGGTGAGACTTGCCTCTATTCGCCTCCTACTAGCTCTAGTTGCCCATTTGGACTTGGAGTTGTTCCAAATGGACGTAAAGACTGCTTTCCTCAATGGGACACTTGAGGAAGAGATCTATATGGATCAACCTATTGGGTTCGTCTCAAAAGGTGAAGATGACAAAGTGTGTCGTCTTAAAAGATCTATATATGGTCTCAAACAGTCTTCTAGGCGATGGTATTTCACATTCCATGAGGCTATAACTGAGTTTGGCTTCTATATGGTGGATGAAGATCATTGTGTGTATGTCAACAAAACTGCAAAAGGGATTGTGTTTCTCTCGTTATATGTTGATGATATACTGCTAGCTGGTGACAACTTGGAGATGATTAATGCCGCTAAGCAATGGCTATCCTCTGTCTTTGAGATGAAGGATATGGGAGAAGCTAGGTATGTCCTAGGTGTAGAAATTATGCGAGATCGTTCTAAGAAACTCCTTGGTTTGTCTCAAGAGTCATATATTAAAAACGTGTTGGAACGATTCAATATGCATAATTCCAAACCCATTGACACTCCAGTTGAAAAGGGTAAAACTCTAAGCCTTGATCAATGCCCTAAAATAGATTCAGAAAAGAAGCAAATGAGCAAAGTTCCATATGCCAATGCGATTGGTAGTTTGATGTACGCCATGTTGTGTACACGGCCGGACATCTGCTATGCGGTTGGCTTGGTGAGTCGTTTCCAAAGCAACCCGGGACCTGCGCACTGGCAAGGAGTAAAGAGGATTATGCGTTATCTTCGTGGCACAAGTGATTTAGTCCTCTGTTTTCATGGTGGAGATTTGAGGCTAAAGGGTTATTCAGATGCCGATTGGGGTGGTGATTTAGATGAGTCTAAATCAACCTCAGGATATGCTTTTATCCTTGGTGGAGGTGCAATATCCTGGTGCAGTAAGAAGCAAGATTGTATTGCTTTGTCAACTATGGAAGCAGAGTATGTCGCTGCTAGCCTTGCCGTTCAAGAGGCAATGTGGTTGAGGTGTTTTCTTCAGGATCTGAAACTTACTCCTAAAGTTGATGAACCTGTTGAAATGTTTTGTGACAATACTGCTGCTATCCAATTTGCCTAGGATCCGAAATTTCATAGGAAGACCAAACATATTAAGAGGCGTTATCATTTTGTTCGAGACGCCATAAAGAATAAAGAGATAGCCATTAAGTATATATCGACTAATAAGATGATAGCTGATCCGTTAACTAAACCTATTGCGAGAGATGTGTTCCGAACCCATGTAAGAAGCTTAGGTTTGCAAAGGTTTTAGTTTTTTAGCTTGTAATCGTATTTAATGTTTTTTCTTTGGCATGTATTAGATAATGGATTTATATTAAGCATTATGGAATAAAATTTGTTTTTCTTCTACAAAATGTTTATAAGTATATGTTGCATGTTAAGGCACGTTAGAGATGTCACCAAGCTATATGATGCCTAGTCACACAGGTAATCGCCTTGACACTAGTGGAGTATCAAGATAAGACTGAGTCATATTGACACTTTGTGTGTTGGAAGGAGGGATATATACTTGTGCAGTATAAGTAGTCCATTGACTCGTTACATAGTCGCCTTAGTAAGTCTAAGACGAGACTCTAAAAGAGTTGAGTATGGAATACATGTCTTTCATACTAAGCTTATGAAACCGAATCTAGAGTGGAGGATTGAGCATTGAGTATGTTAATCAGGCGACTCGGGTTAGATACTTGTGTAGTATCTAGTTTTAGATTTGCACAACATAGAAGAGTGGCATGCCCACCGTAGTGGGAGCTATGTTGTGACGCATATATCATACTATGTGTGTTTTGTCGACCGTAAGGAGTGACAGATGAATCCCTAATCTGTTACTGTGTGAACCCTATTTTTGGTACGAAGCCCTTCGACTTTGAGCTGTGAGATGAAATTGAGATTTGATGTTGCTACTTTAGCGTGATTTCGAAGAATCATAAGGTTGTTGGTTCAACGGGTCATGTTAGGAAAGCAGTCAAATTAAGATGGATTTTCATTAGTGTCTTAGGAATGGTCAATTCAACTACACCATGTTAAGCCCGGCCGGCAGTTATATTGTGTATATAACTACATAACATGTTATAGCATAAAGGGATAGTGTATGCTGCGGTGTTGTTTTGAATGATCTAGGGAATCGTTATTATGAAAGTGTTATGTTAGTTTGATGGTGGCTTAATATAACACTACTTGTTACATATTGGCCGCACGCCCCATTTTCCTGTATGAGATGTAATTGATAGTTTTGTTATAAGCTTGGCTGTGTGACCAAGTGGGAGGATAGACTCGGTTATGTGGCCGAGTGGGAGTATTGAAATTCAAAACGGCCAGAATATTCAAAGAAATATTTTGTGAATAATTACACATAACTACTGTAATTAAGGTGAAATAATATGTCATTAAATCAGTTTTAATGACAATTATTTCTCCCTTATTCTCCCTGTAACAGCTGTTTTGAGCTATTATAAATAGTGGGTGTATTGTGAGTATACCAATACAGCAAAATACAGTAACATACAATCACATAAAAGTCACCATTGTTAGAGAGCTTTTGGAACTTGGGGTGTGAACTATTACCGAGACTCTAGTAGTCGTCGGAACCGGATCTCGAGGACAGAAAGTCGGCACGTCGATCTTCCGTACCTATTCCGCTTACAAGGTACACATATTCTTACACAACCAATATAAATAATTCAATATAACCAAAAGTCTTAACGTGCAAGATAGTAACAAATCGTAACGGTTTAATAAGAGTGTACGGATAAGCGTTTCCCTTACCTTACGAGCGATTAATGGTTAGAGAGCCTCTTCTACGAATCCCGACTATACAATATATATTTAAAACTATAGTTACTTATATGTTCGATCATTACATAGCTACTTGTCATCAATTATGCAATATCTTCTATTTTTCTCGGTTTTATAGATTCGAAGCATAAACTTTAAATCATCGTATCTCCTTCGTTACTTAACTTTTTAAGGTGAGATCAGTGGGGTTTGGTTGCTTAGTGAGTTCTCTAACGTTATTGTCTTGATGGTCAAAGTCTAAAAACGTCTTTAAAAGGTCCAAATCTACAGTTTAATAAAGTTGGTCCAAAGATGAGTCTTAAAACGTTATGGGATGGTAAATACTCTTAACCTGTTGAAACTCGTCGAAACGAAAGCCATATAAACTTTAAATTCATTAAAATTTAACATGTGAAAATATGGGTCACTGATTATTTTTATAAGTATAACAAAATTACCCTTTTATGGAAATAAGTTTTTAACAAGTAAGACTAATTAAAACGTTTTTCCAAAACACAACAGTAACTTGTAAAAATCATAATAAATTCAAAACATCATATTTTTGTGCATGGTTGGCTTTATTGGATTTCTTTATGAGTCTACCACATATTGGTAACCGTGCATGTTGTCTCAAAAATGGGTTTATCAGATCTAAAAACTCGTTTCAAAACCAATGGTCAGAAACTGAGTCATAAAATGTTTTATATCATAAATCCTTCTTAACAAATCAAAACGAGTTGATTCAAAGCCTATTATCATCTAGACTCATATTAGTTTAACATATTAAAAGATGAGACACTGATTCATTTTATAAATATGGTTTGATAACTCTTTAAGTTAGATCTAGTGTCTCGGATAAACAGAATTCATGCTGTAGTATATGATTTTTCATTTACAAACGATGCATGCAAAAGCTACGAATTTTTGTGAGCATACTCATGATAACAAAGACAACATCATATATTTTTTTTCACCTGAAAATATCAACTTTAACTTGTGATTTCAGACCTACCACATGCATGCTACGTTTTTGACAAATTAGTGGTTTTAACTAAATTCAATCCTTTGCATGCATGGTTGTAGATTCATATATTCAAGTTTAGATGTTAAGTGATATGTGAATGCATGTTAAAAGTTTATACAATTAGATTTGAAGGGTTCATAAGAGCTTACTTAGTGTATAACTTCAAGTAATGGCAAGTTCTTCCTTCCCTACAACCCTTTTCTTCTTCTCCTTCTTATTCTCTCTTCCTTACTTTATCCTCTCACTAAGTTTTGTGTAAAATATGGTTTGTAATCTGAATATTTGTTTTTAGGAGGGATGGAGAAGGTGTTCTATTAATTGGTGTGTTGAAAATTGAAAAAGAGAGGATATGGGGAAGGGGGTGGCGTCACATATGGGGGACAAAGGGGAAAGGGAATCTTCCCATGCATTGGCCAAATGTCTAGGCATGCATTGGTCTACATGTCTAGACATGCATTGGTCCATTTGTCTAGAGTGTACGATTAACGATTACGTGACGGAAAAAAATGCATGCGACGGTTTTACGTGTCTCTATTAAGCGATACTTATATTGTCAATAAATTTCCCATTTTATTTTATTGATGGATTTTACGGGTATTACAGTTTTTATCTGATATATTAGATTCACATCAGATTTTTATCAAATCTGTTTTAGATATGATTGTAACACCCCGTATTTTATAATAATATTTTATTATAAAAGTATTTTATTTAATTAATTATTTCGAAGCTTATTAATGGATTTTGGAAATATATATTTATAGCTTTCGTTTTCTATTTTATTATTTCCTCGTTTTGATCTACTTTTGGACGGGTTAAAATATCCGTGCACAATTTTACTATTTTAATTTAATTATTTTTCTTATATAAGTTCTCTAAGCGTTTTAATATGGTCAAATCCAATTTGTAATCAGATAATCCATTTTATAAGTTAATGGACCCAAAACCCATTAGTTAATCCCCTTATAAATAGAATTTAACCTAGCAAGCAACTAGCTTAATTATTTTATTTGGTGCGTAAGCTTCACCGCACGTAATCTTCTTCTTTTCTCTTTTTCGTCTGTTTTCTCTTCCTTTTCTCTCTTTGACTTCATTGTTATATATCTTTTCTTCTCACAAATTCAAAGATAAATTATATTTTCACAATCATGGCTCTTACCTCTACAATATATTCTATATTCAAAATATTTTATTGGGAATTATTTGTATGAACCTTTATACCTACGTTTTGGGTCTCATGTTTTGTGAGTAAAGAAGAAAATCTTCTTTCCTTTGGAGTCTTCGAAAGAGTGATGGTTTGGTACAATTTCTATCATAAGGATTTGGATTTACGCTTTCTTTAAAGTTGCCTTTTGGGGTTATTGACACGTGTTGGAGACAAGACTTGGATAGTCGTATTCTTTATGGACATTATCATTAATTGCTAAAAAGGTAACTAGGTGTTTCTCTTTTAATTGTGTTTATGCCAATTGATGTAATTAATATGATTTAATAATTGTTTGTATGATTAGTACATGTTTGATTGTTTATTGTCATGAATTAATTGTGTTTCATATATTTATGTATGTGTTATTATCGTAATTATGGATTAAAGTGTGTTGATGATTCGTTATGGGTGTCGTGTGCGCAACTAGGGTTCGCGGGGAAAACCCTAAATGGCGGCAAGGCTAACGGCCAAAAGCGTTGCTCAAGGTTATAGTTGAAGTATGTGTAACCTTGAAAACATGATTCAAGGTTATAGCTGAAACTAGTACAATCTTCAGTATTACTCAAAGTTATAGCTGAACGAGGTATAACCTTGAAAGTATAAATCAAGGTTATAGCTGATGTTAATATAACTTTGAGTTGTGAATTAAAGTTATAGCTGAATTTAATATAACTTTGAGTTGCGAGTTAAAGTTACAGCTGAAGTTAATATTAAGGTTACTATAATCTCAAGTCCTATATGGAAGTTATAGTTGAGGTTAGTATAACCTCAGATTCATTACTTATGTTATAGTTAAAGTTACTATAACTTTGGTTGTTCATACTTGTTTCAGATGTTGAGTTGTGTTCAGTGATTGTATATTATTGTGTTTGCATATGTCGTTGGATATTTCTATGCATTTGCATTAGGACAGTCTGTTATGATGTTCTACTGGTTTGAGTCGTGATGTTATGCACGCATGTAGTACAGTCAGTTATATTTTAAATAGATGACGGTAGTATCAGTTATATATTATCGAAATGAACTAACGCCACCCATTGATGTGGGATTTATTTTGGTCTATGTTCTGGGGTGGCCAGAGTCGTCAGTTATACGTTCTGGGTCCCGAGTGTTGTTCGGTGTACAGTTATTGCATCGAGAGGTCTGACCAGGTCTTAGGCATATAGGCAGTGGTGATACGCTATACATAGTACCGTGGAGGCAGTGGTGATACGCTCCACACCGATGGGGGCAGTGGTGATATGCTCTGTCAGTCAGAGGCAGTGGTGATATGCTTTGACAAGTTAGAGGCAGTGGTGATACGCTCTAACGGGCGTTCGCTCTATTCGCTATGCTTTGATGATAGTTTTGTGTCTTCTATTGCAATGGATTGTGTGTTACCATATTCGCTATACTTTATTGCTAGCATTGTGCCTTATGTTACTATGAGTCGTGAGTTACTTGGGTTGTAAGTGTTCATGGTCTAGTGGTCGCATATGGTCTAGGTTCATTTGGTTTCATTTGTCTGGTGTTGAGAATATCATGGTATGGTAAGTTTGCTTTCATGTTATGTCATGTTTATATCCTCACATGATTAACGTATATGTCTTCAAATGGTGGTGAGTTTGAATGGACTTTCATGAGTATAGATGATCTTGCATGTTTACTGGTTTTACATTTCACTTGTTAATAATTGTTGGTTACATTCATTTGTTTTAAACATGACTGAGAGAGCATCTAGTTACTCCCGACTGTTTGTCGACCCCCCCCCCCCCTTCTCAGGTTGTTCAAGTTGTTGCTGTTTGGTTGATGCTTGCTTTGGGAATGTGCGAAGCGAATTTAATAATTCATTCAGAGTTGTTTTATGTTTGGGAACCCTTGAACAATGTACTAGTTTGTTTTAGTTTAGTATCAATCCGGATTTGGGTAGGGTGTTTCCGCCACCTTAACCCAGTTATCATTGAGTTACACTATGATATTCATTTATATTATGTTTTTCCTTTATTGTATAATCCGGGTTGTTATATTGTACATTAGTATTAAATATTAAATATTATTAAACCATATAAAATATTACAGTTTTATCTAATATTTTACATTCACATCAGATTTTTATAAAATCTGTTTTAAATATGATATTGTACATCAGATTTTTAGTAAATCTATTACTTTACATATTTTCCAACCATGTTCTTTAGATTCACGTCAGATTTTCATAAAATCTATTTTAAATATGATATTGTACATCAGATTTTTAGAAATTCTGTTATTTTACATATTTTCCAACCATGTTCTCTACTAACATACACTCATATCTCCACTACCACCATTTTCTCCCACTATTCAAAAACCACCACTACGTACTGACAACACATTTCTTATTCACAAATTATTACCACTATAAATACAATTTATACTTTTAATTTAAAGTATCAAAATCATATATCAAACAAAATATTGCACCACAAAAACTAAGGTTGATTTTAGAAATCAAAAAATCATATTGCACGAGCCAACCAAGAAAATGGTCGCGGATATTCGCGTGGGAGTTTGTCATGCATATATCGAGGCTAGGGTCGTTCATCTATGGAAGGTTGATAACTACAAAAATTCAGGAAAGAGAGATTATCATAGCATAAAAATGCTATTAGTTGATGAAAATGTAAGTATTAAACAAAAACAACTATTTACTTGATCTAATTAATATATATATAGAGTCAAGATCCGGTGAGAACGAACATTCGGTGAGAACGGTGAGAATGAATATAAACCATAAGATTGAAAACAATCTAACGGCTGGAATAAAACAAAACACAAATCACAAACATTAACCAGACATTACAAACCCATTAATAACGACACACTTACCAACCATTAACAAAACACTATCACAGTGGCATCATTCATCCTCATCAAACACCATCACAGATCCGGCAACAAGAACTCATCAAGATATCAACCTCCGACATAAAAAAAGTTATTGAAAGGGCGATGCTGCCGAGAAGACCACCATCGCCGTCACCCCTATCCCGCATTCACGATTTGACGGAATTTGACGAGGCAAAGAGGAGCTGCAGGAGGCGTCTGGTCGGGCACAACGAGAGGCGCAGGAAAACCTCGTCTGAACAGCAACGAGAAGCAGGGCCGTCATCGAGTCGAACAAATGCGACTAACCCACAATGTAGACCAGCTGATAATGTGTCCAATAATGTTCAAATGACTACCACCTACCCTCGGCCTGCAGCGACGCCTACTAATTACCAGCATTACGAGATCCGATGAGCAAGTCGGTCTCTGCTCGTTACCGCTCCCTCTCTTCTGTCACTCGATCGATATTAGTCTGTAATGATTACTTAATTAATCTAGTTAGCATTAATTATGGCATAGATACACAAAATTTGTCATCGGTACATCAAAAATTATCTTTGTTATTTTCCAATCTATTTCAATGTATATACACAAATCTTTGATGTATCTAGCAAGTATTTCAATGTATCTACACTAATTTTTGATATATCTAACAAGTATTTCAATGTATCTAACATATATACACAAAATTATTTATTAAATACATCAAAATTGGTCTGAGATACATCAGAATTGCTTTAAGATACATACACATCAAAATTGCTCTGGCCTTTAATTTGTTGATGAATCGGATTGTAACACCCCCATTTATTTAAGGGCCTGTACCAGGACTCCCTAGATAAATAAGGATGTTACCATCTCGGTTTCCCGAGGCAGTGATACAAAGGAAGATAAACAGTACTTTAAATTGATAAAGTTAACTCAAAGGACGAGTTTATACAACTGAATAAAAACATACTGTCTTGATAAAACAAAAGTACAACTCAAAAGCAACTACTATGGTGATCTAGACTCTAGGCAGGTCCGGATCCAAGCTTCTCTCTTCCCCTAGCTCCCATAGTCTCAACACCTGTCAATCTGCTCCCCAATAATTGGTTCATCACAGGTGATCACGAATACACGGGGTCAACCACAAGGTTGAGTAGAGAAAACTGTAAACAAACCACATTACTATAAATAGAAAGTCGAACTTCTCCACTCCGAATCACAAGACCCATAATTCTCCACACCAATCACAGACCCTTTATCTCCGCACCAATCATAGACCCTTTATCTCCGCACCAATCACAGACCCTTTTATCTCCGCACCACATATCGTATCACGGGATATATAATCAAATATCATAATATACCAACCAAGAATATAAAACAATCATGGTTATCATCAATAACAACAGAGTAATCATTATAATATACACCGTATTTCCCCTACCTCGTAACTGCAGAAGAAAATGGCAAAATGCACAACCGCTCTTAAAAGTGCTCCACACGAAAACTTCCACCTAAAAGTATATTATTTAATCAATAAACTCCCTACATCTCGTAATATACGTACACATTCTATTTATAGAAACCTCCTATACTTAGAAAGTTTCCTAACAACCAAGGTTACCCAAAATAGTAACCTTCCATATATGGCAACTTTCCAAATATAGAAACTTTCTAAATATATCATCCAGTAACACAAGACTTCCAAATTAGGTAAACTTCTAACCATGGCAACTAAATTTTGAATTTCAAAGCATACAAAACCTTCCCATAAGTCATTGTGGTCTGTTGGTTAAGTAGTTTGTCTTTGATACCCAGGGTCGTGAGTTCGATACCTATTCATGACAGTTTGTGTGTAACACCCCAAGAGTATTAGAGAAAAGTTGTCCCACATCGGTAGAATGTGAGGCTTGTGATATGTTTATAATAGCACCCACCCACCACTTAGTAACAAGGCCTTGTGCTTTTGGGCTTAAGTGAGGACAAATAACGGGCCCAAAAGTGCACACTCATCTTATTGGGTTTGTGTTACGACCGTGGTGGGTCGGGTTGTTACAAATGGTATCAGAGCGACCCTGCGACCGTGTGGTGAGCCTGTGGTTGGGAGTACCCGGGTCACACACCTAGCGGGGGAGGATTCTGGCCCTGGTTGTGGTCAAGTTTGAGGCACAACGAGGACGTTGTCTTCTTTAAGTGGGGGGAGTTTGTAACACTCCAAGAGTATTAGAGAAAAGTTGTCCCACATCGGTAGAATGTGAGGCTTGTGATATGTTTATAATAGCACCCACCCACCACTTAGTAACAAGGCCTTGTGCTTTTGGGCTTAAGTGAGGACAAATAACGGGCCCAAAAGTGCACACTCATCTTATTGGGTTTGTGTTACGACCGTGGTGGGTCGGGTTGTTACACTGATGATGGTGCGGGAGAAAGTAAAGGTGGAGGTGATGAGGAGATTTTTAATCGTTGAAATGTAACTTTGTTTGTCGAGGATACTGTCGGAGCACCGATGGCAAACGAGAATAGTAATTGGATCCGTGAAAGAGGATAATCGTGTGATAAGTTAATGGAATTGATGTATTTAATTGATGAGATTAATGTCGAAACTCAAATTACATGGGTTCTTGTTAACTGAAATGGTTATCAACGGTGATGAAATGAAAATTTGTAGAGAAATTGGAATTGTCTTGATTAATTTACATTGGGGATTGAAGTTGCAGTAAAAACGAGTAAACCAAAGAACATGGGCCTAATGGATACATTATTAATGGGCTTAATTCAATGGGTAATTTTAATTTTAATCTCGACCTTTCATATTAGTCTAATCTAATGGTAGATATACGTTCTCACCGTTCTCACTGAATAGTCGTTCTCACTCGATCCTAAATCTATATATATATATATATATATATATATATATATATATATATAAGGGGAGCTCAGCATACACCGATCATCCAGCCAGATAGATTCAAACTCATAAGAGTAAACTCATATGAGTAAGGTTTTTACTAAACCAACAGTTTTACCAATTATTTTGGAACTCAATGTCCACTTCACAAGGCCTTAAACGCCATTTCTTCGGCAAAGCAGGCAAAAAGAAAGGACCCAAGAGTCCATAATAATTGGTTATAAAAAAGTTTAAACTATCAGCCGGACCTTCTCAGAGTACCAAAGCACCATCACCACTTGTAATATTATTACCATGGTGCTTTTGATCAATCGATTTAGTCGGACATAATTCAACACAAAGGATTTAGCCTATAAGGCTCATCCTGGGAATGTAAAATGAAAATAAAAGTAAGAGTACAGAATTTAAAAATACTTACAAAGATTCAAGTTGTGCTCAGAACAAGATTTTATTTATAGAACCAAATATTTTACAAGAGAGAGAGGGAGAGAGGAGAGAATCTAGAGAGAGGGGTTGTAAGAACCTGCCTCTAAAGAAAAACACAAGCCCCTTATATAGAGAAGTGGGGTTACAAACGTAGACGTAAGTGCTTACGTCATTATTTAATAATAGCGATATGACACTAATGCACTATAAAATGCCTACAGTACAGACCAATAATTTAACAACTGTTAATGAAAATACAAATTATTTTTCCCCTTGCAAGAAAGCTGTGATTTTATCAGTCTCAGAATTATCTTCTGGGTCTTGGGAATCTTGTAGCAAGGTGCTGAGTGAATTATGGCTATTATTGGAGGCCATCGATATATCACTTTTCGAGGAATTTTTATCCCCTTCTTTTTTCAATTTAAGAGTCTTTTTTAGACCTTCCATATATGCTCTTATTATCTCTTCTTTGGAAGCTTCATGGATGTCCATTGATTCATCATCCTCTAATAGCTCAAGGAATCTATTCTGCTCCTTTTCTCTGATTTCTTTATCTTCCAGTTCTTTCAAACTCGTATAAGAGTTAATTTTTTCGTCAATAAGATTTATTGTAGGGGTGCAGTTTAACTGCCCTTTATCATCGGTTTTCACCATGGTGTCCCAAAAACGAAATAGAGAATTCTATAAAAAATCTCATTTCTTTAGGAATTATTTTATCTTCTTGGCATGATGGTATTATCATCTTCCATTTATCAAAGTATTCTTTTAGAATAGGAGGGAGAATATTTTCTGAAGTTCCATAAAAGTTCCACCAATTAATAAACCATATTGGAAGATCTTGATTATAAGTCTCGGAATTAATTTTAATAAACCAAGTATGACTTCGTTTATCATTCTCATAAAGGAATACCTTATCAAAAGCTTGGATATAATCCCAATAATTGTATTTAACTAGTGCCCCTTTTATGATAATAGTTTTTTCTGCTAATGGGGATATTCCCCAGTCACTAATGGATATTATTTGGGCAATGATAATTTTTGAGAAATTATAAATTTCCTTGTTTGTCCCAGTAAAATGGGTAAAAGTGCAACCATTGCTAGAGAGTATTGTCTCATAAAAATGTCGCGGTTTATATGTTTCCATAGTATAACCATGTCCTCCTAGATACCTGTCATAGAGCATCCAAGGTTTATCTTCCCACTTCTTATCAGATTCATTGAGTAAGAGTATCACTACTACAAAAATCATCATAGACATCAGACATTTTCATCAATATGCATCAGATTTACAACCGATGCATAATTGACACATGTATATTCTTTTTGCTTATACATCAGTCTTAAGTCTGATGTCTATTTATTGAATAGACATTAGTTTTAATTTATCCTATGCCTATTCCATGAATGCGCATCCGAGTTTTACTAAAAACCGATGTCTATTGCAGAAATAGACATCGGTTTTAACTAAAGTCTGATGTATATTGTTCAATTTTCTTTAAAAAAAAATAAATGAATAAATGGGTTTATTAGCCCATAACCTACATTTCTTTCATCAATTCATTGAACAGAAGTGACTAGTTTACAAAATAGCGTATACATACAATTATTGTTCATGTACAACCAACCCATCATCCACACACACTAATAAATTACATTACATTAAATTACTAAAGATTCGGGAAAAAAACTTGGATATTTTCGTGATGGTCAATGTACCACGTCAAACAAAAGAGAAAAACTTGGTTAGTTCAGCTCGGCATATCTTACAAACTCACGAACTCCACCGCCCTACAACAACAACATAAAACAATAACATAATAATATTGATGCAAGGGCTTCCAAGAACAATGAGGTATAAGGTTAGTCAGAAATAATATTATCAAAGTGAAGAATTGAAATTAGGTAGTCAATAAGTCTATAGAGAGAGGTTAATAATTGTTATACCTGTGAAATAGCAAAAGTAGTCAATTCAGAAGGGTTGGCCAAAGAAGAAGGGGATTTGAGAGCTTGAGCAGTGGCAGAGAGGTAGTCAACATAACAGTTGAACCAAAAGAGGCAGAGATTGTGTACGGCAGATTAGTCCATTAATCAAACCATAATAATCCTCCATTACTGTTAATCACGTTGTTGTTCCCCTTTTGCACACAATTGCACAAATATTGTTCTACTTGCTCTTTTTGTTGTCCCCAATTTCCGATGTTTGGTACCTTTCCCTCTAGAATTTCCTGTAAATTTACATCAGTAAACTTTATGACCGAAGACTGTCGTATGACGTAACAATAACCAATTAAGACGGAAGAATAATAATAGAAGGCGCGCGTAAGTTATTATATATATATACCTTGGCTACTAGAATTTGAGCACCAACATACTTGTCATCCCAAGAACATAGTTCTGGTTCCACCTCCTTAAGAGTTGCCTATTATTTGCTTATAAGAATTCTTCGTTCGTCGCTCTATATAACCATGCTGCTCCCCACATTAATTCATCCTGATTCATCAAATAAATTCATTCGTCTAATAAAACCAACCTAATTGATGCTAATTAAGTTCCAAAGTTTCACAATAATGTGACGTTTTGCACAACAATATTCGGTCTAAAATAAGTTACCTGAAAACCACTGCTAGAGAAAAATTTAGCAGCAGCTGGAATACTATCAAAGTACTTTCCTTGATGGCTCGTCGCAAAATCAAACAATTGTATACCAGCGTGATGCAAAACAATATTAGTATTGCGTATTAAACTTCTATTCATCATAGGCATTCCAGTTCATCTTCTTAATAGCATAAACCTTACCATCAAATTCTGCTCTAACCCTTTCAAATAATTCCGCCCAGCCACCGCTTCACCACCTGCCTCCTGCCCTCTTGTCCTCTCTGTATCCTCATTTTCAACCTCTTTGTACACCAACTATCTATATACACCAAAACCCCACCTGTCAAACACATCAACAACACACAAATTCCTAACACAATTCCTAAACCAACAACAAGACCCTTATTACCATTATTATTCTTACTATGATTATTATTATTATTATTATTATTGCTAATTACAATATTATTATTAGTCTGAATAACATTCTGAGGCGGAATACCAAGAGGTTGATTAAGCTTAGGAAGCTTACTAATTGGCACAAAAGCAGTATCCATTTGAGCTAAATTCTTACCATTAACATCAATAATTGACTGTTTCCATGCACCGAATAATGCAGCAACAGAATCATATGTATCATTAGACTGAAAAACAGAAGAAACTATGTAAATAACATTATTCCTGAACTGGGATTTACTGGGACACTTACAAAAAACAGGAAAAATTACATCAGAACCAATTTCAAGATCTTCAGAAACAAATCTAGGATTAACAACTTCAACAGATTCTCATGTAGTTAAATTACCATAATAATTTGATGAAACGCGGGATAGGCAACAAACACCACTGAATACCCAGATCCATTTGCAGAATACACATTATGTTAACTGAAATAACAAAACTGAAACCCTAAGTTAAGATACATATGGGTTAGAGGAGAAGACAAGTACCTGAAGGATGAACAGAATATTTAGAGGAGCAGTGATCATGGCGGTGGCGATGGAGCAACGATGGCGTAGTGGAGGAATGGATGAGAGCAGCGATGAGTAGATGAGTTTTGCGAGTGAGAGTAGAAATGGAGCAGATGGGTTTTGCAAATGAGACGGGGAGATGGATTTCGCCCATATTACTCAGACGAATAAGAGTTCTGTGTATTTGAATTTGGGCAAAAATAAGAGGAAATTTGGGGAAATTTGAGAAATTAGGGATTAATTGGAATTTGGGGGAAATATGAAAGAGATTAGGATGAACAAGTGAATGCAGCGTGAATATGGGCTACTTTCGCGAATTAAATAGACATTAGTGTTTTAATGTCTGATGTCTTTTAAATGATAGACATCGGTTTTTTAGAACACTGATGTATATTCAAATGTATAGACATCAGTTTTATTAAAATATCTGATGTTTATATTTATACATCAGTTTTTTTAAAATATCTGATGTCTATTAAGTGATGTCTATATAGATTTTTGTAGTAGTGTATTACTCTTTTCTCCTTATTTTGAAACATATCATCTTCCTTTTGGGTAGTGTTTTGAACGGCTGAAGAAAATGAGGATTTTGAGGAAGAACTAGCAATATCAGTGTCTTTTTTCTGAAGCTGTTTCCATTTTGTAAATTCTTCGAGCTCAGTTTGACTGGCTCCAGATAAATCTGCTGCTATAAGCTTTTTATTACCATACTGAGCTATGGTATAACTAGGACTTCTTCCTCCTCTGTAGGGAGGACTACCACGACCTCTACCTCCTCTAGGAGAGGGGCTACCTTTACTGCGGGTAAGCATTCCTGAAAAGAAAAGAATATTATAAATATTCTCTTGTCAAAAAATCAGGGAGATGATTATCTTCCCCTTTTTTATAAATAATTGTAAAATCAAATGGAGCTAAATGAGCCTGCCATCTGGCAAACATTTGTTTTGAAACATCATGTTTAAAGTCTTTTGAAAACATGAACTTGGCTGCTTTGCAGTCAGTTTTGATAGTAAAATGTTTATTGTATAAATCATCCTGGAATTTTAAAACACATTTTACTATAGCAAGAATCTCTTTTGCGACAGTGGCATAATTCTTTTGCGCATTATTCCATTTGCCTGAATAAAATCTCACTAAAAATTCTTGTTTGTTGGCGGGATCAACTTGTTTTAAAATACCACCATAACCTATATCAGAAGCATCCGTCTCAATTATTTTGTCCCAATGAGGATTTGCCAGAGATAAACAAGGTAACGAAATAACTTTTCTTTTAATTAGTCTAACTGCTTTAGAATGTTCCTCGGTCCAAGGCTGAGCATTCTTTTTTAGCCTGTCATATAAAATGGCTGTGTCTTGGGCAATTTTCTTGTAATAGGGAGAGATATAATTCAAACTTCCTAAAAATCTTTGTAATTGGGTTTTATCAGTTATCTCATCAGGAAATTTTGAACCAAATTCTATACTTCGATTGATCGGAATTATATTTCCTTTTTCAATGTTATGACCAAGAAATCTGATTTTTGTTTGAAATAAAATCATTTTAGGTTTGGATATCACTAACCCATTATTCATAACAATTTTTTAAAAAATATCCAAATGTTTAAAATGCATCTCAATAGTTTTTGAGAAAACCAGAATATCATCAATATAAACTATAATAAAGTCACTGTAGTTCATGAAAATTTCATTCATGATTTTCATAAATTCAGAGGGAGCATTTTTAAGGCCAAAAGGCATAACATTCCATTCATATTGTCCAAAGGGAACATTAAAAGCTGTTTTGTAACGATCAGCAGGGTTAATTTGGATCTGCCAATAACCAGATTTTAAATCAAATTTAGAAAATATGATAGAATCATATAGTCTATCTAAGAGATCTTTTTTATTGGGTATTGGATATCTAATCCATTTGAGAACTTTGTTCAAAGGTTTGTAATTAATTACAAGTCTAGGGACTCCTCTTTCTTGTTCCGAGTGTTTATTAACATAAAAAGCAGTGCATGACCATGGTGATTTTGAAGGTCCAATTAATTTTTTCTCTAACAAAGAAGCTATCTCTTTCTTACAAAGTATTAAATACTCTGAATTCATCTGACAGGGTCTAGCCTTGGTAGGAATATTTTCCTCCTTAAAATTATCCTCGTAAGGTAAATTTACTACATGTTTCTTTCTATTCCAAAAAGCATTAGGATGATCCCCACAAATATCGGTGGAAAAAGAGTCAAATAAAATTTTAATTTTTTCCTTTAATTTATGATTTTGAAGACGATCTTTAATGGTCAATACATTAACTTCTTGTTTTAAAAAACTTAATTGGTTTTCTTTTAAAAGCAAATGATCATACATTTGATGTAAAATTTTTAGATAAGGTTTTGTTATAAACCTAAACGTAATGGAAGCATTATCATAAGTTGCAATAATTTTATCTTTGTCTACATAAGTAAAAGGATATATTTTATTAAGGAATGGTGTTCCAAGAATAACTTGGGTGGATAATTTGTTTTTAACTAGTAAAAAACTTAATGGAATACATTTTTCATCAACACAAATAGAAGCTCTAGGGAGCTTAAATTTAATATTAAGTTTTTCTCCACCTGCATGAGAAAGTGTATGGGAAGTTTTTTCAAAATACCTCGTAGGAATTAATCCTTCTTGAATAACATTTAAATCTGCTCCACTATCTATAAGAGCAGTAAACTCTTTTGAAAAATAATTATCAATTTTTAAGATAATTTTGATATACCATTTTTGACTAACAACAGTCTCGAGAGTTTGAAGAAACTCGTTATCCATATTTATAGTATTCATAGTTTCCTTAGTCCCAAGGACTTTGTTAGGTAAATCTGAATCTTTTTCAGAAATCTCAGGAATATCTTGGTTCCTTTTATTTTCTGAAGTCTGGTCTAAAAGACTTAACATCTCTAGATTAGAAATTCTGGTGTCTTGACTTTTAGTCTCATTTTTTAGATTTTTTATTTCTAACTTAAGATTTTCAATCTCAGAAAGGATGTCTTTTAAAGATGTAGGGTGAGAATTTACATGACGTGTTTTTAAGAGGTTATAAACTTCAGACATAGTATATGGTTCCCTGTAATTTGTATCGTGGTAAAAGTTAACCTTAGTATTGGAAGTACCAGATTCACTATCTATTTGGTCTATAATTTTGGACCTTATTTCGGCGTCTTTAATGGTTCTAAGTAACTCAACCCAATGATTATTATCTAGGACATTTATTTGATTTTCTTGAAACTGGGAGATCAGATTATAAAATTCATCATTATGTGTATTATTCTTTTCACATGATTTACCCTGAAGACAAGGCTCACATTCTGAGCTTTCATATTCAGAAAGATAGGAATCATTATCCATTATCCTAACCTCATTATCAGAACTTGAACTAGATTCTTCAAGTTCCTCATCAGAGACTAAAAAGAGTTTGTATAACTTGTCTTTTATTCCATCGTCAACATCAAGACTAGCAATTTTATTCTTAGTCCAGCAATCTTTAGCATAATGGCCAACCTTATTGCATTTATAACAGACAATTTGTTTGTCTGACTTATTCTTCTTATAAGCTTTTCTAAAGGCTTTTTTATCAGCCTCTTTATCTAGTTTTTCTTTAGAATAATATTTCTTTCTTCTTTTCTGCTTATAACTTGGATAAGAATTATTAGAGTTCTTCTTCTTATGAGAAGAAGCTGGCATATCCATACCGAATTGGCTGCAAAATTCTCCAAGTTGATTTCTTTCAACCAAATTTTGACGTTTTAATTGTTGATTTAATTTAATTTCATTGCATAGGTTCAGACCTTCTTGGGTACAGGTTCCTATAAGTTTACCATAAGTGTAACTATCATAAGGGATAGATGTCAGATTTCCTCTGAGAGATTTCTTGACTTTTTCTGCAAATAAATTTGGTAAACCATCCACAAATTTAGCTTTCCAATGTGTACTATTAGATTCTGGGAGTTCCATAACTCTACTAAGAAAAGTGTCTTTATACCATCTAAAGTCAGTAAGTGTTTTACATCTAAGATTTTGTAGTAAAGTTCTTATATTCTCATGATTTTCAGAATATCTTCCCGTAAAATGTTCAACAATATTTATAGCTAGAGTATAAACTGCGTTTTCTTTTTCTTTACCCTCAACATTTGTTGTAGTGTTAAGAATGGCATCTTTTCCTATTGTGCCTAAATAATTATCCCACTAACCTTTAAGTTGACCAGTGAATCCTGCAGCTATCATCTTAGCTATGTTAACATCATTATTACCAGAACTTTTACAAATAGTAGAATACATAAGCATTCTATGGATTTGATTATAAATTTGTTTGTCAGTATACCCGTCAATATTCCATTCGTAAATACACTTCCCACTGTAACTATTGTTTAACTGGTATTCTTGTTCTTCATGCAGAACATCTATGGGGGAAGGACGATTGTAGTAATATAGTCTTTGAGTGGGTTTATCAGCCCACTTTGTGTCAAGTTTGTTGACCTCATCTTTTATAACTTCTTTGTTATCTACGTTATTATAAAAACGGCTAGTAAAGTCCTCACTAAGAGTTTTTATAGATAAGTTTTCCATTTTTTCTTTAAGAAAGTTTTGAACTTGTTCACTAAGTCTTACTTGCTCTGTTAATCTAGCTTCCCATTCCGGTTTTTGCTTTAAAACAAAGTTCTTAATTTCAGGCGGTCCTTGGATACTGACGGCCGAAGAAGATACATATGAATTAGAAGAAGAGGACGAAGAATTATTTTCTCCAGATGTACCTTTTCTATTTAGAAGAAAACTGATATTATCCATTTTTTTATGTAGTGAACCAATTTGTTCTCCTATTATTTTTAAAAATAAATTTGAATAATTTTGTTGTTGTATTAAACTATTAAGATGAGTTGCTGTCACCACGGTTTTTTTGCCGTTAAACAAATTTGATAGGGCAAGAAAATGACAGTTTTCCATCTTAAAGGATTCTAAAGGAGGGTAAATATCATTTAGCTCTTTGCCATCTGGTAAAGTATAACTTCTTTCTAAAACGGAAATGTATTGTTCTACATACACTGCACAAAACCATGGTACAAAATATGTAATTTGGTTATGAGAAGTGCAAAAGTCATAAAACTCCTTTTGTATTATTGCTCTTTGATTATTATCAAATTTTTCTAAGAACCACGTCCTAAAAATTTCCCATTTAGGTAGATTAAATTCCTCTTTAATCATGTATCTAGCTTCAGATCTGAAACTAAAATCTATTCTAGAAGTTGTACTATCCATTACCAAAGCTAAAACTCATCTGAGACATAGTCTCGACATTCTCTTCATTAGAGTGCCCTCTTAATATATTATCACTATGTAGTTTAAATTCATTTATCCTAGGTTCCTTAGGTTTGTCAAAAGATGAATCATCATCTCTAATTTCTTCTCTTATATGAGAGGTTGAGTGCCTAGCTGTATTGGGATGATCTATTATATAGTCACATGGGGATATAAAAGATCTTACTGAATTACATCTAGTTAGTCTAGAAGAGCTACTACTAGCTTTTTTTAACATTCTATTAGATTGATTATTACCAAAATGTAAATTAACAGATCCATCTCCTGTTTGTGTGACATCTAAAAGATCTGTGTAAATAGTAGGCTTTGGGGTCATGGCTCTTTCAATTTTCCAATTATTAGGGAAAGATATTTCTTCCCATTTAATTTTTCTCCTAGTCGTTATATCAGATTTATGAAAATTAGTTTCTATGACAATAGTTTCATTAATTGGTTTATCAGCCAATCTACAACAAGGATTCAGAGTATATAAAGGTTTAAAGTATATTCTATAACATATACAAATAACCTCAGATCCTTGAGCATAATTATACCTATGGGTTTTAACATTTAGAGTTAGAGCGTCTAAAATATTATCATCACTTAAAGAAAGCGTTAAATTAGGGTATACATCAAAATAGACTGGTCCATGGGCCAGACTTGATTTTATGACCCCCATAATTGATTTTTTCCAATCCAAATTTCTTCCATCTCTTAAAGCTTC
Organism: Silene conica; assembly: GCA_029255685.2. Classification (NCBI taxonomy): domain Eukaryota; kingdom Viridiplantae; phylum Streptophyta; class Magnoliopsida; order Caryophyllales; family Caryophyllaceae; genus Silene; species Silene conica. Next base: position 14,082,478 of record CM055320.2, read on the forward strand.
TATAAAACTTTCAGGAAGACCTTCCAAGGTTAATGGTTTAAAAGCTACTTGGACTAGACCAATATGAATAAACTTGTGGTCTGATCTTTTATATGGTTCTAAATCATGGTTACTAAGTAGTTGTAGAAACATCTCTTCATTATTAAGAGAGACTGCTTCTTCTGTAGTTTTAACAATTTGTTTTAAGCCCAATTTTTCGAAGGTGCCTAATTTATAAATTGTTTTGGCACTTACCCTAGGAATAGTCCATTTATTAAGTAAGTCTAGATCTTGAGGTATATCAAATTAAAATTATTTTTAAGTTGACCAAAAAAAAAAAAAAAAAACAAAAAAAAAAAAAAAAAAAAAAATATGACAGGCTAAAAGAGAATGCTCAGCCTTGGACCGAGGAACATTCTAAAGCAGTTAGACTAATTAAAAGAAAAGTTATTTCGTTACCTTGTTTATCTCTGGCAAATCCTCATTGGGACAAAATAATTGAGACGGATGCTTCTGATATAGGTTATGGTGGTATTTTAAAACAAGTTGATCCCGCCAACAAACAAGAATTTTTAGTGAGATTTTATTCAGGCAAATGGAATAATGCGCAAAAGAATTATGCCACTGTCGCAAAAGAGATTCTTGCTATAGTAAAATGTGTTTTAAAATTCCAGGATGATTTATACAATAAACATTTTACTATCAAAACTGACTGCAAAGCAGCCAAGTTCATGTTTTCAAAAGACTTTAAACATGATGTTTCAAAACAAATGTTTGCCAGATGGCAGGCTCATTTAGCTCCATTTGATTTTACAATTATTTATAAAAAAGGGGAAGATAATCATCTCCCTGATTTTTTGACAAGAGAATATTTATAATATTCTTTTCTTTTCAGGAATGCTTACCCGCAGTAAAGGTAGCCCCTCTCCTAGAGGAGGTAGAGGTCGTGGTAGTCCTCCCTACAGAGGAGGAAGAAGTCCTAGTTATACCATAGCTCAGTATGGTAATAAAAAGCTTATAGTAGCAGATTTATCTGGAGCCAGTCAAACTGAGCTCGAAGAATTTACAAAATGGAAACAGCTTCAGAAAAAAGACACTGATATTGCTAGTTCTTCCTCAAAACCCTCATTTTCTTCAGCCGTTCAAAACACTACCCAAAAGGAAGATGATATGTTTCAAAATAAGGAGAAAAGAGTAATACTCTTACTCAATGAATCTGATAAGAAGTGGGAAGATAAACCTTGGATGCTCTATGACAGGTATCTAGGAGGACATGGTTATACTATGGAAACATATAAACCGCGACATTTTTATGAGACAATACTCTCTAGCAATGGTTGCACTTTTACCCATTTTACTGGGACAAACAAGGAAATTTATAATTTCTCAAAAATTATCATTGCCCAAATAATATCCATTAGTGACTGGGGAATATCCCCATTAGCAGAAAAAACTATTATCATAAAAGGGGCACTAGTTAAATACAATTATTGGGATTATATCCAAGCTTTTGATAAGGTATTCCTTTATGAGAATGATAAACGAAGTCATACTTGGTTTATTAAAATTAATTCCGAGACTTATAATCAAGATCTTCCAATATGGTTTATTAATTGGTGGAACTTTTATGGAACTTCAGAAAATATTCTCCCTCCTATTCTAAAAGAATACTTTGATAAATGGAAGATGATAATACCATCATGCCAAGAAGATAAAATAATTCCTAAAGAAATGAGATTTTTTATAGAATTCTCTATTTCGTTTTTGGGACACCATGGTGAAAACCGATGATAAAGGGCAGTTAAACTGCACCCCTACAATAAATCTTATTGACGAAAAAATTAACTCTTATACGAGTTTGAAAGAACTGGAAGATAAAGAAATCAGAGAAAAGGAGCAGAATAGATTCCTTGAGCTATTAGAGGATGATGAATCAATGGACATCCATGAAGCTTCCAAAGAAGAGATAATAAGAGCATATATGGAAGGTCTAAAAAAGACTCTTAAATTGAAAAAAGAAGGGGATAAAAATTCCTCGAAAAGTGATATATCGATGGCCTCCAATAATAGCCATAATTCACTCAGCACCTTGCTACAAGATTCCCAAGACCCAGAAGATAATTCTGAGACTGATAAAATCACAGCTTTCTTGCAAGGGGAAAAATAATTTGTATTTTCATTAACAGTTGTTAAATTATTGGTCTGTACTGTAGGCATTTTATAGTGCATTAGTGTCATATCGCTATTATTAAATAATGACGTAAGCACTTACGTCTACGTTTGTAACCCCACTTCTCTATATAAGGGGCTTGTGTTTTTCTTTAGAGGCAGGTTCTTACAACCCCTCTCTCTAGATTCTCTCCTCTCTCCCTCTCTCTCTCTTGTAAAATATTTGGTTCTATAAATAAAATCTTGTTCTGAGCACAACTTGAATCTTTGTAAGTATTTTTAAATTCTGTACTCTTACTTTTATTTTCATTTTACATTCCCAGGATGAGCCTTATAGGCTAAATCCTTTGTGTTGAATTATGTCCGACTAAATCGATTGATCAAAAGCACCATGGTAATAATATTACAAGTGGTGATGGTGCTTTGGTACTCTGAGAAGGTCCGGCTGATAGTTTAAACTTTTTTATAACCAATTATTATGGACTCTTGGGTCCTTTCTGTTTGCCTGCTTTGCCGAAGAAATGGCGTTTAAGGCCTTGTGAAGTGGACATTGAGTTTCAAAATAATTGGTAAAACTGTTGGTTTAGTAAAAACCTTACTCATATGAGTTTACTCTTATGAGTTTGAATCTATCTGGCTGGATGATCGGTGTATGCTGAGCTCCCCTTATGGTATCATATATATATATATATATATATATATATATATATATATATATATATATATATATATATATATATATATATATATATATATATATATATATATATATATATATATATAGAATTGAGATCCTATGAGAACCACCAATATAATGAGAACCATGAGAACTCTACCTTAAGGACGTTTTTAGAAAAAATTAATGACATATTTGGATTCGGCATGGAATTTTATGGCTAGAAAACATATTTCTTGGTCTAGAAAATATATACTAGTGACGGAAATCAAGGTGAGATACGTTTTATTAATTTTCATGCACTTACTACCGATTTTTACGCATCTATCATTTTTCATGCACCTAGAACTCGTTTTAATGCACGTACAACCTCTTATTTCATGCACCTAGTAATCATTTTCATGCATGTAAAAAATTTCATGCATGTAGTGGTCGTTTTCGTGCATTTATAGCCGTTTTAGTACGCCTAATTGTATTTTCTTACACTAAGTATACATTTTGTTAATTAAATCAACTTTTTTGTTTATTGATACTAAAGTGTTTATTTGAATAAGTTAAACTAATGGTAAATGATCCAACGAAACATTCGAAGCGAGATATGGTGGAGATTTAGTGAGAGTTCTCATGGTTCTCATTATAAGGGTGGTTCTCACCGGATCCCGACCCTATATATATATATATATATATATATATATATATATATATATATATATATATATATATATATATATATATAGGGCTGTGATCCGGTGAGAACCACCTTACAATGAGAACCGGTGAGAACTCTTTCTTACGGAGTTTTTTTAAAAAAATTAATGACATAATTGGATTCGGCATGGAATTTTATGGCTAGAGAACATATTTCTTGGTCTAGAAAATAAATACTAGTGGCGGAAAAATGATAGATACGAAAAAATAGATAGTAGGTGCATGTAAATAAATAAAATGTATCTCACCTTTATTTCCGTCACTAATATTTATTTTCTAGACCAAGAAATATGTTCTCTAGATATAAAATGCCATGCCGAATCCAATTATGTTATTAATTTTTTTTAAAAAAGTCCGTAAAATAGAGTTCTCACAAGGTTCTCATTGTAAGGTGGTTCTCACCGGATCCCAAGTCTATATATATATATATATATATATATATATATATATATATATATATATATATATATATATATAATTGGAATCCTATGAGAACCGCCAATATGATGAGAACCATGAGAACTCTACCTTACGGACTTTTTTAAAAAAAAATAATGACATATTTGGATTCGGCATGGAATTTTATGGCTAGAGAACATATTTGTTGGTCCAGAAAATATATACTAGTGACGGAAATCGAGGTGAGATACATGGTTCTCATTATAAGGGTGGTTCTCACCGGATCCTGACCCTATATATATATATATATATACCCTATATATATATATATATATATATATATATATATATATATATCCCAAGTCTATATAGGGTTGGGATCCGGTGAGAACCACCTTACAATGAAAACCGGTGAGAACTCTTCCTTACGGAGTTTTTTTAAAAAAATTAATGACATAATTGGATTCGGCATGGAATTTTATGGCCAGAGAACATATTTCTTGGTCTAGAAAATAAATACTAGTGGCGGAGAAATGATAGATACGAAAAAATAGATAGTAGGTGCATGCAAATAAATAAAACGTATCTCACCTTGATTTCCGTCACTAGTATTTATTTTCTAGACCAAAAAATATGTTCTCTAGCTATAAAATGTCATGCCGAATCCAATTATGTTATTAATTTTTTTTTAAAAAGTCCGTAAGGTAGAGTTCTCACAAGGTTCTCATTGTAAGGTGGTTCTCACCGGATCCCAAGTCTATATATATATATATATATATATATATATATATATATATATATATATATATATATATATATATATATATATATATATATATATATATAATAAATACTAGTGACGGAAATCAAGGTGAGATACGTTTTATTTAATTTATTTACATGCACCTACTATCTATTTTTTCGTATCTATCATTTTTCCGCCACTAGTATTTATTTTCTAGACTAAGAAATATGTTCTCTGGCCATTAAATTCAATGCCGAATCCAATTATGTCATTAATTTTTTAAAAAAAACTCCGTAAGGAAGAGTTCTCACCGGTTTTCATTGTAAGGTGGTTGAACCACCTTACAATGAGAACTTTGTGAGAACTCTACCTTACGGACTTTTTAAAAAAAAATTAAAGACATAATTGGATTCGGCATGACATTTTATAGCTAGAGAACATATTTCTTGGTCTAGAAAATAAATACTAGTGACGGAAATCAAGATGAGATACGTTTTATTTATTTGCATGCACGTACTATCTATTTTTTCGTATCTATCATTTTTCCGCCACTAGTATTTATTTTTTAGACCGAGAAATATGTTATCTGGCCATAAAATTTCATGCCGAATCCAATTATGTCATTAATTTTTTTAAAAAAACTCCGTAAGAAAAAGTTCTCACCGGTTCTCATTGTAAGGTGGTTCTCACCGAATCTCAACCCTCTATATATATATATATATATATATATATATATATATATATATATATATATATATATATATATATATATATATATATTGTAACATTCACCAACTTTATTTTTTTGTAGGGTAGCGTAATTCAGACAACAATTGTGAAGTGTTTAATAAATATGTTTGGCGATAAAATAAAGGATGACCATTCATATAAGATTTCAAAATTCTCATTGCTATTTGTTTTGCGATGATAATAAACAAAAGTCAGGGTCAATCCTTATCTCAAGTGAGCATTTATCTTCCAAGGCCGGTCTTCAATCATGGGCAACTTTATGTAGCGATCTCTACGATTACTAACAAACAAGGCCTGAAGCTATTGATTTGCGCCAACAACAAGCGTACATCGAGTACTACAACCAACGTGGTTTACCGTGAAATTTTTCAGTATTTGTAAAGTTAATATTACTTATAACATTGTAAGATAATTTGCATCGTTTGTTTTATTTGCATCGTATGGTAGTGATTAGTACTTTAATTAATTTGTACGTTGAATACAAACTTATTGGATTATTTTGGCATTGCAAATTAACCATGTTCAATTATATTTTTCTGCATCTAATAATAACAATTGTTATTTCGACCCGTGCATTTTTTGCACGGGTTTAACACTAGTTCTATATGGAAAGTAGGATTATGTTCAGCTCTACCAAAAGCCACGTCTTTCTTCCATCTTCCTATCCACCCACACTATTGTAAATTTCATCGACCAATCCTTCTGACCCACACTATTGTAAGTAAAAGTTTTCAAATGAAGCTTAATTATCTCAAAGACTTAATTTCACAAGATGATTTTCGTTAAGATCATATTTATTTGGTAGAATGCATGGTTTTATAGAAATGACTAATAGGAATATTAATTATAGTTGACCCTGTGGGAAATTTCTAGTATTATCAAGGATGTGAAACTTGATCTTGGGTTGAAAGTGTTGGAGTAAGTGTCCTCCACAATATTGTGAATAAATTATTAAATCTCATAAGGGAAATATTTGGGAAATAAGCTAACGTTTCAGTCAGTTGGTCCACGTATATCAGTAACGGTTGGCTAGTTAGAGTTTGACGTTACTGTCGTAAGACGGCGGTGACCAACTGATCTCTTTCGGTCACACCTATAAGAAAAAGAACCAACAAAAGCTTGGTATTTGTATAAGATACAGTATAACTAGTTACTTAAATTATGACTAAGAGATTAGTCTAAAAGTGATAATATAAAAACGTATATGATACAGAGCTAAGAATTATTGTTCTTTTATATGATAATTGAATAATAAGTTTTTTATGATATTTATATAAGATAAAATATATTGTGAGTTAGTAATTAAATAATTCATTAAGTGGGAATTATCACTAATAGTTGATTAGTGTTAATTCAATATATTGGCAAAGAATTAGGCAAAGTATAATTAGGCTAATATACCTATAAAGAGTTATAAGATTAGCAAATAAGGGTTCATTGTGACTAAATTATATGTGATATAATTATCATTCATATTACTTAAAAGTTAAGTATGTCATTTAGTTAATCCATTAATTTAATAGTTAGATGAACTAATTAGTGCTAAATGGGCTCAAATCGATTTTGGACCGTTTGTGAGATTTTTGGACCTAAATAAGACCCAAAATGGGCCATAAATCAGCCCACTAAGGGCCATGAACCGTCCAACTCATGGACTAATATCCATAAATTGGTTTTATGACAAATGCTCTAATAATAGCATTATTTTATCATTAAAACTTTGCCTAATCTTCTCCACTCAAGATGTCTATATATACCCTTCATTAGACTCTTATTTGAGACTAATAATCAACTCCAAAAGCTCAAAATACTAACATAAAAATCAGATCTAAAGACCTCACAAAAATCATACTCCCTCCATTCTTTTTATATCACCCAACTTTTGTTTTGACACTATTCACAATCGTGTATTCAACGTCGGTTTTCTCTCAATCCGTTCACGGAAATATATTCATGTGAGATCTTTTTTGGATTGTCTTGATAAGAGAATTAAGAATATCAAACTTTTATAATTTTTAGTAGTATGTAGCTAAAAATATAATCAAAACAAAATGAACATCGGCAAACGTTAATAATGAAATGGGGTGATATAAAAAGAATGGAGGGAGTATGATATAAGAGGAAGAACAATTGTGTTATTCTTGTTTTAGCTCCAATATTATCACATAATATTAGGTAGTAATACTAATATTTACTAGTTCATTAATATTAGTATTAGTTGGTATATAATCCTTGGGTGAATTAAGGAAGGAGGTGATGTAGTTTGATCATTAAGAAGCTCTTAATCTCAACCTTGAAAAGGTTGGTTTTTCATATTTTCGGTTTTTGTTTTATAGCTAGTTCTATATGCATGGTTAGGTCCTTTGGTCCACTAAATATGTTTAGTGACATCATTAAGGGAGTTCTCAGGGACTAGGAACCTAACAGAAAGTCGGTGGCTTCAACTTACCTTACTCATTCGAAAAGATGAGATAAGTTAGTTATATCTAAGAAGATCAACCTAATTTTCTTACCTTGTTTAATTATTTATAAAAGACCTTCTGACCCACTGTTAATTTATTACTCGCATCTAGCGAAATCCAGCCCTGAGATGGATATATTATACGGAGTAGAAGGCATCAAATGTCTTGTTAATACAATGACACAAAATTTCACGTGAGATGGGGAATTGGTAGAGCAAATGATTTGTCGTTTCTTCATCAAATGGCAACAGAAAATAGGGTCGTCCGAGAGATACGGAAAATAGGGTCGTCCGAGAGATGGCGTCTAACTCTATTAACGTTGCACATCAGCAGATCGTGCGCTGCTAACCAAATAAGAAAATTAATACCTTGTTGAACGGGTAATCTCCAAATATGGTGTCAAATTGATGGGTCACATGAGCGGGTCAGGTCTGGGAATAAAGATATTAGGGAGTTGATAGGTTAAATATCCGAGTACAGCAACTCGTAGAAATATACTCCATTTATATATATACAGTACATACTTAAAGAAAAGAGTAGTGTCTTTTTAAGGACTCGAAACACGTGTATATAATTATATATTGAAGGTACTTATTGTTCAAAAATCATAATCTTATGAAGAGCTGCACAACAGATCACTCAGTGTTTAAATAAAAGCAGCTACAAACCCAGAACAAGAAAATCACGAGGGGGTGAAACTGGAGATATAATATCATAAATTACTTATACACAACAATCATATATGAGAAAACAATTTCACGACAAAGAGTCGAAAGAACTCCTTCGGAGTTGGAAGACTTTGAATCATCACCATGACAAAATCTTGACGAGATAATCAACAAATTTGGATACCATTTACTTAAATGCAGGAAGGCAACAGTGGTCCATGGCAAACGAACGCAAGCACAATGTATAAAATGATCAAGAGGACAACGATTAATGTAAACCTGCAAGTAAGGAGATTGTAACGTTTAGAATAACTTAAGAATCTTCTAGTGTTGCTAAATCATATATATCTCCATAAGCCACAACAGCAATTTGAAAGCCAAGTAATATCTAAATTATCAAGTATGCATGATCGATCACCAAAAGCCAAAGTTTCCTCAACTGCATCTTACGACATTAATCTGGGTTCTTGTACTCCTGCTTATGGTAAAGGGTAATAGGGATTTAAAGTACAAAACCTTCATAGGGAGACTTTTCCCGGAGACCAATCACTGAAAAATCCGTCAAGTATTGCATATAGATTAACTGACATCCCAATATAAAAGGCACAATTAGTTTAGTGAGCCTCTTGACTAAGTTGGTTGAGTACATTGAGGCTAGTTCTCCCCTTCTAAATCTAGTCAATAAAGGGTTGTTTAGTTCAAGAGGGTGAGATGGGATGAATTGAAATGTGATATTAAAGAGGTATGGATCTAGAACCATTACAAAAATTTGGAATTGTTCAGTTTAGTCATCTCTACCACTCTAGGGAAATGGGAGATTACGATATGGGTTGGAATGGACTTGGTATCAATCAAGTATGCAAGTCCAATCCAAAATTAACCAAACAAACATTAGAACGGATCAATTACATTCGATACCCTCGCAAACATATTCAACGATCACCCTCTAAAAAATGGAACTTTTACTGTACCTGGTAAAAGTATCGTAATGATAAGGTAATGTCATGTCTCTACATGTAAGTTCTTTAACTGCAGGGTAATACTAATATCTCTTCATTAGAGCAAACTTTTCACCTCTAGTCAAATGGAGATGATATAAATGAGATGGAAGTAAGCAGAACAGCATACATACAAAATTAGTATTTAACATTTACTAACTTACATTAGCCTGCAATTTCTCCACCAAACAGTGCTTCTGAAGCGTCGAGCTTGCCTTCTGAAGCGGAGAGTATTTCCTTGAAATGCGGCAGTTTTATCTACCAAAAGTTCCAAACGCTCTCCTCTATCCAAAACTTTATCAATGTTCTCAATCATGACCCCACGCACCTATGTTATCAAACATAAGACATTTATGTACCATCAGCTTAAAAAAGCAACAATGAAATGATAGAAATAATTTCAACTTTCAACCACATCCTCTCCACCAACACCATATCCTTGCTAGTTAATTACTCCCTCCTTACATGAACAAACTTCCTGTTTTCATGTTCGGTATCCATGAATAAAGTTCTCACTTGTAATTCTTTCCCTTTGTATGTGCTATTTGTGGTCGGTATGGGCTATGATCGGTATGGGTTATGATCCTGACTGTCCTCAAGTTGATGATTCACATCTCCGTGTGCTCCTTATAGAGGTATAAACGAACCTCTGCTAGCTGGGCTGGGTTCTGACTTTTAAGCTCGACATCCAATTCAGAGCATGTCGAGCTCAAAAAATGAATGCCCAGCCACTCAAGCTCGATTTGTAATTATGTTCTTTTCATTTACACGGTTTTGAAATACGTAGAAATATTTTCTTTTAGAAAAACAAGTATAATTTTAAAATATTAGATATAATTAGAATATAATTATAAATACCAAAATACGATATAAATTAAAATTAATATCATTTAAAAATATTACTCTGTAAAACTTTAAAATTACACAGCATAACTTAACGGGGACAAAACAAGCTTCCGATCGAGCCTTACTGAGATCGGGATCGATTCGGATTTGAATACCAAACCGATCCCGACCATCATTTGTAGCCCTAGCTCCTTGATTCTCATGGGTATAGCAAATACATAACTACATCACAAATTGTTTTATAGGACCATTCTTAGCAAAAGACTAGCCCAATAGCACCAAGCCCAACTAAATAAGTTAATAAATGTGTAAAAAAATTGTTTAGTTTGGTAACATAATATTTTATTCTGATAAAAAGCATATTTAAATATGTTGGTATTCATTATAAGAATAGAACTGAAATATGAATGTAGTATATGTAACTTTGGGCTTTTACACAAATTCACCACTCTAGTAAACAATCTCTTATGAGAAAGAGATGCTAGCAACACTATAACCAATAGTTGCTTCATGAGCCACAATTTTCCTCCATATCATGTCTATTCGGTGATGGAAACCTTACTCTAAAGAAAATAGTACAAGATAACACATTACTGCATCACCCCAAGTGGAGGAAGACAGCTAAGAATTTGGTAATTCATGAGACCTGAGAGAAATCTAACCTAATATTTCTTTTTGGTACCAGAAATCTAATCTAATATTAAAATGATTAGAAGCAAACACATACCTGCGTCATTTCACCTTTTAGGCGATTAAGTCGATCTGCATTTGGGTCGTTTGAGTAGTAATCCATTTGTTGGCTTAGCACCCTTGAGAATTCATCATTCATCGCATAAGCAGGTGCGCTATGTATGGCGCGACCATAGGTCTTCACAAACCTTTGATGTATGTCTTCTAGAAAAGCAAATGGGATTCTTCCTGGAAAACAGATATTTAGCATAGAGAATGCAACAGCGAAAACTTGCTGATTATGCTTCACACATCAGATAACATCATGCAAATCATTGACAAGGACACCAGATCTTTAAGGGGTGATAAAAAAGAATTTGTAGATACACATCATTCAGTAAGATAAGCTCTAGGTTGACCTACTACTCCCTGATTTTGCTCTATGGATCGCTTTAGTATTTATAGTTGCTTGAGCAATAGTAGCATGCAAAATCACCAATGATCATACTTAAATGAAGGAAATGAGATATCCCTTATAAAAAATTAAAAAACAATGTGTAAATAATTTCACAGATTCAGATCTTAACCACTTTCTAAAGTCGTCCTACACTTGAAAGCAATGTTGTGAATTTAGTTGAAAGGAATGAATTCTCAATCTAGTTTGATCCAATTACATAGGCATGTTGCATATATGTGCATAGTTTGGTAGGAAGTATATTGTTGAAATTGGGCCAGGAAAAAAGAGTTGTTTTTTGGCTACCAAAACACAAGTATTGTCACTTTCACAACTAGTTAGCAACCAATCACCAAGCGACGCATTGAATCGAAAAGAACAAAGACGAAGCAGAATGCAATTATAATCACACAAATTGTTCAAGTTCAACCGCAGAGAAACTATATCATTGCCAAATTTTCCAGCAGAAATGCAGTTTCAATTGTCTAAAATCCAAAGACACAAGTTCTAAAGCCAAATGTTACTTTCAAATATGGAAAAATTCAATGATCCAAGCTTTACGGTCAAATAAAGAAAGATTCAATGTTTATTCAAATTGAATATCGACCAACATATCAAAAGCATCTCTAAATATTAAAGTTACTCCAAAATAAGAAAATTTCATTGTTTTGCGAAAGTTGCACAGCTTTCACTCTCAACTCTCAATCCCGTTTTTATTTAAAAACAAAATATACTGTCTCTATCCCCTCTTCTCTCCCTTCCCAGGCGCCCAGTAACTAGTGACTGAAAATTGACACATGAACTATGATTCCTTAACTCTAGAATCATAGCTCTAGTCCACTGCTGAGCTAATACTATTACCATGTGTTTTGAAATACAATTCAACAAAATTTCAAATTTTAAAAAACTGGTACTACATCACTTCCAAAAAATCCGATAATCACAATTCACAAACGACTTACTGAGATTGCTCGTATGTAACAATACTTCATATCATCAACCATCAATCTAAAACACTCAAAGAACTAAACAAATTACAAAACAACAGAATTAACAAGTAAACGACGGAAATTTATGTTTCTTATGTTAATATAACGAGTGAAAATCACTCGATCAGCAATCAAAATCATTCAAAAAACTTATCTCCAAGAGAATCACCGCAAATCATCAGAAAAAAAAAACACAAAACATAATTCAAAAATCCTGACAAACAAATAAATCCGAAAATTATACGAAAAAGACGGGAATTCAGACTTGCTACAGTGTCCTCAGCGATACAAAGGGTGATAATCGCACATAACAATTTGAAATCAATCGATCACCAATAAATGTCATTTAAATGACATAATTCAGCAAAATCAATCAATTCATAAACCCTAACAAACAAATAAAAAGCGAAAATACACAACTCGATCTAAATTAGGATTAAAAGAGGGAAATTCATACTTCCGACATTATCCTCGGCCATACAAAGGATAGTTAAACCATCAGTGCGCTTAGCATGAAAGATGTATCTATCTTGTGAGTATGACACGTGCGTGTCGCTCGTGCCGGGGATTTTCTCGAGGATCTGACGCGCGATGGCGCTGGCGTTGGTCGACGCGCCGCTGAATTCCGCTAGTAGTACTGATCCACGCGCCACCAGCGCGTAGAGAATCGCCATTAATGGTTATGGTTGATTGATTGTTGGTATTTGTGGTGGGTTGGTTTGGTAATTTCACCCCCCTCTGGCCCTGTAAATTACATATTGAGTGAAAAAGTAGCCCGCTCATGTTTATATACTAGTGTTTTTGCCGAGCATGACTAAATTATTCCGGATATTTATAAAACTTGTAATCATGTAAAACAAAAATAAATGTAATATTTTGTTAATAAAATTAACTCGTTTAAAATAAGTGGGGTTAGTCTAGTGATAACTGAGTTAAAACTTAAAGCTTCTAGAAATGCAGGAGTTGAGAGGTCAATATAATGTTTTAGAGATTTTTAACCTATTTTTATTGCATATATGTCTATGTCATTTACACATGATACAACCTTGAAATAAAATTTATCTACTTCCTTAGTTTTCTTACTACGTACTGTAATACCTCGTATATTAGTCTCAGTCAACGGCAGTCAAACCATGTTTTACACAAGTATTTCAAACGGAATGTCTGTTAAGTATTTTACGTAAACTATAATTATTTTATAAATCGTATTTCTACGATTATTTCGTATTTCATAATTATGTTATATTTGATGATTTTTTCATAAAATGACATTTCATTCGTATTTCTTTAATTTTATTAATACAGTTATATTTTAATTCCTATTTTATATTTATTTCTCATCTATACTTAATTTCTATTTTTATTTAAGTCGTAATTGTATTTAAATCTTATATTCTTTATATATTCTTATGTTAGTGCTAAATAATTTTATATTCTTGTAATTAATTTAATTAGAATAATTAATTATACGTACTCGTTTATTTTAAGTTACGAGTCGAGAACGGTAGATAATATAGTGCTTGGAGATGCGTGATGGATTTTGTGATGGGCTTAGACCCGGGTTGATTGTGAGAACCATCTAATGCAACCTAACCTATGGTTTTCAAACATAACAATCCTAGTATCACCATCCATCGACAAACACAAAACAAAAAGAAACCCTATTGAACCCTAACTCTCATATGCCTCCATATCTCGTCTGCCACCCTAAAGCACCAAACAAAAACCCCACCTTGGTCAGCCGTGGGTTGGAGGAGAGAAAAAGGGAAAGAAAGCAGAGCAAGAACAGCCAGCACCATCATCATCTTTATTGCTTGTAAGTTCAACACGTTTCTCGTGCTTAATCGGACCTTTGACGGTTGTGGGTAATATTTGTAGAACCCTTAGCATGCTTACCACCGTAGATAAGCCCTAAAACCACCGTGGGTGTCTCGAAAATGACCGTAAATGTCGACAGTGGCTACGTTTTATCACTCTGTTTTGTGCGTTTGATTACTCTGTTTCGTTTTTATTTCGTAATTAGACTACTATTTTGGGTCGTTTTTGAGTACGAGTTTATGGGTTGTAGTAATAGGATGTTAGGATAGTCTATGTTGGTGGTTGTAGGGTGGTGTGTGGTGGTTGGGATACCGTAAGTGATGCAGGAAGTGATGTATATTTATAAAGTACAGGAAACAAGGGATGCGCGAGTTCGTGTAATGTTTTTAGGCGACTGCTTCTGGTGTTGTAATAGGATGTTAGGATAGTCTTTGTGTTTTTGGATTGGTTTACCAGGAAGTTTAGTACTGTATTACTACCTTCCCATTTTGCCGCAACATTTCTAGCATTTCCCAAATCCGTTTCTAGGTTTTTTACTCGTTCTAGAAGTTTTTTATTCTTGTACAAGAGATCATCATAATCAACATTTAATCTATCGAACTTAGAACGAGTATCTGAGTATCTAGAAATTCTGGCATCATAAACATCTTTTTGTTCCTCTAGATCTTTGGTAAGTCTATGAATTTCGCTTACAAGGTGCTCATTTTTAGACACTAGCTCAGATTCAACAGTGTGGTTAACTGTTTGTTTCTCAAGACTTCTCAGATTATGTTTTAAGTCAATGTTCTCCTCCGCTATGCTTTCTATTTCAGATTGCATAGCACTTAGACGTTTGTTCAAGTCATAATTGTCATCTAACGTCTCATCTAACAGTTTCAGATTTTTTTTTTTAGATAGAGATCTTAATTCAGATTTGAGACTTAAGAGACTTACTTCATCTTCATCTTCTGAATCACTGTCGGAGGTATCTGAGTGAGCCATGAGGCATCTTATGATGTTTTCCTATCCCTTCTTTTTCGATCTGGGTTTGTAGATGGATCTAAGACACATCTTTTCTTATTTTCCGTCACTGAGGTGTTCATCGTCTTCCTCTGAGTCAGACTCACCCCAGACAACAGCCATCATTGTACGTTTGTACTCCTGCTTAGATCTGTCACGTTTGTCCTTGGATTTTTCTTCTTCCCACTTAGGACAATTTCTTATCTGGTGATCAAGTTCCCCGCATTTGAACAACCCATTCTAGTCAAGGAACGTGATGTAGATGATGAAGAAATAGAATTCTTTGGTTTGTAACTATCGAACTTTCCATGATTTTGTTTTCTAATAATTTTGGCAATCCGTTTGGATAATGAAGCTACTTCATCCTCAAGTTCGCTTTCATTATCACTTGTTACTGCATTCAAGGCTAGTCCCTTGGCTTTAGGTTTCTCATCGGCATCATTTTCAAGAACTAATTCGTGTGCCATGAGAGAACCCATCAAAGCTTCATAGGTAAGTTTAGTTAAGTCCCTAGCTTCTTCAATAGCAGTAACTTTGGCTTGCCATTTTTTTGTTACACTTCTCAAAATTTTACGGACAATATCCTCAGTATCAAAATTTCTACCAAGGTTGGAAAGTTCATTAGTTATGTTGGAAAACCGAGAAGACATGCTTTTAATGGATTCATCATGTTGCATTTTAAAGGATTCGTATTGTTGCATTAGAATGTCAATACGTTGTTTTTTTTAACTTGCACAGTTCCCTCATGAGCTAGTTCTAGACTATCCCATATTTGTTTGGCCGTTTTACATCCTGTAATCCGACTAGTCTCAGATTCTCCGATACCGGATTGCAAGAGTGATATGGCTCTAACATTCTTCTCCTCTTTTTTGTAATCACTCGAAGTGTAGTCCTTTGGTTCTTTTTCACTTTCAGCACCATTAGAATTGGTGTAAGTGATAGAGAGGGGACCATTCTTTATGATTACCCAACATTCGTAGTCCGTTCCTTGTATGAAATGCATCATACGATTTTTCCACCCGCCATAGTTCGTGCCATCAAAGACATGACTTTTGACAGATTTGGAATTCATTGAAAAACAGAAAAAGGATAAATAAACTCGAAAAGGATCAAACTCTTTGCGGTAAAGCAATCAAGAGCACGAGGCTCTGATACCAATTGATGAGTTTATCGATCCGGTACTTAAGAGGGGGAGGGGGTGAATTAAGTACTCCCTTTTTAAAAACTAAACTTTTACTCTACTAATTTCGTTGGCAGTACACAAACGGATTTGAACACTATTGAAGATTGTCCAAAATATTGTAACTTGTGCTGAGATTGTGAAATTAAATACGAGAAAATGAACAAACGAAATAACGAAGTACGAAAGCTGAAATACAAAATAGAAATTAGACACGCGATTTTTAACGTGGTTTGACCTACTCTCTAAAGGTCTACGTCCACCCCTTTCTCTTATTATTTTTATAACCAAACCCGATTACAAAAACAATCCCCACGATCAACCCGATCGTGCAACTCGAGTACAACCCGTACTCCAAATATTCTTCCTTACAAATGAATAAGAAAAAACTGATTACACTTTTTGTCTCCTTGAAATATTCAATAGATGTGAACAAATGAGAACAAAAATAACCTACGAGTAAACGAACTTGCTTTAATCAATGTCGGTCTTTGAAGGTATGGCTTAGCAAAAAAAATTGATTGCAAAACTACTTCGATAAAACTTTGGTAAACACAATTTTGCAAAACTCAGTTTTAAATCCTTAATACTTGCTTAAAGGTTTAGCTTGAAAAATGAAAACAAGTATTGTGTTTTTCCCACTTTCAACGTCAAATGCACAAGTGTTATATACTTGTTGAACAATGATAATTTTGGCAGTGGAATAAAATCTTTGCAAAAGACGTTTGATATCAATTTGAGACCTATTAGGAATCAACTTCCTTATTTGACATAAAATTTTATTAACAAAATAATTTTGTTTATTTAGAAAGATATTTCAGAAAATATTTAACTCCAAAATTATTTTGATATTTTAAACTGTACTTTATTGGACCGAAGACAAAGATTAATCACAAGTCCGTTACCCTTACAAACAATCTAGGTAGAACACGAGTTTTGGCCCATCTTCATTTCCATATCCTAGCCTCGTTCGAAACCTGTCAACAACACATCTAGCAAAAATATTAATTAAGAGGGGACGGAAAATAAGAGGACTTGTCATCATCAACACAATAAGTCCAACAAATTCCCCCTTTGATGATGGCAAGTCCTAATAAATAAATTCCCCCTCACTTAAGCAATAACTGATAAAATTAATAGAACGAAATATGCCGAAATCGAGAACATTGATATTAACTGAGATCAGAGTTCAAATTACCATCCGCTATGAGAACGCAAAGAGAAAGAACGTCATATTCATTTTTCTAGTAAACTAGTAGCTATTAAGATCCATGAGTCCTAAATATTTTCCCCCTCTTGACATCATCAAAACGAGAAAGACGTGCAAAATATGGTACCGCAGTGCGTCATAATCAGTCAGAGACAATGTAACTGCCGGACACAATCAAAAGACATCATAGCACAAAAGTCAGTTAATAAGAGCAAAAGATTAACTAATACATGCGATCATATAAAATATATGGCAAATGCAGGGAGGGGTCATGGTTTGGGGGGGAGGAAGGTTCATGAGCTGGTCAAGAATGGCAGGTATAGAGAGCAAAGGTTTAAGAGCATCTTTGAGTTCGTCCAGTTCAGTTGCAATTTTTTCAAGTCCACCAACTATGAGATCAGAGAGAGTCGCCAACTGAGCAGTTGTGCTACGCAGATTCCCCGTTCTTGAGTTAGCACCAGCGAATCCATCTCCCTTCAAGTCTACCAACTTATCATTAACAATGCGGAGATGCATCTGACCCAAAATTCCGTCTGTCAACAATCCACATCGAAACACAATATCCATCCTTAGAGCCTAACCCTTTTTTGGTTGCCTTAAGAGATTCACAACCTTACGAGATTCACATCCGTATGATAAAATTGTATAACTTCAGGAACCAAAAGCACAAATGTAACAGAAAATATGCGTTCCCATTTCTGTTCTGGAAGAATATTACGAAGGAAAGCACAAGCATGTATCTACTCTAACCATTCAGAGGAATAAATTCGGCCTGATAGAATATCATGTTAACTCAGTTGAAGACAATGCATTATAACAGAGTCATACCTACCCACGCTTTAGAGATGCTTTATAACGCGCCCTTTGTCGACAGAGGCAAAAACATAAGCCTTTATAATCACAGCATCATAAATCTGATTATCATCCTGATCTTCCATATATCGCCTTCGTTTCATAAATGTCGTCTTTCCATTGGATAATACTTTGATAGTTTTCAGAATTTCAATAAGAGCATTATCATCAACTTCATCAACTACCGACTTCCCTGTCCCGAAAACTATATTCGTCTAATTTGAATGGGGCTTAGTTTCCACGGTTAATTGATATTCACACTTTTACTTCGGCGAGCAACTCTAGTAGGGGTCACTGTTGCAGCGGATTGGGGCTCAACCGTTGGAGATCCTTCGTCAGTTATAGTTGGGGACTCTTCAAGAGATGCATTCAAGAATCTGGAATGAGAGGAGGGTTTGGTTTTAGTAGTTTTGGCGGTGAGAAGGTTCAGGTGAAGGTATATGAGGCTTGCGAGATTTTGTAGCAACAAAATCAAGGTTTGGTGGAGTTTTTCTTTTTTTTTTGCCATTGGAGAAGGACGAATGAGGGAGGTGTAATTTGGGGTTTTAGGGTTTGTGAAAAGAGGAAGATGAGTGAATTAGTTGGGTAACAGAGGGTAAACATGAGTAATGTATAACTCGGGTCGGTTGAAGGGTTACGGGTTGCGGGCAATTGGTATGTGGGTTTGGGTGTTTGGAGTTGGGCTTGGTTATCTGGTTTAAGTTTGGGTTTTTTATGAATTGAGCTGGGTGTATATGGTATAAGATGGAAGGGTGGGTTATATTTGCCATAAAAATCATGCTACGAGTATACGAGTTAAACATTTTACGCAAAAAACGACTCGATACTAGTCTTTAAACAACAACCGACTAGAGTAAGCAATTTACATTGAAACTGAAATCATGCGAGACACGTAGAAATCACATATGCACACCTCTTCCAAATTAGTCAGTCATGGGAGAAGAATAATTAGGACAAAGACGCTAAGAACTACTATTTAGAAGACCTAATTCTAATCAGATTTTCTCATATTGTTCTCTTGCTAATGGTTTAGTAAAAAGGTCAAACAACGGATGATCTTCAGTTTTGCAAAACTTCAAACATATGTTCCCTTTTTCGACATTATCACGCAAAAAAAACAAGCAAGTGTTTAAGACCTTTTACCATCATCACATTATCCATGAAATGTGAAAAAGACTTACCGTTTTTGCGAATACCAACTATCTCACCTTTTTTGTTGTCTTTGAATGTCACATTTTCACCATTGTAAGCCCTTAACGAGAGGAATTGGTTCTTATTGCCTGTCATATGTCATGAATCTCTACTATCAAGATACCAATGGCGGCCTCCTCTCATATGGCCCCGGAATAAGATTAGTTAGATACTTTAGGAACCCAAACAAGTTTGGGTCCCTTCTTATGACGAACAGTGTCTAAAATATCTTTCCTAATCCACATTCTTTTGACCACTCTTATGTTTTTGTCCAAGTATCCAAGCCGTTTAGTGCAAGCATTAAATACGTGACCTGGTTTTCCACAAAATTTGCAAATAATATATTCAGGTAAGCCCACGTACTTATGCTTACGGTAATCTCTATCGCTGGGAATTGGTTTTTGGACAAAGTTCCCGTTTCTCAGTTTTGAGAAGTCAGGAGGAGTGTCCAAACCTACGTACTTATGCTTATGAGTATCTCTGTCGTTGAAAACTGGTCTCTTAATGCAGTCTGTATCACTTAGTTTTGAACATTCTGGAGGAGTGTCTAATTTCTGTTCTGGAACAAACACAGTATGATATTGAGAATCATCCTGCCTACTGTCAGAACACGAATAATAACCTATACCTAGTTTCTTTGTGTTTTTGGATTGGTTTATCAGGAAGTTTAGTACTGTATTACTACCTTCCCATTTTACCGCAACATTTCTAGCATTTCCTCCGTTTCTAGGTTTTTTACTCGTTCTAGAAGTTTTTTATTCTTGTACAAGAGATCATCATAATCAACATTTAATCTATCGAACTTAGAACGAGTATCTGAGTATCTAGAAATTCTGGCATCATAAACATCTTTTTGTTCCTCTAGATCTTTGGTAAGTCTATGAATTTCGCTTACAAGGTGCTCATTTTTAGACACTAGCTCAGATTCAACAGTGTGGTTAACTGTTTGTTTCTCAAGACTTCTCAGATTATGTTTTAAGTCAATGTTCTCCTCCGCTATGCTTTCTATTTCAGATTGCATAGCACTTAGACGTTTGTTCAAGTCATAATTGTCATCTAACGTCTCATCTAACAGTTTCAAATTTTTTTTTAGATAGAGATCTTAATTCAGATTTGAGACTTAAGAGACTTACTTCATCTTCATCTTCTGAATCACTGTCGGAGGTATCTGAGTGAGCCATGAGGCATCTTATGATGTTTTCCTTTCCCTTCTTTTTCGATCTGGGTTTGTAGATGGATCTAAGACACATCTTTTCTTCTTTTCCGTCACTGAGGTGTTCATCGTCTTCCTCCGAGTCAGACTCACCCCAGACAACAGCCATCATTGTACGTTTGTACTCCTGCTTAGATCTGTCACGTTTGTCCTTGGATTTTTCTTCTTCCCACTTAGGACAATTTCTTATCTGGTGATCACGTTCCCCGCATTTGAAACAACCCATTCTAGTCAAGGAACGTGATGTAGATGATGAAGAAACAGAATTCTTTGGTTTGTAACTATCAACTTTCCATGATTTTGTTTTCTAATAATTTTGGCAATCCGTTTGGATAATGAAGCTACTTCATCCTCAAGTTCGCTTTCATTATCACTTGTTACTGCATTCAAGGCTAGTCCCTTGGCTTTAGGTTTCTCATCGGCATCATTTTCAAGAACTAATTCGTGTGCCATGAGAGAACCCATCAAAGCTTCATAGGTAAGTTTAGTTAAGTCCCTAGCTTCTTCAATAGCAGTAACTTTGGCTTGCCATTTTTTTGTTACACTTCTCAAAATTTTACGGACAATATCCTCAGTATCAAAATTTCTACCAAGGTTGGAAAGTTCATTAGTTATGTTGGAAAACCGAGAAGACATGCTTGTAATGGATTCATCATGTTGCATTTTAAAGGATTCGTATTGTTGCATTAGAATGTCAATACGTTGTTTTTTTTAACTTGCACAGTTCCCCCATGAGCTAGTTCTAGACCATCCCATATTTGTTTGGCCGTTTTACATCCTGCAATCCGACTAGTCTCAGATTCTCCGATACCGGATTGCAAGAGTGATATGGCTCTAACATTCTTCTCCTCTTTTTTGTAATCACTCGAAGTGTAGTCCTTTGGTTCTTTTTCACTTTCAGCACCATTAGAATTGGTGTAAGTGATAACATTCGTAGTCCGTTCCTTGTATGAAATGCATCATACGATTTTTCCACCAGCCATAGTCCGTGCCATCAAAGACAGGACTTTTGACAGATTTGGAATTCATTGAAAAACAGAAAAAAGGATAAATAAACTCGAAAAGGATCAAACTCTTTGCGGTAAAGCAATCAAGAGCACGAGGCTCTGATACCAATTGATGAGTTTATCGATCCGGTACTTAATAGAGGGAGGGGGGTGAATTGAGTACTCCCTTTTTAAAAACTAAACTTTTACTCTACTAATTTCGTTGGCAGCACACAAACGGATTTGAACACTATTGAAGACTGTCCAAAATATTGTAACCTGTGCTGAGATTGTGAAATTAAATACGAGAAAATGAACAAATGAAACAACGAAGTACGAAAGCTGAAATAAAGAATAGAAATGAGACACGCGATTTTTAACGTGGTTCGACCTACTCTCTAAAGGTCTACGTCCACCCCTTTCTATTATTATTTTTATAACCAAACCCGATTACAAATACAATCCCCACGATCAACCCGATCGTGCAACTCGAGTACAACCCGTACTCCAAATATTCTTCCTTACAAATGAATAAGAAAAAAACTGATTACACTTTTTGTCTCCTTGAAATATTCAATAGATGTGAACAAAGGAGAACAAAAATAACCTACGAGTAACGAACTTGCTTTAATCAATGTCGATCTTTGAAGGTACGGCTTAGCAAAAAAACTGATTGCAAAACTACTTCGATAAAACTTTGGTAAACACAATTTTGCAAAACTCAGTTTTTAAATCCTTAATACTTGCTTAAAGGTTTAGCTTGAAAAATGAAAACAAGTATTGCGTTTTTCCCACTTTCAACGTCAAATGCACAAATGTTATATACTTGTTGAACAATGATAATTTTGGCAGTGGAATAAAATCTTTGCAAATGACGTTTGATATCAATTTGAGACCTATTAGGAATCAACTTTCTTATTTGACATAAAATTTTATTAACAAAATAATTTTGTTTATTTAGAAAGATATTTCAGAAAATATTTGACTCCAAAATTATTTTGATATTTTAAACTGTACTTTATTGGACCGAAGACAAAGATTAATCACAAGTCCGATACCCTTACAAACAATCTAGGTAGAACACGAGTTTTGGCCCATCTTCATTTCCATATCCTAGCCTCGTTCGAAACCTGTCAACTACACATCTAGCAAAAATATTAATTAAGAGGGGATGGAAAATAAGAGGACTTGTCATCATCAACACAATAAGTCCAACAAAATATATATTATTTAAATAATAGATTTGAATGATTGATATATTATATTAGTGGCGTAATTGTCACTAGTACAAAAATACCCTATTGCGTCAAGTAAATTGCATCGGTTCTACAAAAACTGATGCAAAAAGTAGTTAACTTTGGCGGGAGTTCAATTTTGCCCTATAGGCAAGTTATTTGCGTCAGTTGTTAATTTAGAACTGACGTTTAAAAAGCATCAGTTGTTCCCAAAACTGACGTATTTAATAAAATAAGAGCAAATACATCAGTTTTGTTAAATAACCAACGCATTAGATCTAACGTTTAAAAAGTATCAGTTGTTTCCAAAACCGACGTATTTAATAAAAAGAGAGCAAATGCATCGGTTTTTTTAAATAACCGACGCATTTGGTTCTCTTTTTTTGCGTCAGTTGTAGCTATGGAATTGATGCTTTTGAATTGGAGCAAAATTCAGATTTAAACTTTCAGGACACTTCATATTTGATAAAAATCAGGAGGGCATAATAATTAAAAACTCCCAATACTCTTCCTCATCAATGAACCACCACCACCACCTCGTGCCGCCGCTACCACCTCGTGCCGCCGACACCACCAGCATCACCGACGTGAAGCCACCACCACCTGCACATTGTGACGCCATTTACCTTTCTCCCTCTTTCATATTCCCTTCCGATGCCACTATTGTTTGCATCCGTCGTCGCTATCTTATGTCCGACGCCATCGTTATCTGCCACCGCTCCCTCTTTTCTGGTAAATTTACATGCCCATTTCAGTTTTTGAATTTTTATTTTTCCCCAATTTCCCAATTTCCCAATTTCCCAAACCCTAATTATATTAATTATATTAAATTATATTTGTGAATCAAGTATACTTCAACATCCAATAAATTGAAATGCCGAAAATCATACGACTTGTTATATTCGACTCTTGCTACAATTGTTTTCTCCTCTTCGTCTTTTCTTGGGGAGGGGATATGTTTTCTTCCGTGGCATGGACATTCTGCGCCAAATGCAGCTTAAAAGTGAATATCATAAATGTGGAATGATTTAGAAGAATTTGGTTATCCCTTTGTTAGTGTAATTTGTTATTCTATTTAAAACCACCTTGACCTTTTACGCTTTGTATGTTGCCTTTGAACATGATTCTCAAATGCCTTGAATTCGTGTCAATTGAACATGCCAGCCATTGAACATGATTCTCGAATGCACACTTCTTTTTATGTTGCCTTTCAAAGAACTTCACAACATTATTATTAGTTCCCATGTTCAATTTAGAGTTTGGCTTTGGACGATATGTCTGTTTAAATGCTCTCATTACAGAGTTGTTCTTTCGAAACATGAGGACCACTCGCCAATTATTGTATTAATGGAAGAGTGCTCTGCTCATGTTAACTTTTAATGTTCATCCTTGCAATCTTAGTAAGAAATATGTACTGTATTATGTTGGTTCGCTTTGGATGCCTTGAATTCGTGTCAATTACAACGAAAAGTCATCATATTTGATGATATTTGGGGTGACCTTGAAGGAAGTACTTGCTACAATCTCATGAGGTCTTTTGGTAATGAAATTCTTCATTCTCCGGGACTTCGTGTCCTCCTGTTTGACTTGTGTGGATGTCTGCCTTGTCTAAGGGCTGTTTATAATTCTCTGTTTGTTAATAATAATTGTCTAATTGATATATTTTGACAATTCTTTTCCCCTTTGACAGGTATTCTGGTAGCGTTGTTCCTCCAAATGTTGCTCCTTGTATCCTTAATATTAATTTTTATTTAGGTCCATCTTGACTTTGATTATTCTATTTGATTTATCATTTGCCATGGTATGGGAGCTCGGATTAGCATGGTCTATTTATTACTATGCTGAAAGAAGCTAATAAAGACATTGACACTGGGTTTTATGAAAACAAAGGTCAAAGAGGTATAGGTAGTGATTTGGACTTGTGAGACTATGCTTTGTAGTAAAGAATTTTCTATGTCGTTCAAAATCCAACCTCCACTGATAAGTATTCTGGTACTGCTGAGTGCTGATCTCTGCAATCTTGACCCGTTAGGCCATTAGTATGATCCCTTCCTGAAAAAAAGGCTATCTATCTATTATATATACGAATGATTTTGTTACAGGCAAGTACATTTCATTATCATAGTCACCGTAAGTCTCAACAAAAGTGGCTTGGCCAAGGGTCCTTTTCTGTTGCTGCTCCCCCTTAAACCATTTGTTTGATCGTAAGAACCTAAATATGCGGATGTTGGTTAGTTTAGCTCGTAAGTTTTTTAGTGGTGATAGTCATGACATGGGCTCGAAACCCGTCAACCTGAAAAGGTTGTGGCTCCCTTTACACACAAAAAAGGAGCTCATAAATTGTGTTATGATTTGAGTTGCTCTCAAGAGAAGTATTCTTATAGGAGGTTCGTAATTCGACTTCTAACTTATTGTCGATTATATGATTTGAACTGATTCTTACATTGCACACAGAACGGTGGTAATGCCAATGGGGAAGTGATCTTTTACTTATGTACCTCTATTTCATTGTACAGGTAAATAGGCGTGGGAAAAGCTTTTAAAATTTATTTGGTGATAGTGCACATATACTGCATACACTTTGAGCTTCCTTAACATAGTGACACAGATCTGAATGTGGAGCCCAAAACTGGAGATTATTTCCCAACCATATACTGTAATGAATTTTGGTCACTAAAAGACAAGTTGATACCAATCAATGAGATCGTGACTGAGCTACCGTTGAACTTAGATGTGGGCCCTATAAGCATGACCAAGTGGCAACTTTTCCTACAGATCGAGCGAGCAGTCATTCCAGATGCAGCGCAGTTATGGAAGTATGATTGAAAGCGAAGGTGATGAGATTAAGGTTTGCTTTGTTATTTTCTAACTACATTTTGCTGAGCCGTGAAACTGAACTTCCTAAGGTTAGACTAGTTCCTTCACTTAAGTTGCATGTTGCATGTCAAATACAACACTCCTACAGTCCTACCCAAAACCAAGCTGACAGTTTATAGCTAATTAGTTGTTATATGTATTAACTAATACTTGTTATATTGTTTTTTTTTTAATTTTAGTGTCCGCAACAACCAGGGGATTATGAGTGTGGTTATTATGTCATGAAATGGATGTATGACATAACCTTCTATCATTGTAAATCTGCGAGGTACACTTTGAAGAGGTAATTCAATCTTGCTTTAACTTTTTATCGTCAATTATCATTCTTCATTACATTTATTATTACTATAATATTTATTTTGAAAATGCAGAAAATTGCAACTACACCGGTGTCAATGGTCGATCTCAATGTGGTTAGAGAAGTTTGGGCTAACAAATTACACTATGACTTTTGTTGGATTGTTGCTTAGCTTAGATTGTATATATTTTGAACGTTGTTGAAATGTTCGTTGTTATGTTGGACTGGATTTTGGAATGAATGTTGTTGGTTCGAAGGAAATGTAATGTCCTTTGGTTGGATATTTTAATGCAGGTGGTTTTTAATTTCTGGTGTTTTGGATATTAGCTTTATAGGAAGGTGCTGCCGAAATTTCGGTAGCGGATTTTTTTTAAAAAAATATAAAAATAAAATACATCAATTCTTACAAGAAATGACGCAAATGGTAAACAGTTATTGCATCGGTTTTGAAAAGAAATGATGCAAAAAAGTAGAGCAAAAGAGTCAATTCCTATCATAACTGACGTATACAATAATAAATTTGGCGCTAAATTAAGGTACTAATTGCATCAGTTGTTGGGAAACTGATGCAAAAGCTATGCGAAAAAGCGTCAGTTATTGAAAAACTGATGCAAAAGCTATGGTATTTGCGTCGGTTCTTATAGCAATTGCATCGGTTGTCTATTAAAAACTGATGCAAATGTAGGTCTTTTTGCATCGGTTATAGAGTTAGAACTGATGCAAATGGTGGTCTTTTGCATCAGTTTCAGAACTGACGTTTTTCATAAACGTCACCTCTATATGCGTCAAGCAAGAACCGACGCAATAAGCCATATAAAACCGACGCAATAGGGTATTTTTGTACTAGTGTGTATTAGTTAGTAATTAAGTATTATATTTTGTTAGGTGTTGAGTATGTGATAAAGTGATTTTACTGATTGGATTTTAGCAGCGTGATGGGATTATATTGCTATCTAGCTAGGATACACTGCCACTATACTACTGTTATATGTTATGAATGGATGCTGAGGGTATGATATGGATGTTGAGCATGAATGATATGAGGACGATATTTTGTTATGGCTAATTACTATTACTGTTGTATTCATAAGCGTGGTTATTATTGTGTTTTATTCATACGCATGACATATGCATTGGATACTGTTTCGAGATGATAAATGGGCTCAGGCTAGTTCTGCAGGACTAGACCTGGTGACCTCAGTTGTTATGCTGGTGTTCGACGACGGTCGATTATACTCTGCCGGGAGGTTCGGTAAGGGTGAGAGTTACAGGTTGAGATTGAGATTGAGCTCAGGCATATCATGGCATTTGCATACCATCATTTGTTGCATTATGATTTTTATGTTATCTTACTCAACCGCGAGGTTGACAGTGTATTCGTGTGACACCTACGATGATCCAGAATAGGGAGTAGATTCGACAGGAAAGAGACAGATGAGTTAGGTGCTGGGGCAGGATTGTGTGATGCGAACTTGGACTTACCTAGCTTATAGATCACTCTAGTCTTTACTTTCAGACTTTATTTCAATTCTTGTAACTCAGTTTTGTGTTTGGTTTTAGAGACAAGTTGTAAGAGATTTTAACTATCATTTAAATATAAAGTACTGTGGTTGTTTTACCTTGTTATTCACTACCTCGGTGTTTCCGAGATGATAATAGTCCTATTTATTTGGGAAGGTCTTGCTAAAGGCTCCTTAATAAGGGGGGGGGGGGGGGGGGTGTTACACATACCCCTCGTTTTCCACACCATTCAGGTCGTACCCTTTTCACCCAACTAACCAACTTGACCATCAGAATCGACCGTATGCGTCACTGAACAACCCCATTGTACCTATATTTACTTGTACTACTCAAATCACGCTCTTAAATGTCGAAAATTAATTATATCCTAAAAACACTTACCTTCTAACTCAAGACCAATATTACCCACCTTTAAAAAAATAGACACATCAATTGTAAAATCAACCCCCCATTATATAAGACAATAAAACGTGAGTATATATATATATACATGATATTTAAGAGATTTTAACCTAGCTTTAGAGCATATGTTCCTCTGTCTTTTCAACTTTATACAATCTTGAATGAAATTCTCATAATTATTTTCTCAATTGGTACTAATCATTGCCTTACTACAACTTTCCACACCATCTAGGCATTCGTCATATCTTCTGGCCCAACTAACCAACTTAAATCAACTAATTGTATGCCTGAACAAATCTAGCTTATCGACATTTGTTTGCACTATTCAAACACACTTTTAAAAGTTAGAGAGTAACCTACCCCCAAGACCTACATCCAATGTAAAATCAACTCACTCTATATAAGAAAATGTCCATCTATAAAAAAGAGTTGAAAATATGTATGGGAGAAAAGAGAATGCAAACTATAAACTATAATAATCTTATAACTATGACTAACAAATTAAATAACTTTGATCTTCTTACGTCGTGTTCGTTTCGAAAATTCTTTCAATTTTTCATAAATTTGTTGTTTATCAAATACCGTCTAATACTCATCTACATTTCATTAATATTTATGCTCTGACCCAAGAGAGCATTTGATTAGATGAGTATAACATTTGATTGTTTAGTTTTATTTTTAACAAAGAAACAAAATTGAGTTTATATACATGATATTTTAAAGGTTTTTAGCCAATATTTATATTATTTGTCAATTCTTATTTTTATATAATACATTTTTCAAATAAAATTTGCTTATTTACCTTCACCAATCAATATCTCACGTACCCACCATTTTCCATATTCAACCCTTTCCACCCAACTAACCAAGAAAACCCATCAGAATCGACCATATGAGCTCTTAAGAATCGTATCATAACTCCACAATATGATACTAAATAAAAAGTGGATATATACGTAGAATATATCTATCTATTATACAAACACTCAAAATATTTAGTTTAAGCGCATGAACTTAAATATTTGATTCTCACTTACAATATACACTTATACAAATAATAATAGTATATTACAGGTAGGCCCGTGCATCGCACGGGCATTAATTCTAGTAAATAATATAAAATGAGCTTGGGAGTCAAATTAATCAACATTCGCGCAAAAAATTATATAAAAACGACGAAACAAATTATGCTCGGAAATGAATTTAAATTACGAGTCATCTTGTTATAACACGAATAGCGAATTAGAAATTAGCAGGTGTTACATCGTTGGGAACATTATTTATAGCCTTCTTTTTGTTATAAACCTATGCAATCTTCGTTAAAAAATTTGAGTTTAAGTAATTTATTTGATAAAAGAGTTCCGAAGAAAATTTGGAGATAAAAGAATTTATATTTTATATAATTGTTCTTAAAATCGTGGTTATACCGATACTTTTTGTGCAAGATATTTAATTGACATATTTCTAATATTGATAAATGAATAATTGATGTAATTCCGAATAAGTTTGCGGTATAATCGATCAACTTGTTTGTATCATATTTTTGTTTTTATAATTAGCTTCGTCATAGCATATTAAACCATAATCATAATACAATAAATATTCATGTAGCCTATTAATCCAAAAGAAGAAAATCCATTAGATCATTATTCATACAGAGGTACAAATTCCACCACACATTCAATCCAAGTACGCTTGTAATCTTGTATGATCGAATACTTTATTCACGTTGTTCACAAACATTTAAAGCTGATTTCATATTGTAAAATAAAATCACACACGATACTTAACAAACAATCTGAAAACAATTATGATAAGTATGTTGAGGAGAAGACACCGAACACATTAAAATTAAAAGATGAATCACACATTAAA
This sequence comes from Silene conica, assembly GCA_029255685.2. Classification (NCBI taxonomy): domain Eukaryota; kingdom Viridiplantae; phylum Streptophyta; class Magnoliopsida; order Caryophyllales; family Caryophyllaceae; genus Silene; species Silene conica. The sequence goes on from CM055320.2 coordinate 14,112,647, forward strand.
AAGAGTTGAGTTTGGCATGCATGCTTTTGCTCGATCACTTGGGCAGCTGGCAAGTACCACTAACTCCATTGGTGATATTACATACAAGTATAACCGGCTCTAGGCAACATGAACAAGGAAGACCATTAATAACACCACAAGGTGCCCCAACATGTTCTTCGCATACTTCATTTTCATGACAACCTGTCTGAGCACTCACGATTAAAGAATGTTGCATAACTGTAAACATGTAAAATTGTTAGAACATCATGATCATTACATTTACATAAATTTATATATATATAAATACAAACATATGGTGTACGTATTAGTCAACTGTCATTTTGAAATAATCGCTCTTAATTCTCTATTCTTAAACACTTTTTCATTGAAACCCTAATAAACGTTTGTGGAAAAAGCTAAGAAAATCCTCTCAATTCCCTTTTATGAATTCTAGGCATATGTTGTCATTGTAACTCAAAAAATTAATAATAAGGAAAATGAAAATGTTAATTTCTAAACAAAATTGTTCAAAATAAATGATTTTTTTATAATAATGTTCAAAATAATACCTAATGCAACAAAGAGAAATACTGTGATCATTAGCTTATTCTTGTTCTCCATTTTCTTCAATAGTATTCTTAGTTTGATTCTTGTACGATTCAGTTTTATGAAAGGGTTGTGATTTATTCCATCCATTAACATAGGGTTTTTATACTTATCTTCTAATCACTTAAAGATTTTTTTAATAAGACAACATTAAATAATGTTATCAATCATTAACATGCAATTATGGACATAATGTCATCATTAACATGTCATGAAGGACATAATGTCTCATCTATATCAAATTAGACGCTGTCTTCATTATCTTAAATAAAATTTTGAAGGCATGCTAAGTCTTAGGGTTACAGAAGGTATGATCAACAATCCAAATAAGGACATAATGTCATCATTATCATATAATGAAGGACATAATGTTTTTTCATATAATGAAGGATATAATGTCATCATTATCATAAAATTTGAATGTATGTACATAAAAATTATCTTTTTACCCAACTAACATCGAATAATAATAGGAAAATTCCAATTTTTTTCTAAAAAAACTCATATTAAATTTCTACGGTATTTTTAAAAACATTCTTACTTTTACTATATTTATCAATATCGAATCTAACAAGGGGGGAGCAAGTCTCAGCCCAGACCGAAAACCGGATTGGACCGGATCATTCGGTTAGCACCGAATCATGACCAAGGTCAAGTCGCATTGTTCCCTTGCCCTCATATTTTTCAAGTTTCAGTCTACATTTCAGCGCGGTCAGAGATTGGACCGAACCGGGGTTATTTGGTTCAGGCTAAGGAATACTTAGACCCTGTTCTTTCTTGTTTTTTAGAGTTGAACTGAACTGAGCTAAACTGAATGAAACTAAACTGAACTGAACTGGACTGGACTGAACTGAACTGAACTAAATCGAGATGAGCTGAACTGGACTGAACTGAACTGAACTGAACTGAACTGAACTGAACTGAACCGAAACTAATAAAAATGAAGTTTAATTTAGTTGAATGAACTAATTAATAATAATAATAATAATAATAATAAATAATAATAAACAATCCTCTCTAATTCAGCGACGAAGAGTGGTTCACTCAAACTTCAATCGAAGTTCGCCGCCATGCCACGGGGCCGGCCGCCCAAAACTCCGGCCGTTAATAAACAAGCTAAGGCTACTGAGCAGCCCAAGGATGAAGCTGGTACTTCCGGATCTGCTACTATGAAAGATACAACAGCATCGGAATCTGTTCCTTCTGCTACGATCCCAACGTCAATTCCTACTCCGGATGTTCTTAACCCAGAACCAGTGGAAACCCCAAATCAGGTGCTCCTCCGAAGAAGCTTTATGCTCAGATCTTGAAATCTTCTGGTAAGGGCATGTCTCTTACTTTTGTTAAGCGTATAGAGGATGAAGTTGTAATTGAAGAGGCGGATATAGCTGGTGAAGTTGAATACTGGAATAATACTTTGGTAGGGAATAATATTTTGTTATTAATCTACATATTTATTTAACTTTTATTTAATAGGATGACATTTTGGTTTCCCTCACCATTATAGTAGGCTACTCTATTTAAAAGTTATTTTCCGAAATACGTTATTTTCAACAATTAATTAACGAAATAAGTAACTTTTCAAATTTATTACCGAAAATGGGTCCACTTAGGACTGGATTTTCTGAACCTGCGCCCAAATTCAAGTCGCCTACCCGCTTAACGACTTGATCTTGAATCATCCCGGATTCAAGTCGCCTCCCCCTCAGCGATCTGGTAGACTGCCCAGAACATCTTCTCACAATACTTCTCATATATGGATTCAAAATCACAATACAAATGCTCAACCTGTGATCCCATGTCTCTCCCCTCACTTGAGCTCGTCTCACCTTCCTCCTCTTCCTCTTCTTCTCCTGATTCTTCAGGTATCAACACCATAAAGCGATTTCTCTTCAATTCTTTCAACCTCCTTGTCACTTCTTTCGTAATAAAATCATCGTCGTCATCGTCATCAGCAGGAGCATCAGCAGCAACAGTTTTACCATTCCATTATCAGTTTAGTGTCGAGTTCCTATGGATGAGGGGTCTGCTCCTCCTCGTCCAAATCAGTTGCAGCCTTTAGTTTTCGCACTTTCCTGAACATTTTTAATTTAAGGAAATCCATCACCTATGATACAAGTCGCCCTCCCCCGTGGCGACTTCATCAAATCGCACTTGATAAAGTCGCTCTCCCCCCTAGCGACTTGACATGAGTTCATTTTCAGCTTGGGTTTTCAAAAGTTTACCCTTTATATGCTCGTCCTCCGGGTAAGCGACTTGAATATGATCCTAGCTTCGGTGATGACGTGGCCTATTTTCGGTAATAAATTTGAAAAGTTACCTATTGTAATGCCCCGTATTTTTTTTATATCTCGTAATAATAAACTATTAATATAATTATTTTGACTAGAGACACCTTCATAATTAATATGTGCTATTTATATATACGTGGATCGCTTGTAACTGGTATTATTATTATTATTATTATTATTATTATTATTATTATTATTATTATTATCATTGTTATTGACTCGTATTGTTATTATTCTTATTATTATTACTATTATACTATATCGTTTTTATCTTTGTATTATTTTTATTATTATTAATATGGTTATTACTATAACTACGATAATTTAATATATTTGGACGCGTTTTACGATTTTATATTGAGAGCGTTAAATAATAAAATAGTGAGGCGGTTTGGGTTGGTAAGTTCAACGTATGAATGATGGGGAGACCAAGTATTTACGAGGTCAATGTTGTGCGGAAGCGATACGGAGTAGATGCAAAAAATAAAAGACACACAAGATTTACGTGGTTCACTATCAATGTGATAGCTACATCCACCAGGGCGAGGGAAAATATTTCACTATGTCGAGAGAATTACAAATTACAAAAGATGAGCACAGAGTTTTTTTAGATCTGCCTCTTAAAACTCTCAAAGTGTTTGCCTCACAAATCTCTCCTTAAAGAATAGCTAAGACGGAGTAGTGTTTATATAGTAAACTACCCTGACAAAGACTAATCTAATTAAGAAACTAATTACTAAACAAACTTTCCTAAACTTAATAAACTAAAGAAAAGAAATACAACTACGTACCTACGTACATGAACTTCTTGTACGTGGTAAATTCCTCAAGAAACCAAATACGAAGTACTGTAGGAATTAGAAACCTACTATACACCAAAAACCAAGCGCTAACCCCACGTGAATATCTACCTCAGCATGTTCCATCATGACATCATCATGACATCATCAATATTTATCACGCACAATATTGCTAGTTTTCAACGTGTATTTCCGAGTTCCGAATTTATCCCTTCTTTGTTTATTGCTAACCGTAATAAAACTCCGACATATTAATGCGACAAACGAGTCACATTCTAACAATTCTCCACCTTGACTCGGACAGTCGTATTTAGCAAACGACTCCCAAACCACTTATCCAAAATATACAAGTCACTCCAAAGTAACCTTGTATCTGCCATGTTCCAGCAAATAAGTGCTTACACTAGAACACCATAAACTCCACCTTGAGTCTATAACCATCCAATATACCCTGGACTGGGTCTGCCATCCAATTAGCCCTGGACAAAGGCCTGCGTCCATTTAGCCCTGGACCGGGCTGCTCAAGACTCCACCTCGAGCTCAGCACCCCGAAGGGTCTAGACATAACTGTCTATATTCAACAAGTCCAAGCAATGTTTGAACTTGCTGAATGGAACCGGCTTAGTAAAGCAATCTACAGGATTATCAGCTGTTCCCACTTTCTTCACCTTAATTCGTTTCTCGTTCCTCAGAAAATGATATCTAACATCTATATGTTTGGTTCTATCATGGTGCACTTGATCCTTCGCCAAACAAATAGCACTTAAGCTATCACAATATAACGAAGCGATCTCTTGATGTAGACCAAGCTTACTTACGAGCCCCTTTAACCATATAGCCTCCTTAGCAGCCGTTGTCAAAGCCATATACTCTGCCTCCGTGGTTGACAAAGTCACAGAAGATTGTAATGTTGACTTCCAACTAACAACAGAACCACCAAGTGTAAAAACATACCCGGTTACGGACCTCCTGCTGTCTATATCTGTAGCATAATCGGAATCAGAATATCCAACAACCAAACACTCATCATCATTCCCGTAAACAAGACCAACATCCGTCGTTCCTCTCATGTAGCGGAAAATTCTCTTTACCGCTATCCAGTGTTCTTTGCCAGGTTGAGCCATAAACCTGCTAACAACACTAACAACATGTGCAATATGCGGCCTAGTGCAAACCATGACATACATTAAACTGCCAACTGCACTAGCATAGGGAACCTTTGACATATAAGACTTCTCAGCTTCAGTTTCAGGTGCAGAAGATATAGTTAGCTTACCGACAGCATAAGGAGTATTTAAAGGTTTAGTATTAGTCATGCCAAAACGACCAAGTATCTTCTCAATGTAACTTTTCTAAGATAAGAAAAGCTTCCTTTTAGAACGATCCCTGTAAATCTCCATCCCTAATATCTTCTTTGCGGACCCCAAATCCTTCATATCAAACTCTGAACTGAGTAGCTTCTTCAAATTATCAACATCTGACATTTTTTTAGCAGCAACAAGCATGTCATCGACATATAAGAGTAAATAAATCAAAGACCCATCTTCTAGCTTGTTATGATAAACACAACAATCATATGGGTTTCTTTCATAACCCTGCTCTACCATAAAAGTGTCAAACCTCTTGTACCACTGCCTTGGAGATTGATTAAGCTCATACAAGGACTTCTTTAAATGACAGGCAAGATGCTCTTTCCCTGGAATTTCGAACCCCTCTGGCTGCTTCATTAGAATATCTTCCTCCAACTCACCGTGCAGAAAGGCAGTCTTGACATCAAGTTGCTCAAGCTCATAATCATAATGTGCCACTATAGCTAGTAACACACGAATAGAAGTGTGTCTCACAACAGGAGAAAAAATCTCCACATAATCAACTCCCTCTACCTGACTAAACCCCTTAGCAACAAGTCTAGCTTTGTATCTAACTGTCTCAGCCTCTGAAGTTCCCTCCTTTTTCTTGAACACGCATTTACATCCTATCAATTTCCTCCCTTTTGGTGGTGGCACAAGTTCCCAAGTATTATTCTTGTGAAGAGACTCCATTTCTTCACCCATAGCAGCAAGCCATTGCACTGACTCACTACTAACAATTGCTTCTTTATAAGATGATGGTTCTTCAGACTCAATATCATCAGCTACCTGTAATGCATAACCAACCATCTCCTCAACATAGCAATTATTGCCGCAAACCCTCAATCTCCTCAATTAACCTACTAGTCTTCTTACTTACACGTTTAGGCAAGTCAGTAAGATCAGTTGGTTGACTAGAAGACTCACCCTGATGACTTTCCTCATTAATTGGAGTATGAGTAGTCACAGGACTAGAAGTAGTAACTGGTTCGGCATCCTCCTCGATCACAACCCGTGGTAACATAGATAAAGTGGCAGAAGCCACCTCAAACTCCACCCCTTTCTTGGCACTATTATCCTTTTCAACACCATCGGACACGTCCTTAGAAATAAACATGGAATTTTCATCAAAGGTAACATCCCTGCTAATAATAACACGACCCTCTGACGGAGACCAAATCTTGAACCCCTTAACCCCATCTCCATATCCTAGAAAGCACCCCTTCCCTCGGATCTAACTTACCCTCTTTTATATGATAATAAACTACACATCCAAAGACTCTTAGTGTAGAATAATTCGGTACATTGCCGCTCCATATCTCATAAGGAATCTTGCAGTCTATTCCCGTATGAGGCCCACGATTGATCAAGTAACAAGCTGTAAGAACAGCTTCACTCCAGTACCTTCTAGCAAGACCTGCATTAGAGAGCATACATCGAACTCTCTCTAACAGTGTCTGGTTCATTCGTTCTGCTACACCGTTCTGCTGTGGTGTACCCCTGATGGTATGATGTCTTCCTATACCCTCATTCTTACAGAACTCATCGAATTCTCCTGAACAGAATTCCAAACCATTGTCCGTTCGTAGCTTCTTAATCTTCTTACCTTTCTGATTTTCCACCAAAGTCTTCCATTGTACAAAGACTTTGAAAGCCTCACTCTTATGCTTCAGTAACCTAAGCCATGTATATCTGGAATAGTCATCAATAAATGTAACAAAATAATAATAACCTCCTAAACCTTCAACACGAGCAGGCCCCCAACAATCTGAATGGATATAATCAAGGACTTCTTTTGTTGTATGAACACCCTTGCTAAATTTAGATCTGTGCTTTTTACCAAACACACAATGTTCACAAAACTCAAGGTTCCCCACCTTGACACCATTAAGAAGATCTCTCTTGGACAATAGTTGCATCCCTCTCTCACCCATATGACCAAGCCTCTTATGCCAAAGCTTAGTCATCTCTCCGTGATTTACGGATGCACAAACTGCAGAACTAGTCAGTGTTTCACCTTGAAATACATACAAGGTATTTTGTTTGACACCTTTCAGCACCAAACGAGAACCCTTTGTGACGAACAAAATATTCCCTTTACCCCGAAACTCATATCCTAAGTCACTTAATGAACCAAGTGACATAAGATTTTTCCCCAAGGCTGGAACATGTCTCACATTAGTCAAAGTACACTTCTTACCCTCAGCAGTCTTCACATTAATCGACCCAATACCCACTACCTCACAAGTAGCATTGTTACCAACAACAACGTGACCCCCATTAAAGGACTCATAAGTACTAAACCAATGTTTGTGTGGACACATGTGATAAGAACACCCAGAATCTAGAATCCAACGATCTATAGGACGAACACAATCAACTGCAAGTGCATAATCCGCCTCAGAATCGTACTCCACATTCTTACTTTGTACTACTGCCGCATTAGACTTAGCTTTCAACTTAGGACAACTAGGTCTTTTATGCCCGGGTTCTTTACATAGAAAACAGATAACAGAACTACTAGCAGTATTGGTGTCTGGACTCTTAGCCTTAGCCTTTTTCTTCCGAGCTCCACCCTTTTTAGCATTAACTACTAAACCTGCCCCTGATCCGTCTCCTAAGTCAACAGTTGCCTTTTGTCGCAACTCCCTAGTGCAAAGTGCTGACTTCACTTCCTCTAGGGTTAATGCTTCTTTACCAAGAACAAAAGAATCCACAAAATTCTCATACGACGTAGGTAAAGAAACCAGCAGAATTAAAGCAGCATCTTCATCCTCAATCTTAACATCTATATTACGCAGATCTAGTAATATAGTATTATATTTGTCCAGATGATCACGAAGTGACATACCTACTTGCATCTTCAAAGAGAATAGACGTTGTTTCAACAACAACTTATTGGTGAGCGACTTTGTCATGTACAAACTCTCCAATTTCAGCCATAACCCCACTGCAGTCGACTCGTCGGCTACCTCAGTTAGGACATCGTCTGACAAACTTAACAAGCTAAGATCGATGAATGAGCCCTCTCCTCCATTGTTATCAAGGCAGGATCTTCCGTCTCAGTCACCTTAGGTTGAGCATCCGCAGCCGACGCTTCAGTCTTCGTCACCTTCGTGGAGAAACCCGGCGTCAAGGGTTTCCAGATGCACCGTTCCTTTAGCAAAGCCCTCATCTTCAATTGCCATAGTGCAAAACTATTCCTCCCGTCGAACTTCTCAATCCTTATAGTGTCACCTGCCATCTTCTCCTCCCTGGATCCAAAAATCTCAAAGCTCTGGTGCCAATTGTTGTGCGGAAGCGATACGGAGTAGATGCAAAAAATAAAAGACACACAAGATTTACGTGGTTCACTATCAATGTGATAGCTACATCCACCAGCGCGAGGTAAAATATTTCACTATGTCGGGAGAATTACAAATTACAAAAGATGAGCACAAAGTTTTTTTAGATCTGCCTCTTAAAACTCTCAAAGTGTTTGCCTCACAAATCTCTCCTTAAAGAATAGCTAAGACGGAGTAGTGTTTATATAATAAATTACCCTGACAAAGACTAATCTAATTAAGAAACTAATTACTAAACAAACTTTCCTAAACTTAATAAACTAAAGAAAAGAAATACAACTACGTACCTACGTACATGAACTTCTTGTACGTGGTAAATTCCTCAAAAAACCAAATACGAAGTACTGTAGGAATTAGAAACCTACTATACACCAAAAACCAAGCGCTAACCCCACGTGAATATCTACCTCAGCATGTTCCATCATGACATCATCAATATTTATCACGCACAATATTGCTAGTTTTCAACGCGTATTTCCGAGTTCCGAATTTATCCCTTCTTTGTTTATTGCTCACCGTAATAAAACTCCGACATATTAATGCGACAAACGAGTCACATTCTAACAGTCAAAATGTTGTAATTTCCGAGGCTTGATTTGAGTATATACGAAGATTAAGAATCAACGATACATTGACCCCTTTTGATAGCACTTTGAAAACCTATTTTGTATCTAATCATATGTGTACACTTTCGTTTTATAAACCCAAGCTACCCTTCTCCGTTTTGATTTTTGTAAGCCACAATTAAACCCTTTATGCCTAACCTAATCCTATTCTCCATGCCTCTTGCGTAATAAGTTAATATTTCACATTTTCACCATGTCTATCCCTTAAACTCAAGTTTATCTATTCTGATCAAAATCCATCATAATTGAATTCCTTCCATTGTGTACCTCATATTCGTGTGTTCTTTAATCACACTTATACGACGAATGCTCTCAAAAAATCGTTGTCATGTCCAACCATGTATAGTGTTGCTCTTTTTCTTTTCTCTTTCGCGACCGTACCGATTATAAGGTAACACGATTTTACCGATCCTTATACTTTTATTTTTGTTATATTTGGTAATTGATTTCTTTGGGTTTTTATGCTGAAATTTTATTCCATGTCGTTATTATGTATATATAATAATAATTGTATATGAATATATATATATATATATATATATATATATATATATATATATATATATATATATATATATATATATATATATATATATATATATATATATATATATATATATATATAGATTTAGGATCGGGTGAGAACGAACATTCGGTGAGAACGGTGAGAACGAGTATCCACCCTTAGATAAAACAGTATTCCACGGCCTAGATTAAATCAATTAACAAAATTCCAACAAACTATACACCAATTTAGTAACAATTACGACATACGAACTCCTTCCTCAACAATTAACAACACTACCTATCACGTCAACAGTCAACGGTCGCCGGTAACCACCATAGCCGACACCGACGATATGACCTTCCACCACAGAAAATGCCGATGATGTCACAAATTATCACAAATGAGATCGACCTCATCGAGAAATGCGGAACGACGAGATTGCGAATACGAGTATATCAACTTCTAGCAATAAAGATGGATAATTAGGATAAGTTGAAGAGGGACGTGGGATTTGTTATTTGTTTAGTAAATCTTTGAGAATTGTTTAATTTTGGTGGTAAATATTAATACAATTGAGTTATTCAATTTTTGTGGTTGAACTTTTGCTGTTTTCTGAGGTTAATGATGAAGTGTGAGATTTGTTTGTTTTTTTCGGCCAAATTCAATTGCTCATCTTCTCATTAATTGAAGTAAAATAATGTAATCATTGAATAACTTGCAAGGGTATTTTAGTGTTCTTTAGTAATTTTAGAACGGTGATTGTAATCTTTATGTACTTTAGTATTTTTATTTTTATTCGTATTTTTATTTTTATTTGTATTTTTCTGCTCCGTAAAAAAATGTGTCTATTCGTCCAAAAATGGAAGCTGCCGCCATCGCAGATCGTGATATGGTTGGGGTTGACCGCTCGAAAGAAATTCGCTCGAAAGAACTTCGCTCAGTCTTAAAGCCCGACCAATTGGAATTGGGATATCCTCGCTAAGCTTGCTACTCTACTGATTGCGAACTTCGTTTTTGTTCAACTTATTAAGTTAAGAGAATATTAGATGGTACTGCTTTTCCCTCACTTTTGGGCTCGTCCTCCGAACCTTTTATTTAACTAAAGAAGTACTCCATAAAATTGATCAAAACACTGTCCTTGAACAGGGAGCAGAACTCCCATCCTAGATGGAAATTAAAATGAATTAAATTCATTCTTTACTGAGCATAATTCTAAAAATTCGGTCAAAAAATATATCTAGGTCTATGTAAAAAAGTAAAAAAAAATGTATCTATTCCGTCAAAAAATGTATCTACTCCGTCAAAAAATGTATCTACTCCGTCAAAAAATGTATCTAGGTTTAAGTAAAAAAAAATGTATCTACTCCGTCAAAAAATATATCTGGGTTTATGTAAAAAAGTAAAAAAATGTATCTACTCCGTCAAAAAGTGTATCTAGGTTTAAGTAAAAAAATATATCTACTCCGTCAAAAAACGTATTTAGGTTTATGTAAAAAAGTAAAAAAAAAATGTATCTACTCCGTCAAAAAATGTATTTAGGTTTATTTAAAAAAATGTATCTACTCCGTCAAAAAAATGTATCTAGGTTTATGTAAAAAAGTAAAAAAAAAATATATCTAATCCGTCAAAAAATGTATTTAAGATTATGTCAAAAGTGATAAACGGAGGTAGATACGATTAATTTTGATAGGTTTGATTTGTTTGTTTTGTGAAATTTTTGGGAAAATGATAAACGGAGATAGTGGGTAAGAAATAAGAATATAATAGTGTCAGTGGAAAGAATAAGAAAATTATTGGCAGTGATTTGTTTTTAAATAATTTGGGTTGGATTTTATTTAATGAAATTGGGCTTTTTACATGGCAATAGTACATGGCTGGGTTTGGTTTGATTCTTCTCAGCCGTAGTTTGTTTTTAATCTAATGGTTATAACTCGTTCTCACCGGATCTTGACTCTATATATATATATATATATATATATATATATATATATATATATATATATATATATATATATATATATTATATCTTTTATTAAGTTTATTTCGTGTGAGATGGGTTGAAAGGATGATAGACCATCTAATGTTGAAATTGGTTTTGAAAATTTTAATGAGAGTAGCAAAAGTTTATTACGAAGGAAAGACATAAATGGCTGGTATCAAGGATTGTTCATGGCATGTTAGTGGACTTAAATTAGTGAGATTTAGCATCAAAGTGTATATTTGGTTATTATCTTTGAGCACTAACAATTGAGAACGAAGCTAGTTGGTTAGAGATGGGATAGTTTTGATCATTGGATTTATTTATTTTTATCTGATTCATGACACAAGGTTTCGAGTATTGAGAATACTAATGTGAGTCGCTTTGTGCTATGATTATTTTCCTGGAACTTGCTCCTTGTATTACAATATTTTAATTGTCTTTTTCTCTGACCTTAGATTCTTGAATGAGTAGTTTAGAGTTTATATATTAAATGTGTTTAGCACGGTTCTTTGAACTTTTGACAGTATCGATATTCATATAGAGATGAAAATAGGTTACTAGTACTAAGTTATGAGGTATGGAGGAATGAAATAAGATTTGTACTAAAGGAATAATATGTAATTGGTTAGAGGTGGAATATTTCTGAGTCAATAATATGTTATATTTGCTATGTAATTAAATTAGTTAGTAATTATTAGGGATGTCATTGGGGCGGGGCGGTGCTGGATATAGGCTCCCCGTACCCGTACCCATTAAGAAAACCTCGTACCCATCCCCGCCCCATCCCCATGGCGGGTACAAGATTCCAAAACCATCCCCGCCCCACCACCCATGGCGGGTACAAGTTTCCAAAACCATCCCCGCCCCACCAACCCATTAACCCGCCACACCATAAATTTTTCCAATCTTTTTTTCGTACAAGTTGGGTTAATCACTATTAATTTCTATTTTCAGGAATTTGTTTAAATAATTTTAGTTATTTACCAAATAAGTTCGTAAATACTTTATAAAATAGCTATTTTAACATTAGGTTTTAATTATTACAAAATAATATTTGTAAAATTATCCTAATAATGTTATTAATTTTTGTAATAATTGGCGGGTAGGCGGGTATGAAGTGGGTAACACGCAAAAACCATCCCCGCCCCACTACCCATGGCGGGTACAATTTTCCTACCCGTCCCCGCCCCACCACCCGCCAAAGCTCTACCCGTCCCCGCCCCAATTGGGGCGGGTGCGAGGCGGTATCCGCTTGTACCCGCCCCAATGACATCCCTAGTAATTATGTATATATTATATTTCTTAGGTGTTGATTACGTGGAGGAGTCTTTCTAATTGGATATAAGCTGCATAATTGGATTACTTGCTAAAAGGTAGGATATACCTACTAAATCTCGGTTCAATATGATTATCTTGGTTGGCGTTTTACATGTGATGATTGGTTGGATTATTGATTTATACTGGCTTGTAATTGTTACGTTATGCATAATGACATGAGTATTACATTATTTATTGGCATGAGTGAATAGTAGTGTTGTTGCATTCATGAGCATGACATATGCATTTGATACGGATTTGAGATATGGATTGGATATTGTTTCGATTTGGGCCCAGGCTGGTTCTGCAGATCAGACCCGGTGACCTCAGCCGTTGTGTTGGTTCTCGATGACGATCGAGTTATACCTCGGCCTAGGGAATGGCGGGGTGGGTGTTTCGGGATGTGATCACGGGAGTTTCGGGTGTGTGTAATTGGATGCGGAGGTGCATCGGTTGCATGGTCTCATGTAGTTGCATTCATTAATTATATTTGTCTATTTATGTCCTACTCAACCACGAGGTTGACCGTGTATTCGTGTGACACCTGTGATGATCCGTAATGGGGAGCAGATTTTTTTTGACAGGTCTCGAGTTAGCTGTTTTGGGAGCTAATGGGGAAGCATAAGGATGTTGACTTGTCTACCTAGTTGATTAGCCCACTTAGTGAGACTATCACGATGTACCTTTGTAATTTAATGTTTCCGCTGTAGCAGTTTTATAAATTGGCACTTCGGTTGAGTTAAGTAAGTTGTAATAATAAAAGTTTGAAATTAATCAGTTTTTATATAAAGTACTTTGGTTTGTTTACTTTGTTATTCACTATCCCGGTCAGTCCGAGATGGTAACAACTCTATTTATTTGAGAATGTCTTGCTAAAGGCTCTTGAATAAATGGGGGTGTTACAAAGTGGTATCAGAGCGAACGATCCTTAGGCCTGAACCAATGGATTTAATGAACTTAGGATGTGTCTAAATAAATGAACCTCAGGTAGAAACTGTTAGGAGCCCCTTAGTACGGTTAGGAAAGCGCACCTAATTCGTACCTTGGCCCTCTCAGATTTGAACTGGGAATACCTTGGGAAGGAAAAACAGAGAGGTGAGGAGTTAAAGGAATTAGATTTCATAGAAAACCGTTATTGTTCGTAGTTAGAAACCGTGTATGTCTGTAATTTGGAATGTATTCTAAACTTGTTGCAGGATGCAGAATCAATGTAAGTTTTATGTGTTAAGGCCTGTAGGTCGAAACGTGTGATGTGTGACGTTGACAATTGTAAACCATGATGATCCCCATTTACCTTTAATGTAAACCAGGAGCCAGTGATACATCCCATGATCCATTTGATGGATTGGGGAGGAAAATGTAAGACATTCAGCATATCCTTTATAAACCTCCATTGAAGAGTGTCAAATGCTTTACTTATGGCAATTTTGAGTAAGCATCTAGGAGATATATTCTTTCTTTTATATCCCCTAACCAGATTCTGAGTCATCATAACATTTTCAAAGCGGCTTCTCCCCTGCACAAAAGCAGCTTGCTCATGCCTTATTAATGTAGGCAGAATGTGTGTGAGTCTATTTATGAGTATTTTGCTCACAGTCTTGTACACTGTGGTACAGCAGGAGATAGGTCTGAAGTCTTTTATTGTTTGAGGGATATCTTTCTTAGGCAGGAGAGCCACCAGGGTAACATTAACTTGTTTTGGCATATATCCAGTGAGGAAAAAGTCTTCCACTGCAGCACAAAAGACCTCTTGGATAGTGTTCCAAGCAGCTTTGAAAAACCCTGATGAAAACCCATCCATGCCAGGGCTTTTATTTGCATCAATGCTAAAGAGAGCTTGTTTTATTTCAGCTCTAGTAATAGGTTGAACAAGAGCAGCATAGTCCTGATTTCCCACAATAGGACCACCAATGAGAGGATCAATGTTAATGGTTGGTTTTTTACTGCCCAGGAGAGCCTGGTAATATTCCACAAAAGCTGCTCCCACATTTTCAAGACCAGTATTGGTATCCCCATTCATTCCTTTGATGTCTCCCACCATTTGGGTATGTTGCCTTTCCTTTTTTTTTGTAAAAAAATATCTTGAGCATGTATATATCATTATATTTGATGTTATGTATTTTGCTTTTTGAATAAGAATTTTAATTTCTGCTTCCTTAAGATCCCAAAATTCCTGAGATAGAGTCTGTTCAGCCTCAGTTAAACCAGCAGAGGTTGGATTCTTTTGCAGATTCTGACGGCACTGGTTTAGTTCAGTCCTTTTTTATTCTACTCTATCATGAATATCAGAGTAGTGATTTGCATGTAAGTTCCTAACTATGGAAATAGCTTATTACGACGCTTTCTAAACGCATATTGCAACGCTATATAGCGCCGGCATGAGTTATACCGACGCTTTAATATGTGCCGCATTTGCCTATGCCGCTACCCCCTAATGCGACACTATTTTATTGCGTTGGTAAAGCTAGAATATAGCGCCGCGAAAATTGAGGCGCTATTTCTGTGCTATAGCAGTTCTTTGTAAGCGCCACTAGAGACCATCCGACGCTTTCAAAGCGCCTCATATAATACTGCGAGTATCATGTATTATGCACCGCTATGCTTATGTTCAGGCGCTTTTTTGCGCCGCTAGAGAACATCCGACGCTTTCAAAGCGCCTTATATAATACTGCGACTATCATGTATTATGCACCGCTATGCTTATGTTCAGGCGCTTTTTTGTGCCGCTAGAGAACATCCGACGCTTTCAAAGCGCCTCATATAATACTGCGACTATCATTTATTATGCACCGCTATGCTTAATGTCAGGCGCTTTTTTGCGCCGTTTTTGTATTACAATCGACAAGCTTTTTTGTGCCGCTTTTGTATTACAATCGACAATATTATTTACTACACCTGTGTTTCCTACCATATTAATTTCGAACAAACATATTTCTTGTCACAATCGGAATTACACACAATTTTTCTAGAAACAAACATATTTTAGCATTAAACAACTTTAATGTCAAATACATGTCCGAACCCAATAAGAATAAATGTATCTCAAATAAAAAATACTTCAAAATAATATCCAACTATCCGAAACAAATTCAGTTCTCTATTATTCGCAACCAATGGTAGCAAGTGACTATTTGCGGCGTCTTAGAAATTCATATCTTCAGTGGCGGTTAAGCAATCCTTGCGATGAAGTTTGAGCTTGCCGATACATAAAGTAGCTTGAACATAAGATTACTGAAAATTCAAGTGAAAACAATTATCATGATCAGATTATAAGTTGAAATATTACCATTATTGACAAAAGAAGCGACAAAATACTAATAAATTCAAGAAGAGAAGAAAAGACATAACACAAAGTGAGGATGAGAACATCATGAGATTAAAAACAAAAATATTACCTTACTATTAATTATCATGATCAGATTCTGGGCTAAACTCATCTGAGCTAGATTCACTCGAGTCAAAATCACTTAAGGTAAAACCCACAGTATTCATCAACTTCCTTTTTACCTTGGCAAGAGTGTTTCCTTGTCTTTTGATACGATTATCCATTGTTTCTATTTGGTCCTTTAGCTGACGAATCAGATACATGGTTGCTGTCTCGTTAGTTGTCGACATATTTAAGCCGTTGGAAAAATGCACAGTTGAAGCCTCTACAAGATCTGATGGCTTAACGCCTAGCCCAAGACCTCAAACTCGACCATATTTATCTTTTCCCAATACTTGTGCAACAAGGTCATCATCTAAGTTCCCATCCAAGTGCTCTTGCTGTGCAGCAATTTCCTTAATTTGATCTTGTAGATGTAATTGTACTAAAGTAAGACAAATAAACATTTCCTTTAATAATTAAATAAAGAAACTAAGACAAGACTTGTTGGCCTTGGTTTCTATCAAGTATGTAAATGGAGTATGTAATAGTTTGTTTGATCTTCATGGAAAGTCTTACCTTTCACCTAAAATAAAATAAAATAAAGAAAAGCATCACAAATACCGTAACATTGGCTTTGTTCTTATGTTGATGACATTCTAGATATACTTCGGTCCTTGTTGGAGATCTTTGTAGTGACTTTTTCTAGATAAATCATAAATAACAAGAAGAAGAAACAAAATATAAAGATGTCAAACAAAATAAAAGTAGAAGAAACCAAATACGATTTTTTGTTAACTAATTAAACGAGAATAGGCGTTTACCAAGTCCTCATAGATGCGTGCGTGACTCTTAGTGCCAGTGGTATGAATAGGCTTTGTCTTTGCCTTCTTAAGTGAGAGCTTACTATTTGCACTTCTTTTCTGCCATATATATCAAAACCAAAGTCAAATTACAAGGAAAAGCTTATACTAGGTACAAAAAAACTAAGCAAAATTCATATGCCACTTGCTGCCCAACACACTCTACGAATATCTTCCCAAGCATCAAGTGCCCAACACACGTTATCCACTTCTAATTTGCTACAGCCCCATTCCTGCGCCTAACGAAACAGATTGTTGCACTTATTTTGCTGGCAGCACAAACACATGAGCAGACCCGTCACGCCTAAAGTCTACAAACTACTGTCTGCATACTAAAACTAGTTCAGGTCATGCCACACCATCCACATATTTGCTATCCTATTAACTTCAGTTAGAGCAGACTGATAGGTAAGACACATAGCAGACTTTGAATGCTTTTTAGTACTGGGATTACATTCTGCCAGGTATTATGTAAGCATAAACATCTATACCTATAAAAGGAATAGATTTTAAGTGTCTCTCATTGGTTCCTTGAAATAAGGAATTTATGGGCCCACCAGATTTTACACTGATTTAATTTCTCTCTTCTATATTCATAATTCTCTATCTTTACTCATCTCTAATTACGTATTCTGATATTCTGATATTTTCTCATCCCTAATTACGTAATCGATTGCAGTATTACATTTTGTCATTGTCATAATAAAATACGATATCATCAAATTATTGTTAATCGAATATTTAAATAACAATATACAATAGTCCAACAAAATACGATATTTAACTGTCCAAAAATTAAATCCGAAAAACAAAAAATTACAAACAACAAAAATAATTAGTCCAAGAATTAAATTACATTATATTTTGCAATCAAATCAAATACTCCGTACAAGTTAAGATATCAAACAAAGATTACAACAGTCCGATATATATCAAAATGATCATATTTTGCCAATGCCGTCAAAAAAATACGGTTAAAAACAAAAATCATGTATATCAGCACAAAAAATAGTCTTTTGTTGAATTTAAATCTTTTAGTTGAATTTTCTTTAAATTCAACTAAAAATTTGGAAATATACATAAAAAACAAAATTTTTGTATATGAGCACAAAAAGTAGTTTTTCTGTTGAATTTAAATCTTTTAGTTGAATTTAAATTAAAATACGATATAAACGGTACGATATCTATTAAAATGATCATATTTCGCCAATGTCGTAGAATGTTTTGGGGTAGTTACAGGGTCGAAGTAAAAAAAATTTGGGTTGATTACGATGATTCGGAACTTAGGACTAAATCCGTAAGCATAATTTTAAAATATATATACTTTTATCTGCTACTATTCGTCTTAAGTTTAATACGAGTCAGTATCGCTCCTCATGGATTATAAGACACATTTTATTTTCGTTATACATAATGTTTTTTTTTGTATTATTTATTCTACATATACATTTGACCCGTATTAAAGTTAAAACGATAAGTCATCCTAAATAAGTTTTTTGTACTTTTATAATGTCAAGCACATGCATTAGTTTTATTTCCGTCTAAGTCAACTATATAAATTCTCTTTACTTTTACATTGATATTAGTCCGATACTAAAATTATATTCTTTTTAAATATATTTACCTTCTTATTAATTTTTTTAATTTAATAAAATTAGACCCGTACATTTTTTGCACGGGCGTAAAACTAGTACTTTTAAAAGAAAAAGGAAAAATTGAGATCTGAGATGTACCTGTTATTCCACTTTGCTAAAGTGGATGATTCATTCCCAAAATAACTAAAATTATCCTAATGATTAGGGCACTAATTACTTATGCCTGCAACTAATTAAATATAAAATATTTGTCTGCATTCTAGAATTTAGCACATGCAGTTTGAAGTCAATCATACTCAGTTTTACAGCAGCAGAATACCTTATCTGAAACTATACAAAAACATTAGAATTCCAAAATAATACTTCCTCCATTCATATCCAACCTACATATATTCTTTTTTCATCCATTCATATCCAATCTACCACTTTCCTAAAAAAGAAAACAAAATGACTAAACTAACCTTATGGAAACCATTTATCTACATAAAATGCCACTACATGGCCAACCTATAATCCACCATCACACATTTAAATTAATAAAAAAACATCTTACACACTTCCAAATGTACTTTTAATAGTTTTTTAATTTCCTTCTTAATATTTGTGCAAAAAGCATATGTGCGCTTTGGATTCGAACGGAGGAAGTACTACTCATTCCATTC
This sequence comes from Silene conica, assembly GCA_029255685.2. Taxonomy (NCBI): domain Eukaryota; kingdom Viridiplantae; phylum Streptophyta; class Magnoliopsida; order Caryophyllales; family Caryophyllaceae; genus Silene; species Silene conica. The sequence goes on from CM055320.2 coordinate 14,131,935, forward strand.
AAGTCCATTCAATACATTTCCTTTTTGTACAATATTCACAAGTTAACCTTTAATTTCAATTTTCTTCCAATACGTAAGTAAAAACATATTCATGTGGGGTCTAGTTTAATTCGTCTTTATGAGTACATTGACAATATATAACTTTTATAATTTTTACAAATACGTAGCTAAAGATATTAAGCACGTAAAACGTGCGTTGGCAAACGTGAAAAAACAAATGTATTGAATGGAAAAAAATGGAGGGAGTATTCAATTTTACAAGTGAACCAGTTGTCGCTGAAACTTCTGTCAGTCATGTTACAGAAACACCCTTTGCAGGAAATCTCTTGGAACACAGTTTTACACCAAGATATGGAAAAACTGCAAAAAAAGGTTTTACGATAATAATTTATGTAAAACCGTCTTGCATAAATATTTAATAGTTTTGGTGTTGCTGAAACAATTTGATTCTCAAAAATTTGGTGGATTGACAAGAATGTAGGTACCTAACTATGTCTTATAATAGTATTGGTGATATTATACTTGCTGTAAATAAAAGGATTCTGCTATGTGTCTTATCTATCTTAACTGGATCGTAAGGCTATATTCTTTAGGCCATATCTCGTCATTGACGCACTTATCAGCATTCCACTTCTAAGTTTATGGCCTCTATTGTTTAGAACCCGTAAAATGTTTTGAATTGTGAACTATGCTTAGAACCCGTAAAATGTTTGACATGAGAAAGTATAATTGCAGTAAAAGTTTATCTATAATTGCCAGTTACAACTCAAACCCTCAAGTTTATCTTTAATGTATAATTGCAGTAAAAGTTTATCTATAGTTGCAGTAAAAAGTAGCAACCATTGTTTCAACAATGGTTCTGACCAAGTGGAGTAGTTATAATTGCAGTAAAAAGTAGCAGTCATCGTGAATTTTATATGAAAATCAAGAACTGCAGATTATTGTGATTGTAATACAAAATCAGCGCAAAAAAGGGGATGATTGCTACCACTAAGATTGATTGTCGATTACATGTTACCAGTAGTTCACAACAACACTTTAATCCCAATAATTAACAAGCAAAACAAAAAAAAATTGAGTAAAAATAACAGCAAAAAAGGAAAACAATCAATAATTAGATAGAATGATGAATCTTCAAATTTTAATACCTGAATATGTAATTGGAGATAGTCTTCCCTTTGCTTAGTCTGCAATTTCAGCTTCTTCGTCGTTCGTGTTCGTCGTTCAAAGGAATAGGGAGAAGTTTATTTTTATAATTTGAAGGGTTTTAGATTTTTAGTGTTTTACTAAGAGTGGGAAACTTAGGCGCGCAGTAGTGTTTTAGTGCGTTTATTTTTTTCGGTTTTACTCGAGTATTTTTTCGAGGCGTTTTATCATAGCGCTTCCTATTTTGGCATAGTTAAACATATTTTAGCAGATTTTTAATAAGCGTTGGGAGGTGAGCGCCTCTATATCCTATTCTTGTAGTTGTTTGACTTGCTTAAGCTTATACATGAGCTGGTACATAGGGGTGCCAGCAGTATTTTTCCCCAAGCATTCCTGAACTATATTTTGGAAATATGGATGATCAATCCAACAGTTCAGGAATTTAAAATGCTTTTTAGGATGGTCAGCATTCTGGAAAGTTAGTATGGCAAGGCTATGGTCAAAAATACCTGGTTCAGAGAAATGGGCAGTAGTTTGAGGAAATGCAGTTGCCCAGCCATCACTAATGAGTATTCTATCCAATTTGGAGAAGACTCTAGTGGTAAGTTCCTGCTTGTTATACCACGTGAATTCACAGCCAGTAGCAGGCATATCCTCCAGATGACATCTTTCAATGCAATCATTGAATTCCAGCATTTCTGAAAGGACAACAGGTATACGACTGATTTTCTCAGTAGGGCTTTTGACAATATTAAAATCCCCCATGGCCACCTAATGTTTGATTGTTGGGGTAAAATTCCTCATGGAATCCCATAATACCCTTCTTTTCACCACACTATTACTGTCATAGATAAAAGTAACATGAAATTCACTTCCAGTGGGCAAGTACTTCAACTTACAGTGCACTGCTTGATCTAGTTCCTCCAGGATATCAACAATGGTAGTGAGAGGATTTCAAAGGATCCAAATTCTTCCATTTTTGTGAGAACTATAATTACAATGAGCTTTGTAATTCTTGAACCCATTTTTCAGAATCTTTTTTGCTTTATTTTCTTTTACTCTCGTTTCCAGGAGACCAATAACATATACTCTATTTATTTTGAGGAATCTAACAACCTCATGGTGTTTAACAGGATTGTTAAACCCCCTTATATTCCATGTAGTGCAAATCATTTCCAGGCTTTGAGAGGAGGATCCCCTACTGTTGTACTGCCATGTGGTATTTGTTCTCCAGTAATCCTTTTAGTCATATTGGAGGCTGACCCAGAATAGTTATTTACAGGGCTTGCTATTTCTCCTTCTTTTAAGAAAGTTAATATTCCTAGATCCTTTTCCTGGGGCAGATGAGGTGAATTAAAAGACTTAGAGGAAGTGGCTCTCTTCAAGGCTATTTGAGACAACTTTCTTTTGTCCTTCTTGCTGCATTCTGACTGCATTCCGAGGGACTGTGAGTCCCTTACTGAGGCTTTCCAGTGATCCTTGGTGTAGTGGTGTTAGCATTCACAACCCCTACTAATGTCATCATTAACATGTCATAAAGGACATTAGGTCTCATCTATATCAAATTAGACTCTGTCTTCATTATCTTAAATAAAATTTTGAAGGCATGCTAAGTCTTAGGGTTACGGAAGGTATGATCAACAATCCAATTATTAAGGACATAATGTCATCATTATCATATAATGAAGGACATAACGTCTTTTCATATAATGAATGATATAATGTCATCATTATCATAAAATTTGGATGTATGTACATAAAAATTATCTTTTTACCCCATTAACATCTAATAATAATAGGAAAATTTCAATTTTTTTTCTAAAAAAACTCATTAAATTTCTACGGAGTTTTTAAAAACATTCTTACTTTTACTACATTTATCAATATCGAATCTAACAAGGGGGGAGCAAGTCTCAGCCCAGACCGAAAACCGGATTGGACCGGATTATTCAGTTAGCACCGAATCAGGACCAAGGTCAATTCGCGTTGTTCCCTTGCCCTCATATTTTTCAAGTATCAGTCTTCATTTCAGCGCGGTCAGAGATTGTACCGAACCGGGGTTATTCGGTCCGGGCTAAGGAATACTTAGACCCTGTTCTTTCTAGTTTTTTAGAGCTGAGCTGAACTGATTGAAACTAAACTGAACTGAACTAGACTGGATTGAACTGAACTGAACTAAATCGAGATGAGCTGAACTGAACTGAACTGAACTGAACTGAACTGAACTAAACTGAACCGAAACTAATAGAAATGAAGTTTAATTAAGTTGAATTAACTAATTAATAATAATAATAATGATAATGATAATAATAATAATAATAATAAACAATCCTCTCAAATTCAGCGACGAAGAGTGGTTCACTCAAACTTCAATCGAAGTTCGCCGCCATGCCACGGGGCTGGCCGCCCAAAACTCCGGCCGTTAATAAACAATCTAAGGCTACTGAGCAGTCCAAGGATGAAGCTGGTACTTCTGGATCTGCTACTCTAAAAGATACAACAACATCGGAATCTGTTCCTACTGCTACGATCCCAACGTCAATTCCTACTCCGGATGTTCTTAACCCAGAACCAGTGGAAAACCCCAAATCAGGTGCTCCTCCGAAGAAGCCTTATGCTCAGATCTTGAAATCTTCTGGTAAGGGCATGTCTCTTACTTTTGTTAAGGGTATAAAGGATGAAGTTGTAATTGAAGAGGCGGATAAAGCTGGTGAACTTGAATACTGGAATAATACTTTGGTAGGGAATAATATTTTGTTATCAATCTACATATTTATTTAACTTTTATTTAATAGGATGACATTTTGGTTTCACTCACCATTATAGTAGGCTACTCTATTTAAGAGTTATTTTCCGAAATAGGCTATTTTCAACAATTAATTAACGAAACAGGTAACCTTTCAAATTTATTACCGAAAATGGGTCCACTTAGGACTGGATTTTCTGAACCTGTGCCCAGATTCAGGTCGCCTACCCGCTTAGCGACTTGATCTTGAATCATCCCCGATTCAAGTTGCCTCCCCCCTCAGCGATCTGGTAGACTGCCCAGAACATCTTCTAACAGCACTTCTCATATATGGATTCAAAATCACAATACAAATGCTCAACCTGTAATCCCATGTCTCTCCCCTCACTTGAGCTCGTCTCACCTTCCTCCTCTTCCTCTTCTTCTCCTAATTCTTCAAGTATCAACACTATAAAGCTATTTCTCATCAATTCTTTCAACCTCCTTGTCACTTCTTTTGTGATAAAATCATCGTCGTCATCGTCATTAGCAGGAGCATCAGCAGCAACAGTTTTACCATTCCATTATCAGTCTAAGTGTCGGGTTCCTATGGATGAGGGGTCTGCTCCTCCTCGTCCAAATCAGTTGCAGCCTTTAGTGTTCGCACTTTCCTGAACTTTTTGAATTTAAGGAAATCCATCATCTATGATACAAGTCGCCCTCCCCCGTGGCGACTTGATCAAATCGCACTTGATCAAGTCGCTCTCCCCCCTAGCGACTTGACTTGGGTTCAGTTTCAGCTTGGGTTTTCAAAAGTTTACACTTTATATGTTCGTCCTCCAGGTAAGCGACTTGAATACGATCCTAGCTTCGGTGATGACGTGGCCCATTTTCGGTAATAAATTTGTAAAGTTACCTATTTCGTTAATTAATTGTTGAAAATCGCTATTTCGGAAAATAACTCACTATTTAAGTTAATTAATCATTTTTGGGATATTTAAAATATAGGATTTTTGACAAATTGATATAGATGATATATTAAGACTAACATTTATTAAACTTTATAACTATGGTACTATTAAAAATATGATTTATAAGAAATAAAATATTGAGATAAAAAGCCCTCTAATTTAGTTAGAAGGTATATTTTAAGTTCTTTACAATGGAGGATTTATCATTCTAAAAAAAGAAAAAAAAACAGAACAATAATCAAACATTACTGATTATTTTGCCCTTTCGTTTCCCGTTATTAACTTCATATAGCTAGATAACAAAGGGACACCCAAGCTTTTATATAGAAAATTTAGTACGCAATTTATCTGTACAATATAATTTAATTAAAAGACAATCTTAGCATTTTTTTTTGCCACATAACAACTACACTAAATTATTAAAAAAAATTGTATTAAAATATTTATTAATAATTGATTTTGTTGATGTTCATGGACCCATGCAGATGCTGGTAGTTTTGAAGGTGAATAATTTATAATTATAGGATCAATAATGTAAAATTTAATTTCGATTTATTTACTATTTATGTTTTCCCAATGAATGTTGACACATTCTCATTCACGCCAAATTAAAATAACTCTTATCTCACCTGCGTTTCAATATAAATTGTTTTTAAAAGAGTAACCAAAAAAATTAAACTTACTTTTAAGAATGAGTTTACCCATTTGTCATGAATTAAGGACCTCATTGAAGGTAATTTTTATAAAAACTACTTACTATTAGTATATTAATCAAAATAAAAAATAAAGTACAATATATAGTTTTAAAAATTAATAAGAGATGTCAAAAAAAAACATTAACTAACAAACTTTTATGTATTTCAAAACTATATCTTTTAAATGAATAAATTAATTGTTCGAAAAAATCTTAACAATAAGATAATATATTAAAATTAACACAGATAATAAACCTGTGAATCTCACGGGTCACAAAGCTAGTTAAATTTTAAAAAATCAAATATCTTAACCAAATAATATAATCTGAAATGGTTCTTAAAAGAGCTATTTCTCAGGAGTATTAAAATACATGGCCAATAAATTTTATAAGATCACTTGTACTTGAAATTTAAGGCAACCAGTGCCTTAAAAGTTTTGTTCAAAAACATATTATTAGGGTTTAATAAGGCAAAGTTTATTATTGTATTGCGATAGCGAAATTAATTAAAGTAAGATTTATAAAATACATAAGGAATATTTTATTGATCCAAATGACTCATGTTGAATTTTGGTAAGTACAAAATGCCGTATGCAGGAAACTAAGCCGGATCGGGTGGAATAGCTTAGTTCGATTTACCACCTCGTCAAACAATTAAAACTCGTAACGTTTAATATATGTAAAAATTTAATACAATGTTAAAATTCAAGATTATATTTTTAAAACATAAATTATAACATTTGTAGCTGCTGGTCGTGACTATTGATCACGTGAAAGATAATATTTGCGGTTTTTGAATTTATTTATGGTAAAAATTAAACACCTAAAATTAATTAAATAAACGTTAAAATCAGAATTTAAGCAATCTAGCAGCTGTCCATAAATATTTTGCTCAAAAACGTGCCGTAGATAAATTTATAGAGTTTATTTGGCAATGAAGTAATTAAATTATCGTTTCGTCGTAAATACGATAAAACCGATTAAAATTGTTAAAAACGTATTCTAAAATTTAGAATATTACTAAATCATTCCAGAACAGATTTTGAGTTGATAAAGTCATTTTCATCAAGTACGTTGATTAATTCAACCCGTCACTATTTCGGCCCATTAAAAATTCTGGAAAATTCATATTCTTAGTTTTCAACATAAACAAATTTTGTACGAATAATCAGACTTTGGAAATATGTAAGAATTATGGGTCTAATACGATAATATATATGGACAAATTATTTATTAGATTGTAATTGTATTTATACGCTATCAATTAAGTTAAGCCCAAATATAAAGTGATCCACTATGGTGTATTAAATACGGGTTTATGTACGTCTTAAAAAATATGGGTCTGACTATTATCTAAGTGTAGATATTCATTAGGTTTCTAATACATGATGGGCGCATTAAACTAAGGAGACTATATATAGTCACCTAGGGTTATGGTCCCTAGTAGCACACAATAACCTAATCTCCCGTGCATCCCATCAGTAGAGAGATACATTTGGTATGTGTGTCTACTAGAAGACCTAATCCGTAGATCGTCTCTTCAAACGGTTCATCCTAACCTTTCGTCATGTAATAAAGTACGCTTCCGCATCTAGTATTTACCGAATAATTTAGTATGAAGTTTATGGTTATTAATCGGATGATTAAATCTAACAAAATAAACAAAAGTGGATCAAAGACATTCGGTTAAATAAATAAGTCAATCGCAAAAGATCGTTATATAAAAAGCAAGTTCCAGGGGAAAAAAATTTAATAGTTGCGTTAGAAAAATAGTTTTGTGATCCTCGCAAAACCTTGAAAAAATATAACATCTATTGCCGAGTTTAAAATAAATATACTCGACGAGTCACGAAGTTAGGAAATAAATATTTCAATCTCGATAAACAATGAAACTACCTTCAATAAAAAAAACTCTAGTATAAATAAATATATAAAATGAAGCTTGGGAGTCAAATTAATCAACGTTCGCGCAAAAAATTAATATAAAAACGACAAAAAAATTAAGGTTATTTCATAAGAATAATCCAACATATACCTCATCTTCTCATATTAATCCATACTAACGATTAACTGAGAAAAATCAAACCTATAACCTCAATTATCTTTCATTGAACTTTGTCTATTTTTGAACTCTTATTTTCGATAAGCAAGCACGTCACCTTGACTCACTTTTTGTTTTTCCTTCTTCCTGGAAAAAAAGTAAGTGAAGGTGACGTACTAACCTAACGATAATAAGAGTTTAAAAATAGTCAAAGTTCAATGAAAGATAAATGAGGTTATAGGTTGGATTTTTCTTAGTTAATCGTTAGTATGAATTAGTATGAGAAGATGGGACATAGGTTGAATTATTCCCATGAAATAACCCAAAAAATTGTGCTCGGAAATGAATTTAAATTACGAGTCATCTTGTTATAACACGAATAACGAATTAGAAATTAGCAGGTGTTACATCGTTGGGAACATTTATATAATTATAGCCTTCTTTTTGTTATAAACCTATGCAATCTTCGTTAAAAAATTTGAGTTTAAGTAATTTATTTGATAAAAGAGTTCCGAAGAAAATTTGGAGATAAAAGAATTTATATTTTATATAATTGTTCTTAAAATCGTGGTTATACCGATACTTTTTGTGCAAGATATTTAATTGACATATTTCTAATATTGATAAATGAATAATTGATGTAATTCCGAATAAGTTTGCGGTATAATCGATCAACTTGTTTGTATCATATTTTTGTTTTTATAATTAGCTTCGTCATAGCATATTAAACCATAATCATAATACAATAAATATTCATGTAGCCTATTAATCCAAAAGAAGAAAATCCATTAGATCATTATTCATACAGAGGTACAAATTCCACCACACATTCAATCCAAGTACGCTTGTAATCTTGTATGATCGAATACTTTATTCACGTTGTTCACAAACATTTAAAGCTGATTTCATATTGTAAAATAAAATCACACACGATACTTAACAAACAATCTGAAAACAATTATGATAAGTATGTTGAGGAGAAGACACCGAACACATTAAAATTAAAAGATGAATCACACATTAAAAAGAGTTGAGTTTGGCATGCATGCTTTTGCTCGATCACTTGGGCAGCTGGCAAGTACCACTAACTCCATTGGTGATATTACATACAAGTATAACCGGCTCTAGGCAACATGAACAAGGAAGACCATTAATAACACCACAAGGTGCCCCAACATGTTCTTCGCATACTTCATTTTCATGACAACCTGTCTGAGCACTCACGATTAAAGAATGTTGCATAACTGTAAACATGTAAAATTGTTAGAACATCATGATCATTACATTTACATAAATTTATATATATATAAATACAAACATATGGTGTACGTATTAGTCAACTGTCATTTTGAAATAATCGCTCTTAATTCTCTATTCTTAAACACTTTTTCATTGAAACCCTAATAAACGTTTGTGGAAAAAGCTAAGAAAATCCTCTCAATTCCCTTTTATGAATTCTAGGCATATGTTGTCATTGTAACTCAAAAAATTAATAATAAGGAAAATGAAAATGTTAATTTCTAAACAAAATTGTTCAAAATAAATGATTTTTTTATAATAATGTTCAAAATAATACCTAATGCAACAAAGAGAAATACTGTGATCATTAGCTTATTCTTGTTCTCCATTTTCTTCAATAGTATTCTTAGTTTGATTCTTGTACGATTCAGTTTTATGAAAGGGTTGTGATTTATTCCATCCATTAACATAGGGTTTTTATACTTATCTTCTAATCACTTAAAGATTTTTTTAATAAGACAACATTAAATAATGTTATCAATCATTAACATGCAATTATGGACATAATGTCATCATTAACATGTCATGAAGGACATAATGTCTCATCTATATCAAATTAGACGCTGTCTTCATTATCTTAAATAAAATTTTGAAGGCATGCTAAGTCTTAGGGTTACAGAAGGTATGATCAACAATCCAAATAAGGACATAATGTCATCATTATCATATAATGAAGGACATAATGTTTTTTCATATAATGAAGGATATAATGTCATCATTATCATAAAATTTGAATGTATGTACATAAAAATTATCTTTTTACCCAACTAACATCGAATAATAATAGGAAAATTCCAATTTTTTTCTAAAAAAACTCATATTAAATTTCTACGGTATTTTTAAAAACATTCTTACTTTTACTATATTTATCAATATCGAATCTAACAAGGGGGGAGCAAGTCTCAGCCCAGACCGAAAACCGGATTGGACCGGATCATTCGGTTAGCACCGAATCATGACCAAGGTCAAGTCGCATTGTTCCCTTTCCCTCATATTTTTCAAGTTTCAGTCTACATTTCAGCGCGGTCAGAGATTGGACCGAACCGGGGTTATTTGGTTCAGGCTAAGGAATACTTAGACCCTGTTCTTTCTTGTTTTTTAGAGTTGAACTGAACTGAGCTAAACTGAATGAAACTAAACTGAACTGAACTGGACTGGACTGAACTGAACTGAACTAAATCGGGATGAGCTGAACTGGACTGAACTGAACTGAACTGAACTGAACTGAACTGAACTGAACCGAAACTAATAAAAATGAAGTTTAATTTAGTTGAATGAACTAATTAATAATAATAATAATAATAATAATAAATAATAATAAACAATCCTCTCTAATTCAGCGACGAAGAGTGGTTCACTCAAACTTCAATCGAAGTTCGCCGCCATGCCACGGGGCCGGCCGCCCAAAACTCCGGCCGTTAATAAACAAGCTAAGGCTACTGAGCAGCCCAAGGATGAAGCTGGTACTTCCGGATCTGCTACTATGAAAGATACAACAGCATCGGAATCTGTTCCTTCTGCTACGATCCCAACGTCAATTCCTACTCCGGATGTTCTTAACCCAGAACCAGTGGAAACCCCAAATCAGGTGCTCCTCCGAAGAAGCTTTATGCTCAGATCTTGAAATCTTCTGGTAAGGGCTGATTTCATATTGTAAAATAAAATCACACACGATACTTAACAAACAATCTGAAAACAATTATGATAAGTATGTTGAGGAGAAGACACCGAACACATTAAAATTAAAAGATGAATCACACATTAAAAAGAGTTGAGTTTGGCATGCATGCTTTTGCTCGATCACTTGGGCAGCTGGCAAGTACCACTAACTCCATTGGTGATATTACATACAAGTATAACCGGCTCTAGGCAACATGAACAAGGAAGACCATTAATAACACCACAAGGTGCCCCAACATGTTCTTCGTATACTTCATTTTCATGACATCCTGTCTGAGCACTCACGATCAAAAAATGTTGCATAACTGTAAACATGTAAAATTCTTAGAACATCATGATTATTACATTTACGTAAATATATATATATATATATATATATATATATATATATATATATATATATATATAGAGTTGGGATCACATGAGTCCACCCTAAATATTTGAGTCCATGAGTCTAACAATGATATCATAAGTTATATAAAAAAGTATCACGTTTTTTCAATATCAAATTTTTTTCCCTTTTTTGTTCTCTTTTTCAATATTACTTTTTTTTTTCTTTTTTTTGCCTTTTCTTTTAAAATGACATTTTCTTTATTAAAAAAATTCTCTTTTTCAGTATGCATTTTTTTTAAACAAACACGTTTTTTTTAATAAGGCGTTTTTTCTCGAATTTTTTTTCATTATAATATTACAAGTTACTCAATACAATATCACCGATTTTTCAAAATAATATCACAAAAAAAAATTCGAGAAAAAAAAATTTCGGAAAAAAATTTCGAGAGACAAATTTGAAAAAAATATTTCCGGAAAAAAAGTTCTTGAAAAAGTTTCGTGATATTGTTTAATATAGTGCGTGATATTGTTTAACAAAAGGCATTTTTTCTCGAATTTTTTGTCGATTTTTTTTCATTACAATATCACAAGTCACTCAATACAATATCACCGGTTTTTCAAAATAATATCACAAAAAAAAATTCGAGAAAAAAATATTTCGGAAAAAAAATCGAGAGAAAAAGTTGAAAAAAAAAATTTGAAAAAAATTATTTCCGAGAAAAAAAGTTCTCGAAAATATTTTGTGATATTGTTTAATATAGTGCGTGATATTGTTTAACAAAAGGCGTTTTTTCTCGAAATTTTTTTTCTATTTTTTTCATTAAAATATCACAAGTTACTCAATACAATATCACCGGTTCTTCAAAATAATATCACAAAAAAAAATTCTATAAAAAATCGAGAAAAAAAATTGAAAAAAAAAATTGAAAAAAAAAATTGAAAAAAAAAATATTTCGGGAAAAATGGTTTTGGAAAAAATTTCGTGATATTGTTTTATATAGTGCGTGATATTGTTTCATGTGATATTGTATTGAAAAGATTGTGATATTGTAGACTTTGTAGTGTAAAAAAAAAGTGATATTCTAAATAGACTCATGGACTCAAATATTTAGGTGGACTCACCGGATCCTGCTTATATATATATATATATATATATATATATATATATATATATATATATATATATATATATATATATATATATATATATATATATATATATATATATATAGACTTGGGATCCGGTGAGAACCACCTTACAATGAGAACCTTGTGAGAACTCTACCTTACGGATTTTTTTTAGAAAAATTAATAACATAATTGGATTCGGCATGGCATTTTATAGCTAGATAACATATTTTTTGGTCTAGAAAATAAATACTAGTGACGGAAATAAAGGTGAGATAAGTTTTATTTATTTGCATGCACCTACTATCTATTTTTTCGTATCTATCATTTTTCCGCCGCTAGTATTTATTTTCTAGACCAAGAAATATGTTCTCTGGCCATAAAATTCCATGCCGAATCCAATTATGTCATTAATTTTAAAAAAAAAACTCCGTAAGGAAGAGTTCTCACCGGTTTTCATTGTAAGGTGGTTCTCACCGGATCCCAACCCTATATATATATATATATATATATATATATAGAGAGAGAGAGAGAGAGGTCGGATCACGTGAGGCCGCCTATTACGGTGAGGCCGCCGAACCCTTACTATGTTGCACATGATTTTCAATGTTCATTGGACTAATTTCAATGGGATGAAAATTATGGGTCATTTATAACAATTCATTTGACCCAAATATTTTCTCTATCTAAAAAAATTATCCATTTTGCTCTTTTTTTTATTTCGTTAAACTTGGGCTTAAAATATTTGTTTACTCGCGAAATGTTTAATTTCTTATTTCGTGAATCTTGGACCTTAGTTTGTGAAACTAGAACCTTATTTCGTGAAACTTGGACTTAAAATATTTGTTGCGCACAAAATATATAATTTTTTATTTCGTTAATCTTGGACCTTAATTTGTGAAATCGGGACCTTATTTTGTGAAAGTTGGATTTAAAATGTTTGTTTACTCACGAATTGTTTAATTTCTTACTTCGTGAATTTTGGACCTTAATTTGTGAAACCGGAACCTTATTTCGTGAAACTTGGACTTAAAATGTTTGTTTACTCACGAAATTTTTTAATTTTTTATTTCGTAAATCTTGGAACTTAATTTGTAAAACCGGAACCTTATTTCGTGAAACTTGTACTTAAATATTTGTTGCGCACAAAATATATAATTTTTTATTTTGTGAATCTTGGACCTTAATTTGTGAAACCGGGACCTTATTTCGTGAAACTTGGACTTAAATATTTGTTGCGTACAAAATATATAATTTTTTATTTTGTAAATATTGGACCTTAATTTGTGAAACCGGGACCTTATTTCGTGAAACTTGTACTTAAATTGTTTGTTTACTCACGAAATTTTTAATTTTTTATTTCGTAAATCTTGGACCTTAATTTGTGAAACCGAAACCTTATATCGTGAAACTTGGATTTAAAATGTTTGTTTACTCACGAAACGTATAATTTCTTATTTCGTGAATCTTGGACCTTAATTTGTGAAGTCGGGACCTTATTTCGTGAAACTTGTACTTAAAATATTTGTTTACTCACGAAATGTTTAATTTCTTATTTCGTGAATCTTGGACCTTAGTTTGTGAAACCGGAACCTTGTTTCGTGAAACTTGGACTTAAAATATTTTGTTTGCTCACGAAATGTTTTATTTCTTATTTCGTGAATCTTGGGCCTTAATTTGTGAAACCGGGACCATATTTCGTGAAACTTAGACTTAAAATGTTTGTTTACTCGCAAAATGTATAATTTCATATTTCGTGAATTTTGGACCTTAATTTGTGAAACGGGGACCTTATTTCGTGAAATTTGGACTCAAAATGTTTGTTCACTCACGAAATGTATATTTTCTTATTTCGTGAATTTTGGACTTAATTTGTGAAACCGGGACCTTATTTCGTGAAATTTGGACTTAAAATGTTTGTTTACTCACGAAATGTTTAATTTCTTATTTCATGAATCTTGAACCTTTATTTGTGAAAGCGTGACCTTATTTCGTGAAACTTGGACTTAAAATGTTTGTTTACTCACAAAATGTTTAATTTCTTATTTCGTGAATTTTGGACTTTTATTTGGGAAACCGGGACCTTATTTCGTGAAACTTGGACTTAAAATGTTTGTTCACTCACGAAATTTATACTTTCTTATTTCGTGAATCTTGGACCTTAATTTGTGAAATCGTGTCCTTATTTTGTGAAACTTGGACTTAAAATGTTTGTTTACTCACAAAATGTTTAATTTTTTATTTTGTGAATCTTGGACCTTTATTTGTGAAACTGGGACCTTATTTCGTGAAACTTGGACTTAAAATGTTTTGTTTGCTCACGAAATGTTTAATTTCTTATTTCGTGAATCTTGGGCTTTAATCTATGAAACCGAGAACTTATTTCGTGAAAGTTGGACTTAAAATGTTTGTTTACTCACAAAATGTATAATTTCATATTTGGTGAATCTTGGACCTTAATTTGTGAAACCGGGACCTTATTTCGTGAAATTTGGACTCAAAATGTTTGTTCGCTCACGAAATGTATATTTTCTTATTTCTGAATCTTGGACCTTAATTTGTGAAACCGGGACCTTATTTCGTGAAATTTGGACTTAAAATGTTTGTTTACTCACGAAATGTATAATTTCTTATTTCGTGAATCTTGTACCTTAATTTGTGAAACCGAAACCTCATTTCATGAAAGTTGGACTTAAAATATTTTTTTACTAAAAAAAAAGAAAAAAAAACAAGCATAGATGAATAAGCATGAAATCATAATCATTAATTAACTAAAATCATCATTCCTCCGCAACAGAACTCAGCTCCATTCAAACATCTCCAAAACCAATTCTCCTTACTCTCATTTCTCCGCCACTCCAACACAAATGACACCGCAAATAAACGAACCAAAAACGCCTCCAAAACTACCACTGGCGGTGGCGAAGGCCTACTTAAAATGTTTAAACTCTCCCCTTTACTTACCTCCGGTTGCAAAATGGTCGCCTTACGAGCTGGATCCAAATCCCACAGACGACCCATGATTGCCGACCACGCAACTCTCGGGACCTTATTCGGCTCCCGACGTGGTCGGATCACACTAGCCATCCAAGAGGTCCCACATAGTCTCCCCTTCTTTGTCATTGAATTGCCAATTTTGTTCTCATTCTTCCTTTCGTGTGATATTTTATGAGTTGCACTCGAAAACGAGACCAAAACGCATAAGAAGAAGTTAATGGAGGAGTTCATTTAAGTTGTGTAGCGATAAGAAATTGGGTATGGTATTAGACGGAAACAATTGAGTGAAGATGATGTTCATCTTATTAAAATGTTAGGTGGTGTTTTTATGGGTGATTGGGTGCTGGTGTTTTAAATAGTAATAATAAAAGTAATAAAAATAATCATAATTACGATCGTAACTGTAGTTATGAACAAGATTATGAGTTTTGTGGTGGAGGCATGATAGGACACGTGGCGCCATCTTGGGTGTTTATAGTGTTTTAATCTAACGGTCTAGATTGGTACGACGGCCTCACACTAAGAAGGGTGCCTCACGTGATTCAATTTCTATATATATATATATATATATATATATATATATATATATATATATATATATATATATATATATATATATAGATATATATATATATATATATATAGATATATATATATATATATATAATTCCCAACGGTAGGAGTCGAACCCGTGACCACGCGTTTCAATGACAAATACTTTACTAAATCAGCCACAACGTCATTATTGATTAATATAATATTGTATTAAATTTAGTACAGCATTCGTGAAGTCTGGTCTGTCGAAAATGGGGATCGAACGTGGTACCACATGTTTCAAACACCAATGCCTTCTCCATTATTCCATATACCCTTTCCTAATAACTTTCATACTATAAATTATTTAAACAATTTTATACGAGATCTTTGTTTGGAATTAACTTAACAAGTATACCCGTTCCGCATCAATTTCTTATTTATTTTTCTTGTTTTTTCTTTGGTTACCTTGTTAATTGCTTCTTCTCGAAATTTTTTTTTTCTCGAAATGTTTTTTTTCGAAATTTTTTGGTTCTTGAAATTTTTTTTCTCGAAATGTTTTTTTCGAATTTTATTTTTTCTCGAATTTTTTTTTTCATCTATTTCGTAATATTGTTTTGAAAAACCCTTTAAATGCGTAGATGCACATCTTTAAAAGCGTAGATACACATCTCTAAATGTGTTGATACACATGTTTGAATGCGTAGATACACACGTAGATACACATGTCTAAATGCGTAGATACACACCATTAAATGCGTAGATACACATGGCTAAATGCGTAGATACACACTAAAAAACAATGCGCTCTTTGCGACGGAATCGTCCGTCGCAAAAAGGGTGAAATCCGTCGCAAATGATGTTTTTGCGACGGATTTGCGACGGACTGCATCTGTCCCATATTTTTGTCGCAAAAAGTTCTTTTGCGACGGATTTTTCCGTCGCAACACTTTTGCGACGGATTGACCTTATTTTGCGACGGACTGACCTTGACCAGAAGTCAAAGTCAGTCCAGATTTGCGACGGAATTTCCGTCGCAAATAGTCCCTTTTGCGACGGATTTTCCGTCGCAAATCTGGACTGACCTTGACTTTTGGTCACAGTCAGTCCAGATTTGCGACGGAAAATCCGTCGCAAAAGGGACTATTTGCGACGGAAATTCCGTCGCAAATCTGGACTGCCTTTGACTTCTAGTCAAGGTTTGCGACGGAATTCCGTCGCAAATTGAGACATTTCCGTCGCAAATTGAGACATTTCCGTCGCAAATTCTTGTATGATTTTCGTGTTTCAGCCGTTTTTCCAGCTCCCCATTTCCATTGAAATGATTCATTTTTTCCCTTTTGCATGATCTGTAAACCTGCAATTTCAGAAAAACAACCCAGCAACAAAAAACTTGTCGGTGACAAGGTTTTTAAAACGTCTTTTCATAACTAAAATGAAGGTTGTACAAATGATCATCCAACTAAAAACTAAACATAATCCGCGGTACATCAACTAAACAACCTAATAAAACCTATCTAACGGTCGTGTCGGTGGGCTGTGGGGTGGCGAAATGAGTGGCCGCCCTAGCATTGTCGCCGCCATCATCGTCGAAGTCGCGTCTCGGCTGAGAAAAGCCTCCCGGGTTGCAGCTCTGAGTAGTGAACTCCGCCCCCTGTTGACTTAAGTATTCTTCAATTGCCTTCAGCCTTTGGGATGTCTCGAGATCGCGTTCTCTTAGCTGAGCATTCTCTCGAAGAACTCTGCCGACGATACCTGCAATGAATAGTCAAACATGATATTATATTCATTTAATAAACGGTTAAATAATCGGTTAGTCTTAATTTTTAATAAACTATAAAATACAAACCTGGGGTGTATGATGATTGGGTCCCAGCACTTGAGTGACGACGACGCTCGTAAATGACTGGGGCTGCATTTCCCATACCGAGTATCAACCCTTTCTTGTTGAAACCGCCATGTTCTTCGAAGTAGATCTCGTTGTCGTCGATATCTTGCTCCGGGATCCCTTCACTTATCATTTTCGACTTTCTTGAAAAAACTTTTTCCTAGAAAACAAAAATAAAATGTGATTAGTATACGTTAATTAATTAGTAAACCAAATTACTAAAATATAAAGAAAATTTTCTGTTCACTTACAAAGAGTGCTTTGGGTTTCGTTGATAGCCAACCCTTCTTGGCATGCTTTTTTGTCTTCTCCAGCAACTTCAAGGCGGATGGTACATCCCTCCCATCTTCTCCAGCCTGCAATTTAAATCCAACGACACTTGTTAAAAAAACATTCAAGATTGTCAAAGGGTGAAAATTATTCAAGACAAGAAAAAGTGAATTAAAAACTAAGAAATTATCATTTCATCCATCATCTGTAGGGTGTTTTTACGACCCATAATGTGAGTACCTAAGGCCTTGCCTTTTTCGGTACTTCCCGACATCCGATTGGTCTTGTTTTTGTCGGATTTCTCTTGGAATTTTGGATCGTCCTTTCTTCCCTTTAGTTGTTCGAAAATATCGGCCGGTATCCACTGCGGCCTGTGCTCCGTTGTTTTCCTCATAGCGTAGTGGATTCTTTTGCGAAGGCGGTCTTTCATCATGTCTTCCCACGCCGACCTAACCGTTGCTCTATCACGAGGGTGAAAGGTAACTTTTTTCTGTTTCAAAAAAAAAAATAGTTACATAAATATGAAACAATAAATAAGTAATAAATAATAAAACGGAAATAGGTAGTAAACAGTTAATAAATACCTCAAACCAATTCCACCACTCTTCCTTAATGGCATCCGGCGCTTCTGACCAGTTGGGCGCATACTCCTTGTAGTTGCAAATAATGGTCTGTGTTATAAGATTAGAAACGTCTTTGTGACTGAACCTGAAAAAGAGTTAAATGTGAAAATAAAATAGTCAACAAGTAATCATATTATAATCAATATATACATATATATAATCAATTATCCGTAAACAAATAAGATACTTACCACTTGGCGTCTTCGTAATCAGTCGGATCGAGGTGTATTCGATGTGTAGGCGGCTGAGGCTCAGGTGGAACAATCTCGTCCTCATCATCATTAGCTCCCGATCGTCCTCCCTCAGGCTGACGACTACCACCACCTCGTCGTCTTCCGCCCGGCATATAATTATCAAACTAATATAGCAACAATTAGAAAGAAATGCTTTACGTAATTAAAAACTTGAATAATAAGATTAATAAGATAATTTCATTGACATTAAGCCATACGGCATCTACAATAATTTCAACAAATACAATAATTTCAACAAATACAAGATTATTTTCAGAGCTTTAAGAACTTTTTTGGTTTCGTAGTAGTTACGCGTCATAAGATTATTTTCAGGAATCATATCTCCGATATATGACGCAAAACCATCTACACATTTTTCAGCTAAGTTGAATTCACATTTTAAAGTGATCAACCTTGAAGCCGACTGTAGCAATGTCATACGACTTCCTACATAAAGAGGTTGTTCGGCATGTTTTAGCATTTGGAAAAAAGCTAATACATTAGGATTTGGAGATTCATCGACCACCTCGGCGTTTAGAGCATCTTCCCTAATTTGATCAATGCTATCGCGTAACGCATCTTCTACCATATCTCTATAAGGATTGTCGGAGTGCATTGATGAGCTTCCCTCTTCCTCAACGGAGAATTTCTCTCCGTGACACACCCAATCGTAGTAATTATCACAAAACCCTCTCAAACCAAGGTGTTTCCGTACTTCTTGCTCAACTAAATACTTTGTATTCTTACACTTAGAACATGGACACCTAATTTCTCTATTCCTAACGTATTCGTCTTGTTGCTTAACATAGTTAATGAATTCATTAACACCAATTACGAAATCCTGCCTTATTTTTTTCCTAGAATCCAACCTTTCATACATCCATTTTCTTTCTAATCTCTTCATAGTAAATCTACATATTTTAACAAACAATAACAACAACTAATTAACAACAACAATTAAATAACAACAACTTCGTATATATATATATATATATATATATATATATATATATATATATATATATATATATATATATATATATATATATATATATATATATATAACAACAACTAACAACAAAAACTAGTTAACAACTTATTAACAACAACAACAACAATTAATTAACAACAACAATTAAATAACAACTACATATATATAACAACAACTAACAACAACAACAACAACAACAACAACTACAACTACAACTACAACTACAACTACCAACACCAACACCAACATACACCAACACCAACACCAACACCAACACCAACACCAACACCAACCTGCAAAAAAAAACAATTTACATATATTGGTCTGGGGTCCTTATCTCTCCAGCCTAAACCCATCTTTGAATCTTTCATACCATTAGTAAACACTCTTATATTTTCTTGATTGTAATGAGACAAAAATTGGGCAGCACTTCCCTATTGTTCTCCAAATACATTATATAGAATGTATTTGGAGAACAATAAGGAAGTGTTGCCCAATTTTTGTTTCATTACAATCAAGAAAATATAAGAGTGTTTACTACCTAAATGGCATGAAAGATTCAAAGACAGTCCCAAAACGGGGACTATTCAACAATTACACCTAATGTGTAATTATTGAACGGGTACTATTCAAGAATATTCTAAACAAATCAACAACACTAACAATCAACAACAATGCAAATTTTATATCAAAAATCAATCGTCCTAAACATCTTAACAACAATATGCGACGGATTTGGGACGGAATTAGCTACTAACCTAATATCACTAACCACCTAACAATACTAACTAAACTAATCAAATAACAATTAAACTAAACTAACTATTCCTAATAACAATAAAAAAACAATAATACGGAATTTGCGACGGAATTTTGCGACGGATTAAACATAACTAATTAAGACGGTATATAAATAACGAAAGTTAGTATACATACATTAAGAGAAATGGAGAATGAAGAAGTAAGTGGCGGCGGCAAGGTGGCAGCGGTGTGGTGGTGGCGGCGGCGGTGAGGTGGAAGGGAGAAGGAGAAGGAGAAGGAGAGGAAGGAGGAAGGAAGGAAGGAGAAGGAGGGAGTGCTCCGGCGACGTGGCAGGGTGGCCGGCGGTGTCAGGGGTGGTGGGGTCGGGGGTGGTGGCGTCGGGGGTGGTGGGTTGCGGTGGTTTGGGTGTTCGTCAAAATCGCACTTAGGGTTTTTAAGAGAAAAAATTGAAATCGATTTGGGGGAAAAAAGAAGACCCGCGGGGTCTGTATAAATTTTGTTTGCGACGGAAATTTGCGACGGAATTTCCGTCGCAAATCCGGTCAAGGTCAAACTTTGACCAGCTTTGCGACGGAAATTCCGTCGCAAATTTTGACTTCTGCGACGGAATTTCCGTCGCAAAGCTGGTCAAAGTTTGACCTTGACCAACTTTTGGTCAAGTCTGGTCAATGTGTTTGCGACGGAAATTCCGTCGCAAAAGTCAATATTTGCGACGGACTTTCCGTCGCAAACTTTCCCGCCATTTGACTTTCACTTCGCGGGTCTGGGAAATTTAGGTCCGTCGCAAATTCCGTCGCAAAATAAAAATCCGTCGCAAATTCGTCCCAAACCCAAGTTTGCGACGGCTTTTCTGTCCGTCGCAAATTTTCCGTCGCAAAGGCAGCATTTTTTTGTAGTGACACATGGCTAAATCCGTAGATACACATGGCTAAATGCGTGGATACACATCTCTTAATGCGTAGATACACATGGCTAAATGCATAGATACACATCTCTTAATGCGTAGATACACATGGCTAAATGCGTAGATACACATGGCTAAATGCGTATATACACATGTCTAAATGCGTAGATACACACCTTATATATGTAGATACACATGGCTAAATGCGTAGATACACACCTTTAAATGTGTGAATACACATGGTTAAATGCGTAGATACACATGTCTAAATGCGTAGATACATGTGGTACCACGTTCGATCCCCATTTGATGCCACGTGGATAATGTACAATTTCAGCAAAAAAAATAAACACTACTCCAGTGGGGGTCGAACCCGAGACCACAGGCTCCAAATGGTTATATTTTTTTCGTAATATTGTTTTGAAAAACCCATGATATTGTATTGAGTAACCATTTCTCTCCCGTTTTAGGATACCCAGTCCCCAAAAAGGGGTTCACTCTTTCCTTCTTGGGTGTCTTTTGATTTTTTATCCTATTTGAACGAATATAGGAAGGGAAGGGTTTATGATTGGATTAGGCCCTTTTCATGTCTAAATGCGTAGATATACACCTTTAAATGCGTAGATACACATGGCTAAATTGGTAGATACACATGGTTAAATGCGTAGATACACATGTCTAAATGCGTAGATACACATGTCTAAATGCGTAGATACACGCCTTTAAATGCCTAGATACACATGGGTAAATGAGTCTACACATGTCTAGTAGATACACACCTTTAAATACGTAGATACACATGACTAAATGCATAGATACACATCTCTTAATGCGTAGATACACATGTCTAAATGCGTAGAAACACATCTCTAAATGCGTAGATTCATACCTTTAAATGCGTAGATACACATGGCTAAATGCGTAGATACACATCTCTAAATGCGTAGATATACATGGCTAAATGCGTAGATACACACCTTTTAATGCGTAGATACACATGGCTAAGTGCGTAGATACACACCTTTAAATACGTACATACACATGGCTAAATACGCAGATACACATCTCTAAATGCGTAGATACACATGGCTAAATGTGTAGATACACATCTCTAAATGCATAGATACACATGTCTAAATGCGTAGATACACATCTTTAAATGCGTAGATACACACTTTTAAATGCGTAGATACACATCTCTAAGTGCGTAGATACATATCTCTAAATTTAAATGCGTAGATACACATGTCTAGTAGATACATACCTTTAAATACGTAGATACAAATGGCTAAATGCGTAGATACACATCTCTTAATGCGTAGATACACATGTCTAAATGCGCAGATATACATCTTCAAATGCGTTGATACACACCTCTAAATGCGTAGATACACATGGCGAAATGCGTAGATACACATGTCTAAATGTGTAGATACACATCTTTAAATATGTAGATACTCATCTCTTAATGCGTAGATACACATGTCTAAATGCGCAAATATACATCTCCAAATGCGTTGATACACACCTCTAAATGCGTAGATACACATGGCGAAATGCGTAGATACACATGTCTAAATCCGTAGATACACACCTTTAAATGCGTGGATACACATCTAAATGCGTAGATACACATCTAAATGCATAGATACAAATGTCTAAATGCGTATATACAAACCATTAAATGCGTAGATACACATGGTTAAATGCGTAGATACACATCTTTTAATGCGTAGATACACATGGCTAAATGCGTAGATACACATCTTTTAATGCGTAGATACACATGGCTAAATGCGTAGATATACACCTTTAAGTACGTAGATACACATGGTTAAATGCGTAGACACACATCTCTAAATGCGTAGATACACATGGCTAAATGTGTAGATACACATTTTTAAATGTGTAGATACGCATCTCTTAATGCGTAGATACACACATTTAAATGCGTAGATACACATGGCTAAATGCGTAGATACACATGTCTAAATGCGTAAATACACACCTTTAAATGCATAGATCCACATGACTATATGCGTAGATACACATGGCTAAATACGTAGATACATATCTCTATATGCGTAGATACACACTTTTAAATGCATTGATACACATGGCCAAATGTGTATATACACATCTCCAAATGCGTAGATATACATGTCATGTCTAAATGAGTAGATATACATGTCTAAATGCGTAGATACACATGTTTAAATGCGTAGATACAACTTTAAATGTGTAGATGCACATTTCTAAATGCGTAGATACACATGTTTGAATGCGTAGATACACATCTCTAAATGCGTAGATACACAGCTCTAAATGTGTATATATATACCTTTAAATGCGTAGATACACACCTCTAAATGCGTAGATACACATGACTAAATGCGCAGATACACGCCTTTAAATACATAGATACACGTGTTTGAATGCGTAGATACATATGTTTAAATGCGTAGATACACACCTTTATATGCGTAGATACACATGTCTAAATGCGTAGATGCATACCTTTAAATGCGTAAATACACATTTTTAAATGTGTA
This sequence comes from Silene conica, assembly GCA_029255685.2. Taxonomy (NCBI): domain Eukaryota; kingdom Viridiplantae; phylum Streptophyta; class Magnoliopsida; order Caryophyllales; family Caryophyllaceae; genus Silene; species Silene conica. The sequence goes on from CM055320.2 coordinate 14,155,706, forward strand.
GATACACACCTTTAAATGTGTAGATACGCATGGTTAAATGCGTAGATACACATGTTACTCAATACAATATCACGGGTTCTCCAAAACAATATTACGAAAAAAAAAGAAAAGAAAATCTCGAGAAAAAAAAAATTGATAAAAATATCTTAAAAAAATGTCGAGAAAAAACAATTTCGAGAAAAAATAATTTCGAGAAAAAATAATTTCGGAAAAAAACTTTCGGAAAAAAATCGGAGAAAAGAGGTTTGAAAAAAAAGTTAGAGAAAAAAGAAGTTTCGTAAAAAAATCCGGAGAAAAAAAAGTTTCAAAAAAAATTCGGAGAAAAAAAAGTTCTGTAAAAAATTTCGAGACAAAAAAATTTCGGAAAAAAAAGTTTCGAAAAAAGATTTTCAAGAAAAAAATATCTCAAAAAAAATGTCGAGGAAAAAAAATTTCGAGGAAAAAAATCTCGATAAAAAGAAATTTCGAAAAAAAATTCGGAGAAGAAAGGTTCGACAAAAAAGTTGGAGAAAAAAAAAGTTTCGAAACAAAAATTCGGAGAAAAAAAAGTTTTGAAAAAAATTCGGAGAAAAAAAGTTTCGAAAAAAAATTCGGGACAAAAAAATTTCGGGAAAAAAAGTTTCGCATAAAGATTTTCGAGAAAAACCAATGGTTGAGATGCAATCATCATGTAAGAATAGACCTCATTCATATATATATATATAAATAGAAACTCTGCCACCATTAGAAATCGAACCCGCGACCACAGATATTGGAGGGCAGCAACTTAACCATCGGACCACTGAGTCGTTTGTTGATAAATGTAATACTGTATAATATTTAACACGCGAAAACTTTCTAATAAGAAAAAATAAAAACCTGCCGGTACTGGGGTTCGAACGCTCGACCTCGGAATACAAAGACCATCACCTAAACCAATAGGCCACAAAGTTTTTGTTGATTAATACAATATTGTATAATATTTAAGACGAAAACATTTTCGAAGACATTTTTGTTCAAATTGCCAATTTCTTATTTGTTCTTGCGTCTTCTTCTTTGGTTACCTTGTTAATGGCTTATTTTTGATTTTTTTTTTCGAATTTTTTTTTTTCATTTTTTTTATACGAATTTTTTTTTTCATTTTTTTCGGAATATAGTTTTGAAGAACCCGTGATATTGTATTGAGTAACTTGTGCTATTGTAATGAAAAATATTTCGAGAAATAAAAAATTTCGAGAAAAAATTGGTTTTTTTCGAAAATTTTCTTTTTCATTTTTTTTTTTACCGATAAAAAAACTTCGAGATGTGTACCTACACATTGAAAGTTGTGTATCTACGCATTTAGAGATGTACATCTACGTATTTAGAGGTGTGTATCTACGCATTCAAACATGTGTATCTACGCATTAAGAGATGTATATCTACGCATTTAACCATGTATATCTACGTATTTGAAGGTGTGTATCTACGCATTTAGATATGTGTATCTACGCATTTAACCATGTGTATCTAAGCATTAAAGGTGTGTATCTCCGCATTTAGAAATGTGTATCTACGCATTTAAAGGTGTGTATCTACGCATTTAGAGATGTGTATCTACGCATTTAGCCATGCGTATCTACGCATTTAGAGATGTGTATTTACTCATATAGAGGTGTGTATCTACGCATTAGAGATGTGTATCTACTCATATAGAGGTGTGTATCTACGCATTCAAACATGTGTATCTACGCATTTAGAGATATGTATGTATCTACGCATTTAGACATGTGTATCTACGTATTAAGAGATGTGTATCTACTCATTTAGCCATGTGTATCTACGCATTTAAAGGTGTGTTTTTACGCATTTAGAGATGTGTATCTACGCATTTAGATATGTGTATCTACGCATTAAAAGATGTGTATCTACGCATTTAGTCATGTGTATCTACGTATTTAAAGTTGTGTATCTACTAGACGTGTGTATCTACGCATTTAGCCATGTGTATCTAAGCATTAAAGGTGTGTATCTACGCATTTAGACATGTGTATCTCCGTATTTACAGATGTGTATCTACGCATTTAAAGGTGTGTATCTACGCATTTAGACATGTGTATCTACGCATTTAGAGATGTGTATCTACGCATTTAGCCATGTGTATCTACGCATTATAGATGTGTATCTACTCATATAGAGGTGTGTATCTACGCATTTAGAGATGTGTATCTACTCATATAGAGGTGTGTATCTACTCATATAGAGGTGTGTATCTACGCATTCAAACATGTGTATCTACGCATTTAGAGATATGTATTTACGAATTTAGACATGTGTATCTACGCATTAAGAGATGTATATCTACGCATTTAGCCATGTGTATCTACGTATTTAAAGGTGTGTATCTACGCGTTTCATGTGTATCTACGAATTAAGAGATGTGTATCTACGCATTTTTTTTTCTCCAATCTTTTCGAGAAAAAAAAAGATTGGAGAAAAAAAATCGAAAAAAAATTTCGAGAAAAAATTCGGAAAAAGTTTCGAGAAATATTTTTTAAAAAAAATTTCGATGAAAAAAATTTCGAAAATATAATTTCGAGAAAAAATAATTCTGAAGGTTTCGGGTTCAATCCCAATTCGCAATTCGCAATTTGAGCAATTCTGCGTATGCCTCCGTCTCCAAACTCACTTCAACAATCACGTGTTAAATATGATACAATATTACATAAATAAATAAGGATGTTGGGGCAGAGTTGGTAAAGTGCTGGTCTTCGTTGCTCGTGGTCGCGAGATCGACTTCCACTGCAGTAACTTTTGCATTTTTGCTGAATTGTATTATCCACGTGGCATCATCTCATGGTAGACCTCAATTCTCATTTAAGATCATAGACCTCACATGATACAATCTGATATATATATATATATATATATATATATATATATATATATATATATATATATATATATATATATATATATATATATATATATATATATATATATATATAGGGTTGGGATCCGGTGAGAACCATCTTACCATGAAAATCGGTGAGAACTCTTCCTTACGGAGTTTTTTTTAAAAAATTAATGACATAATTGGATTCGGCATGGAATTTTATGGCCAGAGAACATATTTCTTGGTCTAGAAAATAAATACTAGTGGTGGAAAAATGATAGATATGAAAAAATAGATAGTGGGTGCATGCAAATAAATAAAACGTATCTCACCTTGATTTCCGTCACTAGTATTTATTTTCTAGACGAATAAATATGTTCTCTAGCTATAAAATGCCATGCCGAATCCACTTATGTTATTAATTTTTTTTTTAAAAAGTCCGTAAGGTAGAGTTCTCACAAGGTTCTCATTGTAAGGTGGTTCTCACCGGATCCCAAGTCTATATATATATATATATATATATATATATATATATATATATATATATATATATATATATAGGGTTGGGATCCGGTGAGAACCATATTACAATGAAAACTGGTGAGAACTCTTCCTTACGGAGTTTTTTTTAAAAAATTAAGGACATAATTGGATTCGGCATGGAATTTTATGGTCGGAGAACATATTTCTTGGTCTAGAAAATAAATACTAGTGACGGAAAAATGATGGATACGAAAAAATAGATAGTAGGTGCACGCAAATAAATAATAAGTATCTCACCTTGATTTCCGTCACTAGTATTTATTTTCTAGACCAAGAAATATGTTCTCTAGCTATAAAATGTCATGCCGAATCCAATTATGTTATTAATTTTTTTAAAAAAAGTCCGTAAGGTAGAGTTCTCACAAGGTTCTCATTGTAAGGTGGTTCTCACCGGATCCCGAGTCTATATATATATATATAAGGTCGAGATCTGGTGAGAACCACCCTTATAATGAGAACCCTCACTAAATCTCTACCAAATCTCGCTTCGAAAGTTTCGATGGATCATTTAGCATTACTTTAACTTATTCAAATACACACTTTAGTATCATTAAACAAAATTTATTGATTTTATTAACAAAATATATACTTAGTGTACGAAAATACAATTAGGTATACTAAAAGGGCTATAAATGCACGAAAACGACCACTACGTGCATGAAATTTTTTACATGCATGAAAATGAGTATTTGGTGCATGAAATAAGATGCTCTACGTGCATTAAAACGAGTTCCAGGTGCATGAAAAATGATAGACGCGTAAAAATCGGTAGTAGGTGCATGAAAATTAATAAAACGTATCTCACCTCGATTTCCGTCAGTAGAATATATTTTTTGGACCAAGAAATGTGTTCTCTATCCATAAAATTTCATGCCGAATCCAAATATGTCATTAATTTTTTGTTTAAAAGTTCGTAAGGTAGAGTTCTCATGGTTCTCATTATATTGGTGGTTCTCATAGGATCCCAATTATATATATATATATATATATATATATATATATATATATATATATATATATATATGGATAATTTGTGAGAAACTACCTTACATTTATGTCCATTTGTGAACAACTACCTTACTTTTTTTTTTTTGGTTAAAAACTACCTTTCATTTTATTTCTTTGTTAAAAACTACCTAAAAAAAGTTTTGAGGCCAATTTCTCTTTATTATTGGTTTCACATGTGTGAGTTCTCTAGATTTTCATTCTTATTTTGTCGTTAAATTTGATATCCAAACTTATCCTTCTTATCTAAAGTTCTAAACGAAAGGGAATTCTTGCCATTAGCTTCAATTTCTTTCTTTAAGCATGTGGAATAATTAGTCCGGATGATGAACATGGGCTAAATCGTATGAAATCTATGTTATTCGTGAATAAGAATGAAAATTTAGAGAACTCACACGTGTGAAATCCAACTCATAAATAGAAATTGGCCTTAGAACTTTTTTTTAGGTAATTCTTAACAAAAAATTAAAATAAAAGGTAGTTTTTAACCAAAAAAAAAAGTAAGGTAGTTGTTCACAAATGGACATAAATGTAAGGTAGTTTCTCACAAATTATCATATATATATATATATATATATATATATATATATATATATATATATATATATATATATATATATATATAGACTTGGGATCCGGTGAGAACCACCTTACAATGAGAACCTTGTGAGAACTCTACCTTACAAAGTTTTTTGAAAAAAATTAATAACATAATTGGATTCGGCATGGCATTTTATAGCTAGAGAACATATTTTTTGGTCTAGAAAATAAATACTAGTGACGAAAATAAAGGTGAGATACGTTTTATTTATTTGCATGCACATACTATCTATTTTTTCGTATCTATCATTTTTCCGCCACTAGTATTCAATTTCTGCTCAATTTTGTTGAATATATGGATCGCTTTTTGTATTTCGTGAATGTAGGACTTTATTTTGTGAATGTAGGACCTATTGAAGTTTATGACTATTGTATTGTGATTATAAAAAGGCTGAAACTAGGGGCTTATTTTGTGAATATAGGACTTAATTCAAGTTTATGAATATTGTGAAACTAGAAGCTTAAACTGTGAAACTATAAGCTTACATTGTGAAACCTGATTAAAAAAGGTTGATTTAGTTTAGCTTTCTTATATTGTGAATCCTAGGCAAAATAAACTGTGAAACTAGAAGCTGATATTGTGAAACCATGCTTATTAAAAAGTCTGATTTTGTTTAGTCTTTTTATATTGTGAAACCAGATGCTGAAACTGTGAAACTAGATGCTTAATCTGTGAAACTAGATGCTTAATCTGTGAAACTAGATGCTTAATCTGTGAAACTTACATTGTGAAACCTGATAAAAAAAGGCTGATTTAGTTTATATGTTTTGACTTTATATAGGTACTGATTCCATTTTCAACACCAACGGAGAGGTTTCTACAATTTTAACAGCACAATCCACACCTACAGTACCGGTTGGTACGCCTATTACTTTGGCGTATCACACACCGGGTGGTAGTGAGGAATGGATTGTCAGAGTTGCAGAAGATATTACACCTACTGTTAGGAAGTTATTTTTAAATCTAGAGTCGGCAATGACATTCTATCAAGTGTATGCTACTGCTTGTGGTTTTGAAGCTAGGAAATCTACAACGAAGAGGTTTCGTGATGGTAATATTCGAACTAAAGCCATGGTTTGTAATCGTGAAGGCCATAATAAGAGGAAGGGAAGACCTCTTGAAACTGTTGCAAGTGAAACTGGTTCTGAAACTGGTTCAAATATTGGAAAAAGTGCAAAATCAAAAACTGGTGTGAAGGGAAGTGAAGGAGATGAGGCTGAAAGTTCAAATAAGCAAACATTTACAAGAACAACCAAAATTTGAAGGTGGGGTTGTCGTGCAATGGTCAAATTCAAATTCCATTATAACAAGTACATCGTTGAACAATTTCATGAGGGTCACAATCACCCAGTGACCTTTGTAAAAAATAGGGAATTTGATAAACTTGCAGCAAATATGAATGAATTTCATAAGCAAATGATTGTCCAGAATTCAAGAGTTAATGTTGGGGCTAGCTTAACATTCCAGCTATGCAAAGAGCAAGTCGAAGGGTTCGAAAATGTGGGGGCTTCCCTTTCACAATTCAAGAATTTCCAACGGGATTTGAAGTGTTTCATTAAGAGTAAGGATGGAGACATGTTTATCTCACGTTTGGAAACCCTCCGTGACACAAAAGGGTTAGAATTTGTGCATGAAATCGATTCTGAGAAAGCTTTGACAAGGATTTTTTGGACAGATGCTGAGGCAAAGAGATGTTACTCAGTGTTTGGTGATGCAATTTCATTCGATCCAACTTATGGCACTAACAAATATAACATGATATTCACCCTTTTCACTGGCATTGACCATCATAAAAAGTCAATAACATTTGCATGCGCTCTTTTAGATCATGAAGACGATGAAGCATTTATGTGGGCGTTTCAGCAATTTCTGAAATCAATGGGTGGAAAAGAACCTAATTACATTATCACTGACCAAGATGCAGGAATAAAAAAGGCGTTCCCTGGTATGTTTGTATATCGTGCAATTTTTCTAGTTTTCTTAACTTGTGACACTACAAGCTGAAGATGCTGAAACTGTGAAACTCCATGCTTAACTTGTGAAACTAGATCCTTATACTGTGAATCTGGAAGGCCATATTGTGAACCCTGTTGATATAAGAGGCTGATTTTTTGAGTTCTTAACTTGTGAAACTAGAAGCTTATGAAGTGAAACTACATGCTTATTTTGTGAAACTAGATGGCTATATTGTGAAACCTGTTGAAAAATCAGCCTGATTTTTTGAATTCTTAACTTGTGAAACTAGAAGCTTAGGCAGTGAAACTACATGCTTATTTCATGAAACTAGATGACTATATTGTGAAACTTGTTGATAAAAGATCCTGATTTTTTGAGTTCTTAACTTGTGAAACTAGAAGCTTAACTTGTGAAACTGGATTCGTATTCTCTGAAACTACAAGCCTATATTTGTGAAACCTCTTGATAAAAGAGGATGATTTTTTCGAGTAATCTTATTTTATTACATGCAGTTGTGTTCGAAACAGCAAGACATCGGTTTTGCATGTGGCACATTATGAAAAAAGTAACAGACAAGGTTGGGAGCACAATTTGCAAAGACACTGACTTCTTATCACATCTGAACAATGTTGTTTGGAGCAATGATATGGAACCTGAGGAATTTGAGGAGATTTGGGTTAAGGTCATCACAGAATTCTCGTTAGAGGATAATATATGGTTGAGTGGAAAGTTTGCTGAAAGACACAAATGGATACCAGCGTATTTCAGAAATGTTCCGATGGGTAACATTTTAAGAACCACACAGAGATCAGAGAGTGCTAATAGTTTTTTTAAAAGATTTGAGAATAAATATGGGACCTTGGTTGAGTTTTGGATGAGGTTTGAGAGTGCCATCGACCAACAAAGGCATGCTCTAAAGCTTCTTGAAGCACAGAGTGATGATTCAATGCCTGAAACCTTATATTCTTCAAACTGGGAAGCCAATGGAGTGAGAGTATATACACATGAAGTCTTCTATGACTTTCAAAATGAGGTTAAGGGCTCGATAAATGGGTGATGTGTGGGTGGATACACCCCACTAGATCCTGTAACTAAATATGAGATTTTGATAGTTGAAGACGCGATCAAGAAAAAGAGCTACGCAGTTGAGTACAATAAAGGAACAATGGACGTGAGATGTTCATGTAAACTATTTGAACGGAGAGGTATTCTATGTTATCACATAATTTGGGTTTGCTCGGGTAAAACTAAGGAAATACCTGAGAAATACATTTTGGGTAGGTGGAGTAAGAATGCACTTAGAAACCCTATTTATGATTTGAATGGAAATCTTTTGGACAACTACAATCCTACTAGTAGCCCGAAATTTGGAATGTCTCGGATGTGGTCTGAGATTTATGCAACTGTGGGGATCCTCAAAAGAAAAAAAGAGTCTGATGTGAGAGAATTTGCTAAGCTTGTAAAAGAATTCCGAGATAAGTTGGAGCCAAACCCAAAGGCTTTGACAAAAGAACAAGAATTTGAAATCCTTCTAAACTGCAAGGCTCCAAAAGAAGGAAAGGTCTTACCACCTAAGTTCTCTAAGAACAAGAGTAGCGGGAAGCGGTTGGTCAGTAGCAAAAATAAGGCAATCATAAAAGCAAAAAAAACCAAAAAGGTTGTGTGGTAATTGTAAACGAATGTCACACCATGATAAAAGAAATTGTCCATATGATTTTGAAGAGCATCCTCCTGAGAATCAAGTGTGTATTATTCCTTTACTTTATTTTTTTTTTAATTCAGGTTTATTATACTGTGAAACTAGGGGCTTATACTGTGAAACAATGGGCTTATACTGTGAAACTAGGGGCTTATACTGTGAAACCTGTTGATGAAGGGCTGATTTTAGGTTGTTTATAATATTGTGAATCCTAGGCCTTAAACTGTGAAACTAGGGGCTTATATTGTGAAACTAGGGCTTATACATTCTGATTTTAATTTTAAGTATAATTTTTATTACTTAAGCAATGCAAGGTACGTCTCAAAAGTATTTATTTTAATGTTTCATTTTCTTTCAGGGAGATACAACAGAAGAAGAAGAAGAAGAAAAAGAAGAAGAAGAAGAAGAAGAAGAAGAAGACGAAGATGAAGATGTATAGTTTAGGTTTTTTAGACTGTGAAGCTTTATTATACTGTGAATTTAAGGGCTTAAACTGTGAAACTAGGCGCTTATACTGTGAAACTAGGGGCTTATACTGTGAAACCTGTTGATGAATAAAGAAAAGAAACTCTTAGTTTCACAGATTACATGCTTAGTTTCACAACATAAGCTTCTAGATTCACAGAAGAAGACCTGACATTCACAGAATAAGTTTTCTTATATTGTGAAACCTGTTGTCATAAATTGTGAAACTAAAAGCTTTACTTGTGAAACAAGAAGCAGTTTTGGATTAGGGGGATCCGCTACCGCATAGATATACACCTCTAAATGCGTAGATACACATTTAGAGACGTTTATGTATGTTATTTTTCGACATTTATGTTTGTAATGACTTTTACCTTATCTAAATTTATTACTGCTTGCTTGATTATATTTATTTATTGCTTAAATTTATTACCTTGTTGATAAAAATTTTCATCATAAACAATAAAAACACTATTTATCTAAATTTACTACTGTCAGTAAAATTTGAATAATAATTTACTACTTATTCAAATTAATATTCAAATTTTACCGGCAGTAGTAAATTTAGATAAGTAGTGTTTTCATTGTTTATGATGAACAAGTTTATCAACAAGTAAGCAGTAAATAAAGCATAGTAATAAATTTAGATAAGGTAAAAGTCAATACAAACGTAAATGTCGAAAATAACATTTTAGTTTAGGTTTCTAATATTGTGAATCATACGCCTTAAACTGTGAAACTAGAGGCTTAGTTTCACAAAATAAGATTCTAGTTTCACATAAGAAAGGCTGACATTCACAGAAACTTAAAACTGTGAAACAAGAAGCCTACATTGTGAAACCCAAACTCTTAGTTTCACATAATAAGGGCTTAGTTTCACAACGTAAGCTTCTAGTTTCACGGGATAAGAAAAAGAAACCTAAACTCTGAAACAAGAAGCCTACATTGTGAAACCCTAACTCTTAGATTCACAGAAGACTATATATGTATTTGTAGTGTAAATGGTTGTATATTAGAATAGGGTGTTTGATGATATCAACTTGAATTGGATATATAGTGCACTTGCTTACTACGTGTACTACCTTTTATGGTTGTAAAGCAGATGCAATAAATAGGGTTCCTAAGCAAGTGGTAAAATGACAGGTTGGAGCATTTAATTTTGAGGTAGTTGTGGCTTAATTTCAGCATTTTAACTTGTGACATTGAATTCTGAAAGTGTGAAACCTGTTGATAAATCAGCCCTGAGTTTTTGAATTCTTAACTTGTGAAACTAGAAGCTTAGGCTGTGAAACTACATGCTTATTTTGTGAAACTAGATGGCTATATTACAACTTCAAAATTTAGAACGTCAATTTACAGCAACAAAAACATCACAACAAAAACACATTTCACCAAGTTCTTCTGACTGGAATTCCTTTTCACCTTGTCCACAATTCCGAAAAATTATTTGTTGCGGCTTTAACAATGTCGAAGTCCAGTTGCAATGACTCGGCCATCTCGTTTTCATCGTTTTCATCATCTACAAGTGGAGTTAAAATCAAGCAATGAGAAGCAATATAACTCTATAAAGACATAAAATCCATCAAATCTCCAGATTCACAGATTAAGGGTTTAGTTTCACAAGTTAAGCTTCTAGATTCACAGAAGAAGACCTGACATTCACAGAATAAGTTTTCTTATATTGTGAAACCTAAGCTCATAAATTGTGAAACTAGAAGCTTAACTTGTGAAACTAGAAGCAGTTTTGGTGAATGCTAAGTGCTGAGATTCACTGAATAAGGTCTGAGACTCACCAAATGATGACTGACTAAGTTTAACAAAACTACACACCTTGTTTTTTGTTGAGGAAACTTCAAGATTGACAACGTCGGTTTCACCAACGTGGGAAGGACATTATCCCAAACAGCATGGTCCCCAACAGCATGAGAATCAAATACAATTCATTCACAAAAAGGTCCTTCAATTGACAGGCTTTAGCTTCATGTTTTGCTTTTTCGGTTTAACAAGGGAAGACCTATACAACCAAAACAAGTACAATATACATATTACAATATATTCAGCCAAGGAATTAAGAATTTAAAACTTTAATGTGTAGATTCACAAAGTAAGACCTGGCAGTATTCTCATTCCACATAAGAAGTTCCACCATGATGGACTTTCGATACTCTACCAAATCCTGCATAGAGTGACGTATATTATTAATGAAGTGTATTCATGCTAATATTGGTGGAATGCACGGCTTTATTTTCATATAGTAATGAACTCACCTCAAAATAGTCACTGTTCGTCCATAAACTCTGATCTTCCAATGCACTCAACCACTTTAGCAGAAAGACTCCACAATCATAACTAGACAAAAAACATTTAAGCACTTATGAGTGTAACAAAGTTTCACAGAATAAGGTCTGAGATTAACTGAACAAGGTCTGAGATTCAACAAATGATCACAGACTAAGTTTAACAAAACAAGTTGAGTGACTTCGAGATTGACAAGATCATGCATGTGCATGTTCTTCGAAGATTTGTACAACTCTCCCAAAATAGTTGCAACATTGTACAACTGAGAAGAAAAGGACAATAAAAGATCAAAAATATATTTGGGGGTATACTAAAACAAAAACTCTATAATATTTTGGAAAAAAAATCATACAATGTCCATGGCCTTGTTGTTTTCTTCATCCACTTTTATATCCATGGATGAGTCAAGGATGTAATTTTTTTGCTTCTTTATGTCGCAAATACAAGCCCACCAATGCTTCAATGTTTCGCTATTGCAAAGGGATAAAAACCTGAGATAGTAAATGTACAAGAATAATCAATCAAAAAACACACATGAATGACAGTAAATAAATAACAAAATGAATAGCAGAACTGAAGGATCTGACCAAATCAATTTGGCTACCATCTACTGGAGTGTATGAGGACTTTATATATTGACCCCAAATCTCTGGGTTAGTATCTGCATTAAGACCCTGAATGACACAAAAAAGGCAATTTTAGTCTCTGGATGAGCAACTTTCAGAATGAAAAACACTTGAATATCAACATCTGAAGGATTTGAAGCTCACATATATTGTCGTTGGCAAGTAAATCACATTTGTTTTACCAACTGTGCACTTAATCCCAACAATATCAATGATCTACAAATAAAACGTGCACAAAATGAAGCATCCACTTTCACGAAATCACCATCAAGTTTCACAAAAAAACCTCTAAGATTCACAGAATAAGGTCTGAGATTCAGCAAATAAGGAACCATGTAAAAAAAGAAACATGGTCAGGAATGGGAAAATAATACTTACCTGATCCATAATAAGGCCACGCGAATTAAGGGTCTGCAAAGCATCTCTAGTGACTTCCATCCACGGAGTGGACACCAAACCCTCACTTAATTATTGAACAAAATGCAATTAGTCAATATATCTCACACAATTTAAAAAAACATAATTCAAGAAATCAAAGAAAAAGTATGACATTACAATTTGGTTGCGATTGTTCTTCTCCCAACACAAGCCACCAATTCATTCACAGTAAAAGATGGTGTCATAGAGGAACTCGATTCTAGTGCATCTTTTGTGACTATTTCTTTGGACAGGTTAACAGAACATGTAACAATATGATAGCACACCCGCAATGCAAAACGCATGCGCTGAGTTTCCTATTGATGCAAACAAAATGGGTTTCAGAAAAACTAGGAAATAAAGTTGTGGCAATTGTATAAAAATTAAATTAGATGTTGAAAACCAATCTTACAGTATTTATGGTTATTACAGAATTAGTTTTGCTCCCTTTGTAATTCTCCATTATGTTCAGCAGATAGAGGCCATTATCAATTTGTGAGGATTTCAGATTTGATTTTGGGATAAACACTTCTGGAATCGTCATTGAATCAATACTTGTCACTGCTGGGAACTTTGATTGAAGAAGGTTGATGAGCCTGTGTTGCTGTATGAACAAAAGAGTAATTACAAAGAGAAATTAGTAAGGTAATGGAGTAAGAACGAGTCCCAAAATAGGTAAAATAGATGTACCGAATGTTTTAAAAAAGAAGTATAATCAACAGGTTTGTCTTTCATAGCATGGATGACTTGACATTTGCAAGATTCCGGTCTCAGATCAAAACAAAACAAGAACGGTGGACATTCGGGAGAGATGATTGGAGTCAAAATCTGGAAGACAACAGATAAAAATGCAATGAATAAAAAGACAAGTCCACCTTAAAGCTTGAATATAATAAGACCAAATATAAAAAAACTTACTAATTGGGTAGCAGCAACATCAACATTGTCGAGACACTGGAACAAAAATCGAATCATGTGTGAGTAATGATTATAAGTGCACACCATGTAAAATGGGATTATAGAAAAGGGGTAGAGAGACTAACACTGTGCGTGGAGTGTGACACAAATAAACGACAAGCAGAATCTCGTGATCTCAAGCTCTCACTACTGTTTAGAAACTCACACCAAACATCTATCACAGCAGAAGATACTTGATCACTTTCAGACAAACTCGTCAATTGCTTCCTTGTCAATTTCTGGGTTTGACTTTTGAAAAGAATGTCACTGGAAACAGTCATTAAAAGCATAGGTCACACCCTCAAATGGTATTAAATATACGATCAAAATTAAAAAAGAAGAGTATTTTGATTTTTAGTAAGTTTGACCAAACTGTGAAACTAGAAGCTTAACTTGTGAAACTGCATGCTTATTCTGTGAAACAGGAAGCACATATTGTGAAATTGTGAAACTGTGAAACTAGATGCTTAACTTGTGAAACAATAACCTTATTCTGTGAAACTAAAAGCTTACATTGTGAAACTAGCAGCTTATTCTGTGAAACTGGAAGGACATACTGTGAAACTGTGAAACTAGATGCTTAACTTGTGAAACAATAACCTTATTCTTTGAAACTAGAAGCTTACATTGTGAAACTAGCAGCTTATTCTGTGAAACTGTGAAACTAGATGCTTAACATGTGAAACTAGAAACTTATCCTGTGAAACCAGAAGCTTATTCTGTGAAACAAGAAGTTTACATTGTGAAACCCAAACTCTTAAATTTCACAGAATAAGGGCTTAGTTTCACAACATAAGCTTCTAGTTTCACAGAATAAGGGCTTAGTTTCACAGAATAAGGGCTGTGAAACAAGAAGCTTATTTTGTGAAACTAGAAGCTTATTAAGTGAAACTGGAAGGCTATATTGTGAAACATGTTAATAAAACAGGCTGAAATATTAAAGTACAAGGTTTGAAAATTCATAAAATAAGTCAATACCTTTCACATAAATCCAAAAAGATGAAATCCAATACAGACTTCTCCGCTTGAGTAAAACCCTTAAGAATATTCATGTTTTGAAGAGTCTATTGATATAATATACTCAAGAAGGGGGGGGGGGGGTTGAATTGAGTATGCCTTCTTTTTAAATTTTCTTCGATGTGCGCATGGTTGTATGTTGATCTTCGAGTAAAACAAATAATAAGAAGAGACAAAATATTTTTGAAGTGGTTCAGTCTCACACTTTGAGACCTACGTCCACTATTCTCGATTAATAAAATTAGTACCAACTCTGGATTACAATTTTATCAACCCTACTCGCGCAACTTTGATGTTAGTCGCAACTCTATCTAGATACCGTTAAATATCTAGCTACGACAAATACCGTTAAATATTTGTCTTACAATGAGTACCGCTAAATACTCGTTCTATCTTACGTTAATAAGATAAAGTCTTCAATGTTTCTTGGTGTCACAATCTTGAATGAATAAGATCAATGCTTGAGCACTTGAATCTTGAATCGGATATGACAATGAAAAGCTCGAATATTGAAGTACACGATCGGCGGTTTCTCTCTCTTGATTTTCGTGAATATGTGTATGTGTATCTCGTACATCTTAATGTGTCATAGTTGTCTATTTATATAGAATATATATCTAGGTAATTCAAATCCTAGATGATTTAGGAATATTACTTAAACTAGAATACTAGTCTTTTAGTAATACTACCTTAAATCTAATCTTAATATATTTAGGAAAGATTTAATAATATACTACAAGTATTATATAAGGAATCAATTTCCTAATTCATATTTAGGAAAGATATTTATATAATAAACAAATAGTATCCTTATTAAAACAATTTCCTAAACCAAGTCAAGGATAATAAAATATATTATCATAATATAATCTTATTTTGTTTAGGCTATTAAATAAATACATAATATTTACTTAACTTAATTCCTACACGACTTATGGTAACGTGACATGTTACACGTTTCCCAAAGTCGTAACAAACTATATCTAGATTATATTTTTTGACAATTAAGATCATATAAAAATTCTTAGTTTATTTAGTAATAAATAATTATCTCATAAGAAAATTATTTATTCCTATTTAACCAAAAGATATTTTATCTAATCTTATTAAGATTAATAATTCCATATTAAAAATAGAATACCAATTAGACATTAATTGTATATGACTATATTTGGAAACTAAGATCGTTTCAACCAAACACATATATTCCGACCATTTCTTCATAATATAAGGTTATAGCTATGAGCTACAAGCCTACAACTAGAATCAATCTTGTACTGAAGCTATAGTTGATAAGTATAACTTTAGTTCATTAGGCGCGCTTGTGATCTTGTGTCAATCTTCGATTTAGCCAATTCATTGACTAAAATACTTGAGTCTTTTATACTTGATGGATTAGATCTTGTTACTAACATTCTGTACACTTAGCACACGATTATCCGCACGAGTATATAATATATACATAGCTAGACTTGTCATTATCAAAACATAGACATATATACTCAATATATATATTTGAATATATGGTTCAACATGTTTCTTTGGAAATACGGAGATCGATAGATCTCTGATGGAACTATGGCCCTCTTCACCTTTGGATTGACAGGTGAATGACATTCACCTTTGGATCGACGCTTGTAAACATTCGGAGTATCTCCTACGTCAATGACCTCTTTATCACTGCTCCCTACCACACGATGATCCTCTACCACTGGTGTGGACATAGAAGGTCGTCCAGGTCCTTCAGCATGAACATATGATGTTGAAGGTTCAGGCTGATTAGGTTGAACACAAGATGTTAAACGATCGGGTTCGGGTTCATCACAACATGTTGAATGTCCAAGTTGAGGTTCAGGTTCAGGTTCACGTTCAGGTTCAGGTTCAGGTTCAGGTTCACGTTCACGTTCACGTTCGGGTTGAAAGGGTTCACGTTCGGGTTGAGAGGGTTGAGATAAAAAGTGGTCATCAACTGGAAATAGCCTAAAGGTTGGCATTTCTGGTTTTGGTGGTGAACAATGTGGATGTATTGGTTGAAAGGAGTCACCCATTATGTCCAATGCCGCCAACAATTCAGCTTTAGACCACCCATAAATATTATCCACACCCTCATGAATATTCTCAGCAATACCATCCACAATCGCCTTCTCGTTATGCTTCTCATTATCATCATTCTCCAAATTTTCATCAATCTCCCCACTATCCTCATTCTGCTCATTATTTGTTGTCTCAACATTCTCCTCATTCTGCTCATTATTATCTTGTTGAGACAACCTAAATCCATCTGCAATACCATCAACAGCTGCAACTAGTTTAGAAACTGTTGCTGACGAAGGTAATTTGACGGAAGCTTGACGGACAAGACTTTTGTAGTTCATGAAAGCATGAGCCATTACTTTTGCTGAATCCGCAAGCTTACTAACAAGATTCACATCACTGCTATCTTCAGAAATGCCAGGCTTTTCAGTTTCTCCTTCATGTTTGGGTTGTTCTTCTTGTTCAGATTCTTCTTGTTCAGGTTGCCGAACAACAATTTGCTGAATAGATGATTTAGATTTTTGTGCTTGCTTGGCTGTTGCAAACTCAATAGCAAGCAAAGGTTCATGCTGCTCACGCCTGACAACTGGAGGCTCAACAGAACCCCTGCCGAAAGTTCTCTCCTTGGAAGTTGGGTCATTCAATTCCTCCTTAATTCTCTTGGATATAGCATCTTTTGTCCAAGTCGATAACGTAGAAAATTGACGACTCACAATGCGGGATTTAAAGACACAACGGTCTAGATAAATGAAGAGCAACACAATAATCGGTCCACCAAACCAATTCTCTTTCACCTGTTTAACCCCAAACTCTTCCTTTTGCCAAGACTGAACTTGGTCAGCCAATTTCTTTTTTATAAAGTTGCACCAGTTGAAACTGGAGATCAACTCAGTATTCACCAGACTTTTCAGCACTTTCAAACTGACCTTGTTCCCTACAACACCGCCTAAAAGAGCAGAGAAAATATAAACAATGAAGTTGCGTTTGAAATCATCTCCTCCATCTCTTTGTGTAGTGAACTTTTGCAGAACATGTTTGACGTCAATGGAACCAACGCCATATTGTTTAGTGAACTTCCCCAAAGTAGATAAATAAAGGGGGCACTTATCTCCATTTATCGCTTCAAAACAACATTGGGACCCATTGGCAATCCAAGACATAGATGTATATCCTCCTCTAAAATTGGAAGCTTCCCACCCAACAAACATCCTTTTATTGGGTTATAATTTGAAACTAGCCAATATGCTAAGTTTCCTGGAAGAACATCTGTTTTAAGAAGTAAAAGACCCCCAAACCCCATTTCTTTGATAGCTTGAATCTGCTGTTCTGAGGGTGGACTATGGATAAAGCTGTGAAACAAGAAGCTTACATTGTGGAACTAGAAGCTTATTCTGTGAATCTCAGGTAAAAAGTCAATACAAACAAATTAAGAAAAAGTTTCACAAAAGAATGATCTAGTTTCACAAAATAAGTTTCTAGTTTCACAGAAGAATGATCTAGTTTCACAAAATAAGCTTCTAGTTTCACATAAAAAGGAAAATAAACTTAAACTGTGAAACAAGAAGCTTACATTGTGAAATCCAAACTCTTAGATTCACAGAATAAGGGCTGAGATTCACAGAATAAGCTTGTAGTTTCACAGAAGAAGTTTTGACATTCACAGAATAAAGAAAAGAAACATAAAACTGTGAAACAAGAACCTTAACTTGTGAAACACAAACTCTTAGATTCACAGATTAAGGGCTTAGTTTTACAACATAGGTTTCTAGATTCACAGAAGAAGACCTGACATTCACAGAATAAGTTTTCTTACATTGTGAAACCTAGGGTCATAAATTTTGAAACTAGAAGCTTAACTTGTGAAACTAGAAGCAGTTTTGGTGAATGCTAAGTGCTGTTATTATTTAATGATTTAAAACGGGACGGGAAAGGGTTTAGGGTTGGATTAGGGGGATCCGCGGTTAATCCAACCCTAAACCCTTCCCTTGCTTACGGGACGAACGACAGATAAGACACCCTAGAGGGGGACGGGTGAACCCTTTTTTTGGGACGGGTGAAAATATGGGGCCGGGTATTCCTAAACCTAAAACGGGACGGGAAAGGGTTTAGGGTTGGATTAGGGGGATCCGCTACCGCGGATCCCCCTAATCCAACCCTAAACCCTTCCCTTGCTTCTTAGTCGAACGGCAGATACGACACCAAAAACCTAAAACTGTGAAACAAAAGAAGCTTACAATGTGAAACCCAAACTCTTACATTCACAGAATAAAGGGCTTAGTTTCACAAAATAGGTTTATAGTTTCACAGAATAAGGGTTGACATTCACAGAATAAGGAAAAGAAAATTATTAAACTGTGAAACAAAGAAGCTTACAATGTGAAACCCAAAATCTTAGATTCACATAATAAGAGCTTAGTTTCACAGAATAAGCTTCTAGTTTCACAGAATAAGGGCTGACTATTCACAGAATAAAGAAAAGAAAATTATTAAACTGTGAAACAAAGAAGCTTACAATGTGAAACCCAAACTCTTAGATTCACAGAATAAGAGCTTAGTTTCACAATATAAGCTTCTAGTTTCACAGAATAAGGGTTAACATTCACAGAATAAAGAAAAGAAAATTATTAAACTGTGAAACAAAGAAGCTTACAATGTGAAACCCAAACTCTTAGATTCACAGAATAAGAGCTTAGTTTCACAAAATAAGCTTCTAGTTTCACAGAATAAGATCTGACATTCACAGAATAGCTCTTAGATTCGGATGATTCACAAAATAAAAAGGAAAAGAAACTTGATTAATTAAAAAGATCATTCATACATATCTAGATAATTATACAATAGTCTGGCTCATTCATTTAGGCCAGCCAGTACATGCACAAATTCAAGCACTTAAAATTCAGAGAAAAAAAAGGACACATCAAATTTCAGTACTCCAAATTTGCTAAGTCAGCAGGAGATGACGTTGATGCTGTCATCCGATATAACTCGTAGTATGCGAAGGTATCTAGTAGGCTATACACTTCTGGTCGTGCTTTCAAAGACTACGAAATTAATAACTGTTGTCATTTCATCAGCTGTAAGGTCGCGAAGGTGTTCTTGTTGGAATGGTTTTCAGTTGACTGAAATGCAAGAGAGTCTCAATTCCCTTTGATGATTCCTGGAAACACTTGCACCTTTTGTAAATGATTTTGCCACCCCTACGAATACTACGAATAATACGGACACCATTGTTGTCGTTTTTGCGCAGGGTAAGACAATATGCGCTCTGAATGAATGGCGCACGTGGATGAATAAGAAAATACTGACACCATTTTTTGCAAACCATTCCCATGTTTGCTTTATCGTCATTGCTAAGTCGCTGAAATATGGAGTCAACTAAGTCTTCATTGGTGAAAACGGAATATAATGGTTCTTGGTTACGGTTGCTAGTGAAGTTCATGTTCGCTAATGGATGTTTTTTGGAGTTAACGAAATCCTCTAAATCTGCTGCAACTTCATTGACTACCCACCCCTTGCACCAACCGTCAATAACCATTTTTTGATAAATATGAACTGGTAATGAAAGCAGTACACAAACAACACAGCACATCAATATCACATGAACTTTTAGAAATGTAGGAAAACAGGAAGCTATGGGCTTAGTTTCACAAGCTAAGCTTCTAGTTTCACATAATAAGGGATTAATTTCACAGCCTAAGCTTCTAGTTTCACAGAATAACGAAAATAACAATGAAACAAGAAGCTTACATTGTGAAACCCAAACCCTCAGATTTCACAACATAAGCTTCTAGTTGCACAACATAAGCTTCTAGTTTCACAACACAAGCTTCTAGTTTCACAACATAAGCTTGTAGTTTCACAACATAAGGAAAAGAAACTTAAGATATGGGATGAGAATAAAAAAACAGGCACTTAGATTCACACAGCTAGATAATAAGGAAAATAAACTTGATTCATTAAAAATATCATTCATACATAGCTAGGTAATTACACAAAAAGGCTGCCTTGATAGACGTAATTACAGAAGAGCACTACAAAACACTAAAACCGAGCACATTTAGACCAGCCACTATCACGGCAAAAAGTGGTACAAAAGTTGAGGAGTTGTGCTACATATCGAGCAACAAAGGTAAATCTAAATATGATAATGTTGCCAGAGTCAGCAATTGTGTTGCAGTAGCAAGTGATATGTCATATTTTGGAGATGGCACATGTAAATTGTCAATCAACTCATTCACTTTTGGGTTTTCAGCACCAGTGAGATCTCTAAGGTGTCCTCTTTGCAAAAGATTGTCGCCTTGGTAAAAAAGTAGGAGTAATTTAGCTCCCGGATCATTAGTCATAAAGCACTTGCATCTTTTATAAATTATTCTATAACCCCTACGAATGATTCTCACACCATTGACATCATTAATATGCAGAGAAATCCCATACACAACTGCATGAGGAAAAGCTGAGACCAGTTCGACATACCAACGCCATGTTTGCCTTATCTTGGTTACACTTAAGTCGTTTGAAGATGCTATTCATTACATCTTGATTATTGAAAACAGCCAGTTGGGGTTGATAACGATTGTTAGTGAGCTCAACAGTCCGTAAGGGAGCAAATGAGAATTTCATAGCCTCTTTTTTTTCTCTTATATAATTCCGGACAAAATATGCTTTATCCTCTGCAAGAACATTCACTACCCACCCCTTGCACCATGTTTCCATAATTGACCAGAGGTAAGGCAGGTTAAAACCACAAAGTAACCTACAAGCATTACAAATAAAATCAAAAGGCATACATTGTGAAACCCAGACTATTACATTTCACATAATAAGGGCTTAGTTTCACAAGTTAAGCTTCTAGTTTCACAGAATAAGGGCTGAGAATCACAGAAAAGGCCAAAGAAAACTTAAACTGTGAAAACAAGAAGCTTACATTGTGAAACACAAACTCTTATATTCACAAAATATGGGCTTAGTTACACAATATAAGCTTCTAGTTTCACAGAATAAGGAAAAAAACACTTAAACAAGAAACTTACATTGTGAAACCCAAACTCTTAAATTTCACAGAATAGGGGCTAAGTTTCACAATATAAGATTCTAGTTTCACAGAATAAGGAAAATGACAATTAAACAAGAAGCTAAAAAGCTTACATTGTGAAACTCAAACTCTTAGATTTCACAGAATAAGGGCTTAGTTTCACAACATAAGCTTCTAGTTTCACAGAATAACAAAAAAGAAACTTAAGATATCGGATGTGAATCACAAAAACAGGCACTTAGATTCACAAAATAATAAGGAAAAGAAACTTGGTTAATTAAAAATATCATTCATACATAGCTAGATAATTACACAAAAGGCTGGCTTGATAGATGTAATTACAGAAGAGCACTACAAAAAGACATTTAGGCCAGCCACTAAGATGCAAAAAGGTGATACAAAGTTGAGCAGCTATGCTACATATTGAATGCCAAGAAAGGTAAATCAAAATAAGATAGTTTTGCCCGAGTCATCAACTCTGTCGAAGTAGCAACTGCTAAGTCAAGTTCTGGAAATGGCACATCTAAAATGTCAAGCATCTCTTGTGTTTGGTCGATTTCAGGATCAGTGAGATCTCTAAGGTGTTCACTTTGGTAAGGATTTTCACTTTGCAAATAATGTAGGAGTAATTTAGATCCCGGATCATTTGTCATAAAGCACTTGCATCTTTTATAAATGATTCTAGAACCCCTATGAACTATTCTCACACCATTGACATCATTGATACGCAGAGAAATCCCATACGCAACTCGAATGAGAGGTGCACTAGGGTGTAGGAGGAAAAGCTGACACCAGTTCCGACAGACCAATGCCATGTTTGCCTTATCTAGGTTACACTTAAGTTGTTTGAAGATGTTATTCATTACATCTTGATTATTAAAAACAACCAGTTGGGGTTGATAACGGTTGTTTGTGAGCTCAACAGTCCGTAAGGGAGTAAATGAGAATGTCATGGCCTCTTTTTTTTCTGTTATGTAATTCTGGACATATTCTGCTTTATCTTCTGCGTGAAGATTCACTACCCACCCCTTGCACCAGTTTTCCATATTTGACCAAAGGTAATTAAGTTTAAAACCACAAAGTAACCTACAAGCATTACAAAATAGAATCAAAAAGCATACATTGTGAAACACAGACTCTTAGATTTCACATAATAAAAGGCTTAGTTTCACAACCTAAGCTTCTAGTTTCACATAATAATGGCTGAGAATCACAGAATTAGAAAAAGAACCTTAAACTGAAAATAATAGAAAATAAACTTAAACTGAAAACTGAAAGAAACTTATTATGTGAATCTAAGAGCTTATATTGTGAAACTAGAAGCTTATGAAGTGAAACTACATGCTTATTTTGTGAAACTAGATGACTATATTGTGAAACCTGTTAATAAAATATCCTGATTTTTTGAGTTCTTAACTTGTGAAACTAGAAGCTTAACTTGTGAAACTGGATTCGTATTCTGTGAAACGTACTAAAATAATCAAAAACACTCTCAAAACCTAGATATTTTCGTCACAACCCTAGGTATCACTAACAATGAAAAATAACAATAAACACTAAACTAATGATAATCCAGCAGAAAATAGCAAAAAAAAAAAACAAAATAAAGAGCAAAAATAAGTAATTAAACTAATTAAATAACAAAAATGTAACAAATAACATACGAACATACGAAGAACATACGAAGAAGATGATAATGGAGGTTGTTGATGTTAAAAACTTCGAAGAACGACAATGCTTGCTTATTTCGCCTCAAATCTTCGAAAATAAACCACATATCCAAAGAACGACAAACAAATCACATTATAACGTACTAAAATAATCAAAAACACTCTCAAAACCTAGATATTTTCATCACAACCCTAGGTATCACTAACAATGAAAAATAACAATAAACACTCAACTAATGATAATCCAGCAGAAAATAGCAAAAAAAAAACAAAATAAAGAGCAAAAATAAGTAATTAAACTAATTAAAGAACAAAAATGTAACAAATAACATACGACGAAGATGCGAAGAAGATGATAATGGAGGTTGTTGATGATTCCGGGAAGAAGATCCAACCGTTACCGCGAGCGAGAGAGAGTGAGAGAGTGAGAGAGCGAGAGAGAATTTGAGAAGACGAGCGAGACTGAGAAAGAATGAATGAAACTGAGAGAGTCAGTTTCTCTTTTTTTTTTTGATATATATATGGACACGTGGCGTAATCTCGTGCGTCCAGTGTTTTTAGATCCAACGGTTAAGATCGGTCCGGCAGCCTCACGCTAAGAACACGGCCTCACGTGATTCAATTTATATATATATATATATATATATATATATATATATATATATATATATATATATATATATATAGATAGATAGATAGATAGATAGATAGATAGATAGATAGATAGATAGATAGATAGATAGATAGATAGATAGATAGAGAGAGAGAGTTGGGATCACATGAGTCCACCATAAATATTTGAGTCCATGAGTCTAACAATGATATCATAAGTTATATAAAAAAGTATCACGTTTTTTCAATATCAAATTTTTTTCTTTTTTTTGTTTTTTGTTTTTTCTTTTTCAATATTACTTTTTTTTTTCTTTTTTTTGTCTTTCCTTTTAAAATGACATTTTCTTTATTAAAAAAAATCTCTTTTTCAGTATGCATTTTTTTAAACAAACATGTTTTTTTTAATAAGGCGTTTTTTCTCGAATTTTTTTCATTACAATATCACAAGTTACTCAATACAATATCACCGGTTTTTTAAAATAATATCACAAAAAAAAATCGAGAAAAAAATATTTCGGAAAAAAATTTCGAGAGAAAAAATTGAAAAAAAAAAATTTGGAAAAAATATTTCCGGGAAAAAAGTTGTTGAAAAAATTTCGTGATATTGTTTAATATAGTGCGTGATATTGTTTAACAAAAGTCGTTTTTTCTCGAAATTTTTTTCGATTTTTTTTCATTACAATATCACAAGTCACTCAGTACAATATCACCAGTTCTTCAAAATAATATCACAAAAAAAATTCGAGAAAAAAATATTTCGGAAAATAAATTCGAGAGAAAAAATTGAAAAAAAAAATTTGGAAAAAATTATTTCCGAGAAAAAAAGTTCTTGAAAAAATTTTGTGATATTGTTTAATATGGTGCGTGATATTGTTTAACAAAAGGCGTTATTTCTCGAAAAAAAAATTCAATTTTTTTTCATTACAATATCACAAGTTACTCAATACAATATCACCGATTCTTCAAAATAATATCACAAAAAAAAGTTCTGTAAAAAAAATCGAGAAAAAAATTTGAGAAAAAAAATTGGAAAAAAAAAAATTTGAAAAATAAAAGTTTGGGAAAAAAAGTTTTGGAAAAAATTTTGTGATATTGTTTTATATAGTGCGCGATATTGTTTCATGTGATATTGTATTAAAAAGATTATGATATTGTAGAGTTTGTAGTGTAAAAAAAAGTGATATTTTTTAATACAACTTTTGATACTCTAAATGGACTCATGGACTCAAATATTTAGGTGGACTCACCGTATCCCGCCTCTATATATATATATATATATATATATATATATATATATATATATATATATATATATATATATATATATATATATATATATATATATATATATATATATATATATATATATATATATAGTCGGGATCCGGTGAGAATTCATATATATTTGAGTATTGAGTAATAATGAATGAAATCAAAAATATCACGCGCAAAAAGAAATTTCGCTGGAAGTAGTGCTACTGTAACTTAATCGAAAAAATAATGCTTTAGTAAGTTATATATTTGTTAATTATTTATAGTGCAAAAGTTACCTTTTTAGTATAAATATTCGTTAATTATATTAATATTTTTTTTTCTTATTTTTTGCTTTTGTTTTCTTTATGTATTACGTTTAATTGTGTTTTTTCTCGGTATCATTTTTTAAAACAAGTTTTTTTTAGTATCACGTTTTTTTTTTTTTTTTTTTTTTTAAGACGTTGTTTATTGGAAGTTGTGATATTGTTTTCAGTATGTAGTGATATTGTTTTCAGTATGTAGTGATATTGTTTTCAGTATGTAGTGATATTGTTGTTAGTATATTGTGATATTGTTTTCAATATGTAGTGATATTGTTTTCAATATGTAGTGATATTGTTTTCAGTATGTTGTGATATTGTTTTCAGTATGTTGTGATATTGTTTTCAGTATGTAGTGATAGTGTTTTCAGTATGTAGTGATAGTGTTTTCAGTATATAGTGATATTGTTTTCAGTATGTAGTGATATTGTTTTCAGTATATAGTGATACTGTTACTATATTGTGATATTGTTGTGATATTGAGTAACATGATTATTGTGTATGTGTAAACAATATTACAATTCACAACTTATAATAAACAACCTGTTATTAAAAAAACGTGATATTAAAAAAAATTATTTAAAAAAATGATACCGGAAAAAAATACAATTAAACGTGGTACATAAAAAAACAAAAAAAAATGAAAAGAAATAATTATATAATTAACGAATATTTATATAAGAAAAGAATATTGTTGTGACTTTTGCACTTTAAATGTCACCGAATATTTATATCACTGAAGTTATAATTATTAATAAGTTTGAATAGCTTAGTTGGTAAATTGTCTAAATCTTAACCTCAAGGTCAGTGGTTCAAGCCCCCTATCAGCCAGTTATTTTTAGCGCGACTCTTAACCTCAAGGTTAGAGGTTCGAGCCCTCCTACCAGCCAATTTTTTTCGCGTGATATTCCATTTTTCGAGCCCTCCTACCTGTTATTAAAAAAACGTAATTCTAAAAAAAACTTGTTTAAAAAAATGATACCGAAAAAAATACAATTAAATGTGTTACATAAAAAAAACAAAAAAAAATGATAAGAAATATTTATATAATTAACGAACAATTATATAAAAAACGAATTTGTTGTGACTTTTGCACTTTAGATAATTAACTACGAGTAATATTTACAAAATTGAAGCAATGTTTATCAATAACTTAGAGTAGCTCAGTTGGTTAAACTATGTGACAGTTAACCTCAAGGTTGCAGGTTTGAGTCTGCAAACCACCGATTTTTTATTTTGCGCGTGATTTTTCTCATTTCCTTCATTAATACTCAATACTCAAATATATAACTCATTTACTTCGCATGTTATGATGTTGGAGTATGATGGATGCTCTTATGTGTTACGTGCTAAGAGAACTCTAGTCACTCCCCACTTATTGTGGCGTACATGTTTTCATGTATATAGGTACATGATGGCTGATGGAGAGTTATTGAGGCTAGCGAGCGATGATCCTATCATCGATGACATACACTTTATCGTTTAGCTAGACCTAGACTTTTGTTATACATTGAGTGCCAGTAGGGATATGCTATCCCAGGCTGCAGTTTGGATATTTATCTATGTTTGTTTATTTCCGCATGTATAGTTTTGTTTAATTCACCTCGTACCTTTCAAGCATGTTAAAGTTTTAATTCCGCGCAAATTTTGGCATGTCCGTATGTTTATATTTTTCCGCTGCGACGAGGGGTTTTACAATTGGTATCAGAGCAACCCTGCAGCCGTCTGGTGAGCGCCTGTGGTCTCGAGTGCCCGGGGCACCAACCAAGCGGGGGAGGATTCCTGGTTTGGCTCGGCTGCGGTCAAAGGCTGTCAGGCGCAACGAGGACGTTGCGTTCTTCAAGTGGGGGTGTGTAATACTCCATTGAACCGAATAAGATATTCGGGTGGGGTAACCCCTTGAAGAGGTCCACTGATAGGCTTATATGACTAGTGTTTAAAGAGATTGAAAGTACTACTTATATCAACAAAGTGCACTTTATTTTCTAGTTATCCATGCGAAAAAACTCCAAAGTTAAGCGTGCTTGGCTGGGAGTAGTCTTAGGATGGGTGACCTCCTGGGAAGGTTCCCGGGATGCGCATGAGTGAGGACAAAATGCGCTGGAAGGACTCGTGTTGGTCTGTGGGGCCAGTACATAGCCTGGCGAGCTACCATGGCTAACATTTCTGGTCCTAGGTTTGGGCCGGGGTGTTACAATTGGTATCAGAGCGTTATCGCTCCCGACGCACTCATGTGACCCCCGACCTTAACTTGACCATATAATTGAATTATCACACAAAAACCCCGTAACACTTTTCCATTTCATCCATCCCGCTTTAATTCTGTGGGCCACATCTCCGTCTAACTCTCCATCTTTTTTAATAATAGATCCGAGATATCTAAAGGAATCTGACCCCTCAACAACATTTCCATCGAAAATAATGCTCCCCACCGCCGTCGATCACGGCCCCGCAAATTGACACCTCACATACTCGGTCTTACTCCTACTTAGCCTAAACCCACGAGTCTCCAACGTCTGCCTCCATAATTCCAACTTTCTCTCAACCCCCTCTTTCGTCTCATCAATCAATACAATATCATCCGCAAACATCATACACCAAGGGATCTCGTCCTAATTATTCATTGTCAACTCATCCATAACTATAGCAAAGAGAAAGGGACTAACTGCGGAACCTTGATGCACACTAATGGTAATGGGGATTTCTTCCGTTCTCCCAACATTAATTCTAACACTTGTACTAGCCCCCTCATACATGTTTTTATGAGGTCGATATATTTTCTTGACACACCCTTTTTCGCCAAAGCCCACCAAAGTATTTCTCTCGGGACCCTATCATATGCCTTCTCCAAATCAATAAAAACCATATGCAGGTCTTTTTTCCTCTCCTGATGGTGTTCCATCAACTGTCTCATGATAAAAATTGCATCCATAGTCGATCTCCCAGGCATAAAACCAAATTGGTTTTCCGAGATATCTACACATTTCCTAAGTCTCTGCTCGATTATCCTCTCCCATAATTTCATCGTATGACTCATAAGTTTAATTCCCCGATAATTGGAACACTCTTGAACATCACCTTTATTCTTATACAAAGGGACTAGAGTGTTTCTTCTCCAAGCTGAAGGCATCTTGTTCCCTCTCCAAATCTTGTTGAAGAGCAATGTTAACCACTCAATGCCCTTCTCACCCAAACGCCTCCAAACTTCTATGGATATACCATACGGCCCCTCTGCCTTCTTAGAATCCCTAGTTATGTAAATTCCAGTCCTGCCATAAATTTCCCTACCTACATATTCAGAAGCGAAAAAAAAAGACGAGAGAAAAGAAAAGAAATAAGATTTGCCAAAATGAGGTGAAATATTTACCATTCTTGTTTTGGTTTTGAACTTTCTATTAGCTTTCAAATCGACCACGACAACCGTAATGTTATCTTTGCACCTTTGGTACCCTTTTGGAGAGCAAGCTTAGAGAGGTAATCGGTGGGTGCTTGGGCTGCTAAATCCACGCCTTTGCCTCTGTCTAAAATCGCGTTACTACCATTCTTTTTATGCCATAAAAGAATTCTCCTTCATTTGTGCCATTAGATTTAATGACACGCTAATTATCTTCTACAACCCTTCTAATCATACAAATCTGAGGTCAGCCAAGTATGTTGCGATGTGTGGAAAAATTGATTCATAAGAGTGAGTGACATAACTGACATTAGTTGCGATGTGTTGGAATCAAAAGTGCAAATGTGCAATTGGTACATCCAAGTCCTTTTTCCAGGACATTCTGACGATTAACTGTTTGATCGCCCGTTATAATTGAGAATTTGTGTTATTTGATGGGGTGAATGAATAACCTTAATTTGGCAAACAAACCCATAAGTCCTTTACAATATTAACAATAGGGTTATTCCTCATTTCTAAATTCTATTCATATTAGTGTAATTTATTACCTTCTTGCGAAAATGTTGTCTACTTGAAGACTCACGAAATGAAAAGTTGACAACTCTTTTGTAAAGATTGGCCAAAAGATGTCATTTGTGATGGAGGAGAACAAGATAGTTTTTGAAAATTCAACCGATCTAGGAATGCAAATGGGTAAAAAGATGAGGAAAAAGTGAAGGTGACAAACAATTGATTGGGGAATAAAAAAACATTAAAATTCAAGAACAATAAAGTGAATGAGGCATATAATGAACATTTATTTATGATAAAGGGTGGAGAGAGGGGAAAATTTGTCTCTAGAAATGAAAAATGAGAAGTACTAGAAATTTGATCATGAAAATGATGTGAAATCATAAAAAAGAAATCATGTCAATAATTATGCAAAAACGTCACACAAATGTAAAATAAGTTAAAATTTGTTCATTCGGTGGTTATCTGTAACATATAACATATTAGGGCAGGAGAAACGCAAGGAAATAGATTCACCGTCAACAGAGTATCATAATTACAGGGTTACGGAGTATAACGCAACAACATAACTAACTGAAGCAGAAAGATTGTCACCAACGCAAACTTTTGATTATAACAATAGGACAACACTATGTCTTTGAGTTACATCAACCCATAGATATTCTGATGCAAAACTAGTGACTGGTCAACAGACCGACAAAAAAAGAGATTAAACACAGGAACTGCACTTAAGCCCAACAGAATCTCGACGAACCATAAAAAACAACCTTAAATCTTGTTGAAAGCAACAATATCGCAGCTCTGAACATACTCATTGATGGGTTCAGCGGTCAAGTAGTCCTCAATCACATTATCAACGGAAACCTGGTCATCTACAATGGTCATCATAATTTGCAGCTTCTTGATACCATATCCAACTGGTGCTAATTTGGCTGCCATACATAATAACAGAGACAGTCAGGGTAATTATTTAATCAACAGTTTCAAGCAATATACAAGAACCCGATACTATGAAGTAGAGGAAAGAAAGACTTACATGCACCCCACAACAATCCCTCCATCTTCACACTTCTGACTGCTTCTTCAAGCTTCACCATGTCTGTTTCGTCGTCCCATGGCTTCACATCCAACAAGACGGATGACTTGCCAGCTAAAAGAGCCAAATTAACAAGTGTTGGTAAAATTAGCCACTTAGACCATGAAAAACTACATCTACAGCATATACACTAAGGAAATAAAGGAGATCTTTTTCTCCCCCAAGAGCAAAAGGAAGGTGTAAACTTTTCTATATGGAGAGCATAAGAGACCAGGAAGCCATTATGGACAAAAAAGCTTCGATGAAGAAAACAGTGAGTGTTTCTCGTTTCATCTTGGCCAGGAGCCGCTGGATATTGCTAACAAGCGTGAGTGGAAGTAATAATTTTTCACATGTGAATATAAAAGATATGGAACTTCAAAAAGAGGTGTGCTGCATAGACTCGAATGTACTATCAAGTTTACCATGAGTGTAGAAACTACGATGAAAAGGTAAATGGGAAACATAACAATTGATGTGTGCAATTCATTCTATAACCCGTACTCTAAATTTGTAACTGTAAAATCAAATTAAATATGCATCGGTATTGCCTTGCGAGAACAAAAATTCTAGATTCATTCAACCAATAAAATTTGAGCAACCATCAGCTTGTATGATTTTTAGACAATAATAATTCTAAATATTTCCAGATAATGGAACCACCTACCAGTCTACCATCAAATCTAACTTCATACTGGCTCAATGGGAAATAGCTACCACCGACAGTTAATATGAGATTCTCTATGTAGTGCACCCACCAACTAGTGAAGGGAACGAATGAAAATTGGGAAATACTTTGCAAAATGCCACAATAAAGTATACTAAATCTGTATAATTTGCATTCCTGGTAGATTGCCATTGAACATAACTCATAACCAACGCCTACATTAGTACTTCAGCTTATCCATTGACTTCTAACCAAGAATGTAAATCAAGTACCATAATCCAAGAGTCACCCTACATTCTCACAAGTCTAGATGAGACCTCAACTCATGTAAAATCAAACATCCGATTACCAAAACTCCAAAATATTCGTCACACTGATAGATTTTAGAATACACGGACGCTTGAACTAGACAACCCCTAAAGTGAGCAAGAAAGCATTCAGCTCATTGTTGGCCTGGGCTTGGCAGAACATAGATAAGCCATAACCTAAAGCCAACACGATAGTTTAAATTGTCCAGGGGTGTTCCAGGTGGATCCAAATTAGCCTATGACAGAGAATAGAATTTTTCAAAAGATTCACTTGTTGTGTCGGGGTTAAACCTCACGTCATGTCAATCATGAGTAACAAATTCTAAAAACCAAACTATGACTATCCAACTTCCTATAATCTCTTACTACAGTTATAATTACAGCTAATATGCATATATAACCTCCCTGCTGTCACGAAATACATACCGTCACCCCTTAACATTAGATACTTCTTGAACTTTGCTACTTTCAGCTCAACAATACTAACATAACTGAGTAGCTCACAGTTCCTCAAATAAATTGATCACTTTTTCACTTATGATACTCAACTCTGTTTAGTTTTAGACACACATTCTAATATAGGTAAAAAAAAACCTTTAATTTATATAGAGAATAGCAGCTTATTAAAAAGAATTTACAAATAGTATACTAAAGAACACAATTTAGGAGAAAAAAAAAAGCATAGATAAAGGCAACACTCACATTCTTTCTTTGATGGCTTCTTCTTAGCTGCAGCTGCCTTTTCAGCAGCTGCCTTCTCCTCCTCGGTCTCCTCACCGAAAAGATCAAGGTCATCATCGTCATCCGCAGCAGAAGCCTACACCAATATATAACTAAGCGTGAGGACCCCACAAATTGGAGAACAAAGATGACCAAAATGCAGAAAACCTTCAGATGAACTGCATTCGCATATGACATTACCTTCGAGTCAGCAGCAGGTGGGGTCGCGACCTCAGAGGCAGGAGCTGAACCTTCGACAGTGACACCGCTTCCCTCCCCAGAAACGCCACTGATTTCAGGAAAACAGATTGAATATAAACACCAATACAATTGCCAATCTGAATAATACCCACAATTTTTAATCTATCCAAGCACGTATAATATAATAAATGAATAGATTGGATTAGATTAGAGGCAGTATAAACAAGACAAGAACAATAACAAGAACAATAACGGAAAAGCAAAAGAAAGACAGTATGATGCAATCACTTACGAGATCCTCAAGAGTGCATCGATATGCTTGTACCAACGCAAAACGTTGACATACTCAGCAGATGGTGTCTTAGAGATAGCAGCATATACAGTAATATCATCCTTTGAAGCCTGGTAGCTGAAATGACATCCAAAAATAAATTACAAAACAGGTATCAGTAAAATTACAAAACAATTATGACTAAAGTTAACATGTAAAATAATACGTAATTCCATCTCTAACAAAACAATTAAGATCTATGACAATTAAGACTCACCCAGTAATGTAACTCCTAGTAAGAAGAAACTCATCAAGCTTTTTCAAACCGGCTTCAGAGCTAGGGTTGTATAGTGCGACGGCCATTATCAAAGCACAAAGTTTGAATCTTTAAAAAAGCACACACAAAAATTCCATCATTAAGCATCCAAATTACGGATTTAAAATTTAAATATTAATTGAATCACGACAATCTAATCCCATCACAATTACCAACCTAACAAAACCCGAAACCCACGAAACAAAGACTAGGAGAATCAGAGAGACAACTTACCGCGGCAGTCAAAGAATAAGGTAGGAGGTTTGTGAGTTGTGAGGGGGTGGGATCTAGGGTTTTGACTTTTATATACTCCAATAGATTGGGCCAATTCATGTCCAATATTATAATGGGCTTTTAATAATGCAGTTTGGTTTGAGTTTTTGTTTGGATGAATTGAGCTGCGGATTTTGAATTTTTTTGGGTGACTCTCAAGTCTCAATCTAAGTAATCTAACTACAAGTACTAACTAGTGTTAAACCCGTGCAAAATTGCACGGGTATATTTTTAGAAAAAATATGATGGATAATTAATATTACCGAATAGTGTTAATAATACGTGAATATTGTGCATTCAATTTCTGTTATATTGATAATACGTTAAAATGCACATGATAATAATAATGGTATTTGTATATCCATTCTTTTATTGTTTTTTTTAAATCGATATAGATGTTATTTCAAGGTTTATTTTTTACCGTTATGTTTATGATTTGATTTCGCAAAATATATAAATTTGTTATATTAATATAATGTTATTTTTATTGTTTTTTAATTTAGTATTGTCGCTTCTTTTCGATTGCAAAAATGCAGGGTATATTTAACCGGTATACTTTTGAGAACATCGATATAATATATAGATATATTGTGTATTGTAATTATTTATTGGAATTTTTTAACTTTACTCAGTTTTGTTTTTAAATTTAGTATTGTCGTTTTTTTTCGTTTGCAAAAATGCACCGGTATATTTAACAGGATACTCTTGCCAGAAATTAAATTTTCATGTTTATGAATTTGTATAAAAAATGTTACGTAATATTTCTTAACCTACGTTATCAGATATTTATTTAAAATTTCAGACGGTTATTTCTCAGGAAATTCATAAATGAAATTGCGGTTTATTCTAAAATTTTAATACCATAAACCGTTTTAATGTTAAAACAGTTGTGCAAATTATTGATTATCCACAGGTATATATTCAATCCCGCTATTAATCATTACGTAAAATTTACGGTTTATTTTTGTAAAATCAAAATAGTTGTGCAAATGAATTACGCAATTTTACACAAGTTTTTCGTAAAATTTCATGTTTACTAATCTATATAAAAAATGTTACGTAATATATCTTAAACTACGATATCAGGTATATATTTAGAACTTCAGGCGGTTATTTCCTAGGAAATTCATTAAAAAAATTGCGGGACCCACCTGAGAGAATTAAAAAATAAATAAAAATAAATCACAATGATGACGTGGCGTGTCGAGAGCTTCTGAAATTGATTTTATTTTTAGGATTCATTATAGAAATCCAAATTTTTGAATATAATTTTAAAATTGCGTTTGGGAAACCTTGGAATTGAAATAGAAATTAGATTAGAATTGTACTTGGGCGAAACGGATATGGGTCGAGGTTATCGAATTTTTATATTTGAAAAAAATAAATGTTATCACAAAACATATTTACGCTCGGAAAAAATTTCATAAATAATAATATTGCGAAGAAAATTTCATAACAAAATAAAACGTAAGAAGTTATGAAATTATAATGAATTGAGTCAATTCCAATTCCAAATTCTAGTCGTTCCCAAATATTTAAATATTTCAATTGTGGAATTTAATTCCAATTTAAGGTTCCCAAACATAGTCTAAGTGTAATTGAGCCGAATTTGATTATTACTCGTACCCTAATAAAATCATAGTAAGGTAGATTCTCGAATCCGACTCGATAATTGATATGACTCATAAGAATCAGAAGTTGACTGATCTGAAAGATAACTCCAAATATGCTTAAAATATAAGCCCGACATTAACGAAATGTTAAAACGAAAAGAACGAAATAAAACATAACCGATATTATGAACGATTTTTCTTATAATATTAAATTTAACAAATTTTTGAACTTTATTAAATAGCGACCAAACTCAATTCGAATAGGTAATGAAATAATTGAACAAAAGCGGCGTGATTGCGAGTAATGACTCGACTCGGCAATGCCATTACCTACCAAAACGTGAAAGGACCCGACAAATTTAACTAAGTGACTTGACCTGTCAATGACGTGAACCCGACCTGACTCGAATTTGAGCTCAGAATTGATCACCGGCCCAATCCCTAATCAACTCAAACCCAACTTTGGCTAAATCATGAATCGAACGGGCTGAACGCAACCCAAACGACCCGATTGTCACCTTTAATGTTTAGGTTTGGTTTATACCCTTTTTCTACACACTTCTATCGTGAGTTAAGAAACTTATAAGAACATTAGATATGTGTTTAAGGAGTTACTTCATTTGTGCCTTAAATACTAATAATAATAATAAAATGATACAATTTAAATTGGGACGTACTTTTTCACATACGATTTTACTTTTTTTACATACGATTTTTACCACTCTACCCTTGTCATTTTTTTTAACATTCACTCCATTAATTTTAATTTTCTCTTCCATCATCCTCTTAAACAACTACCCCGTTCACCGTTACTCCGTCATCAACTCCTTTCACCGCCGTCATATCACAACTCCGTCACCACCCCTTCTCCCTCCTCTTGCCACACACCCCTCCGTCACCGCCGTCATATCACGTCGCCGCCAAAAGCTAAAAAGAACTAAAAATTATTGAAAGAAAAACTAAAAAAAAGAAACAAAAACTAAAAAAAGCAAACTAAAGAAATAATAAACCAAAAACTAAAAAAATAAAAGAAAATCTAAAAGTGAAGCTTTTCCTTTTAATTGAATACAAATTGCAGACAACTTGACAAATAAATTGACGCAAACAATTGAATACAGACGACAGATAAATAGCAGACTAATTGTTTTGTTGAATTAGAAGAATGAAATTGAACAGCAGATAATGAAATTGAAATTGACGACGCATCAATTGAAGATAGATGTACGACAAACGTAATAAACAATTAACAATTACGCCGTTAAATAAATAATCAACAATAAACACACGGATGATTTCAGTAAAATATAAACTTAATAATTTTAATAAAACGTATTTATAATCATTAATAAACAATATTAACTCAATACTTGAAGAATTGTAATCTATTGTTCAAGTTTTTTGAGTAATTGGTTAAATTGTAAGGTAAAAACTCATATATATGAGTTGTTTTGTTTAGGTATAGGAAGGAGAGTTTTGATTTAGGAAATGGGTAGAAGATGAAAATTTTGTGAAAATTTGTATGTGAGAGAGTAAAGTCCGTATGTGAAAAAATAATTCCTTTTAAATTAGTGTAAATAAAATAATAACATATATGATGATGCAAGTGGTCAAGTGGGGTGATCGTGTATTTGTGAGTTTTAGTGAACTATAAGTAGGATATTAAGTATGTATTTGGCCTAACTTTTTAAAGTGTTTTTGGACTTAAAAATACTTTTTGGCCACACATCATTTATTTAACAGGTAAAAATAATATCTCAAAAACTCAAATATCCTCTTTTTGCCAATAAAAATAGAAGCAACAATTTGTTGTTTCTAATTATGGAAAACTGTTTTTAAAAAATTGGAATAATTAACAGGAATAATTCAACCTATTGAGTGTCATCCATTATTAATTATTAATCCCTATTATATCCAATACCATAATAAAACCAACTAAGGGGTTGTTTGGTTGCCTTCCAAAATCACGAGAATTGGAAAATCATGGGAAGTGGAAAAATGAAGTCTTGTTTGGTTGCCTAATTCATGGGAATTAGAACTTCCTAGGAAACTCTAATTCCTACATAATGTAGGAAGTCACTTACCTAGCCCCCTCTAGGTAAGTGGAAGTTCCTGCATGAATTAAAGTTCCTACATTCAACCAAACAACAATTACATAATTCACGTGATTTTCAAGTTCATATGAATTTCATCTTCCCGGGAATTTCATCTTCCCATGCCGAACCAAACGACTCCTAAGTAAGTAATTATAAAAGACTAAACTTGGTCATTTTAGACTTGTTTTAAGAGGTAAAATGTCGTGGGACCCATTAGTTTATTATTTATCACCATCTTCTTCTTCATTCATGCTTTCTTCAGTATTCAATCACCTGGGTTCTTATTTATTTTTTTCTATAAATTTCACCTTCTTCTTATTTTAATCACAATTTCTCGATGAAATATACACCTAAATATCAATCGTCCTCTAATTCATGGTCTGCAAATAGCTCGATGGGCAGTAAGAAAACCCTAATTTTTTTCCCTAATTTTTTGTCGTGTAATTTTGTAGGAAAATAATTGTGGGTTTTTTGCATTGATGAATGATGGGTCATGTGATGGTAGCAATTTTCAGAAGAATTTGATTGATGGTAGCAATTTTCAGAAGAGTTTGATTGAAAACGAATTGAAGAAAATGAAGTTGAAGAAGGGGAAGTTGAAGAAGGAAGTTTTGCAGTTGAAACTTGAAGTTAAAAAACATAGTACGGGTGAAAAAGTTGCATTGTTAGGATTAGTTTTCTCTTGGATTTTTTTGCAGTTTGTTGGATGGTGAAGGGGTAGTATCAATTCCTGTTATCAAACACATTATGTATAATGATAATGAACTAGTTTGTTGTGTACCAAAAGATTTCTTTGATTACTGGAATGAAAATTTCATGTGTTCCATTACATTGCCTAATGCAAAAAGTTACACGTACTTTTGTTTCTTCATTCCTTGATATCAAAATATAGGGACCAATTAACTACATAAACAGGTTCCCTAATGCAAAAAGTTACAATTAAAATAACTATTACATGTC
Source organism: Silene conica (assembly GCA_029255685.2). Taxonomy (NCBI): domain Eukaryota; kingdom Viridiplantae; phylum Streptophyta; class Magnoliopsida; order Caryophyllales; family Caryophyllaceae; genus Silene; species Silene conica. Next base: position 14,193,467 of record CM055320.2, read on the forward strand.
TTCATTCATATTCTGGTTCACTGAAGCTTGAGTTGACGAATAACTTGTTTCATGTTGTTGAATGGAAACCCTTGTTTGATGTTAAGTTGAGTTGAGGGATAAATTGAAGATAAACTTACATTGGTGAACATATTCCCGTCACCATCATAAAGGATGCCAAATCCTTGAGGTACCTGCAAAATAGGAAACCGACCATAACATAATTAGATAATGAACATACATAATCAGATAATTGCTCAATGAACAGACCAAAATCAGATAATTGTTTACCCTTCTACCTCTGCCACCTCTTCTACCCCTGCCGGTCAGGCCTCCACCTCTGCCAATCAGTCTTTCACCCCTACCAGTCACTCCTCCATCTCTGCCAGCAACTCATGCACCCCTGCCACCTAACAACCCACCTCTTCCACCCCTACCACTGTTAATAACTCTTCCATTTCTTCTTATCCTAGTTGATTGGGCAGTCATTTGGTGATGAGCCTCAGTAGCTTGATTACCAGTTTGGTGCATGTTATGAACAGCTCTAGGTCTTCCTCCTCTTCTTTTAGGTGGTTGTGCATTAGTAATAGCATTATCCTTGTCAGGACACTTCCTCTTGTTGTGGGATGTAGATTTACATATTGAACAAGTCATCTGAAGTCCATGCCTTGTCGACTTCCCACTCTTTTTAGGATCTTCAAATGGATCCCTCCTTCTATTTTTCCCTAGTCTCCCTGGACCTACCTTTATTTGTGGAGGATTTAAAGGCTGAACAACAGTAGGCCAGTGCCTCTCACCTGAACATGGACTGATTGATGAACCATATATCCTAAAATATGCTTTGTACGAGCACTTATTATGTAGGCATTGAATGTCTTTGCCATGTTATTAACAATTATATCACTTTTTGATGTAGTCTTGATGAATGCTCTACAAAACAGATTTGGATTGTATGTCATGAATGCATCAGCTGCCTTAGAATCCACCTCTCTCACAGCTTTTATTCCATCCTTGAAGTCAGCTTCATTGTAAGCTTTTGCACAAGACCAGAACATCATTTTTATTTCATAACCTCTAAATGATTTGTGCCAGTTTGCAAAAATGTGTCTAGCACAGTGTCTGTGCTCAGCCATTGGAAACTCTTGAGCAACCATGGTCAGAATGCTCTGCAAAAGAGAAAGAGAAAGTGAAATTGTTTCTTCAGAAATAAATTACAAGAATGAATAAATGAAAAACCATTGATAGTTATCATTGTTCTCCCCTTCCACCAAACCCCATGCAAGTGGGAACATTTGCTCATTAACATTCCTCCCAACAGCAGTAATTAATTGACCACTGATGCGTGCTTATTTTATACACTTTTTGGAATTATTTAGCACGCATTTCTATGCATTTTCATGCACTTACGTGCCATTTTGCCCCCTTTTTCTTCTCTTGGTGTATTTTCTGTTATTTTGCAGGAATTATGCGAAAGTTGAAGAAACTATGCCTTTTCTGTCCAAAGTGAGCTCTTTTAGAAGATGAAGTAAGTCAAGGAGTCCCATAGCCCCGATTTTGCAGTATCAGGCTTAAAGGAACGGTAACCGAGGCGAAGACGAAGGACAAAAGCAAAAAAGAAGCGAAAAAGAAGCAATGTATCTGTCATCTACTCGATCGAGTAAACACCAGAACTCGATCGAGTGGATGCAGGAGGAGGAAGCCTCGATCGAACAGTGTGATACTCGATCGAGGAGTCTGCAGGAAGGACCCAATCTTCGAGGTTCCCAGAGTTACTCGATCGAGCAGTTGCCAGCTCGAAGTTACTCGATCGAGCATTTTGTGAAGAACAGCTACTCGATCGAGTGGTTCAGTCACTCGATCGAGCAACTCACTTAAGTGTACCGGATATGCCTTTTTCGTTTTTAGGTTTAGAACTTTTTTGAGTTAACCTAATCCTTATATTTAAGGATTAGGTTAGCACACTTTGGAGTATTCAGTTCCTTTACCTTAGACATTTTCACTTTTGCATTTTTCTTAAGCAGACTTTACATTTCCCTTAGATCTAAACATTCTACTTAGGGTTTCCTTCATTTCAAGCATTCGGATCTTGTTCTTTCTTTCCGCCATTACGGTAATTAATTCCTCTATTTTATTTATTGTTCTTATCTTTAGTTGTTTTATGATTTATAGCATTTTACTTTTATTTACAATGTTGAACGTTGTTGTTATCGTTGTAGTTAGTTTAGTTCTCCAAAGCATGCGTAGCTAATCCCCATAATATGTTAGGATGAAGGAACTCGCGGTAGTTATGTTGTAGGAATTGCATGTTAGTCGTCCTTACGACGAAGTTCACCCATAAACAATATATTTATAAAACTTGTCAAATGAGTGCACGCAGGAGATCCGTTTACCTAGTAAAACCTTACCTGGATCGAAAGATTGGTAAGTAGGCTTGTTTAGGTTGATTTACGTAACCTATCTAGAGATCCAAAGATTCATAGGGGAGTCCAGGGGTGATTTCAGACCGAAAGGATATTAATCGTTCCCACTTCGTTGTTGTATCGACTGACCTAATCTTTATGTGACCTTAATTACCGCGACGACTTGAATCCTGACATATTCCCCTTTTTATTGTTTGAAACTCGTTTTTATCATCTTCATTTTAAGTTCTTTTTATATCCGTCTTAATTATAATCTCAAACAAAACCCCCCAATTTTGTGACTTATAGACTGACCTTTACTTAAGACTTTGTCTCCCTGAGAAATTCGACCCTACTTCCACTAGCTTCCAGTTAGTAGACCTAGGTTATCTTTGGTGCATAAACGACACGCATCAAATTTTGGCGCTGTTGCCGGGGAGGCAATAGGTTTTAAGTTTTTTTGTTAGTTTATTATTGTTGTTTAAGACCGTTCTTATTCTTTTCTCAGTGTTGTGTATGCCCAGGTCTTCTAGGTACGAATTAGTTGTTGCTAATCCGGAACTGGAAAGAGCTTTCAGACGCCGCATAAGAGAAAGAAGAAGGGCGAGTCAGGAAGAAGTCTTAAGTATTCTTGAACCAGTTACTGCTGAACCAGTCAACCAAATTTTAAGAATGCCGAACATCGCGAGCCATTCCGAACCAAAAGCTGGCTCTATTCCAAAGGGTTTCACTCTTCTTGCTGATGAAGCCGGGAACACATTCGATATTCGACCATCCTATATTAATCTGGTCGAGAGAAATATGTACCGGGGCACAGCGGGAGAGGACCCGAGGAAGCACATGGAGATCTTTACAGACTACTGTCCAACCATTCCAACTTCTGCGACGGTCACGCAGGATAAGATAAAGGAAGTCCTTTTTCCTTTCTCTTTATCCGACGAGGCTAGAGAATGGTACCGGGATTTGGATAGGGAAGCTGCAGAGATCACTGATTGGAAGTCCTTAGCTCTGGCCTTCTACAAGAAGTACTATCCACCACAAAAGACTAATGCTCTCCGTTCCCAAATTACAAACTTCAAACAATTTGGAACGGAGAACTTACATGAAGTTTGGACCAGATTCAAGAAGATCGTGAGAGCATGTCCTCACCATGGTTTCCAACCATGGTTCATCAGCAACCAGTTTTATAACGGGTTGTTTGATGACCACCGAGCCATCCTGGATGCTGCTGCAAAGGGGAGGTTCCAAAAGGAGACCGAGGATGATAAATGGTGGGGTATTATTGAGGAAATGGCAAATCATTGTGCAGAGTATGGAAATCCGAGATTCGGGACGAGAACGGTAGCCGGAATAAATAGTAAGGGTGTTGAGGCTAAGCTTGACAAATTGGCTACGAGGTTTGACCTTTGGGACAAACAACAAGAGGGTCGTCAACAGACGGTTCACCTACTGCAAAAAGGTGAACCATTAATGTGTGAGCGTTGTGGAGGTGCTGGGCATTCCGCAATTGAATGCCTAGCCGAGAAAGAGCAAGTGTTTTCCTTCCAACAGTTTCGTCAGGGAGGAAATTTCTATAACCAGAATCAAGTCCACCCTCATCTAAGGTGGACAAGTCATAATGTGCTCAACCCAACCCCACCACCACAACAAAACTATATCCCCCCTCACCGCAACCAAAATAACTTCCAAAAGCCACCCTAATTCCAAATGCAAGCTGGGAATGCGTCCATTAATTTGTTGGAGTCGCAGATCGCTCAAGTGGCGATCAAGCAATCATCACGACCCCAAGGGCAACTACCCTCTCAAACCGAACAACGCAATAAGACCATTAATATGGTAAGGCTCAGGAGTGGGCGTGAGTATGAGGGACCGAGGATGGGAGTTGCTGATCAGAATGGCGAGGAAACCAGAGCCGAAGAGGTTGTTAGTGAAGATGTGTTCGATCGAGCAGTTGATAGAGCTCGATCGAACGAAAGCCAGGAAGAATCACTCGATCGAGGAGTTGTCAGAGTTCGATCGAGTGAGGTTGACAAAGAGGTCCTCGATCGAGCAGTACCACTTGCTCGATCGAGCATAGTAGAAGAGGAGATCACTCGATCGAGTGATCCGATGGCTGAAAACACTCGATCGAGTGTTCTACAGAAGAGAAAAGAGAAACGAGATCTGGAGCAGGCAGAATACGAGAAGCAAAGTGCGGGACTCCGAGCCGATATGAGAGATATCCCGTACCCGTCTAGATTGGTGGAGAAAGAGTTCGCTAAATTCGCGGATACGCTGCGGGAGTTGAAGGTACATGTTCCATTTTTGGAATTATTGCTTAAGGTACCTTTCTATTTAAAGTTTATGCGTGAGATATTGATACGCAAGCGTACTGTCGATGTTAGCGAGACTGTTGCCTTGACGGAGGAATGTTACGCATTCCTCCAGAATAAGACCCCACCTAAGCTAGCCGACCCAGGTAGCTTCTCTATTCCATGTCAGATAGGAACCCATGTTATCGACAATGCTTTATGTGACCTAGGGGCGAGTGTTAGTGTGTTACCCCTGTCGTTAGCAAGTAAACTGGGTTTTTCTAAGTTTAAGTGTACTAATATGACGGTCCAGATGGCTGACCGTAGTGTATCGAGACCTTTATGCATCTTGGAGGACATTCTTGTTCAAATAGGAGAGTTCTTCATACCCATTGACTTTGTGGTCCTTGATATACCTGAGGATTCCTACACCCCAATTATTTTAGGTCGACCTTTTCTGCACATTGCGAAGGCAGTGATAGATGTAGGTAATAAGACATTGACCTTCCAGGTTGGTGGCGAAGACCTAATTTTTAGGCAGACTAGCACACAGAGGTCACCCATGTCTGTTGTTCCTTGTTATTCTTTGACGGATGATGTATCAGTGAATGTTAATCTGTTGGAATTAACGCCTCTGCCTCACACTAGAGCAAAATATAGGACGATTTTTTGATTTCTGATGTAGATACAGAACCAGACTATCACCCGTACGGATGGGGTTATCTGTCTTTGAAGAACAAGGGTAGGATTCCTAAGGAGTGCTCAGCCATTTTGAAGAGGACGTCAAAAGACTACACCATGGTTTATGATCCTGTCACCAACATCACCAGCTGGAAATTAAGAGACGAAGTCGTCACAACTGCGGAAGGGAGTTCCGCGAGTCAGGAGCCCAGTCTTGGGCAATGAACATTTTAGTTTCTGAACTTTTACGTCGGGTTTGCAACCCCGTGCAACTTGTAATAGACAATTTACTGCTTTGTTAGACTTAGACTACTTTTTTTTTACTTAATCCATAGACTTTTTAGTAAGCAATTCGTAGGTAGAATACGACTATGCATGAATCCGAGACAATTTTTGTGAGTTTTTGTATGTTGTAGTGTTTGGTCATCTTATGCAGGACTGAACCGGGCAAGAACAAAGAAAAAGAGTCGGAAACAGAAGAGTCGAGGAAAGAACAAGCTTCGAAGTAGAAAAGCCTCGATCGAGCTCTGCAACGTGCTCGATCGAGTGATCACCAGTGAAGAAATACTCGATCGAGTTTGTAAGAGCTCGATCGAGGAGAACTCAGTCGAGGGAAGCTCACAGCTGACAACCACTCGATCGAGTGGACTTCAGTACTCGATCACGCAGAAATGCCTTAAGTGAGTTACTCGATCGAGCCGTTCTTACCACTCGATCGAGCAACTCTCAACATATTTATCATGGAAGTCTTCGATGCTCCCTCATTTCTTTCGATTTCAGATTTTCGCACCTCTCTCTTTTCGATTCCTCTCGTTTTCTTTGTTTTTCAACAATCAATCCATATAATCTTGCTTGTTATCACTTTAATTCGAGTAATCGAGTTAAAGCCCCATCGTTTTCAAAGCTACTTTCGATTAATTCGAAGTTTTCGAAAGCTAGGGTTTATTCGTTCGAATATTTCGAAGTTTGGTTGCTAATTTGTGATTTTCTTGCTCTAATCATCCAAGTAAGTCGTTTTATGTTTAATTCCTACTTCAGTTTGAATTTTTAGCCCCAAATGTCGAAATTAGGGTTTTGAATTAGGGATTGAATGTTTTTTGCGATTTTGGTATGATTGTCGTTATGATTAGGATTGATTGTGTGTTTGCTATGCAGAAATGGACGGGAAAACGACCACCGTAGCTACCACCAGTTCCACGGTAGCAGCCACGGCGGCTGCTCGTGCCCCTTCCTCCACTGCCGCAGCAACCATCACCGCTCTAGTGGTTGCCACACCTCGTGTTCCTGCCCCTGTACAACCACCGCCACCAAACACCACAACCTACCGAGCTACCTCCGTCACAACCATGGCACCAGTGGGTTCCTCTTCCTCAACTGATAAGGGGAAGGAGAAGGAGCTCGTTTTAGGACAGAAAGGCCGGAAGTCCGTCCTTGGTATGCCCCCTCGTCGTGCTCCTCGCCCACCAGCTCCACCTGCGATTCCCTCACTCGAGGAAATCCCCGAGGTAATATTCGCCGACACTAATCAGAGAGATCAGATAGAGGTTCTAGTTGATAATATTATCCATGGCAGTAGGTTTTTACTTCGTCCAGACTTAGATAGACTAGGATTGCTTAGGCCCCTAGTTGACCTTTTGACTGGTACGGGGATGGCTGGGTTGGTGACCATGTCCGAGGCGACCTACCGAGTACCCACTTTGGAGTTTTTCAGCTCCTATTCGTTTTCTGCTGAGACCTTTCTGGCCCACCCGACCGAGCCCTGTATTCATTTTAGACTCAGAAATGAGTCGTATGCCTGGACTTTAGCTAGGTTTGGACAGGTTTTGGGGTTGGTTAGTGACGAACACCTGAGACCACCTAGGAACTTGGTTCCGCAGATGTGGGAGGCCCTTTCACATGTACCTTACCTTACCTGGAGGGTCGCCCACGTTCACAGTCCCGAGGTTCGTATTTTCCTCCGTTTGCTAGGAGAGACTATTTTTGCGCGACCTGAGCCAAACAACATTCGCAACATTGAGTTGGCCATTGTCGCGGGGTACCTGAACATTGACAGTGGTACCCCTTTGGTCCTTAACATAGTCTACCTCGTGGCTACCCATCTAGGCGACATAGGTCGTAGATTCACTGACGCTATCGTAGGCGGCGGGCTTGTCACCAGGATATACCGATATATTTTTGAGACCTTACCTGGTGGTGAGCCTTTCACCGACGATAGATACATTTATATTGGCGCCATGGTCCAGTTGACCTGGTTTGCCCATGCTGACTGCCAGACTTGGAGGATTGCTGGGTCACCCGCCGTAATCCTCCCTCTGACTCTTTACCTGCACTCACCCCTCTCACCACTGTTAAGGGGCCTAGACCAGACCCACCCTCCTACCACATCTCTTTCACTCCTTCCTCTTCCAAGAGGAAGCGCACCTCACCTGAGAGAGAGGTCGGCGACACTTCACATCCCCGACCTTCACCGTCATCACGACCATCACCATCCTCTCAGCCGACCACCTCTCATACCACTACACACACCACCACCATTCCTACACCTACACCTACACCCACACCTACACCTTCACCTTCACCTTTTACTACCCCTTCTTCATCATCATCGTCCACCCCAGGCTTCCCTGCGCATTTCATTTTACCTCCCATTTTTGAGGTACCACCGGCCGCAGACCAGAGGTACCGTGATCCTCTACTTTTTGAGCTTCTCAGGGCCTAGTCCATTCTTCAGAGGGACCTTGCCTTGGTCAGCTTTCCGGATTACGACGCGAGGATGCGCACTGGCACATTCCGACCTCCCAGTGGTCATCACCCCTCTTTTTACCGATACCCAGATGGCGGGTACCCCCAGACCTCATCTGAGGCACCTAGGGAGACAACGGTACAGAGGGAGGTGAGGCGACGTGCGGAGGAGGCCACTCAGCATGCCAGTGCCATAGGAGGAGGAGAGGCACATGAGAGCTCCGGTGAGGAGGATGATAGTGGTAGTGGGAGTGAGGGGAGTGGTAGTGGTAGTGGTGATGAGGAGAGTTCGGAGGAGGATGCGGAGTGACAGCTGCAGCTGGTTTGGGGAGGTTATGTATTTCTTGCCTTGCTTTCATCTTAGTTTTTATTTTACGCTTTTTAGTTTTGTATATTTTTCGCCCCGTAGGAGCATGTATTAGGTTGTATACCCCCCTTTCCCTGTTTTGTAGCCAATGAGGACATTGTCTGGTTTGGTTCGGGGAGGAGTTGCATCCTTTTGCGTCTGCATTTTTCTTTTATCATGCATGCATTCACGTTTCATTTATGCATTTCTATCTCTTTTTCACGTTTTGCATTCTTTTTCCATAAAAATACAAACAAAATGCACATTTACTTTTGTATATAGTCGAGTCGGAATGGAGTTTTCTGTGATGATATTGCCTTCTAGGATCTTCGAGTTGATTGTCTTTTGCAGTTTTTCATCATCATTTTGTAAAAACCATATAGCATGTCTCGGATTCCGTTTTGGAAATTATACTTGGACTTCTTAACTTGACTTGACTTGTATCTGGCAAACTACACATACTTTCTGAGCTTTTAGAGCCATAACTGGTGACATCCATGACCAGTTTATCTAGGATTGAGAATAGTACTCCCTTCATATCATTGCATTCACATGTATGACTTTTGATTGCTTTTTGCCTGCACGCATGGTTTGTGGTTGGTATCACATGTTAGGAGAGTACTTGCATCTCCCCTTTACCCATATAACTCCACATTTAGCAAAAAAATTGCCAGTTGACCTATAAACTACACCCAGATTTAGCCTACCTTGTGTCGAGCTAGCCGAAGTGTCGTTTTGTGTTATATTTTCATTGTATCAGTTTTTGGTTTGATCCTTATCTTCGGAGTTGGTATTTGAGAATTTGGAACTTGAATTCGGGAGTATGATTTTTGTCATGAACTTAGCAAAAGAAAATAAAGAAAAAAAAAACAAAGAAAATAAAGAAAAAGAAAAGAAAAAAGAAGAAAAAAGAAGAAGAATGATTCCCGTGCTTATTTATAAGTTTTGGGAATAGAAAAAAAAAAGGAAAAGAAAAAAAAAGTGTTTGCTAAGCATGATTGTTTGACCGATTCAAGGTTTCGGGGTTAGTTGTGTGATATGCCGAGCATGGCATTGTTTTTGAATATTTTGGAAGGTTTCACTTTTGATTGAGTCTTGGTAGCTAGCTCGAGCCGTTACCCTCTCTTACCCATACGGTGTTTTGCCTCCTTTTACCCATTTTACCTCACATAACCATTTTTATACAAGTATTCGGCATGTGATAGACTTTGACAGGTTGTTATGCGTATGTACGGTAGTTAGAATCATTTGTCATACTAGTTGCATTGCATGATATGTTGGTCGCAGTTAGGAGAGTGTCTTCATGTTATTATCCTTCTCTCTTGCACATATATGTTCACCCATTGATTGAGAGAAGAGCGCTCTGGGAGAGTCCAAAGTACACAAGTCATTCGAGGTCAGTCGTCCAAGTTGTTTTCATTGCATGTATGAATTCGTTGCTTTTGGTTTTGAACTTTATGATGAATAATTTCTGCATTTGCATAGTCAACAACATGGTCCTTAGTCGGTTCTGAGGCGATTCCATTCCATTACGTAGTTAGTTAGTTGTTTTTCTTCTTTTAGTTGCATTAGTTTGCTTGAGGACAAACAAAGGTTTTGTTTGGGGATATTTGATGCGTGCTTATTTTATACACTTTTTGGCATCATTTAGCACACATTTCTATGCATTTTCATGCACTTTACGTGCCATTTTGCCCCGTTTTTCTTCTCTTGGTGTATTTTATGTTATTTTGCATGAATTATGCGAAAGTTGAAGAAACTATGCCTTTTCTGTCCAAAGTGAGCTCTTTTAGAAGATGAAGCAAGTCAAGGAGTCCCATAGCTCCGATTTTGCAGTACCAGGCTTAAAGGAACGGTAACCGAGGCGAAGACGAAGGACAAAAGCAAGAAAGAAGCGAAAAAGAAGCAATGTATCTGTCATCTACTTGATCGAGTAAACACCAGAACTCGATCGAGTGGATGCAGGAGGAGGAAGCCTCGATCGAACAGTGTGATACTCGATCGAGGAGTCTGCAGGAAGGACCCAATCTTCGAGGTTCCCAGAGTTACTCGATCGAGCAGTTGCCAGCTCGAAGTTACTCGATCGAGCATTTTGTGAAGAACAGCTACTCGATCGAGTGGTTCAGTCACTCGATCGAGCAACTCACTTAAGTGTACCGGATATGCCTTTTCCCGTTTTAGGTTTAGAACTTTTTTGAGTTAACCTAATCCTTATATTTAAGGATTAGGTTAGCACACTTTGGAGTATTCAGTTCCTTTACCTTAGACATTTTCACTTTTGCATTTTTCTTAAGCAGACTTTACATTTCCCTTAGATCTAAACATTCTACTTAGGGTTTCCTTCATTTCAAGCATTCAGATCTTGTTCTTTCTTTCCGCCATTACGGTAATTCATTCCTCTATTTTATTTATTGTTCTTATCTTTAGTTGTTTTATGATTTATAGCATTTTACTTTTATTTACAATGTTGAACGTTGTTGTTATCGTTGTTGTTAGTTTAGTTCCCCAAAGCATGCGTAGCTAATCCCCATAATATGTTAGGATGAAGGAACTCGCGATAGTTATGTTGTAGGAATTGCATGTTAGTCGTCCTTACGACGAAGTTCACCCATAAACAATATATTTATAAAACTTGTCAAATGAGTGCACGCAGGAGATCCGTTTACCTAGTAAAACCTTACCTGGATCGAAAGATTGGTAGGTAGGCTTGTTTAGGTTGATTTACGTAACCTATCTAGAGATCAAAAGATTGATAGGGGAGTCCAGGGGTGATTTCAGACCGAAAGGATATTAATCGTTCCCACTTCGTTGTTGTATCGACTGACCTAATCTTTATGTGACCTTAATTACCGCGACGACCTGAATCCTGACATATTCCCCTTTTTATTGTTTGAAACTCGTTTTTATCATCTTCATTTTAAGTTCTTTTTATATCCGTCTTAGTTATAATCTCAAACAAAACCCCCCAATTTTGTGACTTATAGACTGACCTTTACTTAAGACCTTGTCTCCCTGAGAAATTCGACCCTACTTCCACTAGCTTCCAGTTAGTAGACCTAGGTTATCTTTGGTGCATAAACGACACGCATCAACCACCCAAGAAGGTTTTTAGAAAACAAGCATCAACACATAATATTTTTCTACACCCTGAAAGCCATCCTTGCTTCAACCCATCAAAACATAGAAAAAATCTTTGGAAAACAGATGGGTTAGGTCTAACAGCAGGTTTTGGTACCAAAGTGAAGAAACTAGTGGTATTTCCTTCAGTAGGAGCTGCAATATAACCACCAAGTTTGTTGTAGTGCTCTTTCATGGAACCATGTAGCATTCTATGTGCATGGTATTTCACTTTATATGCATAACCTCTCTTAATTATGACCTTGTAAGCCCTTCTAACAGTTTCAATTATCTCAGTTGCTGGCCAATGAGGTCTTGCCTTAACAATTCCAAGAATTGTTTAGCTAATCAATTACCCTTCAACTGCCTATTCCTCATCATTGTTCAATGGCATGAATGTTCAAGATCTACTGATTTGACAACAAATACAGCTCTTGCATTATCCCAACTTCCATACATCTTAAATGGACAACCACTTGCACACCTTACTCTAAGTCTTCTCCCTCTACCCTTATCACTAACATCAATGTCATATTCCTACCTTGAGCTAATGCATACCTAGTGACACAGTCCCTGAAGATTTCCCTACTTGGAAACCTAATTCCCACACACCACTTCAGTTTGGTGAAGTCAGTTTGTTCATTCACAGTAGGTATGGCTCTCCTCCTATGTCCAGGTCTTGACTCTTCTTCACTTTCTACTGGGGTATGGATTTCATCTACACTTTTGTCATAATCACTCACAGCTTCCTCTCCCATTTGATCAGTACCCACTATAGCTTCATCTCCTCTTTGATCAGTACCCACTACAGCTTCCTTAGAACCTTTGTCACTCAATAAATTGGATTCAACTTATAACTGGAGTTCTTTTGCAAATGTTATAGCCTTAACATTCCAATCTTTCACTTTTTTCCTAGCTTCTATTGTGTCATCATCATCTGAAGAATGCTCAGATGCAATGTCATTCTCAATGACCTGCTCTAACACCTCATCTGGACAACCATCCTTACCATCAGCAAACCAGTACTCCTCATCCTCATACCTATCCCCATCCTCATCCTCATTTGTTTCCTCATCATCTACAAACCTCTCTCCTCATCACTTCCTTCACTCTCTTCAGAGCACACTATAGCTGGTGCAGAATAAGCTATTTCCTCAAATCTAGAAAACACATCACCTATAATAACGTCACTATCATCCTCAAGTAGTTCTACTGCTTCTCCACTTTTTTATGTGTGAACCTTGGTGATGTTCTTGTGGGAGTGTTTGTGGGAATTTTTTTTAGAATGACGTTTCTGGGATTGTTTTAATATGTTGGTTGATGGGGCTTTATCAAGTTGGGGTTTTTTAATAGAGGGGGTTATTTGGGTTTCAGGAGCAATAAAGCTTGTTTGAGTGGTATCAAGTTGGGGTCCCTTTTGAACAAAAGTCATACATGTGCTGCTGTTGACTTGAACCTTCCTTCTGGGGACCATTTTTTGAGGAATATGTACTACTTGGGGCTCCCTTAACTCCTTTATGAGGTCATCTAACTTAGCTATATCAACATCAGCAACAAGATATGCATTTACTACTCTATCACACTCAGCAATTTTACTCATTAATTGAGCATCTTTATCATCTACAGCCCTCTGAAAACCAACATTAGAATTCCAAAAGTATATGCCGTCAACATTTCTCCTAAATTGTCCACACTTCTCAGCTTCCTCTAACAAAGTGAACCAACAAAATTTATCTTTCTCAACTCCTAAAGTCCTATTTATTCTACCAAGATAACCAAGACCACCAGAATCAAGCATTTTGAATGTTCCACCATAAACTATTTTTAGGGTAACAGTAGCCCAAGGATCAATTCCCTATATAATAACAAGTAGTCAATTCGAAATTAACAAAACTAAACACTAACAAAATAACCCTGTGATTGTAAACTAAACTAAAAACAAATACAAAATTAACATTGAAAATTTAACAAAAAAGGGGAAGAATTACCTGTGTATTCGATGCCATAGTCAAAAACTCAACAATTCAGTTATATGAAGAAGAAAGTGTTGAAGGATTAGGTAATAATTGGGGAGCAAATGGCAAAAATGACGAAACTGGGTAGGAAAATGATGAAGGATTTTAATTAGGTTAAAATTTGGGGTAAAAGGGGGAAAATCACGATCTGGGTAATGAATAGTTAAGGGAGGGTAAAAGAAACCGGTTCTATAGGTAACCCTTCCAATAAGTTTAGTCTTTCATAATTACCTACTTAGTTGGTTTTTTATGGTATTAGATATAATAGGGATTAATAATGGAAGACACCAATAGGTTGGATTATTCCTGTTAATTATTCCTAAAAAAGTAAGCTTTAAAAACAAAAACTCATGAGGCGTTTGGTTGGAGGTCTATAAGAAAGGGAAAGGGAAACAAAGTTACGCATTACCTTTGTTGGTGTTTGTTGGACATTCATTTCCTTACCCCTCAATCCATCTAATTCCTTACCCCCACCCCCAGGGGTATGAGAATTGATTAGCCTTATTACCCTTCAATCACTTTCTTCACCTACCACCACACTTACAACTACCACCACAATAGTCACCACACCATACTTCCACCATGACGCCACCGCCACCCCCACCACCACCCCCACCCCCACCCCCGCCACTACCACCGCCACAACACCTCCACCACTACCACCGTCGTGACACCCCCACCATTATCATGCCATGACACCCTACCACCATCACCGTCGTGACCACCACCATGACGCCACCGCCACCCCCCACCACTACCACCGCCACCACCGTCATAACACCCCCACAACCATCACCGTCGTGACACCTTTACCACCATCACTACCATAACACCCAACCACCATTAGCGTCGTGACCACCGCCACCACCACCACCACCGCCACCATCACCGTCGCCGCCGCCATGACACCCCACTACCGCCACCACCTCTATAACGCCTCCACCACAGCCGCCACCCGCCATGACACCTCCAACTCCATCACTGGCGCCAGTAGATAAGTGGTTGTTTGTGGTGGTGTGTGTTAGTGGTAGGGGTGAGTGTAAGTGGACCATTAATTCTCTTTCTTAGAGTAACCAAACAACCTAGTAAGTTTTAGGTAATCCATTTCCTTCCCCCTCTTACCCTTTTTTATTTCCTTTCTCTTTCCCTTTCTCTAACCAAACGCCCCCTCATTTTTAACAATTCAGGCCACACATGTTCTAAAGGTATTTTATAAATAGACAAAACTGAAAAAATAAAAGGTTTTCATACAAAAACTGAAAAGTAAAAAATAAAATAAAAGGTATTTCAGATATATAGGGAGTATGACGCATGAATGTGAGATACTTAGTGTGTATTTGGCCTAACTTTTTGAAAGTGTTTTTTGGTTCAAAAACACAAATTGGCCAAACACATCATTTTCTAAAAAGTTAAAAGTAGTTTTTTAAAAGCTCACAGACCATATTTTTGTCCTTACAAATAGAAACAACAATTAGATAAGTATGAAACTGTAGGAGAGGGTGGGTATGAGATTGATACCCATGAGAATCAAATTAAAATAAACAAAAATGTGGAACACAAATTATGGTATAATGTAAATTGAACCTTCTATATAATTATTTGATTAAATTTTATTGTCATGATTTTATAATACTAAAATTTTCGATTTAAAATATTTTATTTTACCAATTTTAATTTTTAATTGAACTCCAAACCCATAGCATCCAAATTTGAAACAAACACATGATATGAGGAATCAAGTTTCAACCTCATACTACCCATATATAATTTCTAATTCTAAACTCATACCCATGTTTGAACGAAACACCCTTTAATCAACTAGGACTATTGGATCTAAAATATCAATAAATTGGGATCAATTGTACAATTTGTCAATAACCATAAGCGGATACTAATTGGGCCTCTCCCATTTTCATGTTTTATACCGTTTTCTTCCTTATTCTAATCTCAAACTAATTTACTAAAAATCCTGAACAATTTCCGGCAACAATTCGTCCTTCATTAATGGATATGGTCATTGGAGCTTGTTTCATTAATGATGTGAATTCGACAAAGTTTGTTTTAAATTGATTAATGTTCTTGAAATTAGACTTTGCGTTTTTTTTGGAATTGGTATTACTTTTAGCTAATTAAGTTTATGTTTATATATATAATTGAATTTAAGGCGTATCTATCTAAATTAGGGTTTAAGTTCTGGAATTGAGGATTTAAGTTTATTAAATTAGAATTTATGTGAAATTAGTTTTATGTTGATCAAAATTAGGGTTATATACTATAAATTAGAGTTCAAAGCATGAAATTGACGACTCAAGTTCATGAATTAGGGTTTATATTCGTGAAATGATTAGCTACACACATTTAATTTGTGGCTGCTTGATAAAATGTGCTTATCATAGAAGCCATTGATATAGGCTTGATTATGTTTGATGTAAAAGAAGAATATCAGAGAAAATTGATGGAGAACTGATTGCAGTAATATTGAAGAAGGAGTAAATAAAATGTAAAAAAATTGTATTATGAACTGATAAGATTACATTTCTGTATATACAAGTATTTATACTAATCATCTAATGACTTAGCAACTAAATAATATCTAGATATTTACATTGACCAAGTTGACTCAATTCTGTTATGAATAACTGAATTCCGTTATGATAACAGAATCTGTTATGCTGACTGTGTGCTGAGTCAGTGCTGAGTCAGTTTGTAACTAACTGTAGCTTCTGGGCTGTAACTGATTATCTGTTAGTTACTGATATTATTCCCAATAGCCCCCCTTCAAGTTGGACTTGGAGGATTTAGGACAAGTCCTAACTTGGAAGTAAGATAGGTATGCTGACTTTCTCCAAGGGCTTTAGTCATGATATCTGCTGTTTGATGTGCTGTCCTTACATGCTTAGTTTGGATCAATCCTTCAGTTATCCTTTCTCTAATGTAATGGCAATCCAGTCTTAGATGTTTTGTCCTCTCATGGAAGACAGGATTGGCAGCAATTTGCTGTGCCGCTTTATTATCACAGTACAGTGTGATAGGAAGTGGTACAGTAATTTCAAAGTTATGCAGCAAGGCTTCAATCCACACAATCTCACTAGAAGTCTGACTCATACTCCTGTATTCTGCTTCTGCTGAAGATTTACTAACTGTGTTTTGCTTTTTGGTCTTCCAAGAGATGAGTGAAGTACCCAGAAAAACACAGAATCCTGTCAATGACCTTCCTGTGAATTCACAAGTACCCCAGTCTGCATCACAGAAGCTACTGAGATCCAGACCGTTATTTGCAGCATAAAACAGACCCAAATTGATTGTATGTTTGAGATATCTGACCAAATGCAGTGCTGCTAACATATGAGGCAATCTAGGAGTACTTAAAAACTGACTTAATTGTTGGACAGAGTAGGAAATATCTGGCCTGGTCAAGTTTAAGTATAGAAGCCTGCCTACCAATCTTCGATAATCTTCAGGATCACTCAAAAATCTCCCTCATCAGGGGATAATTTTAGGCCTCTGGGAAAAGGAAAGGTAGAAGGTTTGCAATTAAGCATATTTGTGTCTTTAAGAATGTCTGATATGTATTTCTTTGGTTCAAGATCAACCCATCAGCAGATCTTGCAACTTCAATACCCAAAAAGTATCTTAGTTGTCCCAAATCTTTGATTGTGAAAGCCTTATCAAGTGCTTGCTTGACTCTGCTGATTTCATACTCATCATTTCCTGTGACAAGTAAGTCATCCACATAGACTAGAATGGCAGTGTAGGATGATGCAGAAACAGACTTAGTAAACAATGAATAATCCTCCTTAGACTGAGTATACCCAGAAAGCTTAAGAAACTTGGTGAGCTCTAAGTTCCACTGTCGTGAAGCTTGTTTAAGCCCATACAAAGATCGTTTTAGTAGACACACCTCACCTGGCTTTCCTTTATGATATCCCAAAGGTAAATCCATGTAAACTTGCTTCTTCATCTAGAAACCCATGAAGGAAGGCATTATTGATATCAAGTTGGTGTAATTGCCATCCTTTGGCAGCAGCTATAGCAATGAGGGATCTCACTGTAGTAAATTTGGCTACTGGACTAAAGGTGTGCTTGTAGTCCTTTCCTTCAATCTGGTTGTACCCTTTGGCCACAAGTCTGGCCTTATACCTCTCAACTGAACCATCAGGTCGAAATTTGACCTTATACACCCATTTTGTACCAATAGTTTGCTTTCCTGTAGGTAGAGAAGTCAAAACCCAAGTATGATTATCCTCAAGTGCTTGTAATTCCTTTTCCATTGCCTCAATCCATTTGGGATCATCCTTGGCTTGTTTGTAACAGGAAGGCTCATAGATTTCTAATGCTGCATTTAATGAGGCTATGTAGTCTGAAGAATAGGCTTGCAGGTCTGAATATTGTAGAACTGAAAAGGAATGAGTTCCTGAATTGGTTGAGTCTGATGAATGAGGTGGAAGAATAGGAACATGATGTAAAGAATCAGGTAACCCTTTGCAATCAAAATCATTCAATTTAAGTGGTTGTTGCTTAGCTCGAGTAGATTTCCTTGCTGGAAATGGCTGAACAGGAATAGTAACAGAATCTGATGGTTGTGAAATATCCTGAGTATTAGAATGTATAGAATGGAAAAAATTATTTGTAGTATTATTATTTGCATTACTATTATTTGTAGTATTATTTGCATTACTATTAGATGTGGAAGAATTATTATTTGGAGTATTATTTTGGAAATGATTATCAGAAGTAGTAATTATATTATTTGGAGTATTACTATTATTAATATCAGTAGAACCAGTAGCATGATTGGCAAAAGAAGAAATAGGCGTATCAGAAAATGAAATATGGGACAAAGGTAAGCATGATTGATCAGATGGTGGTAATGAATCAATAGCATAGGGAAAAACTTGTTCATTAAAGACAACATCTCTGCTAAGTATGATTTTTTGGTTATCTAAATCAAACAACTTGTACCCCTTTTGACCAAATGGATATCCCAAGAGCACACACTTGGTTGCCCTTGGTTCAAACTTATCAGATGGATGCTTAGCAGCATAACATAGGCAACCTATAACTCTGAGGTGATCATAATCTGCTGGTCTGTTGAATAAAACCTCAGTAGGAATTTTCCAAGCCAAAACAGAAGAAGGCATAAGATTGATGAGATGAGTGGTTGCCAGAACCAATTCTCCCCAAAACTTCTTAGGTAGATGCCCTTGAAATCTAAGTGCCCTAGCAGTTTCCAACAAATGTCTATGTTTTCGTTCCACTCTCCCATTCTGCTGAGGGTTTCCAGGTAAACTCCTTTGGTGAACAATCCCATGTTGTGCAAATAGTTTACCACAACTCTTTTGGAAAATTTCTGTACCATTATCACTCCTAATAACCTTGACCTTAGATTGAAACTGAGTGTCAACATAGGCCAAAAAATTCACTAAGGTTTGATAAACCTCAGTTTTATCTCGAAGTAGAATGGTCCATGTAACTCTACTGCAATCTTCTACAATTGTCAAAAAGTATGTAGCACCAGTGAGGGACTTTGTCCTATATTGCCCCCACAAATCTATATGAAGTAACTCAAAAAGCTTTACAGTAGAGGAAGTACTAATAGGATATGGAAGTTTGTGATGTTTGGCAAGAACACAAGCCTCACAATGAAAATTGTCTGTTTTATTGATTCCAGAATACATAGGAACATGTTTCAGCCTAGATACAGATGTGTGACCTAAACGATCATGAGCTAGTTTCATATCAGCACTATGAAATGGGGAAACAGCCATAGCTGCGTGACACATAACATTGGAATTAGAAATGGTTTTATTTACAAGATTCTTATTTTGCATTTTGAAAAGATAAACTCCTCCAAACTTCTTGCCATGACAAATGGTTTGCTCAGTGGTAGGGTCCTGAAAATACCAGCTAGAATCAGTAAACCTAGCAATTAATCCAGTGTCAGGCAATAACTTCCCAACAGACAATAAATTGTGAGTGAATCCAGGAATGTAAAGAACATCCTTTAGGGTAATAGCATCAGTCAGATAAACATTTCCAACCATAGTTACTTCCATAAGAGTACCATCTGGTAATCCCACTCTAATAGGCTTTATTAACATTCTGGTGGAAACAAATAGGGTAGTATTATAAGTAATATGACTAGAAGCTCCTGAGTCCACAATCCAGTAATTAGCACAACTTGTATTTAACACAGAATTTGCAGTGTTAAACACAGTGGAAGCAAATGAGATACCTGCAAAGTTCACAGATTGTGAACTTTGTGCTTGAGAAGAGGACTGCTTGTTCTGAAATCCGGGAATGTCTCCTGACTTAACCAACTTCATAAACTCTTTGAACATAGACTGAACCATGCCAGGATCAACAGAAACATCCCTGTCTTGGTCTTGATCATTCTCAGCAAGAGGATCTTCTTCATATTCCTCAACATGTGCAGCAATACGCTTGTTATCTTGTCCTTTATAACCTCTTTGAGGAGGATATCCAATAAGCTTGTAGCAACGATTCCTAAGGTGTCCTTCCTTTGTACAGTAAGAACATATATACTTAGGCCTTTTGAATTCACCAGAGGCAGCATTATATCCAGCATTCTGAAATGCTCCAATGCCAGTGTTGTCATTAGTAACAACATTATCCTTCTTGTATGGTGGTGCATAAGACTTCTGAAAATTGCCTCCTACAGAAGAACTGGAAATATCTCTATTGTACTTTGGATAATATGACTTATTCACAGCTAAAGCCATATCATCCTGTAGCATATCTTTTCCTTTATCAGCATTACTTATACTTTTCTGCATCTCAATCTGCTGTATTCTGAAGAAAGCCTGATTCACAGTAGGAAGAGGATCACAGGCTAATATTTGACTCCTGACAGTCTCATATTTACTGTCAAGTCCCATGAGAAAGTCAATCAACTTGTGACGATTATCTCTGTCAAGCATCTTCTTAAGTAATGTGCAAGAACATTTACTCAAGGCACCACACTCACATTCAGGCAAACCATCAAGACTCTGCAGATCTTCCCAAACAGACTTGAGTTTGCCAAAATATTCTGCTACAGATTGATTATTTGACTGAATAGTATGCATTACATCTTTCCTCAACTGATAGAGAAAAGGTGCGTTGGCCTGACAGTATCTTTCCTTAATTTCCTCCCACAATTGCTTGGAAGTAGTAACATATAACAAGCTTTCAGAGATCTCAGGAATTAGAGAGTGAAGAATCCAGCAGAGAACATTATAGTCCACTCGTATCCAGTCTTGATAAGTTGATGTCGTCTCTGCTGGTTTAGGATAACTTCCATTGATAAAACCAAGTTTATTCTTAGAGATTAACGTCATTTTAACAGCTCTTGACCATTTCACATAATGCTTTCCATTGAATGGTGCAGAAACAAGATGAAGACCTGAAATATCTCCAGGAGCAAGATATAAAGGATCTTGCATTCCAATGATATACCAGTACTAACGCCAGATACTACAGAATTCTGTATATTATCAGAAATAGTCATTTGTGCAGAAACTTTGAATTAAGGAAGAAAAATGAAGGAATTTTGTGTTGTATGATTTGTAAAGAGGAAGAGTAAACAACTGAGGAATCAAAAAAAACGAAACACAACAAATTTGATGATAAAATTGCGGAAATAACAAGAAAAGAATGTGCAGAAAACTGCAGGATCACTCCTTTGTAGCTCTGATACCATGATAAAATGTGCTTATCATAGAAGCCATTGATATAAGCTTGATTATGTTTGATGTAAAAGAAGAAATATCAGAGAAAATTGATGGAGAACTGATTGCAGTAATATTGAAGAAGGAGTAAATAAAATGTGAGAAAATTGTATTATGAACTGATAAGATTACATTTCTGTATATACAAGTATTTATACTAATCATCTAATGACTTAGCAACTAAATAATATCTAGATATTTACATTGACCAAGTTGACTCAATTCTGTTATGAATAACTGAATTCTGTTATGATAACAGAATCTGTTATGCTGACTGTGTGCTGAGTCAGTTTGTAACTAACTGTAGCTTCTGGGCTGTAACTGATTATCTGTTAGTTACTGATATTATTCCCAATACTGCTATATCAAAATTATGGTTAATTATAGGTAATAATTTGCTCTAATAATTCTGTTGTTGATTATAATAATTTTTTATTATTTAATTTTGGTTATTGTTGCAACAAATAAAATGGTGCAAAATACAAACAATACGAATGTTTGTAAAGTTAAATAAATAGTACCATACAGTTCTTCAAGTAACGTTATAGTGCGGACATTATGATTGAAACTAACAAATGAAAGTTCAATATTGAAATATGTGCACGCACGAATGGTACGTTGTTTGTAAGCCTCTACATTTGAATCTCCAATTTCAATGAATTAGTTATATTAGGATCGTTGATTATCTAATTCACCCGTCCATTATTCGTATATTATTTGATAGACTAGAAATCACGACTCATTTATACAAACCATAGTAAGAAGGAAACTAGTCGTGTTATCATCTATAAAATCTTATTAAAAGGATAAACTAAAACATCAAATTAATGTGACGTGACAAAAATTAAATGTGACATGGCAAAAATTTATTGTGACATGGCAAAAATTATTGTGACATGGCATTAATCTATATAATGTAAATGTAGTAATGTAATCTTTCATCTACACGTAAAATATACTAAAATGTTTTACAAAAATGTCTTTATTATCATCATTACTCTTAATTAATTGTGCATATTAAATATTTGATGAACCAACAAATTATAAAAGTGATATTACCTCTACAAATTCACATCTATATATAATATAAAAAGGCTAGACAAAACACCATATTTCACCATTTCACTTTTGAGGATTTCTAGCAAGCCACATCATCATCATTTAAAAAAGAAAAAAAAAACTAATGAATTTTCAAGCATTAAATGCATATCATGTTTTTAAATACCATAACATCATTATTTAAAAAATAAAAAATAAAAAAAAATTTAATGAATTTACAAGCATTTAAGCATACCAAGTTTTAAAATAGCATAATAACGAATAAAGTTTAGACTCTTAATTTTTAATAAATTTATCAGCAATTAATAAATCAAAATGCATGCTAAATTTAAAATTTATGTGTTTATTGTTAGAATAATTTAATCCCCAAATTAAAAAAAACACATCGCTATTTTGTTAAATTTACATCATGCAACTATTTTGTTTTGTTATAATGATTAAATTATATACATTTATCTATACAATATAATTTAAAGGTTTATTATTACAGTAACTTTTTTAGCGTACGTACTTGCGTGTAAAGATAAGCTATTTACAAAGTATTTATCTAAAAACTAAAGCATTTTAATTATTATTATATTTCACACTCTAAAAAAAATATTAAAAGGTAAAATTATTAAGTGAAGTTAATAGCTTCTAATACACTTTTAACCTTTCTTTTGGCTATAATAATTTATAGAATTTATTCAACGTCTTATCTAAATATTACAGTTATTTTAGAATATAAAAATTAACAAATTTACTCCGTAATCAGTGAAAATATATTGTATAAATAATATACTTATACAATATAATTAAAACGCTAAATTAAGTATTTTTTTTATCGTCATGTGCCAAAATAAGCTATTTATAAAGTGTTTATCTTAAAAAAATTATCTATAAAATATAATTAAAAGGGTAGCCTAAAAAGTGTGGCATGACAAAATTAAATGTGACATGATAACTTTAAATGTGACATGGCAAAAAAAAAAGTGACATGGATTTCCCGTGAAATTCCCGTGACGTTTTTGTTTAGTGATATTTGTAACGGTTCATGATTACATTTTCATTACTACGAAATTTTGTTTATTAAGTTGTAAATGGATGTTTTGCGAATATTTTTAATATATTCACGCGTAGTGAATTTATTAATGTTGATATTAACAACAAATTAAAAATATGACTAACGCAAGTTTAGTAAAAACATAGTATTATCTATATATTTAATTATGTTGGTTAAAATGATAATTTTATATTTTCCTTGTGAGTTGAGTACTAATGAGATATGATGCACTTGATAAAATTGTCTTATTATTGATGCTTTGATGATAACATGGCAAAAAGACATTGTATCTACCTATCAATTTTTGATAATTTGTTAATATTAATTTTCTTAATATTTACTTGCATTTTATCCCCAAAAAAAATACTAATGAGTAGCATATTTTTTCTATTTTGAATTTTCAATGTGAGAATCCATGTTATTTTATCTATTACGTACCTAATTTATTTTATGTTTATTTTATTAAACGTTACAATAGTTTAGAGAAAATGAGTTGAAAAATATTAAAGTCTTAAATATCATCATTATTTCCAAACTGGAAAAATATAGAGATATCCAAGTTATGATTAATATTACATATTATTTTGTTACTAATAATCATTTTGACGTTGATTAAAACTGATATTATTTTGTTACAAAAGTAATGAGAATGAAAATAACAAAATAATATGTTACAATAAAAAAACACTACTATAAAATTATGTGAATAAGAAACTACTACAAAACGTAATAAAAAAATATACCCAGTTTGTATATTCCATATTTTTTTTATCTTCGTTTTATTCATAAAATTTTGAGAGAATTAGTTGCAAAAAATTTCATATGTAACTATTATAACAACCGTAATTTCAACTTTATTCAAAAAATTAGCACTAAAGTATACATAGAAAAGTAAATTAGTTATTTCTTTTTTTACTATGTTTTGAATTAATTAGAATAATCTTATTAGTTATTATTTTTTGTGTTTGTTTTAATATTGCAGGAGAATGAATTTTCATCTTTAGTCAAAATATTGGTAAGTAACTATACCTAGAGAACTACATTAATTATTCGCTTCTTATTTTTATCATGTTTTGAATCACTTAGAATCTTATTAGTATTTTTTGTGTGTGTTTATATTAATATTGCAGGAGGTTGAATTTTCAACTTTATTTAGTCAAAAAATTTCTAGGTAAAGTATACGCGGAGAACTAAGTTAATTATTCTCTTTTTATTTTTATTATGTTTTGAATCAATTAGAATATTTTATCAATTATTATTTTTGTGTTTACGTTAATATTACAGGGGATGACATACTCACATATAAATAACAATCCACGAGATTGAAAATAATAGTTATGAATCTTCTTTACAGATATTTTCTTGATTTGAATGACTCTTTTATTTTTGCCGATTTTTTTTCTTTATGCAATGGTGTATTTGAAACATCGAAAGGTAACAAAAATCTTTAGTTTTATTGACATATTACATTATTGTCTTTCAATCTTTCATACAAGTTGATATATCCTTTGTAACACCCGTGTTCTATTTTTATTTTGTCAAACAGGTTAGAAATCAAATTGTTTAGTCAAAGTGTTAAAGTACGATACACATATGTCAATTTTATCATATCATAGTGTTATAAATATATTCGTAATAAAAATATGCACGAATAGTAATTAGTTAGAAACCGATTCTTATTCTCCAATTTGTTGTTCAAATTCCAATGCTTTCAAGCCTTTAAATCATTTTTTTGCTTTCCATCAAATATATTATTCTATAACTATCACAATGTTTTTTGGATAAATGTTATCTTCTAAATGATCTGTTTATATTTTATTTCTCATGAATTAGGAAATGTTAATATTATTTCGTATGAAGTATAATAATATTGTTTTGATTATACTTTTGGATGAATGATCGAATTTTAATAATCTATATTTGGAATTGGATATAAATCTCTATTTGTTGCGTGATTCCGATAGACGTTTACTACTAATAATTATTATTAGAGTTTACCTATAAACTTTTGATATTTATTTTACTCTCTAAATGCAATTTGTTCATATATGAAAGGGTGACTTCTTTAATGGAGTAGAAAATAAATTTCAATGCAATTTTTAGATGGTCGTTTCAAAACAACCAAGTTATTCACATTTTTGTTTGTCGTCTGTCCTCTTGAATCAAAAATTGAATTGTATTAAATATTTATTTTGTAATACCGCTCCCTCGGTCGTGTTCGTTTTAAACATATGATTGAGAGAGAGTGAATACTCTGTATAAGTTATTCACAAATTAAACACTTAAACACAATAAATTATTAATGATCCCGTGATTTTAACGGGCTCCAAAACTAGTTGTATAATTAGATTTCAAAGAATTAGATTAGAGTTTTTAAAGTTTAAAAATGAGTAATGAAAATTTCTATGACGAGAAAAATACACTACAATATTAAACTCGCTACAACATTATATAAAAAAAAATTAAGCACCTCATTAACTCATGTGTCATTTAATTCATGTCCAAATATTATGAGTCACATGCTTACAAATACAAGAAAATATAAAAATATTATTTGCAAACACAAAAAATAAATTAATACAAACTTTTTAATTCCACTCACAACTTTGGTTATTAATCTATCATAATCTATTTAATATATATACTTCTTTTATTTATTATATGTTTGTAATCACCATTATTATAGTTTGTAGTTATGTTATCATAATCTTTATGAATTTTTTTTCCAACTTTTCTTCTTCACCTAAATAAATTGTTGATATTAATGCGAGAATTAATTACAAAAGTAATCTTATATAACTATCACAGTACTAATCCTATTTTTTTTTTATTTAGAAAGTTGATAGGTAAACTATATATACATAAATAAATTAATTGTTTTATTTTTTATTGTTTTTATGTTTTGGGTTGATAATTAGAATTAAACTAATTTAATTAATATTTTGTGTTGGTATTCAAATTGCAGGAGGCTAATATACTACATATCAATAACATTACATGAAATTGGAAAATAATGGTAATAAATCTTCTTTTCAATTTTCTTTTGGTTTGAATACTCTTTTTTTTTGTCGGGTTTTCCTTTTTTTATTATTGTGTGTGCAATATAAAATCGTAGTATAATTTTTATTATGTGGTGACATGTTATATTATATATTATAATCCTTAATTTATTATTTGATAATATTTTAAAATTGTATTACACAATTTTTCACTCTTTCACGCAGTTTTAACTTTTCAAGTAAAACTTCTAATTCTATTTTGTATTTTGACAAATGGGTTATAAATTAAATATTTTCGTTGAAGTGTTGAAGTATGCTACGAATATGTCAATTTGACCCTTTAAGGGTGTCATATGCAGAGTAAATATTATAGTGATTGATTCTAACACGATGCTCATTCTCCTTTGATTTTTAAATACTTTCAAAACATTAAATATTTTTTCCCACCAAATATATTTTTTAGCACTCACAATGTATATTTCTTTGAGATTTTTATTTTTATTTTTATTTTTAATATGGTATATTTTATTTTATCTTATAATGAATTAAGAAAATTAATAGTTATTATGAAATATAATAGTATTGTTATGATCGTAATATTGGATGAATGAAGAGAATACAACTATGCTTAAATCTTACAAAATATGTTTGAATCATATCCTGTCACATATCATATATCATATATGCTTTAAACTATAATGATAATGTCATTTAAAATAGTGTGTAGTTAATTTTGCTAATTTTCTACTAATAATTGACAAATCCACCATAGTTCTACACCTTACTTTTTTTCACTCTATTAATATACTTTACATATTATCATAATTTTTGTCTACTTTCACAAAATCTTGCTTCCTCTCTCAAATAAATTATTGAAATTTATGCGAGCACAAATTAATTATACACATGTTTTTATATAACTTCGCTACAATATTATCCTTTCAAAAAGGTAACTCCGCTAAAATATTATAAAAAAAAAGAAGCAAGATTAAGTATCTTACTTCACGTGTCATTTAAAATTCATTTCAAATGTTATGAGTCATATGTTTATAAGTACGAAAAATATAAAAACAATTATTAATTGCAAATACAAAATAAATTAATAACAACCTCTAATTTTCCATTCACAACTTTGATTATTACTCTATCATATATATTTAAAATATATTTCTTTTATTTAATGGTATGTTTCTTAAACACCACTATTATATATACTTTGTAATTTTATTATCATAATTTATTATCTTTCCTCTCACTCACAAAACTTTTATTCTACCCCTAAATAAATTGTTGAAATTAATACTAGAATTAGTGGGTACAAACTAGAATATAAATATATTAATGTGAGTCAACATTGAATAGATAAGCTATAATAATACTTCCATTCAAGTAAATGATATACAAAAATCATTACTTTAATTTTCTTACCTATACGTTGAAAATCCATTAAAATGACAAAAAAGATGTTGAGACGCGTTTGTACATGTATTGGCTAAAAAAAGTCTATAAATCTATATTGTATTCAAGAAAATAAACATCTGATTTTTAGCCTGATTGTTAAGACGAAAATAGATTGTGTTTTAACGCATCGCTTTCTATGTATTATTCATATTGTCTCTAATAGACTAAAGACAATATGTAAAATTCAGTGATAAAATATTGAGTTATTCTAGATGGTAACCCTGTATTTTTTCAAATTCTACGTGGTAACCCTACTTTTTAGTTAACACACATGGTAACCCTCAACTTTTTTAATATGTATGCCGTGACCCTTAACTTTGTTTCCGTTAGTTTTATCCGTTACGTAAGTGGTGGCAATTGAATTTTGAGATTTTCTAACCCTCTGTTTTTTTATCCTATAAAATAACTCTATTTGGTTTTTACAAGAGAAATAATCTTAAAAATACTCCCTTCTTTCCTTAATTTATTATTATTAACACCTTTTTCACTCGATTACTCAAAAGAATGTCAACTCTCAATATTATCATTTTTTCAAAGTATCATTACCATAAATCTCAAAAAATCGGGTTCAATAATTAACCAAAAACTCCACTATTAAGCTCAATGTTTACAAATGAGTCTCGACTCCTCAATTGTACCCAACCCTACTATGTGAATATGTCGAACGATTGAAATCATTATTGAGTTTACAACATTTTTAGTTTTGGGATATTTGTTGAGGTATTAA
The DNA here is from genome assembly GCA_029255685.2 of Silene conica. NCBI lineage: Eukaryota > Viridiplantae > Streptophyta > Magnoliopsida > Caryophyllales > Caryophyllaceae > Silene > Silene conica. The sequence continues at coordinate 14,222,055 of CM055320.2, forward strand.
AAACAGAAGTTTTTTTAATTAGATTAACGCTAAGAATTAAATTTGGGATTGATTATTATAATGCTCGATATATAGTACTTTAACCATGGTATATAGATTAGTTTGTTGGGAATTTTTTGATATCAAGGCTTTTATTGAAGTTTTTTCAAAACTCGGTTTATGGAAGGGTAATGAAGGTGGATTTGACAATTTGGGTATAATCAATCAAAATTGTGAAAATAAGATTAATAAAAGGATTATATTCTTATACACATACATGTGATTTGTAGAAAATTTAAGGTTATCTTTTATAATTTTTAAAAATATAGGGTTACCTTATAAAAAATCTCAAAATTCAGTTTGTCACGTCACATACTTAACGACAAAATTGATGGAAAAACAATTAAGGGTCACAACAATATGTATTAATAAAATTAAGGGTTATCATGTATGGTCTCTGAAAAGTAGGGTTACCGTATAAAATTTGAAAAAAACATAAGGTTATCATGTAGAATAACCCTAAAATATTATTAATATGCATTCAATTAGAGATTTTACAGGTTTACATTAATTTATATGTTTTTTCACCCGAATAAGTTATGTAATAAGGAATAGACTTAGATGTCCACCCTTTTGTTTCTTTGCCCGATAAAAATAGGTTCAAGACTTTTACAACGCACCAAAATGACAACCAAAACAGTAAAATAAGTACTAAAATACCAAAATTATCCGTGCATTTGCACGGGCACAAAAACTAGTTAACTATAAAAAATGTATGTGCAATAAGGTAAAGAATTATGATAGGTTGTCTATTTAATATTTGTTTTAAGCATATTTGTACAAGTCATTATGAAGTTTATGGGTTTGTTGAGGGGATAATCACATCTTGCAACACAGTTTGTGCATAATTTTTTTTCCTAAGATAGTGAATCAAACTTTTCACGTGGCTAGCAAAAATTAATCCAAAAACTACAATTTTGTGGCAAAATTCGTGGCGCAAGTATTAGCATTCATAAGCAGATGATAATCAACGGCTCAAAAAATTGAGCAAGGTTGTGTTTATAATATTAATATGTTGTGATTCTCTCAAAACAAAAGAATGTAGGGGCTTATTGAGGAGATTGTGAAAAAAAATTATTTTTTAGAGGGTGTTGCTCAAATGCTTATTGAGTAGTTTACGAAAAGAAAGTCAATATATTCTTTTTTTTTCTTCAATATATTCGTTTCTATACCCACCAATAATGTAACTACGAGTAAGAAGAAACTCATCAAGCTTCTTCAAACCGGCTTCAGAGCTAGGGTGTTATATTGGGGCGACATTATCAAAGCAGAAAGTTTGAATCTTTAAACAAGTACACAAAAATCCAATCATTAGTTGATTCCCACGCATCCAAATATAATAATACAAATTAGATGGTACATATTACAGATTTAAAATACATAAAAGTGCAGATCTTTGACAAGGATTTCAAATCAAAATCAAGCTTTACTCAAACACATAAGAACAAAATCAATCTAAGATCTAAAATAAACTTAAAGCAACATCAACAGTAGCTCCAAAATATGATTTAATTATTAATTGACGATAACGGCAATCTAGTCACAGTACATAACAAAAACCCTTTAATTGACGACAACGACTATCTAATCACAGTACGTAATAAAAACCCAAAATTGACGACAACGGCAATCTAATCACAGTACGTAATAAAAACCCAAAAATCAAATTACAGACTAAGAGAAACAGACAATAGAACTTACGCCGGTGAAACGAGAAGAATAAGAAGGGAGATTTGTAATTCGGGAGGTTGTGGGATAACTAGGGTTTTGGCTTTTATATAAAAAGTTGGGCCAATTCATGCCCAATATTATAATGGGCTTTTAATAATGCTGTTTGGTTTGAGTTTTTTGTTGGGTGAATTGAGTCGAAGATGCGGTTTCTGAATTTTTTTGTGAAATTGGCAAGTGGTAGAGTCTCTCTTGATCTAAGTAATCTAATTCGACAAGATCCCAATATGTTAATTGTAATTGACCCGAATTTGATTTTTACTTGTAACCTAATAAGATCATAATAAGGTAGATTCTCGAACCCGACTCGACTCGACAAATAATATGACTCATAAGATAAATCGGAAGCTGACTAATTTGAAAGATAACTCCACATATGCATAAAATATAAGCCCGACATTAACGAAAATTTAAAACGAAAAGAACCAAATAAAAGATAACCGATATTATGAACGATTTTTCTTATAATATTAAATTTAACCAATTTTTTAACTTTACTAGATAACGACCAAAACTCAATTCGAATAGGTATGGAATAATTGAACAAAAGCGACGTGATTGCTAATAATTACTCGACTGGCAAGGACATTACCTAACCAAAACGTAAAGTGAACCACAAATTTAATTTAGTGACCTGACCTCTCCATGACGTAAAATCGATCTGACTCGAATTTGAGCTCAGAATTGATCACTAGCCCGATCCCTGAGTAACCCAAACCAAACTAGTTGTATTTGATACACTTAAAATGACGACTGATTTTTACAAACCATATGTGTAAGAAGAGTTTGTGTCTCAATTAGGATTAGAAAAAACTAATTGTGGTATCATTACCTATAAAAAATGTATGTGCAATAAAGTAAAGAACTATGATAGATTGTTTATTTAATATTAGTTTTAAGCATATTTGTACAAGTCATTATAAAGTTTATGGGTTTGTTGAGACGGATAATCACATCATGCAACACAGACATAATTTTATAATTTTTTCTAAGTAGTGAATCAAACTTTCCCGTTGCTAGAAAAATTAAGCCAAAAATTACAATTTTCGTGGCAAAATTCATGGCGCAAATATTGTCATTTATAAAAATATTATAATCAACCGCTCAAACAATTGAGCAAGGTTGTCTAAAAAGGTTTATAATATAGGTTTTGTAAAAAAGTTTATAAATATATTTTAGATGGTGATGCTGAAATGCTTATTGAGCAATTTACGAAAAGAAAGTCAGTATATTCATTTTTTCTTTAATTTTGACCATAGGCAATAAAGATAAATGATCTTGAATTTTTCAGTCAGATCGAGTTGGTATTAAAAAAAAAAACTACTTAATATTTGTAGATATGAGTTTGTTTGACACTACAAAGATGAGAAAAATACTTTAAGATGTTTTTGCCCCTTTTATTGGGATAGATTATCATAATAGGTAGAATATGACTTCCGGAGGACGAATTTTAATGGCAACAACGGCGATCTAATTACAATCACAATTATCAACGTAATAAAAACCGAAACACAGACTAATCGAAAACAGACTAAGAGAAAACTTACGGCGGCGGCGAAACATGGAGAAGAAGGATATGAGGTTTGTGATTCGTGAGGGTGTGGGATAACTAGGGTTTTGACTTTTATATAAAAATTGCGCCAATTCATGCACAATTTTATAATGGGTTTTAATAATGTTGTGACTAGTGTAGCAGTCACATCCAAGAGTTACGTTGAATCTAGACTCAAAGTCACTCCTCTAACTTTGGGAGGAAAAAAAGGTTTATGATGAAGTTTCTAATGTCATTAGCCTCCTCCGTCCCCAAGTGTTGAAAGTTGTGAGTATGTTTGTAGAGTTTCCGGTAAAGTTTCAAGTGCTCAAGAATCTTCCCGACGTTGAAGAGTTAGATTGGATAATCCTTTGCCTTGATGAGCGTAGTCGAGCAATGTAATTAAAATCTATAATTGATAGCTATTAAAACTTGAATATTAGTAGTTCTTATATTGAGATTTACGATTTGTACTGAAAACTTAGATTCAAACATTTTATTTTTATGTTGAATATGCAAACTTTTTGCCGAAAGCTCAAAATTCGATTTGGAGCCTTTAAAAGTGAATCTGTCTACAAATTTGGATTTCAAAATTCAGTGTTTTCCCAAACAAAAAATTTGGATTTCAAAATCAAAATTTTCAAATTCTAACAAAGAGTTTGAATTGGATTTATGTTTTCTAATTTCACATTCCAAAATTAAAATATTTAATTTTAAATCAATTTTGGCTCCCCAAACGCCTAGGTAGCACCAAAACGGACACGGACACGATACGGACACGGGACACGACATTTAAATATAATAAAATATATACTTTATGGTTATAAATAACGTGTAATTTTATTTTTATCATGTATTTGAAATTAAATCTAAATAAGTTAAGGTACAATTCGACCTTTATTATAAATAATTCTCATTTTCCAACCAAACTCATTTTCTAATCAATCTTTTCTAAAATTTTATTCCTCGTCTAAACTATAATATATTTAGCCATGTGTCCGAGTGTCGGACACGGTATCGGATCGGGACGACTAATTAAGAGAAGTGTCTGTGCTACCTAGCCAAACGCTACCCTAGGAAATTTGAAAATCATCTCAATGTTTTAAGCTTCTTCCTTAAATTGAATCCTAAAGTAGGGTTTACATATAATCATCTCAATCATTTAAATTTTAAACCCTGATCAAGAAATTGACATTCATACTACTTTTCAACATTGAATCTCAGATTACGGTTGCCTTGTGTCCATGATCTGACTCAAGCTAAGAAGTCGGAGTTCTCCGGGTAGAATTGTTTCTTAAAGACTCGTTTGGAGTCATCCCATGACTCCAACGCCGCGGTTCATGCCTTAATCTCGGCGTAGTTAAAGCGCTGCCATCATTTGACATCATCAATCAGATACGTACTCGCAGTAGTGACTTTCAGCATATCGTTGAGCACACTCGCTCAAAAGTATTCCTCCGTGTCGAAGAGGAAATTATCAACTTCTTCGATTCTCTCGCCCCCACTATACTTGTGAGGATTAGGCAGCTTCACCTTGAGAGTCCTTGCAAAACTCTCGTCCGCGCCATTTTTATCAAGGGTTATACATGTTCTCGAATTATCCGAGTCTCTCGTGGATGTAGCCCATCTCTTCCGCATACTCGCGCAGGATTAATGCCTCTACGGCTTCAAAAGTGGTCTAAGTAGTTGGACAAATACACAAAAAAAATATCAAATTAAGTGAATTTTATCTCTATTACTAAAAAATAACTATTTTTTTTTTTTGTTGAAAGGAAACCGAGAGCATTATAATATATCGAGCTCCGCCAAACCCGTGACGGAGTCCGGAAAATCAGCAACAAGCACATGTACTTCACCTACCTCGGTACAGATTCTAGCGGCCATATGAGCAACCGTATTCCCGCCTCGTCTTACATGAGTAATACCTCTAAAATCAAAACAAGAAAACAGCGCACACGCTTCACTAATACAAAGGCCGAACACACTCCTAGAACGGACCCGTTTAGCTAAAGCCCGGGACACAAGTAGAGAATCAGTTTCCGACTCCACGCAATCGAAGCCTAGCCTGCTTGCTACCTCCAATCCAAACGTGACAGCTTTAGCCTCAGCTACATCAACCGTCCATCCCGCGCGCTTCCTCTTCGATGCCACGAACACAATATCCCCGCGATCATTCCTACCGACAGCGCCAAGGCCGATATCATCCTCTCCGAACAGAGCTGCGTCGGTGTTGATTTTTATCACCCCAGCAGGAGGAGCTGACCAGGAACTATCACCCGGCATGAAAGCCTCCGCCACAGGCATGGTATGCCTTCCCCTCATCGCGCATAGCCTTGGTAGTCCCTCACCATTCGGATAAGACCCATAACCATCACATCCGGGTTCCGCTGCACCTCTTCAAAAAGAACATTATTACGCGTAGCCCACATTGCCAATAGTAACCCCAAAAAACTGCCCCTATCCTCACCATGAAGCAGACTGAGAGCACCGATAAGCCAGCTCGCGAAAGACGCCACCGGGACTTGCTCTAAAGTCTCTCCCAGCCCACTCGCCTCCCAAAACCTCCGAGTGCGCGAGCATTCAAACAGCGCGTGTAAGGGCGTCTCAGCAGTCGACTCACAGAACGGGCACCGCGCATCCTCACAACAATGCCGACGAAACAGATTGTCTTTCACCGCTAACATCCCCGTACTTGCTCGCCACAAGAAGTGAATAAGCTTAGGTGGGACCTTAAGACCCCATATAATTTTCCACACTCTGGACTCAACACCCTGCACCTCCCCGTCCTGTCTCCCACGACCATCGCTCATCCCCAGCCAATACCCGGATTTAACCGAGTATCCTCCATCTTTGGTCAGCCCCCAATACAACATATCATCCTCTGAATTGTGACACAAAGCAATGCTAAGAATTTTGGACACGTCACCCGGCAGAAAAAGCTCACGGATCAGCTCTACATTCCACTCCCCAGACCCCTCCTCAACCAACTCATCGACGTGCATCTCGGTATTTGCCTCCAAGTTAACAGTAGGAACTACGCCCCCACGCACATCCGGCAACCACCGGTCCTCCCAAACCTTCACCTGTCTGCCCGTACCTACCCGCCAACATAAGCCCTCCAGGATGATGGATTTCGCCCCCCATATACTCCTCCAAGCAAAGCTTGTATCATGTCCCCGGTTAGCCTCAAGGATCGAAGAATGTTTGAAGTACCGGGCTTTGAGAACGCGGCTTACAAGGGATCCCGGGTTCGTTACCATACGCCACACTTGCTTAGCCAAAAGCGCTTGATTGAACACCTTAAGATTTCGGAACCCCATCCCCCCTTTTCCCTTAGCCGTACAGAGCCTCTCCCATCTCCACCAATGAAGCTTTCTCTTGTTGTCAGTCGTACCCCACCAGAAACGCGCCATGATAGCATGAATTTCATCGATCAAGCCCTCGGGTAGAGCAAAAAGACTCATCATATAAGTCGGGATAGCTTGTACCACCGCTTTAATGAGGACCTCCTTACCTGGCATAGACAATAATTTCTCCTTCCAGCCTTGAACCTTCTTCCAAATCCTATCTTTGATAGTAGCAAAAATAGTTTTTTTGGACTTCCCAATAATTGTCGGAAGCCCCAAGTACTTTTCATGTCTCTCCACTTCACGGACTCCCAAGGCCTGCAATAAAACTTCCCGTACCGACGTAGTTACTCTCTTGCTAAAAACCACTTCCGACTTGGAAGAATTAATTTTCTGACCGGATGCTCTCTCATAGATACTGATAATTTCAGCGATAGTGGAGCATTCACGCAAATTAGCTCTAGCAAAGAGAATACTGTCATCTGCAAAGAAAAGGTGGGAGATACGGGGGGCACCCCGACAAACCTGTGCCCCATGTAGTCTCCCCTCCCTCACAGCCGCCTAAATGAGATACGAAAAAGCATCTGCACAGAAAAGAAAAAGATAGGGTGAAATTGGGTCCCCTTGACGGAGACCGCGGCTCGGACGAACCGCCCCAGTTAAGTTGCCATTTACACGAAAAGCATGGGTAACAGAAGAAACACACGTCATCACTCTATTGCGCCAAGTTGACGAAAACCCCATCTTACGCATTACTTCATCCAAGAAGACCCATTCTACCCGATCATAGGCTTTACTCATGTCGAGTTTAAGCGCAACATTTCCATGTCTACCCTCACCACCACGTTTCATCGCATGAAAAAGCTCAAAGGCAATAAGAGCATTATCAGTAATAAGCCTACCCGGAGTAAAGGCACTCTCATTTTCCGAAATAATACCATTCAACAAAGGTTTGAGGCGGTTAGCAAGAATCTTAGAGATAATCTTATACAAAACATTGCATAAACTGATAGGACGGAACTCGGTTATCTTTTTAGGAGATTGGCACTTAGGAATTAGCACAATAGTAGTCCTGTTAATTTCATCAATATTACAATCACCCTCCCACCAGCGCCTAATATAAGCACATAAATCCATCCCTACAATATGCCAGAATTTCTGATAGAAAAGAGCGTGCATACCATCGGGTCCCGGGGCCTTGTTCGGGTGCATACAAAAGAGAGCGGACCTAATCTCATCATCCGTAAGTGGCTGGTCAAGTGCTGTATTCATATCCGTGGTCACCATAGCGGGAATACACTGAAGTATCTCATCAAAGTGGTTCGGGTTATTCGTCGCAAAGAGCCCTCCAAAGTAATCCTCAATGATTCGAGTCACCTCGGCCTCATTAGTACACCACGCACCATCACGGTTCTCAAGCCCCTCAATCCGGTTTCTACTCCGTCTTTGGCTCGCTTTGTGATGAAAATAGCTAGTATTCTTATCCCCATCACGAAGCTCGCATTTCCGGGCTCTAGTAAACCAGTAGGTTTCAACCCGAGTACGGAGCTCATCAACCTCTCGAACAAGCCGCTTACACGTCTCCAACATAGCCCCTGAAGGTGGTTGATTTTGCCAAAATTCAAGTTCTGCCTCTCGGTCCCTGATTCTTTTCTTAACATCCCCAAACTTTGCTTTAGCCCATGTCGATAAGCTAACAGCACAGGCCGGGATTTTACCATCCACCATGCCCCCTTATTCACCCTCCCAAGCTTCTCTAACCACACCTTCACATTGTTCATCCGCGACCCAAAAAGGCTCAAACATGAAATGTCGTCGAGCCCTTCGTTGTCGTTGAGGTTGGCATTGGTGAATGAGAATGGACGCATGATCGGAGGCGTAGATCGGAAAATGTTGAACAACGGTATTAGGGAAAGCATGTGTCCAGTCCGTCGTACATAGGGCACGGTCAAGTCGTTCTCGGATCATCGTGTCAATAGTCGACCCTCTTTGCCATGTGAATTTATTTCCTCTAAAGCCAAGGTCACAAAGACCACAATCATCTATCGCTCCTCGAAAGGCGTCCATCAACGATGCCCTTCTACTCGCACCACCCTCTTTCTCGCCACCACACACGATCTCATTAAAATCACCGAAAAGGATAATAGGTACCCCGCTATCGCCACAAATACGCCTCATCATCTCCCAGGTTTTATGTTTATTATTAGTCTCCGGCCATCCATAAATCCCCGCAGCCCTCCACACCGGTCTCCCCTCGGCATTGAGAATCTCCACCATAATATGGTGATTATCATAGGAAATAAGTTGTGCATTCACGTCCTTCCACCACAACCCTAGGCCACCCGAATGCCCTCGACTATTAATGCAAATTCCTGTTGTATAACCACATTTATTCCTAATTTTTTCCAACTCCTTCGCACTCATCATTGTCTCCATGACGAAGACAATGTTCGGGCCTTCCCTCCAACACCTATCCCGGAGGGACCCAACTGTCAAGGGGTTGCCCAGCCCTTGACAGTTCCAACTTAGGATCTTCATTGTTGTTCGCGGTGCTGGGCTTCGCCAGTCACCGCTACTAACATACAAACCGCACCATCATTCGTCCCTTCCTCACGACGTTTCTTTAAAGCCCCACCCCCCTCATCAGAGTCTCCCCCTATCTCACAACCCAATATCTGCCCCTTCCGCTTCCGCCCAACCTCCGCCTCTGTCTCAGCCCTACTCCTTGCCACACCAGCAGCTGGACGAGCCCCCTTACGAATCTTCACCTTACGCCCCTGGGTAATGGAAGCCTCCCTCGCCCTTAACGACAGCCCATGATCAACAGCTTGCCCTTTTGAAACACTCTTAGATAAATACGACGCATTAGAAGACTCTTCACCCTCACTCATCTTCTCCCCCTTAGAAATAGAAGTACCCCTTAAGAGCTCAACCATACGGCTAATTTCCTGGTCCTCCACCCTCTCCCTCTCCTCCTCCGCAAAATCTAATCGCCTCCCTCCCCTCTTACTCGGGTCCTTCATATCATCATCTTTACGAACCACCTTCCACGGTGAAGCCTTTAGCCATTCCCCATACTTCCTCCCCACCCCTATAGGGCCCTTTCGCTCCCCACAATCTTTTTCGCCATGTCCCATTCTTCCACACACATAGCAAAACAAAGCCAAGTTCTCGTAACACAGCCTCACTCGCCACAATTTACCCCCCTTCCCTCGCATAGACAACGAATCCATTAAAGGCTTCCTCACATCCAGGAGCACCCTAATGCGCATAGACCTATTAATAGATGGATTAACTGAGTTGTCAATATCCACATATGTACCCACCGCATTTTCTATATTCATAGCATTTTCCGAGATTTGACGTCCTAAAACCGGTAAGTCATAAACCCGAACCCAAGTAGGAGAGAAATAAAGAGGTACCTTAGTCGGAATCGCATCCCCGCGAAGATCAGAGAGAAGTAAGAGATGTCGTTCAAAGTGCCAGGGCTGTTCGGAAAGAACCTTCGCTTTGTCATCCTTATTCGAAAAAGCAAACGTAATTATCTTCTTTTTCTTGTCAATAACTTCTCCAGCGATCGTGCCCTTAGGTTTCCATGCCATAATGGTAGTGTCAATTAGGGCATTCAAGTTAACCACCCTATCAGTCCACAACCGTTCTACAACACACCCACTCACCTCCGTTACACCCTCCTCGCCCTCCGCCAGCCAATCAACAACAACCCCCTGTCCTCTCTCAAGCAAATCATCGCCATGAACATCAGCCTCAATATTGAGACGATTCAAATTAGGGTTTGGTGGGATAACCGCCATTTGAGAGGATGAAAGAGAAAAAACAAAACACGACCACACGAGCAAAAGAAAGAAAGCACTCAAATTCACGTAAAGATTTGCACAAGAACCAAAGAAAAACCATGAAAAGACAAGGGAGAAACCTAGGAAACCCTAGGGACACAAACCCTCCCAAGAGAAAAAAACCCTAGAGGGGACATAATTATTCTCATCATCATCTTCGTTATGGATTGTTTTACTAAAAAATAACTATTAAACTAATCTCACTGTCAATAAACTTCGATAATTAGCAATTGAGAATAGGCTTGCTTGCTTGGAATTAATTTTGCAACGTACATTTTGTGATTGATTATTTTTTGCATTGCAATAATTTAGTCCAAAAGTGTTTTTATTTACAATAATTTAATCTAAATGCAAGAAAGAATTATAGGGGAGTATAGATGTATAAATGGGTATGTGTAACAGATTTAAATTTATAAAATCGGTCAAATTGTAAATGTTAGTTCAAAGTAAATATAGTTTATACTACGTAATGAGGACAAGTCATTAAGTTTGGATCAAAATATTTTCAAACGCTAAAACACCGTAATGAGCTCATATTTAGATCGATTAATATTATATAACTTTAGTACTTAATCATATTTTTCTTCCATTAGACGCAAAATAAATAATTTAATAACGCATTTATTTTATAATGATTTTAATTCATTTTATATTTTTTAATAATATGTATTTTTTGTAAATTTATATATTTTATGATCCAAGTATCGGGTAAATATTTGACCCAAAAATTGTGGTCATTGTGAGTAATTTAAATTAAAAAACATAGATTAAGGGGAGCTCATGATCTCCGAATAAAATGGGTTTATGCCGAATCACATTTATGGATTCGTTTCATTCTTACGATATTTTATGATAGTCAAAAGATATGATTGCATTTTGGAGGAGAAATGGGAAATACTTATATAGTTATATGCAGTAGGATCTGTAGGAAAGATGAGTGACAAAGAAATTGAGTTACTTAAGCACACCCAAATTATTAGGATGATTACCAATTCGTCAAGTTGAAGTGTTTTACGGTAACAAAATTCTGTTAAAATTTATAAGAGTAACGCAGTTCTAAGGTATGAGTATTTAAATATCTTAGATAATACTAGTATTTTTCTATGTCAATTTTTGTATAGAGAAACGTGAACCTCTAAATCTGTAATTATCCAATCATAATATAATCACACCTTTTATTTACCATTTCTTTTGTATAGAGACACGCAAGAAGTAATCTTGGAATTTATTATTGAACTCACTTACATTTAAGCATGAAAATCATATTTTCAATAATGTATAGTTTATTACTCGTACTAAGTTTGTAAACAATTAAGTTAATTAATCGGTACAACGACATACGAGTTTAAAATCTAGTACTCCCTCCATTGTAAGCATGTATTTACCTTTTTTTTATTCGTTACAAGAAATAATTAATTAAATGTAAACAACATATTGAAATTAACATAATGACCGGACTAACCTGCATGAAACCTTATTAGCATCGCAAAAGGATACAAGAAAGGAGTATAAATTAGGGCAAGGGTCAATTGAGGCACAAGACATATACTACACAACATTTCATGTGCTCGTACGTAAGAGTGTAAGACTACGAAAATGCAAGATTTGTAAGTAATAGCGTAATGGCATATGATAAGGGTAAGCACCAGATCGGCGAATGTTCAAGAGCCATACGTTTTACGAGAAGAATTAAGGGCCATTTGATTCATAGCAATAAGATAAAAACATCCAACCTTTCGGTTTTTTGTCAACTAAACATGACAAAAAACAATTAAGTATCTTTATCTTTTTCTTCATTGGCAAACATTCATTGACGGACGGACTCAAACAGGCAAATTACCCATTTGGTAAACCAAATGTTAGACAGAATTAGTAGCTTTTGGTCTAAATACTACATTAATCCATTAACCTATTAAGGGGTTGTTTGGTTGCCTTTTAAAATCATGGGAATTGAAAAATCATGGGAAGTGGAAAAATTGAGTCTTCTTTGGTTGCCCAATTCATGGGAATTAGAACCTCCTATAGAAGTTCTAATTTCTACATTATGTAGGAAGTTGCTTACCTAGCCCCCTCTAGGTAATTGGTATTAACAATATATCAAGCCCACAATCCAAGCCAATTCAAAATTCAAATATGAAACAAGAAGAGAATAAAATCAGAGAAAATTAAGGAAGCAAATAACATATAGCTATCTTTGTAAAGTATTTTCTTATTAGCATAACTCTTGTAATTATCCTTAATTACCTTATTTCTAGCCTTTGTTAGTTGTACCATATCCCTATATAAAGGATGTATATCAATTTGAATAAACAAGTTTTCTAATCTTACCAAAACACCTATTACTACTAATCTTATATGGTATCAGAGCCCTTAATCGATCCGACTTCTTAAAACCTAAAAAGCACCCTTTCAAACGTCAGTCACACCCCATCGGCAGCATGACCAACACCACGAAGCCACCCACCCCAGCCACCGTTCAAACCGCTGAACCGTCTTCACCAAACCTCGCGCATGTGGTCAAGTTAAGTCCATTTAACTATACTACATGGCGCTTCTAACTCCAACACCTAATGTTCGGCCTTAACCTCCTCGGGTTCCTCGACGGCTCGACACCACCACCGGCTGAAACGAATGAAGACGGCACTACCAATGACGCCTACACCTATTGGAAGCGACAAGATGGAATGATTTTGGGTGCTCTCATGGGCACAATCACCGACGTCATTCAAGGCCTCATTGTCCGCGCTCAATCAACAAAAGAAGCGTGCGACATCTTGGCTCAGACTTATGCGAATCCCTCACGGATTCACATACAACAAATTAAACAACGCTTCGACACCATTACGAAAACAACCTCTCAAACCATAACGGAGTACATACACTCCATTAAGTCTTGCGTCGACCAACTCGCCTTAATGGGCAAAACCCTTGATCCGGAGGACGTGATCTCTCGCGTGCTCAATGGATTAGACTACGAAACCTTCAAATCTATTATCGACCCCATACGTGCTCGAGACACAACCATCTCGTTTGAAGCATTACACGAAAAACTGCTTCAATTCGAACTTCTTAACAACCATAACAACACCAACACACCATTTCAACCTTCGGCACAAATTGCCTACAAAAACCAAAATCAAAACAGCAATGCAAATTGTTACACAAACAACCAATACCACGGCACCTCTTCCGCTGCCCAACCGCAAGCCTCCAACGCTCCAAAACCGTTCAAGGGGCGTTGCCAATGGTGTCGGGAGATTGGACATGTTATCGCTTTTTGTTCACTCTTCCGCAAACTCTACCCTAATATTGTCTTTCCGGCACCACCACAAAACAGATTCGCCCAACCCCAGGCAAATACCATGGTCATGCCGCCACCGAACCCAACCCCGACCTACAATTATCTCTTTGACAGTGGAGCGAGTCACCATGTGACTCACGACCTTGATACACTTGCGTTCCATTCACCATATACCGGAATGGACGACCTACTAATTGGAGATGGATCCGACTTGAATATCGCTAATACAGGTACTACTACTATTCATAATTTAAAACTAAATAACGTACTACATGTACCGCAAATTTCCCGTAACATAATTTCCATTTCTAAATTGTGTCAAGACAATAATGCTTATGTTTTATTCTCACATAACCAATTTTTTGTTCAGGCGATATCAACGGGAACCACCCTTCTCCAGGGCCGCATTAAGGATGACATCTATGAGTGGTGTCCTCAACAACCTCGCGCCCACACCGCTGTCAAAGGAACCACCGCACTTTCTTGGCATCATAGACTCGGTCACCCTAGTTTTGATGTAATGAGAACCATTAATAAAAATTTGCATGCTATTATTTCCGATTATACTCATTGTCAGGCGTGTAATATTAGCAAAAGCACGAAACTTCCTTTTTCGACCTCTTCGTTCAAAACCAACGCACCCCTCGACTTAATATTCTCCGACCTATGGACTAGTCCTATCACCTCGTTTGACAACTACAAATATTACATCGTTTTCGTGGATCACTTTAGCAAATATGTATGGCTATACCCCCTAAAACGTAAATCCGACACCACACTCGTATTTAATCAATTCAAGGCCATCGTTGAAAAACATTTCATCAATAGACCAATCAAGCAATTTTTTCGGACAATGGAGGCGAATTTGTCAAGCTCAACCCAACCCTACTTAGCAACGGCATACAACACTCGACCTCCCCACCACACACACCCGAACATAACGGATTTGCCGAACGGCGACATCGTCACATAGTGGAAACCGGTCTCGCCCTCCTAAATCACTCCAATGTTCCAACCAAATATTGGCCATTTGCATTTAGTACGGCCACGTATTTAATTAACCGACTTCCTACGCGTGGCCTATAACACCAATCTCCATACAATATTCTACACAACCAACAACCTCACTATACAAAATTACATAACTTCGGATGCTTGTGTTATCCTTGGTTACGACCCTACACTAAACACAAACTCGAAAACCGATCTCTCCCGTGCATTTTTATAGGCTATTCAACGACTCAAAGTGCTTTTCATTGCCTTGATACAAAAACGAACCGCGTGTACACCTCGAGACATGTCAAGTTCTTTGATGAAATTTATCCACTTGCACAAACCCCAATGTCACCGACGTTGAACCCACCCACCACCGCATGGACCACTATCTCCCTTCCACTCATCCCCTCTCCAAACCAACCCTCGCCACCAGCCACAGGAGCAGACCGAACACACCCTCACACACGGCCTCCCATCTCCAATGTCTATACTCGTCGCAACACCACCACACTTAACACCCCCATCGATGCCCCACCGCTCCAAACGATTGCCCCGCATCTCACCACCGACCTCACCCATCCCCCCACTCCTGAACCAGCCTCATCCCCTGACCCATCCTCCTCATCTGACCCCTCGTCTAGCACTCTTCGACAGCCCCACTCACTGCCCTCACCCACCATCCCAGCCACATCCCAACCCCCAATCGATGGGACCTCAGCCCAAACGACCAGCTCCCCTCCCACCGACACACTCACCACACCTCACCCTCTAGAACCGTCCTCTTCCCAACCCTCATTAACCACCTCAACTACCTTAGCCAACGCCTCAAACGCACCAAAGTCACAACCCCCGAAAAACGTAACCACAAGACTTGACAACAATATACGCAAGCCTAACCCACGCTATGCAAATCTGGCGCTCAAAACAAACATCGTAACTCAACTACCGAACACTGTCAAACAAGCTCTCATCTCCCCTCAATGGCGTCAAGCAATGGAAGATGAATTTAATGCACTAACACGCAACAATACGTGGACTCTAGTCCCACGAACCGAAGCACGCAATGTTGTCGGGTGCAAATGGGTATTTCGCAACAAATTTAACCCAGATGGTTCTTTAAAACAGCATAAGGCCCGTCTAGTTGCGAAAAGCTTTCACCAAAGACCAGGGATAGACTATACTGAAACTTTTAGTCCCGTCATTAAACCAACAACGGTAAGACTAATCCTATCAATTGCTATCTCCAAACAATGGTCCCTACGACAACTTGATATAAACAATGCCTTTCTACAAGGTACCCTAACAGAAAATGTATTTATGACCCAACCACCAGGCTTTGCCAATCAACATCAACCTGATTTCGAGTGCAAACTCAACAAAGCCATATATGGGCTCAAACAAGCTCCTAGAGCTTGGTATACCGAACTCAAAACCTATCTCACTAAAATTGGATTCAAACAATCTGTTTCTGATCCCTCTCTATTTACGATTCAAACAACCAATCTCACCATATATATGTTAATATACGTTGATGACATCATAATTACCGGCCCCAACTCCGCTCACCTCCAAACATTTATCACTCAACTATCCACTCGATTCTCGCTGAAGGACTTAGGACCACTATCCTACTTCCTTGGAATCGAAGTAACCCCAAATACGCACGGCATACACCTCAGTCAAGCGAAATATACCCTTGATCTCCTCACCAAGTACAAAATGTCTGATGCGAAACCCAACACCACGCCTATGGCAACCTCACCACCCCTCATCCGTGAAGACCAACACCCCATTCATGACCAACCCAACTATCGTGCCATAGTTGGTAGTCTGCAATACCTATCTCTCACGCGACCAGATATTGCCTTCCCAGTTAACAGATTGGCACAATTTCTACACCATCCTACCACTAACCACTGGACCGCACTCAAACGCCTTCTCCGATACCTCCAAGGCACCATACACCATGGTATTCAACTATACAAAGATACCCCACTATGCCTCCACGCATATTGTGATGCAGACTTTGGCGGTGACAAAGACACCTATCTCTCCACTACTGGCTACATCACCTACCTTGGCCGCAGCCCCATTGCTTGGTCATCCAAAAAACAAAAGGGAATCGCACTCTCCACAACCGAAGATGAGTTTCGTGCAATTGCCTCAGTCACCACGGAAACAATATGGCTGCGCAACCTACTTAGTGAACTCAATCTTCACATTACCAAGCTGATGCCCGTCGTTGAGGGTACCAAAGATAAAATTTATAATTCCTAACCTTAACAATAGATAGTGAAAGTCAGGGTCGAACCACAGAGAGGTGGGGAATGTTTATTGTCTTAATGTTAATGTTTAAGGTAACAAGTTTTAGGGGTTTGGTTGGTTGATATTATATCTAAGGCAAAGATAAAAATAAAACAAGAATTAAAAGATGAGAATAAAAAAATATAATTAAAGGGGATGCTAGGATGTTTGGGTAATAATTAGCTAAGGTAAAATAAATCCTAAGGTCAACATGTATTGCAGACGCGTAAGGGGGTGTAACATATCTTTTTAGGTCTATGCTACCTAATAGCTCCTTTCGGCCTATGCTATTAGTTCCTAGGTCTCACAATTATTGGGTGTCAACAATAAGGGTGATTCCTAAATCCCAGGTTACATACCTTTCAGCCTTGAGTAACCTATCCGTCTTAAGGTGTAAACCAATGCCCTTCCCGTATCTTTCAATCTTGGGTAGGTCATTACTAACATCCTACAAGTCTCCTATTGGTCTCATTGTAGGGTATTATAATTCACAAGAAAAGGCGAAATAAGAAAACAGACGCGAGTGGTCGACCGACCGGCTAAACCGGTCGGCCGACCACGGCCTCGGTCGACCGACCGATTATTCCAGTCGGCCGACCATGGTCCTGCTACAGGTCGGGTTTTCGGATTTTAATTACCTATGCAAATTATCCCCTACATCCTAACATATGAAAATTAGCTACTCATAATTGTTAAGACGAATATAAAATTGGGAATAAACATGGAAAACATAATAAATAATCTAAGTATGCAAGATTCAAATAAAGCTTGGGATTCTAACTTAACAATTGTAATAAAAGCAGTAGGAATAATAATAAAACTAGATCAAAGAAGAATTACCACAATTGGATTTAAGGCAGAACTGAATGAACTTTATTGAATACTTGGGAACTATTGAAAGATTACAAAACTAAAGCTTGAATCAAACTGAATACTGAAAGATTTGATAGATCAAGAGATTTTTAAACCCTAATCACAAGATTAGTTTATATAGGGTAAAAACTAAGAGTTTCCTTAAGATTCTAATTCTACTTTATTTCCGAAAAAGAAAAGAAATCGTCTGGGCTTTAATCTGGTCGGCCGACCCGTATAACTGGTCGGTCGACCACTTCTTGCTGGGCTTCTCTTATTCGCGGCCTTTCGAGAAATTTGGGCTTTATGAAAATCAGGCCTGGTCGGCCGACCCGTATAACTGGTCGGTCGACCGCTTCTGCACGGAAGTCTTCGGATTTCTTCTTGTTTTGACCTTTGGCACTTTGACTTTGACTTCAGTTGACTTTCCATTTATTCCTTAATTAAGCAAAAGACTTGAGGATACGAGTTTGGTGCTAAAACGTCTCTTTTCCGCATAAATCTGCAAAAGTGCATAAAAATACGAAAGTACACAATTTGTGGGAAATAGAGGCTAAAACATAGTAAATGAGCGACCAAATACGTGTAAAAATAGATGTAAAACATCATAAAATAGACACGTATCAAATTCCCCAAACCAAACCCTTGCTTGCCCTCAAGCAAGAAATAGACTCGATCTTAACTAATGGAACGATTTCAATCTCAGAGCGAAATTTACATGTAAGCCTAAACCAGTACCAAGTACAAAATGAGAAAGTATTTAAAATCATGCAAACGAGTTATGGTGTTGTCAAACTTGAAAACATAAAGACTATAGAGACTTATACCATGGACTCTCGCGGTACGCTCGAGACACTCATGAAGCAAAGGGTGAGTATATGTAAAAGATAGAAAGAAGTAATTTTGTAGAGACACTCACCTAACTGCGACCCATGGAAACATGCCTGCAATCTAACATGAACAAGAATTCTACAACTTTGTATAACAATCTCATTAAATGGCCTAGATACATGCAATTTGAGGTAATAAAAGATATGTGAGGTAAAAGGTAAAAGTGGTTAAGACGTCTTTGGATATGTGGGGTTAGTAGCCAAGCTAGTAAAACCGATTCCCAACAACATACTTCACGACTTTTTTTTTGATATTAAGAAAGTGCTCTTTTGTAGCACAACTCTCACATTAAATAAGAAAGGACTCCCAAATATTTTTGAATGAAGTACGGGAGTGATAACATATAAAAGAAAGGGATTTTTGGAACGAATTCTTTTCTGATGGTGCCAGTTGGTCGGCCGACCTTTGATGGTGGTCGGTCGACTGACTTTCGTATTTTCTGGATTTTTTTCCGTTTTTCTTTTCTTTCTTTTCTGAATTTTCCTGTTCTTGTTCTTTTCTTTCTTTCTTTTCTCTTCTTGCTCATAATAGCATACAAACCAAGATGCCTCAAAAAATAATCCAATGACCACAAATACTAGCTTGGAAGGGTAGGCTAAGTATGGGATGTAGTTTTGGGGGAATAAAAAGGCAATTTTAGCTATGTGAAGCTTATGGGTAAATACGAGAAAAGGGATCCCAAATGCACGTATCAAGATTCACAAAACGAGATAGTAAAACAAGTATATAGCAATTCAAGCTCATGTTTATGCATATTGATGTAACATGTTCCAAGGGGAGTACTACTCACATCCTAGACAACTGGTTTAAGAATGAAACCAGGAATAAGGCTCTAAAACTTAGAATGTATAAGTAGGTCGCCAAGGTATAAGTCAAGTCTCAAGATATGCAAGTTGACAAAAACTCGTAGATATGCAAAAGACTCTCATACTAAAACAAGTTGACAAGGCAAGGTAAAGGCATAAACATATAAGATAGCTAAATCATCCTTGAAATACTTTCGTTCCGACTCGACCTATATGCTAAAATAAACGTGCATTTTTTGGAATTTTTGAATTTTTTAATTTTTTTGGATTTTTGTATATATAAGGAAAATAAAAAAAAGAACAATGCAAGACAGAAATGCATTTAATTTTTTTGGATTTTTGTATATATAAGGAAAATAAAAAAAAGAACAATGCAAGACAGAAATGCAATAAACGTGTGACAGAATGCAATGCATGTAACACGAAACCATTCCCCAAACCAACCCGCACAATGTCCCCATTGTGTATTAGCCTAAGTAAAGGTTTCAGAAAATTAAAAGACAAATGCAAGTAAAATAAAATAAAGGAAAAACTGGAAAGAACTCACTAGGTTAAAAGATGCATGAGGAAAACCTCCCCAAACCAGCGTAAGCTGGGAGATTTTTGGTGGCTAGCAGTGCCACTCAAGTACCCAAGTCGGTTGCACGATTCCCGAGGAAGAGAAACGAAAGACTGCGACGGACAGTAGGTCGACCGACTGGTATAACAGGTCGATCGACCTCCTGTGAACAGTGGAAAAATCCGCGATACAGCGCGTCTGGTCGACCGACTGATGTTTCTGGTCGGTCGACCAGCTGAGTCCTGGAGGTCTTCGTTTTTTCTTGGAAATCGGAAATCCTGAAAAAGCAAGAAAATACGCGCGCCACAATGCGCGAGATGCCCGGAATGATTCTAAAGTCTTAACTACTAGCAAATCAAACTAAAAAGTTTCACACAACATAAAATAAATTGTCTTAAAACTGTAATTTAAAAACAACTATCCGCTGAAGATGCGGAGGATATCCGACCACGGCTTCTGACGGCACGCCGTAGTCTCCACTGTTTTTGCTTTAGTAGCAAAACACATCTTCTTTCCTTCGTCGCAAAGCATATGCGACGGTCTCTCTTCTTGAGCCTGCCTCCTCTTCTTTTTCTCTTCTCGATCCACGACGTCTGGATCCTCATCCTCTCCATAGCTCAGGCATCCCATTCCTCCTCTCTGGATGATAACTTCCTTCTCCTTGGGTTTCCCCAAACCGGTTCCTGCAATAGTCATAGCAAAAGTGTCCTCCCTACTGCTCCCAATCTGGGGCGGAGGTGTAAAAACAGATACAGGAACAGGTAATAAAGGTGGAGAAGTAGTGATGACCTCATACTTCTTCTCAGAAGTGATAGCATTACATGTGATGGGGGTCATAGCATCCTTCTTCCTATAAGATAGGCCATAGATAATAGAATGTTTGCCTACTTTGAAGGTTAGAGTTCCAGTGCCTACATCTATAATGGCACCTGCAGTGTGGAGAAAGGGTCTTCCTAGAATGATGGGTATATGGGCATCTTCTGGGATGTCCAAAACAACAAAGTCTACTGGGAAGAAAAACCTGTCTATACGCACAGGGATGTTTTCTAACACCCCTATAGGTTCCATAGACGTGCGATCCGCCATCTGGACCGTCATACTGGTTACCGCAAATTCGGTCATTCCTAGTTTTAAGGCAACGCTTAGGGGCATGACACTTATACTAGCACCTAAATCGCATAAAGCCTTTTTGACTGGGAAGGTTCCTATATTACAGGGGACAGAAAAACTTCCAGGGTCTTCTAATTTATGGGGGGCAATGACATGAGTTAAAAAGCTAGATGACTCTTCAGTGAGAGCCACAGACTCAACCTTTTCTAGAGACCTCTTTCTTGACAAAAGCTGTCTCATGAATTTAAGATAAGAAGGAACTTGTTGAACTAATTCTAAAAATGGAACTTGAACATTTAATGAACGAATTACATCCTTGAATTTATCAAAAGATACCTGATCCTTCGAAGGCACGAGTCTCTCTGGAAAAGGAGCAGCTGAGGATTCCGTATTTGCAGCCCTCTTTAAAAACCTAGGGGTCTTATCACCCCGGAAAAGAAAATCCCTTAAGTTATTTGGCAATTCTGGACGAAAGGGAACTTTGGGTTCTGCTTCTGTGGTCGGTCGACCAGTATCCTCGGTCGGTCGACCAGTTTCCTGTTCAGGCGAAATTTTCGGATCCTGCTCTGTGGTCGGTCGACCAGATTCTTCGGTCGGTCGACCGACTTTGCTGTTACTCGCTGTTTTTTCTGTTTCAGCCCCCACTTTAGCTCCACTTCGCAGGGTTACGACGTTTAGAGTCTCCTTCTTCTGGTCCGGTTTAGTTGGAAGCTGACCCGGAGCCCTAGTATCATTCTTGCTCGCGATTTGAGCAATCTGGGACTCTAACATCTTCATCCCTGCCTCTCTAGCCTGTGACTCCTTCTGAACCAACCCTATAAGATTTTGGATGAGAGCATCTGTGTTGGGTGGTGGATTAGAAGGTGGTTGAGGGTTGAAAGGTGGTCTTTGGAAATTCTGTTTATGTGGGGGTACATATGTGGAATTTTGCTGAGGTTGCATATGTTGTGGGTTTTGAACATTCTGGCTTGTCCACCTTAAGTTGGGATGGACATTGTTATTATTTGGATCATAGAAATTGTTCCCACGATAATGCTGAAAAGCGGCACATGTTTCATTAGATGAAGTACAGAACTTTGACACATGCCCTTCTCCACCGCACCTCTCACAAGCAAAGGGTCCGTCCTGAACGGCGTTCACCTGATAAATTCCTCCCTTGCTTCCACTCCCTAGATCGAGCTTTCCTGCAGCCTCAAATTTTTCTAGCTTGGCCGTTAAGGCCTCAATTGCTGCCAGGTTGTACTCTGACTTTCTTTGATTCCCTCTGGAAGTACCATGCTCAGCGCGGTGCACAGCAACATCTTCTATTAACTTGAGACCTTTAGTCTCTCCTGAATTATCCTGGAATCTTCCATTAGCTGCAACATCTAAGTAGGCCCTGTTGTCATCATAGAGGCCATTGTAGAACTGGTTGCAAAGAAACCATTGTTCGAATCCGTGATGTGGTATGGATCGAACAAGCCTCTTGAACCTGTCCCACGCCTCGCTAAAGTCTTCATTGGGTCCTTGTTTGAAATTAGTAATCTGCGCTCTTAAGGCATTGGTCTTTGATGCAGAATAGTATTTCCTGTAGAAAGCTAAGGCTAAGGTGTTCCAATCTGTAACTCCCGCAGCAGTGCGGTCAAGGTCCCTGTACCATTCTCTTGCAGAGTCCCTAAGGGAGAAGATAAACATGGTCTGTTTAATCTGGTCTTGCGTCACTCCTTCTGGGGGTGCTATAGAACATATGTAATCTGTGAAGATTTCAATATGCTTAGCTGCATCCTCATTGGCCGAGCCTCCAAATTGGTTTCTTTCAACCATAGTAATATAGGCAGGCTTGGCCTCGAATGGCTTCCCAGTACCTGCAGGTAAAGTGAACCCTTTGTATAGGTCCTTTGCCTGAGGCATAGAGTGACTGGCAATAGTTGCTTCTTCTGTCATGTTATCTTCTTCTTTAGGAAAAACTGGAAAGTGGGTAAAAGGTGGTGTTTTTGGTGAAAGTGGATTGATGGGTGAATTTGGTTGTGAAGGTGGTGTTTTTGGTGAAGATGGTGATAACTCGAAAAGGTCTTCTTGAAATAAAGAGGATGGTGACCCTCCCTCTTGATTTGCTAGAAGTTGCTTTCTTCTTTCTCTTAAAGTCCTCTCAATTTCCAGATCAAGAGGTAGGAGTTCTCCTTGAACTGACCTGCGCATAAGAGGAAACTACAAGAAAAAGGTGAGAAGGTTTAAGGAACAAAAAGTTCCTTAAACAAAGGGAAACAAAAACAAAAAACAATAAACACTGGCATCACCTCCCCGGCAACGGCGCCAAAATTTGATGCCCGTCGTTGAGGGTACCAAAGATAAAATTTATAATTCCTAACCTTAACAATAGATAGTGAAAGTCAGGGTCGAACCACAGAGAGGTGGGGAATGTTTATTGTCTTAATGTTAATGTTTAAGGTAACAAGTTTTAGGGGTTTGGTTGGTTGATATTATATCTAAGGCAAAGATAAAAATAAAACAAGAATTAAAAGATGAGAATAAAAAAATATAATTAAAGGGGATGCTAGGATGTTTGGGTAATAATTAGCTAAGGTAAAATAAATCCTAAGGTCAACATGTATTGCAGACGCGTAAGGGGGTGTAACATATCTTTTTAGGTCTATGCTACCTAATAGCTCCTTTCGGCCTATGCTATTAGTTCCTAGGTCTCACAATTATTGGGTGTCAACAATAAGGGTGATTCCTAAATCCCAGGTTACATACCTTTCAGCCTTGAGTAACCTATCCGTCTTAAGGTGTAAACCAATGCCCTTCCCGTATCTTTCAATCTTGGGTAGGTCATTACTAACATCCTACAAGTCTCCTATTGGTCTCATTGTAGGGTATTATAATTCACAAGAAAAGGCGAAATAAGAAAACAGACGCGAGTGGTCGACCGACCGGCTAAACCGGTCGGCCGACCACGGCCTCGGTCGACCGACCGATTATTCCAGTCGGCCGACCATGGTCCTGCTACAGGTCGGGTTTTCGGATTTTAATTACCTATGCAAATTATCCCCTACATCCTAACATATGAAAATTAGCTACTCATAATTGTTAAGACGAATATAAAATTGGGAATAAACATGGAAAACATAATAAATAATCTAAGTATGCAAGATTCAAATAAAGCTTGGGATTCTAACTTAACAATTGTAATAAAAGCAGTAGGAATAATAATAAAACTAGATCAAAGAAGAATTACCACAATTGGATTTAAGGCAGAACTGAATGAACTTTATTGAATACTTGGGAACTATTGAAAGATTACAAAACTAAAGCTTGAATCAAACTGAATACTGAAAGATTTGATAGATCAAGAGATTTTTAAACCCTAATCACAAGATTAGTTTATATAGGGTAAAAACTAAGAGTTTCCTTAAGATTCTAATTCTACTTTATTTCCGAAAAAGAAAAGAAATCGTCTGGGCTTTAATCTGGTCGGCCGACCCGTATAACTGGTCGGTCGACCACTTCTTGCTGGGCTTCTCTTATTCGCGGCCTTTCGAGAAATTTGGGCTTTATGAAAATCAGGCCTGGTCGGCCGACCCGTATAACTGGTCGGTCGACCGCTTCTGCACGGAAGTCTTCGGATTTCTTCTTGTTTTGACCTTTGGCACTTTGACTTTGACTTCAGTTGACTTTCCATTTATTCCTTAATTAAGCAAAAGACTTGAGGATACGAGTTTGGTGCTAAAACGTCTCTTTTCCGCATAAATCTGCAAAAGTGCATAAAAATACGAAAGTACACAATTTGTGGGAAATAGAGGCTAAAACATAGTAAATGAGCGACCAAATACGTGTAAAAATAGATGTAAAACATCATAAAATAGACACGTATCACAAGCCACCAGCCATATTTTGTGTCAACATCTCTGCCACCCTCTATGCAAAGAACCCAGTATTTCACTCCCGCATGAAACACATGGCTCTATCGTTTCACTACGTCAAACAACAACTGCAAACTGGTCAAATCCGCATCTCTCATATTGCAAGCAAAGATCAACTCGCAGATATTCTCACAAAGCCTCTACACAAACATCAATTCCACGAACTACGTGACAAGCTTGGCCTCATCAACCGAACGTCCATCTTGAGGGGGAGTATTAACAATATATCAAGCCCACAATCCAAGCCAATTCAAAATTCAAATATGAAACAAGAAGAGAATAAAATCAGAGAAAACTAAGGAAGCAAATAACATATAGCTATCTTTGTAAAGTATTTTCTTATTAGCATAACTCTTGTAATTATCCTTAATTACCTTATTTCTAGCCTTTGTTAGTTGTACCATATCCCTATATAAAGGATGTATATCAATGTGAATAAACAAGTTTTCTAATCTTACCAAAACACCTATTACTACTAATCTTATAATTGGAAGTTCCCGCATGAATTGAAGTTCCTACATTCAACCAAACAACATTTACCTAATTCACATGATTTTTAAGTTCATATGAATTTTATCTTCCCGGGAATTTTATTTTCCCATGCCAAACCAAACGACCCCTAATTTTATATATTTGTTAAATCACATATTGTAATATCATATTGGTTAAAATTTACGGTTATAATATAGTGATATTAACATTTGAGCGGCAATCATTGGCACGACCCGAAAACTCGACACGAACCCGACACGAAATTAGCGGGTTCGGGGTAAGGTGTTTCAACCCGTTTACGTAATTGACTTGACACGAACATGACTCGAATTTATATGGGCCGGGTTAGGGTTGGGGTCTTTCGATACGAACCCGACGAATAACCCATTAATTTAAATGGGTATATCTATCTAAATGGGTTATAATCGGGTTATGTTATTTTGAATTTGAAATAAGACATGAAAATTGTTTATTCTTGCTGTAAATTTTAATCTTGAATGCATTATATTTATATGGGTTGGATGGATTAAACGGGTTTAATGGATCAAAATTGATCTGTTAAAACTTAAATGGGTTACACAAGTCGGGTTGTATTATTGAAAAAATAAATGAGTTGGGTTAGGGTTGATGCATGTAACCCGTTTATCTAATTGGGCCGGGTTAGGGTTGAGGGAGTCATGACCCATTTATTAGTGACACGAATACAAACCTGACACGACCCGACCTGTTTGCCAGGTCTAACTAACATGTTTGTTTTATACATAAAAATATTCTAATTGTCGTATAATTTCCTAATTATGAAAGGTCTTTTCTTGATAGTAAAATATTCGAATATTCCTAGATAATTAGACTTGGTCACATGTCTCCAGAGAGGGTAACTTCGTGGATTAAGCTTACATAGTACGTGTGATTAGCATGGTATTGTTCGTAATCGGGGAGGATAAAACCTCGTTGCCATAAAAAAAAACATTCTTAAAATTTAACAACCGTCGACCGTCAACCATCATTTGTTAACATTATGTGCTAATATACTATTATAAAGTTGTTTATGTTGTTAGTCAATTCAAAGATGGCCGAATTAAACAAAAGAGGACATTATTTAAGAGTTTTAAGCTGTGGGAAAAACTATGGCTCTTAAGGAAGATATTTATAGAGATTAAGATGGTGAATTTGTCATGTTATAACTAACAAGTAGGATTACAGTAAGATGAAAATGAAAGAAGAAAGAAAAGGTGGCCCAAATATTAAATATATATCATTATTGTTAGAAAAAAAAGGTAGAATCACGGATTAAATTCCACAAAATTACAAACATCCAGCTTGGGAGATTACAAGTGTGCCATTCACGGGCAGGCAATAACCATGTAACCTAACTGTCTATTGGTCCATTTATTTTACTAATAGCTCACGTTCATTTAACGTGAAACGGTCTCTCTTGTTAAATTGACATAAATAAATATTTTATAAAACAGTTTTACTATAAAACAGTAAAATCAAATAACAAACACCTTGATAAATCATGAAAAGGTTTGGTGGTTATTAAAAAATATTTTAATAGGATCATTTAATTATGCAAAACAATTTTATGTAATAATTATTGTCAGGGGTAATTGGAATATTTATAATAGTTGAGCCTCACCCATAACCTTAAGCTTTTGGTTGAGATGGTTCATCTATCATGGTATCAGAGCCAGTGTGACCGAAGGTCAGCAGTATTTATAATAGTTGGATCTCAACCATAACCTTAAGGTTTTGGTTGAGATGGTTCATCTATCAAGGGAAACGTTGGTTTCATGTGTTATGCCGTGTTATATAAAAGCAAATTTATACCCTCTTAAACTTAATTTTCCTTTTCACATTTCCAGCTTAAATTAGGACAGGAACTAGCCTAATTCTGCTAGGGCTATAGCCTTATATGAATTCGTAAATACAATTCAGTGCATTAATATTGCATAGTCAAATTGTAGCGTAGATGGTAGTTTTGTTGGTCATCTACCAAGATTGATTATACATTCGATATACAATTTTATAGTTTTCGAGTATTAAAATAATGTTTAGTTTAGTTTTAAAAATTATGAGTTGTATTATAAAGTTTTTGAGTTCATTTACTGAAACATTAAACTCAAAAAATTACAATAAAACTTAGAAACAATACATCCGATTTATGTTCCTTTTTTCCCGATTTTTATTCAAATACCAACCTACAACTTAATTTTACGCAACTTCCGAATTCTATACATAATACTTTCGCTAGTTTTTAATATTCGTTCTTGACAAACTCCAAATGTTATGTATCAGACAAAAAATTATAGTCCAATCTCTTGTAGATATTTTTTTTTGGTACGACCAATCTCTTGTACATATTCAACCATAATATAACAAGTGATAATCAAATCAGGTAATTATAAAGCATGTAATATTGTTATCACTATAAAATATTTAATAATTAAAAAGTTTATATATGAGCGAAATAAATGATTACTTTCTAATACCTTGTTTTTAGCTAATATTTAATATTGGTTTGTCTAAATATTCTGAATTTTATGCAGTGTTCGGGTTTTTTAAAATGTGTCTTAAGGGTAAATGTTAAGAAAACTGAAATGAAAGGTCTTAAGAAATATCATGGAAAATTGAAGTAATAATAATACACTTTTTTCTACTTCTAATATCATATCTATTCTCTAATTTTTCATCGTATTAGACCACATTTTAGAAAAATCGATGTAAGATTACAAATTTACAATGCTGTCAAAATTCAGGAAGAAGACCTCTCATGTCCTAGTACATTTGTAGTCATTCTTGACTCGAACTTAATGGGACCTGATGATGTAAAAAAGATACTAGTAGCACAATTGGAATAATCAATTTTGGGCAAGATAGTAACACATATACAAATTGAGTAATCTTGTCCTCCCTAGTAGTCTTATAACCTTCTTTATTCACGAGTAACATAAGATTAAGGGTGTGTTTGGATTGAGAGTTTTGG
Organism: Silene conica; assembly: GCA_029255685.2. Lineage (NCBI taxonomy): Eukaryota > Viridiplantae > Streptophyta > Magnoliopsida > Caryophyllales > Caryophyllaceae > Silene > Silene conica. The sequence continues at coordinate 14,250,750 of CM055320.2, forward strand.
AAGAAAAATAAAGAAAATGAAAGTAGAGGATATAGAATCTCTTGTTTGGATGACAAATAAGGGAAGATGTTTGAGGGATCCATTTTCTCTCGTCCAAAACAAATCAAAATTTCTCTATAATAGGAGAGATTTTTGGAAGGAAATTGTGTCCAAACACTCATATTTCATTTGCCTCCCTTCCCTTTCTCTTCCCTCATTTCCCCTCCCCTCCATTTTCCTCAATTTTTGTTATCCAAACACACACTAAGGGTTTGTTTGGATGGAGAGAGAATTGGAGGGAAAGGGAAGGGAGAGAAAGGGATGTGTTTATTTTTCTTTGTTTGGAAGAGGATTTGATTTCCCTCCTTTAGAACATTCTACAATCTTTCTATGAGAGGCAATATTTGGAAGGAAAACTCTATTTGAACTCTCATCTAACTACCAAAATACATATTTCTTGGATAATCTTCATCCATTAGTCCATCTCCCTCCTTCATCCCCTTTCATTTTCATCTCATCAATTTTTTAATCCAAACAACCACAATTCATTTTCCCTCCCCTCCCCTCACTCACCTTCCCCTCTATTTCCCTCCTAAAATTGTATCCAAACACACCCTAAGGCTCCGTTTGGATACAATTTTAGGAGGGAAAGGGAGGGGAGGGGAAGGGAGGGAAGGTGAGGGAAAATAAATTGAGGTTGTTTGGATAACAAAATTGATGAGATGAAAATGGAACGAAGGGGATGGTATAATGGAGTGAGATTATCCAAGAAAATATGACTTGCATAATTAAATGAAGGTTCAAATGAAGTTTTCTCTCCAAATCTCGCCTCTCTTGGAAAGATTTTTGTTTGTTCTAAAGGAGAGAAATTACAATCCCTCATTTCATTTCCCTCTCATTTCCTTCCCTCCATAAATTGTATTCAAATAAAGGAAAATAAATCCCTCCATTCCCTCCCCTCCATTTCCCTCCAATTCTCTCAATCCAAACAAAGCCTAAGGGTGTGTTTGGATTGAGTGATTTGGAGAGAAAGGGAGAGGAGGGAATTGGAAGGGTATGAAATTTATTGTTTTGTTAGCAAAATAAAGGTAGAAGGATTTGAAGGGAAGAAAAAACGAATCTCTCCATTTCTCTCTTACTAGGCAAATTATTCCCCCACCAACATAGGCAAGATTTGGAGGAAAAATTACATTTTCCCTCCCTCCCCTTCTCTTCCTTTACCTTCCTTCCTTCCTCCCTCAATTTCCCTCATTTTCCATTGTTTGGATACAATCTATGGAAGAAAGGAGATGAGAGGGGAAGGAAATGAGGGATTTAATTTCCCTCCTTTAGAACAAACTAAATTTTTTTCATGAGAGGCAAGATTTGAAAGGAAAACTCTAATTAAACCCTCCTTTAATTATCAAAAAACATATTTTCTTTGATAATCTCCATCTATTAGTCCATCTCACTTCTTTCTCCCCTTCCATTTCCATCTCATCAATTTGTTATCCAAACAGCCCCAATTCTATCCAAATACTCATATTTCATTTGACATCCCCCTCCCTCCCCTCCTTTTCTCCTCCTCCTTGCCCTTCCTCCCTCCTTTTCCCTCCATTTTTGTTATCGAAATACACCCTAAGAGTTTGATTTAAATAAGTATAAAGTAAGGTGGTTTAAAAAAGGGAAGGTATTGTGGCCTTGTGAAGTATTATTGTGAAATGAGGTGATTAAAATAAGCATAAAATATGAGTAATGTGAGGTATTGATGTAGGACTAGCTCATTATAACAAGCATAAAATTTTATCGAAAAACGAAATCGGCAACATACCATAAATAAGCGAGAAAAGAATATAAAAAATTATTTAAAATAGGAGGGAGTATACTAATATACTTATCTTCTTTCACTTAATTTGTTGCTTACATGAGGTTTATCAACTATCCTTAACAAATAACTATTATGTGCTCTGTAACTAATTATGAATCTACCAATTATACCATTGGATTTTGTTTCTCATATCGATCAGTCTCACACTAACACTATAAAACTGCCTCATTATTAGTCCTTAATTGATCAATCCTTTCAATTTTCAAGCTTTCATATAGTCAAATGATTACACACTTTCTTTTATGTACAAAATAATCACTCTGTCCTTACCATTTTAACACCAAAATTTTAAAGTTTGTTCACATTTCTAACAATTAGTGGATTATACCACCAGATGTATACAATTAATTGTACATATTTTGAGCTTTTTAATAGAATTTTTGAGCTTTAGTGGAAAGAAAAGAAGCTATATCGTAAAGTTTATGAATTTCTGTACAAAATATTGAGATTAGAAAATTATTATTCAACTAAAATACAATACATAGAGTTCAACTATATTTTAATTTTAATGTAAAAAATTAAAATATAACTCAAAATAGTTTAAAAGCTCAAAAAAATATATACATAAACTCAATTAAATGCATCACGATTGTACGATATTCATATACATCTGGTTGTATAATCCTTTTTGCGCATTTCTAATATCTCTTAGAATTTCCTCCCTCAACTGCCACCGCCCAACCACCACCCATACTCCTTTCCACGTCACCATCACTGTCCTACCCCTCCCCCGCCTCCCAGACCTGCCCTTTCCCGCTCTGCCTAGTCCAACCCACCTTCCACGCTATCCCTCCCTCACCGCATTGCAACTTTTTGATCTGCCACCACTGCTCGCCTACCAACGCCCCTCCTTTGACCACCGTACATTTGCCCAACACCCTCCCTCTCTGCCTCCGCGACCAGGCTTCCCCTTCATTGTCATCCCTTCCCAATTAAAACCCTAATTTCTTTAGAAATATCACTAAAATTATGTGTGTGTGTGTGTTAGTAAATTGATACAATAATTGAATTGATGTTACAAGTTTAAATGAAATTATTAGTTGATCAATATGTGAATTTGAATGCATAATTGTTGAATTTGCTAAAATTTTGATTCATTTTTTAGAGGAATAAAAAAGGTGAGATTTTTCTTCTTTTAAAAGAACAATACAGGGTGAAAATTATAAGATAAAAATCTAAAAAAAAAGTAAAACGCATCCATAAAAGAACAACCCCGTAATAAAACTTCTAACTTATTGCCTCTATATCTAACTAACCACCACATTCCAAAGAGAGGTATGGGTAGATAATCTTTGATAGATGTCTAATTCCTAATATGTATAAAGTAATGTATGGTATAAGAACACATTGATCTGCCATATTCCACATGGAATCTTGAAGTAGTACTGTACTATTTGCTAAATACTTGAGTCAAGAGGGCAATACCTTTATTCACATGCTAGATTTTTGGACAAATTCATCTTTGATTGGTGCCTACATTGTTAATCTGTCTAATTTTTATTTTGAACCGTATATGAATTGTTGGCTCCAAAATGATCAACGATCACAAGAGAGGCTAATGCCTAATGGGTGTATCATGTATGACATGGATTAGGTCTGATCTGCCCTACTTTAATTTATACCTTGTTTACTGAATTATTGATCCGCCTTGGTGTATTATGTAGAAGTGTAGAACTAGTCAAAATGATGGATTGCATATTTATAATTAAATGTTTATTAAGTTCATAGTTGTCAAATCAAAATTTGTTATTTCAGCAAATTTCGATTCAGGTTAAATTCATCTAACTTACTTCAGCTCACTAGAGTTTAGTTCAACTAAACTTTTTTCAGCTTTATTTATTATTTCAAGAAATTTTAATTCAACTCATTTTCTTTAGTTTAGCTCGGATCAATTCAGCCCAAGATAACATGGTTATAGTTAATTATAAAATACTTTAGATTTTTTAACACCCAAATCTCTAAAAAAGGAAATTACATGATTAATGTTTTCGTTAATTATGTGATTATGGGCTTAATACCGATGTTGACTACTTTTACTAACACTTTTACTTCTTTGGATCGTTTGGTTGACAATGAGTAAGTGCAATGGCCGGATATATTTAATTATTAAGTTATTCTATTTTATGTGAATATGGAAAAGTCTTTGAGAACTCTAATTTCATATGGACTTCAACTTTCTCCATTGTAGAGAAATTAAAATTCTTATAAAGTTTCAGTTCATGCCAATTAGGGCAACTAAATAGAGGCGTCCAATGATTTTAGGTGGTTCGGTTCAAATTGCTAATTTGGGGCCGTAAATCGTAAACAAAAAAGTTGGTTTTTTTAGATGACACAAAAACTAATTTCTTTTTTTGTAATTAAGGTTATTAAAAATATAGATCCAATTTTGTTTGGATAAAAAGAAAATAAAAAAAATAGAAAAGTCACTTTAAAATTGAGTTTTTGCCGCCCAAAGGAATTGAACCCTTGAACCGTGGACATCACGTTGAAAAATAATGCTCAAACCACTACACCCAAGCATATTAATACTTATTTAGTAAAACAAAATGTTAATGTACTTTAACCATACTGAGTTTTGGGCCCCAAAACGTTTAGGCCCCGGTTCTTAGAACCGGTTGAACTTGCTGATGGACAGGCCTGCAACTAAACAACTATCTATTCTTACACGTTCTATGAATTATAATTCATAAGTGTTTGATGAACGATTAAACAAGTCCTTTATATTTCTTATGTAAATTTGGGGTTTGTAAGTCAGCTTATACGTACAAAAATCACTTTATCTCTTTGAATATCTCATTCTCAAATTCTTGATTAAAGTTTTGTACAAGTTTCAAATTTCCTAGCCAATCAAGAGCAAACACGTCACTTCTGATTTGCAAGTTCTTTAGAGGACTCGTGAGAATTTCAAACTAGGTTCATTTAGTCATATGTTTGTTCTATTATATGTGAAACTCGTTTAAAGCTTGAAGTGAGATATGTGTTTTGAATTTGAACTTAAGTTTAGGATCGGAGTTTAAGCTTCATTCACTCTATAAATGAAAAATAGTTCCATTCGAGTGTATATGAATTCAATTGAAAGACCACTAACAATTAAGAATCAACTCTTTTCTTATATACACGTGGCCTCTTCAATAGCGGAGATTTATTAAAAATAATACAAAGATTAAACATATTGTTTAAAATTGTTATATTGTTAGAGAAACATCTTTTAATTGCAATTAATTTCTTTGGAAATAACCCCCTTAATGTTGGGGTGGTACAAATTAAGATTATTATTGATAAGTTTGGCCATTTATCTACCATAACTTAGCAAGTCTCCGCAATAAAATGAGAGTCTTGGTGTCACATTTTTTTTTGGTTTACATCTCTAGGTGCATATTCCTCCTCTTTAATAAACTTAAAAGAGCATATAATCGACTACTAACCATGAGTAGGGATGGCAACGGGTTGGGTAAGAGTCAGGTCCAATAAGACCCGAACCCGTCACCGTAACCCTAGACCCTCACCCAACCCAGGCCCTATAGAGTCTAAAATCATCAGACTTATACCCGACCCATTATGATCTCGATCGGGTCCGGGTTTACCCGCGGGTCTGACAATAAGATGACTATTTTTAACTTTTTTTTTGTCCCTTGAAAGTTAAAAATTCAATCTTTTACTTTGCAAATTATTATACAAAACACATCTTTAATGTCATTAGTATAGGTACTTTACAAATCTTGCATAAAAACCAAAAGTATACTGCACAAATCTATACAAAAACTAATTGATTAGCAAAACCCTAAAATTAAATCAATATAACTAAACTTAATTAAACAGTAAATTAGCCTAAAATCAAATCAAATAAGTTTAATACATAAATCGAAACCCAGTTACCTTAAAACAAATTAGTATTGACAAATTAATTAAAACCAATAATCAAACCCTAAAAAAGAAGGATGAATTATGCACTAGTACAAAAATCTCCTATCGCGTCAGTTTTAGATGCTCTATTACGTCAGTTTTGGCCTGACGTATATCGAGGGGTCGTATCTTCATACATCAGATTTGAAACTGATTTGAAACTGACGCAAAAGTAAACATTTGCGTCAGTCTTTCATCTAAAATCGACGCAAATAATACCCTTTTTGCGTTAGTTGTTGTAACTGAACTTGTAACTGGCTGGCGCAAATAGTGATAGAACCGACGCAAATAGTGTAGTATATGCATTTAGAACTGACTATTTTACTCTTATTTTTTTTTGCGTCAGTTCAATATATAGGGGATTATACGAGTAGAATTGGGATCATATCAAAACCACCAAGATAATGAGAAGCGTGAGAGGTCCAGTGGTAGTTGGGTTAACCCTTAAAATTTGCAAAAATGTAGAAGCTGAGAGGTCTCAGGTTCGACTATTAGATGAGGCGATAACCATTTGACCACTGCAGCCCCCGAAGGGGGCACTTACATGGTCCATGTGGTTGTGCGAGAATGCATGGTCCCGGGGGACTCAACCCCCTCGTCATCAAAAAAATGAGAAGCGTGAGAACTCCACTTTACGGATTTAAAAAAAAATAATGATATGTTTGGATTCGGCATAGAATTGTATACTTATATAACATATTTCATGGTCTAAAAATTCTAAATTATTGACGAAAATTGAGGCGAAATACATCTTATTATTTTTCATATACCTAACAGTAAATATCTTGTATCTCACGGTTTTCATTCACCTAGTATTCATTTTCATGCATCTAGATCCCACTTTAGTGCACTTGTAAATTTTGTTTAGCTATACCAAATAACGTGTTTGAACAAATCAAGCTAAGTCTAAATGATTCACCTAGATTTTCGAATCGATATTTAGCAGAGATTTAGTAAGGGATTTTACTGTTCTCATTATGTTAGTGCTTCTCACCGGATTCTAACGCTAAATGAGTAATATATTCCTATAACATAAAAAGGAAATACACTATACTTTTTACAAAAATACAATTTGCATATCTAAGTAAAACAACAATTATAAAATTTCGATGTTATCGAAGCATATTTGATTACACATTACTCTCTTTATCCCGGTCTTTTGTTGTCCTATTTTATATTAGGGTGTCCGAGTTAATTGCTGCCTTTTTTGTTCTAAGAATGAAGTTGATAAGCAATTTGATCATTCACATACAATTCGGTATACTTGTCATTTAGTAATTGAAATCCTCCTCTTTTTATAGTTTTTATGTCAAAAACAAAGAATAACAATTAACCAGATCGGTGGAATCAATCAATATATATAATTAAAGGAAGCTTTTTTCTAAGCTTGTGGTAGTCTCCACCTTTTACAAAACACTTATTTTTAAATAATGATTTATTTACAATTTTTCTACTAGAATTAGGAGATAATTAATTATTTACAATTTTTCTATTAGAAGTAGAAAAATAGAAAACAGTTGTTTAGATAATAATTTATTTATAATTTTCCTATTAGAATTAGAAAATAAGAAAATAATAAATTATTACAACTTTTCTATTAGATTTAGAAAAATATAAATAGCTGATTATTTACAATTTTCCTATTAGATTTAAAATATTATTATTCTTTAATATTTATATACGTACTATTTAAGTTTATTAATTTTATTCAACGTTTTTATTAAAAATGAAAATAAAAAATGAATTAGAATAATTGATTATTTACAATTTTCCTATCTTAAAACATTATTCTTTAATATTTATATACTTACTATTTAAGGTTATGAATATTATTAAGCGTTTCTATTAAAAATGAAAATGATGAGAAAGCGTAAAAAAGAACTAATTTAGTTTGTCTTCGTCTTAACATTAAAATGAGTCAGAATAGTCTCACGGGCATATAAGAGAAATAAGACAAATCTTTTACGTTTTCTTATACATTATGTTCTTATCTTTTCCATATTACTAGATCTTTCAAACTTAAAATGAATATCTCCATCTTAATTAGAATTGTGTGAAACTAATAAATGAAATTAGTTAAGTCTAAACAAATTCTTACCTAAAAGGAACATTTGCGATCAATCATATTCGACCAAATTAAGAGCAACACTACTATTTTTTTAGTACAATAGTAGCAAAACTATTCAAGTGAACATTATGCACTTTCGTACTTAATTATGCGAAAAAATGGGATAATTTCTTTAATTAAGTAAAAAGAAAATAAGATAAATGCCAAATATATTATACTTTAGAGAAACCTCAAAAATGTCAAAATTTGATTTAATTAGTATAAATATAAATATTAAAGACTACAATAATGATGTAGATTGATGCGTGAAGTGGAATAATTGTATGGATGACATGTGTTTTAAATGGGTATTGAAAGGTATTTCATAATTAACAATAGGTTACCCTTAACAATACCTATTCCTACATATTTTCACCTTATTATTTAACGACGAGACATTGTGTTATAAAATGACATATTTTTTTTACGGGGGAGGAGGTAGATAAGTTTTGAGGGAGGAGGTATAAGTGTCTTCTAGGGTAGGGTTACTATCCGACGTTTAAGAGTATTATTGAGTAGTACAAGCAAATTGGTCAGAGATTTTCAAGAATAAAGTTTATGATTCTGATGATCAAGTTGGTTAGTTGGGTTGTCAAGTTACAATTTAAGGAGTATAAATATAAATATATAGATATTAAAGAACATAATGATGTAGGTGACCTAAGTTAAACGTAATAATTGTATTGATGAGATGAAGTGCAAGTGGTTATTAGAAGATATTCATACAACAAAGTAATGACAAATAAATGGTGTTTCCGAGACGGATAGAATAACCCGTAAAAAGATCAAAAATATTTTTTATTTAGTATTAGATTATAGTTTATTATAGTCCGTATTCTTTGTTTTCCTCCATATTTTCAACTTATTCTTTACAGTGTGACATTTTTTTATCGGGTAGGGGTTGATTTAAATTGTATTTGTCCATTTGTTTAGGGAAGGGGATAAATAGATCTCGAGGGAGGAGGTAAGTATCTTCGGGGATAGAGTTACTCTCCGACGTTTAAAAGTGTGATGTAAGTTGCACAAGTAAATGTCTATAGGTTAGGGTTGTTCAGGGATACGATTGATTATGTTAGTCAAGTTGGGTAGTTATGTGAGAAGGGTAATGACGAATACCTAAATGGTGTCGAAAAAAGTTGCGTATGTACTACAGAATGATTAGAACAACTGAGCAAGTACATGGGTAGATAAATTTATTTGCAAATTCTATTTTATATGATAATAACAGAGGCACGAATGTTATGAAAAGAGCTTAAAAATCTCTAAAGTAACATGTATGTATACTCAATTTTGATTGTTATAGGACGGTGTTTGATTTTACATTGGATATATCTATTGTTTCGAGCGGTGGGGGTAAATAGGTTTTAAGAGAGGAGGTAAGTATCTTGGGGGTAAGGTTACTCCACGACGTTGAAGAGTGCCAGAGTAGTACAAATAAATGTCGGAAGGTTGAGGTTTCCAAGGATACATTTTACAATTGATTTAATGGTTAAGTTGGTTAAGTGGGTGAGAAGGGTACTCCATGGGTATGATTACTCCCTGACGTTTACGAGTGTGATTTAGAAGATAGAAAAATATATTCATATGTAGGGCTGAGTTGTTTAGGGATATGAATATGGTTAAGGTTGATTCTGATGGGTTTGGTTGGTTAGTCGGGTGGAAAGGGTTGAATATGTGAAAAAGTGGATAACGTGAGATATTGATTGGAGAAGGTAAATGGATAAATTTTATTTGAAAATGTGTATTATATGAGAAAGAACCGACAAATATATAAATATAGGCTAAAAACATTTAAAATATCATGTGTATAAATTCAATTTTGTTTCTCTGTTAGACACAAAACTAAATCATCAAATGTTATACTCTCTTCAGTCCTATTGAATGCTCCATTGGGTCGGAGAATAATTTTTAATGTGGAATGGCGTTATAGTGTTTTTTGTGGGAGTATTTTTGGAAATATTTAGGGATGTGTATAAAAAGATGTTGTAATGTGGAGTTGCAGTTGCAAATTTGCAATGATAACATTGTAAATACAAGAAATAGAACAAGATATTTATGTCAATTATTTTACCAACTATGGAAGGAAACCATTAGATTAAATTGTACAAAAATAGAATGTGGGAACATTGGATAAGAATTAAGGAAGTATATGTCATGTCAGTATATTATATCGGGGTAGATAGGTCTGGAGGTAGGAGGTAAGTGTCTCAAGGGTAGAGTTATTTTCCGACATTTAAGAGTGTGATTTGAGTAGTACAAGTGAATATAGATACGATGGGGTTGTTCAGGGATACGCATACGGTTAATTCTGATGGTCAAATTGTTTAGTTGAGTGAAAAGGGTACGAACAATGCCTGAATGGTGTGAAAAATGGGGGTATGTAGCAAGAAAACTGAGGAAGTAAATGAATTTATTTCAAGGTTGTATTATGTGTAAATGACTTAGGCCTAGATGCTATAAAAATTAGTTAAATAAGTAATCAATTGTTAATAAATAACATGTCAATATAGTATTGTTAACGTTTAACTATGTTACTTTTTTTTGTCTTGGTGATTAAAAAACATCGTTGATTGAATTTTACACCCAATTTCAATGTAACATCTCGAGTGTTGTACCCGCTGTTCATTCCTTAACACTTCTCTCATACTTCTGTTGTTAACCAAAAAAAATTGCATGTTTTTGTTTTCCCAATCAAGGATTTCTTATTCAAACAAGATCGGTTTTAAAAGCATAAGTTAGCTAGGTTTCTGATAGATATATGAACTTTTCAAATGAGAGCTAACTTTGACGGATAAGTCCGAGTGTTTCGTGAAGGAGGGATGACTTGAATATTTTAGGTGTGCATTGAAAGTTAAGAAAGAGTGTCGATGATGAGTTAGATGGTTGTTTGAGGTACTAATAAAGATGACTAAATCGATCACATTTGATGATTAATTTCATAATAGGTTAGTAGGTAAGATTAGTGGTTTGAAGGGTTCTTTCGTGTAGTACTGTAGATAATTGTGACGAGTTGGTGGCAATATTAATGACAGAAATTAATATAAATGAGGTAATTTTATTAACAAAATAACGCATATATCGAACGAACTAATACTATTTTTATATAAAAAAGTCTTATGATTTACTTTTAATTTATATGGTGAAAATTTTATGAATATCATAAATTAATTTAGTATCCGTGCATCGCACGGGCAAAAATACTAGTATATATTAGTGTAGGTGTTACCTAAATTCAATATGAGATCATTTCCCTCGGGTAAACTTTAGAGGCCATGTCACATCATGAACTGATTCACTAATGTTTCATGTCAAGCTTAATGTTCTTAAATATATAAGAATAAGAATTAATTTAAACGGAAAAAAATACTTCTACTCTAATGTTTGTAAATATATAAAAATAAGAATTAAACGGTAAAAATACGTTTACTCTAGCTGTAATATAGTACGCTCATTTCAAAACTTTATTAATGTTTGAACCAAAAAAATGTTCCTACATAAATTAATTGGTATGTACTAAAAACAAAAAACGAAAATTATTACCATTTTGGTCGATATAAAAATCAGCCACTAAATTTTTGTTTAGTTTGTACCAGTGCGAGTACCATATGTCCTGTGCTAGGAAAAGAGCTCCTATTATAAGTAGTTGGTCCATGTATGCATTATTTACATGAATGAGATGACATATTACCCTTTTTAAGAAATTATCAAAACAATAAAGTGTATCTATTTGATTGATCTTCTATAGGTAGCGTACCTGGTAGAAAGATAGCTTCTCTATTCTCTACTCCAAGATTTTAATTTTATTCCTGAAGTAGGATTTAAACTTTAGATGCAAGACTAGTGTAACACCCGTGAAAAATCACGGGGTTGTGTACACTTACTTTTAAAGATGACAAAGTAAATTCATTTCATTATATAGCAATTCTACTTTTTCGAACAATTTGATTTTTAACGGGGCTGTTTTGCGTATAATATAAGAAATGTTCGGTCAATTTGGGTGAATTTCCTGGTGCACAAATTTTCGAATATTTGTTAGCAATGACGAAAATATTTGGATTAATTATGATAACAGGAATGAATAAGGAAATGAAAAAACAATAAACGATTAAAAAAAAGATTAAATAATTAATAAATGAGTAATTTGGAAAGTTCTTGTCTTGTGATGAATTGGTGAAAAAACTTGGCATATGATTTATGGAATATTTTGTTTGGAATAAAATATGCAATGTCCAGGATTTTATTTTGTATTTGATTTAATTTATAATCTGATTGTTGTATATCTTAATGATATCTTAATGATTTTGATGTCGACTGAAATATGGTAAACGTTGAATACTTATGGAATATATTGACTTGACATATACAAAGATATACATGATTGAGATTTGGGATCAGTCGTGATTGGTAGGGAATATTTATGGAATATTTAATTTGGAATAAAATATGTTAGGGTACACGGTTTTATTTTGTATTTGATTTAATTTATAATTTGATTGGTTGTATATCTTAACGATTTTGATTTCGAAAAAAATATGGTAAACGTTTCTGATTTATGGAATATATTGACTTGGCATATACAAAGATATACATGATTGGGATCAGTCGTGATTGGTAGGGAATATTTATGGAATATTTAATTTGGAATAAAATATGCAATGTACACGGTTTTATTTTGTATTTGATTTAATTGCTAAAAATTTATGGAATATATGACGTGGCATAAATTAGAACTTCTGATGGTTCTACGAAACATTATTTGGAATAAAATATTCAATCATATATTGACTTACACGGTTATGGAATATTCAATCAAATTAGTATATTTTATGATTTATGGAATATTTTATTTTGTCATATACTCATATATAGTTACCATAACGCTGAAACGGGAGTATGTTACACGGTTATCAAAATCAAATTAGTATATTTAATTTTATCATAAAATATTCAATCATATATTGATTTACACGATTATGGAATATTCAATCAAATTAGTATATTTTATGATAAAATATTCAATCACATATTGACTTACATGTTTATGGAATATTCAATCAAATTAGTATATTTATGATGATTTTTGGAATATTTTATTTTGTATTTGATTTAATTATTAAAAAATTTATATAATATATGATGTGGCATAAATCAGACATCCTGATTGGTCTACGAAACATAAATTTGTGAGGGTGAATGTGAGGGCGAGAAATAGTAAACGCTTGCGCCATGTCAGCTAATTTACATTTTGCTTTTATAGTAATAATGATACTGTATCAAATAAGAAAAATCTAAGACAAATTTATAGTTTATCGAAAATCTCCTTGTAAACAACATTAGATGTTTTATTACTCACTCATTTGTCTTCATCTAGAAGAAGGACTTTTAGACCCTTCTTACTTGTAACCCTAGATAAGGCAACATACAATTGGCCATGGGTGAATACAGGTCTAGGAAGATAAAGTCCAACACGGGATAGAGATTACCCTTGACTTTTGTTAATAGTCATGGCAAAGCATACCGCTAAAGGAAATTGTCTCCTTTCGAACTTAACTGGGAACTTGGTAGTGTCGGAAGATGTCAATGTGATGCGGGGAATATAGACCTTGCTACCAATATGACTACCAGAAATAACAGTTGCACTTATCACTCGATTTCCTAGATGATTTACCTCCATTCGGGTGCCATTTCTCAAAATATTTTCTCAAAATTCTGTTAAATATTTATAAATTTTAACAGCCAATTAAAATGTTTTCGATATTCCTAGGACTATTAAAGTATATTTTAGTTATATATGTTAACATTTAGTTATACATTAACTATTAAAATAATATTGCAACTATTAAAGATTTCGTGATTACGTGATTGAAGATTGACAGGCTAATAAGATTACGTGATTATGTTAATAGCGGTATGCTTAAATTGAAAAGGAAGATTACCTTAGTAAGAATTGACTTAAATTGAAATCATATTTTGTTATCAATCACGAATCTTAATATTTAGTAAGAATTGATTAAAAAAAGAAATATTACGTGACATATTGGCCGAGAAATCTTACTATTACGAATCTTAATATTACGTGACATATTGATTAAAAAAAGAAGGGACGTGTTTTTTCACATACGATTTTACTCTCAGATACGATTTTTACCACACCGTCCTTGCCATTTCTTTTATCATTCACTCTATTGATTTTCTCTCTCCTACTCCATCCCTTAAACCAACTGCCTCGTTCACCGCTCCACCGTAAAAAAAATAAAAAAATAAAAAATAAAGTTAATTGATTAATTAAATAAAATCAAAAACAAAATTTAAAAAATGGAAATAAAAACTAAGAAAAAGGAAACAAAAACAAAAAAAACTAAAACTATAAAAGAAAAAACTAAAATTAAAACTAAAACAAAAAGAAAGAAAAACAAAACAAAAGAAACCAAAACTAAAAACAAAAATTAAAAGTAAGATATAATTTTTAGAAAAAAAAAGGTAAATTGAAACTCGAACAAAGCCGCAAGTTGGCGCTGCGTTCATTAAGATGAAACTTGTTGCTGTTGTATTGTTTATTAAGATGAACACAGTGTATCATAAACAATTTAACAAACAATTAACAATTTAGTTGATTTAACAATCAACAATAAACCTACGACACCCACAATCCGGTGGATACGGACAACTCAAAGACGTTGACGACCACAGGTAACCCTATATATATAATTTCAATAAAATATAAACTTAATAATTTCAGTAAAATGTATTAATAATTGTTAATATACAATATTACTAATCAATTGTTTAAATTTTAGAGTAATTGATTCGATTTAGGTTAAGGAATCATATATATGAGTTGTTTTGTCTATTTTTAGGAAAGAGAGTTTATGTTTAGCAAAAAGGTAGAAGATGAAAATTTTGTGAAAAAGTGTGTGAAAGAGTAAAGTCCGTATGTGAAAAAGTAATTCTAAAAAGGGAAGCTTATACTATAATGCTACCATAACAAATCTTTGCTTAATATTACGGTTGACATATTGATAAAAAAGGCAAAGAAATATTACGTGACATATTTTTGCTTAATATTAAATATTAAATATTACGTGATTATGTAATGTCATCCTAGGAATATCACGCTTGCTGACATGGCTAATTTTAATTGGCCGAGAAAACTTGAAATTGTGAGAGTGAATGAGAGGGCTTGAAATGTGGTTTTCTGAAACCACGTTGCGCCACGTCAGCGATATTACATAATTCTTTAATATATATAATGATGATAATTACTTTCTATTCAAATAGGGTTGATATTAAACTTAGGGCTTGTTTGGTTGAAATAAGGGAATTAAAGTTCTCGAGAATTTCAAGATCACATGAATTTCCAATTCATGTGAATTCGCAAAATGTGTTTGTTTCGCATATGAGAAGTTAATTAATGCGGGAAGTTTTAATGACCAAGGGGACTTGGTGAGTGACTTCCCACATAATGGAGGTGGGGAGTTCTATTTCCCATGATCTTGGCAACCAAACAAGATCATGATTTTACACTTCCTAGGAAGTTCAACTTCCCATGATTTTAATTAGAGGTGGCAATCGGGTCACTCGGGTCGGTTACGGGTCGGGTCAAAGCAGGTCGGGTCATATCGGGTTCGGGTTATGCCGGTTAGTGACGAGTTCGGGTCGGTTAGGTTCATATCGGGTCATCTTCGGGTCGGGTCATCAGCGGGTGAGAAATCGGGCCGGGTCATTAGCGGGTCAGGTTATTGACATATATTTTATATTATATATTTAGTTTTAGATGATAATTTTATGTTTAATTAATAGATAGATGTATTAATTGAAGTTTAAGTTAAAATAATTAAGAAGAATTATCAATTTGGTGTCATTTAAACCATTATTAAGCCAATTCATTATAACGTCATCTATCGGGTTGAGAAATATCAGGTCACAGGCCGGGTCGGTTCGGTTCAGGTTGGGTTCGGGTTGGACAAAATAATGCTGCTATCGGTTAGCGGGTCGGTTCGGGTTGGGTCCGGTTTCGGGTCGCCCAATTCTCGGGTTGTATCGGGTCGGGTTTCGGGAGGATCGGGTCGGGTTCATCGGGTCGGGTCAACTTTTGCCAGCTCTAATTTTAATGGGTAACCAAACAATCCCTTAAACTACTAGTTTTCAACCGGGTAAAATTGCACGGATATATTTTAATAATATTGATATAATGATTAACACCTAAATATATTAACCAAAACACATGAATATCTTATACTCTATTTCTTTTTATAATGATAATAACTTAAAATACGTGCAAAAATTACACATATTGAAACTTACACAAGTTTTAAATCCGTGAAAAAAAATGCACGAATGCAATGTTAAAACATACTCCCTCGTATTCAACATAACCTTCTCTATTTGGGGAAGGTACAAAGAATAAGGACGAGATTATTATATGAGAAAGTATTGGTGTGAGGTTGGGTAATTGGAGAGAGAGTATGTATAGTGGGGGTGAAGGTGATTAAAATAAGTATAAAATATGAGTATGGTGAGTATTGTGGTGGAGTAAGGTGATTAAAATATGTATAAAAACTTTACCAAATAAGGAAATAGGGAAGGTATTGTGAATAGACGAAAAATGAAATAGGGAAGGTTATGTTGAATAGGAGGAAGTAGTAAATAGTATATTAAGTCCAATGTATGGAAAATAAGAAATAGCAAAAAGTGTAAATATCGCTATAAAACAAACAAAAATTATCAAAATTTAAAAGGTTTGCAATACGAGTAAAAAAACATAATTATAAAATTAACTAAAACAATCTAAATATTATTTCAAATATTGGAAAATCTCATGGTATACGACATTAGTTGTTATATTTAATAGGATTATTTCAAGAGAATAATCCATCTTATGACTGCTCTGCGAATATCACTACATCCTATCAATAATTTCAAATTAATCCATCATATTCATCATTCTTTCAATAACAGTCCAATTGAAATTATTGATAGCATGAATAAGATGGATTTAATTCATCATTAGACTGTTATGGGAAGAAGGTTGAATATGATGGATTAATTTGGAATTATTGATATGATATAGTGATATTTGCGGTACACTCATAGGATGAATTATTCTTATGAAATAATCCTTATAATATCAACAATGTTTTAATGCACAAAAAGTTATATCTGATTGAATATATTCATGACATATTTAATAGCTTATCTTTTTATTTTTCTTAAAAAACATATTCTAATATTTTGCATTTACAGTTATTTTATAATTGCATTTAGTATTTAATATTTAAATTTCTTTGTAACACTAGTATAGAAATGTCATTTGGCAACGGTCAAAAAGCACATATGGCAACGGTTCCACGACCGTTGTAAATCGGGGCGTTGCCTTAAACAATCACTTACGGCAACGGTTGTTAACCGTTGCTAAATGTTATTTTTGACCACGGTTGCTAGTAGGAACCGTTGCCAAAAGGTGTTTTTCGCAATGGTTATTAACAACAACCGTTGCCTTATGTATATAAAAGGCAACGGTTATTAACAGCAACCGTTGCCTTATGTATATAAAAGGCAACGGTTCATTTTAACAACCGTTGCCATTGCTCAATCAAAATTTTTTTAAAAAAAATATATTCTAATAATATATTTTTAGGTAAATGTAAAGTTTTCTATTAAGATAATAATTAATTACAAACCAATGTTTAACATATAATCAACATTACAAAGCAATATCAATGCCTCTTCTGCTCAAGCGAACTTAGAATCTCTACTGCTCTCTGATAATGGTGAGGCGGATCACGAACATTCTAGTTTGCAATGAGGAATTCCAACAAAGGGCGAGGCTGAACAATCATGGTGGTTGATACATCTGTACAATATACATGTTGTGAGAACGAAAATTTACTTTAGAAACAATAAGAATAAACTCAGGACGCATATTATTCTCTTATACAGCTTGAAAAGCCAAGCATTTGGCCTTCACATTTAGACATAACACGCATAAACAAAAGAACATAAACGAAAGATTCCCATAACAATTGTTCTACAATAGAATCATACGACAAAAATTTGCTAGAAAACCATAAGTAAAGTAAAGTTGACTCAAGTTAGTAGCATATAAAAACCAAACAATACACATATAAGGCAAGTTGATATTTGTTCATCTGTGAGTTAGATAGATTGGACAGACAAGAAATTATTCATGGACACAAGTCTGTAAATTTTGTCAAATGATCTGATTTAACCAAGGAAAATTAAAAGTACTGAAACTGTCACTATACTCGTTATAGAATTGACCTGCTAATAGTGCATGCTTCAATGAATTAGCCATTGAGCTTGTTACTAGCAATAAGCAACAAAGTTTATTATTTAATAACGGTAGTTAAATATTGTTATTTTTGTAACAACATTGACTTTTATCATTTGGAGTAATTTTTTGTACCTTATTTTTATTGTTATCGTAATTTATTATTATAGCTTAAAATTTATTTTTTGTAACAACTCCTAAAATTACGGCAACGACAATGGCAAGGGTAATCGAAACAATTGCAATAACTACCAATGCAAAAATCAAGGAGGGAAAAGGTTTACGAATTTCAAAGATGAGAGAGAAAATCCTCCCAACTTTTAGGAATTTTCTGACCTGCAGCAATGGCTCGATCAAAAAAATCCAACAAAAATCCTAATCAATCATCAGATAAAAAAAAATGAGAATAAAGGTAAAGAAGTTGCCAGACATATTAAATTCTCCTCTATGGATTTTGAATCGGACTTGGAAGCTATTGTGGAGGATGAGGAAATTGAAGTTCCTATTCTGGAGGAACCGACGAATCCAACAACACCATTGCTCCGAATTACGAAAGAGGATGTTGCTGGTGAGATTTTGTACTGGTCTACTTCAGTTTATTGTTATATTCTTGGAGCGAATCCGCCTAGTAATGTGACTACGGGGTTTGTTAAGAGGGTTTGGCAATCTAATGGGGTGGATAAGATCTCATTCCTTCCTAATGGTATATTTATTGTTTGATTCAAAACTATAGATCAGAAAGAAGAAGTGTTAAAGAATGGTCATCTTATCTTTGATAATAAACCAGTCATAGTTAATGAATGAAAACATGACTCAGAATTGCTGAAGCATGATGTGAAAACTATACCTCTTTGGATTAAATTGTATGGATTGGATTTGAAGTTTTGGGGGATTGATTGTCTTAAGAAGTTGAGTGGTACGATTGGGAAGTTCATTAAGTGTGATGAGTCACGATGAATAAAGCCTTTGTGGGATATGCCAGAATATTGGTAGAAGTCCAAATTGGTCAACATTTTCCTGATGAAATCCAGTTTTTGGATGATAATGGGAGAGTGAGAAGTTCTAAGGTGGCTTATGACTGGCTTCCGATTACCTGTACTGCTTATAAGGGTTTGGGACATAGAGTTGAAGTCTGTAGGAGAGGAGAAAGGGATGATAAGAAGGAGTGGAGGAAAAAACAACCACCAAAAAATGGGATCCCAAAACCTCAGCCTGCTCAAATGGGTAAGAAGGTGAATTCACTGCAGATGGATAAATAGAAAGAACAAATGATCAATACTGTTAGCACTTTGACAACACCTATCACTCCTAGCATACCAGTAAGTAAGATAGGGGAAGAGAAATCTATGCCTAGGAGATTACTTACTAGGTTAATGAGAGGTGATGGGGAAAAAAGAATGGTGTCGTCAGGGCTGTCTTTTGTTGAAGCACTGACAGTTTCTCTGCATAAGACCAGAACATGTTTGTTTGATAAGGAAGTGTTTGAGAAAGGGGGACCAAGCCATATTAACTTTGATAATGGGTAGCTATGGTTTTTGGAACGTAAGGGGGGATGAATAGTTATGATAAACAGCAAGAAATAAAATGGTTTTTGAAGTCTAATAAGGTAGGGTTATGTGGTCTATTGGAAACCAAAATAAAGAGTAGGAACTGGAATAAAGTTAGTAGCAATTTCTGTGATGATTGGTCTATTTGCACCAATTCTAGCTTTCATAAGGGATGGAGAATTTGGATGCTTTGGGAGCCTCAACAGTTTTGTGTGACTGTGAAAGATATGTGTGCTCAGTGTATTCATGCTGAGGTGATTGACTTGAGTAGGAAGTTTAAATTTGTGATCACTTTTGTTTATGGGTTTAACAAATATAATGAAAGGGATGAACTGTGGCACAAATTGAAACAGTATGCAAAAGGGGTTAGGATACCTTAGATGGTTTGTGGTGATTTTAATGCTGTCATGGCTGTAGATGAGCGAATTGGAGGAGCTCCTATAACTAAGGCTGACATTGTTAGTATGTCCCAAACCATAACTGAATGTGAGTTATATGACATGAAAGGATGTGGCTCCTTTTTCACTTGGAACAACAAGCATGAACATCAGGAAAAGGTGTATAGCAGGATTGATAGGGTGTTTGTGAATGAAGCATGGGTTCATGACTATCCTAACAGTGTTGCCAACTTCTTACCCGAGGGATTGTTTGACCATTGTCCTTGTGTAACAACCCGACCCACCACGGTCGTAACACACCCTCAATAAGATGGGAGGTATACCTTTGGGCCCATTATTTGTCCTCACCTAAGCCCAAAAGCACAAGGCCTTGTTACTAAGTGGTGGGTGGGAGCTATTATAAACATATCACAAGCCTCTCAATCTACCGATGTGGGACAAATTTCCACACAAACTCATATCATACTCTTGGGGTGTTACAAACTCCCCCACTTAAAGAACACAACGTCCTCGTTGTGCCTCAAACTTTACCACAACCAGGGCCAGAATCCTCCCCCGCTAGGCTGGTGACCCGGGTACTCCCGACCAAAGGCTCACCACACGGTCGCAGGGTCGCTCTGATACCATTTGTAACAACCCGACCCACCACGGTCGTAACACACCCCCAATAAGACGGGAGGTATGCCTTTGTAACAACCCGACCCGCCACCGTCGTAACACAAACCCAATAAGATGGGTGTGCACTTTTGGGCCCATTATTTGTCCTCACTTAAGCCCAAAAGCACAAGGCCTTGTTACTAAGTGGTGGGTGGGAGCTATTATAAACATATCACAAGCCTCTCAATCTACCGATGTGGGACAAATTTCCACACAAACTCATATCATACTCTTGGGGTGTTACACCTTGTTTGATTCATTTGGAAGAGCAGGGGGTGAGGAAGAAGGGTCCTTTTAAGTACTTTAACATGTGGTCATTATCCGAGGATTTTGATGCCACTATGAGATCTGGTTGGAGCAAGGAGGTCCAGGGGACTCCTATGTTCAAAGTTGTCTCAAAATTAAAGAATTTGAAGAAGGGGTTGAAAGAACTGAATGCTAACCAATTCAGTGATGTGGAGAATTTGACAAAAATCACTGAAGTTACTCTTAAGGAACTGCAGACCTTGCTCAGGGCTGATCCTTTGAATGAGAGTCTATGTACTGCTGAGAAAAAGTGCTCTACTGATTTGGATTTATTAAACAAAGCGAAATATGATTTTCTTAGGCAAAAAGCAAAAATTGCTTGGATGAATGAAGGTGATGAGAATACTGCATTTTTTCATGCAAGTATTAAAAGGAGAAGAGCTGTGAATAAGGTATATCAGATTAAGAATATGGGAGGGACTATTTGCAATAGGCCTGATGATATCAAGAATGCTTTTGAAGCTTTCTACATTAATCTTTTAGGAACTTCAAAGCCGGTTGCCCCTATTAATAGAAAGATTATGAGGCAAGGGGGATTGCTGAATAGCAGTCATTGTAGTTTATTGATGGCTCAAGTTACTGCACAGGGGGTTAAGGAGGCAATGTTTGACATCCCTGGTACCAAGGCACCTGGACCAGATGGATATAGCAGTCAATTTTTCAAAGATTGTTGGAGTATTGTGGGCATTGATGTGGTGACTGCAATTCAATCAGTGTTCCAGAGTGGGCAATTATTGAAGCAATGCAATAACACAATTATTTCTCTGATACCAAAAATTGATATACCTAAAAATGTGTCACAATTCAGGCCAATTGCCTGTTGTAATACTCTTTATAAATGTCTTTCGAAGGTGATTTGTCAAAGACTGAGGGGCATTTTGCTTGATATCATTTGTCAGTCCCAGAGTGTTTTTATCAAAGGGATGGATATTGTAGGTAACATCCTTATCTGTCAGGACTTGATAAGGCTGTATAATAGGAAGTCTTGTTCTCCTAGAGTCCTAATGAAGTTGGATATGCAGAAGGCTTACGATTCAATTGAATGGTCTTTTATGGAAGGAGTGTTGAAGGCTTTGGATTTCCCTGATAAAATGGTGCACATCATTATGCAATGTGTGTCTACTCCATCTTATTCTTTGGCCTTGAATGGTGAGATTTTTGGTTTCTTTAAGGGTAGAAGAGAATTGAGACAGGGTGACCCATTGTCCCCTCTCTTGTTCACTCTTTGGCTTGAGTACCTTAGCAGAATCTTGATCACTATACAGAAGCATGAGAATTTTAGGTTTCTTCCTCTTTGTCAAAGAGTGAGACTCAATCATTTGTGTTTTGCAGATGACCTTATCTTGTTTTGCAGAGGGGATAAAGCTTCAATTGAGTTGATGTTGAATAGCTTTAGTTATTTTTCAAAGGCTTCTGGGCTTATTCTGAATAGAAGTAAGTCTCAGTTTTATTGTAATGGAGTGGATGAGGGTTTGATTAAGGGGATTGAGCAGGCCACTAGTATGCAGAGAGGGCAAGTACCTTTCAAATACTTAGGTGTGAATGTGTCAACGAAGAGACTTTCTGTTCTGGAGTGTGAAATCTTGGTTGAGAAAGTGGTTAGTAGGATAAAGGGGATGGGGACAAGGCACTTGTGTTATGCAGGAAGATTGGTGCTTATCAAATCTGTGCTCAGTACTCTCCATAACTACTGGGCTCGGATTTTTATCTTACCCAAGGCTGTTTTAAAGAAGATTGAAGCTATTTGCATATCTTATCTATGGCATGGAAGAGACACGAGAGAGAGTCCTGCTCTAGTGGCATGGGAGAAAATTTTTCAGCCTAAAAGGAAAGGAGGGCTGGGTATTAAAAATCTGATGGACTGGAATGTGGCAGCTATTGGAAAATATGTCTGGTGGATTGAGATGAAGGCAGATCATTTATGGGTAAAATGGGTTCATTCCATTTATATCAAAAGGAGCACATGGAGTGATTATGAACCTACAATTAATTCTAGTTGGGCATGGAGGAAAATTTGTCAAACTAAGAGGAGGTTGAAGGACTTCATATGGGCACAGAATCAGAACTACACTATCAGCTCTGCGCATACATGGTTACAACCTACTGTAAGTGATGTTGAATGGTATCCTTGGAGCCAGAATAACTGGGCAGTCCCAAAGCATGTGTTTATTGGATGGCTAGTAGCTCAGCATAGATTACTTACTCAAGACAGAATGGTGATGATGCGCATTTGCACTGTGAATGAATGTTATTTGTGTGGCGTCAAGACTGAAAGTCATGCTCATTTATTTTTTGAGTGTGATTTCAGTAATAGATGTAGGTAGGAGGTAATGAAATGGTGCAACATACAAATTCCTGTAACGGACTGCATTGGCAGATGGACCAGAGAGAGATACAGATCTTTATATAAAAAGAAAATTGCTGGGATGATCATGACTGTGTTGATTTACCATATATGGTGGAGTAGGAATAAGTGCAGAATTGAAGGGTTTGTAAGAAGGCTAGAGAAAGTTGCTAGGTCTGTCTTGCAGGATGTTAAAGATAGGTTGCAAAAGTGTAATGTCAAGAGTAAGAATAGTGTATGAATGGATAGATAGCCTAAGAAATGTAATGGTGAACTAGACAAACTGGCTGCTATTTCCAGTTTGTAGAATTGTTGGTAGGGTGTAATACTTTGATTTTTAATGACAAGCTTACTTTTTCCCAAAAAAAAAAAATCAAGGAGGGAATGGCTCGCAAAAATAGCATAGTCGACAACAACAAGGCTCATCCACGTGGACCTGGGTTCCTTATCCTTTGTGGCCCTCACGGCAGCAACTAGGGTGGCCGACACCAGCCTACCCGTATTCACTACTACAAAAACAGGCTATAACAACGGCTAAAAATCTTTGTTATATAAAAAAGCGGACGTTGTTAAAGCCTCCGTTGTTAAAGGTTTTAACAACGGTCATTATTTTAGACAAAAACCGTTGTGGAAAGTATTAACAACAGTTTACAACCGTTTTTATTTAGTGTTATCCGTTGTGAAAAGAAGTGACTGGCGCGAATAATATTTTGGTGCGAAAGTAATAACAAGGGTTATTTTTAAAAAAACCGTTGTTAAAAGTAATACCAAGGGTTATATATGAAAAAACCATTGTTAAAAGTGACTTTTAACAAGGGTTATTTTAAAAAAAAAAATCGTTGTTAAAAGTAATAACAAGGGTTATATATGAAAAAACCGCTGTTAAAGGTGACTTTTAACCAGGGTTATATTTAGAAAAATCGTTGTTAAAAGTAATAACAACGATTATATGTTAAACTCTCGTTAAAATGACTATTAACAACGGTTTCATGGCTTATAACTGATGTCGGCCGTCTAACACCAAAAATAAAAACCTAAGTCTACTAACTAGATGCTAGCGGAAGTAGGGTCGATCTCCATAGGGAGGTAACGTCTATATGCAAAACTAGTTCATTCGGTCACAAAATTGGGGGTTTAAGTTGTTTGTAACTGAACTACGGAGGCAAAAGGCAAGAGAGAAAAAGATAAGAAAAGAACAGAAACGAAAGAGATAAGAAATAAAACAGAAGAGAGGAATATGCTAGGATTTTGGTTCACTGTATCGTCAGCATTATCGGTGTAAACTAGGTTGGTCGGTTTATTGGTAGGAAGAGCTAGGTTATTACAGTCACGTCTCTAACCCGACTATACCTTCCGGTCTTAAGTCTCCCTAAAGTCATTCCTGCTTGACTTCCGCCCTCACAGAAACTAATTATCACAGTTGAGTAAGCTTTACTCTTTCAATCTTCCGATCTAGGTCGGGGTTTAACTAAGCGTATGGTCCCCTACATGCATTCATTCAACCAAACAACATATAAATTGCTCAACGGCAATTCCTACCGCAAAACTACCCTACCCGGTTATAACCTATCATGCATTTGACACAGATTCCCTCATCCCGGCATATAAAAAAAGTAGTTACTCATAACGTAATTACTAACGATAACAATTACAATAATCACGCTAATGATCGACATGGCGTAAATTAAGATAAAAATAATGCTGAGAAGGAGAAAAAGGGCCGAGACAAACGAAACCAAGGGGCACGATTATCGAGGCAGAAAACCTGAATTATTGTCAGAATGAAATAACATGAATGAAATAAGATTAAAGCAATGAAAGAAAGATTAAGATTAGAAAGAAAAGAGAAGATTACAATCAAGCGATTACGGCGTAAATAATAGTCTCAAAATCCGATCGTAATCCGCGAAAGTTGCAACGTAAGGGAAATAGAAAATACAGTCTAAAAGTGACGACTAGAAAAACTTAGTATCTGTTTTTCATGAAAAAGATTGATAACCTAAAATGAAAACCCTCCTCTTCTTATAGTGAGATACGAGCAGATTAACATAAACCTATGGGCTTAATAAAGCTAGCCCGCAAAAGCTCTTGAGCGAGGAGAATAACTCCTCGATCGAGAGAAATTCTTCAGCAATTTGCTCGATCGAGGAAAAGAACTTCTCGATCGACTTCTTCACAGGAAAATTGCTCGATCGATTGAATGCGATATCGATCGAGCCTTCGTGACTCTCAATACCTCTCGATCGAGCACAGGACAGCTTGATCGAGGCTTTTGCTCCTCGATTGTTTTATGATTGGCCTCTCGAATGGTTGACTTGTCTTCTTTGTGGTCAACGACAGCCTTCACACTTCTCTATGCACAAGTATCCGTCGTCTATTCTTCCATCTTCTAAAAGAATACGATACTTGAGGTAGGAAGGCTTGATTTCTGCTACAATCCGGTTCATATCTGCAAAATAGCAATACAAACACAAAGTAGCCTAGTCGGGGTATAAAGCGATATAAAACCACTCAATTACATAGAAATGCGTGCCAAAAGGACTAAAGAGTCTTATGTACAATGCACGCATCAATAACCGTTGTTATTGATGTTTATTTTTATTTTTTAAAAAATTTAAAAATCAATGAATCATCTATCAACAACAGCAGTGACATCAAATACAACAAAAGCTCACTATAAAATTTATTCACCTAAAATTAAACACCTGCAAATTTTATGCACTAGCATTTTCTCAAAATATTGTAACCACAATTCAAACATTCATTTACATCTGAGAGTTACATACAACTCCAGTAAGACGCACACACATTTTAGTGAATAAACTACTCAACAATACAACTCCAACAAACTTACATTGATGTACTTCACATCCAACTTAACAATAACATCTTAGTGAATAGACTACTCAACATTACGTATTCCCTAAATATTTGGTAGCCTACACCTCATTAACATCTTTCATTTCTTCAATTGACACTCTCAAATTTAAATCTGCAATGGTACATTATTTAAGTTAAGCTGGTGTAAATAAAAAAGGGAAATCTACGTAGATATAAGAAGTGGATGAAAGCAAGAAGAACAAAGGAGGAAGATACCTGAGGCAAATATATGAAAATCACTAAAAGTCAAACCTACAAATAGCATGAAATAATGTTTACTAGCAAAAATCGAGGAATAGATCATAATTTGACAATGAAGGAGATATGAAAAAAGAAAATGAAAAAAGTGAGGTAGCACAACATAGAAATTTTCACGAGCATAGCAAAAAATAAGCATATATTGCATCTTTATCCATAAAACTAAAATTTGTGAACTCAAACACTTGAAACTGAAGTAAGACAAACAACATTGATCCATGTCAATTTCATTAAGTTTGGAAGAAGATTCAAAGAATAAAGTGAGGTAGCACAACATAGAAATTTCACGGGTTTTGTTTGATTCCAAAGACAAAAGATTTGAGTCTTGCGAGTCCTCATGAATTAAATTTTTTGCGCCATATGCATGTAAAATATATATGAACACCATAATTTATAGTGAAAAAAAGTAGTGGTAACCAAAAGCAATATATTAGTCCTTTGTCAGCGGAGTTGCTCCAGCGACATTGATTACTGCCTACATGATCAATCTCTCAAAAGAAAAGCTATCAGTTAATTCTCTGAAGAAGAGGTCAATTTAAGATGTTAACCTAAAGAAGAGCATATATAACAGTCTAAATGCTAAGTAATACCGCAAAAATGGGGAAAATTAAGAGGTCACGGGTTAGTATCTTCATGCAAAGGACGGAATACCTACCATTTCACGCACGTCTAAATTAATAATCAATAATCGAACAATAGTATACACAAAATGTCATGTTCACCAAACAATATGATCATTAAATAAGGAGCTCATATATTGAGTGATTTACCTATAAGAAAAGCTGTTGCAGTTCGTATGGTTAAAAATTGCTACAAGGAGTATATTAGCATCAAATGCTTAATCAGTTCAGCTTATTAGCATACTACCCTCAAGACTCCAAGCATACAAATAATGTGAGACGGTAAAAAAAGTTCAAATATCAAATGAATTATAAAATTCAATACGGCACAAGGGATTCTAAAATCAAAATAGACGAATAAATTAGGGTTAGAAATAATACCTCTACATCTGTATTCCTTCATAGATACTCTGAAAGATGAAACGATCCTTATGAAATCGAACAAAACCCTTAAATTTAATAGGATAATTGATAGTGTAAAATAAAGAATTAATGAAGGGAAGAGCGATGTCGATGGTGAGATAAAGAAGAGTTAGTCAAACAATAGTAAAATTGGAATTAAAATAGATGTGCGATTATCAAGAATTTGTGTTGACAAATAAATCAAGTTGGTTAGTATTTCGTACCTGATAATCGAAGTAATAAGGCAAAAATCAAAAAACCAATTTGTTGGTCTCGGATTTTTACAACCCTAGTTTTCTAAAAGTCAATTTTGAGTGATTTTGGTAGTTTTGAAGGTTGGAATGTGTTATAAGTATGTGGGATTGAGTTAGGGAGAATTTTTGAGTGTTTTTGGGGGTGATTTGGTGGGTTTTGAGTGAGTATTGTGTGGAGGGTTTTGTTTTTGAGAGTGAGGGAGATGAAGATGTGAATGTTGAAGATGAATAAAGATAAGAAAGGGAAATAATGAAACATAAGGGATCCGATTTGTCCCATGGTGAAAATATTTTGGTGTGAAGGTAATAACAAGGGTTATATGTAAAAAATACCGTTGTTAAAAGTAATAACAACGGTGATATGTAAAAAATCGTTGTTAAAAGTAATAGCAAGGGTTATATGTAAAAAATCATTGTTAAAAGTAATAACAAGGGTTTTATGGGAACAACCGTTATTATTACTTTTCAACTATTAACAGCGGTTCTAAAATGAAACCCGTTGTGATTACTAATAACTACGGTTATAAAAAAATAACCGTTGTTATTACTTTTCACAGAATTGCGCCAAAATACACTAGCCTGATTAACAACGGTATTACATATAATGCGTCAATCTGCGTGTTAATGGGGCGTTGTTATTGCCTATATTTGTAGTAGTGATTCCACCAGTAACAAGGCTTCCCCATCGAATAATCGCTCACTTGGTATACTAGGGCCACGACCTCAACATGCTTTCATTGCGCATCCCGATGTTGTCGGGACGCCTAAAGGTGCATTCGTCCCTAATGATATTGTTGCTGTGATGCAGACTCCCAAGCTTCAACCGCCTGACGATAACTATTATATGGATACTACTGCGTCGTCACACGACCTCAAACAATGGTAATCTAGTTTCTTATTCTTTTTTTAGTGGTAATCGACTAATCGTCACATTGTAGTCGGTAACAGCAACACGATTCCTATTCGTGGTATTGGTAAAACCTCTGTGCCTTCCCCTCACAATAATTTAACTTTGAAAAATGTCTTACACGTCCCTAGCCTCATTAAAGACTTGGTATCGGTTCACAAGTTTACTAGTGATAATTGTGTATTCGTTGAATTTGATGTGGGGAATATAGCATGTATTCGCCCTAAAACATGAAGGATTATAACGAATTTTACAGTTGTGAATTATGGTCATAAGATAATTAAAAACATGAAAAGAATACAACCTTTGGTCCTTGTGCTAAAGGCCTAAGAACATGAATTAAAGCAAATTCCCTCCTATAACTTGCACCCAAGACTTGATTGAGACGATGCCGCGTGTGCTAGAAATACTCTCCAGTTGCCTTGCAATATGGGGAGAGCTTTTGTGAGTTTTGATGTGAGATCTGAGTTTTGGGAAAATAATGTTCTCAAAACCCTAATTCTTGAGATTGTGAATTAACCAGTCAATTGACAAAAGGAGAAGGACTCTCCTTTTGTATTACTTGGGTCGGCCGGCCGAATGGGCATAGGGTAAGTGTGGGCTTTTCCACTCTTACCTTATTCCTTTGCGTGATTCGACCCGTTTTGCTAAATATTATTCGCGTGATTTTAATTATAAATCGCACACATGTTATCAGATATTAATGCAGTCGATGTATTAATAATGGTCTGATAAAATTACGATATTGTATAATTACCCAAATTAATATAACTGTTTATATTAATACGCGAATACAATATTTAATTAAATATAACCGTTTATATTTAATTTTACGAATTAATCATGTAATCCGTATTAGCTCAAAATTATTTAATCCATATTAAATAATAATCTCAACATCTTATTGACTAATTTAATAGTCAATACCTGTGACTAACTGTTTAGTCTTATCCGGCATAAATGTGACTGTATTTTCATACCTTCACATCTCTCAAACGTGTCCTATAGGTGTGACGTATAGGGAACAGTTGATCACCGCCATCCGTATGACAATAACGTCAAACTTATCTAGCAAGCCAACCATTATTGATAAACGTGGATCAACTGATAATAATACTGAAGTATGCCCTTGTGATCCTTTAAGAGATTTAGTAAGTCATTGTACTAACTGTCAAGGACACCAGCCCCAACAATCTCCCACTTGTCCGTACAAGGGTATGTGCAATGACGTTATCACACTACATGTGGAGGACACAAGCTCCAACAAGCTCCCACTTGTCCGTACAAGTGTAGGTGCGATAACCGATTCTCATATCCTTTTAAAATTTCTCCCACTCAATGTAAGACAATTTGCAAATCCGCATTTGCAAAGGTCGTATCTCACAAGCGATTTGTATCAAGAGTGGTTTCCCCGACTAGAGAGTAACTTAACTGATAAAACGAATCTGTATTCGAGCATGGCCATGCATTTCAGTTATTACTCCTCGAGTGGCCCTGAGAAATGATAAAATCCTGATAAGGGTTTGGATATTTCCCTCAACTCGAATCCTGCCGATGTAAGCGCAGCAAGAAATAACCCAGAAAAAATCCTCTTGGCCCCTGTTACGGAAGACCGTGGGAAAGAAACCAAAGTTACCCAAAATCTGCCTTAATCTCAAGAGACAGTTGAAAGTCAAAAGACTCGACTCTAAGGAACACTATGGAGGTCCTATCCACGACCTGGCACCCAATGTTATAGAACATTTAGGACTCCATAACGTTGTCACGGGGTGTCCTACGAGATATCCGTATAACTCGCCTTTGTGATTGGTCAATCAACTGTTTGACTTATGGCTCGTTGAACCCACCATCAACCAACGTCACAAAATGATTACCAGAGTTATCAGCTCAAGTGGGTAATCAAGGACTAAAACGATGTAATGTTAATTAGTTCACTTTGTGGTGTTCAAAATTGACGTACAATTCCACATGAAAAACAAAACATTATATATCATAACAATGAGGTTGAATAGAGTACACGAGAAAATGAATTATTACATGAATTCATAAAAGAGTACTACAACTTAGGAACACATCTGATTCCCATGGAATTAATGTGCCCTTCATGCTTATCACGTGGTAATGCTTTTGTGAGAGGATCAGCTATGTTGTCATCCGTAGCGATCTTATCAATAAATATGTCCCTTTGCTCCACGTAATCTCTGATTAGATGAGCTTTCCGTTGTACATGTCTAGCCTTGTTGCTAGACTTATGCTCCTTAGCTTGGAACATGGCACCTTTATTGTCATAATAAACGGTGATTGGGTCATTCGAACTAGGCACTACGGAGAGTCCTTGTAAGAATTGACGCATCCATATTGCTTCCTTAGCTGCTTCCGAGCTGGCATAGTACTCGGACTCAGTAGTAGAATCTGCTGTAACACTCTGTTTAGAACTTTTCCAGCTGACAGCAGCGCCATTAAGAGTAAAAACGAATCCAGACTGAGATTTCGAGTCGTCTCGATCCATTTGGAAGCTAGCATCTGCGTAACTTGTGGCGCAGAGCGTCGAGTCGCCTCCGTAAGTCAATCCCCAATATTTAGTCCTCCGTAGGTACTTAAGAATGTTTTTCACGACCATCCAGTGTTGTTCACCCGGATGAGCTTGGAATCGACTAGTCATACTCAATGCATATGCAACGTCTGGACGTGTGCATATCATGGCATACATGATCGATCCTATAGCCGAAGCATAAGGAATCCGACTCAAGCGCTCTTTCTCTTCCAATGTCTTAACTTCTTGAGTCTTGCTCAAGTGAAGCCCAGTAGTCATAGGAAGGAACCCTTTCTTGGAGTTCGTCATGCTGAATCTCTCTAGGATCTTATCTATATAAGACTCCTGACTGAGAGACAACATCCGTCGTGATCTATCCCTGTAGATACGGATGCCCAAAATTCTTTGTGCCTCTCCCAGATCTTTCATCTGGAAATGGTTTTTCAACCATGCTGTAACCGAAGAAAGGAGAGGTATGTCATTCCCAATCAACAGTATGTCATCGACATACAGTACTAGGAAGACAATCTTGCTCCCACTCGACTTGATATAGAGACATGGTTCCTCGACTGATCGAATAAACCCATTCTCTTTTATCACTTGGTCGAAGCGATGATTCCAACTCCGCGATGCTTGCTTAAGTCCATAGATGGAACGCTTAAGCTTGCAAACCTTCTTAGGATGTTCTGGATCAATAAAACCCTCGGGTTGTACCATGTACAACTCTTCCTTCAAATAACCGTTTAAGAAGGCGGTTTTAACGTCCATTTGCCAGATTTCATAATCATGAAATGCGGCGATCGCTAAGATAATCCGAATGGAACGTAGCATGACTACGGGTGCAAAAATCTCATCGTAGTGCAAGCCTGGCACTTGGGTGAAACCTTTAGCAACTAGTTTTGCCTTAGGGATATCTTGTTTACCTTCCACGGTATGCTTTATTTTGTAAAGCCATTTGCATTGAAGGGGACGTACCTTTGCAGGTAGGTCCACAAGATCCCACACGTTGTTCTCATACATGGAGTCCATCTCAGATTGCATGGCTTCTAGCCATAGCTTTGAGTCAGAACTGGTCATGGCACCTTTATAGGTTGTGGGTTCATTACCCTCTAGGAGTAAGACGTCATCTATATCATGTTCCTCGACCATACCAATGTATCTGTCCGGAGGAATAGAGACTCTTCCCGACCTCTCAGGTTCCTCAGGAATATCTACCGTAGCCTCGGTTGAAGGAACTGTTTCCTCCAATGGTTGCTCGGTATTTGGTTCTTGAATCTCCGATAAATCGAAGGTTCTATTACTCAACTTGTTCTCGAGAAATTCTCTCTCTAAGAACGTCGCACTAGCCGCAACAAAAACACGTTGTTCGGTTGGCGAGTAGAAGTAATGACCAAAAGTTCCCTTTGGATAGCCTATAAAGTATGTCTTGACCGATCGCGGGCCGAGCCTATCCTCGTGTCTCCACTTGACATAAACCTCGCAGCCCCAAACCCGAATAAAGGACAAGTTAGGGACCGTTCCCTTCCATAATTCTTATGGAGTCTTGTCAACAGCTTTAGACGGACTTCGGTTAAGAATTAGAGCGGCTGACAAAAGAGCATAGCCCCACAATGAATCAGGCACAACGGTGTGACTCATCATGGATCGAACCATATCAAGTAGAGTTCGATTTCTCCGTTCGGATACACCATTCAATTGTGGTGTTCCAGGTGGAGTCAATTGTAGAACGATACCACAGTCTTTAAGGTGTTGATCAAACTCGTGTGAAAGATACTAACCACCACGATCAGAACGTAGTGCTTTAATCTTTCTTCCCAGTTGGTTCTGTACCCGATTCTGGTATTCTTTGAACTTGTCAAAGGATTCACTTTTATGTTTCATCAAGTAGACATAGCCATATCTACTCAAATCATCCGTGAAAGTGATGAAATACCTATAGCCTTCTCGTGCGTTGATCGACATAGGGCCACATACATCCGTATGTATGAGTCCTAATAAGTCGGCAGCGCGCATTCCAACACCTTTGAAGGAAATACGAGTCATCTTACCGATGAGACATGATTCACACGTGCCATATGATTCGAAATCAAAGGCCGAGATAGCTCCATTCTGTAAGAGTTGTTTTACGCGTTTCTCATTTATGTGTCCCATACGACAATGCCATAGATAAGTTTGATCTTTGTCACCTACCTTTAATCTCTTGTTTTTCACATGTAATATTTCGGTGGTTTGATCTAAAACATAAATTCCATTCATGGAAACTGCCTTGCCATAAATCATATTGTGTAATGAGAAAATGCAACTGTTATTTTCTATTACAAATGAAAAACCAAGTTTGTCAAGTGGAGAAACTGAAATAATGTTTTTGGACAAACTAGGAACATAATAACAGTTATATAAAGATAACTCGAATCCACTTGGAAGTTGGATCACGTATGTTCCCCTCGAGACTGCAGCAACACGTGCTCCATTCCCGACACGCAGGTCAACCTCACCCTTGATGAGGGGTTCTTGGTTTCGGAGGCCCTGCACATGATTACATAGATGAGAACCACAACCAGTATCTAGTACCCAAGTTCCGTAACTTGCATGGCTAATCTCAATCATGTGAATAAAAGAAGAAGAAGAAGAAGACATATCAACAGGAATAACGCGGCCTGCTTTAATGTCCTCACGATACACGGGGCATGTGCGCCTCCAATGCCCAGTCTTGTGGCAATGGTGGCATTCCATGCTTGTATCCTTGCTCTTTGTCTTGCCCTGTGAGTTGCTCGACTCACCTGGCCAACTCTTAGTAAATCCTGACTTCTTAAACTTGGGCTTACCTACCGCTAGGTCGCCCTGAGCTTTAGCTTTTCTCTTACCCTTACCCTTATTGGAGATCATGAGAACATCCTGCTTCACGCTCCCACTTAATTTCAGATCCTTCTCGGTCTGTACGAGAAGGGAGTGGAGCTCATAAGGAGTCTTCTTCATGTCGTTCATGTAATAGTTGGCACTGAAGAGGGCGAACCCATCATGAAGCGAATGAAGCATTCGATCAACGATTATGTTCTCACTGATCTTGCAGTTTAGGGCCTCCAGTTTCTCGATATTCTCAATCATGTTGAGAATATGTGGGCTAACAGCTTGGCCCTTCTGGAGTTTCGCCTCAAAGAAGCGACAGGTATGCTCATAAGAAACGATCCTCGGAGCTTTCGAGAATTCTTAGTGAGCATGGTGAAAATCTTGTTTGCACCATGGGTTATGAAGCGTCTTTGCAAATTGGATTCCATTGCATAGATGAGTACGTTCTTTATCGCACCCGCTTCCATGACGAAGTCGCTATGAGCGCGAACTTCGTTAGCTCTAGCTCCAGTTCCTGGGTGTGCCGAAATGGGCTCAGTTAAGTACTTGAGCTTTCCGTCAGCAATGGCAGCATTCCGTAGTGCTGCCTCCCAGTCAGAGAAGTTTGACCCATCATTCCTCAGTCTAGTAGACTGATTCATGGAGTCCATGAAGGCTTTTAGCCAGGATTCACGTGCTAGCTTGGCACTTGGCATTGGGTCTTCACCAGCCATTAGTTATACAGCAGTTTAAATGAACGTGTTCTACACTATAAAGAAGATAAAACAAAACCATATAAGCAACTCATCGTTGTGATTTAAGTCTATTTTAAATTGCATTTAAACTCGTAGACTCAAGCATTTATATAATTGATCTCCCTCAAGAATTATATAAACGATCCCAAGACTCAATTTCCGTATATTGATAAGCCCACAGCTTGGCTAATTCCACCGTTGGAACTCTTGGTCGATAGATTTCCGTAAATCCTATCTATTAGTCCATCACAGTCGCTAGATAGTATCGAGTGACCACGATGTTGAGATAAAATAAATCATCTGTTCCCACTTACCCGACGTAGAAGGGGTCATATTATGCCTACCGACGAAGAAGGGATTCATGGGAGTCTGATTTATAAAGACTAGTCTCAATTTTTTGTTATACGAGGAAGACCCTTCAACTTATATTTATCCATTTTAAGTGAACTAATATCTAGCATATACGTGAATGAATGAAATAAAGTGATGGCTTTACATGTGACATCTGTATTGTCACAGAAAACTAACGCGTAACCTCTACATGAGCCAGTTTTCAGGCATGTTATAGGTGGTTTGGTTTTAGGCGGAATATGATGCAAGCTATTATCGATGAAAGCATAAAATAAATGCGATAAACGTAAATAAAAGTCCTAGTGTGGCCTATCCTACCAAAATAAACATAAAACAACTTTGGAATCCACCGTTGGACCCTAGAAGCTTGTCTTGATGTTCCATCTTGGTCTTTGCAGCGGGAGTGAGCATCCGGTCTCCGTCTTTGGTCTTCACAAAATTACTAATTTAAATCACAAATATAAACCTATTTACATTCTAATTTAAATACAAAAGTAATTACAGGGCAAAAACCCAAAACGGAGATTCAAGATCTCAAAATTAGAAGCAAGATTGTGTTCCATCATTACGGTAACACAATCTACTAAGGCCACACTAAGTTACAACCGTTTGCAAAAATTAAATACGTTATAGAAAGCATTCAAGGCATTCAACAAGACGATAAATAAAATGCATCAACTAAAATTAAAATTCATTCATGACATAATACTGTTATTATGATTAACTAATTTTACCAAACCACCTTTACGGGATTAAAATTATGTGATTATACCGTTTTAACCACTTTAATTTAATAAGTTTATAATCCATTATTTTAAACCGTTTTAAAATAACATGTATCATGCGAGAGTGAATCGTTTCACAAAAATAATATACTATTTCCGTATACAGTATATTACTTAAGGCCATGGGAAAATAAAAACAAGTTATTTTCGGGAAAAATAAAACGTCTGTTAGAGGGACGAGGTCGACCGACCTCAACATGGGGTCGACCGACCTTCTGACAGTAAAAAAAAAACTTCCTGTAACAGCAGTATGGTCGACCGACCTATCAAACAGGTCGACCGACCACAAAACAAGAAATCGAGTTTCTGAAAACGCAAAATTGCTGCACTTGAAATCAAAACAAGTTTTTACCTTTGATTCAAAACGCGTAAATCAATTTAAACATCAACAAGGGTTCACATATTGCCAAGAATATCGATTAATTAACAATATGTAAACAAGAATCGAAAACAAGATCGATTACACACAAAAGAAAAATGTCGAATACAGAAACCCTACACGGGAGCAGTCGACCGACCGCAACAAGGGGTCGACCGACCCACACGGCGACAGAAAACGATTTTCAAAATTTTTAAATTAAAACTTATGAAAAACACAAAAGTAAAATTTCGTGGCCTTGGCTCTGATACCACTTGTGGGGAATATAGCATGTATTCGCCCTAAAACATGAAGGATTATAACGAATTTTACAGTTGTGAGTTATGGTCATAAGATAATTAAAAACATGAAAAGAATACAACCTTTGGTCCTTGTGCTAAAGGCCTAAGAACAGGAATTAAAGCAAATTCCCTCCTATAACTTGCACCCAAGACTTGATTGAGACGATGCCGCGTGTGCTAGAAATACTCTCCAATTGCCTTGCAATATGGGGAGAGCTTTTGTGAGTTTTGATGTGAGATCTGAGTTTTGGGAAAATAATGTTCTCAAAACCCTAATTATTGAGATTGTGAATTAACCAGTCAATTGACAAAAGGAGAAGGACTCTCCTTTTGTATTACTTGGGTCGGCCGGCCGAATGGGCATAGGGTAAGTGTGGGCTTTTCCACTCTTACCTTATTCCTTTGCGTGATTCGACCCGTTTTGCTAAATATTATTATTCGCGTGATTTTAATTATAAATCGCACACATGTTATCAGATATTAATGCAGTCGATGTATTAATAATGGTCTGATAAAATTACGATATTGTATAATTACCCAAATTAATATAACTGTTTATATTAATACGCGAATACAATATTTAATTAAATATAACCGTTTATATTTAATTTTACGAATTAATCATGTAATCCGTATTAGCTCAAAATTATTTAATCCATATTAAATAATAATCTCAACATCTTATTGACTAATTTAATAGTCAATACCTGTGACTAACTGTTTAGTCTTATCCGGCATAAATGTGACTGTATTTTCATACCTTCACATCTCTCAAACGTGTCCTATAGGTGTGACGTATAGGGACCAGTTGATCACCGCCATCCGTATGACAATAACGTCAAACTTATCTAGCAAGCCAACCGTTATTGATAAACGTGGATCAACTGATAATAATACTGAAGTATGCCCTTGTGATCCTTTAAGAGATTTAGTAAGTCATTGTACTAACTGTCAAGGACACCAGCCCCAACATTTGACCCATTTGGCTTTTCCGTAAAGGACCTCAAGACAAGGATGCTGATTATGAGAAGTAACATACCGGGGACCTCTACCCTCTCCTGCCATCCAAAATTGCCGCCACTACTTACCTTCAAACCCTCACTGCCATTTCATCTGCTACTTGGCACGGACATTTGGGTCGTCCAGGCTCTAGTATTTTTAATTCCTTGTGTAATAATAACGACATTTCGTGTCGTCCTCGTAAGTCTTTACCGCTATGTCACTCGTGTCAATTTGGAAAACATGTCAAACTCCCATTTTATGAGTCTATTTCGCATATTTTGAGTCCATTTGATACATTGCATATAGATTTGTGGTTTTCACCTGTCGTCAGCTCCAATAATCAAAGTTATTACATCCTTTTTATCGATGACTTTACTATATTTTTAAAAATTTCAAGTCGATGACATATTCACTAAATTTCACAATATGATTAAGACTCAATGTAACTACAATATCAAAACTTTACGATGTGTTAATGGACGTGAATTCGACAACTCCCCTCTACACATTTTTTTTGCCACATAAGGTATGTTATTTCGTTTCTCATGCCCACGCACTTCCCCTCAAAATGATAAGGCCGAGCAAAAAATTCGAACCATCAACAATCTAGTACGTACTCTTCTTCTTCATGCTCACATGCCACCCTCTATGTGGCATCACGCTCTTGCCATGGCCACCTATCTTCACAATATTCTCCCTAGCAAGGAAAACAACCTCAAATCTCCCAAATCAATCTTATATCACCGTACTCCATATTGTAGTCATCTACGCACATTTGGGTGTCTATGTTACCCACATACTCCGCCTTCCGCCATCCACAAACTTGCCCCTCGAGCAATAACCTTGTGCGTCTACTTAGGCTACTTATCCCCCTCACCACAGATACAAGTGTCTGTTTAGCCCAAAAATCCTCATCGCAATACTGGGCCCATAAATAGTCCCAGAAGCAGCAGCCCATTACAAAAGCAGATCAGAGGCAAACTAGACGCAGACCAGACGCAGACCAGAGCAGAAAAAAAGCTGTTGGAGGAAGGGAATGGGTCAAAACCCTAAGAGAATATTCCCCTATATTCTCTCCCACATTCCAGCACCGAAAACCGAATTGGTTGAGCTTCAACCCGCAGCTATAAAAGGAAAGGCTAGGGCATTCTTTATGCAGGCAGTTCATACGTTGTAAAATCATATACTTACGCAAACATCTGTACTCATACAAAGCAGCGAAATCACTCGATCATAGTAAAAATATTGGTGGGATTCCGTTCCCCCCGCGGTTGTTTCCCTCATTGGGTTTTTCCGCGTCACCAAAACCTTCTTGCGTCATTCTTTATTTCTTCTGTTCTTATAGTCATTTATACGTTAGATTTTAATATTGGTTGACACTTTGACCCGCATCACATAAACATTGACCCGGTAGAAATTTTACCAAAACAATTTGGCGCCCACCGTGGGGCATAGTGCGCATTCCAATATATAAAACCGTCATTTCGTCACAAAGAACATGTCTGGGACCAGAGCTAACCCTTCCAGTTCCCAGAGCATGCCAGCCCAGTCCAGTGGGACCAACCCTACTGTACCTGCTGGTCTCGCAGGACCATCCCTGGTCGTGAGTCAGACCACAGCATCCAAGGTTGTGGCCCCATCCAGCAAACATCCTTAGGTTCCAAGATCACCCCCTGTGTCAGCTTCTCCAAGGCAGAGCAGAGAAAGCAGCCCCAGCAGAAGTGGAGAAACCCAGATGCCAGGAGCAGGCCAGCAGCCGCTGGCTCCCCGGACAGATCCGATGCAGATGGTGGTCCAGGGAATGAGTGCTCTGCAGGAAGCCATAGAGGGCCTGAAGAAGGACAATCTGGACCTGAGAGAGCAGATCGCCGCAGTCGCACGTCCAGAGCAGCCGTTCAGAATGTTGCAGCCAGGGCCTGGCCAGACCTTCAATCCCTTCGGGAGAGCAGGGTTGAACCGGCCAATTCCCCAGGAGATCGTCACCAGGCTGGATCTAGGTGTCACCACCCCGAGCAGTGGCCCAGAGATACTGGATCTGGACTCATCCGTGTTTGGAGCACCGCGGCCCAGACCAGTTCAGCCTGCAGGTAATCCTACACCTTGTTTTCCCCCTGGGACTGACCCTTTGATTTTTTCAGGTACCCCTCTGCAGCCTACCATCGGACGAACGCCAGAGATCTCAGCAGGAGCAGCACCCGAGAACCAGCCCAGCGTTGGAGAGTGGCAAGGAGGAGCACCAGCGCAGTCAGCAGTAGGTTGGTATCCAGGATCAGGCTTCAGCTCATCCGTAACAGCCAATCAACCAGCTGTAGGCCCTTGGGGAGGAGCCCCTCCAGGCTTCTTCCCTCCGCCAGTCAACCCGACCTCAGGTCCCTGGGGAGGAGCCCCTCCAGGCTTCCTCCCTCCGCCAGTCAATCCATTCCCTGGAGTAGGCAGTCTCTCAGACCAGCGCTACCAGGAGTTGAAAGACATGATCACCAAGATACCTGGCATGCCAAGGCCCATGGAGAAAGCCTCCCAGGACAGCTATGCAGATTCACCATTCATCGACAACATTGCCTTGATCAATGTGCCCAAGGGATTTGTGCCACCAACCATGACACTATATGATGGTACGGCCGACCCCCTGGACCACATAAATCAGTATAAGCAGAAAATGATGGTGGTAACCGCAACCGGAGCACTTAAGGAGGCTTGCATGTGCAAAGGATTTGGGTCAACCCTCTCCGGAGCAGCCCTGCACTGGTTTGTGGGATTGCCCAATCGCAGCATCTCCTCCTTTGCAGATCTAGTTAATGCTTTTAATCAGCAGTTTGCTAGCAGCATGAAACCAGAGAAGCAGACCAGTGATCTATACAGAATTGTTCAAGGATTCGAGGAAACCACTCGAGATTACCTCACCAGGTTCAACAAGGAAAAGGTTGTCATCCCGCATTGTGATGTACCCACTGCCATTGAAGCCTTCCGCAGGGGGCTACATCACGATTCAGACCTGTACAAGCAATTGACAATGCACCCATGCACTGCCTTTGCTGATGTACAGGCCTAGGCAGTTGCAGCCATGAGGCTGGAAGAAGACGTTGCCTCCAGAAGAAGTACCTATGACACAGAACCTGTGTCTAGGAAAGCACCAGTAGAAAAAAGGAATGAAAGATCAAAGCCCTACAGCAAGCCAGTGAGCAAAGTATCCGAGAGCACCGGTGGAAAAAACGATGCAGATCCACCTCCGAAGGTCAGTGAGTATGGTTTTACCACCGGAATAGCTGGCTTGCTAAAGGCCTTGAAAGAGCTCAAAGGAGTCAGATGGCCAAAGAAGAGAGAGGAGCGGCTCAATGACCGACGTGATGCTAGCAAAAATGTGAATTTCATGATGACATAGGTCATACCACGGACGAATGTTACACCCTCAGAAAAGAGGTCCGATTCCAGTATGACCGAGGCAACTTGGACCATCTGCTCCCAGAGAAGTCCACCAGAGTCAACGCAGCCAGCCAGGTGCAGCCTTCACCAGCTCCTCCCTGCAATAGAATTGTCAATGTCATTACTGGAGGGTCAGAGCTGTGTGGGCTCACCTACTCGGCAGCCAAAAGACGTGTAACTGCAACAAAGGGAGACAAGCCAGAATCATCATGCAGAATAGCAAGGCAGGACCTCCCAGCAGTGACCTTTGACGAAACAGACGCAGAAGCTGTACCAGAGCAGCACCATGATCCCTGATCATCACATTGAACATTGGCAACTGTGAGGTCAGGAAGGTCATGGTAGACACAGACAGCTCCGTCAACCTGCTAATGCTGGATGCACTAAAGAGCATGGGATTTGACAAGAAGGACCTGACAAAGAAAGCTATTCCCCTGGTTGGGTTCAGTGGAGAAACAGCGCATACCTTGGGGGAAATCACCATCCCTACCTACGCCGGAGGCCTAAACAAACAGGTAAGGTACTTAGTTATTGATGGTCCATCTACTTACAATGTTATTCTTGGCAGGCCCTGGATCCACGAAATGCGAGCAATCCCGTCAACGTATCACCAGTGCCTGAAGTTTCCTACGCCGTGGGGAGTTCAGGAGATACGGGGAGACCAGGAGGAGGCCAAGGATTGTTACAAAGTAGCTCTTAAGAGGACCACCAGACCACCAGCTGCCAGAGCATAGCAATTACAGCAACTGCACATCCGGGAGGAGTACATCGAGCCCCAGCAGGCAGAAATCGATGAGGTCCACCTGGATGAGCAGCACCTAGAAAGGATCGTGTTTGTAGGCTCAAAGTGCTCTGGAGATCTACGCCGGCAGCTCCTCCAGCTGCTCCGAAAGAACGTGGACTGCTTCGCCTGGTCCCACAAGGACATGATTGGCATAGACCCGGAAATCATAACACACAAGCTCAACATAGATCCAGGATTCAGACCAGTGCAGCAGAGGCGCAGGAAATTCGCAGCAGAAAGACATCAGATCATAAACCAGGAGGTGGACAACCTTCTGGAAGCAGGAAAGATCAGGAAAGTCAGGTACCCCGAGTGGCTATCTAATGTAGTGGTGGTACCAAAAAAGAATGGCAAGTGGAGGGTCTGCGTGGATTTCACAGACCTGAATAAGGCCTGCCCCAAGGACCCATTCCCCTTGCCACACATCGATGCTATGGTCGACGCCACTGCAGGCCACGAAATGTTGACTTTCCTAGATGCCTGGAGCGGGTATAACCAGATCAAAATGGACCCGGCAGACCAGGAAAAGACAGCATTCAGGTCCGAAAGAGGCATCTACTGCTACAACGTAATGCCCTTCGGCCTTAAAAATGCTGGTTCCACGTACCAGCGGCTCGTCAATATGATGTTCAAAGACCAGATAGGACGTAATATGGAAGTCTACATAGATGATATGGTGGTCAAATCCAAGCAATCAGCAGACCACACCCAGCACCTGGAGGAAACATTCAACACCCTCCGGAAGTACAAAATGAAGTTAAATCCAGCTAAGTGTACCTTCGGAGTTTCCAGTGGGAAATTCCTGGGGTATATGGTAACACAGAGGGGGATAGAAGCCAGCACAGAACAGATCAAAGCAGTTCTGCAGCTGGAATCACCCCAGAAGCCAAAAGATGTGCAGCGTCTGACGGGAAAAGTAGCAGCCCTGAGCAGTTTTATCTCCAGATCCTCAGACCGGTGCAGATTATTCTATGATATTCTTAGAAAAAGCCGGAAGTTTGATTGGACACCAGAGCACGAAAAGGCATTCCAGGAACTAAAACAGTACCTGAGCAGCCCACCCCTGCTATCCAAGCCAGAGCAGGGAGAGGTCCTGCTCCTGTACCTCTCAGTAACCGAAGCAGCAGTAAGTGCAGTCCTGGTCCGACAGCACGAAGGGGCCCAGCACCCGGTGTACTACGTCAGCAAATCATTACTGCCAGCAGAAGCAAGGTATACCTCACTTGAGAAACTAGTATTGGCATTGGTCACAGCATCCTATAAGCTGCGTCCGTACTTTGAGTCTCATACCATCTCAGTGGTTACCAATCACCCACTCAAGACGGTTATGAGAAAGCCAGAATTATCAGGACGAATGGCTAAGTGGTATGTGCACCTCAGTGGATATGACCTCCAGTTTGAACCACGCACAGCCATAAAGTCACAAGCCGTCGCAGACTTCGTCTCTGATTTCAGCCCAGCACTCCAGACCCAAGCAGAGCAGGAAATCCTGCACCTACACCAGGGTGCCAAACCAGGCACCTGGGAGTTACGAGTAGATGGAGCTTCAAACGCTAGAGGGTCCGGAGTTGGGTTGATCCTCCGATCACCAGAAGGGGATCTAATCACCCAGGCAGTCCGATGTGAGTTCAAGACCACAAATAATGTGGCTGAGTATGAAGCCCTAGTCCTGGGACTACACCTAGCCCTGGACATGGGAATCGACCATGTCAATGTATACAGTGATTCACAACTAATTGTGAACCATGTCAATGGAACATACGAAGCGAGAGACCCCACAATGGTGGCCTACTTATGTGTAGCAAAGGAGTTAATCAGCAGATTCGTGGAATTCTGCATCCAGCAAGTACCCAGAGAGCAGAACGCAGAAGCGGATGCACTGGCAACTCTAGGCTCAACCTTCAAACCAGCCGACGTAGCCAGTATTCCAATCACCCATGTCATCAGACCAGCCATTCCTGGACCAGACTCGGACCAGGAGGAGCTACCTATCTGCAGCAACAACCCAGACCAGGAGTCAGAACAAGACTGGCGAAAGCCATACCTGGACTGGTTGCAGCATGATATCCAGCCCAGCGGTAAGAAAGAAGCACGCAGTTTCAGAATGAAGGCCTCCAGATTCCTACTAATTGATGGAATCCTGTTCCGGAAGTCATTAGCAGGGCCATATCTGCGATGCCTGGACCAGACTGAGGCGCAGACAGTCTTGCATGACCTCCACAGCGGGGACTGTGGAAATCATGCAGGGGGAAGAAGCCTGTCCAATAGAGCCCTCAGAATGGGATACTTCTGGCCCACAATGCGCAAGGATGCGAAGGAGTATGCAAGGAAATGTGACGCCTGTCGAAGGCACGCATCCGTCAATCACCAACCAGCAGAGCCTCTGCACCCGATCATATCCCCATGGCCTTTTATGAAGTGGGGGATGGATATTGTGGGACCTCTCCCCAGAGCACCAGGAAACAAGCTATACATGCTGGCCATGACAGATTACTTTTCTAAGTGGATTGAAGCAGAATCATTCACCCAGACCACCGAAGCACAGGTCATCTCTTTTATTAAGCGCAATATATTCACTAGATTTGGCATACCCTCAGAAATAATATGTGATAATGGTTCCCAATTCATTGGGAGGAAAACCGAGGCTTTCTGTGCTGGGTGGAAT
This sequence comes from Silene conica, assembly GCA_029255685.2. Lineage (NCBI taxonomy): Eukaryota > Viridiplantae > Streptophyta > Magnoliopsida > Caryophyllales > Caryophyllaceae > Silene > Silene conica. Next base: position 14,295,251 of record CM055320.2, read on the forward strand.
GTGTCACTCCAGAAATCTACCCCCAGGAACCCCCCAGTCCAATGGGCAGGCTGAATCTAGTAACAAGATCATCATTGAGAATATGAAAAAGAAACTACAAGAAATGGGAGGGAAATGGGCAGAGGAACTTCCTCTGGTCCTGTGGGCTGACAGAACTACTCCAAAAGTAGCAACAGGTCAGACCCCCTTCAGCCTTGTCTTTGGAGCAGAAGCGGTAATTCCTTCTGAGATCAAAGTCCCAACCCACAGATACGGGAGCATAACTGAGGACCAGAACCAAGTAGAAATGACAAGAAGCCTGGACACTGTTGATGAACTCAGGACCAGTGCCTACGTCAGAATGGCCTCATACAAGCAGATGGTGGCTCGGAGCTACAACAAAAATGTCAGGATCAGAACCCTGCAAGTAGGAGATCTGGTCCTGAGAAAAGTGTTCCAAAACACCAAAAACCGACAAGCCGGAAAATTCGCCTACAACTGGGAGGGTCCATACCAAATCGAGAGCATAGTTGGTAATGGGGCCTACAGGCTAATGACAATGGAAGGGGAAATGATACCCAGATCATGGAATATACTTCACTTAAAAAAGTATATCATCTAAAGGTGCCTCCACCAGACCAGAACAGCTCCCTTAGACTCAGGTTCTACTCTGTATAAAGTTTACTCTGGTTCAGTTTAAAATTTTTGTTTTACCTTTATATTTTTTAACCTAAGTTTAGTAATCTAAGCCTTGTAATTTCAAACCTTAGTGCATTTTCAATTTTTAAGCCTTTTAAAAGGAAATTTCACTACTTATTTTCTGGACCAGAATTTACTTATCCTAGTGGACTGACCTAAAGAGGAAATCTGCACTGATCGCAGGAGAACCTAAGTCAAGCCCGGCACCCCAGTATAGGGATGGGTACACAAAACACCAGGCCAGCACACCAAAACAGCGATGGCCAAAATACAAACGAAACATGCATGTACAAAAGAAAAAACGCCAGAAAAACGGCAGAAAGCAACAAGATAAGAAAACCCCACACAACGGGGACATACGATTAAAAGCTGCTCAAAGCAGCTCAAAACAGAATTGTTTTCGCTGGTCCACCCGGACCAGCAGCAGAATTGTTTTCACTGGTCCACCCGGACCAGCAGCAAAAAGTTACAACAGTTAAGCCCACGCAGGGGCATCCAAAGTTCAAAACGAAATATTAACGCCCATATCAGGGCCCAGCAGATAAATTTTAAGCCTACTCGTCAGGAGTAGGCCCAGCAGCAGCTACATCAGCATCGGTGGGGTCAGAGGTCACCTCCTCTCCAACATCTGGGGACCCCACCCCATCTTCTTCCTCATCATCGTCAGAAATCAGGTCCATGTTTAAGCCCTCGGGAAAGTCAGCAGCAAAAGCCTTCTCCAAAGCTGCTAAGTCCCAGGTAGCATGGCTACCCTCCTGGAACTCACGAACACACTTCACCCGGGTCTCAGCAGCGGTATATGCAACAGCTTCAATTAACGCCCTCTGCAGACCAGCCTTCTTTTGCTCCAGGGCCTCCACCTTCAGCACCAAATCTGCCTCTGAAGTCAAGGCCCTCTCCAGCTTAGAGTGAGCCGTGGCTAACTCGTTCTGAGAAGCCTCCTCCTGAGCTTTGAGCATCTCCTAGCCCTTAGCCACATCCTGGCGAGAACGCTCAACAGCCTGCCGCAAACTTTCCCTCAAGGTCTCCTCCAAACTTAACTTCTCTGATAACTCCCGCTCCTTCTTTGTCAGGGCCTCCTGCATCCTCTCCACCTCCTGTCTCCTCCTCAGAGCCTCAGATTGAGCCGCCTTCGAACAATGGAGTTCAGCCAGCAAGGCCTCACTCTGTCGTTTAGCACAAAGTGACAGCTCCAGGACCTGGACGTCCAGACCAGGTCAGGGAAAACAGAAGAAAGAAAAAAGAAGAGAAAAGGGAAGGAAAAAGGAGGGTTACCTCAAAGGAAACCTCCGCAGTACGTCTGATCAAGTCCTTGAAAGGACGAGTTTCCATAATAGAGGCAGAGGCGGGGAAAAGTAGTGAGTCCAAAGTAGGCCAGATATGGGTCCTGGACCCACCAAAATCCGCTGGGAGCTCCAGGCGCAAAGAAGAAGAGGAGGATAAACCTTCTCCAGAAGGTGGCAGAGGCAGCTGCTCCAAAACTGGCTTGTAACCAGGAGTAGGAATGGAGGGAGGAATCTTGAGAGGAGAAGGATCAACATAGGGAGCCTCAGAGACAGGTTCCTGGACCAGATCAACGGTATCAACTTCAATAGGGGCAGCCTTGGACCCGGCTCCAGCAGAGCTCCCCTCCACAACGTCCATTTTTGTCTTCTTCGAGGACCCCGCGTCCCCAGAAGCCAACCTCTTTCTGCGCAGCTGCATCACCCTGCTCACATCTACTCTGGGCTTTCCTGAAAAGGTGACAGCAGAAATCAGAGTAGATATAACGCAGGACCACCCAAAGAAAACAAAGAACATCGAGAAAACCGTACCCTCCTTCTTTACCACCAGAACAGCAGCATCCCGGACCAGCTTGGAGAACGTCCTCTCCTCGGCAGGAAGGTCCAGGAGCTTGGCCTTGGAAGTAGGGGGATCAGCAGAGTCAGGAAACTTAGCCAAGCTACGACCTGCAGAGACTAACAAACCGTCAGAAACAAACGAAGAAACAATAAAGTAAGGAAAATCAAAAGAATGCTAGAGCAAAAACCAGTACCTTCCACGGGCTGCCATGCAGAGAAAATATAGTCAGGAGAGGAAGGCAATGTGTCAATCTTGACGAAGATAAAACGGGTAAACCACTTACTATCATCCGGAGTAGTGGAAAAAATAATGGCAGAAGGCATATTGTCATGACTGCGAATTGTGCACTGAGAATGACCCAGGGAACGAGGAGCGAACCACTGCCCCAAGTCAGCCACACCAATGTTCAGCCCCCGTTCACGGTTCAGAGCACAAATACTGAGCAAGATTCTCCATGCATGCGGAGCAATCTGACACATAGCAAGTTTGGTTAACTTCAGAAAATCTACAATCAAGTCAGGAAAAGGAAACCTGAGACCCAGACAGAAAGGATACTCATAGAGACAAGTCCATCCCTCCCTCTCAAAATCGGCCTTCTCGCCGGCGAGAGGAAAGTGATAGACCACTCCCTCCGGGAATCCGAAACGAAGCCTGATGAAAGAAGCATGAGATTCGTTGAAAGAAGAGTCGCATAAGTGCTTAGCCGCAAGTAACTTCTGCGACGGGAAAGGACCAGAATAGTCCCCCGAAGCAGAACTAGACCCAGAGGACCCCTCAGGAGCAGGAGTATTGGAAGGAGTAGCGGAAGAAGATCCAGGGGCAGACATTGTGTAATTTCGAAAGTTGTGGTAAAAGGAATTTACCGCAAAAATGAAACAAGAAAGGGCAAGAAAGGAAGTAAGAGAGAAAGTGAATTTTTTGAAAAGTGGTAAAAATGAAGCAACACGGTTAAAAGGGTATTTATAAAGGAAGCAAGTGGATAAAATTTGAAAGAGAATTCAAATTTGAAAGGTGAAAGGTTAAAATTGAAGAAGTAATAAACAGTGAGGGGACAAGCAGTTAATGCGAGTGGGACAGGAAATGCGGCTATAAGCAGTTACATCAATTCCTCAACTACCCACATGACTCCAGGATTCTCGAAGGCAGAAAAATTCCAGCCCAATTGAAGCCAAGTTAAGCTGGAATTTGGGGGAAATTGTTTAGCCCAAAAATCCTCATCGCAATACTGGGCCCATAAATAGTCCCAGAAGCAGCAGCCCATTACAAAAGCAGATCAGAGGCAAACTAGACGCAGACCAGACGCAGACCAGAGCAGAAAAAGAGCTGTTGGAGGAAGGGAATGGGTCAAAACCCTAAGAGAATATTCCCCTATATTCTCTCCCACATTCCAGCACCGAAAACCGAATTGGTTGAGCTTCAACCCGCAGCTATAAAAGGAAAGGCTAGGGCATTCTTTATGCAGGCAGTTCATACGTTGTAAAATCATATACTTACGCAAACATCTGTACTCATACAAAGCAGCGAAATCACTCGATCATAGTAAAAATATTGGTGGGATTCCGTTCCCCCCGCGGTTGTTTCCCTCATTGGGTTTTTCCGCGTCACCAAAACCTTCTTGCGTCATTCTTTATTTCTTCTGTTCTTATAGTCATTTATACGTTAGATTTTAATATTGGTTGACACTTTGACCCGCATCACATAAACATTGACCCGGTAGAAATTTTACCAAAACAGTGTCTACCTTGCCACTAAGAGAATTATTATAGCTCGTCATGTGACCTTTAATGAGACTATTTTCACCTTTATCAGTCCTCAATAACCCATTGTCCCAGCCTATAACTTCCTTACACAAGACGCATCTCCTTATATGACTTATCACATTAACAACTCCCAACTAGTGAACAACTAAACCGAGACCTGCCCTACCCATACCACTGAGGCCCTCATACCCTTAATAATGAGGACACTCATGTCCCTCATACCGAGGCATCACCAACCTCTCCTTCCTGTTCCCCGTTTCCCACACCTCTCATACCTACCATCACTACAACGATTCTTAAAACGGGCGACAGGATTTGGCGACTGAAATCAGTCGCCAAAGAATAGTCGCGGACTTTAGTCGCCAAAAAAAGTCGGGCGACTAATGTCAGTCGCCAAATTTGGCGACGGAAAGGGTAGTCGCCATAAGAAGTAATTGGCGACGGAAATGGTAGTCGCCAATTTGGCGACTGAAAAAAGGTAGTCGCCAAATTGGCGACTGATTTCAGTCGCCAATTCCTCCGTTCAGTCGCCAAAACCCCTGACTTTCCAGGGGTTTTTGGTTGAGCTGCTCTGTTTTGGCGACTGAATTCAGGCGCCATTTAGATCGGTTCAGTCGCTAAATTTCCTGGGGGTTTTTCATGAAAATTCATTTTGTTCCTGCCAAATCCAACGCGCCTACAATTCAATACACAATTCCCTGCAAACAGAAAGTAACCAGCAATTTGGTGACGAACACCCTTTGAAACAACGACCAAATCTCATTTATAGAAAAAGAGAACCATTATCAAATTACAAGAACTCGTTAACTAAACTAATAAGTCTCCATGTTCGACAGATTTTCGTAAGTTACTAAACTAATTAACTACTTGAAATCCCATGCTAGCTCCACTACCACCGCCGCCCTTTCCACTTGGATCGTTAGGGTCTTCATTAAATGGCCGTGAACCGGGGTTGCAAGAGTAGAAATATGTTTCCATGGCTTTAACACGTTCTCTCATCAACCGCATCTCCTCATCTCTTTCCGCATTTTCCGCTCTTTCTTTGTCAAGTTGCGATTGCAATTGACATACAAGAGCCGGCTCGTAGGTTTGTCGCGGCTCATATGAGGACGTTCTAGCCGGTTCCTTGAAAAATACCCCATGAGTTTGTCCGGTTCCATATCCATTCCCTTCTTGTAACCATCCACCAATTTAAACCATATTTCATTATCCGAACGGTCAGGGTGGCCACCTCTTTCTCTGCCTCATATGCCTCCTATAAAATAATATCATTACATTGTTGTTAGCATTAAGAAAACTATCATTAGTTAACCAAAAAAACATTATCAAAGTTAACAAAAAAATCATCATTAGTTGAGAGAAATTATCTTACATATAACTCCTTGTCTTTCGCCTTGATCCAGATTCTTCTCCGCGTCTTTTCGTTGACCTTGGAATGCGTGTCAAGGAAACGTTCGTGGGCCGTCATCATCGTCTTCTTGATGCTATCCTTCTTGATGTTATCCTTCTTGCTGCTATCCTTCTTCTTCCCCCCCCCCCCTAAATAGGCAAAATTGTTAATATAAGAAGTATATTAATTCAAAAAAGACGCGTAACAAAAGAAGTATATACATATTTGTAAACTTACACTAAAAATACGCGTCATAAATGATCGTGATCCCTCGTGATGGGTAGGCTCGACCTCTCCATCCTTATTCCCTCCTCTTTTGTTGATCATTTTTTGAGCGGACGCGGCTTGGAACTCGGGAGTATCGCGGTGCTTCATGAGTTCCTAAAATTTCTCACCTACAATTATAAATTATGTTATTAGTAATAAGATATTTCATTCTTGTATTCAATAATACTGGTGACAAAACTAATTCTATATATATATATATATATATCTTTTAGATGCTCCGGTTCCTTATTTCTTTTAGAAATCTTGTAGATATAGTCCCGATATCTTTTTTTACCACCTTCGTGGTACCTCTGTAGGACGGATGCTTCATTTTCAGGATCCCAATAAAAAGATTGCTACAAAAAAAAAACATTAAATGTAATTAGTAGTTAGCTTAATATGTAAAAAAACAACGATATTAAGTATTATATATACTAAAGTAATTAAAAGGATTAATGCAATTACCCGATATGCATTGAACCATGCTTCTTTTTCAGCCATACTAGCTTTCGTCCAAGAAGTAGGCACAAGACCTAACAAATTCTGCTTTGTGCTAGTAGTTACCCCTCGACGAGGAGTCTGATGTCTAAACCTGTAACAGAAATTGTTAATTATAACAAATCATTTTGTTACTAAAAAAATGAATAATAAAAATATAATAAACAATAACACTTACCATAATCCCGCCGGATCAAGTATAATCCGGCCATCCTGGGTGTACTGAATCTGTACACCATCGTCCTCCTCCTCCACTTCAGGCTCGCTCTGTACCTCGTCTATTGGTTCCTCCTCTGCATGTACGGACGACGTCTTAGCGCGATTACTACCACCGCCTCGCTGTCTACCTCGACCTCCTACCATCTACAATCACATAAATGAAAATATTAGATGGTGAAGAGAAAACATAAAATAAAATTATCAAGCATGCATGTAAAATTGCACAACTATTATATACCAAATTAATCATTATCCTCATCGTCTTCTTGATCTTCATAATCATCACCAACATCCACATCCTCATCCCCATCCTCATCGTCAACATCATCATCATCAACAACATCATCATGCACTCTCACTACTTCTTCAACTTCCTCCCATCCTTCTTCCAACTCAATATTAATATTCTCATTCTCCTCCACCTCTTCCAACTCGTCAAACTCTTCATTTTCATTATCGTGAATGATTTCGTCTGTTGGAGACAAAATTGTCCCATTTGCGACTATTTCTTCTTGAAAAAAGGTGGTATCAATTTGTGATCGTGCCTTTGTCTTAATGACTGCCCACCATGCCTTACTATTTCTATCATTTGTCGTGCTTGGATAGGAAGCAAAATACACTTGTTGAGCCTGATGTGCAAGTATAAATGGATCATACTTAGAGTATGTTCGGGTACAATTCACTTCCACAAGCTTGTAACATTCATGTACTCTCATTCCATCTGGGGAATTATCCTTCCATTCAATATTGAACAAGGTAGTCTTATAAGCGCGGTCACGACCATTATAAGACATCTCAAAGATGTCCTTTATAATACCATAATATGCATGGTCATTGTTTTGGTAAAATTTCTACCGGGTCAAGTTATTGTGATGTGGGTCAAAGTACCAACCAATAAATGAATATGCCTAAAAGCGAATGTAAAGAACGAAAGAATAAAAAGAATGAACACACGAGGTTTTGGTGACACGGAAAAACCCAATGAGGGAAACAACCGCGGGGGGAACGGAATCCCACTGTTTTCACTATTTTCGAGGATGATCACTGTTTTAGCGAAGTACAGATGTTAACTTGCGTAAGTAAAGTTTTCAACGTAAGTATGAATACATTCTGAATGACCTAATTTTTCTTTTATAAACAAGGACTCCTGGTCAGCTGGTCCTGGGCCTGGTCCTGGTCAGCTCCGGAATATAGGAGTGAGTTGAGGGGAATATGCTTCTAGGGTTTTGACCCTTTTATCCTTCCTTCAACGACTCTCTTTAGTATAAGAATTGGCTTTCTTCATGGGCTGCTTGCTTCCTGGCGCGCTTATGGGCCCAATAACATGATGACAGATTTTGGGCTAAACAATTTCCCCCAAATTTCAGCCTGACTTGGCTTTCAATTGGGCTGGAATTTCTTCTGCTTCTGGAATTTACGTGGTTAGTTGTGGGTTCCCATAATGTTCTTGCTAACGTGATTGTCCCACTTGCTCTACCTTCTCATTAATTACCTGTCCCCTCAGCCATTTACCACTACTTGCTTTAACCCTTCAAATTTCACCTTTCAAATTTGAATTCATCTTTCAAATTCAACCACCTACCTCCTTATAAATATCCTTTAACCGTCCTTTTTTCACTTTTACCTTCCTTTCTTCAAATTTTCTTTCTCTTATTTTCACTGCTTTCTTGTTTTCTTTGCTTTCTTTCTTACGACTTCAAAAATTTTCACCGCTTCTTCGAAATTTACCATGTCTGCTCCTGGTTCTTCCTCTGCTACACCTGCTACTGTAGGTTCGTCTGGTTCCTCACCTGCGTCGGGGGACTACTCTGGCCCCTTCCGTTCTCAAGGTCTTCTTGCGATTAGGCACTTATGCAACTCTGTCTTTAATGAGTCCCACGCTTCCCTCATCAAGGTGAGGTTTGGCTTTCCAGACGGAGTTGTCTATCATTTTCCCCTCCCATGCGAGAAGGCTGATTTCGAAAGAGAGGGTTGGACTTGTTTTTACGAGTACCCCTTCCGCCTGGGTCCGAGGTTCCCGTTTCCTGACTTGATCATCGATTTCTTGAAGTTAACCAAGCTGGCTATGTGTCAAGTTGCTCCGCATGCATGGCGGATTCTGCTTAGCATCTGTGCCCTGAACCGCGAGCGTGGGCTGGATATTGGGTTGGCTGATTTGGGGCAGTGGTTTTCTCCCCGTTCTTTGGGCCATTCCCAGTGCACCATTCAGGGACACGATGGCATGCCTTCTGCGATTGTTTTTTCAACTACTTCGGATGATAGCAAGTGGTTTACTCGCTTTATCTTTGTCAAGATTGATACCTTGCCTTACTCCCCCGATTATATTTTTTCTAAGTGGCAGTCCGTGGAATGTATAAACTCTGCTCTGGATTTATTTTCTGGTTTGGATTTTTTCTTTCGTTATCTTTTTGCTAATGGTCGGTTTGTTTCTTCAGGGGCTAGCTTAGCCAAGTTCCCTGAGTATGAGGATCCCCTACTTCTAAGGCCAAGATCCTTGACCTTCCTGCTGAGGAGAGGACATTCTCCAAGCTGATCAAGGATTCAACTATTCTGGCGGTGAAGAAGGAAGGTACGGTTTTGTTTGTCTGGTTGATTTTTTAGGTGTATTTTATGTTGGTCTGGTGATTTTAACCTTTTGGTGTTGTTATCAGGCAAGCCTAAGGTCAACGTGAATAGGGTAATGCAGTTGAGAAGAAAAAGGTTTACCCCTGGGATGCTGGGTCCTCAAAGAAAAAGAAGGTGGACGTTGCCCAGGTCCAAGGCTGCTCCTATTGAAGTGGATGCTATTGAGCCGGTCTAGGAATCTGTTCCTGCGACTTCTGGTTTTGTTGATCCGTCTCCTCTTGAAATCCCTGCTGATATTCCCACCCCTGGTTTTAAAATTTTACCCGAGCCTCTGCCTCGAATATCTTCTGGGGGTCCTCCTCCACTACCCTGCGCCTGGAATTCCCAGGGGGTTTTGGTGAATCCAAAACTAATCTCTGGCCAGCCCTGGACTCGCTGCTGTTCCCTGCCTCTGCTTCCATCCTGAAGCCACGTCCTTTTAAGGACCTGGTTAGGCATGCCGCAAAGGTTACCTTTGAGGTAGCTTTTTTCTTCTTTTTTTTATTTTTTTATTTTTATTTTTTTTGTTTTTTTAATCTCATCTGATCTGTATTTTCAGGCTTTGGAGCTGTCACTGTGTACTAAACGGCAGAGCGAGGCTCTGCTGGCAGAGCTTTAGCGTATACAGACGGCTCATGTAGAGGCTCTGGGGAGGATGCAGGAACTGGAGAGGATGCAGGCAGTTCTGGCAAAGAGGGAGTAAGAGATGGTGGCAAAGCAGGAGCTGGAGGACGCTTTGAGGGAGAATCTGCGGCAGGCTTGTGAGCGCTCTCGTCGGGACGTGGCTTTGGGCCAGGAGATGCTAAAGGCGCGGGAGGAGGCTTTCCAGAACCAGCTGGCGGTGGCACAGTCCAAGTTGGAGCGGGCCTTAGCCTCAGAGGCTGAGCTGGTGTTAAAGGTGGAAGCCCTGGAGCAGAAGAAGGCTGCCCTGTAGGGGGCTGTAATTGACGTTGTTGCCTATACTACTGTTGAGACCAGAATAAAATGTGTTAAGGAGTTCCAGGAGGGTAAGTATACTACCTGGGACTTAGCTGCTCTGGTGGAAGCCTTCGCCGCAGATTTCCCTGAGGGTCTGAACATGGACCTTATTTCAGATGATGACGATGAAGAGGTGGTGGGGTCCCAAGATGCCGGAGAGGAGGTGACCTCTGGCCCCACCCTTGATGATACTGCTGCTGCTGAACCTACTTCTGATAAGTAGGTTCTTTTTAAACTTGTATTGATGGGCCCTGATATGGGCGTAAATTCTTTTTTTGGAACTTTGGTGTCCCTGCGTGGGCTTAATCTGTTGTAACTTTTTGCCGTTGGTCCGGGTGGACCAACAAAAACACTTCTGGGCTGCCTTGGGCAGTCCTTTTTTTTTAATCGTATGTTCCCCCATTGTATGGGGCTTTGCTTTTCGTTTGATTTTCTGCCGTTTTCTGGCGTTTTTCGTTGTGGATGCATGTTTTGTTGTGTTTTGGCCATCGCTGCTTTGGTGTGCTGGCCTGGTGGTTTAGATACCTGTCCCTATACTGGGGTGCCAGGCTTGACTTAGGTTCTCCTGTGGATAGTGCAGATTTCCTCTTTAGGTCAGTCTACTAGGATAGGCAGTTTCTGGTCCAGAAAATAAATATAAAATTTTCCTTAACTTCAAAAAGACTCGATAACCGAATTTAAATGTGTAAAGAATTTAAGTTATAAGATTTGGATTATAAAACTTAAGTTATAAAATATAAAATAAAGATAAAAATTTTAGGCTGAACCAGAATATACTTTATGCAGAGTAGAACCCGAGGAACCAGAATATACTTTATATAGAGTAGAACCTGAGGAACCAGAATATACTTTATACATAGTAGAACCTGAGGTCCAAGGGAACTGCTCCTGTCCGGTTGAGGCACCTCTAGATGATATACTTTTTTAAGTGAAGTATATTCCATGATCTGGGTATCATTTCCCCTTCCATTGTCATTAGTCTGTAGGCCCCATTACCAACTATGCTTCCAACTTGGTATGGGCCTTTCCAGTTGTAGGCAAAGTTTCCAGCTTGTCGGTTTTTGGTGTTCTAGAACACCTTTCTCAGGACCAGATCCCCCACTTGCAAGGTCCTGATCCTGACATATTTGTTGTAGCTCTGAGCTACCATTTGCTTATATGAGGCCATTCTGACGTAGGCGCTGGTCCTGAGTTCATCAACAGTATCCAGGCTACTTGTCATTTACACTTGGTTCTAGTCCTCAGTTATACACCCGTATCTGTGGGTTGGGACTTTGACTTCAGAAGGAATTACTGCTTCTGCTCCGAAGACAAGACTGAAGGGGGTCTGACCTGTTGCTACTTTTGGAGTAGTTTTGTCAGCCCACAGGACCAGAGGGAGCTCCTCTGCCCATTTCCCTCCCATTTCTTGCAATTTATTTTTCATATTTCCAATGATGATCTTATTACTGGACTCAGCCTGCCCGTTGGACTGAGGGTTTTGGGGGGTAGATTTCTAGAGTGATACGTTCCACCCAGCACATAAAGCCTCAGTTTTCTTCCCAATGAATTGGGAACCATTATCACATATTATCTCCGAAGTTATACCAAATCTGGTGAATATATTACGCTTAATGAAAGAGATGACCTGTGCTTCAGTGGTCTGGGTGAATGATTCTGCTTCGATCCACTTAGAAAAGTAAGCTGTCATGGCCAGCATGTACAGCTTGTTTCCTGCTGCTCTGGGGAGGGGTCCCACAATGTCCATCCCCCACTTCATAAAAGGCCATGGGGATATGACCGGGTGCAGGGGTTCTACCGGTTGGTGATTGACAGATGCGTGCCTTTGACATGCGTCACACTTCCTTGCATACTCTTTTGCATCGTTGCGCATTGTGGGCCAGAAGTACCCCATCCTGAGGGCTCTATTGGACAGGCTTCTTCCCCCTGCATGATTTCCACAGTCTCCGTTATGGAGGTCATGCAAGACAGTCTGTGCCTCAGTCTGATCCAAGCAACGCATATATGGTCATGCTAATGATTTCCGAAACAGGATGCCATCAATTAGCAGGAACCTGGAAGCCTTTATCCTGAAACTGCGTGCCTCTTTTTTACTGCTGTGTAGGATATCATGCTGCAACCAGTCAAGGTACGGCTTTCGCCAGTCCTGCTCTGGTTGCTGGTCTGGGCTGCTGCTGCAGATGTGCAATTCTTCCTGGTCTGGATCTGATCCAGGAATGGCTGGTCTGAGAACATGGGTGATAGGAATACTGGCTACGTCTGCTGGTTTGAAGGTTGATCCCAGGGTTACCAGTGCATCTGCTTCTGCGTTCTGCTCTCTGGGTACCTGCTGGATGCAGAATTCTTTGAATCTGTTGGTTAGTTCCTTTGCTACACATAAGTAGGCCACCATTGTTGGATCCCTTGCTTCGTATGCTCCATTGACGTGATTCACAATTAACTGTGAATCACTATATACGCTAATGCAGCTGATTCCTATGTCCAGGGCCAATTGCAGCCCCAGGACCAGGGCTTCATACTCAGCTATGTTGTTTGTGGTTTTGAACTCACATCAGACTGCTTGGGTGATCAAGTCACCCTCTGGTGATATGAGGATCAACCCGACTCCTGACCCTCTGGCGTTTGATGCCCCATCTACTCGTAATTCCCTGGTGCCAGGCTTGGCACCCTCTGTAGGAGCAGAATTTCCTGCTCTACTTCGGTCTGGAGTGCTGGGCTGAAGTCGGAGACGAAGTCTGCGAGGGCTTATGACTTTATGGTTGTCCGTGGTTCAAACTAGAGATCATATCCACTAAGGTGCACAAACCATTTAGCCATTCGCCCTGAGAGCTCTGGCTTTCTCATGACCGTCTTGAGGGGGTGATTAGTAACCACCGAGATGGTATGAGACTCAAAGTACGGGCGTAGCTTATAAGATGTTGTGACCAATGCCAATACTAGTTTCTCAAGTGAGGTATACCTTGTTTCTGCTGGTAGCAGTGACTTGCTGACGTAGTACACCGGATGCTAAGCTCCCTCGTACTGCCGGACCAGTACTGCGCTCACAACAGCTTCAGTTACAGAGAGGTACAAGAGCAGCACTTCCCCCTGCTCTGGTTTGGATAGCAGGGGTGGGCTACTTAGGTACCGCTTCAATTCCTGTAATGCTTTCTCGTGCTCTGGTGTCCAATCAAACTTCTGGCTTTTCCTTAGAATGTCATAGAATAGTGTGCACCGGTCTGAGGATCTGGAAATAAATCTACTCAGAGCTGCTACTCTTCCTGTTAGACGCTGCACATCTTTAGGCTTCTGGGGTGATTCCAGCTGCAGAACTGCTTTGATCTGCTCTGTGCTGGCCTCTATTCTCCTCTGTGTTACGATATGCCCCAAGAATTTCCCACTGGAAACTCCAAAGGTACACTTAGCTGGATTTAGCTTCATCTTATACTTCCGGAGGGTGTTAAATGTTTCCTCCAGGTGTTGGGTGTGGTCCACCGATTGCTTGGATTTGACCACCATATCATCTATGTATACTTCCATATTTCGCCCTATCCGGTCTTTGAACATCATGTTTACGAGCCGCTGATATGTAGAGCCAACATTCTTAAGACCGAAGGGCATTACGTTGTAGCAGTAAATGCCTCTTTTGGATCTGAATGCTGTCTTCTCCTGGTCTGCCGGGTCCATGTTGATCTGGTTGTACCCGCTCCAGGCATTTAGGAAAGTTAACATTTCATGGCCTACAGTGGCGTCCACCATAGCATCTATATGTGGCAAGGGGAATGGGTCTTTGGGGCAGGCCTTGTTCAGGTCTGTGAAGTCCACGCAGACTCTCCACTTGCCATTCTTTTTTGGTACCACCACTACGTTGGATAGCCACTCCGGGTGCTTGACTTCCCTAATCTTTCCTGCCTCCAGAAGGTTATCCACCTCCTGGTTTATAATCTGGTTTCTTTCTGCTGCAAATTTCCTGCGTCTCTGCTGCACTGGTCTGAATCCAGGATCTATGCTGAGCTTGTGTGTTATGATCTCTGGGTCTATGCCAATCATATCTTTGTGGGACCAGACAAGCTGTCCACGTTCTTTCTGAGTAGCTGGAGGAGCTGTTGGCGCAGATCTCCAGAGAACTCTGAGCCTACGAACACGGTCCTTTCTGGATACTGCTCATCCAGGCGGACCTCATCGATTTCTTCCTGCTGGGGCTCGATGTATTCCTCCTGGATGTGCAACTGCTGTAATTGCTATGCTCTGGCGGCTGGTGGCCTGGTGGTCCTTTTGAGATATACTTTGTAGCAGTCCTTGGCCTCCTCCTGGTCTCCCCGTATCTCCTGGACTCCCCACGGTGTAGGGAATTTCAGGCACTAGTGATACGTTGACGGGATTGCTCGCATTTCGTGGATCCAGGGTCTGCCAAGAATAACATTGTAAGTAGATGGACCATCAACAACTATGTATCTTACCTGTTTGTTTAGCCCTCTGGCGTAGGTTGGGATGGTGATTTCCCCCAATGTATGCGTTGTTTCTCCGCTGAATCCGACCAGGGGAATAGCTTTCTTTGTCAGGTCCTTCTCGTCAAATCCCATGCTTTTTAGGGCATCTAGCATCAGTAGGTTGACGGAGCTTCCTGTATCTACCATGACCTTCCTGACCTCACAATTGCCAATGTTTAATGTGATGATCAGGGCATCATGGTGTTGTTTTGGTACGGCTTGTGCATCTGTCTCGTCGAAGGTCACAGCTGGGAGGTCCTGCCGTGCTATTCTGCATGACAATTCTGGCTTGTCTCCCTTATCTGTTGTCACACATCTTTTGGCTGCTGAATAGGTGAGCCCACACAGCTCTGATCCTCCGGTGATGACATTGACAATTCTGTTGCAGGGAGGAGCTGGTGAGGGCTGCACCTGGCTGGCTGCATTGACTCTGGTGGACTTCTCTGGGAGCAGATGATCCAAGTTACCTCGGTCATATTGGAATCGGACCTCCTTTCTGAGGGTATAACACTCGTCCGTGGTATGACCTATGTCATCATGAAATTCACATCTTTTGCTGGCATCACGGGGGTCGTTGGGTCGTTCCTCTTTCTTCTTTGGCCATCTGACTCCCTTGAGCTCTTTCAAGGCCTTCAACAGGCCAGCCATCCCGATGGTAAAGCCATACTCGCTGACCTTCAGGGGTGGATCTGCATCACTTTTACCACCGGTGCTCTCCGATACTTTGCTCACTGGTTTGCTATAGGGCTTTGATCTTTCACCCCTCTTTTCCACTGGCGCTTTCCTAGACACAGGTTTTGTGTCGTAAGTGCTTTTTCTAGAGGTTGCGTCCTCTTCCAGCCTCATTGCTGCAACTGCCTGGGCCTGTACATCCGCAAAGGCGGTGCACGGGTGCATTGTCAACTGCTTTTACAGGTCTGAATCGTGATGTAACCCCATGCGGAAGGCTTCAATGGCAGTGGGTACATCACAATTCGGAATGACAACCTTCTCCTTGTTGAATCTGGTGAGGTAGTCTCGAGTTGTTTCCTCGAATCCTTGAACAATTTCGTAAAGATCACTGGTCTTCTTCTCTGGTTTCATGCTGCTGGCAAATTGCTGATTAAAGGCATTAACCAGATCTGCAAAGGAAGATATGCTGCGGTTGGGCAGTCCTACGAACCAGTTCAGGGCTGCTCCTTACAGGGTTGATCCAAATCCCTTGCACATGCAGGCCTCCTTGAGTGCGCCGGTCGCGGTCACCACCATCATTTTCTGCTTGTACTGATTGATGTGGTCCAAGGGGTCTGTCGTCCCATCATATAGTGTCATGGTTGGTGGCACGAACCCCTTGGGCACATTGATAAGAGCGATGTTGTCAATGAAGGGTGAGTCTGCATAGCTATCTTGGGATGCCTTCTCTAGAGGCCTGGGCATGCTGGGTATTTTGGTGATCATATCCTTCAGCTCCTGGTAACGCTGGTCTGATAGACTGCCTGCTCCTGAGAATGGGTTGACAGGCGCAGGGAAGAAGCCAAGAGGGGCTCCTCCCAAAGGACCTAAGGACGGTTGGCTGGCAGGTGGGTTGGTTACCACGGATGGGTTGAAACCTGGCCCTGGATGCCAACCAACCGCTGACTGTACCGGTGCTCCTCCTCCCATCCTCCGGCGCTGAACTGGCTCACGGGTACAGACCTAACAGGGGTCTCTGGCGTCCATCCAACTGAAGGCTGCGGAGGTGTACCTGAAAAAGTCAAAGGATCAGTCCCGGGGGGAAAGCAAGGCGTAGGATTACTTGCAGGTTGAACTGGACTGGGTTGCGGTGCTCTGAACACAGATGAATCCAGATCCAGCATCTCTGGGCCACTGCTCGGGGTGATGACGCGTAGATCCAGCCCGGTGACGACTTCCTTGAAAATCGACCGGTTTAGCCCTCCTCTCCCGAAGGGGTTGAAGGTATGTCCAGGTCCTGGCTGTAGCACTCTGGACGTCTGAGCTGGGCGGGCGACTGCGGCGATCTTCTCTCTCAGGTCCAGATTATCATTCTTCAGGCCCTCTATGGCTTCCTGCAGCGCACACATCCCCTGGACCACCATTTGCATCGGATCTGGGTTGGGGATTCTTGGCGGCGGGCTTACTCCAGGTAACTGGGCTTCTCCGCTTCTGCTGGGGCTGCTTTCTCTGCTCTGCCTTAAGGGAGCAGACATAGGGGCTGATCTAGGGAGCTGAGGAGGTCTGCTGGACGAGGCAGCAACCTTTGAACTTACTGTGGAGGGTGGTCCTGCGAGACCAATGGACACGGTGGGGTTGGTCCCACTGGACTGGACTAGCATGCTCTAGGAGCTGGAAGGATTAGCTTTAGTCCCAGACATGTTTTCGTGACGAGATGACGATTTCAATTATTGGAATGCGCACTATGCCCCACGGTGGGCGCCAAATTGTTTTGGTAAAATTTCTACCGTGTCAAGTTATTGTGATGTGGGTCAAAGTACCAACCAATAAATGAATATGCGTAAAAACGAATGTAAAGAACGAAAGAATAAAAAGAATGAACACACGAGGTTTTGGTGACGTGGAAAAACCGAATGAGGGAAACAACCGCGGGGGGAACGGAATCCCACCAAGTTTTCACTATTTTCGAGGATGATCACTGTTTTAGCGAAGTACATATGTTGACGTGCGTAACTAAAGTTTTCAACGTAAGTATGAATACATTCTGAATGACCTAATTTTTCTTTTATAAACAAGGACTCCTGGTCAGCTAGTCCTGATCCTGGTCATGGTCAGCTCCGACAATATAGGAGTGAGTTGAGGGGAATATGTTCTAGGGTTTTGACCCTTTCATCCTTCCTCCAATGACTCTCTTTAGTATAAGAATTGGCTTTCTTCATGGGCTGCTTGCTTCCTAGCGCGTTTATGGGCCCAATAGCATGATGACAGATTTTGGGCTAAACAGTCATCAACGGAAGAAATAGTAACACCATAATTACATCTAGCCTTACCTTTATCGTGGTCGAATGAGTGGAAATTAAATCCATTAACTGAATATCGGTTCCACGTTTTAACCAACCGTGAAGGACCTAAGGCTAAACTCCTTATCAAATCATCTTGGATATTGAACTCAATCACATGGTTCAGAAACCATTATGGGAATTTGTCTTCATGTTTATCCCAAACATCATCCTTACTTACATTACGATGTTCCTTAATGAAATCAGTCACAAACTTCCTTTCATATGACACTAAGATCTCACTATTTGATAGAACGTATAAGTGAGCACGATTGTATTCCTTGTCATCCAAATATCTCGTTCCACCTTTAGAGGAACAACCTTCACCATCTTGAGTTTGAAAAAACTCGGGTAAACTTGTATCAACTTCATCTTCTTCATCAATATTCAAGTTTTTGGCTTTGGTTTCTATATGTTTTTCAAAGTAGAGAGAACAAAAATTTGCAATCTTTTCCGTTAAATAGGCATTGCATATAGAACCTTCTACCTTTGCTTTGTTTCCAATCTTTTTCTTCACATGATTAAGAAACCTATAAATGATACATTCATTACGTTGCTATTTAATGAAGTTTGTAATATATTATTTAATTTAAAATTTCAAAAATAAATAATACTCTTAGTACCTTTCAAATGGATACATCCATCTGTATTGAACGGGTCCTCCAACTTTGGCTTCGTAGGGCAAATGGACCGGTAGATGCTCCATGGAGTTGAAAAATGAAGGGGGAAAGATCATCTCAAGCTTACATAATATTAGTGGTATTTGATCTTCAAGACGAATCATGTCATCAACACATATTGAGGACGAACATAAATCTCGAAAAAATTGACTAATCTCAACAATTGCATTCCATACCGTGGTTGAGAGGAGATGTTTCAAAGCAACGGGTAATAGTCGCTCCATGAATACATGACAATCATGACTTTTCATGCCTTGTAGCTTGAGCTTCTTAAGATCAACACATCGACGAAAATCTGAAGCATATCCATCAGAGAATTTCAGATTTCGAAACCACTCACATAATACCTTCCTTTGAGGCTTGTCAAGAGTGTAAATGGCTTTTGGCTTGGATCCATCATTGTGAATATGTAATTTGGGACGATCACAAAACATCTTCAAGTCTTTTCTTTATCCAATAGTATCACATGTTTCGCCTTCGACATCCATGATCATGTCAATTAATTGCTCAAAAAAATTCTTTTCTATGTGCATTACATCCAAGTTGTGTCTGATTAACATTGTTTTCCAATATAGAAGGTCCCAAAAAATGCTTCTTTTAAACCATCCATTTTTCTTCTTTTTAAGTTCTTTAAACTCTTCTTCAGTACTGATGAGCCTTATTTTGGTCGTGATTTTCTTTATCTTTTCTTCATTTTTGGTCCCGTTCCGACCTCGTTTTGCGTGCATTTGCTCGATTTCATGCCCATTGCCTCGACTATTCGTATTTGGTTGCCATTTTGTAGGATTCGAGGCGGGAATGAAGAAACGGGAACAAACGAAGCGGAATCAAAGCAAAAAGAGGAGAAAAGCGAAGAAATAGCATAAGTGGGGTCCTCAGCCGGTCAGCCGGCAGCCGGTTGGGAGCCCCTTTACCTGTGCATTAGAAGTAATATATCAGAATTTGGCTTTTGGGTCCTCAGCCGGTGGCCAACCGGCAGCCGGCTGACCGGCTGGGACCCCCCACTCACAAACTTAACAGCTTTCCTCAACAGTACCTGATATCAAGACCCCCAGTCGGTGGCCGACCGGCAGCCGGTCCACCGGCTGGGGAGGAGGCTCACATTGAAGAAAGTTTCAGAAATTTGTATTTGGACTCTTAGCCGGTCCCAGACCGGCAGCCGGTTGACCGGCTGAGAGTGATTTCTCAGAAATCCGCTCACTATATAAACCCGCACTTAGTCTATTTTCATTTACGCAACTTTTAAATAATTTTTAAGCATCCCTAGGGTTTCTACTGTTCCATTGTTCATCCTTTTACATTCAAACTCAAAATCATAATCTTTCTTTAGTTTATAGAATCTTTTAGTTAATCTCTTAGTTTATCTAGATTGTTCTTAGCATCTTCATTAGTCTACTTTTAGGGATTTGGGTTGTAATTTGGAGATTTTGAGAGAACTCTTCAACTTGTATCCAAGTTGATGCCTTCTTATAATTGTTTGGTATAATCTTCTTCTTCTTTACTTTGTTATTACATTTACTTCAAGTTTCCTTTAATCAATTGTTTACTTTTATCTTATTTCATTATGTTTAGCACTTGTTCTTCTATTATTCACATGTCTCCCTTACCCATGAGTGAGTAGTCTATTTCTAGGGTTAGGGATTTGCTTGGGTAGTTGGTAACCATGAAGCATGTTTAGGGTTAGCCTTGAGTTGTCTCTTTGGTTGGGTTTTCACTTTGTGCATGTTATGCGTTCGATGAATTGCCTCAACGACGGTTGGGCATGAGTCTTCACTTTGTTTGTTTTGGACGATGGTCTATGACTTTCATGAGCATGTTTATGTGTTAGGTTAATCTTGTTTTTAGCGAAAGCTAGAATAGGACCCGACCTTAGGTTAGTCAACTCGAAAGAAGAGACGACCCTAGACCTACCATAGAAGCGACTCTAGACCGCTCTCACATGTTTAGTTACCGACTTACCTAGGTAGCCCCGACACCCTTGTTCCTTTTACATATCGACCTAGTATTTGCATCTTGTTTTACTTCTTGTTTAGTCATTAGTCATTTGACAAAAAAACCTTATTACCCCGACTTTGTCTTAAATTAGAACTTAGCTAAACAATTATCCCCACCATCTCTGTGTTCGACCCCGACTAGAGTACTACTTTCGTTGGGTTTATAAATCTTGTTTGATAGCGGGTAGTGACGGGAAAAACCCATTCATCAAAATGACGCCGTTGCCGGGGACAGTACTAGAGATTGTTTAGTTTTGTTTTAGTTTTTAGCCTTAGTTAGTTGTGTTTTGTTCGTCTTGTCCAAGCTTTGATAGTTTAATTGTAGAGTAGTTGTTATTTTTACTCTCCCTAGTGCCTAAAAAACACTAGGACGACTAATTTTTGTGCTAAGTTTCTATGCCAAGGGATGATTCGTCTTCTCTACTTTCAAGTTCGGAACCGGAAAGGCTTTTTCGAGCCTTAAGGAGTCGGACTATAGCAAGAGTGAGGATTGCTTCCCAAGCTTCAACTAGCCAAAACAACCCCCCTACTCCACCCGAACTACAAAGCCCAAACCAAGACATTCCAAGCCCAACATCCGAAAACTTCGACAACCCATTTTACCAATCACCAACAACCACACCTCACATCCAAAATCCACCACAACTCCACATAATGGCCGCCTTAAGAGACCACAACCGCCCCAATCATAACGACACCACAAATCCTATAAACTTTGGCAACCTTGTGCCACAAAACTTTGAAATTCACCCATCTCAAATGAGTTCCATCGAGAAACATGCCTTTGGTGGGGCCTCTCACGAGGATGCCCACGGGCACTTGAGGAAGTTCAAAGGCAAGGTTGCCATGATAAAGAAGACCAGAGTTCCGGAGGAGACTTTAAGATTGATGCTTTTTCCATATTCATTAACGGACAAGGCGGACCGTTGGTTAAACATTTATCCCCCAAATACCTTCACCACTTGGGATGATCTAGCCACGGCCTTCCTTGCAAAATATTATCCATCCTCAAAGACCGCCATGATTCGCAATGAGATTACCCAAATTCAAGAAGATGAGGGGGGAAGTCTGGGAGAAGCATGGGATAGGTATCAAGACCTCTTA
Source organism: Silene conica (assembly GCA_029255685.2). Taxonomy (NCBI): domain Eukaryota; kingdom Viridiplantae; phylum Streptophyta; class Magnoliopsida; order Caryophyllales; family Caryophyllaceae; genus Silene; species Silene conica. The sequence goes on from CM055320.2 coordinate 14,316,724, forward strand.
GTTAGGTGTCCTCATCATGGGATTCCTACATGGTATACCACCCAAACATTATTCCAAACACTTCTCCCTCGCACAAAGGAAATGGTCAATGCATCGGCGGGAGGGAGTTTTGATCATCTCCCGGATGAGGAGGGGACGGAGCTTATAAAGAAAATTGTTGACTCCGAGGAGAATTACGGGACAAGAAGAAATGTGTTAAGAAAGAGTAGCAAGTACCCCAATGAGAGCCTCTCCAATACGAAAGCCAATGAAGAAACCAATGCCAAGATAGATTTGTTGACAAAGAAGTTGGAAGAGTTGACAAAAGGGGCGACAAGCAAAGCAAGTGGGAGTAACACTCCCGGGATGTATCAAGTGCACAATATCGTGTCGTGTGACTTATGTGGAGGTAGTGGACATACATTTGGTGTGTGTGCCAAAAACTCCTATGAGGGAAGTGGAAGTGAGGAAGAGTTGTATGCCTTTTAAGCCTTCAACAACTCGAGGAACCGAAACACTTTCAACCCAAATTCCAATTACTACCATCCGGGCATTCGAGGGAGCCCCCATTTGAGCTATAAAATTACAAATGTCTTGAACCCACATCAAATTCAACAACCCCAAACTCAAATCCCACCCGGATTCCAACCAAGGGGTGGGAATTTCAACCCAAGGAACAACTTTACAAACCAAAGCTTTTATCAAGGAAATCAAGCCAATCAAGGCTTCCCTCAAAATTTCCATGATCCAAATTTCAACAACCCCAATTTCAACAACAACCACAACCAACAAAATTTCAACCACCCAAATCAAAACTACACCCAACCTCCATTTCAAAACAACTTCAACAACCCAAACCCACAACAAAATTTCCACAACAACAATTTCAACAATCAAAATTTCAATGACCAAAATTTCAACCAACAATTCCCTAACCACAACCAAAACCCGGCCTAACTTCAATAATCAAGGGCCCAAGGCAAATCCACAAGGTGGAGGCGCAAGGAATGACTACGGGTTCCCCTTGCCCCTTATCAACACACCCCACCAAGACTCCACAAGTGACTCTCGAGTTGGAGAGTTGCTTAAACTTGTGAAAGGCATGCAAGTGACGCACAACCAAGAAATGATGAATTTGAAGAACGCTATCAAAAGGAAATCCGGGAAATGGAGGCTAGAGTTGCCTCGCAAGCCTTAGCCAACCCGCAAAGGCCACCGGGCGGTTTTCTTGCCCGAGGCCAAAGCTCCCGGGATGCTTCAAAGCCACATGGCGTCAATGCTATCATGACAAACAAACAAGGGCAACCTATGCTAAAGAGGATGGGTGGTGAAGGAGGGCCCAAGCATGAGCAAGTTATGCAGTATTTGGTAATGGAAGTGAGGAATGTGTTGAGGAGGAAGTGATGGTGATGGTGCCCACCACTTCCCCAAATGATTGCAATGAGGTCAATATTGATGACATAGACTTTGTCATGCAACAAGTCTTGGAAATTCCAAAGAAGATTTGTGATGAGACCATGAGTACCAAAGGGAAAGAGGTCCATGTGATAGAAGAAGAGAAACCGTGGATATGTGGAGAGCCTCGTGGAGAAACGAATGTGCGAATTCTTTCGTAAAATCACCAAGGGGGATCCTCGGTGCAATGAATTGATTAAACTTGTTGAGGAGGTGGAGGCCACAATCCCCTCCACCGAAGAAAATACGGAAGTTAATGCCATCTCATTAGCGGCAAAAAAGATTCCAAATGATTTGTCAATCAAGTTAGGAAATCCGGGGAACTTTTCTATTCAATGCTCCGTAGGAGGAAGAAACATTGAGCATGCTTTATGTGATCTTGGAGCAAGTGTGAGTGTCATCCCGCTTGTCATGGCTAAGAGATTAAGCATCAAGCACTTATCACCTCCTACAACAGACATCACTCTTACCGACGGGACGGTTAGACCTACTATTGGGGTCCTTGAAGATGTGGTGGTTAAGGTGGGATCTCTTTCCATCCCCACCGACTTTATGGTCGTTGATATTCCGGTAGGTGAAAGCTCTTTTGTCATTCTTGGAAGGCCTTTCTTGGCCACCGGGGGAGCAATCATTGACGTGAGGAGAGGTCGACTTTTCTTCCATGATGGAGATGAGATGTGTGAATTCGTGCTTCCGGATGCTCCGCACAAGTGCTTAGAGGATGCAAGGAAAAGCGAGAGCTTGATTGCCACAATTAGGAGAGGTGAGCCCTCGGTGAAGTTGGATGAAAAAGGTCCCAAGAAAGATGTTAAGCTTGATTATTGTGAGCCACTTGGTGAGAAAGTGAAAATTCCCAATGGCAAGGAAGAAGAGATGTGTTCGAATAGTTTCTTCAAAAGCCCCGAAAGTGGAAGGGGGGTGTTAAAGGAGTTACTTTTGGAAAAAGGTGCAAAGTTTCGAGAACCAAGGTTGAGTAGAATGGAAGCTTCATGTGCTAGTAAGGTTGAGGCCCCGGCCGAGGCCTTTGACCTTTTCTTAAGGTCCCTAGCTAGCATTGACGAGGTTTCCATCTACAAGAATTGAAGATTGATCGTGTAAGGTTTGGTGGAGTCACTAAATAACCACCGTTTGTAAGTATTTTCTTTTTTGTTCTTCATATAGGTTGCATTTTAGTTTTCATTCTAGTTTGCATTTGGAAGTTTAGAAGTGAGATTGCTTGTTTGATTTTGACTTGTGAGAGTGGTCATCTTGAGGTGGGTAGCCTTGGTTAGGCATATTTGATGTAATTCCTCTTGGCAAAACGAGTTTCATTGTGTAAGTTAAGTTGTTTTTCGAATGGTGCACAGAGGGCTCTAACCCTGTAGGCCGGCTGCCAGTTGACCACCGGCTCAGAATCCCAAATGCACATTCTGTTTTTTACGACTTAATTTTCCAGATTACAGAAATGTAGAGAAAAAGGGCTCTCAGTCGGTACAGGACCGGCAACCGGTCAACCGGCTAAGAGTCCTTATTGCTTCAAGAAGAGAAGAAGAAGAAAAGTGAAATAGAAGAGGCAACCAGCCGGTCGGCCGGCAGCTGGTCCGCCGGCTGGGAGCCCAGTTTCGAAGAAAAAGAAGTAAAGAAGAAGGAAAAGCGAAGAAGAATAGGCAACCAGCCGGTCGGCCGGCAGCCGGTCTGCCGGCTGGTAACCCCTCATGTACTATACGCGGAGAAAACAAGGAAATTTGAGCATAGGGCTATGAGCCTGTCGGCCGGCCGCCGGTGCCAGACCGGCTCAGAAGCCGCTGTAACGACACAATATAAGCACTCTACCCCTCATTTTTACCTCATTTCCTCCCATTTTTCAGATTTCCCCCTCCCTCTCTATCTTCCCTCACTACAAAAACTCTCCCAAAACCCTCCCGAAACAAACCCATTCTAAACCTTCATTAAATTCCTTCAAATTCATCGTCGGGAAGGAGTGAAAGGAGATCAAAGTCTAGGAATGATCCTACCGCGGGGCGCGAAAGAGTAGAAAACCCCGATGCTCCCTGTGTTTCGGGTGACCCCGATTTTCCCGGGGTGATCTTCGATTCTGAAAACCAAAAAGGTAACTTCCTATCTTTTGCTCACCGTCCCCTCAACCCCACCCGATTTATTGATAGGATTTCTATGAGAGATTTGGGTTTGGATGGTATCACAGCCGATTTGTTTAGGGAAGTGGGTTTAGGACAATTGTATGAAACCAAGGCGGTGATGACTTCCCCTAGATTAACATGGGAGTTTTTGAGCTCTCTTCGGGTAGCCAAGAATAGAGATTCGGGGATAGTCACTTTTGTTCAATTCCGTCTCATGAATAAGGGATACCATTTAACCCTTGCGGATTTTGCTCATATTTTCGGGTTGAATAGCTCGACACCGTTGCATGCCCCCGCGGGTGTTAATTTGGAGTCGCTATGGACCTCTATTACTGGGTTGGTGAGTTCGAAGGGGGATAAAAAACCGGAAATAGGGTGCATCTTGCTCCGATCAGGATATTGCAGAGATTTTTGGGGTGGACCGTCTTTTCCCGAGACGAGCCACACAACTTCACCATCGTTGAGCTCGAGATCCTAGCATCTGTTTGATTACCCAACCCGCCGAATTCGAAATCAACATAGCCCATCACATGTTGCTCCACCTGAGCCGACTCAGCCATCAGCCCCGCTTGTCGACGCCCATTTGTGTTAGGGGCATGGTTACTTTGATAGCTTCAGCAGTTTGCCAAAAAAACTTTAGGGTCGATTACATCGACGGGGAGAATGTGCTCTCTCGCCGCTACCTTACGGAGGGATTAGGGTGGATTAAGTGGAACCCCAGCGACAACAAGATGTATTGGCAGATTCGGGTGGAGCGAGTTCTCCATCCCTTTGCCAAACGCTGAGAAAATGAGGGTGAGGCCTAACCAAGCCTCCTCCCTCCTGCCTGTAGAGGCACCTCCGGAGGGCGCTTCTTCCGACCCTCCTGCGACCCGAGTTTTCACCAGAGACCAGCGCATGCCCACCACCAGTGGCCTTGTATTCCAGCAACCTTCTCTTCCTATACCACCATTCGGTGGCCCTAGCTTTTTCCAGGGGTCTTCTTCTAGCTCTGTTCCCCCTCCTCCTAGCCATGTTCCTCAGACGATCGTGGATTTCATGGCTCGCATGGATTTGAGGCATCAGGAGACCGTTGAGCGGCGTGCACTTGAGGACATACGCTACACTGATACCTGCGCTAGATTGGATTACTTGTACCACGATCAGGCATGGGGGAACTTCTCTACTTATGATCGTGGCATTCAGCAGGGGTACCGTCACAGTTCTGGCCATCATCCTTCCTACTAAATGCCACCCGAGGCTGAATATGTGCCCCCGCCGACCCTCATTTCGCCGGAGAGGTACATGTTGCTGCGGACTACTATTCTAGGCCGATTTTTCCCCCGGTGCGTGAGGGAGAGAGATTTGGAGCCCGCCAGCGCAGTGGCGCGCCTACTCAGTCTTTTGCAGCTCCTTCCGCTTCTGAGTTCTCCAACGAGTACTACGTGAACCCGGGTGATTTCTTGCATGTTGAGGAGCATGGAGATGGCCATGGAGAGGCCGGAGACGAGGGCGGTGGTGACTAGTGACATGTTGTTGATGTCTTTGCTCCCATTTCAAAATCCAAAGCAAGTATTCCCTTAATCCAAATTTTTCATTAGTTTTGCATTTTTCATATTCGCATGCATTTAGAGTAGCTAGTTAGCTTAGATAGCTTGTTTTAGTTTTATTTTTACCATCTCACATCTTTAGTGTGGTAACATGTAGTTGCATCCATATATACATGCATTAGATTTCCTATTTTGTAACATATTGTCACATATAGTTGCATTGATGTAGTATAGGGCATATAGGATTGCATCTTAGTTTAGTTTTTGTTTTTCATTTGTTTTGTTTATTTTTCCTTTTATTACTTTCAAAAAATCAAAAATCCAAAAAAATTGAAAATCCAAATAAATTCCAAAAATATGTTCTTTCTTTCCGGTTCTCCTCCTCACATTATGCACACAGATAAGTGTGGGGAGGAAGAACCGTTTATTTCAAAAAAACCCAAAAACAAGTTTTTCCTTTTCTTAAAAATTTGAAAAAACCCAAAAACATGTTGTTTTCGTTCTTTTTTTTCATTTCCCGCTTGCACTTTGTTCCACTGAGGACAATGCATGTAAATATTAAGTGTGGGGAGGGAAAATATCCACCTTGTGAATATTTCTTGGTTTTGTAAATATGAAAAACTTCAAAAAATGCCTAAAAATCGAAAAATTTGAAAATTTTCAAAAAAACATGTTTTCCCTTTTCTTTGTTTACGTCCCTAGGTTACATTGTATATATATGTTTGTTGGTCTAACAAGTGGCAGATGCAATAACAATCCGAGGCATTAGGAGAATGAAGATGCTTGGTATACTCTTTCCTACTTCTTTCTCCCCTTCCCACTTTCTTTTTATGTTGATAGCATGAAGGAGAACGGGATTTTTGTGCTTTGGATGTTCCTTTGGGGAACTTGTGGTTGTTGTTGACGATGTGCTGCTAGATTAGTCGATGTGTTGTTGCATGCTTGTTATTAGTTTAGTTGTAGTTCACATGCTTTCCTTTTTCATAGTTTTGTGAATATGTGTTAGTCGGTTTTTCTCTTTTGCATTTGTTTGTAGATATGCATAGGAGGTTGAATAGTGGAGGATATATACCGTCAATGATGATAATTGTCTTGTCTGTGTTTTACCCCTCCTAATAGCTTGCACCGCTTGATGTCACCTTGTTAGGGTTCTTGCTTGCAAGGACCCGGAAGTCTAGGCTTAATGACCAAGTGTCGACCACCATGTGAGACTGTGTTAGACCTTAGACTTGACCTAGGACCGACATTAGTTACTCAAATGTGAGGATAGAGTCTCCTTTATGGTCGGCCCATCAAACCGACTCAGATTAGGATTGTGAGTAGTCCTCCTAACGTGGTATGTTATGTCAAAACGCATAAGTATGGCGCTCGTTCCTTGATTCCGTGGTTATGTTCATGTGCATGTGAGACAACTCTTGTTCAAAATAAATCAACTTCACATTTGCCAAATTAGCCTTGTTTTGACCCTTGCATCTTATCCCGTCTTTTTGTTTAGCCACTTTGAGCTTTAGCCTATTCATTTGGCTTTAACCACTAAATGAACTACATCCCAAAAACACCCTTCCTTGATCAAGAATGGTTGTATTTGTGGTACTTTGTTGGTGGTAGAGTCGGGGTTTAGATGTCGGTTGGTGGCCTCTTCCGTTGTGGTTTTGATGTTGCTTTCTTGGTGAAATGAAGTTTTGAGAAAAAGAAAAGAAAAAAAATGATGAAAAAAGAAAGAAAATAGAAAATCAAAGAAAAAAGTTGAAAAAGTTTTGAAAAATCCAAAAAAAAAGAGAAGTTGTATATATGTGTTTTGAAAAAGAAAAAGGCTAGCAACAACTCCCTTCCATCAAGGGGAGATAGAAAAAGGCGTTGCTAGAATAATGTGGTCTTTTGATGTTTTTCCAATCGGGCCGGGTTTACACAATTTTTGCATTTGATTTGGATTTCAAGTCTTTTGTTAGGGTGTAGACGTTCGTTGTGTTTAAATAATGACCACTTTGTTAAAGGTTGTGATGGGTTTGTTTTTCCAAAGTAAGTTGGGGTTTATGCAATTTTTGCTTGGTTTTGCCAAAACCAAAGTTAGGGCATAGACGTTGCTTAGTTTTTGTAATAAGGTGTTGAGTTGATCTTGGCAATCATTCTTGTTTTTGAGCCTCAAATTCTAGAACGGTGCTTGCACCAAACCATTTTCACCCAACCCAAGCCCCGTTACATCCTTGTTGTTCTCATCATGTGCATTTACATTTTCTCATGGATTTTTGGATGGAGTACCATTCTAGATTGCGGGCATGCTTCGCAAATTGAGGTAGGTGAGTGATTTTGGTTACTTCTTGTCACAAAAATCACCCCCTTTCTTTTCTTGTGTGTTGAGTGTCATCTGTGAGAGTCGGTGCTTAGGTTTTTCTTATCGGTTAAAGGTCTAGCATGGAGTCGAATCATGTGTGCGTCGTTTCAATCTTGGAAGTATAGCTTAGTGCTTCCGTTTACCCGCCTTGAATTAGTTTCTTGGTCTTCGGTGATATCTATGTCGGTTGCTTGAGCTTGATTTAGGGGTTTGATACAGTGGTTAGACTTTGAGTCGGCATCCTCCGCTATAGACCTCCCTTGTTTAATTTTTCAAAACCCCGCTTAGATAAGGCAAGCGGTTGGCTTTTCTTCTTCCCGATGCATGTTGTTTGTTTATACGTGTTTTGTTTTGACTTGTTTGCATCAAACATTTTGTAGCAAGACCTAACTTGCCTTGCAATAGGGCATTCTTCCTCATGTATGTCAAATTGTGAGTTGAAAAGGCTACGGGTGTAGCTAAACCCGATTCGGCTTCTAGTTAGCTTAGTTAGTTTATTTTATGCTTTTGAATAAGGGTTATATAGCTTCTTGATCTCTTACTCGAGGACGAGTAAAGTTTAAGTGTGGGGAATTTCGATGAGCCTTATTTTGGTCGTGATTTTCTTTATCTTTTCTTCATTTTTGGTCCCGTTTCGACCTCGTTTTGCGTGCCTTTGCTCGATTTCATGCCCATTGCCTCGAATATTCGTATTTGGTTGCCATTATGTAGGAGTCGAGGCGGGAATGAAGAAACGGGAATAAACGAAGCGGAATCAAAGCAACAAGAGGAGAAAAGCAAAGAAATAGCATAAGTGGGGTCCTCAGCCGGTCGGCCGGCAGCCGGTTGGGGGCCCCTTTACCTGTGCATTAGAAGTAATATATCAGAATTTGGCTTTTGGGTCCTCAGCCGGTGGCCAACCGGCAGCCAGCTGACCGGCTGGGACCCCCCCACTCACAAACTTGACAGCTTTCCTCAACAGTACCTGATATCAAGACCCTCAACCGGTGGCCGACCGGCAGTCGGTCCACCGGCTGGGGAGGAGGCTCACGTTGAAGAAAGTTTCATAAGTTTGTATTTGGACTCTTAGCCGGTCCCAGACCGGCAGCCGGTTGACCGGCTGAGAGTCATTTCTCAGAAATCCGCTCACTATATAAACCCGCACTTAGTCTATTTTCATTTACGCAACTTTTACATAATTTTCACGCATCCCTAGGGTTTCTACTGTTCCATTTTTCATCCTTTTACATTCAAAAACTCAACTCAAAATCATAATCTTTCTTTAGTTTATAGAATCTTTTAGTTAATCTCTTAGTTTATCTAGTTTGTTCTTAGCATCTTCATTAGTCTACTTTTAGGGATTCTGGTTGTAATTTGGAGATTTTGAGAGAACTCTTTAACTTGTATCCAAGTTCATGCCTTTATATAATGGATTGGTATAATCTTCTTCTTCTTTACTTTGTTATTACATTTACTTCAAGTTTCCTTTAATCAATTGTTTACTTTTATCTTATTTCATTATGTTTAGCACTTGTTCTTCTATTATTCACATGTCTCCCTTACCCATGAGTGAGTAGTCTATTTCTAGGGTTAGGGGTTTGCTTGGGTAGTTGGTAACCATGAAGCATGTTTAGGGTTAGCCTTGAGTTGTCTCTTTGGTTGGGTTTTCACTTTGTGCATGTTATGTGTTCGACGAATTGCCTCAACGACGGTTGGGCATGAGTCTTCACTTTGTTTGTTTTGGACGATGGTCTATGACTTTCATGAGCATGTTTATGTGTTAGGTTAATCTTGTTTGTAGCGAAAGCTAGAATAGGACCCGACCTTAGGTTAGTCAACTCGAAAGAAGAGACGACCCTAGACCTACCATAGAAGCGACCCTAGACCGCTCTCACATGTTTAATTACCGACTTACCTAGGTAGCCCCGACACCCTAGTTCCTTTTACATATCGACCTAGTATTTGCATTTTGTTTTACTTCTTGTTTAGTCATTAGTCATTTCACAAAAAAAACCTTATTACCCCGACTTTGTCTTAAATTGGAACTTAGCTAAACAATTATCCCCACCATCTCTGTGTTCGACCCCGACTAGAGTACTACTTTCCTTGGGTTTTATAAATCTTGTTTGATAGCGGGTAGTGACGGCAAAAACCCGTTCATATCCGGAGCATCATCAAGTACCTCTTTCCCTTTTTTGAAAGCTTTCTTGTTTCTCCTAAGAGAATGATTTAGTGGTAAAAAGCATCTATGACAATCAAACTAACTAATTTTCTTGCAATTCGGAAGCCAAAAGACTTTACTTTCGCCCATGCAACGAGGACATGCTTTTTCTCCCGCAGTAGCCCAACCAGATAACATATCTTATGCGGGAAAATCGTTTATTGTCCATAAAAGTGAAGCTCTTAGTTAAAAATTTTGCTTTCTGAAAACGTCATATGTTCTCACCCTAACTTCCCACAAATCCACAATTGTCTCAATTCTTCCACTAATGGTTGTAAATAAACATCCAAATAGCCTTTAGGATTTTTAGGCCCGAGAATAATGAGAGATAAGAAAATAAATTCTCTTTTCATACATAACCAAGGCGGTAAGTTGTATGGTGTGACCATTACGGGCCAAAGAGAATAATTCTTACCAAATTAGGTAAAAGGACTAAATTCATCCGTACACAAGCCAAGTCGCACATTCCGGGGTTCCTCGGCAAATTCGGGATATATTTGATTAAATCGTTTCCATTCTTCCCCGTCACTTGGATGACACATCTTCCCCGGAGTACGCGGATTTTCTTTGTGCCATGTCATTTGTTCGGCAATTTTTTTGGTAGAATAAATTCTTTGAAGTCTTGGGGAAAGAGGAAGGTAAATTAATTGGTTTTCTGCTATTGGTTTCTTACACTTTTGACCCCTTCTACTACTCTTGTTGCCTTTTTTCGCTTTCAAAACAACATCTCCATCACTTGTCTGAAATATATCCCTTCCACATTTTTTGCACTTGTCAAGCAACGCATCATCTTTCCAAAACAGCATACATCCTTCGGGACATGCATCAATCTTTTGATGCGGTAACTGAAGACCTTTAGCTACTTTTTTGGTGTTGTAGAAACTTTGAGTCATGACGTTATGTTCGGGGATAACATCCTCAAGCAAAGAAGCAATACCATCAACGGCATTAAATGGCATATTATGCTCACACTTCAAGGTTACTATCCTAGAGGCGGCTTGTAATAATGACATTCTGCTCCCTTCGTATAAAGGTTGTTTAGCAGCTTTTAACATGTCAAAAAAAGCCTTTGCTTGGGGATTTGGAGGTTGTTCTTCATTCATAGCTCGACGGTCGTCATTATTATTGAGAACATTATACTCCAAGGCATCCACAATCATATCTCTATATGGGTTCTCATCAAGTTGTTGGATGTGAGGTTGTTCGTGAATTGGAGAATATACTTCCCCATAAGAAATCCAATTATAATAATTTGGACGAAACCTATTTGTATAGACTGTTCTTGTACCTAAATGACATATAGGTATTTCATATTTCGACATTTTCTACAAGGACACCTAAGTTTCTTTTCTACCGAGTCATATTCATCTTGTTGCTTAGCAAATTCAATAAACTCGGCAACACCCTCTATAAACCTAGCATTATAACGTCTCTTCTTAATATCTAACCCTCCATCATACATCCATGAACGTTCCAATCTCTTCATTTTAATCTAAACAAAAACCCATAAAACAATTTCAACAATAAAAATACATACATCTAAAATTACACACTCACTTAAACAACCTTAATCACATAATAATAACAATTTATCAACAACAATTTCCAATGTATACAATTAACCACAAACTAATAAACTAAGACGGTCTTAATAAGCTACTATAATCTAACTAACATCCTAATAAGCTATTACAATCTAACTAACATACTAATCGACTACTTTAATCTAGTTAACTAACATCAATAAGGCTAACAACATCGTCTTATACAAACTTCATATAAACCCTAACCCACAATTATCTAATTAACATCCTAATTGGCTTACTAATACCTAATTAAGCACAACCTAATAAGCTAAGACGGTCTTAATAACCTACTACAATCACTAAATGCACAAAACAAAACAACAATCAAACAAAAAATTGAAATTAAAATTGAATTATAAAAGAGTATAGAAACCTTAATTGAATTGAATGAAGGGAAGAACAAGTGTGAGAACCTTGATGTTGGCCGGAATCCGGTGACGGTGGTGTTGGGGGTGGTGGTGGTACACGTAGGTGGTGGTGGTGCAAGTAGGTGTCGTCGGATTTGGGGTTTTTGATTTTTTGAGTTTGTAAAATTGCGAATAATGAAAGGGAAGAAGAGAAGCGTTGTTTCTAATTCGCGAATTGGCGACTGATTTTGCAATTTGGCGACTGAATAGGGTAGTCGCCAATTTTGGCGATTGAATTCCGTCGTCAAAAGTCATGTTCTGTCGCCAAATTGTGTCGGTGTTGGGAAATTTGGGGAAACCTGGTAGTCGCCAAATTGGCGACTGAAATCAGTCGCCCGAGTTTTTATTCACTCGCCAATTTGGCGACTACTGCGTGCAGTCGCCAAATACTGTCGCCCGTTTTTGTTTTTCTTATAGTGCATATCCTCGCCTCAAATGGCCACCCGAGCCCACCATGGGATATATAAACCCTAAGGCCATTTTGACTTATGCAAAACAACCTCGATAACATATCCCTGGTCCCCAAATGTCCTAATTAAAACAGCCCTCCAAGACCCGAATAGTAATCATGCCATGCAAGACGAATTCGATGCCCTCATTAAGAATGTGATTTGGGTTCTTGTACCATGACCCCCGGATGTCAATATAACTCATTGTCTTCGGTTGTGTTTAAGCATAAGTTTAAGGCTAATGGTGATTTGCAGCGCTACAAATCTCGTCTTGTGGTTAATGGCAGGTACCAATAGGTTGGCGTTGACTGTGATGAAACTTTTAGCCCAATGGTAAAGCCCGCAATGATTCACACCCTTCTAAACCTTATTGTGTCAAAGAATTGGCCCATTCATCATCTCGATGTGGGAAAAAAATTCCATCACGACCATCTCGTGGAGACCATGTATATGCATCAACCATCCGGCTTCTACGACCGCTCCCGCCCGAATCATATGTGTATTTTAAAAAAAGTCCCTTTATGGCCTTAAACAAGCACCAAAAACATGGTATCAACGCTTTGCCAACTATGTGTTTACCATTGGGTTTACTCACAGCAATTCCGATAACTCTCTCTTCATCTTCTGTAACGATGCCAAGGTTGTCTATCTCCTCTTATATGTTGATGACATTATTCTTACTACCTCCATGGACTGACTTTGGGTGAATCTATTATGTCTCTTCTACGTTCTGAATTTGCCATGACGAATTTTGGTCCCCTCAATTTTTTCCTCAACATCACGACAGTTTGTCACTCACACGGCTTGTTCCTACATCAAACATACAAAGTATGCTCACGATATCATTGCTCGGCATAACAAGTCTTCTTGTAAACCGGACCAAACACCAGTCCACACTAAATCTAAGCTTAGTGTCACCTACAGCCAACCCATCTCTAACCTAATAATGTATTGATGTCTCGTAGGGGTATTGTAATATTTAACCTTTACTCATCCCAACATTTCATACGTGGTTCAAAAAGTATGTCTCTTTATGCATGACTTGCGTGATGAACATCTCGATGCTCTGAAGCGAATCATTCGCTATCTCCAAGGTACGTCTCATGATGGACTGCACCTAACAAAGTCAACCAAAAGCTTACTCACAACTTACATCGACGCTGACTAGGGAAGGTTCTCTGACACGTGTCGATCCACTTCCGAGTATTGTGTCTATCTTGATGATAATTTAATTTCTTGGTCATCAAAAAGACAAGCTATTGTATCACGGTCCAGCGCGGAAGCCGAGTACCGTGGTGTTGCTAATGTCGTAGCCGAATCATGTTGGCTTTGCAACTTATTACTCAAGCTACAATGTCTTATTCAACGCGCTACTATTGTCTACTGTGACAATGTGTCCGCTATCTACCTATCCGGCAACCCCGTGAATCACCAACGAACTAAACATATCGAGCTTAATATCCATTTCGTCTGGAAAAAAGTCACGCTAAATCAAATACAAACCCGTCATGTCCCTTCCGGTTACCAGTTCGGTGACCTATTCACGAAGGGCCTGCCCAAAATCCTATTTGACGACTTTTGATCCAATCTCAGCATTCACCCGCCTCCCACTTCGTCTGAGGGGAAGTATTAGAATATATTAATATCCATGTATTAATTATTCATATCTCGTTCATATGTTGTAAATTATGATAGCTTATATCTTGGGATATGATCCCCTAATTTAGGTTAGTACATATTGGAATCCCAATAATCATGGGATATGTATCCGCTAACTTAGAAAATTATGTAACTATATATTGTGCTCTTTATTTTCGAATATGTGGCCAAAATCTCATCATCTAGGGAGATTTGAACCCATGAGCTCTCAGTCTATCCTTTGGGTGTTTTGGGGAAGCCGGATCTCCACTAGACCAAGAACACTTGGTTAAGCAAGGAAAATAACATTCTTTACTAGGCACCAATAGTAGTTATTTACCTTATTCTATCTAGTACAAGAACTGGTAACCCTAGGTAGGGCTGAGCAAAAAAAATACGATACGAATTTTTTTCCGAATTCGATCCGAAATCCGAAAAAATAATCTGAATATATGGATATCATTCAAATTGGATATTCAATTCGGTTTTTTTCGAATAATATGGATTGGATATGGATTGTGATTTTCTTAAAATTAGATATCCGAATCATAAAAATTAATAAAAAAAGGAAAAAAACCAAAATATTTTACCATTATGTTTTGAGTTGTTTGATACATATTTTTTTTGTCAACGGTAAATAAAGAAAGTGTTCTTACATAAGAAATGTCTTGCCCGCCAAATTGTGGGCAGCTAAGTTCAGGAGTCTAGGAATATAAGACATACTTAGACCATGAAAGAACGAAGACAAATGGCTACAATCTTCAAGTATTCCACCGATTAAGTTATAAACATAATCAAGAAGTGTGACAAAAGAAGTGCATATTCATTATACACATTGTCTTTTTCTTCTTGTTTGGTTTTGGAGTACAAAATATATTCATTACTTAATGAATTTCTTCTAGTGATAACCTTTGAAGGATTCATTCTGCACCGGACCATTTGTTAATTTTTTACTATACATTTAAAACTGGATCTAATCCAGTTTCCGAAATCTAGATATCCGGATTTTCGAATTCCGAATTTTTGGATATCCGAATATTCGGATCTGGATGTGGATCGCCAAACCATATTTTCAAAACTGGATATACGATCCGAATTTCAAAACCGAAACGGATATCCGGTTTTGCTCACCCTAACCCTAGGCACTTCATTAACTTAAAAAAAATCAAAATCAAAATCATGCAACTGAAGAACATGTATGGATTATTTGCGATTAATCAAATTTCCCATCTGCTAATTTTGGTGTAGTTACGAAATGCATGGTCGACTTGACATAAAAAGAAGGCGAAAAGAAGCAAAAATGTAGTAAGTTACTACGATTGCAAATTGGGAAGGTGGCCACATGTTCTTGTCTCTTTTACTTAATTATATCATCCTACTCTATCGTAGAATACAAAGGAGGTTAAAGATGGTGTTACGGTGTGGGGGAAGAATGGAAGATTATCATTTATCGACTTTAGACTCGGAACCGAAATGTGAATATATCGATCATACAGAGGCGTTTTTGGAGGGGGTGTAGGCATTGTTGTTAAACTTCCGATCTGAATTGTAGGATTTTATGATTCTACGATTTAAATAGAGATGACCGATGCCGATCCTAGTTAGGATCTTACGATTCGTTCTACGATCCGATCCTACCGATTCGATCTTAAGAAGCTCACCGATCCAAAGTAGGATCCCGATCCTAACAACATTGGGTGCAGGGGTTCATCTGCATCCCTTTCCCAGAAAAATAATTACAATATTGTTTTAGTAAAATATTACATTAGTTATGTTGGTGTAGTGGCTATTAAGATTATGTTGGTCATGAGTTCTATCGTTAAAATTTTTTATGCACCGTTCTCAACATCGACCAAGAGTGAAAACAAGTGTTAGGATTAGCATAAACTGTTAAAGGTGGACGACTAGCATTAATCTGAGGACTAATGTAAATTAAGATGTGTGTCCGCAAGGACTGGCCATAGACAAAAACCTAGTACGAAAGAGATGTACGGGTATATATATGTATACAAGTAATACGACGCACACATTTCACAAGTTAATTAACGATTTAAACATTTAGTTTACCTATACCATAGTACGTACATTTCAAGGCTTTATCAGAGTTGCGCCGGCCCGTGCTGCATGCAAGGGTACGCTGCCTGCATCAGATCAGAGCATCACAGACGACGTATCTTGGTGCATGCCATAACGTATCAAAGGTACGGTACGCCGTGGTGGAAGGGAATAGTCACCAACATGGCTACCTACATCGTCGCATTAGGGATAAAAATTGTGAAATTCTTCCTCGCGTGCATCTTAGCCTCTGGCGAGGATTAGTTAGCGTCAACAACTTTGTCAAAAACTCGGTACCCTATATCGTACCTAGTAACGTACTACTACCATTTCAGATAGACTCCATCCGTGCAATTATTTGATACCTTTGATTAAATTATTTCTCATAAAGAATACAGAAAAGGTAAAGAAATGATTGAGACGGAGTAAATAATTTTTTTTATAATGTCTAGTGTTCTATCTCAATTCACGTATCTTTAGTAAATTCTGATAATTTAGGCTCTTCATCCTAATATGTATGTTAGGAGATGACCAATTTTTAATGCCATAATTTCCACTTGGGGTAACTATATATAGGGCAATATTTAGTGAATTTTTTTTTTTGAAATTTTGCTATTTTTACGGTTATTTTAAATAAAGAAGTAAAAGGACAAAATACACGAAGTTTTTATTTTTTCTAATGTCATAAGTCTCATATCCTTAAACACGGATCCGCAATTGACAAAAATGTTAAATCCGATCATCAATCAAATTATCAAAACATTATGGGCAAAATGAATGTGTCATATTGTTTGGAAACATCCTAAGGGTGTACATGACCTAGTTAACAGTTGATGTAACAATCAAAAACAAATATTTTGATTGATCAAATTATTTTGACATTTCAAAAGCGACTTAAACCACCAATCCTAAGAGCCCATGGTATATACAAATTACTCCCTTATTTGTAAACTCACAAACCTCTCAATCATTTGATCATTTGTTCAACCTTCTAGTTTCACACCCACTGATTCTTATTAACACGGACATATATGTTTTAAATAATAAAACAGGTTAAATAGATAGATGAGACAAAAAAAACAGAATGTTTAAAGAATGTCAAACTCTTATCTTATTCATGTAAATAGGTAATATTAAACCCCTATACACTTATGAATGATATAATCATCTTAAAGGAGGCCAATTTGTTTCAAAATGATTCTACACAAGAATTTATTTAGAATCAAATGACTAAAACTTAGTGTTGAAGTCTCTTTCTACGTGGAATACTCGTCTTATCACCAATTGCTTTAGGATGAAAGTTTCCTTGTGGGTTGTGAACCAGTCTTTTGCACCAACTTCTATAACCCCGTTGCAGAGAACTCGGCACTTAAGATGATCGATAATCTTAAAGGAGACCAATTGTGAATAAAACTTAGTGTGGAAGTCTCTTTTCACGTGGATTACTCGTCTTATCACCAATTGCTTTAGGATGAAAGTTTCCTTACTTGTGAGTTGTGAACCAGTCTTTTGCACCAACTTCTATAACCCCGTTACAGAGAACTCGACACTTAGCGATAAGGTGAAAAAGAGGGAAGATAAATGAAGTGAAAGGGTAAAAAGGGAGAAAGCAACATGAGCATAATGCAGAAGTAGTAGGGTAAGAAATGCCAACTAGCAATGAGGTATTATTTTGGGTGCATTCCCATTAGTCCCAATACTGGTTCACGTGAAATGCTTCAACAATGTTCTTTTGTTCTTTTGCATGCATACACTCTTCTTCACTCCCTAATATTACCTCTATATAACACTTTCATCTTCTATTCTTATTTCCTCACATTCAACCATTTATTCTTCACTAATCATCTTCTTCTTCTTGCTTCTCCTACCATGGACTCTTCTAAGTCCTCTGCTATTCTCTTCATATGCATGCTCTTCATTTCCTCAGCTACTCCCATTTTCGGCTGTGGCTACTGCGGTGGGGGTGGCAGCCCCGCTCCTAAGCACAAACCCGGTCACACTCTCCCGCCTTCCTCCCCCGCACCTGGCTTACCTGTACCACCTGTCACCGTCCCCAAATTACCTCTCCCACCACTTCCCCTACTCCCACCAGTCCCAAAGCTACCAGTTCCACCAGTCACTGTTCCAACAGTACCAGTCCCAAAGCTACCAGTCCCACCAGTCACAGTTCCAACAGTACCAATCCCAAAGCTACCAGTCCCACCGGTCACTGTTCCGACAGTACCAATCCCAAAACTACCAGTTCCACCAGTCACAGTTCCGACAGTACCAATCCCAAAGCTACCAGTTCCACCAGTCACAGTCCCAAAGCTACCAGTCCCACCAGTCACAGTCCCCCCAGTATTGAACCCACCATCCACCCCAAGCCCAAGTGGCAAACCATGCCCAACACCAGGCACACCAAGCGGTCCGAGCCCAAAGGATACATGTCCAATTGATACATTGAAATTGGGAGCATGTGTTGACCTTCTAGGCGGGCTTATCCACATTGGCCTGGGCGACTCAGTAAAGAACAAATGCTGCCCAATTCTGAGCGGGCTAGTTGAGACGGAGGCAGCAGCGTGCTTGTGTACAACACTTAAGCTCAAACTTCTAAACCTGAACCTGTATGTGCCACTTGCACTTCAGCTTCTCCTCACTTGTGGCAAGACTCCACCTTCAGGCTTCACTTGCTCTCTATAAATGGTAATTCATCATTTCCTATTATTTCCGACTCAACTGATAAATGTTCATTCTGTAAAACGGTCTTACAATAAACAATGGTTGTTTGTTTGTGTTGCAGGTTCGTTAGATGCAGAAACAAATTGGAAGATATTGACATGAAAGGATGTTGAGCTTCCGTTATCCGGGTCTTTCGCTTTGATTTTATTATTATTTTTTGTCGATTGGATTTGGGTTGATTATGATGATGATTTGGGTTTGTTGAACACAGAATTTATTTGTAATTGACTTGTGTATCATCAGACCATTGTATTATGTATTATGTATTATGTATTATGTATGATTATGATTATGTATTATTATTATTATTGTTCCCTTCAAAGTGTGCGTGTTTGATTGTCATTCTGCCTTCGCAACCAAACGATTTTTCCTTCGATTTGATTTGTTTCCGTTGTCTTCAATCTATAGTAGTACAGCGTGTGGTCTATATAAATGGAATAATATCGGAATTATGGGTTAACTTTCATTCTATTTTTAATTTATGTCATTTTCAGTTTTTGAAAGATATAGTATCATCCAGAAAACATCCTGAAATATTGACAGAGCGACAAAATTTTTACTAAAAACCTTGCTGTATGAAATTGTCCAATGGAAATTGAGAATATCAACAACTGCATAAGAAGGTAAAAGATCGAGATTAGATTATTTGAACAAATTTACATATTTGAGAATATTTACGATCTTTTGATGCTTACGACACTCAATCAGGGCAGTTTTTGCGTAGATAAAATACGTATGGGAGAGTACAGAATAGGTCTCATTTTCAATCTGCTGTTCGACTATTAAAAGTTAAAACGGTTCTCAACGATCATTTATACTCGAACAAAAGAAGCGGAGTGTACTCGGTATACTCGGCTTCTGCCTACTCATTCCAAGTTGATGGATTACGAAATTTTAACTTCGGGCGATGAGTAAGAGATGACCTAGCAGACCGGTGTATTTACTATTTAGTGTATGAGTGTATCTGTCGTAAACTGTCCTTAAGGAGCACTCAGTTATTCTCTGGGGATTGCTATATCACGTCCCCTGTTTTACTTGTTACGCCCCCTATTTTTCAACTTATTCCCATTTTACCCCTGCGTCTTGCGTTGAGTTTTGACGTTCGTTGATAATGATGATTTCTGTATTTTTTTTTGAGACAGTTTTTGAGATGGATTTTGGGTTTTTTTTTTTGAGACGGTTGATGAAACTTTTTTTTTAGACGGTTTATGAGACGGTTTTTTAGACGGTTGATAATTCATTTAATACTGCAACATCTTAGAAATCTACTGCAACATCTTAGAAATCTATCTTCTTATCTCCTATTCTATAGACGGAAAATAAAAATCCATTGTGTGTAAAAAAAATTAATAATAAATTGTCGTGTAACAAATAAAAAAAAATACGAGTGTTGACATTGCTAGATACGGAAAAGGAAAAAAAGAAAAAAAAAAAATTGGTCGTGTAAAAAACACGACACAACCTTGGCCATGTCGTGTGGACTACACGACACCGCCTAGGCCATGTCGTGTGGACATGGCCAAAAAAAATGGAAAAATGCTGGTTGTGGGGTTCGAACCCACGCGCACTTATGTGTAGAAGATCTTAAGTCTTCCTCCTAAACCACTAAGGCAAACCAGATGATTGATATATGATAGACAAAAAATATTCATATTCGATTAGAATATTTTAAATATTTGAAACTTTTTGAGGAAAGGTACAATTACTCGAGTAAATTATGTAAAATTGAAACTGCATAATTTTTCTGGCTGTATGATTAAAATTTAAAATGATATAATGATATATTTACGACGTTGTTATTTTAACTATTAGCATGCTTTTCTTTTGTTGGATGGAACAACAAATTTTTACGAGACATACGCAAAATCGTTCCAAAATTTTTTCCTAATTCGCAATTAAACCGTCTTAAAAACCGTCTCAAAAATTGTTTATTATTACCGTCTTAAAAACCGTGTCAAAATACCGTCTCAAAATCATTCTCAACAAAAAGTCTGAAATTCCGGCTACAAAATTATTATCAAAAACCGTCTCAAGAACCATCTCAAAAACCGTCTCAAAATCGTCACACAAACTATCTCAATTACCGTCTCAGAAAAACCAACTTAAAACCCGGCCGTCAACAATACGTCAAAAAAAAAAAAAAAAACCCAAAAAATTTCAGGGGCAAAATGAGAATTATTTAAAAAGTAGGGGGCGTAACAAGTGAAACAGGGGGCGTGATATAGCAATTTTGTATTCTATTCTGCGGCCTATTACCTATAGCTTTTAGTTTTATCAGTTTGTGTAGTTGACGTGAATTGGTGGTATGCAACTGTCAACTGTCAGGGTAAAATTGTAAGATTTGAGCATTATTTTTCTCAATTTCAATGTAAAACTCTCATTTTCAGCAGAAATTAATCCATATGGTAAAAAAAACTACTCCGTATTACATAAAGCACGACTGGCTTACCCAAACGTCCTCTTTTTCTAGTAAAGAGAACGGTTATTAAGCCTATCCCTTTTCTTTTGCAGGAACAGAGAACGGTCATTAGACATAATAGTAATCTTTTCCACGAGTTTTCCACGAGAAAAAGGAGAAACGGTCCCCATTTGCAACCGCTTTCTAAGATTGAGAATACAAAACACCTATATGAACCGTTTTGTACCTAAAGAATGGTCCTTATGCGTTCTCTAAAGCTCATTTCATCAGTTTTCTAAGCCTTTTTTGTACTAAAATGTAGTCTTGGGATCGACTATAGCGTCCAAGACTACATTTTGTTTAAAATCAGGAGACCTCGGTTTGAAATGAGTCAGCCTGATCTGATCTTAGTATCACACCACAAGTGTGGTCAATACTCAACCCTGCCTCAGATATGGCTAAAAACTTAAAATAACTTTCATAACTCACCCGGTATCCCAACCCTGATTCAGTATCATCCATATTCATGATCATAGAAACAAATCTACATAAATTCATGAAAAGGTAGCCTCGAGAATATTAACAATGAAAGATTCATCACCACATAATTAACCACCAACAATTTACTAACTAAATGGCAGGCACTCAAACAGACATACCCTACTGCCAAACAAAACCATATCCTAGAGACCTAAATTCCTACATGTACAATTGTACATCTAGGAAAAGATAAGAAAAGAAAAAACCAATGGAAAAAGGGAAAAAGAAAGACTTTAATTAACTTATTTGCTGAATCAAACTATATTATGTCATACTTAAATACATTGAAAAAACTGGTTACTTGCCTGTCCAAACTGCGACTGCGGTATGAGCTACAAATAATGCATAAAAGAACAGAAGACCAAATAATGATCATGAAGTTGGCAAGAATCTAACCCGACACCACTGTTTCAACTTGGTGAGACCTTCCTGGGCTTTGCCAAGCTTGAGGTCCAAAAACACTGCCATGAGGGCGGCTTTTTTGCTGTTAGGAGCAACTGCTAGGGCACGTGCAGTAAATCGACTTGCCTGCTCGAAATCTCCCAGTGTCACATACATGGAAGCTAGATTGACATATAGAGTACTTTGAGCTGCCTCAGGACTGGGAAACACATTATCATGTTGCTTCATTTGACCGATACTAGAATCCTCAGAGACGGGGATCTTCTTTGACTGCCATTGTTGGCAGTCCTCTTCACTGTAAGGTAATTCCACCGTGCTACCATCAGAGAGATAAGTAGACAGATGTTCAGCCGCATCATTTGGTCTGTTCATCAAGCAAAGAGCCTCAGCTGCATAGACGTGGGCCCAAAAGGCATACATTCTAGAACAATCTGGAATGTTGATGACAGAGAGCGCCGACGAGAGAGCCTTTAAGGGGTTTCCTAATTCGAGTTCCACAAAAGCTAAATCAATAAGAATAGCCTGCTTGATTTTCTGATTTTCTCGCCTATGGATATCCTCATACTCGGTTATGGTGTGGGATCCACCCCTTTGCTCCTTCGAATCCCCGTTCTCACTAACCAGGCCCGAGTTTCCCAATTCTTTGCATTTGGCATCACTGGAGTTCTTGTGGTCTGGGTTCTTAGGTGCTTTAGGGTCATTTGATTCATTCTCCTTGGAATATTTTGTCGACAAAGTACCATACTTCACACTATTTGACTCGAAACCACTAAGCAAGTGTAGGGCATTGAGAAGACATTGTCGAGCAAATGGCAAAGATAGCTCTACCTTGGCATTTCTATCAAGAACAAAGTTGTCTCCATTTCTCAGTGGGCCGTTTTCAAACGCAAGTTGTCTCCATTTACCTTGACCAATGACATGGACCTTGACAGGCGAGTCATTTGTGGAGTTTTCAGTGCACTTTAGTAACCCCTTCTCCGTTGCTAAAAGGCAGCATTCTGCAAGTCGAAGCCACAGGAGAGGCCTGCTGTAGAAAACCAAACTGGCTCTTAATAAGCATCGAGCAGCAAGTAGGGGTTTGCCATAAGCCAGATACTGCAAGCCACAGTTGTATGCTATGAGCAAAGATTTGTCTTGAGAAAATGTGGTAAGTTTCCGAGGCTTTTCCTTTTCCTTCCAGAGGAATGAACAATTTGTTAAAGCTTTGTGAAATAAAATGCTCGAGGTGTGAAGCTTGCCTTGCTGATAATAGATACACCCAATATTATTGTTTATTACGATAGAACTTGCAACATCTAATTGATTACTAGATGCTCTTAGAAGCTTGAATGCTTTGGAGTAATTTCCACTGGAATACTCAAGCTGTGATTTGAGTAGTAAAGCCCTTGAAGAATCTACTTCGCGTGCTATATTCATTGTTTGTTTAACTTCACGTTTTGCCGCCTTTAGATTTCTCGTTAGAAGCAAATGCTGTATCTTGTAAAGGGGCAATTGCAGCTTCAGATTAATGGTTGGCGTTGACCTATCAATGGACGTCCTTGAAATATCACTTAATAAAGGAATATTTGACGGCCTAGATATGTCAAGTGTCGATAACAATGTTTCATATTCCATTGTATCATCTGAGTGCGTTCTTGACAAAGACCCTTCAGAGGCATTTCCACTAAATGTCACTTCTGAATACAAATCGTCAGAGGTTGAATTATTAGCAATTGATGAGGACTTTGATACCAAGTTTGGCATTTGTAGATGAATAGTGCTGCCATCATCAATTTTATTGAGCCTATAACTCCCTCCAAAAGCTTTATCTAGATAGTTTATGACATCCTGGAGAGAAGTAGCATGGAATTGAGTCATCTTCCTAAGCAGCAGACAAAGTATCAAGACTCAGATGGAAGACGGATATCTCATATATATCTTTGAGGCACATTGTACTGTTATAACTCCAAGCAACCAACAAATTATACCTCAAACTAAATATATCAGTGTGAACTATAAGAATACGGCCAAACATTTTTCTACAACCACAACAGACCATGAAGGCTTTGTACGGCCGGATAAGCAACAAGGATGCGTTTGGTTTGCGCTAGGGAAAGGGAAACAAAAGGAATGGAAAGGGTTTTTCTTTCCTATTCTTATTACTTGTTTGTTGATATGAACAATGGAATGAAAAATAAAGACAATAACCAGTGCCCTCCCCACATCAGCCTCACTCTCCTTTGAAACCCACCATCCCCAACCTCTAAACACCAGACTAACACTAACACTAAAATTCCATCTACCACCACTGAAAGTCCGAAACCTTCTCCTCCACCCCTACAAACCCCATATCTGGAGTTTGTAGGGGTGGAGGAGGTTTCGGCGGTGGTAGATGGTATTTATTGGTGTTAGTGTGGTGTTTAGAGGTTAAGGATGGTTGATTTAGAAGGAGAGTGGTATTTGTCGATGAGGCTGGCGACGGCGCGGGGAGTCAGTGGCCAGCAAGTGTGCTGGAGAGAGGAGCCGGTGATGGACGTGTCGGTGTGAGACTGTGAGAGGAGGTGGTGGGTGGTAGTTGTTCATAGTGGATGTGAGTGTTGTAATGGTGGTGATAGGAGATAGTCGGGTAAGGGCACAGGATACCACTGTGGAGGTGGGGCAATCAATTTGGAGGGATTCGGGGTACTCCTATTCTGAAAGTTGGGTAAAGAGTAAGGGGAAAATGGGTAAACAAACCATAACCAAATGCCCCCTTAATTCCTCCTCCATCCATCCAAGGACAAAACTGATCACTTTAAAAAGTTTCAATAAGGGTCATTTGTACAAAATTAGGCAATTTACCTCAAGTACCCCGTTAAAAATGCTACTCACTAATTTGACTATTTCTAGTTTGTTGCTTTCAGTTACAAATAGTTTGGGACTATTGTACCAAGCTTGCAATACAATAATATAAAAAACACTTGCCGCCAACAATGACAATAACATAAATTTGCCCACAAACTTACCGAAAATTTGGATGCATCCTGGGTCAGAAAGGCAGCATCCAGAAGTAAGAGGCAAACACGCAAAGCAGTTGTCTGCACATGACACGTGGTAATTAAGGAGATAAATCAACAAACACCCATAAAAAGTTAATAGTTTCAACTATGAGAGTAAACATCATTGACACACCTTATCTATTGCTTCAATATTATGAAATAACGGCACCAAAACTGATAATGCTTTTGAGTATTCATGCAGTTGGAAGAGAATAACTGCCTGAGAATCGTAAATAAAAAAGATAATCATTAGAAAGACTACCCAAAAGAATAGCAACAGGGCGTGGCACATTAAGGATTCAATAAATACATACAATGTTCAATGCTGCCACAGATGCATCAACTTTATCATCAAAAACAGAATCGGCATCATTAGTTTGATCATTATGTCCTTCAGTTCCTAAAATGGATTTATTTGAAGCATGGGTGGCCGGATCTGTTTGTTCTCTAGATACACGAGCAAGGTCTTCACTCTTCTCCTGGCATATACAGAAGCAATTTTAACAAAAGAAAAAGTTCACATATAAACTATGAAATTAGCAAAGGCCTGCGACTGTTTGGAAAAGGCCTGCGACTATAATTCGATACCAGTGTGCACATATAGACCAAATAGATTTTTTGCTTGTACACAATAATTAACTCCAGTGTCAAAATACACAAGCTGAAAAACTGAGCAATCGTCTCATGATTGAAAACTCAACAATTCTCCCGGTTTTCAGACCCTCGCCGAGTAGATACTCACAAATTCATCTCTTTTGACTTCTGATGCTTTTAGATCTGGCGGTCACTCTAGTTCAGTGAGGTATTCCATTTTACGAGTAAGATTAAGTTCATACAAATTTTATTTCATCCTAGAAGGTGAATCTATTGTTATCTGTTCATTGATTGGTTGATTAAGGCATAACTGATATTGACCACACACCTATGCATTTGGATTGCTATGTTGCTCATTAGGTTTTTCAGCTTACATTCCTAAATCCTAACAGAGTTCATATCAAAAAAAAATCAGCTCTGTCAAAGATATTGATAGACAGGATTAGTTAGCACCCAATCTAGCATATGAACAAATGTGGTTTTCTCTGACTGAGAACAAGTCACAGACTGCACATTCGGCATATATCTCAATTTAAGGCCACAACATTACCTTGACACTGATAAGGACTTCCACCAATTTCTTTGGATCTGAAGATTCATCGCGCAGGTACTCTGCTACAGCAACATTATGTAGAATCTGTACAATATTTGGTGAAGCTTGGCATAAATAAAAAGACTGAAAGGGGACATACAGACGTCATAAAAAATGGGTAACTGATATAGATTCACTTAATTCACACAAGCTGAAACAAACATGAAGTGACGTGCAATGCATGCCAATTGGTGATTGTTTACCAAGGTTGGTCATCAAAGTCTCAAGAACGTAAAACTATTATCCAGTCCTGACCTATGTTCATTATGAAAAACACATGTTTCCTAGTCATGTTCAGTTGTCAAGCTAGCTTTTACAAGGCTAATGATTGTGTTTCTATTGACTGAAAACCGCTTCCTGTTCAGAGATGAATCTGAAAACACGAAATTTCCTAGTTTGGTGCAGTAGTCAAGATAGTATCTTTTTGTAAGGCTGCTTAGTGGTTTCTGTAGACTGAAAATTTTGTGTTCAGAAATTAAGCTGATAATGTCTAAACACTAATTTCTGTTTCATATGATCTGACCATACAAACTATCACAATAAGTAAAACATGATCTAGATCTATATGCATTTTAATTATGAATTTTTCATGGAATGTAAACGTGTACTGCTTATGTAATTTTTCGTTTTAGCAAAAAGAAGCAATTTTTGTCCTGGATTATTCACAAACAATCTCAGACACTGCAGATAAATAAAGAAGTTAAAAGAAACAATCTTCCAAATACAATTAAAAGAGTGCCGTTTTCATTTGAAAAAGGGGAATTCTTGTCTTTGGCACAACCAATCCCCGAAATTTATTGATGGAAAAATGGACAGCACACCCCCATCCTAAAAAAATAAAAAGAACGCAACATAAAATAGAATCCAAGAGCCAAAACGAACAAGAATGTCTGCTAAGTGCGACACTACTTTAAACACCTAACAACTCTAGTATGTAAGTCTACTGACCTTGATTAAACCAGTCAAGGCATAGATTAAATATTTTGAGCAACAAACACACAAAGCAAAAATTAGCTATAACTCCCAAAAAGCTCAATTGTTGACGAGGTGTGTATAAAACATTAGTGACAGATAAGAAGCACGTTTGTAAGCTCAAAAAGTGTAAAAATATACTCCCTCCATTCCACTCAAATTACATTTTCCATATTAGGCTTTTCCATTCAATTGTATACATTTATTTATGCGGCAAGTTTTAAGTCATTAAGTTGCATTTTTACCCTTGGTTTACATACCCCTCCCCCCTCTCTTCAACTCACTCACCCATTACCACTACCACCATTCATAAAGACACCATTAACACAGAAACCATGTTAGTTCTCCAGCTCACCGCCGTCACGCAACAGCCAATCACGACAACACTAATCTAGCCCACGACCACCCAACCCTCTGAAACGGCACCACTAACTCCAGTACTCATATCACCACAATCTACCCGACGTCCAGACCACCAAAACTACAAGATGGCATAACCCTTTGCACCGCCAAGCCACTGGACACACGCGCACACCGCCACAGGTGAACGTAATTCCAGCGACCACCGCAGACTTCTTCACCAAAATCTCCCTTTGTTACTATAAGCAACCCACAACCCTCTCTAAACCACCAAACAAGCACTATAAACGACGGACTGCAGTCCACCGGAGAACCATTATACCCAATTGACCAACACCAGATATGAGTCCCACAATATGATCTCCGATACCGAAGTCACATCGCTCGTGATCACTTGACCCAAGACAAATCGACACAAAAGCAGATATGGGTAGGAGTAGGAAGAAGTCGGGTTACCAATCTCCGATTATGAAGTCAGGCGGACGATGGCTTCGCTTTGATGAAAAACCGCATTATGCTTGTTTAAGGAGACTTTTACGGGTGGAAGTTTTGCAGTGGGGAGGCTTCGCCTGCGGTTGACGGCTCTGGTGGTTGGTCTGGTTGAGGTGATCCAGCCGACAAAGATGGTGGCATTATGAAGGGTGGTTGGTAAGGAGAGGAGTGAGGACCGATGATTGGGAGTTAGTTGTTAGGGGTTGAGGACATTTTAGGTAAATTTGTGAAATTGATTATAGCAATAATTTTCCTTAAAACTTGTGCAAAATCCAAATGTATAGTATTGAGTGGAATGGAGGAAGTAGATGAGATTTGTACAACGGAAACTACGCAACCAATATCATTCAGTATTTTGGACGAAAACGAGGGATGTTAAACCGAGCTTCAGTTCAGTATTCTCAGCAAGAATATGAAACCTACACTCATGATCACAATGTTGACCTCGACAAAAACCAAAAGTAGTTAGAGATTTCAGCCTGTTTTTGGCTAACTAACAAAATGCGTACGAGGAATCTAATTTCATACATCCTTGCAGTTCCTCTACCTTACCATTCCAAAAGTCAGCCAGATGCACAAATCACCATCTTAGCTATGAAAAGCGGGCCTCAAGCAGGCTTAACCCCAAGGCACTCCCCAAAACACCTTATAGTTCTTCTAGTTCTTTTATTGTGCCTTCCTCGTGGCCACATTATCCCTACCTTTTCCTTTTTTACATGTTATCCCTCTTTAAAATCCAAGAAAATTGAACTGTTACACAGACTTTCATTCTAAAACTACAAAATTGATTCCAAATTCAATGAGCCTCGTGTCAATGAGCTCCCTGCCAATATGCCTCGTATCTATGAGGTGTACCACGGACCTTTTAAAAACTAAATTCACCATACATCAAACTATACTTTTGAGCCCTAGGGTAGAGCTTCCCAGGAAAAGAAATTAAGGAACTTCTCAAAAACTACTGTCTCCATTCCAAAAACGGAGACCTTCCAACATCCACTCGTGACTCAATCACTTCGCCACTGAAAGTAGTAATACCACCACCTTCCAGTTATCTAAAAGCTATCTACCAGGCGTACCTACTACCTACCAATCTACCATTAACCGAATCTGAACAAAATTCAATCAAACTACACATCAAAATTCCACCAAACCAAAGCAACAACACATATCATCAATTACGAATTAGACGGCTTACACGAACCAGCTTACGCAAGAATTACAAAATTCTGAACTTAAAATGAAAATGAATAAAAAAAGAACAAGAAATCGAAAATTATACCTTTGGATCACCTTCATTTTTCTGAAGCAATTGCTGTAAAATATCAACACATTCGGCAAACTTCTCCGATTGAAACAACACAGAAGCTTCTTTAGCAAGCGAGGCAGTGAGTAATAAGTTTTCATCGTCATTCGCTACGCCACCGCCTTCTCTCGCCACTTGCATCGACGAGGATGACGATGATGAATCTCTTGAATCCATCCAAAGATTGAGCAAACCAAGTGAACTTCGCCAATTAAAATGCCTCTTCACGAAATTCAACCACAAGAACTGATTCAGTAAAAACACAGTTGTTGAGAAGTAAAGAACCCTAGATTTTAATCAATCAATTTGTGCAGCTAAATTTACCCAATTTTAGAGAGATAGAAAGAACGATGGCGGGTGGGATTGGGATATTTTAGAGAGGGAGAAGAGGGGGATTTTGAATACCGTGACCCGTGAAGGTCTTTTTAGACGAAACGAAGTCGAGTTGAACCAAAATGAATTGAACTTAATTGAATTTATGGAGTTAATATAAACTCAACTAAATTTATTGAGGTTAGACTGAAATTAAATTCAACAGTTACTTTCTTTTATAAAAGGGAAAATATCATTAATTAATGGTTTTTTTTGTCCCAGACTATCATGGGTAAACAATTAACTTTACCTTATTTTTTTTTGTTTTTAACTACCTTATAGTTTACTCTTGTTTTTTTTTAACACCTATCAAAAATAAGATTCGGACAACTTTAGCCAAATTTCTCTCCCAAATTAAAACATAACTAGTTTTAATCCCGTGCAAATTGCACGGGATTGCAGGTTCAAGTATTGTTATTTATGAATAATGATTAGTCATATTGTCGATTTTCGATTTGTAATATAATTTTATATGACCGATATACTAAAAATATTGGAATATTAACATACAGTTTATATTCAAATTATATCAAAACGCAATAATCTATACAAATTTGAAATATCATAACAGAATTACAATATACAATGATAAGTAACTGTTAATACAAAAATCTCAAAATTTCCTTCATTATATATGCATTTTTCATCGTCACAACTCACTCATAAATCAGAGTTGTCAACATATCGAATTCTTTGGAGATGGTTTGAAAGCCGATAGTTTCAACTTATCTCATTCAAAATAATGAAATAGGTTGGTCCTACTCTAGCGGATCAATATAGTTTTTTACCTTATCAGAGAAAAAAGATATGACTGCCCCCAAAGCCCATCATTACTCGTGTTTTTGTAAATGTTAAGTAACTATTATGGTACTTTTCTTTTGCAATTTCAATATCCCATTTTTTTTACCGTGTCATTTTTAATTTAATATTTGGAGCGTTTTTTTCAAATAATATTTTGTGAAGCTTTACACATAAACTCTTGAATAGTTACTTTTTACCGTAATTAAAATTTTCATCTACGAAGTTTTATGCTAGAATTTTGTGATATTTTAATGAAATTGGTTTTATACAGATAAGATTATTATTCATAAATAATTATTTATTAATCTTTACGTACCAACCATCGCTATTTTTAATATTTATGTACAATTCATAAATGGAATCGTTTACGTACTGAACATAAACCAAGGCGGTTCTCGTTATTTAACTATTTCATCTTTGTTGTGGGTCCCGCTTTAATCAATTTACCGACAATCCATCGTTATTTTTTAATACTTAGATACAAATCATGTACGTAACATAAACCTAAGCGGTTTTTCGTTAATTAATTTTTTCATCATTGTTGTGGATGCACAGATTGTTTTAAATTTTTCTGTATTAATAAAGATAGGATATGTGAATATATTGAATACATTTGACATAAAGCGTTTGCTATCATAAAATAAATTAAATTAGTGTTTTTAACTTTTAGTTTAAGTGGTATGGTATTAGGTATTTTTTCATGGTTTTTTTCCATTGTCGAGTTTATTCTTATATATATGACGATGACAATGGATGATTAGTCGAGTTTTCTAAATTTTATTTTCATGTTATGTTGAATTATTAAAATATAGAAGATATTATTTTTTAAAGAAATATTATTATAAATTAGTACGATATAAAGCATAAATATCAAATATTATGCATGACATATAGAACAATATATCTTCTTGAACATAAATATTACGCATGATATTTGGACCGATATATTTAATTGAACTTATGAGATAATCAGTTATTTATATACATTTTGTACTTTTTTTGTAACAATATTGTAAATTGTATCAGTCCATGTATTTGATTGTAATTTTAATTTAGTTGTTATTGTAATTTATTATTTATTGTTGCAAAATATTATAACAAGTAACATGATATTATAACAAAAATGCACGGGTTACTTGTTAAAGTTAGTAAAACAGTTTAAATATAACCAAACATGCACGGGTTACTTAAAAATATTGTTATTAGTTTAATTATAAGACAATATAAATATTAAGCCGTACAATTTTTAAATTGTCTTAATATATGTTATAATTATACCTGTTTTCATTTAAACTTGGTATTATAACAATTTTTTTGATAAAATTATCAAAATAAATATTATACAAAGCGTCTTATTTTAGTTATATACTTATGCAAAATATGTACTGAGTTTTTTTTGTTGTAATTAATTCTTTATTCATTTCTAATCAATAATTTTTGCGTTGAAAACGTAAACTTTTACTTTTACATTGAAATCTAAGAAATCTGTATTTTGGTGGGTCCCATGTTTTCTAAAATAAAAAAAATCAAAAGGCTTGTTTAAGGTGAGTTTTTAATTTTTAATTTTTTTGGTTGAACATAAATATTACGCATGACATTTGGAACGTTATATGTGATTGAACATAAATTAAAAATGAGATAATCATATATTTATATACATTTTGTATTTTTTTGTAACAATGTTGTAAATTGTAAATTGTATCAGTTCATGTATTTCATTGTATTTTATTTTAGTTATTATTTTAAAGTATAATATATTATATACTTTTGCAAAAAATTGTACTGAATTTTTTCGTTGTAATTAGTTCTGTATTCGTTTCTAATCAATAAATTTTTTTTGTTGAAAACGTAAATTTTTTTGCTTTTACATTGGAATTAAATCAATCTGCATTTTGGTGGGTCCCATGTTTTTGATTAAAAGAAAAAGAAAAAAGAAAATAAAAGGCATGTTTAAGGTGACGTGGCTGAAGGAAAATGCAAGAAATGATTCTGGATTAATATAGATAAGATTGCATATCACACTCCCTATTTTACTTGTTACGCCCTCTATTTTTTAATTAATTCCAAATTTTTCCCCTAATCTTTGAAATATATATTTTGTAACTTTTAATATTGTGTGATCGTAGCCAAATGTTATTGAGACGGTTAATAATATTAACAGTTTATAAAAGACGTGTATTTAATTACTACCGCATTTAATGAAATTTCGCAATTAATTTTTACCAACTAATTTTTACCACTATTAATACTACTCTAAAAATTAACTACAATTCACTTAAACAAGTAAAAAAAATTACCGTTTAATTTAAAATGAATCCCGACGACGATCCCGGCGATGAATTTTATAATTATTTATTTAACCACGATAACGGTCAAGCTTCGCAGTTTAACAACGAATTTAATGCGAATCAACATTATCGTTTTGATAATGAACGTTATTTTCATTCTACGGAAAGTGGTTATGTACATAATACTAACTACGACGATGAGGATTATGATATCAATGGTGAAAATTATGATACCGATACCGATTTCAGCTATGAACATTCACAAAAAAAGCGGCTGAAGAGGTAAATTTTTTGCTTTCTTTAATTACAATGTCGTTCAATATTTTTAGAAATTTCTTAAAAAGGAAGTCGTAGAGTAAAAAGTATGACGTAAGAAGGGTCGCACACCAATACCGTGAAACTCCCGTTTAAATTACACGGCAGTACCGTGGTACTGCCGTGTAATTTACACGGCACCACTATTTGATGTTTTTTTTTAAAAACAAAATATTAGTAATAATCATAATTCTCATAAATGTCATTTCTAGGAGCCGTTTGAAGCCTTTGTTGGAAGCGTTGAAGACTATAACGCTTATTTTATCTTTGAAAATGTGTTTAATTCATTTGAAGATGCAGTTGATCGGTCAGATGAAGTTGCTTATAACTTTGGCTTCCACTTGGTAAAGGTGAAGTATAAAATGAAACACTATCCTCCATTTAATGTTGTCAATTGTGAGCGTCATGCAAAATTCACTAGTAAGGTTAAGGATCCTTTAAACCCGCAAAGAAAAAGTTAGTAAAGGTTCATGGGAAGTAAAACTGAAGTGTGTTACTCATAATCACAAATTTGGAAGTTTTCTTGAGGGTCATAGACGTCGAGCTAAGTTTGATGAAGAGCAAAAAAGTTTTCTTAAAGGATTATGGGAATCTCAGATGAAACCGGGGAAAGTAAAATTTGTTTTTACTCGTAAGTATACTGATCAACCAGCCCAGTGATTAAACAAATATATAATCAAAATGCACAATTTAGTGCTATGAGTAGGGAGGGTCGGAATAGTATACAATATATGCTACATTTAGCGGGTCAGGCTGGCTATTTTCGTGAACATTTGGCACATAAAGACACAAAAGTTCTTACAGATATCTTTATGGCTCATCCTGATGCCGTCAAAATGTTTAAAGCGTGGTCTTATGTCTTACTAATTGATTCTACATACAAGACAAATAAGTACGATCTTATATTGGTTGAGTGCGTAGGCGTCACACCAGCCGGTAACAGTTTTCTTATAGGTTATGCTTTAGTCAAGAAGGAGAATAAAATTGGTTATGTATGGGTGTTGAAAATGTTAAAGTCGATATTGGGAGAAGATGTTGAACCAAATGTTATTGTGACCGATCACGAGCAAGGGTTAATGATTGCAATTCCAAAGGTATTTAAAAAGTCGTATCATATACTATGTTTATGGCACATTTACAAAGCAGTGGAGGTGTATGCAACTAATTTGGCAGGTGGTATTTTCGGTAAATCCGTAGCTCATGGGGCATGGAAAGAGGTTGTAAAGGCAAATTCCTGGGACGAATGTCAAAAACAATGGGCAGATCTAAAAAAAAATATAAAAGACGTCCTCGTCTAATTACATACCTTGAAGGCACTTGGTGGAAACATATAGAGAAGTTTGGAAAATGTTTTACTAATTGCATAATGCATTTTGGTAACAAGTCTACCTCTATAGTCGAGTCGGCACATGTCGTTTTGAAAATGTGGTTTAGTTCAGCTTCTCTTACCCTGGATAGTTTGTGGAAAAGGGCAGATGTAATGATACAAGGTCAACACATTGAGATTAGGAAGACATTGGAAAATTCTATAAGTAAGCTAGTTGTCTCAAACTTGTTCCATGGCAATATCTTCTTGTTAGAACACAATGTGTTGATGATGACAAGTTACCTTGATTATCTAATGTTTGCTTGATTAGTTCAAGAGATTAGCAAAGTGACATAAGGCTCATTGAATACCACAAGATCATATGTCAAGAAGCAAGCAAAAACAAGTGAAGTCAAGTCTAGGAAAGTGTTGTAACCAAGGTAGTCAAACGTACTCTCTTATTTGTTAGAAGGTGCAAAATCCTTGCAACAGTCTAGCAGACTGTTGCAACTGGGATTTCTGGTACGGTCATGGAGATAATTTTCAAAAATCATTTATGTTAAAAGTAGTTGTCTTTTACTCTCATCTGCATATTTTAAAATCATGGTTTACAAATTAAAGGGAATCAAATTAAATTTTAAATCTCACAAGCACATGGAGTCTAAAGCTAAAAAGTAAAAAGTTACTTTTTTCCTTTTATAGCCTTAAGACTTTTTCAAAGGAGGTTTTGTGTTATACACACTTTACCCAAAGAGAAAATTCTTGAGCCTTGTAAAAGTGTGGAGTCCCTAGCCTTTGTTCAGTTTATAAAAGACCCTTCACCATATGAACCTTTGGTTAAAAGAGTTAAACAAATATAATATGCATTTGTGAGTATACTATCACACACCACTTTCTCTATAAAAGCCAACCATTTAGCTCATTAAATGTAAAGACCTTTTAAACATTTATTGTAAGCTTTGCAAAATCTTTTCAAACATTTACTCTTCAAAGTTTGTTTTGCATAAGTTTTTGATTTTCAAAAGAGTCTTCACTTGTTTCCGAAAAGCAATTATCTCCTTGTGCTAGTTCGCATCTCTAATGTGTAAAAGTGTACCTTCGATGAACCTTGTGTTTAGATCTTAAATGTAGTCTCCATGTTCTTGAAGAGAACCCTTGAGACATTGATCGTGTAAACCAAAGGTAGAACAATAAAACTCTTAGAGCGGAATAGCTTTAAGTTTAAGTCAAGTCTTACGAGCGGAGTAGCTCTAAGCAAATGCAACCAGAGTAGGTTAGGGAGTTGTTTTATTGTAATAGTTTTAGTTAAGCGGAGTAGCTTCTAAGATTTCAATAAAATAACGGTTGGACGTAGGCTCCGGAGTAGGAGTTGAACCAATTTTTTATATCGTTTGTTTATTGCTCTTTCTCGTACTTGTTTCTCGTTTCATGTTATACTCGTAATATATCAGCTCTATGCAACAGTTCCATATACTGTTGCTTAGACTCTGATTCTTGGTGCCTTAAATCGTGAAACACTTAAGCTACTTCGGAATTTTTAAAAGGTCACCTAATTCACCTCCTCCCCCTCTTAGGTGCTAAACTCGTTCTTGATTCTTCAATTGGTATCAGAGCCTTGTGCTCGTGATTTAGGTTTTGCCACCAAAGAGAAAGATCTGTAATCATGGACGAGTCTAAACACACTAAGTATCCAATTTTTAAAGGTGAAAACTATGCTTGGTGGAAACACCGCATGGAACACTACGTCAAAGGTGTTGACTATAAGTGTTGGATGATAATAAAAAAAGGGCCCACTTAAGATTGAGGGGACAGATAAGGATGGAAACACGACACCAAAAGATGAGGAAAAATACAATGAAAACGATTATAAAAAAATCGAGAAAAACTCTAGAGCCATGTCCATTCTTCAATATGGCATCGGCGACCAAGAGATAAATCGAATATCGGGTTGCACTTCGGCCAAAGACATTTGGGACACCCTAAGCCTAGCTCATGAGGGTACGTCTCAAGTCAAGAAGTACCGTGTTGACCTTCTCATGCAACAATATGAGATGTTCAACATGGGAAAAGATGAGTCAATCAATGGTCTTTCATCTCGGTTCTCTTGCATTGTTAATGAACTAAAAAGCCTAGGTCGAAATTTTGAATCCGAGGATTTAGTCCGAAAGATCCTTCGAAGCTTAACTGAAAAGTGGCAACCGAAGGTGACGGTTATTGAGGAAGCCAAAGACCCTGTCGTCCTCTCCCTAAATGAACTAATGGGGTCTCTCATGGCCCATGAGCTTTCACGTACAAAACGCTCTCAAGAGAGTTCAAAGGGAAAGGGACTCGCTCTTAATGCTCTCTCAAGTGATGAGGAGGATGAGGATGTTGAGTTCGCCATGTTTACTAAGAATATGGCCGGCATAATAAATGGCCGAGGGTCTCAAAGGTTCAATAACAATGTTAGCAAGAAACGTTTTCCAAAGAGGAGATCTAAGTCCACTTTGGTTGCTTCAAATTGGTGACAAGGGTCACCAAATAAAGGAATGCCCAAAGTGGGACGATATTAAGTCTAAGGAAAAGCGTGATCTTGTTAAAAGAGATTATAAAAGCAAAGTTATGACTGCAATATGGGGCTTGTCCGATTATGATCACTACAAGAAAAAGCTTTCATTCCTACAGATATTCTCCTACGGATTTTTAAAATCGTCGGAATTACCATATTCCTACGGTTACTTCCTACAGAAATGTAAATCCGTCAGGCCTTCCGACAGAATCCAATTGTTTCCTACGGGTATTTGTCAATTTTAATGGAGGGAAAACATGAAAATATTGGCGCTAACTCTATCCTACTGGACGTGTGCAAGTACCTACGGAATTGGTCAAATCTGATGCAAAGTACCGACGGAAAAGCCGTAGGAGAGTTTGAGAAATCCGTAGGTCCATATAAATTGATTTAGGAAAGCATCTTAATTAATCCGGAGGTCAAACTTGAAACAAAATACCAACTGAAAAGACGTAGGAAAATATGAGAAATCCGTAGCGCCATATAAATTGATTAACAAAAGTCTCCTGATTCCATAGGTCAAACTAAAACAAAAAATTATATTCTGTAGAAAAAATCCCTCCAACTGCCGTTGCTCACTACAACTCTCGCCATCGTTGGTGTTGTACTTCGTCCTCTATTCTCTGTCGTGCAATCCCTCCAACTGCCGTGCAATCCCTCCAACGTCCTCTATTCTCTGCTTGGTGTTGTACTTCGTCCTGCTCGATTATTTTTGGTTTTTGGTAAGTAATACAATCCCTAATTATTGTCGATTATATCTCCTCAACTATTACTGATTAGTTTTACCAAATAATTCCTGTTTTTATCGATTTTGATGTGTGTTGAGTTTTCTGTCGATTTGATGCTTTTGCCGCCTGTTGAGTTTTTTGCGTGTCTTGAGTCGCCTTTGTCGCTTTTTCTTATCTTCCAGGACAGCCACTCTTCATCTGTCAATACACATATAAAGTACAAAGATAAATTCATTTGAAATTGAAACTGAAATTGATCAAATTCAATATAATCCAGAAACATAATATTTGTATGCGTCTTACCCTTAGCTTTGCTAACTAGATAAAAAGTAATATTTGTATGCGCTAGACACTGTAATTGTACATTTGAAATTGAAATTGAAATTGGCTTTGCTGAAGTCTTACCCTTAGACTAGACACTGTAATTCTACATTGTATATAAGGTACGGTTTTCGGAAGTCTCACCTCTCTCTCTCTTTACTTGCTGCTCGTACATTGAGTTGGTGATTAGGCCCAGTGATTGGGATCGGTGGTCTAGCTTGAAATGCCATGGAATGCATGTGTCCGGTAAAACCCACCCAAAGCAATAAACATGAAAGCAGAAACTAGCTCCAGAAAGGAAGACAACTCACGAACAAAGTCTCAACTTGGCCTTAATCTCGTTAATGATTGATTCCCTTAAGACTAAGACAATTCTAAAAGCATCCATTTCATAATCTGATTGATTCTCAGACATTTAACCCTTCATAGTAGTGTTTTAATTAAAACTTAAAAGTATATAAATGATTTTGACGTAAGGAGTATATATTATTCGATGCATCAATACGATTTGTTCAAACTGTCACTAATATGACATTCAAGGACTCAAAGGTATGGCCAAGAACTCCCTGTACCTGATCCTAACACAATTCTTTTTATTCAGTTCCTTGATTTAAGTTCAGTTCTTAGATCTTTGATTTTCAGCGCAATTCTTTTATTTCATTTTTCCAGTATTCAGTTAAGTTTTCAGTTCAATTCCTACATGCTTTCATTATTTAGTTACTTGATTTCCATATTTTTTTTATAATATTAGTGTGTTTAAGGTAGCAAAAAGAATGGTTTGATAAGTTGAATTATTTGATTATTTAATTAAGTTTATTCAATTTTCTTATATTTGATATAGTTGATTATTATGTAGATTTATAATGAGGCGATCATATCGAGAATGGATGTATGAAAGGTTGGATGATAGTAAACGACCTAGGATTGAGTTTATAAATGGAGTTCGTGAATTCATATAACACGCTAAGAGTCAACAAGATTTTCAATTGAAAAAAACACTAAGGTGTCCATGTTTGAAGTGTAAGAATTTGAAATATTTAAATGAATATGAAGTAAAAGCGCATCTTATTGGCAAGGGTTTTTGTCCGCATTATTATGATTGGACTAGTCACGGTGAAGAGGTCATACAAAATGAGGGATAATCTAGTGCATTTGACAACAGCTATAGGGAAATGGTGGTTGATGCCTTAGGTTCTATTGCATTGGATATGCTAGAGGAACCTCCTATCGAACACGACGAGTCTCCAAATCCCCACTCCAAGTTATTTTTTGACATGTTAAATGCCGCTGCAAAACCGTTGTACGAGGGGTGCAAAGTTTCCTTGTTAGAAGTGGTGGCAAGGTTGATAACTTTGAAATGTGAGTTCAATATACCTCATAAATGCATGGATGCGATTGCATCGTTGATTGAGGATATTATTCCACAGATTAATTCTATGACAAGAACATTTTACAACACTAAAAAGGTTGTTAAGGGTTTAGAACTTCCTCATCAAAAGATTGACGCATGTCCTGAAGGACATATGCTTTTGTGGAAAGAAGATGCACACCTTGAGAACTGTAGGAAGTGTGGCTTAGATAGGTACAAAAAGACTTCAAAGGGGAAGCGAGTGGGACATAATGTTTTAACTTATTTCCCAATTACACCTAGGCTACAAAGGCTTTACGCAACAAAACACGTTGCAGGTGAAATGAGATGGCATAAGGAGAACCCGCGTGTCAGTGGGACAATGGCTCATCCTAGTGATAGTGATGCGTGGAAACATTTTGATTCAACCTATCCTGATTTTGCTCGTGATCCCCGTAATGTTCGTCTAGGTCTTTGCACGGATGGTTTCTCACCATTTGGCCAGTTTGGGAAATCATACTCCTGTTGGCCGGTAATGGTAACGTCGTATAACCTACCACCTTGGTTGTGTTTGAAGAAGCAGTTTATTTTTTTATCATTGATTATTCCTGGTCCTAAGAATCCAAAACAAAACTTAGATGTGTACATGCAACCGTTGGTAGAGGAGTTAAAACAGTTGTGGGAGATTGGTGTGCTCACATACGATGTCTCCAAGAAACAAAATTTTTATCTAAAAGCGGCTCTTATTTGGACCATCAATGATTTTCCAGCTTATGGCATGTTATCCGGCTTGTCCACTGCTGGACACCATGCATGTCCTTATTGTATGGAGAACACTAAATCATTTCATCTTCCATTTGGAAAGAAAGTGAGTTGGTTTGATTGTCATAGACAGTTCTTACCAATGGATCATCATTTTCGAAATAACAAGAATGCTTTCTTAAAGGATACAGTGGAAAAAAATAGTGCACCTCCAATATTGTCGGGACAAGAAGTATGGGAGCGGGTGTTAGACTTTCCAACTATAATTAGTGGTACTCCGGAAGAGTTGAAGGAATTAAAAAATTTGAAAAATGGTTGGTAAAAAAGAAGTATCTTTTGGGAGCTTCCTTATTGGAAATCATTACTAATTAGACACAACTTGGATGTTATGCATATTGAGAAAAATTTCTTTGAGATGTTGATTAACACGCTGATGGATGTGAAAAATAAAACAACAGACACGACAACTTCAAGGAAAGACTTGCGTCATTTTTGTTATCGTCCGAAATTACATATCCGTAAGAGCGGGGATGTGCCCAAGGCTCCTTTCACTCTTGACAAATCTCAAAGAAAAGAGTTGTGTGAATGGGTGTCCAATTTGAAGTTCCCAGATGGGTATGCATCTGATTTGAGTAGATGTGTAGACCTAAAAGAACTTAAGCTTCATGGAATGAAAAGCCACGATTGTCATGTATTTATGGAGCGTTTGTTACCCATTGCTTTGAAACGATTACTTCCAACAAATGTGTGGAATTCAATAACTGAGATTAGTCAGTTTTTTAGGGATTTGTGTGCTTCAACTATTAAAGTTGATGATATGACTCGTCTAGAGAAAAACATTGCGGAGATCATATGCAAATTGGAAATGATTTTTCCCCCTTCTTTTTTCAACTCCATGGAACATCTACCGGTTCATTTACCATATGAAGCAAAAGTTGGTGGACCGGTTCAATATAGGTGGATGTACCCTTTCGAGAGGTAAATATTTTAAGTATATATTTCATTAGAAGTTAAATTAATTATAAGAAACATTCATTATATCTTAATAATTGTGTAGGTTTCTAAACCACTTGAAGCGTAAAGTTGGTAATAAAGCTCGTGTTGAGGGATCTATATGCAATGCTTATTTAACGGAAGAGATATCGAACTTTTGTTCTATCTACTTTGAAGAGCATATAGACACAAAAACAAAAGATCTTGATCTTAGGTCAAAAGAACAAACTGATTCAATTTTGCCCGAGCTTTTCCAACAAAACTCGAAGGGTGCCCCTAGTTCAAAGGGTACAAAAAGGTACTTGGATGACAATGAATATGGCCATGCTCACATTTACGTTCTTACCAATTGTGAAGATGTATTAAAAGAATATGAACGGTAAGATCATCTTTTGTAAATAATATTACATAAATTTAGGAAGCATAAATCATTTTGCATATCAAAATAAACAAATTACATGTTTTTAAATTTCAGGAAATTCGAGGATTTTATTATTAAACAACATCCTCAGCTATCCTCGAATGATATTTGGAGTAAATTCGATGTAGAATTTCCAATATGGTTTAAAGATCAAGTAAGCGCTAAAGTTCAACAACATTTAATAAATTACTACTCTTAACATAAGCTTTTCTATATTAACACACTCATTTATCGTAGGTGATTGGTTTGAATAATGACAATGATTTACTACGAGCTTTAGCAATGGGTCCATCTAAACAAGTTCAATCATGGACACGTTATTCAATTAATGGGTTCAATTTTCATACGTTCGCTTATGGGGAACATAAAACTTCAATGAACTACGGCGTATGTGTTAGTTCTGGTGAAAATACCGACTATTATGGCATCTTACAAGAAATTATTGAGTTAAGTTATCCGGGAAATCGAGAGATATATAAGACTATCTTATTCAAAGTTGACTGGATGGATAACTCAAATAGAGGTATGCAAGTGCATGAGAAATATAGACTTGTCGAAGTTAATCGTACTAAGAAATATAAAAAATATGAACCATTTATCTTGGCTCATCAAGCTGAACAAGTCTATTTCTCATCATATCCAAACTCCAAAAAGAATGATCCATGGTGGGCCGTGTTCAAGACCAAGGCCAGATCACAAATCGATGCTCCTATTGATCCAATTGTTTTTCAAGAAGACTTGGTCACAAAACATTCTATTTTGTCAGTGATTAATGAAGATGAATTAGACTATGGTGAAACTGAAGAGGCGGAGGAGGAGGAAGAAGAAGATGAAATTTTTCATAAAAATGAGGAGGAGGAGGAGGAGGAGGAGGAAGAGGAGGAGGAGGAGGAGGAAGATGATTAGATAGATTAAATCTTATGTTTGCACCATTTTTTTTTATTATGGACGCCTTTGTTTACCTTTTCATTTTGATGTAATAATTTATTTGTTTGTTATACTAAGTTGTTAATTTTCAAATTATTTTTCTGCTTTCAACATTCTAACTTTTCTGTTTTTGCTTTATCTAATATTTTTTTGGAAGAGTTTAGTACTTAATTATGCCAAGGGGTAGAAAAAGAGTTCGTTCGAGTATGCCAAGTGGGGAGTCTACTCCTCAAATTGAAGATAACCAGGACCATATTCAATTACCAATGGAAGGAAAGAAAAAGTTTAAGAAGACACCAGCCCCGAAGAATCAAGAGGGGAAAATCGTTTTATCCGAGGATAATATATGGTAAGTACGTTTACAAGGTTTTAGTTGATTATTCCTATATCTGCACAAGTTTAATATAGTATAATAGAAAACTGGGTATAATTCAGTGATCAAACTAGTTTGATATCAGCTAGCTTGATACTTTGATGTATTGAAAAAGGACAAACCTAAGCTGCAAGGGATATCAGCAAGAGTTTGTCCGGACGCAGTAGAGTAGAGTTTGTCAGTATATGGTGGTTCAAGTAGTAGAACAAACCTAAGCAGCAAGGGATATCTGAATTATTGCCTCTAATTAGTTGCTGATTTTGTTGTTTGGTTTGAGCATATAAGAAAAAATTGTTGCATCTATTTTCGTTTTAGGTTTGGTCATCCGGACGTTTCAAGCCTAGTTTCGAATACAATAAGGACTAACTTCACCGTTTTTTGCCCAACCTGGAAAAAGACTCCAGAAGAGGTCCGTGAAAAATGGTGGAATGTTTTTAAGGTATTTTTTTTTATAACTTTGATATGAAAATAGATAGTCAAATCTCTTTTACTTGTATCCTACTTGTTTTTGACTGTGAATATAGCAAGTGGGTGGTGTTGCTAGTAGGTAAAAAGATGGGAATTTGACATAGCCTCCAGGATATTCACTATTTGAGAGGCAACCGGAATGACACTGCTAATTTGGTGAATGTTATTCTAAATGCCTGTATTTATCAAATCTCGCATCAGGGGAACCTATGCTATGTAGAATTGGTCCTTGCTACATCGAAGTTACTGCTACTACCATCATTGATTCAG
Source organism: Silene conica (assembly GCA_029255685.2). Classification (NCBI taxonomy): domain Eukaryota; kingdom Viridiplantae; phylum Streptophyta; class Magnoliopsida; order Caryophyllales; family Caryophyllaceae; genus Silene; species Silene conica. The sequence goes on from CM055320.2 coordinate 14,360,103, forward strand.
TCAAACACATAATAAATATCAGGGGAACTAACCTATGCTATGTAGAATAGATCACACAGCTACTGTTGTGGAACATTTGGGTGCTGATGTTGAAGTTTAGAGAGGAAGTGAAGAGGTTTTACCTGGTTTGCATATCCACTCTGACATATCTGGTACGTGGACTGCGGCAAGGGGATACTTGGATCTCAGCTTGACGAAGACTTGGCTTTCGTGATTGGATTTCTGCATCTTTAGTCTAGGTCTAGCCAGCCCAGTATGCTCTTCCATCACAGAAGCAAGAATACCTCTGGAAGCTACTTTTCTTTTAATTGAAATAAAAGCCATCCCCAGGAAACGACACTTGCTTAACGCCCTAAGAGCGCACAATAAAGGAACACCTCTTGCTTGCTACATCATCACATGGAGACATCACAACAGAAAGTAAAGAGAGAGACTAAAGAAAAGAGTCAAATCGAAAAAGGTGAGATGATAAAATTAATAGATGGAACTGGAGATTGACATCTTCTAAAGCTTGGATTCTACTCTATTGCACAAAATAGAAATCGTGATGTTGATAAGACACTTACTGGATACTAGAAAAAGGTATGCGCGAATGACTAATTACATCTTCTAGCTTGGAAGTTGAATGAAATCTAGGAAGAAGACGAGTTGAGTTTGGTTATTGTGTAATGAAATTAATCTGGGCAGAAGAGGAGTTGGTGTTGTGTAATGAAGAAAATGGCCAGACGGGTTGAGTTTTGGGGAATGAGACGGGTTGAATTTGTGTAATGAAGAAGACGGGTTAAGTTTTTGGGAAGAAGACGAGCTTCTGGATTGAGTTGGTGTTGTGTAATGAATTTGTATTGGGCACAGACAAAAAATATTGGGCTGACATTAGTTTAAGATCACGGATCCCATTTGGATAGGGAATGAGATTTCCTTATCCGGTTATCGCTTTTACTTACTTCTGTTTTATCTTTTAATTTGATCTTCTGTTTTATTTTTTAATTTGTTTTTGTAATTTTTTTTGTTTTATATTGTAGGATAAGGTTCATTACACATCGGATCCTGAAGCGGATGTTAGGAAGGCTTTCCTTGATAAAGCCAAAGATCGTCTTCGGGATATACTCCATTACACCAACACTGATGATGAAAAGCCCGAATGGATGCCAGCGATCTCTTTCGCCGAACTTAAAGCTTATAGAAATAGCGAGGCTTTTAAAAAGATGTCTGCAAGCGGAAAAGCTAATCGGACAAAGCACGCAGTAGGTGACAAAATTCCAGGAACTCATAACATGGGTTCCATTTCTAGTATTGAGCTAGCCGAACGAATGGTAAGCAAATCAAATCTATATTTATTTTGTTATTTAATATATTACTACTCCTAAAATTTAATATATTACTACTGCTAACATATTTTATATACTAATAATCTATGAATTCTGATTTAACAAATTCGAGACAATGAAGAAGGAAAAATACCAACGACTTTTGAATTATTCATCCAAATCCATACCCATAATGGTGTGTTCTCTGATCAGAAGGCCGAAGAAACAAAAGTGAGAATACTATACTAGCATAAGTATTTCATTTATTTGTGTTCAACATTAAGTTTAAATAATTTAGTTCTTATTATTGTGTTTGTTTTTTTAGAACAAATTTGAATCTCGAAAGGCAGAACTGTTGGAAAAAGGAGAAGATTTTGATGAATATGAACTTTTCGCTGAAATTGTTGGTGGCTTTCATAAGGGACATTTGTATGGCATCGGTAGTGCTGCTGATATGTATATCAAGAGGCCCTCTACTTATTCAACAACCGGACCCACCGTTACTTCTTACGTTGGTACTGGGATACTTAGTAGAGTGAAAGAGGATAATGCTAAGCTTAAAGAAGAAAATCAGAAGTTAAAGGAGGATACTGAAGCGCGATTCAAAGTGACAGATGAAATAATCAAGCAGATGCAAGAAAAATTGCACACTCTTGACGCCACATGCTCTCAGTTCAATAATTTCATGCCGAGATCCCCATGAAAATGGAAGTAATTGCTTAGGAAACATCATTTTGGATGGTTGAGTTTTTTTTTTTAAACGATGTTCTTGATGAATATTTTATGCTTTGTATTTGATGAACTTTTATGTTCGTAAGATAATACTTCACATTTATTTTCTTTTATGAAAAACTTGAAATTTAGTTTATATTACAGTTTTTGTGTGAATTGTGGTTGGGCTCCCGCTTTGCGGTTGAGTGACGATAAATTGTTTATTAATTTATGCAGGAATTTAGACAATTGGGCATGCTATAATACGGGTTGATTATGCATAAATTTTTATACGTTTTCTACGGAATTTTCGAAATTTCCTACAACAATTCGTCAGTATAATACTACAATAGTGTCTGACAGATTTTACAGGTTCCTACGGAATTTTTGTAGGACGTTTATCTACTCCGACGAAATTTCGTAGGAACGTTATGTTTGTCAAATAACTCGTGAAATTTTAACAGTTGTAGGAACGTTCGTAGGCAAGTGATTATTCCTACAGAAAATCCGTCGAGTTGACATTTATTTCCTACGATATATTCCTACAACCACATTCCTACGGATATTCTGTAGGAACGTAATTATTCCTACGGTTAGTAGCTACATTGTGACGGCAACAGTCCGTAGGAATGAAAGCTTTTTCTTGTAGTGGATGTGGACGAGAACCTCGAGGAGCAATTGGACGCAAAGTTATGCATCTCTTCAAAATCAAAACCCGAAACTTCGAAAACCTCAAAGAAGGAAGCTGTTGTATGTCTTATGACTTACTCGGTTGATTCAAGCTCCGATTCTGAAAGCGAGGTAAAAAGTCTAAAGAGAAAGGCCCACGCCTTCTCTAAAGACAAGATTTGTCTTCTTTTAGATGATTTCATTGATAAGTGTCGTGTCCAAGGAAATAAACTCATTGCTATGCAAGACGAAATTGAAAGTATAGCTGAGGAGAATGTCAATCTAAAGGAAAGTCTAACAGAGGTAGACCAAACATGTACCATAACCAAACTAAAGAAGGAAGTTAAAATGCTTCGAAAACAAAATCAGTGTCTAGTGAATAAAATTGAAAAAGCTCATGCCACAGACCCCTGCAACGTTGAAACTAAACTAGGTAAAGAAGTCGAGTCTCTAAAAAGAAAAGTATCATCTCTTACTAAGGAACGTGACTCCCTCTTAGTTGAACTCACTTCGTGCAAATTAGATAACAAATAACTAGAGGAAGTTGCGATCTTATTAAGTGATGAAACTAGTCATGTCAAAGGAAAAGTTAACAAAGTTGAAAAAATGAATCTAGCTCAACTCGAGAAAATAGAGACCTTGACCAAAGAGTTGCTTGAGGCAAAGCAGTTTTATCTCAAATGGGAAGGAAGTCAAAACGTCCTAGGATTTCTGCTAAAACAATCCAAAGAGAATGAAAAAGCGTCGAAAAATGCTGGACTTGGTTTCAGATGCAACAGTAGCTCACACTGTTGCACCCGAAACCATGACCCAAATCAAACAGACTTTAGAAGACGTAAGTATGCTGGATTGCCTGAGTACATCATATGCAATTATTGTGGTAAAACAGGGCATGAGTTCAATGAGTGTCCTAAAAAAAACTTGACCTAGCAAGAAACACCAAAGTTGCACAAAAAACGTGGGTTAAGAAGGACTCGCTGTCTAGTGTAAGGAAGGGACCCAAACTTGTTTGGGTTCCTAAACTAACTGTTTGATATTGCGTAGGCATTAGTGGGGGGGGGGGGGGGCAGCAGCAATTGGTACTTAGACAGCAGATGCTCTCGTCACATGACGGGGGAATAAGACCAATTCCTCTCACTAGAGGCCTACAACGGAGGCATGGTGACTTTTGGCGATAACAAACAAGGTGAAATTGTTGGTATCGGAAAAAGTTGGTAAGTCAAAATCACTATGCGTGGACAAAGTGCTGCTTGTCAAACGATTAAAACACAATCTTCTTAGCATTTCACAATTGTGTGATCGAGGTAATATCGTTGAATTTCATGCCCATGTGTGTAAGATCCTAGATGGAAAGACAAAGGAGTTGATTCTAGAAGGTAAACGTGTCAAGGATGTGTATATGATTGATTTATGTTCTTTATCCGGCCAAACCCTTTCATGCATGAGTGTCCGTAATAATGATCCGTGGCTTTGGCACAAATGTTTGGGCCATGTAAATGCTAGAACTTTAAACAATCTTAGAAAACTTGACCTAGTTGAAGGTTTACCAATCATAAACTTCAAATTCAACTCTTTGTGTGATGATTGTGTCAAAGGAAAACAAGTTAAGAGTTCATTCAAGTCTAAAAAATGTATTAGTACATCACGTGTCTTAGAACTTATTCACGTTGACCTTTGCGGACTCATGCGCATCACAAGCAAAGGTGGTAGTAATTACATTTGTGTGATTGTTGATGATTGCTCTAGATATGTATCACTAGTAGAATTATACCCTACGGTGTCGGTTCTAATACGCCATTAGTGTCGGTTTTCTAGCGACGTAATTGCTGGGGTCACATAATGTTTGTGTCGGTTGTAAAACCGCCACCATAGCTTACCCTACGGTGTCGGTTGTGCGTTAAAACCGTCACCATAGGGTACGCTATGGTGTCGGTTGTGAGTTCCCAATCGCCACCATAGGGGTATAAACTGCCACATTAGGGTAGGTTTTGGTGTCGGTTTTGCGTCTGCAACCGTCACCATAGGGTAAGCTATGGTGTCGGTTTTGCGTCTAAAACCGTCTCCATAGGGTAAGCTATGGTGTCGGTTGTGAGTCCCAAACCGCCACCATAGGGGTATAAACCGCCACAATAGGGTAAGTTATGGTGTCGGTTTTGCGTCTAAAACCGTCACCATAGGGTAAGCTATAGTATCTTTTTTGCATCTAAAACCGTCACCATAGAGTAAGCTATAGTGTCGGTTTTGCGTCTAAAACCGTCACCACAGGGTAAGGTATGGTGTCGGTTGTGAGACCCAGACCGTCACCATAATGTAAGCTATGGTGTCGGTTTTGAGTCTAAAACCGTCACTTTCTTGTATGCTACGATGTCGGTTGTGAGTTAAAAAACGTCACCTTATGGTATACTATGGTTTCGGTTCCAATATAAGAACCGTCGCCATATATATATATATTTAAAAAAAAAAAATTAGCTAGCTAATTTCGACAGCACTCTCCTAAATCGATGCTAGCCGAATATAAATATTGATGGAAGACTACCTGCAAAGAATTTTAATCAATTACCAACAAAATAATGCTTCATACAGTAGCGCAACTTTGGAATAACCATACATCTCATATTCTCATCCAACAATACAATAACAGTATTATGTTTCCCAACGACGCATAATCCGAGAAAACAAGCAACACTATTGATGGAAGGACAGACTGTATCGACTCAATATCATAATTGTTGCATCTGTGATCAAGCGGAAGAAACAAATGTCAGTTCAGTAGGAGAATCCTGAGTCTGCTGCAGAGCTGGACTGGTGTCAGTTTCCCTTTGGACACAGTTCCCATTGGCAGAGAACCAACCATTACAGTAGACTAAAGAGAGGGGTACTGAACAGCATTTTGAATGCTACCATTTATTACATATGGCAACAACGTAATCTGAGTAGACATGAGCAAAATATTCTAAAGCCGGATGTGTGCGTAAGTAAGATTCAAACTGAGATCAGAGTGGGAATAATTCACAATCAGATCAGGGGTCAACTGAGTAAGAAGGATAGAGTATGGATTGAGAAATTTATCCAGGAGAACTTTGTAGTGCTTCGTACCACCTGAGAACCAAAAAAGCGAAACGTATTAAACGCAGGCAATACATAAGGTTATTATTTGTCAATTGAAAGGGATTTTCGTATGCCATTGCATTTTAGACATGATGAGTACTGCATAAAGGTTATAAAAAAGAGAAAGAAACGAGAAAAAGGAAATGATGAATAAATGTGGACAAGCACATTCAACTGTAAAGCCTGTAAATTTTCATAATTGAAGCAAATGGTTTGGAGAGTTGAAGAGAGGAGAAATAAAATCAGTGCGCTCACAAGAAAAATGCCGGTCACGCACATATTATACGAGACTATATGTTTATAAAAGAGAATGCTACTTCCTAATAAGTCTAAATGATGAAGACCTCTGTCTTTTTTACAAAAAAGAAAACACAGGGTGCGTTTTATCATACTCTTTCCTTTCTCTATGCTAATGCGCATACTTTTAATGAATAGAATCTCGAAACAAAAGAAGTGCAAAGTATACCAATAATAATACTTTTCTTCCCTCAATTCCAGTCTTCATTCCCACCATATTATCTTCAATTCCAGCCAACATTAGGAGCTAACACATTATCTATTTAAGTCCTTATATTTGTTGGAGATAACATAATTTTCATAATTTGCTAAGGTCAATGGATGACTCCATTTCCAAGGCCACCTTTGATCCTAACCAAGTATGAAGGAATAGAACAAAATGGCTAATTAAATAGTGACTTACCGTAAGATCAAGGGCACAAATCGCAGCAATACTCCACCACTTGAATGGCCTATCACAATTATGTCAATCTCTCCAAGTAAAACTTTCACTCGTCTAACAGCATCTTTGATTTCAGGCCGTAAAGTGGTGTCATGGTAAGCATTGTAAAATCCGTGATGAACTTGCAAAATCTACAAGATTAGGAATAAGAAGCTCCACTTAAATAATTTAAAAAAATTACAGTCAGAGTACATCAAGCAATGAACTGATCATTTTTTTATATTTTTACCATGGCATCAGGCATATCCGGAAAATTCATATGAAGTTGTTTCCAGTAAAGATCTTCAACCCAGTTCTTCCAGTCCTGTATATGCGTCTGCTCGCATACCACTGTCAATGGAAACATGAGCATTTTCCATTGTTAAGGTTAGTTTTCTAATTTTTGGCATTTTGAAGGAAAAAAAGGTTTCGTACTTCATTGGTATTTAGAACAATGTAAAAAATGAAACAGATTTTAGAAGAAATAGACTACAGGTCACAGGTCACACGTGAAAGATAACTTGACACTATGAGATTAAAAATTGAACAAAAATGAAGAAGAAATGCTTATATGATACTTACCTGCTTTGGCACTTCATCTGGAAACAAGGGAATATGTGCAGGCTCAGCGCCAAAGCAAGCATAATGTTGATGTGCTATAACTACAGTAGTCTTCTACCTATGGCAGGAACGCAACAGGCGTATCCTTACTGGCAGCAGCATGCCTCCTACGATTCGTAGCATTCATGTAAAATATCTGGTCACTGTGAATTTGCTCTTTGATGGCCATTTTTATGCACTGAGTTGGTTGATGATTGGGTACTGGTTAGAATGTCAGTCTTTAAAGATCTGGTCACAGCTCTGAATCTCAAGTGTCATCTTCTATAGATGGTGGTAGAATATTCGCAAGTAGAAAGATGGCTTTGAATGCATAGCAGCTTGCATTGGAGGTACCATGTCACCCCTGAAAATCCCTTGATCCAATCCCCTAATTACCTGAAAATCATGGAAATATAAGCATACACATCACACGAATCTCAAACGATGTGCTAATTAGAAGTTTGTCCGTACTTGATTAGTTTTGATGCATTTTCCTGACTCCGTGAATGCCTACTACAAGTTGAGTTCACTTCACAAGCCGAGAAAAAAACCAATGATATTCATAGTATAAATTTATAACTGATTTAATTCGTACAATTTCAGATATAAGATACCAACATTTCCAGGCCAAACTAGCATAAACCCCCATATCAACCACCTAACCTAGCCCACAACCAAAAAACAAAATTAATAGTAAACACCCAAGGCAGCAAACCTATGCCATACATCGTGGTTTTTGCTGTGTAAGGTCAACAACATGTAGATCCTCAACAAACAAACCAAAACCAGCACCAGCAGGACCAAACCAAAACCAGCATACAAACCAAAAACAACAATATTGATTCAAGCTGGCTGCTATAATTACCGACCAGAATAACCAACCACCTGTATATGGAAAGCCAATTATAGATACGCCTCATCTACAGTAGCACAACAACAAAAAGCCACATAATACATTCATCATTTGTCCTCCACTTATGAAACTACCTAAGCAGAAATGGTAAAACAAATAGCAAAATAAGTTAATCAAGAACAAACCTCGTTAAGGACCCTGAGACCACCAAGCTTGCATCTAGCACGCTCATCAGCAACAACAACTAACCTCTTGCTACGCTGGAACTTGAGCGTAACTCCCTGGTTTGTGGGCTCGTGTGAATTATTTTAGCTTAACAGCTAATTTCATCATCATCATTTGAAAAGAAAAAGGTCGAAACAAGCACTTTCGGGTAAGAAACTAATGTCGGACGTTGACACCGTCTGACCAACAAAGTAAGCTTCTTTAAGAATAATTAAGATGGAGGACTGATGGTATGATTCTGTGAGGGTTATATAATGATAAAACTGTTTCGGCTACGAGAGCATTAGATTGTGAAACACATTACCTTCTCAGTTGGGTAAATAGTCTTGGAACATCGTACACATTTATCTCTAGTTCCACCAGACATGGACGAGGCTTTACTAGGCAGTTTCTGCGCAAAACAATTCATGATTTAAATGAGAAATTGCATTAAACTAAGTCCAGAGAATTCCTTCACATATACACACAGATGCATTATAACTTTATTTGTGCATACCTGACTATCAATTGTCATTTCCGACTTCGTTTTAGGTGTACCTGAAATCAAGTTTTGTACAGAAATTTAAGCCAAGATGGTGTTATAGTATCACTTCTCAGACTGTATTTTAGGATCGTTAAAATATATACTACCGTCAAAGCTTTTCTCTTGCTTAAAGAGCTGGTCAAAGTGTGGCCTGCAGTACAAGACCCCTTCAAAAGAGTTGAAGTTGATAAGTTGTAGAAGGCAAGCTTCACGAGTTAGTATCTTTTTAGTGTTGAGAAGGGTATACTCTAGCGATAGCTGGTATAGTCTCATTGCAAGAGTTAGAAATCAAAGTCTTATGAATGCGTCAAGAGACGAAAGCTCTGACAGTTTCATGCCCATAGTTATATTTGCCATTATGGCTTCTTAATATAGAAATCGACTCTTAGTCCATCTTTTGGAATTCGTAGGACAAAATTCCGTCTGACATAAATTTGATCAGATTCTCTGTTTCACAATTGAATCAGTGATTCGCCTGCAAGTTCTTATAACCTACAAATGGTCGACTGCAATTTCATATGCAGTTCACTGTAAAGGCTTTCTAAGACATATTCTATTCTTAGAATTTCCAAAATCTCACAAACCTAAATCTCAATATAGCATATAAGATCATATAACCTACAAATGGATTTCATAAATCTCACACACTGTCAAACTGCAAGAAACTGTAACAATTAATTTACTACATACGAATTGCTATTTAGTAATTTCAATGCATTCTGGTTCCATCAAATGACAAGTAGCAAAACGACAAGAAAACTCTGTTACCAACTAAGAAAACTCTATTACAAACTATCAAATGACAAGTAGCAAAATGGTTCCCCAAAATCGATTGATAATTTTCAGAAAAAAATAAATAATATCTAATCAGAAATCGGATTAACTACTCAAATAGCAATAAAATAGTTCACATAATTTTATTGTTCTGCAGTATGGTATGAGATGAATATCAAAATAGGCAATATATTACTGAAATTGATAGTATAGAAAAGCAATAGTAGTATGGCACACCTTTGATTGAGGAGATATCATGGGTGTAGGAATTTATTGATCAAGTTTAATGAAGCCTGCGAGGGAATTGGTTAATAATTGTGAAGGAATTGGTTGATAATTGCGAAGGAATTGGCTGATAATTGCTGATAATTGCGAAGAGATTGATTGATAATGGCTGATAAGTGCTGATAATTGCGAAGGAATTGATTGCGAACTGAAGGAATTACTGGATATATCGTGGGTGTAGGAATTGCAGTAGGGATTGAATTAGGGATTAAGGTGGGAGATGAGGAGGCGCGCGTGAACAGTGGTGGTAGTTTACCTCAACACAAAGACTTCTGTGTATACACCTCAACACAAAGACTTCTGTATATAATTAAGTTCCGTTAAGTTACATAATTAAGTTTATGCATTTTAATTAGTAATGTTTAATATAAACTAGAATTAATTAATAAGTTTCTGATAAAGAAAAGTAAAATGGAAAAATAAAGTCTGAGACGAGTCTGACGGATAATGTATAAAATCTGAGGTGAGTCTGAGGTAAGTCTGAACAATAAAGAAATAATAAAAGTTAGTGGAAAGCTGACGTGGCACAGTCTTAAGACTTTGAAAAGTCTGAGGGATAATCTTACCCTAAGGCTTACAAAGTCTTTAACAAAAGGACTACGAAAATGGAAGAAAGTATTCATGTCGTATTTGATGAATCTAGTCTTTTTGTGTCTCAGGACAGGAAATAAATGAAGATGATGATGAGTTTGAAATTGGGATGGTGCGTTATGATATGGACCAAGTGTTAGAAGCTGAGGATCTTGAGCAACAGTCAGAAGCACCATTGCATGGGGAAGCAGGCCACAACTCAGGGGGAACTGACGCTACTTCATCCTCAAATGAACCCAGCTTGTCAAGAGTGGAAGAAGAAGGCCAAGGCTCGGCCATTGATCCACCAAATACCAATGATCAATCCCCCACACAAAACCAACCCTATGCAACAGATTTTGAAACTGTTGCATCAGAACATAATGAACAAACAATCGCTTCCAACACCACCATACCTAAGAGATGGAAACACCAAAGCTCTCACCCTCTCGAAAACCTAACCAGTGATCTTGACTCAGGGATAAAAACCAGATCATCTCTCAGAAACTTTTGTGCCTTCAATGCTTACCTCTCACAAATTGAACCAAACCACATCTCAATAGCTCTTGAGGATCCTTGTTGGATCATGGCCATGCAAGAAGAGTTGGATCAATTCAAAATAAGTGAGGTATGGCATCTGGTTCCTAGACCTTCAAATCGTACAGTCATTGGCACTAGGTGGGTCTTTCGAAATAAGCTAGATGATAACGGAGAAATCATAAGGAACAAGGCAAGGCTAGTGGTGCAAGGGTATAATCAACAAGAGGGGATTGATTATGATGAAACCTTTGCACCGGTAGCTAGGCTTGAAGCCATACGAATTCCCATTGCTTTTGCAGCTCATCATGGTGTAAAACTTTTTCAAATGGATGTAAAATTGGCATTTCTAAATGGCTATCTCAATGAAGAAGTTTTTGTGGAACAACCACCGGGCTTTGTGGATAATGAATCACCGAACCATGTATTTAAACTTGATAAAGCACTATACGGTTTAAAACAGGCTCCTAGAGCATGGTATGATAGGCTTTCAAAATTTCTCTTGGAAAATGGCTTCATACGTGGTTCGGTTGATAAAACTTTATTCATCAAGGCACAGTCAGATGTAATGTTGCTTGTTCAAATATATGTCGATGACATAATTTTTGGTGGAACAAGTGAAACTCTTTATGAATACTTTGCACATCTAATGAAATCTGAGTTTGAAATGAGTATGATGAGAGAATTAGGGTTCTTTCTTGGCCTCCAAATCAAGCAAAAAGAGGAAGGCACAATGATCCATCAACAAAAGTATGTGAAGGAAATGCTAAGTAAGTTCGGGTTGACCAATGAGAAACCCGTCGCTACACCCATGGTTTCTAACCTCAAACTCGACCTTGATCCAAACGGTAAGAGTGTTAGTGAAAAAGTGTATCGAGGTATGATTGGTTTTTTACTTTACTTGACCGCAAGTCGACCCGATATTCAATATAGTGTTTGTGTGTGTGCTCGATTTCAAGCAAATCCTAAGGAATCTCACTTTAAAGCCTTAAAAAGGATCTTCAAATACTTAATTGGAACTCAACATCTATATCTTTGGTATCCTTCTTACTATGAGCTTGATCTTGTAGGATTTTACGATGCCGACTATGCGGGATGCATGTTGGATAGAAAGAGCACGTCTGGAATTGCCACATTCATGGGGCCATGCTTGCTCACGTGGGTTTCAAAGAAGCAAAATATCGTGTCTCTATCAACGGCGGAAATTGAATACATAAGTGTCGCACTATGTTGCACACAAATACTATGGGTACGTCAACAATTGCATGATTTTGGTATTACATTTGAATCCACTCCTATCTTTTGTGATAATACTAGTACAATTAACATCTCGAAAAATCCAATACAACATTCCCGGACCAAACACATCGAAATAAGGCATCACTTTTTACGTGACAAAGTGGAAAAAGGGACAATTAATCTTAACTTTTGTAAAACCGAAAATCAAATTGCGGATATTTTTACAAAACCGTTAGAAAGAGAACAATTTGTAAAACTTCGGTTGGAAATTGGTTTGTTAAGCGATATATAACATGAACATGATTACGTCTCTCAATGATTTATTAGAATGGGTGACGGTAGTGTTTATAATTTACGGTTTATCATTTACGTGCAAATTAAAGAAAATATGTTTACGTAAAATTAAAAGCACATGCATGCTAAATGTTACATTGAGCCACTCAATCACCCACCTTTTGTCATAACCCCCCCCCCCCCCCATTTACACTCAACCACCCAAATTTAGTTACTCCATCTCTCATCACTTTACCCTTAACCACTTACCATTATCCATTACACAAAAACCTTCACCTTTTCAAATACCCAAATTCGAAATAACCGTACAAACTTCATCTTACAAAACTCACTCAAAATGCCTCCCAAAAACATCAACCGTGAACTAAAAAGGCTTGCGGACTCATACAACCCATCGTTTGTAGCCAAGAAAAAGATGACTTCTCCACCCACTAAACCACCCTCAACCACTCCCAAAGCCACTGCCAAACCACGACTCATTCGTACAAAAGCCCCGGTTAGAACAGGCTCTGTTAAACCCAAGGGACGAGAACGTGGTGGGCTAAAGAAAAGATCGGCCTTGTCGTTTGCTTTGGATTCAAGCGTCGACACTGAATCCAGAGAAATGTTCGACTTGAATATTGAACCAGAGTTGTCCGGAGAAGTTACTGGAAAAGAAAAAGAGAAGGGAGAGTCAAAGGAAGAAGAAGGGAATGTCGAAGGTGAAGTAAGTTCACCAGAAAAGGAAACCGAAAAGGAGGATGTTGTGGAGAAAGAGGTGGAAAAGGAAGTAAGTAAAAGAAAAAAGGGAAAAGAAAGATCGGGTAAAAAGAAGGAGAGTGTAAACAAAGAAGTTGCAAAAGAAAGTGAGGAATCAGTGGAAAAACAAAAGAGTGGAGAAAAGGATGTGAGTGAAAAAGACAAGAGTGTCAAAAATGGAGAAAATGACATGGCTACAGATGTCAGAAACAAGGAAGTAGTCGGAGAAAAGGAAGGGAGTTTGGCCGGGTCAGAACCGTCTGAAGAAAAGGAAGCTACGAATGTTTCCGGAGGTGAAAATAAGGGCAAAACTGTCATGGTTGAAGACGAAATAAACGAGGCAACAAGTGACCACCATGTATCCGAGGTGGTACAATTTTATGCAACGGTCAAGGTGGACGTTGCATCTGGAACCCTCTCGGCTTATATCAACAACAAACCCTTTACCTTAACCGTACCAAAACTAGCCAAATACCTTGACATTGAACCTGTTGGGCTGGATGTATTTCCAAGGGGAACATGGGGAGCAATTAAACCCTCCATGGTTGATAAAGTAGCCAAACTCTTGCGTCCACATGCTTCACATAATCACTCTAATGTCTATGCCACCGAGCTAAAATCAAACCACCGGTTCATCTTTAACTTTCTCCAAAGGGTTATAGTTCCAAACAACAACACTAGGGGACGGTGCTCATATCTTGAAATGCTCCTCATCAATCACCTCCATAGCGACCGCCCCATAAACCTACCTTGCCTCATGTTTCACCGAATCCATGAGCTTTCCATGGACATCCAAAAATGGGACTTTGATAAGAAGACACTTATTCCCTATGGTATGCGATTTTCAATGATCTGTAACAAGAAAAAAATGGTGAAGAAAGGAAGCCCTGCAGTGGAGAGGTTGTGTGATGAAATGACCAAGGGTTGCTGTCCCAAATGACCTTGGATAACTTCAGTGGGAAACTTGTTCGAAAGTTTTGTGGACCTGGAAAAGGTGCAAAGGTCGGAGGAACTGTTGATTTGGGCGCTGTAAACGGCAAACTTGACAAGATCACGGGGTTGGTAACCAAGCTCCTTGCTGAAATGGAACGGATGAAGAAAGAGATGTCCGAGCTTCGTACCGTTAATGAGGATCTCATTGAGCGCGTTGGTGGTGCTAATGAGGATTCTGATGCATGAACCTTCCCCTTTCCTACCCTATCCGTTAATGGCTCTTTGTTAAAAACTATTTGCATGCTTGTCTTTGTTTTTCTTTTTCAGACATTTTTCTTTTGCTTGTGTGTGTGTTGAACCTGTGACTTTTGACCATTACTGTCCCCGCTTGATGATGTCAAGAGAGGGAAGTGAATCTAAATTATGTTGTGTGTTTGCTTAATGACTCTTAGGCTAACGTTCACCATAGAAATAGCTTAGCTTTTTATTAGACGTATTACTTATGATTAAGCATGTTGGCTCCTTTGACCACCTTGTTTATGCATAAGTGATGTGTTATTTATTTTGGCCAAAATAGACCGACTCACCATGGGTTGAGGGGGAACCTTGTCTTATAATTTTGATTGTAACTTGTCATCATCAAAGGGGGAATTTGTTAGAACACAATGTGTTGATGATGACAAGTTACCTTGATTATCTAATGTTTGCTTGATTAGTTCAAGAGCAAAGTGACATAAGGCTCATTCAAGACCACAAGATCATATGTCAAGAAGCAAGCAAAGACAAGTGAAGTCAAGTCTAGGAAAGTGTTGTAAGCAAGGTAGTCAAACGTACTCTCTTATTTGTTAGAAGGTGCAAAATCCTTGCAGCAGTCTAGCAGACTGTTGCAACTGGGGTTTCTAATACGGTCATGGAGATAATTTTCAAAAATCATTTATGTTAAAAGAAGTTGTCATTTACTCTCATCTGCATATTTTAAAATCATGATTAACAAATTAAAGGGAATCAAATTAAATTTCAAATCTCACAAGCACATGGAGTCTAAAGCTAAAAAGTAAAAAAGTTACCTTTTTCCTTTTATAGCCTTAAGACTTTTTCAAAGGAGGTTTTGTGTTTTACACACCTTACCCAAAGAGGAAATTCTTGAGCCTTGTAAAAGTGTGGAGTCCCTTTGTTTAGTTTATAAAAAGACCCTTCACCATATGAACCTTTGCTTAAAAGAGTGAAACAAATATAATATGCATTTGTGAGTATATTATCACACGCCACTTTCTCTATAAAAGCCAACCCTTTAGCTCATTAAATGTAAAGACCTTTTAAGCATTTATTGTAAACTTTGCAAAATATTTTCAAGCATTTACTCTTCAAAGTTTGTTTTGCATAAGTTTCTGATTTTCAAAAGAGTCTTCACTTGTTTTCGAAAAGCAATTATCTCCTTGTGCTAGTTCACATCTCTAATGAGTAAAAGTGTACGTTCGATGAACCTTGTGTTTAGATCTTAAATGTAGTCTCCATGTTCTTGAAGAGAACCCTTGAGACATTTATCGTGTAAACCAAAGGTAGAACAACAAAACTCTTAGAGCGGAGTAGCTTTAAGTTTAAGTCAAGTCTTACGAGCGGAGTAGCTCTAAGCAAATGCAACCGGAGTAGGTTAGGGAGTTGTTTTATTGTAATAGTTTTAGTTAAGCGGAGTAGCTTCTAAGATTTCAATAAAATAACGGTTGGACGTAGGCTCCGGAGTAGGAGCTGAACCAATTTTTTATATCGTTTGTTTATTGCTCTTTCTCGTACTTGTTTCTCATTTCTTGTTATACTCGTAATAGATCAGCTCTATGCAACAGTTCCATATACTGTTGCTTAGACTGTGATTCTTGTTGCCTTAAATCGTGAAACATTTAAGCTACTTCAGAATTTTTAAAAGGTCACCTAATTCAGCCCCTCCGCCTCTTAGGTGCTAAACTCGTTCTTGATTCTTCACTTCTCAATGTTGAATGGTATGGTTTCGGCAAAAGCAATTTTAGCAATGCAAGTTGAGTTTTGTGGAAGGCACCAAGATGGGTATTGACTTGTTGAATGATTGTCAACACACTATGGTTTCTAGTCATGGGCTTTTATGTGCTTGTAGGTTGCATAACCTTAAAGAAAACGAAGCCAAAATTCATGTAGATATGATTCATAAATTTTGGTCTAGTTTGGTTTATACCGATTCAAACCATTGTCGTACAAGTCGCAAAGATGTGTTGGAGGAAATGTTTGACGAAATACGGAGGGCTCCTCCTACAACACAAAGGAGTATTTATGAGACATTATATAGCAAACTACATCCTGAGGATGAAGTTTTTGAGGAACCCGAAGTTGCAGAAACACGTCGTGGTCGACCTAAGAATTCCAATACCCGTAATAAATCAAGTGTCGAGCATGCAACACGTAGGAATCCCATTCCGAGTAACACTACAAGTACCGATGGCGATATTTTGCCTAAACCGCGTAATTTTATTTAAGGAACTAATTTTGTCATTTTTTATGTTGTCGAAACACGGCCACAAGAAAATGTCCAAACAACATAAAACAATTCTAACAAACGACAAGAAAATGTCCAAACAACATAAAACAATTCTAACAAACGACAAGAAAATGTCCAAACAACATAAAACAAATCTAACAAACGACAAGAAAATGTCCAAACAACGTAAAACAATTCTAACAAACGACAAGAAATTCTCCAAACAACATAAAACAAATCTAACCAACTAAAACTAGATGTGTAACATGACGACAAGAAAATGTCCAAACACGGCAAATTTAGGGTGCTTCATCATCGACTGTTGTTTATCGTGTAGTGTCTACTCCTCTACCACCAACACGATCTCTAACAGAGTTATATATCACGGAGCTGCGGTTGAATGGTTCTCATAAAATGTTGGAGATCTCGCATGTATTAAGGATCGTCAACATTCTCATATTGTGAGAACCGCGTGATTAAAGACTGTCCTACCTGAAAAAAAAGATGGAATAACATTCATCAAGTAAAATATTCTTAACACAAATTAAATTTCAAAAAACATGGAGTAACACATGAAAGTATATAATATGAAAGTAAAATTTATGTTAAGTTCATTTACCGTAGTCGAAAAATAGGACCTTGCGGTAGGCAAGTCAGCACTCTCATCCACCACATTCATCAAGTAAGGATGTGAATGTGATTGGTACCACTCCATGTACCAATCAACAGTAGCACAAGGTGGGGCAGCTAGAAGTGATAACCGATCTGCAACAATCTTGTGATCCCGCCAATTTGACCATGTATGGTCCAAATATGCACTATTAAAAACTAACTCATAACAGGTAGATTTCATAGGACGATACGCCTTATCCGGAATAGCCATAGGAGAAGGGATAATCTGCATGTAACCAAATTGTCGAAGACAACGACCCGGCTGATAAGGCTCCAAAATCTCAATGAATCCCAACAAACCTGTAAAAAGACTACGAGGATGCTTATTCTCGGGGAACAAGCGATACGGGGTCCAAGATACCAAGTCCTATGACATCTTATTTATTTGTTGTCGATAACCCTTAAGAGCTATTTCGTAATCCTGTTTCGCCAATGAACTAGTAGACCACGTGGATGCTCTAGGTGAACCCGTAGTTGCCGGTTTAAAACCGATTGGGCGGAATTGAGGAAAGTACTCATAAATCCAACTTTGCAACAAGGTCAAACATCCACAAATACCTCTAGAATCAGTCCTCATCGCAATACCCAACTGCCTATATAAATAGGCAAGTGTACCGACACCCCAAGCATAATTTTTAATATTACTCACATCTTTGAGCATAGAGAATGTGTTTGTGCTTACCCTATCACTGGATTTATCTACAAATAAAGTAGATCCAAGTAAAATCATCAAAAATCCTTGGGACTCAGACTTCCGACCCAACTCGTCATTCTCCACAAGTTCCTTGAAAGCTTTGGCCAATATATAATTTCCCTTTACAATTTTTTGATCCTTTTCATCAGAAAACTCCCCCGTAAGCTCCATCTCAGTCATACCTAACAACTCACCCATGCCAATTAATGGATGTGCTAAATCAGAGGGCGGAATATTACATGGAATCCCATTGATAGAAATGTCAAGAATCTCCTTAACATCGTGCAACAAGATAGTCATCTCACCCCATGGCATGTGGAATGTGTTCGTATCCGGCTGCCACCTCTTAAAAAAAGCGCATAACAAGGACATGTTTAAATTTTTGTGCATAAGGTGTATCAAGTGACTAAGGCCGGAATCATCAACTATGCTCTGTGCATCCTTACCCAACTTCCACTTACAAAATTCCCTTAGTGATTGATCCCTAGTGTACTTCGTCAACACCTTACGTTCCACCCCAGGATTGCTCCACAAATGATAAGCTATGTGACCCGCAAAACTAGGAATCACATCGTGTACCAAGGGGCCTCCGGGTGTTGGGTCTTTAAACAACCAACTATTATCCGTCCCTCTATTTTTTTCTTTTCTCTTAAACTGAGTCCCCGAGCTACTACTAGACCCCTCTCCCATTTTCTCGAATTTACCTCCCTTCCCCCGCCTAACCCGTAATATAGAGGTAACCTCCACATTAGCCGCCACCTCATCTGTAATACTCCGTATTTTATCGTATTCTATTTTAATATGTTATATTATCTAACTTTGACGTGTGATAATTATTTGAATGTTTTAGATCGATTGATTAATTTATCGAATAAATTTCTAGTATTTCGTATAAGAATAGTGAAGTGTCGGGTACGGGTTTTAATATCGAGTCACACCCTAGTCGTGCTTGAAGGCATAGGAATGCGTGCAAGGGTGTCAATTGGGCCTCGGGGTGCGTGTTAAGAGATGAACAGCCCAACTCGACACAATACCCTTACACGCCCAAAACTAAGCCAAAACCAACAAATTCTATCTCAGCCATCCATATAAACCCCCCTGCTAACCCTAACCCTAACCCTACTACGCCTCCCTCACACGCACACATACACTGCCGTCACATCAGAGTTCAAGGAGGAGGGATCAGTTGGTGGTTTCGGGTGGATCTTGGTGGTTCGTTTGGGTGTCTAAAAAGGGTACGCGCAGTCTACAACTCTGTTTTCCAGTTTTTCCTTTATATTCTTAACGCGTTATTCAATCTGTTTAGTATAGCTTTGGGTCTGATTTTTGTGTAATAGCATTCTTTGATGTGTGGTAGTCATGTTTAGACCAAGGTTATGCCGTCGTGACCGTCGTTGACCGTCTATATGAGTGGCTTTAGTTGGGGTGTCGGAGCCAGCGTTTAATTTAGTTCCAGTTTATTGTTTGAGCATGAACATTTGCATATGGGTTCGAATAAGATACAGATCATGCCGATTGTGAGTAATTGGTTTAATGTAATGGTTGCAGTCAAGGGAGTCGAATGGTGGGTGTCCTGGTGGTTTAGGGTAGTCGTGTATGTAATGGTGGTGGGTTTCGTTAGGTGTCGTATATTGTGAAACCGGGGTATTGTTGGGTGTTGCTGGGTTTGTGGCACGAAATTCCTGGTGGTGGTGGTAGTCGACGAACACTGGCCTCCTCCCTGGAACCACCGTGGCTCAGGGGCGAGCCTGGTGGTGCCGGTGAGGAAGTCAGTGGTTAATGTCGGTGCTGCCGGTGGTGGTCGACAGGGGTTCTTGGTGTGTTCGTAAGCTGGGTATGCGGGCTGTGTTGCGTTGGTTTGTGTTGCGTGAAATTAGTATGAGTAGTGATACGTGTCTATTTTATGATGTTTTACATCTATTTTTACACGTATTTGGTCGCTCATTTACTATGTTTTAGCCTCTATTTCCCACAAATTGTGTACTTTCGTATTTTTATGCACTTTTGCAGATTTATGCGGAAAAGAGACAATTTAGCACCAAACTCGTATCCTCAAGTCTTTTGCTTAATTAAAGAATAAATGGAAAGTCAACTGGAGTCGAAAATCAAGTACCAAGAGTCAAAACAGAAGAAATCCGAAGACTTCCGTGCAGAAGCGGTCGACCGACCAGTTATACGGGTCGGCCGACCAGGCCCGATTTTCATAAAGTCCAATTTTCATAAAAGGGGCCGGAAATAAGAGAAGCCCAACAAGAGGTGGTCGACCGACCAGTTATACGGGTCGGCCGACCAGATTAAAGCCCATACGATTTCTTTTCTTTTTCGGAAATAAAGTAGAATTAGAATCTTAAGGAAACTCTTAGTTTTTACCCTATATAAGCTAATCTTGTAGCTAGGGTTTAGAATCAAGTTCTTAATCTAGTTTTCTATCATAGAATTATAATCAAGTTCTTAATCTAGTTTTCTATCATAGAATTATAATCAAGTTCTTAATCTAGTTTTCTATCATAGAATTATAATCAAGTCTTATTTAGAGAATTCTATTTAGTTTTGAGTTCAATTATAATCCTTCAATAGTTCTCAAGCATTCATCAATAAAGTTAGTTTCTTTCTGCCCTAATTCCAAATTGTGGTAATTACTCTTTTAATCTTGCTTTATTATCGTCCTTATTTTTATTACAATTGTTAAGTCAGAATCCCAAAGCTTTATTTGAATCTTGCATGTTTAGATTATTTACTATGTTTTCCATGTTTATTCCCAATTTTATATTCGTCTTAACAGTTATGAGTAGCTAATTTTCATATGTTAGGATGTAGGGGATAATACGCATAGGTGAATAAAAATCCGAAAATCCGACCTGTAGCAGGACCACGGTCGGCCGACTGAAATAGTCGGTCGGTCGACCGAGGCCGTGGTCGGCCGACTGGAGTAGCCGGTCGGTCGACCACTCGCGTCTGTTTTCTTATTTCGTCTTTTCTTATAAATTATAATATCCTGCAATGAGACCAATAGGAGACTTGTAGGATGTTAGTAATGACCTACCCAAGATTGAAAGATACGGGAAGGGCATTGGTTTACACCTTAAGACGGATAGGTTACTCAAGGCTGAAAGGTATGTAACCTGGGATTTAGGAATCACCCTTATTGTTGACACCCAATAATTGTGAGACCTAGGAACTAATAGCATAGGCCGAAAGGAGCTATTAGGTAGCATAGACCTAAAAAGTTATGTTACACCCCCTACGCGACTGCAATACATGTTGACCTTAGGATTTATTTTACCTTAGCTATTTATTACCCAAACATCCTAGCATCCCCTTTATTTATATTTTTATTCTCATCTTTTAATTCTTGTTTTATTTTTATCTTTGCCTTAGATATAGCATCAACCAATCAAACCCCCAAAACTTGTTACCTTTAAACATTAACATTAAGACAATAAACATTCCCCACCTCCTTGTGGTTCGACCCTGACTTTCGCTATCTATTGTTAAGGTTAGGAATTATAAATTTTATCTTTGGTACCCTCAACGACGGGCATCAAATTTTGGCGCCGTTGCCGGGGAGGTGACGCCAGTGTTTATTGTTTTTTGTTTTTGTTTCTCTTTGTTTAAGGAACTTTTTGTTCCTTAAACCTTCTCACCTTTTTCTTGTAGTTTCCTCTTATGCGCAGGTCAGTTCAAGGAGAACTCCTACCACTTGACCTTGAAATTGAGAGGACTCTTAGAGAAAGAAGAAAGCAACTTCTAGCAAATCAAGAGGGAGGGTCACCATCCTCTTTATTTCAAGAAGACCTTTTCGAGTTACCGCCATCTTCACCAAAAACACCACCTTCACAACCAAATTCACCCATCAATCCACTTTCACCAAAAACACCACCTTTTACCCACTTTCCAGTTTTTCCTAAAGAAGAAGATAACATGACAGAAGAAGCTACTATTGCCAGTCACTCTATGCCTCAGGCAAAGGACCTATACAAAGGGTTCACTTTACCTGCAGGTACTGGGAAGCCATTCGAGGCCAAGCCTGCCTATATTACTATGGTTGAAAGAAACCAATTTGGAGGTTCGGCCAATGAGGATGCAGCTAAGCATATTGAAATCTTCACAGATTACATATGCTCTATAGCACCCCCAGAAGGAGTAACGCAGGATCAGATTAAACAGACCATGTTTATCTTCTCCCTTAGGGACTCTGCGAGAGAATGGTACAGAGACCTTGACCGCACTGCTGCGGGAGTTACAGATTGGAACACCTTAGCCCTAGCTTTTTACAGGAAGTACTATTCTGCATCAAAGACTAATGCCTTAAGAGCGCAGATTACTAATTTCAAGCAAGGACCCAATGAAGATTTCAGCGAGGCGTGGGACAGGTTCAAGAGACTTGTTCGATCCATACCACATCACGGATTCGAACAATGGTTTCTTTGCAACCAGTTCTACAATGGCCTCTATGATGACAACAGGGCCTACTTAGATGCTGCAGCTAATGGAAGATTCCAGGATAATTCAGGAGAGACTAAAGGTCTCAAGTTAATAGAAGATGTTGCTGTGCACCGCGCTGAGCATGGTACTTCCAGAGGAAATCAGAGAAAATCAGAGTACAACCTGGCAGCAATTGAGGCCTTAACGGCCAAGCTAGAAAAATTTGAGGCTGCAGGAAAGCTCGATCTAGGGAGTGGAAGCAAGGGAGGAATTTACCAGGTGAACGCCGTTCAGGACGGACCCTTTGCTTGTGAGAGGTGCGGTGGAGAAGGGCATGTGTCAAAGTTCTGCACTTCATCTAATGAAACATGTGCCGCTTTTCAGCATTATCGTGGGAACAATTTCTATGATCCAAATAATAACAATGTCCATCCCAACTTAAGGTGGACAAGCCAGAATGTTCAAAACCCACAGCACATGCAACCTCAGCAAAATTCCACATATGTACCCCCACATAAACAGAATTTCCAAAGACCACCTTTCAACCCTCAACCACCTTCTAATCCACCACCCAACACAGATGCTCTTATCCAAAATCTTATTGGGTTGGTTCAGAAGGAGTCACAGGCTAGAGAGGCAGGAATGAAGATGTTAGAGTCCCAGATTGCTCAGATCGCGAGCAAGAATGATACTAGAGCTCCGGGTCAACTTCCGACCAAACCGGACCAGAAGAAGGAGACTTTAAACGTCGTAACCCTGCGGAGTGGTACTAAAGTGGGGGCTGAGAAAGAAAAAACAGCGAGTAGCAGCGAAGTCGGTCGACCGACCGAAAATTCTGGTCGACCGACCACAGAAGCAGAGCCCGAAGTTCCCTTTCGTCCAGAATTGCCAGATAACTTAAGGGATTTCCTTTTCAGGGGTGATAAGACCCCTAGGTTTTTAAAAAGGGCTACAAATACGGAATCCTCAGCTGCTCCCTTTCCAGAGAGACTCGTGCCTTCGAAGGATCAGGTATCTTTTGATAAATTTAAGGATGTAATTCGTTCATTAAATGTTCAAGTTCCATTTTTAGAATTAGTTCAACAAGTTCCTTCTTATCTTAAATTCATGAGACAGCTTTTGTCAAGAAAGAGGTCTCTAGAAAAGGTTGAGTCTGTGGCTCTCACTGAAGAGTCATCTAGCTTTTTAACACATGTCATTGCCCCCCATAAATTAGAAGACCCTGGAAGTTTTTCTGTCCCCTGTAATATAGGAACCTTCCCAGTTAAAAAGGCTTTATGCGACCTAGGTGCTAGTATAAGTGTCATGCCCCTAAGCGTTGCCTTAAAACTAGGAATGACCGAATTTGCAGTGACCAGTATGACAGTCCAGATGGCTGATCGCACATCTATGGAACCTATAGGGGTGTTAGAAAACATCCCTGTGCGTATTGACAGGTTTTTCTTCCCAGTAGACTTTGTTGTTTTGGACATCCCAGAGGATGCCCATATACCCATCATTCTAGGAAGACCCTTTCTTCACACTGCAGGAGCCATTATAGATGTAGGCACTGGAACTCTAACCTTCAAAGTAGGCAAACATTCTATTATCTATGGCCTATCCTATAGGAAGAAGGATGCTATGACCCCCATTACATGTAATGCTATAACTTCTGAGAAGAAGTATGAGGTCATCACTACTTCTCCACCTTTATTACCTGTTCCTGTATCTGTTTTTACACCTCCGCCCCAGATTGGGAGCAATAGGGAGGACACTTCTATCGTGACTATTGCAGGAACTGGTTTGGGGAAACCCAAGGAGAAGGAAGTTATCATCCAGAGAGGAGGAATGGGATGCCTGAGCTATGGAGAGGATGAGGATCCAGACGTCGTGGATCGAGAAGAGAAAAAGAAGAGGAGGCAGGCTCAAGAAGAGAGACCGTCGCATATGCTTTGCGACGGAGGAAAAAAGATGTGTTTTGCTACTGAAGCAAAAACAGTGGAGACTACGGCGTGCCGTCAGAAGCCGTGGTCGGATATCCTCCGCATCTTCAGCGGATAGTTGTTTTTAAATTGCAGTTTTAAGACAATTTATTTTATGTTGTGTGAAACTTTTTAGTTTGATTTGCTAGTAGTTAAGACTTTTAGAATCGTTCCGGGCATTTCGTGCATTGTTGGGCGCGCATATTTTCTTGCTTTTTCAGGATTCCCGAGAAAAAACGAAGACCTCCAGGACTCAGCTGGTCGACCGACCAGAAACATCAGTCGGTCGACCAGACGCGCTGTATCGCCGATTTTTTTCGCTGTTCACAGGAGGTCGATCGACCAGAAACACCGGTCGGTCGACCTACTGTCCGTCGCAGTCTTTCGTTTCTCTTCCTCGGGAATCGTGCAACCGTCTTGGGTACTTGAGTGGCACTGCTGGCCACCAAAAACCTCCCAGCTTACGCTGGTTTGGGGAGGTTTTTCTCATACATCTTTTACCCCAGTGAGTTCTTTCCAGTTTTTCCTTTATTTTATTTTACTTACATTTGTCTTTTAATTTTCTGAAACCTTTACTTAACCTAATGCACAATGGGGACATTGTGCGGGTTGGTTTGGGGAATGGTTTCGTGTTACATGCATTGCATTTTGTCACACGTTTATTGCATTTCTGTCTTGCATCGTTCTTTTCTTTATTTTCCTTATATATACAAAAATCAAAAAAAATCCAAAAAAATTAAAAAAATTTTAAAAAATTCCAAAAAAATGCACGTTTATTTTAGCATATAGGTCGAGTCGGAACGAAAGTATTTCAAGGATGATTTAGCTATCTTATATGTTTATGCCTTTACCTTGCCTTGTCAACTTGTTTTAGTATGAGAGTCTTTTGCATATCTACGAGTTTTTGTCAACTTGCATATCTTGAGACTTGACTTATACCTTGGCGACCTACTTATACATTCTAAGTTTTAGAGCCTTATTCCTGGTTTCATTCTTAAACCAGTTGTCTAGGATGTGGGTAGTACTCCCCTTGGAACATGTTACATCAATATGCATAAACATGAACTTGAATTGCTATATACTTGTTTTACTTTCTCGTTTTTGTGAGTCTTGATACGTGCATTTGGGATCCCTTCTCTCATATTCACCCATAAGCTTCACATAGCCAAATTTGCCTTTTTATTCCCCCAAAACTACATCCCATACTTAGCCTACCCTTCCAAGCTAGTATTTGTAGTCATTGGATTATTTTTTGAGGCATCTTGGTTTGTGTGCTATTATGAGCAAAAAGAGAAAAGAAAGAAAGAAAGCAAGAAAAGAAAAAGAACAGAAAAATTCAGAAAAGAAAGAAAAAAAAAAAAAAGAAAAAAAAAATCCGGAAAATACAGAGCCAGTCGACCGACCACCTCTATAAGTCGGTCGACCAACTGGCAGGATCAGATTCAAATTTTCGTTCCAAAAATCCCTTTCTTTTATATGTTATCACTCCCGTACTTCATTCAAAAATATTGGGGAGTCCTTTCTTATATTTAATGTGAGAGTTGTGCTACAAAAGAGCACTTTCTTAATATCAAAAGTTGTGAAATATGTTGTTGGGAACCGGTTTTACTAGCTTGGCTACTAACCCCACAATTCCAAAAACATCTTAACCACTTTTACCTTTTATCTCACATATCTTTCATTACCCCAATTGCATGTATCTGGGTCATTTAATGAGATTGTTATACAAGGTTGTAGAATTCTTGTTCATGTTAGATTGCAGGCATGTTTTTCATGGGTCGCAGTTAGGTGAGTGTCATTACAAAATTACTTCTTTCTATCTTTTACATATACTCACCCTTTGCTTCATGAGTGTCTCGAGCGTACCGCGAGAGTCCATGGTATAAGTCTCTATAGTCTTTATGTTTTCAAGTTTGACAACACCATAACTCGTTTGCATGATTTTAAATACTTTCTCATTTTGTACTTGGCATTGGTTTAGGCTTACATGTAAATTTCGCTCTGAGATTGAAATCGTTCCATTAGTTAAGATCGAGTCTATTTCTTGCTTGAGGGCAAGCAAGGGTTTGGTTTGGGGAATTTGATACGTGTCTATTTTATGATGTTTTACATCTATTTTTACACGTATTTGGTCGCTCATTTACTATGTTTTAGCCTCTATTTCCCACAAATTGTGTACTTTCGTATTTTTATGCACTTTTGCAGATTTATGCGGAAAAGAGACAATTTAGCACCAAACTCGTATCCTCAAGTCTTTTGCTTAATTAAAGAATAAATGGAAAGTCAACTGGAGTCGAAAATCAAGTACCAAGAGTCAAAACAGAAGAAATCCGAAGACTTCCGTGCAGAAGCGGTCGACCGACCAGTTATACGGGTCGGCCGACCAGGCCCGATTTTCATAAAGTCCAATTTTCATAAAAGGGGCCGGAAATAAGAGAAGCCCAACAAGAGGTGGTCGACCGACCAGTTATACGGGTCGGCCGACCAGATTAAAGCCCATACGATTTCTTTTCTTTTTCGGAAATAAAGTAGAATTAGAATCTTAAGGAAACTCTTAGTTTTTACCCTATATAAGCTAATCTTGTAGCTAGGGTTTAGAATCAAGTTCTTAATCTAGTTTTCTATCATAGAATTATAATCAAGTTCTTAATCTAGTTTTCTATCATAGAATTATAATCAAGTTCTTAATCTAGTTTTCTATCATAGAATTATAATCAAGTCTTATTTAGAGAATTCTATTTAGTTTTGAGTTCAATTATAATCCTTCAACAGTTCTCAAGCATTCATCAATAAAGTTAGTTTCTTTCTGCCCTAATTCCAAATTGTGGTAATTACTCTTTTAATCTTGCTTTATTATCGTCCTTATTTTTATTACAATTGTTAAGTCAGAATCCCAAAGCTTTATTTGAATCTTGCATGTTTAGATTATTTACTATGTTTTCCATGTTTATTCCCAATTTTATATTCGTCTTAACAGTTATGAGTAGCTAATTTTCATATGTTAGGATGTAGGGGATAATACGCATAGGTGAATAAAAATCCGAAAATCCGACCTGTAGCAGGACCACGGTCGGCCGACTGAAATAGTCGGTCGGTCGACCGAGGCCGTGGTCGGCCGACTGGAGTAGCCGGTCGGTCGACCACTCGCGTCTGTTTTCTTATTTCGTCTTTTCTTATAAATTATAATATCCTGCAATGAGACCAATAGGAGACTTGTAGGATGTTAGTAATGACCTACCCAAGATTGAAAGATACGGGAAGGGCATTGGTTTACACCTTAAGACGGATAGGTTACTCAAGGCTGAAAGGTATGTAACCTGGGATTTAGGAATCACCCTTATTGTTGACACCCAATAATTGTGAGACCTAGGAACTAATAGCATAGGCCGAAAGGAGCTATTAGGTAGCATAGACCTAAAAAGTTATGTTACACCCCCTACGCGACTGCAATACATGTTGACCTTAGGATTTATTTTACCTTAGCTATTTATTACCCAAACATCCTAGCATCCCCTTTATTTATATTTTTATTCTCATCTTTTAATTCTTGTTTTATTTTTATCTTTGCCTTAGATATAGCATCAACCAATCAAACCCCCAAAACTTGTTACCTTTAAACATTAACATTAAGACAATAAACATTCCCCACCTCCTTGTGGTTCGACCCTGACTTTCGCTATCTATTGTTAAGGTTAGGAATTATAAATTTTATCTTTGGTACCCTCAACGACGGGCATCAAGTAGTTAGTATCAATTGTTATTGTTGATTAATTAGTAATACTTACAAAAGCATGTTATTATTATTATTATTATTATTATTGCTATTGTTGTTGTTGTTTTATTCATTATCATTATTATTGGTCAATTATTATTAAGGTGATTTTACAATTATAGGATAATAATGTTATTCATATTAGTATTATTATTATTAAGTATATTATGGGAAAATGTTATAATTGTATATCATGCTTAATAAGATTTAAGTTCTTATTATTGTTATTATTACTCATCTTGTTATTAGTAATTGTTGTGGTTGATATTGTTGTTAATATTGTTACTAGCATTATCAATAATAATATCTTATCAAATGTTATGGTTGTGTTTCATGTGACATTATTATTATTATTATTCCATATTGTTTTATCATTATCATTATTCACATTTATTTTGTTAAGAGTAGTGGTGTTGTTATTATTTTACCATGGGTTATAGTTGTATGATATATACTAGTTATGTTATTACTGTCTATATATAGTAAGTCTATAATTAGTAAGTTAATTGACTAGTGATGATTGATATCAATGAGGAGTTCATAATAATTGATATGAGTATGAATAGGGTCAAGTAATTTTAGTAATGCGATTGTATGGGTAGAAATTGATATTCAATACTAATTATAGGAACTGAGTTCGGTTGTTCAAGGTGGAACATTTCTAGCAGCTGTTCGGTTGTCAATCCGCAATTGAGGTAGGGAAATATCTAAGACTGTGATTGTGATTTGACATGAGGTCACTCAGTATCTGACTGATATATTTAATTGTGATATATTGTGATTGATTGCTTATTACTGCTTATTGTGGAGAACGGAGATGTGAAATGGGTCTTGTGATATGGGCTTGTGATATGGCCATGAGAGGTGTGGTGTGATGGGAGGTGTGGTGTGATAGAGGTGTGATGAGATGATGGAGGTGTGGTGGATGATCGAATGATATGGAGACGGAGGAGGATACGGTTCTACTGTTATTTATGTTTTATCTGTTTTACCTACTCAACCTCGCGGTTGACCCTGTGTATTCGTGTGACACCTATGATGATCCGGAATGGGGAGTAGATTTTACAGGTCAGTGACAGATGGATTAGGGAGCTTGGGCATGGAGAGAGACATGGCTTGGACCTACTTAGAGTTAGATCACACTTAGATATCTTTAGTTGTACTTTTATTTTATCAAAGTTTGGATTCGTAGTTGTTGTAATATCAAGTTTAAATTTAATCACTTTTTATATAAAGTACTTTGGTTTGCTTACTTTGTTATTCACTACCTCGGATATTCCGAGATGGTAACAGCTTTATTTATTTGAGAATGTCTTGCTAAAGGCTCTTAAATAAATGGGGGTGTTACATCATCACCCGACACCCTCTCCTCATTACCCACATCGTCCTTATCCTACTCATTTTCCATAACCTCTCTCTCGAACTCGGCATATTCCTCAACAAAGAAATCGGGTTGAATAGGCATGGACACTTCATTTGAACCTAAACTAGTTTTCCCAACCTTAATATTAACCTTTTTACGATGAAAAGAAGCAGGAAGTTTAGACCGACGATCATCATCCGTGGATATCTACATAAATGATTCATTAAACTATGTAAATTAACAAGTCTTGAATGCAAGTTAATAATTAGAATTGATAAAAAAACAATTTACAAGCCAAACCACGGACTAGTCGTGTAAATTACAAGGCCAAACCACGGAGCAGTCGTGTAAATCACACGGCCCAACCACAGAGCAGCCTTGTAAATCACACGGCCCAACCACAGAGCAGCCTTGTAAATCACACGGCCCAACCATGGAGCAACCGTGTAAATCACACGACCAAACCACGGATCAGCCGTGTAAATCAAATGACAGTTTTTTTTATCACAAATCTTCATCCCTAATTGCTTCTACATCAACCTAATTGGATCTAATAAAAATATTCATCCCTAATTGCTTCTAAATCAATCTACAAAAACTATAATCTGATTTAATTAAAAAACAAAGTTAAGATAATTAAGAAATACATACCTTTTTAGATCTTGATATGATGTGTAGTGTACTTGAGATGATGTTGTCTCTTCTTGTAATTGAAATTGGGTTGTAATTGAAATTGAATTGTAGTGTTTAGGATTTTTTTTGGGGGATTGCTGCTTCACATCACTTTTTCTCTTTTTTTTTTTTTAATTTGTGAGTGTTTGTTTCCGTAAAATAAAATATGGGTGATTGTTTCCGTAAAATAAAAAAAAGGTCATAAAAGTAAAACAGGTCATCTCAAAACAATTTACGATAAAATAAAATATTATTTTTATTAAAGTTAGAATAAGGGCAAATGTGTAATAAATAAAAAAAGTAGGGGGCGTAATAAATAAAACAGAGGGCGTGATATAACAATTCCCAATGAAAATGGGTATGACTAGTTGACTACTACTTTTTACACAATGGTAGACAAGTGTCATTGGGTAAAGGGGAGGGAAAAATTAGGGGAATGTATATGTGGTGAGAGAAAAAATGCACTTATAAGGTTCATGCCAAAAGTAGTTTAAGACTACCTCATAAGTCATAACTGTTGCTGGCTTGACCACAACAACAAGTGTACTTCCGTCTATTTGATAGGGAAATTTGAAGCCTCACACGTGACAAAGCTAGATCATCATGGAAATTCGACTAAAGTGGTCCGAGTCAAAGAAAATGTAAGGTAGTTGCAAACCAAAAAAAATAAAGTAAGGTAGTTGTTCACAAATGGGCATAAATATAATAAGGTAGTTTATGACAAAAAAAACTCATTAATTAATTAATTGAATTTATCCGGTTAATATAAACTCAATTAAATTTATTGGTTAGGCTGAAATTAAATTGAAAAATTACTTTATTTTATAAAGGGAAAAATATCATTAATTAAATTTTAAATAGAATTTATAATAACAACAATGGATTTGAGAAATAAGGTAATTGATCTTTATTTATCTTATGTCTAGGAGCTCACGTCTTTGCAGTTATAGAAGGAGATAAGGAGCTATGCGGATTAATTAAGGCCAATACCTGGTCGATCGGGCAACGGTCGACCGTCGACCAGCTGGAAACCCTTGATTGATGTTTTTCCTCCCATTTGCGATTTAGGCGCGCTCCATACATAAAGTAGGGGGTGGCTGGTTGACTGGATATCACGACTTACATTTCTCCAAATTTGGAAGATGCCCTTATGTCAATTGGTAGATTATTAATTGAGTATAGAGGTTTTAGAGAGTTTTGAACATGAAATCATAGATTTAAAAATCTCTTCATTAGCGGGTGCGGGGCCACGGTCAAGCATAATGTAGCATTTGCTACACCGAAGAAAAAATTTAATGTGATGAGGAAAATTAAAATTGTTACATCATAATTACTTATTTAATGACAAAGTAATTAATCAAGTTTCAAAAACTTAAGAGTAAGTGCGATGGTGAGCTAATGCACCATTAGTTTGAGTTGTCACATTATATTTTTTAAGTTACACCATTTTATGCTACAATTGCATACAATGGTTTCAACCTAACTTAAATGACCCGCATAAAATAAAAATTCCAACTGTTTTTTTAAAATATTTATTTTTTATAATAAACTTTAATTGATTGGTTGAAATCTTGGTATGGTCCATTTGACCTACTAGTTTAATAATGCGGATACTAGTTTGATCTAAACTTATCCAAAATAGAGATACAATGGTTTTACTACTAACTTACAACTTTTCATATTTATAAACAAGTCCCTTAGATAAACCATTGCACTTGCCTAAGAGCATACACAATTACACATTGAGGGGTCACCTCTTCCCCTTCAATTTTCGTCTCTCCTTCTATATTTATTACACCTCATCTTCTCTTTCATCCAACTCATTTTTCCATTACCTCTTAACTTTTACCCATTTTTCCTACAATGGAGGGGTGACCTCTTCATTTAATTTGACCCCACTATATTAAAATATCCACCATTTATTAGGGGTGAGCAAAAAATTTCGATACGGTTTTTTTAATACGGATACGATACGGTATACGGTTCTCGTTATACGATTTTCCGGGTATACAGTTTATTTTTCCGTATACACGATACGGTTTTTTGAAACCGTTTCGTATCCGGGTTAGCCTTAATCACAAACCAGATACCCGGTTTGACCCGGTTTAAGTGTAATTTAAAAAAAAAAAATAGAAAGAATTAACTAACCGCACTAAAGTCTAAACTCTAAAGCCCAATATGAAATAATTAGTAGTGCACAACTTGAACTCAGTACTCACTCCCACTCTCCCAGACCACCCGTCAACCCCAACCCTAAAATCCTAAATCCTAATTTTTTCCATCGCCTCCCTCTGAGTCTTTGACCCTCTCCATCTCCCTCTCCAATCTCCAATCTCCCTTGACTCTTCTCAGATCCTCTCATTTTATGTTGTTAATCTTCTTCTAAAGTATGATTTTCATTAGATTTATCTATAGTAATTGTATTTTGTTGTTGTTGGTAGAATATTATTGTTGTTGAATATTGTTGTTATTCTTATTACTCCAATTTTGTTATTATTGTTGATGTTTATTGTATTTTGTTTATTGTTGGTACTTGGTAGAATATTATTGTTGTTGAATATTATTATTGTTGTTGTTACTTGTTCGTCGTGATTTCGTGATGTAGATGTTAGTACCAGCGGTCGTATTCTGTTCTAATTTTCGTTAGATTGTATGATTTTCGTATTCTGTTCTGATTTTCGTATTCTGTTCTGATTGTATTCTATTGTATGATTTTCGTTAGATTTATCCGTCTATTGTACGCCATTTTCGTGATGTATGATTTTCGTATTCTGATGTTCTGTCTTTTTTTTACAATTTTACAGTATTGGAATCGAGTCATAACGATAATGACATTTTCAATCACATTGATGAAAGAGTCGTGGATGTTGAAGATTCCAGTGAACATGACTGTAACACCCCGGTCCAAACCTAGGACCGGAAATGTTAGCCACGGTAGCTCGCCAGGCTATGTACTGGCCCCACAGATCAACACAGGTCATTTCCAACGTATTTTGTCCTCACTCATGCGCATCCCGGGAACCTTCCCATGAGGTCACCCATCCTAAGACTACTCCCAGTCAATCACGCTTAACTTTGGAGTTCTTTCGCATGGATAACCAGAAAAGAAAGTACACTTTGTTGATATGAGTAGTACTTTCAATCCCTTTAAGCACTAGTCATATAAGCCTATCAATGGATCTCTTCAAGGAGTTACCCCACTCGAATATCATATTCGGTTCAATGGAGTATTACACACCCCCACTTGAAGAACGCAACGTCCTCGTTGCGCCTTGCAGCATCCGACCGCAGCCGAGCCAAACCAGGAATCCTCTCCCGCTTGGTTGGTGCCCCGGGTACTCCAGACCACAGGCGCCCACCAGACGGTCGCAGGGTTGCTCTGATACCATTTGTAACACCCCGGTCCAAACCTAGGACCGGAAATGTTAGCCACGGTAGCTCGCCAGGCTATGTACTGGCCCCACAGATCAACACGGGTCCTTTCCAGCGCATTTGTCATTATGATCGATGAGGAAGTCGAATATTGAAGAGTTGAAGCCTTGTTACTTAGTACTTAGGTTCGTTTTGTTTCGTCTACATGGACAATTGGACATTTTGATGTGTTGTATTGAATATTTTTAGTTGTTTACCATTCGGGACTTTGTTAGTTTGTTGTATTTATTGCCTCTTTGGACATGGACTCTTGTTAATTTTTGTCATTCCAGATTTCCAGAAACTTTAGAAATTATTGCATAGTGGCAGAAAGTCAGAAACTTTAGAAATTATTGCATAGTGGCAGAAGCTTTAGAAATTATTGCATAGTGCACATGAAATACCAAAAACCGTATCCGGGTACACGAAAACCGGTTATGCGGTTTAACCGGGTACCCGAAAACCATGTACCCGGTTTAAACCGTATTGTATCCGGAATCAAAAAATTGATGTTAAAAAAACCATATACCCGATACGGTTTTCGGGTACCCGGTTTTGCTCACCCCTACCATTTATTATCAATAAACATCGTAAAACAAAATAATTTCATATAAACTTAAAACTAATCAAATGTACATTATTTTTAATAACGTGCTTACGTACATACATTATTATTAATAACATGTTTACGTTCATATAAATTATTTGGCTTGAATTGATTATTTGAATTTTCTTGAAAATATGGGTTATTTTCATAATTTCGATTCTTGTCATCCATAATTATTATTAACTAATTACATGGAGAAAATACTAAGGAGATTGAGTTTTAAAAAATAGATTGATATTACTCTATTTATAGAGAAGAGGAATTGATTTTTTTTTAATTGTTTTTTTAAAAAAGAGTTGCAAAAGTTGAATTAATAACCATAAACTAATTGAAATACATTTATAATTAGTAATAAATTAAACAAAACAATTGAAAAAGAAAAGAAAAAAGGAAAAGAAATATGGCACTTAATGCAATGTGCATATATCTCCAACTAAGAGTTTCCCCCTTCCCCTTAGAAAACATAAAAGGTACCCACAATGGAAGGGTGACCTCTTAATAGGAGAGAGGTGTTAAGAGGTACCTCTTTCTCGTCCATTGTACATGCTCTAAGCTTGTGTACTGCTTGACATACTTTGAAAATGTTCGCTCTCAACTCCCCAAACCTTTGAGGCCAAATTTTCCAAATTTTCCTCTCTCCTTCTATATTTCTTACACCTCATCTTTTCTTTCATCCAACTCATTTTTCCATTACCTCTTAATTTTTACCCAATTTTCTCTACAATGGAGGGGGTTGGAGGGATAAACCTCTTCATTTAGTTTGACCCCACCATATTAAAACATCCACCATTTATTTTAAATAAACATCTAAAAACAAAATAGCTTCATATAAACTTAAAACTAATCAAACGTACATTATTATTAATAACGTGCTTACGTACATTGTAAAACCCCTCGCGAAAGCGGAAATATAAACACACAAAAGTACCAAAAATGCAGCGGAATTAAAACTTTTAGAAGATAAAACATGCGAGAAGTCTTAAACTGAAACATAAACTGAAACTGGAAACCAAAATAGATAAGTAACAGTTCTAAGTACGGAAATGAAATATATACATCGCCTGGGATGGTACATCCCTACAGGCACAAAAGCGTAAACAGTAAAAGTCTAAGAGTCTAGCTAAGCGTAAACAGGTAAGTCGTCTGATGAATGGATCATCACTCGCTAGCTCTCCTGTAACCCTGATCTCCAACCTTGCATGTACCTACATACATGAAAACATGTACGCCACAATCAGTGGGGAGTGACTAGAGTTCTCCTAGCCACCTTTTGTGACAACACGTAACACATAAAACAATACAGAACACTCCAACATATATCAACATGTGAAGCATAAACATCTCATCATCTTATCTCTTACTATCATGCGAATACCATGCACGGCTCTCAACTAACTTCATAAACAGATAAGAAGGAGAGCCGGTTTCCCTACTGGTTGCCCAGTCGGGGGGTCTTTCAATCTAATCATTTATGAAACCGAACTAAGAGTCATCCAATGCCTTGGATGATTTAACCACAAATCCTTTAACAACGATAACATACTAGGCATATCTGACACTGTACCATCATCAAGGCAAGCAGATATAAAACAGCAAGTACAAAGGTTCAGAGGCGACATCTTAACGCATAACCTAGTACTAAATAATTCAGCAAGTATAAAGGTTCAGAGGCGACATCTTAACGCATAACCTAAATACCAAGTTCACAATATCAAGCAAGGACTCAGAGGCGAAAACTCAACGCATGGACCGGCTATCACTGAACATTAGACTCAGAGGCGAAAACTCAACGCATGGACTAACATTCAATTCACTATCACAAGTAAGGAACTCAGAGGCGAAAACTCAACGCATGTTCCCCTACCACATCACAAGATACTAGACTCAGAGGCGAAACTCAACGCATGTTCTAGCACCAAACACCTGCACTCCGGGTAAGGTATGACAACCTGACTGCCCCGTCGTGCAGTTGCTCTACTCGTCAGACTCAGAGGCCAGCTTAAGGCATGTCCTGACGCGATCACACATACATGTCTGGACTCAGAGGCGAAAACTCAACGCATGTCCCAGACACGACAAACAGACATGTATAGAACTCAGAGGCGAAAACTCAACGCATGGCTCCATACACGACAAACAAACACATATAGGGCTCAGAGGCGAAAACTCAACGCATACCCCTATACATGACAAACAACCTACGTATTAAGTTCAGAGGCGACATCTTAACGCATAACTTAATACGCAACAAAACAATATCATTCAAGTCTATGAGCTACTCTATAGTTCTACCTTTAACTTCTAATCAACACTTAATTGACCTCGAGAACTAGGATGAGGGAGAGCCGGTTTCCCTTTCGGTTGCCCGACCGGGGGGTCTCTATCCTCACTATATTCCCGAACCCAATATAATGTTGCCCACCCTCCGGGGACCTCAAATACATGCCACGGGTACACAAAACAAGTTTCAAGTCGAACCGACAAACCGTTTAAAAGTTACGATCAATCTACGAAAAACTCCAAATGACATACAGGGATCCCCAGCCGGTCGGCAGGCAGCCGGTCGGCCGGCTGGCAACCCCTCAGCCTACATCTCTTTTCAAAAACCGAGAAAACACCAAGAAGGACTCCCAGCCGGTCGGCAGGCAGCCGGTCGGCCGGCTGGGAACCCCATTCCCTAGCCTTTACTAAAATCGTATCCATCCCCATATGCACTCCCAGCCGGCTGGCAGGCGGCCGGTCTGCCGGCTGGGCTCCCATCCTATATAAGTTTTTCGCAACCAACACAAGGCAAAATGACTACCAGCCGGTCGGCAGGCGGCCGGTCGGCCGGCTGGCAGTCCTAAGCCGTTTTTCCAAAAACTCGCGAAACACCCAAACGCTCTCCCAGCCGGCCGACCGGCGGCCGGTCGGTCGACCGGCTCAGAGAGCCTGCAACCAAAATCGTGATTTTCCAATCTTTCTCAAACTTCACAATTCGACTTCTAATCTTCAATAGCATCACAAATAATGTTTACCCACTAACATACATCATCCAATACTACTAATCTATCAGAAAACAAGTCCCATAACAATCCTCAAATGAATTATACATGTATCCGTCGCAAAAAGGAGAAAACTGAAAATACCCTTAAAAGCATTTGACAATCAATCCAAGCATGAAATCTTCACAACAACATCATCCTAAACATGTTGCTAAGTCCTTTAACATCATATTTCGACACAAATCAGAAACAAAACGAGAATCACATCAAATATGCTAATATACACATAAAGGCCGAGTTTCTCATTATCGTCACCTTAAAGCTTAATCCGGCGATTGATCCTCCTCTACAACGTAAGAGTCCACGTCGGGATCGTCAAGGCCAACCCCTACAACAAAGAAAACGGTTTAAGAACAACAAAAACGGATTAAAGGCAAAACAGCCCGATTTTTGAAGTCGATAAAAAGAAAAACGAAAGTGATGGATGTCTTGGAATTCGCGCGAGGATTCCGAAAATGTACTTACTTTCGCAATTCGATGAACGGATGATGGAGAAAACTCGAAAAGAAGGAAGGGTTTTAAGGAGGTTTTGAAGGATTAGAGTTACAGTGAAATGAAATTTGAGGGAGAAGAAGATGTCGACATATAGGGTTTATAAGGTACAAGTGGGTCCTTTCCGAATAATTATATGAAACGGACTTTTAAACGGATACGGAACGAGTACTTGAGTCGGATATTTAATTATGCCAAGTTGTATTCGTCTTAAGAACTGGAGGTTCTTAAGGCGGATCTTATTTATTTATGAAAATTTCCGAATTACATTATTAAAATATTATTTTATTACTTAAAATAATTGAAATCGCTTAAATTAGATTTTACGAAAATACGGGATGTTACAATCACCCCAACTTCAAAAAGTTTCGTCCTCGAAACTCGAACGGACATAAATCTATATACTATACCTCAATCGAAAAGAGAAGGATGCGCGATACGCATCGATGCCTCAGTCTCCCAAGTCTGCTCCTCGACTTCGCCGCAACGCCATAGGATCTTCACCAAGGGCACCACCTTGCTCCTAAGCTTCCTCTCCTGACGGTCTAGGATCTTCACTGGACGCTCTTCGAAAGCAAGACTCGGCTCCAAGTTCTCGATCTCTCTAGGCAAAACATGACTCGGGTCACTAATGTATCTGCGGAGCTGGGAAACATGAAAAACGCTATGAACCTTGCCCAAACTAGGAGGCAAGTCCAATCGATAAGCAGCAGCACCAATCCTCTTCACGATCTCAAAAGGGCCAATATACTTAGGGCTCAACTTGCCCTTAACTCCAAACCTTTTGACGCCTTTCATCGGAGAAACTCTCAAGAACACTCGGTCACCCACCTCAAACTCTAAGGGTCTACGGCGAACATCAGCATAAGATTTCTGCCGGTCCTGAGCTGCCTTCATCCTACCTCTGATAAGTTGAACCTGATCAATAGTAACAGCTAACTGGTCTGGTCCAAGGTCACGAACATCACTAGCCTGATCCCAACAAATCGGACTACGGCACTTCCTACCATAAAGAGCCTCGTACGGAGCCATACCAATGGAAGCATGATAACTGTTGTTGTAAGAAAACTCTACCAACGGCAAACTCTGCTCCCAAGAACTCTGAAAATCAAGGGCACAAGCACGGAGCAAATCCTCTAACGTCTGTATAGTCCTCTCGGACTGACCATCGGTCGCGGCATGAAATGCGGTACTCATCAACAAACGGCTACCCATAGCCTCCTGCAAAGCCTTCCAGAACCTGGAACAAAACCTCGGATCACGATCTGAAACGATCTCCCTCGGAACACCATGATATCGGACTATCTCAGCAATATAAGCCCTAGCTAAACGGTCCATATCCCATGTCTCTCTGATCGGCACGAATCTGGCACACTTAGTTAGACGATCGACAATAACCCAAATCGCATCTTTACCTCCCACAGTCTTAGGCAAAGCAGTAACAAAATCCATAGATATGCACTCCCACTTCCACTGAGGAACGGGAAGCGGCTGTAGCAAACCACCAGGTCTCCTATGCTCTATCTTGACTTGTTGACAAGTCAAGCACCTACTAACATAATCCAAGATCTCCTTCTTCATACCAGGCCACCAAAACGTAAGCCTCAAATCCTTATGCATCTTCTCTCCTCCTGGATGAACGGAGTACGGTGACAAATGAGCCTCATCAAGAACTTTCTTCCTCAAATCTGGCACATCCGGAACATACATCCTACCACGGAACTTAAGGAAACCATCAGCATCAATCACCAACTCAGGCGCAACACCACTCGAAATCTTAGCCTCGAACTTCTTGAAATCGGCATCTGAAGGCAAACTCCGGCGAATCTCCCAATATAAAGACGGCTCGGCAGACATAGCAGCTAACCAATCAAAACCACTACCCACCATCTCTAATCTCAGCTTCCGGAACTCGGAACACAACTCATCGGGCAATACTCTCATGGCACTCAACGAGTGAGAAGTCTTGCGGCTAAGCGCATCTGCAACTACATTGGCTTTTCCCTCATGATATAACAACTCAATGTCGTAATCTTTCACTAACTCTAGCCAACGCCTCTGTCTCATGTTAAGGTCTTTCTGTGTGAAAATATACTTAAGACTCTTGTGATCTGTGAAAATACGGCAATGGGATCCAATCAGGTAATGACGCCACATCTTCAAGGCATGAACAACTGCAGCCAACTCCAAATCATGTGTCGGATAGTTCACCTCATGAACTCTCAACTGTCTAGATGAATATGCTATAACTTTACCACTCTGCATCAGTACACATCCAAGTCCTAACATCGAAGCATCACAATACACATCAAAGTCCACTCCGATCTCTGGCAAAGCTAACACGGGGGCGGAAGTCAATCTGGTCTTCAACTCCTGGAAGGAACTCTCACACTTGTCGGTCCACACAAATTTGGCTTCTTTCTTCAGTAACTGAGTCATCGGGCGAGCCAATCTCGAGAAATCCTCAACGAATCTACGATAATAACCAGCCAAACCCAAAAAGCTACGGATCTCTCCAACATCCTTGGGACTCTCCCAATCAACTACAGCCTCTATCTTCGCGGGATCAACCATCACACCCTCGCTGGATATCACGTGACCTAAAAAGGCAACCTTCGAGAGCCAAAATTCACACTTCGAAAACTTTGCGAACCATTTCTGTTTGCGCAGAATCCCTAGAATCAATCGAAGATGCTCAGCATGTTCCTCATCGGTTTTCGAATATATCAAGATGTCATCAATGAAAACCACTACACATGTGTCAAGATACTCACTAAAGGTACGGTTCATCTGATCCATAAAAATCGCCGGTGCATTAGTCAACCCAAATGGCATAACTACAAACTCAAAATGTCCATATCTGGTACGAAATGCAGTCTTCGCAATATCAGCCTCTCTCACTGGAATCTGATGATAACCTGATCGAAGATCAATCTTAGAAAACCTAGAAGCACCTCTCAACTGATCGAACAAATCATCTATCCTAGGCAAAGGATATCGGTTCTTCACGGTCACTCGGTTCAGCTCTCTATAGTCAATGCACAATCTCATGGAACCATCTTTCTTCTTGACGAACAACACAGGAGCACCCCACGGAGAAGCACTAGGTCTAATGAAACCTTTCTCGATCATCTCTTCCAATTGCTGCTTCAACTCTTTCAACTCTGGCGGAGCCATACGGTAAGGAGCTTTAGAAATCGGTCCGGTACCTGGAACAAGCTCAATAGTAAACTCCACATCTCTCTCTGGCGGTATCCCTGGCAAGTCATCTGGGAACACATCTGGATACTCACGAACAATGGCTACATCTTCAAGCTTCGGTAGCGATGGTTTAGCAGCTGTAACAACACACAGGAAGGCTTGGCAACCCTTCCTAAGAAGATGAGAAGCTTTCATCGATGAGATGACACGAACACCCTTTTGAGGGCGAGTTCCCCTATAGGAAACACGAACTCCTGAAGAACTCCTCAAGCAGATTTTCTGGTCGCGACACTCGAAGCGAGCATGGTATCGCGATAACCAATCCATACCGAGGATAATATCAAACTCCTCGAGAGGAAATCTCAGTAAGTCCGCTGGAAATGTGGCTTGACCAATAACAATAGGAACATCCCTATGGGACGAAGAGCAGGAAAACACGTCTCCAGAAGGTAAGGAAATGGAAGTCTCCTCTACCAATGAAGACTCAAGAGCTAGACGATCGGCGAACTGAGTCGATATAAATGATAACGAGGCTCCAGTATCGAATAAAATAAGGCACTCAGCGCCAAGAACAGAAAAGATACCCGCAACAATATCTGGATGAGCCTCTGCCTCAGCCCTAGTCATCACAAAGATCTTCCCCTTCGGCTTTCCTCCTCTGGTTGCCGCAGCAGCAGTGGCAGCCTTGCCAAGAACGGTGTTCTTCTCAGGACAATCAAAGGATCTATGCCCAAATCCATTACAAGTATAACACTTATAGGCATTCTTGAAGCAATCAAACCCTGGATGAAGCGGTTTACCACAACGGCGGCAAACGGTAGAAGCAGTGTCGGTGTGAAATGTGGTCTTAGCAATCGGAGCAGAGAACCTCTCAAAACGCTTCTTCTGAGAAGAAGGTGAAGAAGTAGAAGGAACAAATGGTCTCTTCCCCTGGTACACGGATCTCTGGTGAGAAGTGAAGCTGGAAGTAGCGGCACGAGTCTCAGCATCAATGGCACGAATAGAACTCTCGGCCCAAATAGCGTCGTCATAAACCTCCACAAAAGAAGTAGAGTCACGACGAACCATACTCTCAATCCTCGGCCCTAGCTTCCCTCGGTAGAAATACACCCTCTCCGCCTCATCACGAACAAATCTCGATGCAAAGTGAGCTAACTGGTTGAACTTGTCAGTGAATTCTTGAACGGTCATCTTCCCTTGCTTCAAATCCATAAATTCTTTCAACCTCTGCGATCTCAACTCCTTGGGGTAGAACCTCGCCTCGAGCCTGTCTTTGAAAGCCTCCCAATCGAACATCGGGTCAAGAATAGCGGTAGGTCCAGTCAACGCCCACCAACGGTCAGCCTCCAATGTCAGGAAGTGAGCGGCTAAACGCACTCTATCCTCCCTAACGACTGAGTATAAGGTGAAGCTCTTTTCCATCTCTCTAAACCACTCTGTGAGGGCTACTGGGTCAGCCTCGCCTCCATAGGTCCTAACATGGCTTCGGGACATCTGAGAGGCAATCCAGGAAAAGCTACCCGGACGATTAGTCTCGCCACCCGGCGGTGGAGGAGGTGGAACATTCCCCGCTTGCTGTCTCTGTGTCTCAAGCAAATGCTGAATTGCTTGCAGTACTATGTTATCAGCAGCTCTAGGTCTCACCATCCTTCAAAAGAGAAAATAAGGATTAGCTTAGCAATTAGCAATCACAAGTAGGCTACAAATTAAGTCCTTAGATCTACCCATCTCTCATTCATTATTTGTTTATTTGGTCAAGTTAAGGTTGGGGGTCACATGAGTGCGTCGGGAGCAATAATGCTCTGATACCAACTGTAAAACCCCTCGCGAAAGCGGAAATATAAACACACAAAAGTACCAAAAATGCAGCGGAATTAAAACTTTTAGAAGATAAAACATGCGAGAAGTCTTAAACTGAAACATAAACTGAAACTGGAAACCAAAATAGATAAGTAACAGTTCTAAGTACGGAAATGAAATATATACATCGCCTGGGATGGTACATCCCTACAGGCACAAAAGCGTAAACAGTAAAAGTCTAAGAGTCTAGCTAAGCGTAAACAGGTAAGTCGTCTGATGAATGGATCATCACTCGCTAGCTCTCCTGTAACCCTGATCTCCAACCTTGCATGTACCTACATACATGAAAACATGTACGCCACAATCAGTGGGGAGTGACTAGAGTTCTCCTAGCCACCTTTTGTGACAACACGTAACACATAAAACAATACAGAACACTCCAACATATATCAACATGTGAAGCATAAACATCTCATCATCTTATCTCTTACTATCATGCGAATACCATGCACGGCTCTCAACTAACTTCATAAACAGATAAGAAGGAGAGCCGGTTTCCCTACTGGTTGCCCAGTCGGGGGGTCTTTCAATCTAATCATTTATGAAACCGAACTAAGAGTCATCCAATGCCTTGGATGATTTAACCACAAATCCTTTAACAACGATAACATACTAGGCATATCTGACACTGTACCATCATCAAGGCAAGCAGATATAAAACAGCAAGTACAAAGGTTCAGAGGCGACATCTTAACGCATAACCTAGTACTAAATAATTCAGCAAGTATAAAGGTTCAGAGGCGACATCTTAACGCATAACCTAAATACCAAGTTCACAATATCAAGCAAGGACTCAGAGGCGAAAACTCAACGCATGGACCGGCTATCACTGAACATTAGACTCAGAGGCGAAAACTCAACGCATGGACTAACATTCAATTCACTATCACAAGTAAGGAACTCAGAGGCGAAAACTCAACGCATGTTCCCCTACCACATCACAAGATACTAGACTCAGAGGCGAAACTCAACGCATGTTCTAGCACCAAACACCTGCACTCCGGGTAAGGTATGACAACCTGACTGCCCCGTCGTGCAGTTGCTCTACTCGTCAGACTCAGAGGCCAGCTTAAGGCATGTCCTGACGCGATCACACATACATGTCTGGACTCAGAGGCGAAAACTCAACGCATGTCCCAGACACGACAAACAGACATGTATAGAACTCAGAGGCGAAAACTCAACGCATGGCTCCATACACGACAAACAAACACATATAGGGCTCAGAGGCGAAAACTCAACGCATACCCCTATACATGACAAACAACCTACGTATTAAGTTCAGAGGCGACATCTTAACGCATAACTTAATACGCAACAAAACAATATCATTCAAGTCTATGAGCTACTCTATAGTTCTACCTTTAACTTCTAATCAACACTTAATTGACCTCGAGAACTAGGATGAGGGAGAGCCGGTTTCCCTTTCGGTTGCCCGACCGGGGGGTCTCTATCCTCACTATATTCCCGAACCCAATATAATGTTGCCCACCCTCCGGGGACCTCAAATACATGCCACGGGTACACAAAACAAGTTTCAAGTCGAACCGACAAACCGTTTAAAAGTTACGATCAATCTACGAAAAACTCCAAATGACATACAGGGATCCCCAGCCGGTCGGCAGGCAGCCGGTCGGCCGGCTGGCAACCCCTCAGCCTACATCTCTTTTCAAAAACCGAGAAAACACCAAGAAGGACTCCCAGCCGGTCGGCAGGCAGCCGGTCGGCCGGCTGGGAACCCCATTCCCTAGCCTTTACTAAAATCGTATCCATCCCCATATGCACTCCCAGCCGGCTGGCAGGCGGCCGGTCTGCCGGCTGGGCTCCCATCCTATATAAGTTTTTCGCAACCAACACAAGGCAAAATGACTACCAGCCGGTCGGCAGGCGGCCGGTCGGCCGGCTGGCAGTCCTAAGCCGTTTTTCCAAAAACTCGCGAAACACCCAAACGCTCTCCCAGCCGGCCGACCGGCGGCCGGTCGGTCGACCGGCTCAGAGAGCCTGCAACCAAAATCGTGATTTTCCAATCTTTC
Source organism: Silene conica (assembly GCA_029255685.2). Classification (NCBI taxonomy): domain Eukaryota; kingdom Viridiplantae; phylum Streptophyta; class Magnoliopsida; order Caryophyllales; family Caryophyllaceae; genus Silene; species Silene conica. The sequence continues at coordinate 14,404,897 of CM055320.2, forward strand.
TCAAACTTCACAATTCGACTTCTAATCTTCAATAGCATCACAAATAATGTTTACCCACTAACATACATCATCCAATACTACTAATCTATCAGAAAACAAGTCCCATAACAATCCTCAAATGAATTATACATGTATCCGTCGCAAAAAGGAGAAAACTGAAAATACCCTTAAAAGCATTTGACAATCAATCCAAGCATGAAATCTTCACAACAACATCATCCTAAACATGTTGCTAAGTCCTTTAACATCATATTTCGACACAAATCAGAAACAAAACGAGAATCACATCAAATATGCTAATATACACATAAAGGCCGAGTTTCTCATTATCGTCACCTTAAAGCTTAATCCGGCGATTGATCCTCCTCTACAACGTAAGAGTCCACGTCGGGATCGTCAAGGCCAACCCCTACAACAAAGAAAACGGTTTAAGAACAACAAAAACGGATTAAAGGCAAAACAGCCCGATTTTTGAAGTCGATAAAAAGAAAAACGAAAGTGATGGATGTCTTGGAATTCGCGCGAGGATTCCGAAAATGTACTTACTTTCGCAATTCGATGAACGGATGATGGAGAAAACTCGAAAAGAAGGAAGGGTTTTAAGGAGGTTTTGAAGGATTAGAGTTACAGTGAAATGAAATTTGAGGGAGAAGAAGATGTCGACATATAGGGTTTATAAGGTACAAGTGGGTCCTTTCCGAATAATTATATGAAACGGACTTTTAAACGGATACGGAACGAGTACTTGAGTCGGATATTTAATTATGCCAAGTTGTATTCGTCTTAAGAACTGGAGGTTCTTAAGGCGGATCTTATTTATTTATGAAAATTTCCGAATTACATTATTAAAATATTATTTTATTACTTAAAATAATTGAAATCGCTTAAATTAGATTTTACGAAAATACGGGATGTTACATACATATTAACTTAAAACTAATTAAACGTGCATATAAATTTAAAAATAATTGAACGGTTATTTTTAACCTGACGTACTCGTACGAAAATGATTCCATACATGCTCAACCAAATCATTTTTTAATGAAGTGTGTGTCGCCTTATCTCGAATCTCATTCTCAACTTGCATATAATTGCTTAAATTCAAATTTCCAAGTCTTCCCGGGCGAACATTAAACGGCCTGATAGAAGACCCTGCAAATGTTCCAGCTAAATTTTCATTTTGATCTTGAATAAATTCGGTTGGGTCTTGATAATTTTGATAAGTATCTCTCTCATCTTCGACAATCATTGGATTATTGAAAAACTTTGTTGTTGAAAACTTGGTTGTTGATATTGATTCGGGAACATAAGTGGATTATTGAAATTTGTATATGGGTTGTAGTTTGGAAAATTTGGCCTCCTTGGATTGTTTAACATTTGTAAATAAATTTGACCTTGAGGGGAGTTGAGAAAATTCGGATCAAACTGAAAATTATTTGGGTTGAATTGATTGTTTGAATTTTCTTGAGAATATGGATTATTTCCATAATTTCGATTACTATCATCCATTATTATTATCAACTAATTAAATAGAGAAAAGAGTAAGAAGATGAAGTTTGAAACAATAGATTGATATTGGACTCTATTTATAGAGGAAGGAAAATGAAATATTTTTGTTCTTTTTTTTATAAAAAAAAAAGTTGCACAATTGAATTATTAATCATAAACAAGTTATAGTACATTTACAAAATGAAATAAAAGAACCAAAACAATTAAAAAAAAGCAAAAAAATAATTAAAAGTGGAATTGTTGTACACCATACAACGTGAGTCTTTCTCCCAAAGTAGAGTTTCCCCCTTCCCCTTAGAAAACATAAGAGGTACCCAGGGCCGTCTGGGAGGTTACGGTGGCCCTGTGCAAATTCTAAAAAAAGGGGCCCCAAATATAATACATTATGAAAAAAAACTTATATAGAGAGAAATATTTGAACATCGTGACCAAAATATTGATACAATCCAAACTAATTAAACAATTACAAAGATTCACTTGGTTAACAAAAAAGCTCTTCTAGCGTTCTTTGCGGCGAACTCTTCAATTAGTTCTTCATAACAAAATTTATCCAAAACTTGATTCTCGATAGCAATCATAGCTAAACCATTAAGACGGTCTTGTGACATAGTAGAACACAAATATGATTTCAACAACTTCGATTTTGAAAAACTTCGTTCCGCAGTTACAACCGTCACTGGAATTGTCAACAAAATCCTATATGTTGTCACTGCATTAGGGAAACAACCACCAACATTTTTCATATGATTCAAAATAGCAAGCGGACCCATGTTTTTTTCAGGCATGAATTCTCGAAAAAATTTCAAATCCAAATATAGTGCATGTCCTTCAATATCAGAATGACCATTATTTTTAAGGGTATTTTGAAGATTAAGCAACAAGACTCTAACATTGAATCATCTAGTGAACTCAATTTTTCAGTCGTAAACATAAAACCAAATATACATTCAAATTTTTGGTATTGTTCAAATCTTTCTTTGAGAGATGATGATATTGCTTGGACAATAAGAAATAAAAAATAGTTAACTCTAAATGATTCCTCTTCGGATAAACTTGGTGACTCGTCAACATTCTCATCAAATTGTTTTTTTCTTCGAATTTCACGTCATTTAGGGAAGGCGCAATCAATGTTCATATCCTCAGCCATATGTCTGGCAGTTTCTATGGCTTTAGAAAAACCATATTCTCGATATTTTTCAAAGGTAGACACTAATGCCTTTACTTGTAGTACAACAACATCAATTACCGTATTCTTTGATTATAGGTTCTTACTAACCTCATTAACAAAATACAATATTTCATACCAAATAACTATTGACACTAAAAACTCAAAGTTGCCAAGTTCATTCATTGCTAAAGATTTAACTTCACTTCTAATCTTACAATCATTATCAAGCTCTCCAACCTAAAGCAACGCTTCTCTTATTTCCGACATTTGAAATCTTATAGCTTTCACACTATCAATACGACTTTCCCAACGAGTAACAAACAAAGGTTTAGCAGTTATACCTGGTACATTAGCCTTCAAAATATCTCACCTTTTGTTAGAATGAGCAAATATCGTGTAAACACGTTGTATGGTTCCAAAAAAGTATCTAGCCTTAGTACATGTATTAGCTACGTCACATAATGCTAGGTTCAAACTATGACAACCACAAGGAACATAAAACTCTCTAGGATTTACGTCAAGCAACCTCTTTTGCACACCTTGATGTTTTCCTTTCATATTAGACCCGTTATCATAACCTTGACCTCTAATGTTATCTAACTCAAGATCAAGAGACTTTAACTCATTTTGCAAAGCATTAAAAAGTCCTAAACAACTAGTATCATTCACGATTAAAAATCCTAAGAAAGACTCTTCAACTCGAAATTCATCCAAAGATATATCTATGTACCTCAATATAATAGACATTTGCTCTTTATGACTAATATTAGGCGTACAATCAAGTATAACAGAAAAAAACTTTGCTTTCTTAATGTTCTTGATGATTTCAGATTTTAACTTACAAGCAAGCAAACTTATCAACTCATTTTGGATATTGTGACCAAGATAATGACGATGAGTATCAGTATTTGTAATGCGACTAACATGTTGTTGAATAATGGGATCAAACTCAGCCAACATCTCAATTAATCCCGAAAAATTATCATTGTTATTTTCATACAACTTCTCATTAATGCCACGAAATGCTAGATTATGTTTTCCAAAAACCTTTACAATTGAAATAATTCTGACCATAACATTTTTCCAGTGTTCCTTTTCTTTATAAATTTGTTTTTGATTCAACTCGTCAATTGCTTTATTCTTACCTAGTCTCAAACGTAATTCATACCAAGTAGTCATATTCTTAACATGTTCAACACTCATTTCATGTTCTTTAAGTCTTACACTAAGATGATTCCAATCATTAAATCCTTGAGTTACTAAATCACCCCTTCCTTGCAATTTTCTAAATAATTTACAACAAAAGCAAAACACTCTATCAAGTTCTTGTGAATAAACAAGCTATTCTTTATCCCATTTTTCTCCACTTGGAAAAATTCTAGTATAAAAATTTGATGAAAAATGTCGTTTTGATCTATCTTTAGGACCATTTTCAATACTCAAATCTCGTTTAGGACCCTTAACAGCTAAATCGTCTAATGAATTAACATCCAATTTATCCCAATTTCGTGGATCAAAAATATCACCTTCAAAAGCAACATTAAGATTCTCATCAGAATTAACTTGATCATTATTCAAGTCTTGTTCAACACTTTCACTTTCAGAAGCAACAACACTAGCATTATCAAAATCCTCATCAAGTTTATCATCATTTTTATCAATATTCTCATTCTCATTTAAAGTGACAGGAGTGTTAATTTCAACCTTTTTCACAATAAATTTATCAACACCTTTTTGAGACATGGTTAACTCTTCAATTCTTTTTTTTTTCTTACGTTTTTCACAACCCGATTCATACTTTTTGGTTTTGGGATGCATTCTAAAATTCTGGGTAGTGATTTCTAAATTAAAAGACGACACAAAGCACACAATATAATTATAAAGCAAAGAATTGTTAGGAAAACACCTATTGGGTAAAAAATCAGAAGATGTGAGATAGAAATCAAAATAAGAATTATTTTATTGATTGAGACTTCAGAAATCAAAATAAGATTTATTTTATAAGAATAAAGAATAATTTTAAATTAGGATATGATAATTTTTTAATTAAATATGGAAAATATGGAAGATGTGAGATAGAATATGATTTGATTATGGAAGTTTTTAATTGAGATTTGAGAATAAGGAAAATTAAATATGGGAAAGGGGAAAGTTGGAATTCTTGGAAAAGTAATAAAGTTGATTGGCTTTTGATATTTTTGGCAGAGTGATTGGCAGCCAACCGTTACTTCTTTTCTAGGATTTTCCTTTTTTTTTAAATTAACATAAACTTAGTAGTTGGGCCCCAAAAAATTGGGGTCATGTTCCTTGGCACGGGTTGCTCACCTATTGGGCCGGCCCTGGAGGTACCCACAAAGGAGAGGTTACCTCTTAATAGGAGATAAATTTTAAGAGGTACCCATTTTCCCTCCATTTTACATGCTCTTAATGTTAATATAATTAATTTTTTATTGTTAATTTTTTTATAATCACACATTTAATGCAATATACTTCTCTTTTGCTATTTTTTTGTGAGTAACAGATACCCGTATCTCGTATGTTGATATGGAGCAATATGGAAGCATAAAGTACTTTTTTAAGTACGTATTGCTTATTTCATTTCTCGTTTTCATTCTTATATACGAGAGCATATATGTAACACCCTCACAATTCAAGCCATTTAGGAAGGACCATCAGATTATGAAACCACTGTCATCTCAGTTTCATGAGGCATAATATCAAAGTAAACGAACATGCAACTTATTGTAAAGTTATAAGTAAAGTGTTTATAATCTCTCAAAAGAATCATAAATGATCAAATGTCTATGAAAGCTAAAGTGACAAAACTGTGATAGCTACAAAATTGTGTGACAGCCCATCCTCCTAGCCAAAGCATCATCAAGCACAACATATATGTTATAATACCTGAGAATCTGCTCACCATATCAATGGATTATCACAACGCACAAACTACAAGCGACAGTTACTGTATACGCAATATCGTAAGTACCAAACTCAAGAACAAGTATAAAATCTCAAAGCATAGCATGCTGATACTACAATTACTAGGGCTGAGCAAAACGGATATCCGATCCGATTTTGGCATATGAGATATCCGAATTTGAAATTCTCAATTTTCGTGATCCACATCCGATCCGAATATTTCGGATATCCAATAATCTGGAATCCAAAATTTCGGATATCCATATTTCGGAAACCGGATTTGATCCAGATTTAAAAGTAGAGAAAGTTCCACAAAGGCTATTGGGCTATTGGCCAATGGGATGTTGCAAACTAAAACTAAAGGCAATTTAAGTCAATTTCACATTTTGCAACCCACTTTAAAAGGGGGCTTCGATGGCAAATTACAAGTCTTGAATTTTCATCGCATAAATTATTAAATTATAAGTCCCGATAACATGAATTATTAAATTGCAAGTCTTTATAACAAATTTCAAAATATGTCTAAAATCCGCATAAACTAAACATGAAGTTTGTAAACATTTTTGTATAAAGTTTTTAAATTAGGATCTGATTCGGATATCCACTTTTATGAAAATCTCGATCCACATCCAGTCCAATTTATTCGGAAAAAACTGGATCGGTTATCCATTTTAAATGGTATCTATATATTCGGATTTTTTTTTTCGGAATTCGGATCGGATTCAGATAAAATTTGTATCAGAATTTTTTTCTCAGCCCTAACAATTACCAAATCATCTCACAGTGGCGACTTGCAGGCTGCAGTCCACAAACAATGTAACACCCGGGTTTAAAGACTCATTTCTAGGCCTGAGACTATGGACCATCTGACTTGAGTCTGACTTAGAAAGGGAGAGAGTAGACCTTCCTTAGGAAGGAAGCCCAACTGTTCGGGAAGGCTCGGTCGAATGAGACCAACTCGACCGAATGATACCAACTCGGTCGAGTAAGACCAACTCAGTCGAGTTGGTCTAGCTCGGCCGAGTGCGTTGTTCCAGGACTTCCAACAGACTTATTTCCGCGTCAGGATTTAATATAAACCTAATTCGTGTATCAGTCTCATAAGACCTCGTAACCCTAAAACAAAAAAAGAGCTTTTCCATCCCTTTCCCTCTCATCCCAAACTCCCATGGATGTCAGTCAACCCTGCCTACAAGACTACCCGATCCGAGACCTAGCACCTGCCACCCGTATAACAATTTCGGTAAGTACCTTCTTCCATTAGTCCGACCTTTCCAGTATCTCTTACAATTATGTTGACGGGTATAATCTATAATAGGGAACCTTTGATGTCGTGCTAGAGTCGCGATAGGGATCATTGGTTGCGTATGTCAGGTAGGTGACCCTACGCAGTCAAGTATTTGCTTTGTATTATCTTCCATGTTTGTTGTGACTACGACGCCGTATGATTTCTGTATACGGCTAGTATTGATATTAGTGGTACGATATTGATGGTGACGTTGTTGAGATTGCATTTGGAACATATGTGTGGGACCATTGCGGGAAATGACTCTCACTCCCACGATCGCTCTTCGTGGGACCCACCACGGAGTACTTTAATGATATGGGTACCCATTGCCGTGAGCAAGTGGGAGATGATATGCTGAGATGATTCAGTGGTTTAGTGTGACAGTACGATTATGTAGTGTTGACTCGTGAGATATGTGGTTCTAGCCGTTGGTATTGATAGTTGAACTTTTCGATTTGTATTCTTATTTTCATGTAAGTTTATTATTGTGTTTGTACTGACGCGTGTTTTGTATGTTGCTCCTATCTGTATATGAAGTGATCCATTGTTGTATGTCAATGGTGGGCAGTGCGATGATTTCAGGTGTGGATGTTTGGATGGTGTGCTTCCTGAGTTGCTTGCTTGTTGTGTTTGGGACGAGCAGACGATAAGGTTTATCGTGATTATCAATAGTCGTATATGTAGAGTTTCACCCCTGTATTTTCTTTTTTGTTGCTTTGGCTACACACTTGTAATAACCTTCAATGGTCTATTTGATATATACATTCCTTGGGAAACCGAGATTGTAACATCCCCGTTGACTAAGGAAGGTCTAGATAAGGCTCCTTGGAAATCAGGAGTGTTACAAACAACCCCCACTTGCTCGCGACAAGGGGTACCCAGACCATTAATGATATGTGCACATCCCTTGCGCGACAGGAACCATGAAGGGCTATGGTAAGATTGAGAGCCATTTTCCGTCAATGGTGTCAAACATATGGTCCATATCTCATCTCATGATCCATAAGTGATATCTGTCTTACATCATAACAATAACATCGTCAAAATCACATAACAGATAACTGAGTAGGGAGAACCTTACCTCAAGGCAAAATCACACAAAGCAAAAATCCAACTGATTATACCATCGCTCTTCTACAAAATCTCCTCCTAAGATATATAACATATAACCTATTACTAACAATCTCCTCCTACGAAATCTTCTCTGAAGGTGAGCTTCCCTTTAAGTATCTAGGGATCCCTATCCAAACCACTAGGCTGAAGAAAACGGATTGTGAGTGTCTGGTGGATAAAATTTGCTCTAGACTTCACTCTTATGGAGCTCGAAAGTTTTCATACGCGGGCAGACTTGTTCTGGTGAAGGCTGTACTAACTTCTCTGCATTCTTATTGGGCTACTATGTTTGTTCTTCCCAAAGGTATCCTGGCAAGGACTAACGCTACATGTAGGAACTTCCTATGGGATAGCAGCCCTACCTATTGCCGTCCCCCTATGGTATCCTGGGACACAATCTGTAATCCAAAAGAAGAAGGTGGATTAGGCATAAAGAACTTGGAGTTACTTAATATTGCCATGGTAGGTCGTTTAGTTGACTGGATTACAACCAATAAAGACTCCATATAGGTAAGATGGGTCCAGTATAACTACCTTAAGGGTCGGGATTGGATGGAATACTCCCCCCCCCCCCCCCCCACTCATTCTAGTTGGGTCTGGCGGAAAATTTGCTAGGTAAAGGAGCGACTTGCAGGTGGTTATACAGCAGGGATATGGGTTGTTCAATCTACTGGGTATTCCATAGCAGGAGCTTATGACTGGCTCAGGAATGCAAGACCTAAAGTAGGTTGGAGCTCGGTTGTTTGGCAGAGAATGGGTATTCCAAAACACCAGTTTATAGGCTGGTTGTATGCTCAGAATGCTTTGAGAACGAATGACAAACTTAGTGCTTTTGGAATGGATGTCTCGGTACTGTGCTATTTGTGTGGATTGCATAATGAATCTACGGATCATGTGCTCTTTGCTTGCCCTTACAGCCATAAGACTCTTCAGACTATTTATGACTTGGCGGGCATAAGTTTGCCAGCCATAAATCCACTTCATTGGTGTGAGCACATGACAGGAACCAGCGTACAAAATGATGTCACGACAGCATTACTTCTGAGTGCTATATATCACATTTGGGGACAGCAAAATCAAAGTAAGAATGATCAGCTCATCACAGTACCTAAGAGAGTAGATAAGAAGATTGTGGATGATATCCGTGCCAGAGTAAAAAAAAAAAAGGTGCTTCAAGTTATAATCAAGAAGATCTAGAATGGCTTAGACATTATATGCTTCTGTAATCGCTTATAGCATCACTTGTACAGTTGGTTGTGGTCTATGATATACATACCTTACATTTCATCAAAAAAAAACAATCATCACAAGCATAACTTATCTCAATACATACTATCTAGTGAATTAAAGACTTACTTGATGAACGAGGCTAGGATGATCGACGCGACTAGACTCTGGTAGATAACATCTAAGGATTTAGGGTGAAAGTTTATTGAGATAAAAGTTATTGATGCGACAGAAACATATGGTAAAATAAACTTTTTAACCTTCGAAATTCTTTTATAAACTTACCACGATGCTGACATGGAAAGACGCACTCGGACGAGTATCACATGTACTCGGCCGAGTTGGACCAGCTCGTCCGAGTTACACATACTCGTCCGAGTTCGCCTAACTCGACTGAGTACGTACTACTCGACCGAGTTGGAACGAACTTCAGCAACTCTGACCTGAGTGTACTCGACCGAGTATGACCTACTCGAAGTAGTACACCTATTCGTCTAAGGGATCGGTGTTACAATCTATATAAAATAATAAAACAAAAACCACAACACACTCCTTTTTCCCGCCTACTTACTCACTTGCCTACCATATCTCTCCACCAACCCTAATTATTTCCCTAACTAAAGGAGCAAAGCTTCAACCTTTCGTAAAAAAAATAAAAGATATCCTTCAACCCAAAAAAGATTATCTTTCTTCAAATCGTGGTCCATCTTTTCCTTAACTTTGATTACAGTTCCCCCCACCCCAACCCTTTTTCATGAGTTCTCTACTCAACATTTATAATTTTATGCTAACGAAATTTCGAATGGTTATATCGGTAATTTGCTCACACTTTCTTCAATAAGTTTTTTTTCTTTCTCGAGGTTCTTATCATTATTTTATATGTGCAAATTAATAAGGATGCATTTATATTATCAAGGAGCAACAACTTTAATTTGTGCATGATTCAATCGTTATATTGCATTATAATTATGAATTTTTTCTTTTTATATGTGTAGATGTTATCTCCAAATTATATGGTTAAATCCTGCCAAAATCATTCCCATGAATTGAATCAAGTTATATATCCTTCTTATCCCGCAAATTTAATTATACATTTTCATAGCATGCTTTATTTTCATTTTTTATATATAATCATATGTTATTCGTTTATCGATCAGACGGAAATTAAGTATTTCATTTTTTTTTTGCACCTTTACATCTCCACATGGCTCCAACTAAGATTGCCTTAGATTTGAATTATTTTGAAGAAAAAATTTAAATTTTCATGTACAAATTGATAATCTAAAGCATTTACTTGCATGTCTTATATACAATTATATGGTTATCGATAAGATTATACATTAATATATTATCGGCTCTAACTCTAATTAAGAACCATGAAGCACAAAATCTCAAATTATAGAATTAGCTAACTGAAGTCCGGTAGCTTCATTTTTTTTATGAGTCTAATTTTTCTACGACTTTCTTCATAATTGTTTTTTATAAATTCATATATAATTGTTGGTTGTAGATGATAAACTTAGACTTTGAGGATTTGAATGACATCTAGGATTTTCAATAAATTTGGAGATATTATATATTTGTATAAATTCACACAAGTAATTGAGGAGATGAAATTTGATACTTCTTAAAGGCTTTGATGTTGGAATTGACAAAATTCATACTAGACTATCAAAGGTTTGAATCTCATTACATCATTGAATAAGTCTCGCCCCTCATCATGTGAAAGGGTTTCTCGATAATGCTATTGAGAGACCGTCTCTCTTAAATTTTTGTTTTTATAAAATATATATTCACAAACAACCATTTATTTGTAATGTTTTTTTGGACAATGAACGTATGAACAACGGTCTTAAACATAGGTTGATTTTAAAATAGAACTAAAAAAGTTAAAGTTACGAAAGGACGAGATATTTAACAAACGAAGTGTTCATTGTAGCTATAGCCGACCTTATAAGATTATTCACATCCATTATTGAAAAATCATGATCTTTTTAAAATTGACGATGTAATTTCCATATTTAAGTTGTGACATTTTACATGTAATGGTACGGTATTGGTACCTCTTTGATATATAATTGTAAGGACTCGAGAAGTTATTTACGTTTTTTTTTGGTTTTCAGGTGAGTATTTTAATCAAATATAACTAATTCGTTGGATCATATCGCATAGCTACTTTTAAATTATCAATCAAGGTCATTTTTTTATGCAACGTATTATACCTAATATATTTTAAATTTTCCTTACCCATACCCATGCATTTATGCACGGATATTAAACTAGTATAAAAGTTATGTTAAAACCACAAACAAAATAGGAATGATGGATTGTCAATTGAAAAATCTTGTAGTGGACTTTGTCCATACAAATAGTATTGTATCATAATTAGCTAGAAAAACAAATGTTTAGTTTGCTTAATTTTATTTCTTTTATTTCAATCTTTTGTTCACTTTTAGATGTGGCGATTTGATACAAAGTTGAGCTTGAGGTCGAGCTCAATAGATAACATATCGTTGGTTACATATTATTTTAAATAACATTAGAATTTTGCTATATCATGGACAATTTTATGGTTCACCCATGCTCATTAGTTTAGGGTGTATGTATGAGTTTTACTAAATCATGGACATGATTGACCATTGTACCCTATCTTTTCACAACATTTACAATTTTATTTCACATTCTCACTCTAACTCTTAACCCCTAATAGCTAAATAAATTTTCTTAGAGACATTTTATCAAACACATGGCGCGCATAACGAAAAACAACAAAAGAGAAAAGTGCAATACCCTGCAATTGGGTAAAATCAGAGAATCAAACACATGGCGCGCATACGGAAAACAACAACAAAAGAAAAAAAAGTACAATACCCTTCAATTGGGTAAAACTCGATGAATTCAACTTGATGAGATCCAATGGGTTGACAGCTTGATTATTAAGATTTATAATTAAACAAATCCTAATTTAGTTAATGTAAGCAAATCCTATTATATAATAAATAAAATTAAGAATTTACAAATTCTACAATAAGACGGTTTCACACCATTAAACCATCTGTTTTTATAATAAATTTCTCATTTAATACAAATAAATGAACCCGTTGTACGCGTGAGACGGTCTCACACAAGAATTACTGTTAAGAATTAGAATTATTATCTGATCTTAATAATACGAGAATTAACAGCAGTGATTGCGTCAAAGACGGATTTGATTAATTTGTGAGGGAGAAAATTTAAGAGAATTTGAAAACATTAGAGAATTAGACAGAATTAGAGAAATTAGATAAAGGACATACTATGGAAAAATAATGAAAAAAAGTACATGAATGAGTAAAACTCGTTCATGAATGAGCAACTACATTAGTTTAATCTTATCTTAATCAGCCCTTAACTTTTCCTTGTTTTTTAGTACAAATTCGGTATTAGTTAGTTTGGTTTTAGACTTTTAGTTGTTTTAATTATAGTTGAAGACTTCAAATCTTCAATCACGTGGATCTTTGTGAGATTATGGGAAGGGTTGGGTGTCGACGTGTCGTGGTTGTGGTAGTAATTGGTAAATTGTTGTGTGGTTTCAGTCTTTCCTCTTCGTTAGTGTTTTATTGGTAAAAGTTATTATATTTTGTCTTTCATTTGCTTTCAATCTTGTTTTAACTAATTTAATATCTTGTTAGAGATGTTCATTATTAATTTTAGGTTTGGTATGTTGTCTTCTCTTATTATGTGTGAGTAGCTATTCACCGGGATTTAGGTGCATCTTATGTGAGATTATGAGAATGATTGGGTTGTTTTGATAGTAATTGGTAAATTGGTTGGTGTATGTGTTTGTCTTCCATATTATGCATTCTACATGTTTGATGAATTCCTCGAGTGAAAGTTCATGTCTTTCATCTATGCTTGTCTTATAAGCGAAAGCTGAGATCGATGAATAGACCATCTAAAATTGATAATGTTGACTTAATAAGAGCAAAAGTTCTTTAATATCAACGAGCGTGTTTGAATAACAAAGGTGGAGGGAAATGGAGGAGAGGGGGAAGGAGGGAAGGGGAAAGAAGAGAAGAGAATGGGAGGGGGAATGAAGTGTGGTTGTTTGGATACATTTTCCCTCCAAATCTTGCCTATTATGAAGAGATTTTAATTAGGTTTGGAGGAGGGAAAACAGATTCTTCCAAATCTCTCCCCCTCCATTTCCCTCTACCATTATTTCATATCCAAACAAGTGATTTTAAATCACTACTCTCCCTCCCTTTCTTTTCCCTCCAAATCTCTCAATCAAAACACACTCTAATAAGGGTGTGTTTGGATACAATTTTAAGAGGGAAAGAGATGGGAGGGAAAGAGAGGAGAGGAGAGGGGAGGGGAGGGAAAGGAAAGGGACGGGAGGGGAAATGTGGTTGCTTGGATAATGAAATTGTTGAGAGGGAAATGGAAGGGATGAGATGGACATGATATATTTGATGGAGGATGCTATATATGAAATATGATGAGTATAAATATCCTTGTGAGTGTATATTGTTAAAAATATCTAACATAATTGTTCTCAATTGTGAGTATATTACATTTTTTAATAAGGGCAAAATTATATTTTCATAATGTAAATGAGAGTATAATGAGTTTTCCTTCCAAATCTTACCTCACAAGGAAATAAATTAATTTGATCTAAAGGACATAAAATGCATCCTTCCATTTCTTTTCTCCCTCATTTCCCTCCCTCTAAATATTGTATCTAAACAAGGAAAAGTTGATCCCTCCCTTTCCCTCTAAACCCCCTATCCAAACAAAGCCAAAGGGAAGCCCTCGGACCAAAAGGTCGTGGCTAGACCTAGACAAAGGCTTTTACCCAAATACGGTGACCCGACTCATGCCCTATCAGATGAGTGATCCCGTGTCCTCAACAACCCTAGTCATTTCTTCATTGATTAAAACACCCTCGCTTTGGATCCATTTAGTTATCATCATAGTTTATATTTATTTTTCTTTTCTTTTTAGTTCATAGATTAGGTTCAAATTTCAATGAAGCCAAACATTTTGTTTTAACTAAACTTAAACTCGAATTAATTTATGTGTAAACCTGCATCATCGTTGTACTCGACCTTGACTAGTCTAGTTTATCATTCGAGTTAAATTATTTGACTTAGGTAAAGCCACTTAAATCTACATCACCTAACTTAATTAAATTTCACTTAAAGTAACCTAATTAAACACCAGCAAACCAACCTTAACTTAGCTTAACTTAATTTAAATAAATGTAATTAAATTATACTAACTTAATTAAACTTAACTTAATTTAGATGTATTGAACTAAATTTACATAATTCGAAGGTAAGTTCAAATGAATAAGGTCTTGTAGTCGAGTTCAAAAGAATAAGGTTACGTTTGTGGTTGGATTTAAATTGGCGTCAACTAGAATAGATCAAACTATATAATCATTCTTCATTTAAATGTAAAATGAATCAAAATTCAAAAAAATAGAAAAGTTTACATAAGTGAAATTATTTCAACATGTATAAATCCGAACCAAATGATTATTAGTCACTTGTTCAAATGCGATAATTAGTGTTTTTAGAAGTGGCAGACTGACAAATGTATTCAACATTTCAACCACATTTATGCATACATATCAGTGAATACAATAGGCGTTTTCAAGTTTGAAGTCATGTTTTGCTACTTGTAGACTGTAGTGACAACTTACTCAGTCCACACTAAATTAAAAACGATTTTTATTTAAATACTTAAGTAATCTATATGCTCTTTAGGGTAAACGCCAAATCAAATACAAATGAAATTGTCTACTCGCTCCACACATTGATGTTCTTCCCATTTTTCTATTACATGTGAGTAATATTTTAATGAAGGAGAAGAAGATATGTGTATGTGAAGGGAGTATCAATTAAACTTTTCTGGTACTCAATTACCCTTTTAAATCTTACATCGTAAGTTGTCTAAGCGACAATAGAAACGTAAATTAAATCCAAGAGGAAAAAAACCAAAGAGCAGCAATCGAATTGGACTGACAATGTTCCACAAAAAATAAAAACACCCAAATTGAATGAATGCTATGTAAGTAGTAATGTAATGCAGAAATGAGAGTCCGAAACAATCCCGGATACAAAACTAAATGCATAACTCATCCGGTGAGCAAGTGGCTAATCCCAATTCCCACAATTCCCACCATTCCTAAAATAATAAGGGTCCATTTCTTATTACGTTTTACCACTTACTACTACATACTACCCAACCCACTATCCAAGCCCAATCTCTCTCTTCCTCCCCCTGCCCAAAAAAAATATCCCCAATTCCTTCACACTCTCTCCTCTCCTTCCAAAACCCTACTTTTCTCCGCCGCCGCCGTTGCCGACAACCACCATTTACCTTAGTCTTCTCTACGTTTTGTAGGTTTACCTTTCTCATTTTAGATCGCCGATTGTAAGTTTTCGCGCAAACCCTAGGTTTTTGGTTCCTGATTCATCCCATTAATTGTCATTGTTATCGCTCTTCAATTATTCATCTTTTTAAGTAATCATATTTAATTCATATTTTATTGTTGATGTTGATTATTGTTTTAAATTAATAGATCTATAACACACTTTAAAGTTGATATTTTTATTGATTTTTGTTTGTTTTTGTTTTGAAATTGAATTCGAGCTCCTTCTTCTTCTTCTTCTTCTGCTTCTTCATTGTTTAATTCGATTTGATCTTAGTATATGGTATGTAGATGTGAATTTCAGAGGTTTTGAATCGTCATCACTCATCACTTCGGTGTGTAAACTCTACGAAATAATTTGAATTTTGGCATAAAACATGAAAGTTTTGAATTTTGGCTCCAGAGTTTGGGTTTTATTATGTTCAATTATTTGGTCAATTTTCTTATGGGCTTGTGTATGAATATATGATAGAATACAAGCTTTTGTGGTAATTTAATTTCATGTTGCAATTGGTATGACATGCTATAAAAAGAGGTAGTTTTGAAACAGCCCAATTGAAGATGAAGTTTATTATCACAAACCCTAGAAATATAATGGTTCGATCTTGTTATCTCTTTGTTTCACAGCCCACATAAGTTTGGGGCTCAAAAAATGACATCTTTGCCCTTTTGGTCCCATGTGTTTTAGTTCTCCGATGTCCTCTCTTATTGGGTATAAAAGATGACCACTTTACCCCCTATTTAATTAATTCTTGTTTGTCTTGCCCTGCTATTTTAAGGAAAGGGCATGTAAGTAATTTACAAACTTTATTGGGCCTTGCGTCATTACTTAATATTAACCCTTCTTGTCCCTGTCTTTATTGGCATAAAAAAGTCTAATTTACCCATATTCAATCAACTCTCACCAAACTTAGATTGTGTTGGGTAGGTGAAACACAATACATTCTCTCTCTAGGGTTTCCTATGAGAGCCTCCGTCTAGGGTTTTCCATAGTTTTCTTCCTTTTTCGAGGGTTTTTCTTACTTTCTTTAGGGTTTATGGTTGGTTTTTCACGCTTAACAAGACTTTCTTTACGTGATTTATGGAGGCTAGTAACGACAGAAGGGGTTTGAAGGATAAGGGCATCCTAGGGCAAGAGCATGAGTTCATATGAGACGTGTGGAGCACATGCTGGTGGGTCGAATATGGTCGTCCAAATCTATCAATACGAAGGCGGCGGTCGTCAAATTATGGAATTCAAAAGGTAAGGTTTTCGGGAATCTAGTTGATGCTACAAGGAAAATTTTTCTTTTCAAATTTGAGTCGGAATTGGATAAAGCAAAAGTTATCGATGGCCAACCATGGCATTTTGATAAGTTTATTTGATGCTTTAACGACGACCCTATATGTGGCGGGAAATTATCTGATACACCACTGTTTATGACACCTTTCTGTGTTAGGGTTTACGACCTACCCCTGCGGGGGCGGTCGAGTGAGTCACATGTTCGTAACTTGGGTATGCAGTTTGGAAATTTTATAAAGCTGGATGAGGCGCCACTACCGGAGATTGAAAGGGCAGTGCGACTTAGAATTCTACATGATGTGCGTAAACCATTACGTAAGTCGGTCCATGCTAGGATGGGGAATGGTAGATTAATCGAATTTGAAGCAAAATATGAGAAACTCCCTATTTTTTTGCTATGGATGCGTTTAGGGCATGGAGAGAAGGACTGCGATGAGGGTCCGTATGAGGAGAGTGAGTTACAATTTAGCGATACCCTACGAGCATCTCCTAGGCGGGTTGTGAAGACGGCTGCGGAGGGTGGAATCAGGGGAGCTCAGAAGCTGGAGGGAGTGTTCGAAGCCGAGTTTAAAGGTAATGAAGAGGAAGATATTAATATTATGATTGCTAAATTGCAGAAAGTTTCGATTATGAACAAAGCGCGGAAAAAAACTATTTAGGTGGGGGAATCAGAGACAGTGGGTAAGGAGGAGGATGAAGTTATAATGGTGCATGACATAATAGAAACTAATGCATCGAATAACTCTGTGGCTACGAGAAATTGTGACAGGGACATGGGGAAGGGAGAAGGCGCAGGGAAGGAGTTTTATGCTGATTCACAGGAGGAGGGAGGGTTGCAGGAGGACTATTTTGTGGACAAGGGGAGGAATTGGAAATGGTTGGCTAGGCTGAGGGATGGTATGGCGGAGGGAGAGGAGGAGGGGGGAGGGGAAGTAGGAGAAGCATATGGGGGGCGGAAACGGACTAGAAGTCAGAATGAAGAGGAGGAAACGGAGGGTGAGGGAAGAAAACACCACAAAACCATGGATGTATGTTCATATGAGGCGGCGGTTGAGGGCGCTCAACCCCGCCGGGCCCAATGAAAATTCTAAGCCTTAACTGCAGGAGGCTGGGCAACCCCGATGCAGTAGGCGGACTCCGTAATTTGATATGGAGAGAGGCCCCCGCTATGGTTTTTCTGTCGGAAACAAAACTTAGCGGAGAAGAGTTCAAAAGGATACGAAGTAGTCTCGTGGAGTACGATGGTATGGAGGTGGATAGTGTTGGGCGATCAGGAGGTCTTGCTTTCCTATGGCAGAAGCATTTTTCATGTGTGTTCAAATCAGAATCTGTACACCATATGGACTTTGACATAGTAGGGACGAGCGGGAATTGGCGAGTGACGGAGTTCTATGGTTGGCCGAATGTGGCCGGCAGACACTTATCATGGGAGCTGTTACGGGACTTAAGGAGACATTCGGAGGAGCCTTGGGTGTGTATTGACGACTTTAATGAGATACTTTTTATGAATGAAATGAAGGGGGGGTCAAAGAGCTCAATGGCAGATGAGTAATTTTCAGGATGCTGTGGAGGACTGTGAGCTTCGGGATGTCGATTTTGAAGGGTATGAGTTCACATACGATAATGGGCAAGCGGATGAGGCAAATAGACAATGTAGACTCGATCAGGCTTTATGTAATGAAGCCTAGAGTGATTTGTTTCCTAGAGCGAAATTGTCACATTTAACCAGGGAGTGGTCGGATCATGCACCGATTTTGTTAAGGGTTAATGGGCAGCAGGGGGCGAGAGAGAGGGCATGAAGTTATTCCGGTTCGAACAGATATGGGTGGGAGAATTGGGATGTGAGGAGACAATTCAGAGGGCCTGGAATGACGGGGAGGATGATATTATGGCTAACCTTGCTAGTTGTGCTGAACAAATTCAAAAATGGAAGGGGGTTAGTATCGGGAAAATTGTTCGGGATCTTAACCGAAAGCGGAGAAGGCTGGGACAATTGGAGGAGGGCGGTCGGTCTAGGCATGATATAGAGGAGAGGAGGAAGCTCGTGAATGAGATAAGCAAGTTACTTTCCCAGGAAGAAATTTTTAGAGGCAGAGATCAAGGGCCATTTGGCTAAATGAAGGTGATCGTAACACAAAATTTTTTCACCGGAAAGCGGGACGACGGAAGCAAAGGAATCACATAGATAAGATTGTGGACAATGAGGGACAAACAAGGTGGGGCATGAAGCTATTGAGACGGTGGCAAAAGAGTATTTTATGGATATTTTCCAAGCAGGGCAACCGGGACAAGTTGATGGCATACTGAACGGGATCGAGGGCCGTGTAACCAATCATATGAACACAATCTTATGAGGTGAATATAGGGAGGAGGAAGTGATCAATGCTTTGAATGACATGAACCTCCTAAAAGCTCCGGGACTAGACGGTATGAACGGCCTTTTTTATCAAACTCACTGGCATATAATAGGACATGAGGTTGTTCGGTCAACGCTGAACGTCTTGAAGGGGGCACCCCTACCGACAGGTAGTAACAGAACCCATATTGTTCTTATTCCAAAGAAGAAAGACCCGGAGAGAATGTCCGATTTCAGACCAATAAGTTTATGTAATGTGATATACAAACTTGTCTCGAAAGTTTTAGTAAACAGACTTAAACTTTTCTTGGGGGATATTGTATCCGAGAATCAAAGTGCCTTTACTCCGGGGCGGCTTATTACGGATAATGTCCTTGTTGCGTTCGAAATGTTCCATACCATGAAAAACTAAAGGGCGAAAAATGGGCACATGGCTATCAAATTAGATATGTCAAAGGCTTATGACCGGGTCGAATGGCATTTTCTGGAAGGGGTGTTATTAAATATGGGCTTCGATGAGAGGTGGGTTAATAGGGTCATGCATTGTGTATCCACAGTTTCTTTCTCAATTTTGATTAATGGAAAGCCAACCGCGGAATTCAAGCCATCTCGGGGCCTCCGCCTTGGTGATCAACTATCTCCCTATTTGTTTATCCTTTGTGCGGAAGTGTTGTCGAGCATGATAAGACGAGCTGTGGAAAATGGGGTTCTACATGGCTTACGGATTGCGCCACAATCGCCGGTTGTGTCCCATCTGTTTTTCGCCAATGATAGTATTCTCTTTGTGAAGGCCAAGGATAGAGAAACTAGTTATGTACAACAAATTCTACGTGACTATGCTATGGTTTCAGGTCAAGTTATCAATTATGAAAAGACTAGTGTGTCTTTTAGTAGAGGTACAAGGATACTTGACAGGGAGAAGGTTGTTAACTATCTCGGAATTCGGGAATTGTAGCACAGGATTCCTACCTTGGATTACCTACGGTCATTGGGCATTCGAAAAGGGTGCTTGCGAACATCATCCGCGACAAATTGAGTAAGAAATTACAGGGGTGGAGAGGTCAGTTATTTTCGAAGGAGGAACGGGAAATATTGATAAAGGCCGTAGCCCAATCAATCCCGACCTATGCTAAAAGCGTCTTCAAATTACCGACAACTTTCTGTGATGACCTAAGATCTTTGGTTTCACGTTTCTGGTGGGGTTCATCGAATGGTAAGGGTAAAATTCTGTGGCTAGCTTGGTCGAAACACTGTAGACCGAAGAGCATGGGTGGTTTGGGCTTCCGAGATTTTCATAAGTTTAATATGACTCTCCTAGGGAAACAAGCATGGCGGTGCGTCACGAATAAGGACACTCTGATAGTTCCGGTTGGGTGGGAAATATTTTCCGGATGGAGATTTCATGAAAGCTTCGATGGGCACAGATCCGAGTTACACATGGAGGGGCACTCTTGATGCTAGGAGGTACTTAACCTTGGTATACGAAGACGTATTGGTGATGGGAAGTCTATGCGAGTTTGGACCGATCCTTGGATTCCACTTACTCAATCTCGAAGGGTGTTATCACCAAGGCGGGATGCGGATGTTGAGATGATGGTTTCTGATTTATGGACCGAGGGGGGCAGGGGCTGGAATTTGGCCAAGATTATGGAGCTTTTCTTACCTTTCGAACAGGAACGTATACTAAATATTCGAATTAGTGATATGAAACCTGAAGATACGTGGCTATGGGACCTTGAACGCGATGGGAGGTACTCGGTAAAATCTGCCTACAGAGTTTTGACAAAAGATGAAGGCGAAGCGGGAAGTGCATCAGACATTTCTAAGTCCCAATTGCTATGGAACAGGATTTGGAAAACAAATGTTATACCCCGAATCAAGATGTTTATGTGGCTGTTTTGTAACGAAGCGATTGCGTTGAAGAAATATCTTATGGTGCGTGCGAATCTGGGAGATGTTATGTGTCCCGTTTGCTGCAGTGAGGAGGAGACTTGTCTTCATCTTGCGCGGGGTTGTGGGCTGGGGGCAGGGCTTTGGGATAGGTTGGGACTGGCGGTGAAGGGGACTATGGGGTTTGAGAGGGTGAGAGAGTGGGTGGAGGAAGTGTGAAGGGAGATGGAGGATAGTGAGATAGTAAAATTTATGACGGGCTGCTGGGCGTTGTGGGAAGTGCGCAACAAATGGGTATTCGAGGGGGTGATGATCAGCTTAGAGCGTATTGTGCAGCGAGTCTAAGGGATGGTGCAGGAGACGCGGGAGGATTAGAATGAGCAAGCAGAGGGTATGATAGACGG
Organism: Silene conica; assembly: GCA_029255685.2. Taxonomy (NCBI): domain Eukaryota; kingdom Viridiplantae; phylum Streptophyta; class Magnoliopsida; order Caryophyllales; family Caryophyllaceae; genus Silene; species Silene conica. Next base: position 14,426,477 of record CM055320.2, read on the forward strand.
AGGGCAGATTAGAGGATGGACAAGACCGAAGGAGGGGGCTGTTAAGTTGAGCGTGGATGCGGGGGTGAAAGAGGGGTGGGGGACGGGACTGGGGGTGATCTGTCGGGACTGTAATGGGGCGGTAATGTGGGGGATCAGTGAGTTTAAGCGGAATGTAATGAAAGTTCATATGGCGGAGGCGGAGGCGGTTTTGATTTGAGTTCAGGAAGCAGAAGCGGAATGTAATGAAAGTTTAAGGCTTGGCTAAAAAAGAAAGGTAATTTTCATGCGTTTGTTTGTTATGAATCTAATATGGTCAATGTTAATCATAATACTTGGTGGATTGACTCTGGTACTTCAATCCATGTTTCAAATACCTTGCAGGGTATTACAAACCTTCGGAAACCAGTGGCAAGTGAAAGCGCCATCTATTCAGGAAACAAGATAGGCTCGCACGTTGAGGCCGTGGGGATATGCAATTTAATTTTAAGTACTAGTTTTATTTTGATTTTGGAAAAGACTTTTTATGTTCCAAATTTTGCTCGGAATTTAATTTCAATTGCAAGGCTTGTACCGTTTGGATTTTCCTTTAATTTTATGGACTCTGGTTTTAGTATTTACAGAAATTCTAAAGTTATCGATTATGGTATTTTGTCTGATAATTTATATCGTCGTCATTTAAAAAATGATACCACTCAAAACACTATGCATGTTAATACTGGTTTTAAAAGAAGTATTATAAATGAGGAGTCCTCTATGTTATGGCACCGGAGATTGGGACACATCTCCATTGAGAGGGTCAAAAGATTGGTAAAGGAAGGGGTACTTAGTACTTTAGACTTTACCGATTTTGAGACTTGTGTTAGTTGCATTAAGGGAAAGCAAACTAACAAATCTAAGAAAGGTGCTAAGAGGAGTTATGACCTACTAGAGATCATACACACGGATATATGTTGTCCGGATATGAACGCTAACGATCCAAAATACTTTATTACTTTCATTGATGATTATTCACGATATATGCATCTCTACTTACTTCGTTCCAAAGACGAAGCTTTAGATGCATTTAAAACTTTTAAGGCTGAAGTAGAGAAACAGTGTGATAAACCCATTAAGATTGTGAGATCAGATAGAGGTGGTGAGTACTACGGTAGATATACAGAGGATGGACAAGCATCTGGTCCTTTTGCTAAATTTCTTCAAGAGCATGGGATTGTTGCCCAATACATTATGCCTGGTTCTCCAGATCAGAATGGTGTAGCAGAAAGAAGGAATCAGACTTTAATTGAAATGGTGCGTAGTATGAGAAGTAATATTAAACTTCCTTCATTTTTGTGGGTTGATGCACTAAAGACGACTACGTATATATTAAATCGGGTTCCTTCTAAGGCCGTCTCTAAGACGCCTTTTGAGTTATTCAAAGGTTGGAAACCGAGTTTGCAACATATACGCGTTTGGGGATGTCCGTCTGAGGTGAGAATTTACAAACCACAAGAAAAGAAACTAGACCCAAGGACTATTAGTGGGCATTTCATTGGATATGCCGAAAAGTCTAAAGGTTATAGGTTCTATTGTCCATCTCATAGTACCATGATTGTGGAATCTAGAAATGCAAAATTTCTAGAGAATGACTTGATCAGTGGGAGTACTATAGGAGTTGAACTTGAAAAGGATCAACATGAAGCTTCACCCTCTATTTTAAGTGACAGGTTGGTTATTGTTCACGGTTCTGAAGTACGACCGGAAATTCAACCACCAAATACATAAATTCCACAAAATGTCGATCAAAATATGGTAGATCATAATGAGGAAGAAAATCAAAATATGGTAGATCATAATGAGGAAGAAAATCAAATTATGGTAGATCATAATGAGGAAGAAAATCACCGCGAGGTTGAACAAATTCCATTAAGAAAATCTACTCGAGAAAGGAAATCGGCGATTCCTGACTGCTATGAAGTATATCTACAAGAATCGGATTGTAATGTTGGAGCTGATAATGATCCTATGTCATTTTCACAAGCCATAAGTTCTACAGATTCAAACTTATGGATGAATGCCATGAGAGAGGAGATGAACTCTATGGCGTCTAATCGAGTTTGGGATCTTGTCGAGTTGCCCAACGGTGTAAAAGCCATTGGATGTAAATGGGTTTTTAAGACTAAAAGGGACTCGCTTGGCAACATCGAGAGACATAAGGCAAGACTCGTTGCTAAAGGGTTCACTCAAAGAGAAGGAATTGACTACACGGAGACATTTTCTCCTGTATCAAAGAAAGACTCTTTTCGAGTTATCATGGCATTAGTAGCTCATTTTGATTTCGAGTTACATCAGATGGATGTGAAAACAGCATTTCTTAATGGCAATTTAGAGGAAGAGTTTACATGAAACAACCTGAAGGGTTCTACTCTAAAGATGGTGACCATTTGGTTTGTAAGCTAAATAAATCCATATACGGTTTGAAACAAACCTCCCGACAATGGTATAAGAAATTTCATGAAGTAATTTCTTCATTCGGTTTTGAAGAAAATATCATGGACCAATATATATACCTTAAGGTCAGTGGGAGTAAGATTTGTTTCCTTGTGTTATATGTGGATGATATTCTACTAGCAACCAATGATAAGGGGTTGCTATATGAGGTGAAACAATTTCTTTCAAATAACTTTGATATGAAAGATATGGGTGAGGCATCTTATGTCATTGGCATTAAGATCCATAGAGATAGATCCCGAGGCATTTTAGGCTTGTCTCGGGAGGCCTGTATCAACAAAGTGCGCGCTTGAAAGATTCAGAATGAAAGATTGTTCACCAAGTGTAGCACCTATTGTGAAAAGTGACCGATTCAGTTTAGACCAGTGTGCCAGGAATGATTTTGAAAGGGAACAAATGAAAAATGTTCCATATGCTTCAGTTGTTGGTAGCATTATGTATGCTCAAGTCTGTACCAGACCTGACATTGCATATGCTGTTGGAGTATTAGGAAGATATCAGAGTAACCCAGGCATCGATCACTGGAAGGCTGCAAAGAAAGTGTTGAGATACCTTCAGGGTATTAAAGATTACATGCTTATGTATAGACGGACTGATAGTCTTGAAGTGGTGGGGTATTCCGACTCAGACTTTGCTGGCTGCATTGATTCACGTATACAAAACTAAATGCGTAACTCATCCGGTGAGCAAGTGGCCAATCCCAATTCCCACCCCTTCCTAAAATAATAAGGGTAAATTTCTTATTACGTTTTACCACTTACTACTACGTACTACCCAACCCACTATCCAAGCTCAATCTCTCTCTTCCTACCCCTACCCAAACCAAAAATATCCCCAATTTCTTCACACTCTCTCCTCTCCCTCCTAAACCCTACATTTCTCCGCCGCCGCCGTTGTTGACAACCACCATTTACCTTAGTCTTCTCTACGTTTTGTAGGTTTACCTTTCTCATTTTAGATCGCCGATTGTAAGTTTTTGCGCAAACCCTAGGTTTTTGGTTCCTGATTCATCTCATTTATTGTCATCGTTATCGCTCTTCAATTATTCATCTTTTTAAGTAATCATATTTAATTCATGTTTTATTGTTGATGTTGATTATTGTTTTAAATTAATAGATCTATAACACACTTTAAAGTTGATATTTTTATTGATTTTTGTTTATTTTTGTTTTGAAATTGAATTCGAGCTCGTTCTTCTTCTTTTGCTTGTTCATTGTTTAATTCGATTTGATCTTAGTATATGGTATGTGGATGTAAATTTCAGAGGTTTTGAATCGTCATCACTCATCACTTCGGTGTGTAAACTCTACGAAATAATTTGAATTTTGGCATAAAACATGAAAGTTTTGAATTTTGGCTCTAGAGTTTGAGTTTTCTTATGTTCAATTATTTGGTCAATTTTTCTTTTGGGCTTGTGTATGAATATATGATAGAATACTAGCTTTTGTGGTAATTTAATTTCATGTTGCGATTGGTATGACATGCTATAAAAAGAGGTATTTTTGAAACAGCCCAATTGAAGATGAAGTTTATTATCACAAACCCTAGAAATATAATGGTTCGATCTTGTTATCTCTTTGTTTCACAGCCCACATAAGTTTGGGGCTCAAAAAATGACATCTTTGCCCTTTTGGTCCCATGTGTTTTAGTTCTCCGATATTTAATTAATTCTTGTTGGTCTTGCCCTGCTATTTGAAGGAACACAAATTCTTATTTGCAACGGTACTATCCGTCGCAAGCTTGCGACGGATACCGTTTTCTCTCACAAAATACCCACTTTTTCTCTTTCTCCAACACTATTCATGTGGTCCCCTTTCTCCACTAACTCATAATCTATCCATTTTATCTCACAGAATATCCGTCACAAATGGTGACCCGTCGCAAGCAAGACTTACTATTGAAGGAAATGACATGTAAGTAATTTACAAACTTTCTTGGGCCTTGCGTCATTACTAAATATTAGCCCTTCTTGTCCCTGTCTTTATTGGCATGAAAAAGTCTAATTTACCCCTATTCAATCAACTCTCACCAAACTTGGATTGTTATTTAAGGAAAGGTTATTTTCGGCAACTAATTTATTGTTGGGCCCTTGTTATTGGGCCTTGGTTTATTATAAACTGTTTAGACTTGGTTAGGCGGTATATATGAGATAGTATCTGATATCTTAGGTTATTATATTTAGGAATAATTAGGAATTAGGGTAGGAATTATTATATGTTGTGGGGTGGACCTTGATTGCATCCAGTTCATCTTTTCTTTCTGATTCAAAATTAAAAGCCCAGTTTTTGTAGGAGTTTCCTTCCGAGGTAACTGGGTCATCAAAACTCTGTCTTTCTCTCTTTTCTACTTGTGTATTATTGTAGGTCTTTTATGCATATACTAATCTGAGCCCAAAGTTTTTGTTAGATTTAGATTTTAGAGTATTATTTGGTGGGTATGATTATTGATGCTCGATCTGATACTCGGGTTTATCTTGTTTTTGTTAGATTTAGAGTATTATTTGGGGGTGTATGATTATTGATGCGATCTGATACTCGGGTTTATCTTGTTTTTCACAACGAGAGCCCAATGTTTTCCTTAGATTAGAGTATTAGATGGGGTGTATGATTATTGATGCAATTGGGTCGGTTTTAATCTACCCCTCTTTGGTATACACGTTTGTCAGAGCTCGATTTATCTCTCATTCCCTTGATTATTTTATTTTACATGGTAGTGAAGGTGGAATAGTTAATGGTTTTACTTGGACCATGATGTGATTATGATCATTGACACTGTAATCGTATGATAACGATAAATAGAAATTTGGTTGTGATTAATTGTCGAAGCAAATTATGTACCTTTGACCATGATGTTATGTGATTATCGTAAATTCGTAATTGACAGCTTAATCCTGTTTTACAAGAAATTGAAATTGAAATTTGGGTTTGGTTATTATTTGAGTCTTTGATGTATAGACTCTTAATTGATTTTTATATTTGTATGGGTTATGTAGGATTTTGTTGTTTGGTCATATGAAAGATACAAAGAGTACTGTATGTGTGCTTAAGTTGGCTTTAGTAACAGAAGTCGAGTACAAATTATCGAGGGCTTATTGTATTTCAGCTATTTCTTCTAAAGCGAATTCAATACTGGCTTGTTGAATTGAGTTATTGGAGTCATGTCTTTACTTGTTGAAGTTTGATACAATCCCAAGCCATGAGGCTTTTGTACAGGTGTTCAAAAGACGGGATGTTGCTGTCATTGCTATCAAACTTCCTGGTTTGATAGCAATGACACACCCAAAAACACAACGAATGTCCACTTTACATTTCCCCAGAAAAAACGGAAAATTCACATGGTACCCCGGTCAAGATCAATGTTGCTGTTAGCTCAGCAGTCATTGCTCTTGACATACCCATTGTTTTAACCTTCAAAGGCCCCACGCCGTGCAACGAATCCCTGGTATGGACACAGACCCTAGACCCGACCCAGAAGACGTACTTCACCACCGGTGGTGTGTTGACCCTACCGATACCCGAACCGTTCTTCATTACTAAGAGGGATAAGTCCTTAAAACCTACGTATGAGTTACAGTTTTCGCCTACACCTTGGGGAATGGAAAGGTTTAATGTTGGAATACACAAGGATGGACTTTTAGGTATCACTCAGCATCCTACTACCGTGTCCTTCAAGAAAGCTTTCAATGTTCTCGAGTTATCTGCCTCTTAATAAAACCGTATTACACTGTGAGACGGTAGACGGGTAGATGATAATCCTCTTAAATAGAAAACTGCTCAATTTTGAGTCATTTTTATAAATAAGAGGATCGTCTTTGTAATTTGTGTTGTTATGTATTTATGCATGGTTATATGCATGGTGTCATTGTAGTGTTTAAATAAGTGGTACGCCCTCGGCCCCGTGAATAGTTATGTATTTATGTACTGACCATCGTTATTTTTAATATTTAAATACAAATCATAAACGAAATCAATCCTTATGCAAATGAAGTGTGTGACCAAATGAGGAGTGTGACCTGCCGTTGAAAAGTTAAGAACATAAGCTTTCATTTCCATTTGGTCTTGCATTGATAAGATCTCTAAAACTCAAAATATACCCATTTGAAATCGATCTTCATGCAAATGAAGTTTCAAATCTTCAATTGCTTCCTTCATGCTTTTGAACGACTTCTTTCCTCGTTATGTAGTTATTGGAGTCATGTCTTTACTTCTTTCCTCGTTATGTAACTTTTTGACGGAGAATGACTTTTCTTGCTGTTCTGACTTTTCCTTTCAGTATGACAACATCAACATCTCCTGAGAATAATGAAATGGTTGATGCTTATCAAGTTGATGCTCAACGCACAGACTCAGAACTTAACAATACGGCAGCAGAGGTGAAACCAGAACGAGTTGAGCCAGACACGGTCGATATGGAGCTTGTTGATTCCCAGGTGCAGAGTGACCAATTTGATCCCCAGAATACTAGTGATCAGGCTCAACAGCAAACTACTAGCGCCGACATCGCACATCCCGAGCCACTTGGTGAGGAGGTGACTTATTCACCACCACCCACCTCTGAAAAGATGATTTCACCTCCAGAGGGAATTGAGCATCTTCATCCAGTGCCGATCGTTTCTGAACATATGAATCTACATGCTCTTGATTCGGTAATTGTTCATTCTGAGCCTGCCTCTTCAGAGATGGATCATATGAATCCAAATGCTCTTGGTTCGGAAATTATTCATTCTGTGCCAGCCTCTTCAGAGATGGTTCATCCACATGCGGTCACTATTGAGATGGTCCATCCACATGCAGACATTGGCTCTTTGGATCATTCTCAGCCTAACAATGCGGAGCTAATGTATTCGCACCCTGAAAGTTCAGAGCTTGTCGATCACGATAATGGTCACTTCCAGCATGAAAATATGCAACAAGATAACTTGCAGCCGCTGGAACTGGTCAATTCGCATTCTCATGGTAATGAACTTATCAATTCACCTGCTGTTGGCATGGAGTTGGTGAATTTGCCACAGCCTCTCAGCACCGAGCACCCTACTTCTCTGGTACCAACTCCTGATACCCAGCCCGGTAAACGCCGAAAAAAGAAGTCTATTGTTTGGGAGCATTTTACCATTGAAACAGTTAGTGCTGGCTGTAGGAGGGCCTGTTGTAAGGTTTGCAAGCAGTCATTTGCTTACAGTACCGGCTCAAAGGTTGCCGGCACAAGCCATCTCAAACGGCACATTGCCAAAGGGACGTGCCCGGTCATTCTTCGTCAGCAAGAGAAGAATCAGTTATCCCCATACCTGCCTAAGAGTGGTGGGACTGAGACAGCTACTGTTCAGCAACCAAAGAGACGGTATAGGACCGGGAATCAACCATATCTCATATTCGATCAAGACCGTTGTCGGCACGAGATTGCTAGGATGATCATCATGCATGATTATCCACTCCACATGGTTGAGCATCCGGGTTTTGTTTCCTTTGTCCAGAATCTTCAGCCTCGTTTTGATATGGTGAGCTTCAACATTGTACAAGGAGATTGTGTCGCAACTTTCCTGAGGGAGAAGCAAACCCTCCAAAAATTTGTTGAGGAAATACCCGGGCGGATCTGCCTTACATTGGATATGTGGACTTCTAACCAATCAACTGGTTATGTGTTTGTAACCGGGCAGTTTATTGATAATGACTGGAAGTTGCATAGGAAACTTCTTAACGTCGTGATTGAACCTTTCCCTGAGTCTGACGCTGCATTCAGCCATGCTATTGGTACTTGTCTCTCTGACTGGGGCTTGGACCGTAAATTAGCCTCGATTACTTTCAATCAGCCTCTTGGTGAATCTGGGCTCGAAAAGCTTCGGGCCTTGCTTGCTGTGAAAAACCCACTTCTTTTCAATGGTCAGTTCTTGATTAGGGGATGCATTGCCAATACCTTAAGCAGCATGGCCCAAGAAGTATTAGACGGTGGCCGAGGAACGATTCAAAAAATCAGAACTAGTGTGAAATACGTGAAGACAGTTGAGTCTCACGAGGAGAAATTTCTTGAGTTGAAGCAACAGCTTCAAGTTCCTTCTGAAAAGTCGCTCTCTCTGGACAATCTGACCAAATGGAACACAACCTACGAAATGCTGCTTGCGGCATCTGAGCTGAAACAAGTGTTTTCGTGCCTGGATACCAGCGATCCTAACTACACCGACCCCCCTTCCATGGATGATTGGAAAGAAGTGGAGAATATCTGCATGTTCCTCAAACTCCTACATGACACCGCCGACTTGCTTACATCAAAGACGGTTCCATCATCTCACCTCTTTTTTCATGAGGTATGGAAGATCCAACTTGAGTTGGCTCGTGCTGGTGCAAGTGACGATATCTTTGTTAGTGGCATGGCTAGAATCTTGCAAGATAAGTTCCACAAATACTTCAAGAATGCTTGCTTGATCTTAGCCATTGCCGTTGCCATGGACCCAAGGTTCAAAATGAAACTGGTTGAGTTCAGCTTCACAAAAATTTTCACTGAGGAAGCTCCGCATTACATCCGGGTTGTTGATGATGGGATGCACGAGCTTTTTAAAGAGTACTCTAATCTTCCTTCACCTTTGACCATGTCTTATGGAGAAGACGGGTCTGGTGGTAACGCCAAGGTTGTGGATCAGACAGGAAATAATGGACTATCCGACTTTGATATGTATATTATGGAGACGACAAGTCAACAAATGAAATCAGAATTAGAACAGTATTTGGAGGAGTCACTCCTTCCCAGGGTCCAAGATTTCGATGTGCTCGGTTGGTGGAAGCTAAATAAGATCAAGTATCCTACCCTGTCGAAAATGGCTCGGGATATTTTATCAATTCCTCTCTCAACGGTTGCCTCAGACTCTGTGTTTGATACCGTGCCTAAAGAAATGGACTCATACAGGTGCTCGTTGCGCCCTGAGACAGTCGAAGCCCTGATATGTGCCAAGGATTGGTTACAACAAGCAACCCCAACCGTCTCGACAGAGGTAGTGAAGATGGAACTTTGAGGGCTGTCTGTTAGTTCAGAACTTGTAAGATGATTGTTTAGCTTATTTATTTCTTTAATTGCTTATTAGTGTTTTTTCTTTTTCCGATTGTTAGCCCAGATTGTGAAAATGCTGATTGTTAGAGTCTTAGGTAGCCAAGCCACATTTGTAATTTTCGTAACTGTTGTGATTTAGCGTATGTCTTTGGTGTTTGATTGGATCTTGTTATATCTTTTGCTTTGTTATTTTTTTTTTTACAGCAAGAGCGCAACTATAATGGTTGTAATAAAAACCGAGGTAAGTGTCAACTGCGGTGATGGCACGCCACCTTCTGGCTCAGTATGTAGTTCAATGTTGACGAGTGCCACTCGTAAACAGTATACCAGATCAATTAGTACAATGGTAATATTGGCCCTGACAGAATGACAGGGTTCGAATATAGGTCGTGAGTATCACCTCTTATAACTTTACAAACTAAGCTAATTGGCTTTCACATCGTTACAACTAATCTGTGTAAAACGACATCACGCCGACAATTTGGCGACTTCGTGAATTTAGAATGCTATTTTCATTGTATAATCGTTTGTTCTATCAGATAGAGACTTAAATAGTCGATAATTTAACAGTATTTGTTGCGTGGTAAAACAAGAAATTATTGGATGGAATCTCGAAAAATAAAATGCATATATTATTCGTTTATCGATCAGACGGAAATTAAATATTTCATCTTGTTTTTGCACCTTTACATCTCCACATGGCTCCAACTAAGATTGCCTTTGATTTGAATTATTTTCAAGAAAAAAAAGTTGAATTTTCATGTTCAAATTGATAATCTAAAACATTTACTTGCATGTCTTATATACAATTATATGGTTATCGATAAGATTATACTTAATATATTATGTGCTCTAACTCTAATTAAGAACCATGAAGTACAAAATCTCAAATTATAGAATTAGCTAACTGAAGTCTAGTAGCTTCATTTTTTTTATCAGTCTAATTTTTCTGCAACTTTCTTCATAATTGTTTTTTATGGATTCATATATAATTGTTGGTTGTAGATGATAAACTTAGACTTTGAGGGTTTGAATGTCATCTAGGGTTTTCAATAAATTTGGGATATTATATATTTGTATAAATTCACACAAGTAATTGAGGAGATGAACTTTGATACTTCTTAAAGGCTCTGGTGTTGGAATTGACAAAATTCACACTAAACTATCAAAGGTTTGAATCTCATTGCATCATTAAATAAGTCTCGCCCCTCATCATGTGAAAGAGTTTCTCAATAACGCAATTGAAAAACCGTCTCTCTAAAATTTTTGTTTTTATAAAATATATATTCACAAACAACCATTTATTTGTAATGTTTTTTTTTACAATAAACGTATGAACAACGGTCTTAAACATAGGTTGATTTTAAAATAGAACTAAAAAAAAACGTTAAAGCTACGAAAGGACGAATATTTAACAAACGAAGTGTTCATTGTAGTTATTGCCGACCTTATAAGATTATTCACATCCATTATTGAAAACTCACGATCTTTTTAAAATTGACGATGTAATTTTTATATTTAAGTTGTGACATTTTACATGTAATTGTACCTCTTTGATATATAATTGTAAGGACTCGAGAAGTTATTTACGTTTTTTTGTTTTTCAGGCGAGTATTTTAATCAAATATAACTAATTCGTTGGATCATATCGCATATTGACTTTTAAATTATCAATCAAGGTCAATTTTATGCAACGTGTTATAGCTAATATATTTGAAATTTTCCTTACTCATACCCGTGCAATTATGCACGAATATTAAACTAATATAGAAATTATGTTAAAACCACAAACAAAATAGGAATGATGCATTGCATTGTCAATTGAAAAAGCTTGTAGTGGACTTTGTCCATGCAAATAGTATTGTATCATAATTAGCTAGAAAAACAAATGTTTAGTTTGCTTAATTTTATTTGTTTTATTTCTTTTATTTCAATCTTTTATTTACTTTTAGATTTTGACGAAAGAAAGCTAGTTTATCAAAGGTAAACAAATAATTTGGTCACATTGAGTATTTTTATTTATTTATTTGAAATTAAAGAAAAATGAAGAAAATGAAAAGTTGTGTGTGAGCTTTATAATTCCAAAGTTGATGTGGTGATTTGATACAAAGTTGAGATTGATGTCGAGCTCAATAGATAACATATCGTTAGTTACATGTTCATTTTAATAATATTAAAATTTTGCTATGTCATGGACAGTTTCATGGTTCACCCTGATCATTAGTTTAATCTTATCTTAATCACCCCTTAACTTTTCCTTGTTTTTTAGTACTAATTTAGTATTAGTTAGTTTGGTTTTAGACTTTTAGTTGTTCTAATTATAGTTGAAGACTTCAAATCTTCAATCACGTGGATCTTTGTGAGATTATGTGGTTGGGTGTCGTGGTTGTGGTAGTAATCGGTAAATTGTTGGGTGCTTTTGATCTTTCCTCTTTGTTAGTGTTCATGGGTAAAAGTTATTATATTTTGTCTTTCACTTGCTTTCAATCTTGTGTTAACTAATTTAATATCTTGTTAGAGATGTTGATGTAGAATTACAGCAGTGTTTCGAAATTGAACATATAGCAGAACTGCCATGTGCTGTAATACTAACTTTGTAGCGGAATATAAGTTGTTTGGACGTGATTATAAGTAAAGTAACTGGGATATGATGTGAACTCGTTCTCCTCCCTCGCAAGGAACTTGATTGTGAACACAAATAGAAAGTATCTAGCCCTCAATCTTGCAAGAATGATCACTCGAAACTCCCTTAAATAACAACCTCGCAAGATTGCTATGCACTCGATTATCTCGCAAGACTCTCGAAAATAAAGCTCACACAACTGTAGACTCAAAATTATATTTCTCACTTGAATTTGAATGAATAAAAACTGAATACATAAGTCCCTATTTATAGTAGAATAGGGGACACAAGACTTCCTAAAAACATGTGATCCTTTCCATAAGTGGATAAGGAAACTTTTCTAAAATCAACTATTACCTTAAAACTACTTGCCTTATTTTTAAAACTGAAATTAGGAAATAAGCAATAAAGAAATAAATAAAACTACCTTATTCTTATTAGCTAAATTATGGAAACTAATAATAAGGTAACTAGAACATCCTAGGACACAACCCTTGTCCGTCCTACATCAGATGTTCATTGTTAATTTTAGATTTGGTACGTTGTCTTCTCTTATTATGTGTAAGACAGTGTGAGTAGTTATTCACCGGGATTTTAGGTGGATCTTATGTGAGATTATGAGAACGATTGGGTGGTTTTGGCAGTAATTGGTAAACACAAATTCTCATTTGTGACGACGGTATCCGTCACAAGCTTGTGACGGATACCGTTTTCTCTCACAAAATACCCACTTTTTTCTCTCTCTCTCCGACACTATTCATGTGGTTCCCTTTTTCCACTAACTCATTTTATATCTATTTTATCTCACAAAATATCTATCACAAGTGGTGACTCGTCAAAAGCAGGACTTATTAATTGGTAAATTGGTTAGTGTACGTTTTGTCTTCCATATTATGCATTCTACATGTTTGATGAAATACTTGAGTGAAAGTTCATGTCTTTCATCACTATTGTATGCTTGGTCTTATAAGCAAAAGCTGATATTGTTGAAAAAACCATCTAAAATTGATAATGTTGACTTAGGGGTTGTTTGGTTGACAATTTAAAAACACATGAATTGCAAAATCCCATGATTAGCAAAAACATAAGTCGTTTGGTTGCCATAATTTTTGAAAAATGGAGGAATTAGAAGTTTTTGGGAACTTTCAATGCCTACATGATGTAAGAAGTGGCTTACCTACTCTCCCTTGGTCATTCGAAGTTCCCATGGAATTCAATTCCTACATAAGCAACCAAATACTTTTGCCAAATTCACCTGAATTAGATGCAGGAACTTAATTCCTATGAAATTGATTTTCCTAGGAAAATTAAGTTCCCGATAGACCAAACGACTCCTTAATAAGAGCAAAAGTTCTTTATAATCATCTTAAGGAAAGCCTCGGACCAAAGGGTCATGGCTAGACCTAGACAAAGGCTTTTACCCAAATACGATGACTGACTCATGCTCTATCAGATGAGTGATCCCGTGTCCTCAACAACCCCAGTCATTTCTTCGTTCATTAAAACACCCTCGCTTTGGATTCCATTTAGTTATCATCATAGTTTATATTTATTTTTCTATCCTTTTTAGCTTATAGATTAGGTTCAAATTTCAATGAAACCAAACCTTTTGTTTTAACTAAACTTAGACTCGAATTAATTTATGTGTAAATCTGCACCATTCTTGTCCTCGACCTTGACTAGCCTAGTATTGCGTTATGGTATCTCGATATTTTTCGAGTATTTTTTTATCTTCTGTTTGTAATTAGGAAAGTTTATATTATCATGTGTGTTTTTAGTTTCCCTAAAGTACAAGACTTCTACGTCAAGCTAGTTGGCTATATAAGCAATTGTAAGTGTATTGTTTACACACAGAAATAAACATACACATCAAATTCTTCCGCTGCAACTTTATCATGGCATCTGAGCTTCAGGTTTAGATCCAATTTTTTTTTCTCCTTCATGGTTAATTTTTCTTTTACGCAGAATTGCAAAAATAAATTCCGCTTATTCTGTTCAATGACAAACGGCTCTGGCTCCGGCAATGGCAACGGTAACGGCAAGAAGATCCTTCTTATTCATGACGCGTCTTCAATTTATTACCTTCATCCGTCTGAGAGTCCTGGTAATTCATTGACAAAATATATTTTAACCGGGGAATACTATGATATTTGGAATAAGGCTATTCTTCATGCCCTAGACGGCCGAAATAAATTCGGTTTCATTAATGGCGATTTTACGAAACCTACTGACACAAAATCTCCGGAATTTGCTGCATGGAAATCCAATAATTCCATTATTTGTTCTTGGATTTTCAACTCCGTCGATATCTCTATTCAACCTAGTATTGCGTCTCATGGTGTTGCGAGTGAACTATGGAATGATTTAAGGAACGTTATTCTGCTAATGGTCCTCAAATCAATCAACTTAAATCCGAATATCATAATTACCTTCAAAAAGAGTTATCTGTGGTATCTTATTATAATAAGTTTAAAAGTTTATGGGATGAGTTATATGGTTCAGTTGATGTTACTTGTGGTTGTGTTTGTGCGGCCGCGACTAAGCTACGAGCCCGTGTCGCCGAAGAGCAAGTCCATGACTTTGTGTTGGGTCTTAATGATAAGAAGTATAATACACTCCGTACCCAGATTCTGAGCATGGACCCAATTCCTTCCATAAACAGAGCATTTGCCATGGTTACCCAAGAAGAACGCCATAAGACAATTGTTTGTGAGCGCGATGATAAAACAGAGGCAATGAGTTTTGCTGTAACTGCTTCGTCTTCTAGTACTCCGTCGCCGACGGTCACCCCTAATACTGGACTGTCCTGCACTTATTGATCACGCCAAGGACGTGATTATGATCACTGCTATCAACGCCTTGGCTATCCTTCTCGTGGTCGTGGCAGGGGTCCTTCTTTTCGGGGACGTGGGGCGTCTTCATCTGGTCTTGGTTCCCAACAGCAGACAACCGCTACTGCCAATAATACTCAGGCACCACGCACTGATCCTCCAATAGCTGCCTCAACTTCTGAAGTCCCCTCCCTCTCATCTGAGCAATTGCAACAATTACTTACCTTGCTAGATAATCATAATTCTTCGAAGTTGTTGGGTATGGTTGTTTCTTTTGCCTCTTATTGGTTGCTTAACAGTGGGGCTTCTCATCATATGACTGGTATTTTTGAAAGTTTGTCCGATTGTGTTTCTATTCCGGCTTCACCAGTCACCCTTCCAGACGGTGTGCACACGACTGCTACTATGCGTGGCACTGTCAAATTGGAATCATTGTGTTTGCAAGATGTCCTATATGTCCCTAATCTTAAGTGCAACCTAATCTTGATAGGTCAGCTGATCCATGACAAAAAATGTGTAGTTACTTTCACTGATCGTTTGTGTATTGTACAGGACCGCAATTCGAGGACGCCGATTGGACTAGAAGAAATTTCGAATGGGGTGTACTACTACAAGCCTGTGACTATGCCCGTGTTGAGCTCAAGCAGTATCGTGGACACGGCTCTCCTGCATAGGCGTCTTGGTCACCCGTCGAGTCAGCATCTATCTCTTATTTATCCTATGTCTACTAGCACAATAAAATGATCGCTTGATAACTGTGATGTATGCTTGCGAGCGAAACTCACTCGTAACTCTTTTCCTATCAGTTCGTCTCTTGCTAATAATATTTTCGATTTAATACACTGTGATTTGTGGGGACCCTATTCCGTTTCATCTATGGATGGTGCCAATTATTTTCTTACAATTGTGGACGATCACTCTCGTGCGGTTTGGGTGTATTTAAATGATAAAAGTGCCGTCCCAGGATGTTTGAAATTTTTTTGCAATATGGTATGTACTCAATTTGCCAAGGACGTTAAAATAGTGCGTACCGATAATGGTACTGAGTTTATCAATTCTACTTTGACCGAATTTTATAGCAATCATGGAATGTTGCTTCATACATCTTGTGTCGACACTCCACAACAAAATGGTCGGGTGGAGCGAAGCATAGAAATATTTTGGAGGTGGCCCGTGCTCTTCGATTTCAAGCCTCCTTACCTATTAAATTTTGGGGCGAATGCGTTAAGACGACAACTTATTTAATAAATCGTACGCCTACTACCTTATTAAAAGGCAAGTCTCCATATGAAATCCTATTTGGCTCTGTTCCTAATTTGACTGTTTTGCGTACTTTTGGATGTCTCTGTTACGTTCATTACCGTCCTCGCATCAAGGATAAATTTGGTCCTTGTAGTCGACGCTGTGTTTTTCTAGGTTATGACTCGGGTAAGAAAGGTTGGAAGGTGATGGATCTTGATACAAAAAATTTAACGGTTTCAAGGGATGTCTATTTTCTTGAAGATTCATTTCCTTTTGCTGTGACGGTCCCAATTGACTCTCGGCCTCCTCCGTATGCTGATATACCCGAGCCCCTACCTGATGAGAATATGATCGACAGGGGGAGTACTAGCCCCACGCGTGATCAGTCGGCCATGCCACCCCCTTCTGATCCTACGCCCTCTTCGAATTCTACTAGTGTCCCTGCAGCACCTCGTCAGGGCACTCGGCTTCGGAACCCGCCACCATACCTATCAGATTATTTATGTCACACGGCCTGTATTCAGCACCCCATTCCCGCCTCACTCGGTCCTCCGGCATCCTCAGGTACGCGGTTTCCGATCGCTAATTTTGTTACTTATAATAATTTTTCGCCTAACCATCGTAAATTCCTTGCCTCGGTTACGGCTACTGTTGAACCCCAATCTTATAAAGACGCGGTTCTCCATGATTGTTGGCGTTGTGCTATGCAGCAAGAAATCGAGGCGCTTGATCGTAACCACACCTGGGATGTGGTGAATTTACCCGCTGATTCTCAATCCATTGGTTGTCAATGGGTGTTTAAAATTAAGTATAACTCGAATGGTAGTGTTGAGCGTTATAAAGCTCGCTTAGTGGTCCTTGGTAACCATCAAACGAAAGGTGTGGATTTTACAGAGACCTTTGCTCCTGTTGCTAAGATGGTGAGTGTGCGTGTATTTTTATCCGTAGCTATTGCTTGTAGTTGGGAGGTGCACCAACTCGATGTGAATAATGCGTTTCTTCACGGGGATCTTTCTGAGACTGTTTATATGCGTCTTCCACCTGGTTATTCCGCTTCTTCATCGGGTAAGGTATGCAAGCTACGTAAATCTTTGTATGGCCTGCGTCAATCTCCTCGTAACTGGTTTGCCAAGCTCACGCAAGCTCTACGTCAATATGGTTTTTCACAATCTCATGTTGATCACACTATTTTTACATATCGTAAAGGGTCCAACATGCTAGCCCTTCTCGTATATGTTGACGACATCCTAGTGGCACGTAATTCATCCAAATTGTGTTCCTCTTTTAAGAAGTATTTAGATGATTGTTTTCAACTAAAAGATTTGGGCCCATTAAAGTATTTTCTTGGAATCGAGTGTGCCCGTTCTCCGGATGGTTTATTTATGTGCCAACGTAAGTACGCTCTTGAATTCTGCATGAGGCTGGACTACTTGGGCTAAGCCTGTCGATACACCTCTTCCCCAAAATCACTCGTTAGCTTTGGATAACGGGCAATTGTATAATGATCCTTCTCTGTATCGACGCCTTGTTGGACGGTTGATCTACCTCACTATCACTCGTCCTGATTTTTCGTATGCAGTACATATTCTCTCACAATTTATGGCTGCCCCACGAAAGGGTCACTATGAGGCTGCCCTTCGTGTGCTTCGTTATATTAAAGGCCATCACGGGCAAGGTTTGTTTTTACGTGCTCAAAATGATTTACAGTTAGTTGCTTATTGTGATTCGGATTACGGTAGTTGTCCTATACCCCGTCGGTCCGTAAGTGGCTATTTTATCTTGCTCGGTGGCTCCCCTGTTTTGTGGAAAACTAAGAAACAAAATACTGTTTCCAAGTCAAGTGCTGAGGCCGAGTATCGTGCCATGGCCCATGTTTGCGCTGAGATTAAGTGGTTGCGTTATATTCTTGCTGCTCTTGGCGTGCCTCATCCTCAACCAGTTCGACTTCTCTGTGATAACCAAGCTGCTCTCCATATTGCAGCTAATCCGGTATATAATGAGCGTTCCAAGCATATTGATATTTACTGTCATTTTGTCCGAGAATTAGTTTCGTCACGCGTCATCTCTACTTCTCATGTTGGGACTCAGTCTCAATTTGCAGATATTTTTACTAAGGCTCTTGGAACGGCTCAATTTCGGTTTATTTTGGCCAATCTGGGCGTTTGTGATCCCCACGCTCCAGGTTGAGGGGGAGTATTGCGTTATGGTATCTCGATATTTTTCGAGTATTTTTTTATCTTCTGTTTGTAATTAGGAAAGTTTATATTATCATGTGTATTTTTAGTTTCCTTAAAGTACAAGACTTCTACGTCAAGCTAATTGGCTATATAAGCAATTGTAAGCGTATTGTTTACACACAGAAATAAACATACACATCAAATTCTTCCGCTGCAACTTTATCACCTAGTTTATCATTCGAGTTAAATTATTTGACTTAGGTGAAACCACTTAGGGGATGTTTGGTTCAAACCTAAACAGTAAAAGGTATGGGTTTGGAATGAGCCAAACTCATACCACGTGTTTGTTTAGCAAATCTGAGGGTTTTATACTCATACCTCAAACCCACGAGGTATGGGTTTCTCATACCCAGGGAGGGGGGAGGGTATAAAGGTGGCAATCGGGTCATTTGGGTCGGTTACGGGTCGGGTCATATCGAGTTCGGGTTATGTCGGGTTAGTGACGGGTTCGGGTCGGTTCGGATCATGTCGGGTCATCTTCGGGTCATGTCATCGCGGGTGACAATTCGGGTCGGGTCATTAGCGGGTCAGGTTATTGACATACATTTTATCTTATATATTTATTTTTAGATGATAATTTTTTGTTTAATTAATGGATAGATGTATTAATTGAAGTTTAAGTTAAAATAATTAAGAAGAATTATCAATTTGGTGTCATTGAAACCATTATTAAGCCAGTTCATTATAACGTCATCTATCAGGTTTGAGAAATATCGTGTCACAGGTCGGGTCGGTTCGGTTCGGTTCGGGACGGGTTCAGGTTGGACAAAATAATGCTGCTATCGGTTAGTAGGTCGGTTCGGGTTGGGTCAGTTCGGTTTCGGGTCGCCCAATTCTCGGGTTGTATCGAGTCGGGTTTCGAGCGGATCGGGTCAGGTTCATCGGTATCAAACTACAATTATCAAAAATGTGAAAAATAAATATTAACATGTATTGTAAACGAAACATGTTATATAATTATTTGATAAAATAATTATTTTCATAATTTTATATGATAAAATTATTATTTAAAGTATTAAATTTTACATATTTCAACTTTAACCTAGTTTCAAACTCATATCACTTACAATTGAAACAAATACAAGGTATCAAGTATGGAGTTCCAACCCCATACCACTCAGGTATGATTCCTGATTCCAAACCCATAACCATGCGTGAAACAAACGCCTTTTTAGATCTACATCACCTAACTTAATTAGATTTCACTACTTAGGCACTGTTCTTTCTGGCTTTTTAGAGCTGAACTGAACTGAGCTGAACTGAATGGGGCTGAGCTGAACTGAACTGAACTGAACTGAGCTGAATGAAGCTGAAATTAATAGAAATAAATTAAGTTTAATTAAAGTGTACTAACTAATAATAATAATAATAATAATAATAATATAAAAAAATGTTTGATTAATAAAAATTTGCGATTTTTTTAAAAAACAATTATATTAAAAAAATATTGATTTTTAGGTATTCTTTTTGTAGTCAATTCTAATAGACTTTACTTTTTTCTTTTCATGTGTTTTAAAATTAACAAAAGCAACATTTGAATATTTTACGTCTAGACATTAATTTTTTTTTTATTATCTAAACATTTTACGTCTAAATGTGGTAAATTAAATGTGGCACGTATTTAATTTCAAGATATGAATATTGATTGTATTAACAAATATTATTATTTGAATGTTATCAAATTTTACTTCTCAATTACATTTTCTTTACTCTCTCATGTTTACTACTACTACTACTACTATCTATTACTACTACTACTAATAATAACAACAATAATAATAATAATAAAAATAATAATTATGATCAATAATAATAATAAACAATAAAAATATGTGTAAAATAATAATAATAATAATAAGAAGAAGAAGAAGAAGAAATAATAAAAACAACAACAAAAATAACAATAAAAATCATAATTATAATTATTAATTAATAATAATAAATAGAATAATTAATAAATAGAATAATAATAATCATAATAATAATAATAATAATAATAATAATAATAATAACAATAATAATAAAAATAATAATTATGATCAATAATAATAATAATAATAATGTGGGATGTACTGAATAAAGTCGAGCTGAATTGAACTGAAATGAATTAAATGAAGCTGAGCTGAGCTGAACTGAACTGAACTGAATGAAGCTGAGCTGAACTGAACTGAACTGAATAAAGTCAAGCTGAACTGAAACGAGCTAAAAATAAGCCAGAAAGTACAGGACCTTAAAGTAACCTAATTAAACATCAACAAACCAAACTTAACTAAGCTTCACTTAATTTAATTGAATGTAATTAAATTATACTAACTTGATTAAACTTAACTTAATGCAGATGTATTGAACTAAATTTACATAATTCGAAGTTAAGTCTAAATGAATAAGGTTTTGAAGTTAAGTTCGTCTGTGGTTGAATTTAAATTGGCGTCGACTTAGAGTAGATCAAACTATATAATCATTCTTCATTTAAATGTAAAATGAATCAAAATTCAAAAAAATAGGAAAGTTCACCTAAGTGAAATTATTTCAACATGTATAAATCCAACCAAATGACTATTAATCACTTGTTCAAATATGATATATAGCTAGTATTTCTAGAGGTGACAAACATATTCAACCTCATTTATGCATGCGTATAAGCGAATACACTTGGCGTTTTCGAGTTTGAAATCAAATTTTGTTACTTGTAGATTGTAATGACAACTTACTCATCCTACACTAAATTAAAAACGATTTTTATTTAAATACTTAAGCAGTCTACATGCTCTTTATGGTAAACGCCAAATCAAGTACAAATGAAACAGTCTACTCCTGTAAGATTTTTACATTATTAATCAATTAATATTATTAAGTCATAATATTAATTTAAATTTGTAAAATCATCATAGTTATTTGGCCCATTAATTGGCAGTCAAAGGTTGATTTTAAACTGCCAAAATCTCTCCCTCATTAAGTGTAATTATTCCCCTTGATTTGTAACAGCTCTTTGATGGCAAGAGTTGTATATAAGAAGATCTTATTGACTGACAAAAGGTCACCAAATCTACTCTCTATTCTGTATAATACACCATCTAAATAAGTGAGCATGAGGGTTTAGAACCGTAATCAGTTTATACCATCATATACGGTATTATTTAGCAAACAAAAGTTAAGAAAAAGCTGTTCAGGAATCTAATAAACAATGGCTGGAGGTTTTATTTCTTGATCCTATTTACCGCTTCCGCATTCATTAATTGTATGTTTATTAAGTTAATAAAACATGCTATAAAGTAATTAAATTTCTTACATTTGGTATCAGAGCCACATTCGCCTCTGTCTTGTTTGTTAATTTTCTGACTTCATCTTTTTCCGTCGTTGACAAATCGAATCTGTTGTTCTCTCTTCTCTGTCGATTTTTCGGATATTTGATTCAATGACGAAGCTAGGGCTGGGCTGCGCGGGCCACAACCCGGGGGTGCAATTGTAGAACAAATAATAAATGTGTCATATAGATTAACATGAAATGAGGTTGTCAGAGTGGTTGTGCAGCATTTTGAAGAAGTACTGAACCTCAGCAGCGAGGTCAGGGGTTCGAATTTTTTTGCTTACATTTTTTTGAACAACTTTTTTTATCATAATTTTTTAGATTCCTTATCTATTTGTTTATGTCAAACAATGGTTCTTATAATTTATAACTAGTATAAATACTACTTCATATTTTATCAAAAAGAAAAAAAAATCTATAACTAGTAATATTCACATAATATTTTATATTTAGAAAATAAGGATTTATATTTTTACCGTTCGGTAATGTTATTGTTTTATAAACTTAATCATTAGTAGATAGTCGTGTTTGACCCATCTTAATTAATTTATTATAAAACAGTCTTTTAGGAAGTTAATATAATCAAATGTATAATTCGATAATTAAATAAAAGTTAATATTAATTTTTATGTTATATATTATAATCTAAAAATACTATGGAGTATTCGATATCAACAATGCTTTCCCAATGACGTGAGATCTACAATAAGCCGATCAATAAAAATACATCAACGAAACGAAAATCGGCCCCTGTTCCCATTTTAACCTAGCTTCGTCCCTGATTTGATTTGTTTTGGTTGTTCCGTTATTATTATAAAATCTGGAAATTATGGGTTGATTTAATTTCTGTTTTAGCCTTTGGAATCTGAGATTTCTTTTGCTTTGTTTAAGCGTCTGTTTTTGGGTTGGGTTTATTGTTTTATTTTTTTTTGGGTTTCTGGAGTATGCGAGAGGTTGAAGAAGCTATTGACCCTTTGAAATTTTTTGTTTGGGTTGTCTCACATCTTTCTGCCAAAAATATTTCACTTTTGACATTTTGAGGATTTTTAAAGTGATGACCTCACTTTGGTGATGTCATGATGATGTCGCAGTATTGTCCTTTTGTTTTGCTCTTATTTGTTTACGTAGACTCTCATTCATGGTGGTCTAATTAAGGTACATCTTTTAATTTATGGATGTTTGTATATACCTCGTGTAGTATACATATAGTATTAATGTTAATGTTTTATCAAATGTCAAGTGATTTAAATTTATTCGTTAGGGAATAGCCACAACATCTCTAATTGTTTAAATTTTTCGATATCACATGTGGAAATTAGACATTTAAATGTAACTAATTATACATAATGTGATTAGACTTACCCAAAAGAATCGTATTATATTTGTATGATTAATTATGATGATATATTAAATTATGTTTCTTAATCTACCCACAGAAGTTAAGAGATGAATATGATTTAATAGTTTCATCATAAATTTTAATTTTTATGCATCTAAATTGAGTAGACTTTAGCCCACAGGCAAGTATATGTCACTAGGTTCATATGAGCATAATTTACATTGGTAAGTTGTGATAAAGTTAAGTCTCAATTTTTGGTTACTAAGTGTGTATATTTAAATTTGCAGCAAGTTTACCTGGAGGTTCCTTTGATGTCAAAATTGACGTTCCTGAATTAACTGGTGACAATTTTAAGTTGTGGAAAGAAAGAGTTCTGTTGCATTTAGGGTTCTTGCGTTATGATTATGCTATTCAGAATGATGAACCGGCTGAAATAACTGGAAAAAAACACACCAGATCAAGTAGACCTTCGTGAAAAGTGGGTGAAATCCAACTATCTTTGCATGTTGTTCATTAAGACTAAACTGTTTGCTAGTATCCGAGGTTTAGTCAACAAGCATACTAAAGTCCGGGACCTACTTAAGGCTATAGATGAGCAGTTCGAAACTTCTGATAAGGCTTTGGCAAGCACCTTAATAATGTAGTTCACATCCTTGAAACTAAATGCCACTAAAGGAGTGCGTGATTTTATCATGCGCATGAGGGATATTGCAGCCCAACTTAAGGAATTGGAAGTTACTATGTCTGACACTTTCTTAGTGCATTTCATCTTATGTTCTCTCCCAACTCAATATGCCCCATTTAAGATCTTTTACAATACACATAAAGATAAATGGTCTCTCAATGAATTATTGACCATGTGTGTTCAAGAGGAGGGGAGGTTATCATTAGAAGAAGGTGAAAAGGTGAATTTAACTACTTCTACTGATAAAACATCATCCAGTACGAAGAAGTATAAGGCTCACCCTAAAGATAAGGGAAAGGGGAAGATTCCAGCTGAGCAAGTAATTAAGAAGGAGTCGTCGTGTTTTTTCTGTAAAAAGAAAGGGCACATGAAGAAAAGACTGCGTAAAGTTTAAGGCTTGGCTAAAAAAGAAAGGTAATTTTCATGCGTTTGTTTGTTATGAATCTAATATGGTCAATGTTAATCATAATACTTGGTGGATTGACTCTGGTACTTCAATCCATGTTTCAAATACCTTGCAGGGTATTACAAACCTTCGGAAACCAGTGGCAAGTGAAAGCGCCATCTATTCAGGAAACAAGATAGGCTCGCACGTTGAGGCCGTGGGGATATGCAATTTAATTTTAAGTACTAGTTTTATTTTGATTTTGGAAAAGACTTTTTATGTTCCAAATTTTGCTCGGAATTTAATTTCAATTGCAAGGCTTGTACCGTTTGGATTTTCCTTTAATTTTATGGACTCTGGTTTTAGTATTTACAGAAATTCTAAAGTTATCGATTATGGTATTTTGTCTGATAATTTATATCGTCGTCATTTAAAAAATGATACCACTCAAAACACTATGCATGTTAATACTGGTTTTAAAAGAAGTATTATAAATGAGGAGTCCTCTATGTTATGGCACCGGAGATTGGGACACATCTCCATTGAGAGGGTCAAAAGATTGGTAAAGGAAGGGGTACTTAGTACTTTAGACTTTACCGATTTTGAGACTTGTGTTAGTTGCATTAAGGGAAAGCAAACTAACAAATCTAAGAAAGGTGCTAAGAGGAGTTATGACCTACTAGAGATCATACACACGGATATATGTTGTCCGGATATGAACGCTAACGATCCAAAATACTTTATTACTTTCATTGATGATTATTCACGATATATGCATCTCTACTTACTTCGTTCCAAAGACGAAGCTTTAGATGCATTTAAAACTTTTAAGGCTGAAGTAGAGAAACAGTGTGATAAACCCATTAAGATTGTGAGATCAGATAGAGGTGGTGAGTACTACGGTAGATATACAGAGGATGGACAAGCATCTGGTCCTTTTGCTAAATTTCTTCAAGAGCATGGGATTGTTGCCCAATACATTATGCCTGGTTCTCCAGATCAGAATGGTGTAGCAGAAAGAAGGAATCAGACTTTAATTGAAATGGTGCGTAGTATGAGAAGTAATATTAAACTTCCTTCATTTTTGTGGGTTGATGCACTAAAGACGACTACGTATATATTAAATCGGGTTCCTTCTAAGGCCGTCTCTAAGACGCCTTTTGAGTTATTCAAAGGTTGGAAACCGAGTTTGCAACATATACGCGTTTGGGGATGTCCGTCTGAGGTGAGAATTTACAAACCACAAGAAAAGAAACTAGACCCAAGGACTATTAGTGGGCATTTCATTGGATATGCCGAAAAGTCTAAAGGTTATAGGTTCTATTGTCCATCTCATAGTACCATGATTGTGGAATCTAGAAATGCAAAATTTCTAGAGAATGACTTGATCAGTGGGAGTACTATAGGAGTTGAACTTGAAAAGGATCAACATGAAGCTTCACCCTCTATTTTAAGTGACAGGTTGGTTATTGTTCACGGTTCTGAAGTACGACCGGAAATTCAACCACCAAATACATAAATTCCACAAAATGTCGATCAAAATATGGTAGATCATAATGAGGAAGAAAATCAAAATATGGTAGATCATAATGAGGAAGAAAATCAAATTATGGTAGATCATAATGAGGAAGAAAATCACCGCGAGGTTGAACAAATTCCATTAAGAAAATCTACTCGAGAAAGGAAATCGGCGATTCCTGACTGCTATGAAGTATATCTACAAGAATCGGATTGTAATGTTGGAGCTGATAATGATCCTATGTCATTTTCACAAGCCATAAGTTCTACAGATTCAAACTTATGGATGAATGCCATGAGAGAGGAGATGAACTCTATGGCGTCTAATCGAGTTTGGGATCTTGTCGAGTTGCCCAACGGTGTAAAAGCCATTGGATGTAAATGGGTTTTTAAGACTAAAAGGGACTCGCTTGGCAACATCGAGAGACATAAGGCAAGACTCGTTGCTAAAGGGTTCACTCAAAGAGAAGGAATTGACTACACGGAGACATTTTCTCCTGTATCAAAGAAAGACTCTTTTCGAGTTATCATGGCATTAGTAGCTCATTTTGATTTCGAGTTACATCAGATGGATGTGAAAACAGCATTTCTTAATGGCAATTTAGAGGAAGAGTTTACATGAAACAACCTGAAGGGTTCTACTCTAAAGATGGTGACCATTTGGTTTGTAAGCTAAATAAATCCATATACGGTTTGAAACAAACCTCCCGACAATGGTATAAGAAATTTCATGAAGTAATTTCTTCATTCGGTTTTGAAGAAAATATCATGGACCAATATATATACCTTAAGGTCAGTGGGAGTAAGATTTGTTTCCTTGTGTTATATGTGGATGATATTCTACTAGCAACCAATGATAAGGGGTTGCTATATGAGGTGAAACAATTTCTTTCAAATAACTTTGATATGAAAGATATGGGTGAGGCATCTTATGTCATTGGCATTAAGATCCATAGAGATAGATCCCGAGGCATTTTAGGCTTGTCTCGGGAGGCCTGTATCAACAAAGTGCGCGCTTGAAAGATTCAGAATGAAAGATTGTTCACCAAGTGTAGCACCTATTGTGAAAAGTGACCGATTCAGTTTAGACCAGTGTGCCAGGAATGATTTTGAAAGGGAACAAATGAAAAATGTTCCATATGCTTCAGTTGTTGGTAGCATTATGTATGCTCAAGTCTGTACCAGACCTGACATTGCATATGCTGTTGGAGTATTAGGAAGATATCAGAGTAACCCAGGCATCGATCACTGGAAGGCTGCAAAGAAAGTGTTGAGATACCTTCAGGGTATTAAAGATTACATGCTTATGTATAGACGGACTGATAGTCTTGAAGTGGTGGGGTATTCCGACTCAGACTTTGCTGGCTGCATTGATTCACGTATACAAAACTAAATGCGTAACTCATCCGGTGAGCAAGTGGCCAATCCCAATTCCCACCCCTTCCTAAAATAATAAGGGTAAATTTCTTATTACGTTTTACCACTTACTACTACGTACTACCCAACCCACTATCCAAGCTCAATCTCTCTCTTCCTACCCCTACCCAAACCAAAAATATCCCCAATTTCTTCACACTCTCTCCTCTCCCTCCTAAACCCTACATTTCTCCGCCGCCGCCGTTGTTGACAACCACCATTTACCTTAGTCTTCTCTACGTTTTGTAGGTTTACCTTTCTCATTTTAGATCGCCGATTGTAAGTTTTTGCGCAAACCCTAGGTTTTTGGTTCCTGATTCATCTCATTTATTGTCATCGTTATCGCTCTTCAATTATTCATCTTTTTAAGTAATCATATTTAATTCATGTTTTATTGTTGATGTTGATTATTGTTTTAAATTAATAGATCTATAACACACTTTAAAGTTGATATTTTTATTGATTTTTGTTTATTTTTGTTTTGAAATTGAATTCGAGCTCGTTCTTCTTCTTTTGCTTGTTCATTGTTTAATTCGATTTGATCTTAGTATATGGTATGTGGATGTAAATTTCAGAGGTTTTGAATCGTCATCACTCATCACTTCGGTGTGTAAACTCTACGAAATAATTTGAATTTTGGCATAAAACATGAAAGTTTTGAATTTTGGCTCTAGAGTTTGAGTTTTCTTATGTTCAATTATTTGGTCAATTTTTCTTTTGGGCTTGTGTATGAATATATGATAGAATACTAGCTTTTGTGGTAATTTAATTTCATGTTGCGATTGGTATGACATGCTATAAAAAGAGGTATTTTTGAAACAGCCCAATTGAAGATGAAGTTTATTATCACAAACCCTAGAAATATAATGGTTCGATCTTGTTATCTCTTTGTTTCACAGCCCACATAAGTTTGGGGCTCAAAAAATGACATCTTTGCCCTTTTGGTCCCATGTGTTTTAGTTCTCCGATATTTAATTAATTCTTGTTGGTCTTGCCCTGCTATTTGAAGGAACACAAATTCTTATTTGCAACGGTACTATCCGTCGCAAGCTTGCGACGGATACCGTTTTCTCTCACAAAATACCCACTTTTTCTCTTTCTCCAACACTATTCATGTGGTCCCCTTTCTCCACTAACTCATAATCTATCCATTTTATCTCACAGAATATCCGTCACAAATGGTGACCCGTCGCAAGCAAGACTTACTATTGAAGGAAATGACATGTAAGTAATTTACAAACTTTCTTGGGCCTTGCGTCATTACTAAATATTAGCCCTTCTTGTCCCTGTCTTTATTGGCATGAAAAAGTCTAATTTACCCCTATTCAATCAACTCTCACCAAACTTGGATTGTTATTTAAGGAAAGGTTATTTTCGGCAACTAATTTATTGTTGGGCCCTTGTTATTGGGCCTTGGTTTATTATAAACTGTTTAGACTTGGTTAGGCGGTATATATGAGATAGTATCTGATATCTTAGGTTATTATATTTAGGAATAATTAGGAATTAGGGTAGGAATTATTATATGTTGTGGGGTGGACCTTGATTGCATCCAGTTCATCTTTTCTTTCTGATTCAAAATTAAAAGCCCAGTTTTTGTAGGAGTTTCCTTCCGAGGTAACTGGGTCATCAAAACTCTGTCTTTCTCTCTTTTCTACTTGTGTATTATTGTAGGTCTTTTATGCATATACTAATCTGAGCCCAAAGTTTTTGTTAGATTTAGATTTTAGAGTATTATTTGGTGGGTATGATTATTGATGCTCGATCTGATACTCGGGTTTATCTTGTTTTTGTTAGATTTAGAGTATTATTTGGGGGTGTATGATTATTGATGCGATCTGATACTCGGGTTTATCTTGTTTTTCACAACGAGAGCCCAATGTTTTCCTTAGATTAGAGTATTAGATGGGGTGTATGATTATTGATGCAATTGGGTCGGTTTTAATCTACCCCTCTTTGGTATACACGTTTGTCAGAGCTCGATTTATCTCTCATTCCCTTGATTATTTTATTTTACATGGTAGTGAAGGTGGAATAGTTAATGGTTTTACTTGGACCATGATGTGATTATGATCATTGACACTGTAATCGTATGATAACGATAAATAGAAATTTGGTTGTGATTAATTGTCGAAGCAAATTATGTACCTTTGACCATGATGTTATGTGATTATCGTAAATTCGTAATTGACAGCTTAATCCTGTTTTACAAGAAATTGAAATTGAAATTTGGGTTTGGTTATTATTTGAGTCTTTGATGTATAGACTCTTAATTGATTTTTATATTTGTATGGGTTATGTAGGATTTTGTTGTTTGGTCATATGAAAGATACAAAGAGTACTGTATGTGTGCTTAAGTTGGCTTTAGTAACAGAAGTCGAGTACAAATTATCGAGGGCTTATTGTATTTCAGCTATTTCTTCTAAAGCGAATTCAATACTGGCTTGTTGAATTGAGTTATTGGAGTCATGTCTTTACTTGTTGAAGTTTGATACAATCCCAAGCCATGAGGCTTTTGTACAGGTGTTCAAAAGACGGGATGTTGCTGTCATTGCTATCAAACTTCCTGGTTTGATAGCAATGACACACCCAAAAACACAACGAATGTCCACTTTACATTTCCCCAGAAAAAACGGAAAATTCACATGGTACCCCGGTCAAGATCAATGTTGCTGTTAGCTCAGCAGTCATTGCTCTTGACATACCCATTGTTTTAACCTTCAAAGGCCCCACGCCGTGCAACGAATCCCTGGTATGGACACAGACCCTAGACCCGACCCAGAAGACGTACTTCACCACCGGTGGTGTGTTGACCCTACCGATACCCGAACCGTTCTTCATTACTAAGAGGGATAAGTCCTTAAAACCTACGTATGAGTTACAGTTTTCGCCTACACCTTGGGGAATGGAAAGGTTTAATGTTGGAATACACAAGGATGGACTTTTAGGTATCACTCAGCATCCTACTACCGTGTCCTTCAAGAAAGCTTTCAATGTTCTCGAGTTATCTGCCTCTTAATAAAACCGTATTACACTGTGAGACGGTAGACGGGTAGATGATAATCCTCTTAAATAGAAAACTGCTCAATTTTGAGTCATTTTTATAAATAAGAGGATCGTCTTTGTAATTTGTGTTGTTATGTATTTATGCATGGTTATATGCATGGTGTCATTGTAGTGTTTAAATAAGTGGTACGCCCTCGGCCCCGTGAATAGTTATGTATTTATGTACTGACCATCGTTATTTTTAATATTTAAATACAAATCATAAACGAAATCAATCCTTATGCAAATGAAGTGTGTGACCAAATGAGGAGTGTGACCTGCCGTTGAAAAGTTAAGAACATAAGCTTTCATTTCCATTTGGTCTTGCATTGATAAGATCTCTAAAACTCAAAATATACCCATTTGAAATCGATCTTCATGCAAATGAAGTTTCAAATCTTCAATTGCTTCCTTCATGCTTTTGAACGACTTCTTTCCTCGTTATGTAGTTATTGGAGTCATGTCTTTACTTCTTTCCTCGTTATGTAACTTTTTGACGGAGAATGACTTTTCTTGCTGTTCTGACTTTTCCTTTCAGTATGACAACATCAACATCTCCTGAGAATAATGAAATGGTTGATGCTTATCAAGTTGATGCTCAACGCACAGACTCAGAACTTAACAATACGGCAGCAGAGGTGAAACCAGAACGAGTTGAGCCAGACACGGTCGATATGGAGCTTGTTGATTCCCAGGTGCAGAGTGACCAATTTGATCCCCAGAATACTAGTGATCAGGCTCAACAGCAAACTACTAGCGCCGACATCGCACATCCCGAGCCACTTGGTGAGGAGGTGACTTATTCACCACCACCCACCTCTGAAAAGATGATTTCACCTCCAGAGGGAATTGAGCATCTTCATCCAGTGCCGATCGTTTCTGAACATATGAATCTACATGCTCTTGATTCGGTAATTGTTCATTCTGAGCCTGCCTCTTCAGAGATGGATCATATGAATCCAAATGCTCTTGGTTCGGAAATTATTCATTCTGTGCCAGCCTCTTCAGAGATGGTTCATCCACATGCGGTCACTATTGAGATGGTCCATCCACATGCAGACATTGGCTCATTGGATCATTCTCAGCCTAACAATGCGGAGCTAATGTATTCGCACCCTGAAAGTTCAGAGCTTGTCGATCACGATAATGGTCACTTCCAGCATGAAAATATGCAACAAGATAACTTGCAGCCGCTGGAACTGGTCAATTCGCATTCTCATGGTAATGAACTTATCAATTCACCTGCTGTTGGCATGGAGTTGGTGAATTTGCCACAGCCTCTCAGCACCGAGCACCCTACTTCTCTGGTACCAACTCCTGATACCCAGCCCGGTAAACGCCGAAAAAAGAAGTCTATTGTTTGGGAGCATTTTACCATTGAAACAGTTAGTGCTGGCTGTAGGAGGGCCTGTTGTAAGGTTTGCAAGCAGTCATTTGCTTACAGTACCGGCTCAAAGGTTGCCGGCACAAGCCATCTCAAACGGCACATTGCCAAAGGGACGTGCCCGGTCATTCTTCGTCAGCAAGAGAAGAATCAGTTATCCCCATACCTGCCTAAGAGTGGTGGGACTGAGACAGCTACTGTTCAGCAACCAAAGAGACGGTATAGGACCGGGAATCAACCATATCTCATATTCGATCAAGACCGTTGTCGGCACGAGATTGCTAGGATGATCATCATGCATGATTATCCACTCCACATGGTTGAGCATCCGGGTTTTGTTTCCTTTGTCCAGAATCTTCAGCCTCGTTTTGATATGGTGAGCTTCAACATTGTACAAGGAGATTGTGTCGCAACTTTCCTGAGGGAGAAGCAAACCCTCCAAAAATTTGTTGAGGAAATACCCGGGCGGATCTGCCTTACATTGGATATGTGGACTTCTAACCAATCAACTGGTTATGTGTTTGTAACCGGGCAGTTTATTGATAATGACTGGAAGTTGCATAGGAAACTTCTTAACGTCGTGATTGAACCTTTCCCTGAGTCTGACGCTGCATTCAGCCATGCTATTGGTACTTGTCTCTCTGACTGGGGCTTGGACCGTAAATTAGCCTCGATTACTTTCAATCAGCCTCTTGGTGAATCTGGGCTCGAAAAGCTTCGGGCCTTGCTTGCTGTGAAAAACCCACTTCTTTTCAATGGTCAGTTCTTGATTAGGGGATGCATTGCCAATACCTTAAGCAGCATGGCCCAAGAAGTATTAGACGGTGGCCGAGGAACGATTCAAAAAATCAGAACTAGTGTGAAATACGTGAAGACAGTTGAGTCTCACGAGGAGAAATTTCTTGAGTTGAAGCAACAGCTTCAAGTTCCTTCTGAAAAGTCGCTCTCTCTGGACAATCTGACCAAATGGAACACAACCTACGAAATGCTGCTTGCGGCATCTGAGCTGAAACAAGTGTTTTCGTGCCTGGATACCAGCGATCCTAACTACACCGACCCCCCTTCCATGGATGATTGGAAAGAAGTGGAGAATATCTGCATGTTCCTCAAACTCCTACATGACACCGCCGACTTGCTTACATCAAAGACGGTTCCATCATCTCACCTCTTTTTTCATGAGGTATGGAAGATCCAACTTGAGTTGGCTCGTGCTGGTGCAAGTGACGATATCTTTGTTAGTGGCATGGCTAGAATCTTGCAAGATAAGTTCCACAAATACTTCAAGAATGCTTGCTTGATCTTAGCCATTGCCGTTGCCATGGACCCAAGGTTCAAAATGAAACTGGTTGAGTTCAGCTTCACAAAAATTTTCACTGAGGAAGCTCCGCATTACATCCGGGTTGTTGATGATGGGATGCACGAGCTTTTTAAAGAGTACTCTAATCTTCCTTCACCTTTGACCATGTCTTATGGAGAAGACGGGTCTGGTGGTAACGCCAAGGTTGTGGATCAGACAGGAAATAATGGACTATCCGACTTTGATATGTATATTATGGAGACGACAAGTCAACAAATGAAATCAGAATTAGAACAGTATTTGGAGGAGTCACTCCTTCCCAGGGTCCAAGATTTCGATGTGCTCGGTTGGTGGAAGCTAAATAAGATCAAGTATCCTACCCTGTCGAAAATGGCTCGGGATATTTTATCAATTCCTCTCTCAACGGTTGCCTCAGACTCTGTGTTTGATACCGTGCCTAAAGAAATGGACTCATACAGGTGCTCGTTGCGCCCTGAGACAGTCGAAGCCCTGATATGTGCCAAGGATTGGTTACAACAAGCAACCCCAACCGTCTCGACAGAGGTAGTGAAGATGGAACTTTGAGGGCTGTCTGTTAGTTCAGAACTTGTAAGATGATTGTTTAGCTTATTTATTTCTTTAATTGCTTATTAGTGTTTTTTCTTTTTCCGATTGTTAGCCCAGATTGTGAAAATGCTGATTGTTAGAGTCTTAGGTAGCCAAGCCACATTTGTAATTTTCGTAACTGTTGTGATTTAGCGTATGTCTTTGGTGTTTGATTGGATCTTGTTATATCTTTTGCTTTGTTATTTTTTTTTTTACAGCAAGAGCGCAACTATAATGGTTGTAATAAAAACCGAGGTAAGTGTCAACTGCGGTGATGGCACGCCACCTTCTGGCTCAGTATGTAGTTCAATGTTGACGAGTGTCACTCGTAAACAGTATACCAGATCAATTAGTACAATGGTAATATTGGCCCTGACAGAATGACAGGGTTCGAATATAGGTCGTGAGTATCACCTCTTATAACTTTACAAATTAAGCTAATTGACTTTCACATCGTTACAACTAATCTGTGTAAAATGACATCACGCCGACAATTTGGCGACTTTCTGAATTTAGAATGCTATTTTCATTGTATAATCGTCGGTTCTATCAGATAGAGACTTAAATAGTCGATAATTTAACAGTATTTGTTGCGTGGTAAAACAAGAAATTACTTGATGGAATCCCGAAAAATAAAATAAAACAAGAAAAAAGAAGAGAAGACAAAAGAGTGGGTAAAATAAAAAAAAGGTAAAAAGGGAGAAAAGAGGAAGTGTTAAAAGAAGGAAGGGTGTCGGGCATGTGGATTAATGATAGAAGAGTGTGTTAAGAAGAAGTCAAATGATAAACTGACAGAAAACTACTACTTGTACTTTATAATCTCCATATTATTGTTCCCCTTTTGCTCCCACACATGTGCAACTTCTGTATTTTCCTTCGTCTTTTCTATTCTAATATCCCCTAATTACCATTTTACCATTTCCAACCGTCACAATTATCATCTCTCCCCACTTTTAACAACATATTCCTATTCCTTTTTTTTTTTTGGTACATGGGGAGGCCCCGAAACTAACTAGCTACCATAGAAGAGAAAGCGACACCGTAAATATCTTCGCGAAGGATTGAGCATAGTTCTGCCAGAGGGCTATTCAGAATAGTGTGCTGGAGGCTAGAGTGGACTCCTTGGTTAGCTAACCAATCGGCTGCTCGATTAGATTCCCGATAAGTATGTTCTATCTTCACTGCACGGCCACACTCTTGAATAAGTTCCTTGCATCTTCTGACTATGGGGCGCAAATCATTGCTAACAAGTTGGTCTACTAAAATCAATTGAACACACGGCTTATTATCCATGTGAATAATTAATTTCGCTATCATCACGTGCTTGGCTTCCTCCAAACCTGCTAATAGAGCAAGTAACTCGGCCCTCATAGAGGAGCATATGCCGATTGAGAAAATAAAAGCTGATATGAAATTACCCGCTTCATCTCTGAATATACCACCACTCCCGGCTGGGCCCGAATTGCCTTTAGAGGCCTCATCAGTATTGAGCAAGATCCATCCATGGGGAGGCGGCGACCAGCGAATGAAAACCTCTCTATTGGGTGTCCCACGCACCGGACTGAAGAGACCGAACCTGTCAAAGGCCCGTCTGTTTTGATCAAATTTCTGAAATAGAAAATCCTTCAGAAAAGTTGGGTTCTCCTCATCCCTACCAAATACCACATTATTGTTTCTCCATTTCCACAGCCACCAACGGGTAATTGCAAAACAGAAAGCCCAATCTTGCCCGACATTTTCGTAATTGTTACTTGCGTTGTTTACGAGCCAGTCTTTGAATTTTTCAGTAAGGAAAGAGGGTGAGGTAGCCAAGCCTCCGACTTGGCTCCAGATGGGCAGTGAAACCGGGCAGTTGCGGAGAAGGTGCTCCGTGGTTTCCTCTTCGGCCGAACAACGAGGGCAAATAGGATCATCTCCCATGTTCCTGTGGACTCGATCAACATTAGTCATAAGACGGTCATGAGCAGAGAGCCAGAGAAACATACATATGCGCTGTTGTACTGGGAGTTTCCATATAATCCGCTAAATAGGTGACTCGGAGGTGTTTGAGCGGTCAAGGCCTTTCATAAGACCAAGAGCTGATTTGATGGTGAATTTGCCAGAATAGGAACCCCGCCAGTACACCGTGTCTTCTAGATTAGGGTCGGGAACCACCGAATAAGCTGCGATTCTTAAAAGATCGGATTGAGGGAGAAAATTTGCAAAGGAGTCCCATTTCCACCCATCATCAGTATCCCACATATCACTTACTGTTACGTCACGCAAGTCAGAGGGGATGGGAGATATCGCCTTAGCTGAGAGGATGGTATCTTTTATCCAAGGGTGATCCCAAAACAAAGTGTCGCGTCCGTTACCAATAGAGATCAAAGTACCTCGTCCGATGTTGTTGGACTCGGCCGAAATCCCAGCCCACACATTGGACATATTTTGCTTGGGTCGGAACTTATCTAGATCACACCGACCCTTGCAATATTTAGCCTGAAGAACTCTAGACCATAATTTGGTTGGCTCAGCTAGTACTCTCCAACCAAGCTTAGTAAGGAAGGTTGATTTGGCTTGTCGTGCCGAGACAATTCCGAGCCCTCCCAATGACTTGGGTTTCTGAATAGTTTCCCAAGAAATAAGATGAGTTGACCTTTTATCTTCGTTATCACTCCAAAGGAACCTTCTAGTCTTTCTGTCGATAGAATCACAGACTGACCTAGATATTTTAGCTGATCATGTTGTAGTTGGCTAACGTGGTGAGAGATGATTGGACCAAGGTGGCACGTCCAGCTAGAGACAGTCGTTTTGTTGCCCAACCCGCTAATTTCTTGCTAATCTTGGTCTCGATATGGGAGAAAGTATGCTTAGTAACCCTACCATTGATGGTAGGAACCCCCAAATACGTACCCAAATCATTAGTTTCGGTGAAGCCCAATGTTGAGCAAATAGCTCCTCTGATCTCAGGATTAGTATTAGCCGAGAAGAAAACATGAGACTTATCCTGACTGACTTTCTCCCCGGAAGCGCGGCAAAAGTTACTAAGGACATAATTGATAATCTCAGCTTGTTCTATCGTAGCTTCCGCAAAAAGAACCATGTCATCAGCAAAGAACAAATTGGAAATTACAGGACCATTCCGACACATAGGGAGAGCTTTCCAATTATTTGCCCGAATTTGTTTGTCAATCATCTGTTGGAGTTTCTCAAGGCACATAACAAAAAGGTATGACGATAATGGATCACCTTGGCGAACTCCTCGGGAAGGGATGAATTGCTCAGTAGGTTCTCCATTCCAAAGAACTTGCATTCTTGTGGTAGTAACACACTCCATGATTGTGTCAACCAGGAGAGGGGGAAAACACATATCTTTCAATGTGTGACAAATGAATCTCCACTTTAAGTGGTCATATGCTTTCTCGAGATCAATTTTGATAGCCATATAAGCTTTACGACCTTTCTTCCTCCTCATCGTATGTATAGCTTCTTGGAAGATAACTATATTATCTGTAATCTGTCTCCCTGGTACAAGACCACTTTGAGTTTCCGAAATAAGGTGTGGAAGTACCTTCTTGATACGGTTAGCCAGGACTTTGCTAATAATTTTGTATGCAACATTGCATAGACTAATCGGACGGAAATGTGAAATAAATTCTGGGGCTTCGACTTTGGGGATGACGACAATATGGGTGTCATTAAGACCAACCGGAAATCCTTTTCCTTCAATAGCATTAAAAACCATCGGAATGAGCGAGGATGAGATAACGTCCCAATTTTTTTGATAAAACAGGGCTTGGAATCCGTCCGGGCCCGGGGCTTTTAACGAGCCCATGTGATGAATAACCCTCTGAATTTCGGCCAACGAAAAGGGACAGGTAAGCTTCTCGAAATCTTCATTACTGAATTCTTGGAACAAATCATAAGGTACATCTGCGTCCAAATCATAAGGAGAGTCATGGGTGTAAAGATTTCGAAAATAGTCCACCACGAGTTGCTTTACTTCGCTCGGCTCTTCTACCCAAGTGCCATCACTTTGTTTGAGGGCATGAATTTTATTGTGCCACCTACGTATCAAAAACTGACATGGAAATACTTTGTATTACGTTCTCCATCACGAATAAAGTCGACTCGGGCTTTTTGATACCACATAAGTTCCTCACGCTCAAGAATTTCGTCCAACTTTTTCCTCAATTTTGTTTCCAATTTGATATGTCGAGATTGCCGAGAACGGGCCAGGAGCTTCTGGCAGCCCTCAAGACGGGCTAGAAGCGTTCGTTTTTGTCTATGTATATCCCCGAACACATTCTTGTTCCACTCTTGAAGAAGGGAAGAGAGGTCACTCAACCGGGAGGGAAAATTCTCGTCCTGCGGCCAATTGTTCTTCACGAAGGATGAGAAGTTTTCATGAGTCATCCATGCTGCTTGGAATTTGAAGGGACGGTTAATGGAGGTGATCGGAGAAAAGCCATTTGGAGCAATAACTAATGGACAATGGTCGGATTGGAACGCAGGTAAATGTTTTACATGGGCATCCTCAAAATCCATACTCCACTCACTATTACATAGCGCACGGTCGAGCCTCACGCTACGTCTGGTCTCCGGTGTTTTGCCCCGCAACCAAGTATGAGCCGGTCCAGAAAGTTCGAGTTCCAATAATTCACAATTGTTGACCCAATTATTAAAATTGTTGCACCATCTTTCCATATTATAATCACCACCATGTCGCTCGCTAAGGGACCTAGTTTCATTGAAGTCACCGGCGAGCATCCATGGCTGATTAAATAACACAAAATTTACTTAAAAGAGTCACAAATAATTTATCTTTATCTATTTATGTGAGTTTTTTTACCCGTTATAAACTTGTGACGGTATAATGGATACGGTCCGTTACGAATGAGAATTTACAGTTAATTTAAAGGTTTGAATGGATTGAGGGTAAAAGTAGGGAAATAAATAAGGGAATGATATGTAAGATGGATTTTTTTTATGTTGGGTATGAGATTAATTATTCACCTTCGGAATCTGTTACTCTTATAAAGGGGTAATACATTATTCACCCTCTCCTTGGGTAATGATTATTTGAGTAAAACATTTATCAGTAATCATTATTATTAAGACTATTTAGCATATTACTACCTAACAAGTCTAAAATTTTGCATATTACTACCTAATATGTTGAATTTTTCAAATAACAACCCTGAATGTGTAAAACCTTACACGATTACTACCACCATGACGGAAATCAGTGTGTTTTGTTCTTACGGAAATCAGTGTGTTTCGTTCTTTTTTTTATTTTAAACCCAAATTAATACTCATCCTAGCCTTTTTCCTCTCATTCCTCCATTAAAATCCATTTCCCTCTCTTTCCCTCTCCTTCCTCCATTAAAACCCATTTCCCCTACTTCTTCCATTAAAACCCCTATACTTCCTCCATTTTCATCTCCTTCAGTTTCTACCATTTCAAATTTCCCTCTACTTCCTCCATTTTCATTTCCTTCATTCCTCATTGAATTTGGAATATCGCAAGATTTTAGATTTTGAGAATTGGGTTTTGCAATTCCATTTGTGAGTATTTTTGGGTATTTGTTTGATTCTTAATTCAAAGTCTTTTTTTAAGGGTTTACAAGAAGGAATTTGTATAGAAAAAAAATTGGAGGTTTTAATTGAGTTGGGAGTACAACAAGAATTGGAATTCTGAGAATTGGGGTTTTCAATTAGATTTGTAGGTATTCCTGGTTATTTGATTGAATTTATTAGGGTTCATTGATAATTGTAAAAAAAAGGACATTAATAGCATTGAGTGTGTATCTTCAGTGGATGGTTTGGAGGAAGAAGAGATCCGTCACCACCTTGATAGCCACCACAACCACCAACATCATAACAACATACGCGATGAAAATGGCGGCAAGAAGATT
The DNA here is from genome assembly GCA_029255685.2 of Silene conica. NCBI lineage: Eukaryota > Viridiplantae > Streptophyta > Magnoliopsida > Caryophyllales > Caryophyllaceae > Silene > Silene conica. The sequence continues at coordinate 14,465,796 of CM055320.2, forward strand.
TATGGGAGAGAGGAAGTTAAGCGGTTAATCATGAGATTCAGTTAAGAGGTAGGGAGAGGTGAATAATAAGGGGGGTAAAATCGTCATTTAACTTACTCCGACCATTTAAAACCTAGGTAGCACCAAAACAGATACAGACATGGACACGACATGGACACGTGACACGGCATGTCATGAAATTTAGGACACGAGACACATTATTTAAATTTAATAAAATATACAGTTTATAGTTATAAATGGTTGATTTTATTTTTGTAAAAGTATTTGATATTAATTTTAAATAAGTGAAGGTAAAACTTGTCCTTGATAATAACTCATTTTCATTTCTCATCTGAACCAATATTCTAATTAATCTCTTTCAATAGCGCATTTCTCATCTGAAGAACATCATTCACCCCAAATGATGACAAAATACCGTAGACACGCGATGAACACGACTCAAATACCATGGACACGCGTAGGACACGTGCCAAAATAAATGTTAAAAGTTGGACACAAATTTATAGGTGTCTGACACGTTTCGACGTGTGTCCGTAGAGTGTCGGTGTCGGACACGGTACGGCTCTTTACGAGAAGTGTCAAATTTTATATTTTTAAAATCAATATGTACTTTATATTTTTTTCGTAAAGTTTCAAATTTTTTAAATTTTTTTATCTAATTTATGCTAATTTATTTTTTTTGATTTATTTTTTTTCTATTCGCATAAAATAAACCATTTTTTGTGATATGATAAATGGAATTTTTCAGGAGATTTTGATAAAAGTTATGAGATCATTCACGAGTTCCCCGGAGTACAATATATACAAATGCAAATGCAAAAATGAAAGGGCAAGTTTACGGCTTTAGGCATTGAAAACCGGCAAAAGAAATGTGAAAAATAATTAGAAAGAAGAAGTATGTTGTAATAATGATGATTCAATAGGTCTTTTTTATGACGGGCAAATACATCAACTTGTTTAGATAAAACAAAGATAAAAGTGTATATGGATCTACAAATGGCTTGTTTTTATCTTCCCAAATGAATAAATGAGAATTTCTGATGATGATTTGGTAGTGACTGCATCTAATTTAGTCCTATACAAAAACAAAAATACAAGATGGACATTACTTATGTTATAGTTAGGCAATCAAATTCAAGGAAAAATGTGGCCCAATATATTAATTTAGGTTAAATTGTTTGTTCGTAGAGAGCTCCGTAGCAAAGGAGAATCATTCAACATTTCAACTAACTACCGTCACAGTCACCTCTTCTTCATGACGTCGCTACATCAACTGACTCGTTAACTTTCCATATTATTTATTATTTATTATTCATAAATTCAAAATTATTTTTTTAATTTACTCATAGTTTGATAAGAAATATAGAACAAATAAACATATACTCCGTAATACCCTTGTATAATATTAGAGGTAATGTCTCTTGTCTAGGATCAGGACAAGAATACTCTATTTCAATATATTCTTGTAACTTAACAATATTTTCTTTTGATAATTTATCTGTTTTTATATGAAATAACCTACTTACCGAGCAAGTTTGGCTAAAATTGTTTAGTCATTTTTTTAGTGATGATGTTTTTTCTAGTGCAATTTTTTCAGACGAATGCTAAAACATTTTGAGAGCGAGTTTAAATTCCTAAACTACCTTTCTTCAATTATTCTTTTGAAATTTGAATTTTAGAGGAGAGAACTGAAAACTATTCCCATCTATTATTAGGATTTATTAAATTGGGAGGTACGGAGTATTATAAATACCTCCCCATATATCAATGTAAGAGACACCAATCTATAATATAAGAATAAATTTATTTGTGGTAAAGGGTAGTTTAGGAAACTAACATTAATTAAATAATTTAAAGGTTTGAATTATATTCAAATGCGGTCAACACGACGGTTTGACCACCGGTGCACTACCCACCGTTCAACACCGGTAGTTGGCGGTCAGTGGTTGAAGACAACCGTCAAATGAAATGTCAATAAAGTTCTTAACAGGGCTTGAACTCATAACCTCTTGAATGAAATGCACTGGTTTTTACCATTATGACACTTGCATCTTGTTGTGATATTTCTATCTCCTTTGTTATATATATGTCAGCAAATGTACCCAATATATATCTATAATAATCTTTAAATGTACTTCTAACTTATATTAAATGTTTCCAATATAAAATCAATATAATTCTCAGTTAGCTAAATATATTTGATAAAAATTGAACAAAATATTTTATGTACTCATAGTTTATTAGTTTACATGATTATATTACGAAATTACATTTATTATAGGTCATATTATTATATCAAAAAAGTAATGTACGTACAATATATTTATGGCAAAGGTACATTTTATTTTTATTGGAGGTGCCCGGCTTCACAAGAGCTACCTTTATTTAATATATTTCAATTAACTAAAACTATTCTAAAGTTGCATAACTAATAAATTTACATTAATATATTTTCCTATGAGACAGGCTATATATCTTAAAATTACAATGAAATATATTATGAGACAAATTCACTACTCCTGCTATTAATATTTTACTTAAATCGATTGCTTAGCTAATTTTCATATATACTTTATTTTGTTGTTAGAATTGTTATTTTTATTAAATTTGTTATTACTATTGTTATTTACTTTCATTAATCTCACTGTATATAATATTTAGGTTAGATTTACATTAAAAACATATTTTAAGCTATATTAGTTTCCTTAACTAGGATTCATCAAATTTCCCCAAATTGAAAGCTAATTGATTTTGTCAATCGAATTAGGGTTCATCATTATAAATTAAGATAACAATTAATGTTACGGTTATTAATCACTATAAATGGAATAATTAAAATGGAATAATGATGATACAGTTAAAAAACAATAATGATGCAGTTAAAAAAGAAAATCGGTTTAATTAAATCAATTAAAATGGAATTAAAACAATAAACATTTCATAAATAAAGTAAGTATATGTAACTAACCCGAGTTGCTATTATTAATGCTTTTACTTCTAACATAGGTGATTAATATCATAGTATTAGTTGATTACCTAGTTGTATTAGAGTTATATATTAAAATAAATCTGAAGTATTAGATTAGAATATTATTTAAGAGTAATAATAATTATTTTATTAATTAAATTACAAATTTAATAAATTATGGAATATATTATATTTTTTGGAAATTTGAATTGATTTACTTACCGTTTAATAGTTTCCAAAATATAACATATACTTATTTATACTCTAAGGAAAGTCACAAAATAAGAAAAACAAACCTCATAAGTAAAATATATCGCTGGGGTGGACGTAGACCTTTAGAGAGTAGGTCGAACCACGTTAAAAATCGTGTGTCTCGTGCGTTATTCCTTTTGTTTACGTTTGGTTCTTTTCCCTTTTTGTTCTTGCATCTCACGAAATTGATCAAAGAAATAATACTGCACAATTCTTTTTGTATTGAACAGACAATCAGTCTGTTTAAATTAGCCTGAGTATTATTTCAGAATCATTCGTGGTCATCCTTTTTAGAGTAAATTTTAAAAGGGTACTTAATTCACCCCTCCCCCTCTTAAGTACCGGATCGATAAACTCAACAATTACCAAGTTTCACAAAATCACCTCCAAAGTTTACAAAACAAGGCGTAGTATTCACAAAATCAACAAATTAAAAGAATATTCCTTTTGCTAAAGAATATTCCTTTTGCTAAAACAAAATCAAACATCTAACGAAATACTTAAGTTTAAAAGCAAAATAAATTAAATATTGAAGAAAATAAAAAGTTTTTAAAACAAACATTGAAATATACATGGCAGAGAAATAGGAAGGTACATCAGAGGTACTACCTCATACCCAATACCCAGCCCTGATCCATTACCAAACCCTAATAACCCGACCCATTACCAAAAGAAATAAAACAGAAAAACAAAAATTGAAATCCAAAAAATTACAGTTTCTCAAAACCCCAATTTCTCAAAAACCTTTTTTAAAACCCTACTCAAATCCCCGGCCTTCTACATTAAAACTTCATCAATCCCTTTATCAAGACTTTAATTCGTGTAGATTAAATTGAGAATAAGTGATCATGTATGTTTTAATTTCTGTATAATGTGATTTTTTTGTTCATTATTAATTTTGATGCTCTGAAACTTAGTACTGTAAGTATTTTTCTTGCAAAATCTGATAGTGTACGTATTTCTTTTTACCAAAATTTGATAGTGTATGTATTAGTTGAAATCATTCATATGTTAAGCGAAATTTCATTCCTTAATTAGTATACTATGGATGAATTGGGTAAATTGAAAGCCGTGATGACACCTATTATCTCAAGAGGGTTCCATACCTATATAGAGTAGCAATTTTGATATGCTAACAAAAAGATCCGCGATAACTTTTCTTAACTTAAGCAATGAAGCAATCGTAGTAAATAATATACCTCCAGTATTGCATGATTTGGACCTCTTACAAAAGATATCAGAGTTAGGAGAGGAAAAAAAAAGCTCGCTAAGCTAGATAGAATTCTAACCGACTCCTATATATGAAATCAGACTATTACAGATGAACTTGAAGCTTTGTAATTACTCCAATTACAAGTTGTGACGGGTATATCCGTCACAAGAAAGATTTATTGAATTTAGGTTTTCGTGTAATCCTCATTGATCGCTCTTATACTTTTAGAGTAATGCGCTGTTATTAGCGATGCGTCACATGGAAACTATCAAGGTGACCTCAAAGATTGGGATACATGCCTCGAGAAAGGTCAGGTAACATTGCGTATAGATTAGATACATTTTGATATGAAATTTGTTAGACTTTTTGAGCATTACTAGTTTTAGCATAGTGGAGAATTTGATCAAATTTGTTAGACTTTTTGAGCATTATTAGAATTTTTTTGAGTACTTAGTATTTAACTATGTTTAATTTTCCTTCTTTCAGGTTAAAGCTTTGCAAAATTTGCGAGTCAAGTACGCGTATGACATTGTGAATTTCGAGATGAATCGGTTGAAAACAGAAGTGTTATCTCGTACAAGTACAGAAAAATGTACTAAGTTGAAGAGAGAATATTATCATGTAAAGCTTAGAATTGTGTAAATACTAATGACATTGTGGATTTGTGTCAACACATAAAACATTGCCTTTCTCATCAATATGAGAATATTTATTCCTAGATATCATTGAAATTTCTTAGCATTTTAGTATAATATTTTAGTTTTAGTTTTATGTAAACTATCAACATTAACGTTTTTGAGCATTTGACAGAACTCTTACTTTGAGCATTACACCAAACTTTCAGAGCATTTAACAAACTTTTTGAGCATCCGTATTGAAATATCTAAGCTAATGCAGTTCTAGAGCATTGTTCTATATTTTTTGAGCATAACACAGTTTTAGAGCATTGTTCTATTTTTTTGAGCATAACATAGTTTTTGAGCATTGTTCTATTTTTCTGAGCATAAAATATTATCATTACTATATTTTCTGAGCATCAAACGTTAAAGTTTTTGAGCATTTGACAGAACTGTTGCTTTGAGCATTACTCCAAACTTTCAGAGCATTTAACAAACTTTTTGAGTATCCTTATTGAATTATCTAAGCTAATGCAGTTTTAGAGCATTGTTCTATATTTGTTGAAAATAACATAGTTTTAGAGTATTGATCTACTTCCTCCGTTCGAATCCACACTACATGTTTCTATTTTGAGCATCGGCATTGAAGTTTCTGAGCATTATATAGTTTTAGTTTTATGTACTATATTTGTTGAGTATGAATATTGAAGTTTCTGAGCATTTAATAGACTCTCATTTTGAGCATTACACCAAACTTTCAGAGCATGTAATAAACCTTCTGAGCATCATCATTCAAGTATCTAAGTTAATGTTGTTCTAGAGCATTGTTCTGTATTTTTTTAGCATTACTATATTTTTTAGCATTATGATTGAAGTTTTTGAGCTAACATGGTTTTTTAGCATTGTACTATACTTTCTGAGCATACTAATTTTTTTACACGTAAAACTATCGTACGACCAATTGTCAAATTAATAAGCATTACCAACAACAGAGTAAAGGCAAGATTTTTATTGGTCATGTTTGTAAACATGTTGAGCATTTGTCTAAACTTTATGTGCATCAGAATGAATAAAAATACACAATGTCGAGTCGTAAAAAATAATTCAAAAATGCTAATCACTTGGAGCCATTAATATTTCTTCACGTCCTATGTGTGAAGGGAGACTATTGACTCCATATCTAGAAATGTCGTCCTCCACAACTGTATTAACAGTCGGTTTTTTCTGTGCACGAGTTGCAACAGCCTTGTGTTTTCCGCGAGCTCGACTTGTCTCAATATCTCTGATGCTCCTTTTTCTAGTGAATTTTTCACCCTTCTTCGTCTTCCCCTTCGGATTTTGAATTACATCAGCATCACCCCCTTCTATGTCTGAGACATCAATGCCACCCAAAATACCTTCCACTTCTGCTTTCGCTTGTTTAAAAACAACTGTGAGTCCAATCAAATCAGATTCTTTAGCCTCGAGTCGACCCATACATTTTCGCCAATAGAATCTGAAAATATAGTAGCCGACAGAATATGTAAATAAAATAACTATTAAGTACACCTAAATCATCATTAATTATGAGTGGCCAAAATTTCAGAGCATCTCTACAAAGTTTCAGAGCATCATCGTTAAATTATCTAAGCAAATTCGATTTTAGAGCATTGTGCTATATTTTTTTAGCATAATACGGTTTTGGAGCAACACACTATATTTTTGAGCATCGTCATTAAAGTTTATGGGCTAACATGGTTTTCGATCATTGTACTATATTTTTTGAGCATAACACGGTTTTCGAGCAACATACTATATTTTTTAGCATCATTATTTAAGTTTATTAGCTAACATGGTTTTCGAGCATTGTATAATACTTTTTGAGCATAACAGGGTTTTGGAGCAGCTTACTTTACTTTCGAGCACATCATTGAATTTTATTAGCTAATATGGATTTTGAGTATTGTACTATATTTCAGAGCATCTCTACAAAGTTTCAGAGCATCATTGTTAAATTATCTAAGTAAATACGATTTTAGAGCATTGTACTACTCCCTCCGTCCCGATCAATTGTTATCTATTGTTTTTGACACAAAGATTAAGAAAAGAAGTATAAATGAATTTGGACCACACAAATTATATGGCCCCACATGTAATCAAATGTCATCCACAAAAAATTGCCAAAAATGGAAATAGATAACAATTCAATGATACACCCCAAAATGGAAATAGTTAACAAATGACCGGGACGGAGGGAGTATATTTTTTGAGCATAATACGGTTTTGGAGCTGCACACTATATTTTTGAGCATCGTCATTGAAGTTTATGAGCTAACATGGTTTTCGATCATTGTACTATATTTTTTGAGCATAACACGGTTTTTGAGCAGCAAACTATATTTTTGAGCATCATTATTTAATTAAGTTTATTAGCTAACATGGTTTTCGAGCATTGTATAATACTTTTTGAGCATAACATGGTTTTGGAGCAGTTTACTTTACTTTCGAGCATCATCATTGAATTTTATTAGCTAATATGGGTTTTGAGTATTGTAGTATATAATTTTATTAGCTTACCAAACATTTAACAAAGCTCTCGTTTTGAGCACTTCCCCCAAAGTTTCGGAGCATTTAACAAACTTTCTGAGCACTATCATTGAATTATCTCTATTTTTCAAATAATAAAAATCAGTATACGTAAATAATTTTGAATATTAGATTTACCTATTTTGTGAGAACTCTGATTTACAGCTTCTTCTACACGAAATTCGTCAATAATAGTGGACGCATCAATCATTTGTCGATCAACCGTTGATGATTCCGTCATTATTTGCATATTGTTACTTGATAGTAATTGCACAAAACTTGTTGAATCTTCTGCCATTGATAAATATTATAGTAAATTAAATCTTGATTTTATTGTGTTGGATTAAAGAAAACAAAGATTAGAATAATGGAAATGATTTTTTGTTTTGTTGGTGATAACTAACTTCAATCACAATTTTTTCCAATTTTTCCTTTTTTCCTATTTCCCACGTTTTATTAGTTTTTGCTTTTTTTTTTAATTAATAAATAGGTAAAAAGACCCTTATACCCTCGGATGTAATACATCCGATGTACCATCCTCGGACTGTACATGGCATGTCATATAGGAAAATATTATGTACCTTCAATGAAAATATAATGTACATTTGACATAAATATATTTTACGTGCATACATTTTTTTTGTTAAATTTATATGACACCTATAATAAATGTAAATTTTATAATAATTATGTAAATTATGACTATGCAAATCTTTTGTTCAATTTTTATCAAATACACTTTAGTAACTATTATTTTGATTTTATATTAAAGGTACATTGATTATAATTATAAGTACATTTAATAATTATTATAAGTACTAGATTTAATGCCCGTGCAATGCACGAGCCTGTTTATATTATTCTATCATGTATAATGTACAAATTGAAAAATATTTACGGGTATAAAATACTCGGTATTGGGTAATAGTCTTTCATGAATAATAATTCCCACTCCCAATGGCACTTAATTTTTTTTTTGCGGAACCCAATGGTACTTAATAGTCCAAGGAGTGTGCTCTTTTTCCTTAATTGTGATTTTGTATGTAAGAATATTACGAAAACAAAAAAACTATGTACTCAAACGTATATAATACTCATATTCTATATGGTTGAATATTTAAGAAAATATGAGGGATTTGAGAAAAGTTAGAGTTCTACACAGATTTTAGATGCTATGAAAGTATGAATTCTACAATGATAAAAACTCATTAAACATGTAATCGTTTCTCGAGGAGAAGCGTTTCGAACTAATATTTAAAATTATTGAAGGAAAAAATATTGTTATTGAAGGGAAAATAATGACATGTTGCATTTATTTATAGATATAGAAATTGCGCCTAATTGAAACACTATCTCGTTATTAAGAATAAATTATTTCTTTATTTTTATTAAATAAATCATATTCTACTGCACTCAAATTATGTATTCCAATCGTTGGTTGTACAAACTCTATCATTTGAGTCGATTTGCAATCGTTGGTTATACAAACTCTATCTTTTAAATTACGAAATAATCAAAACCGAATAGATTCATTATAGGTAATTCATAAAAGTTGGAGTCTACGAAATGCTCGAAAAAAAATCAGCGAATAAAATCACTCAGAAAAAGCTTCCTTTAATAATATAGATAGATATATTGTTTTAACTCAGATTTTAACATACGTATATATATATCAAAAGAGATACAAATTTATCAAAAGAATTATGTTGCATAGTGGCATTAGGAAGTGTATTTCAATTTAGAGGTTATGTTCAAGCCCCACTGAAAACATTTTTGATGGTTCATTATCGTATGGTCGCCAACCGCGCTAGACTAGCGGTCAAACCTCCACCTTTGACCGGCGGCGTTGACGGCCAACCACCGTCGGCCCCCCTTGATCAACCCCCTTAATGTTTAGTTTTAATTATTATTATCATTTATATTTTATTTTATTAATATGATAAATATGTGAATTACGGTTCTACCCTTTCGAAATTGGCGCAAATACGAAAATTTACTTTTCTATTTTCTGTTTTTTACTATTTTTTTATTAGGGTGTTACCGAAATCAGTAACACCCGGTGTCGCCTTAGCACTATCCATAATATAATACCTTATATTATTCTCTTCATCTCTATATCTTAATATGGTATTAGAGCTAATGGCTAAAGACCTGGTTTCAAAGGCCAGAGTTTGCAGTCGGACGAGCAAATAAATTGCTCAGTTGAATTTGTCCGGTCTGAGTTGATAATGGGCCAAGTTTACAGTTGGACGAGTAAGGTTGCTCAGCTGAATTTGTCCGGTCTGTGTGTGTAAGTGGGCCTCACATTTGAGGTGAGTGTGAAGAAACCCGAAAGTCCCACATGTGAGGGTTATCATTTTATAAGATAATGGTTACTTCCTCTCTAGCCAATTGATTTTAGAGTGGAACATTTTCTCCTCCGTTCGAGTGTGGCCCATACCCGTTGTTGAATTTAACTTGGCCCCAGACACGACGTTGAATTTAACAAAAACTCTTATGTAATTTACTATAATGCCGACACTCAATTTAAAAAATATTCAGTAACACCATCTCATTTTCCATTACTTAATTACATCTTTTAAACAACTCATAATAAGGTAGATATTTTTTTCAAGTTAACGAACTCTAGTGCAATCAATAATATCTTTAATAAGGACAAATTGGTAAGCCAATAAAGAATTTAATCCATGTATAGTATGTCAAACCATTTTCAATAAAAAACTTTTAATAATAAAGAATGATTAAAGAAAAAGAAAAAAAAGAAAAAGTGAGAAAAAATGATGATGAAGGTTAGTTAAGATAGACATGGTACAAGTAAAAGGGTAATGGGATGGAGTTTGGAGAAGGAAACAAGGAAACCTCCGTCCCGCGTTAAATGGTGTGCATCTCACTATCTTCACTTGGGTCATCCTCACATGCCACCATGTTACTCCCTTACTTTACCTCCTTTCTTCCTTAACCATTTCTAATCATGTTTAGCGCCAAACAATTTACAGTTCCGTCTTTCTAAAATGCGTCGTAAGGGTGTACATCATATGGTAAGAAGATTTAAATGAAAAGTTTTATGATAAATATTATGATAAATTGAAATAATTTCAATATTTATTATTAGAATTCTCATTTTAGTTCTCTCGACATGTGCTCTTAGAGCACGTTTTAGAAAAGTTGTTAATAAAATAGGGTGAGATTATAATAAATTATTGAAACTGAACCTAAACAGAGTAGAAACAAAGTTGTTCAGTCGCACAACAATATTAAGGCCAGCCACATAGTCAGAGCCAAAGGGAGACTTCAGTCTTGTTAGTTGTTACCAAAAACATTCCTTAATAAGAAGTTGCAATTTATGGTCTAATCGTCATATTTCTACGTGACTAGATTAAGTCGTTGTGCGACTAACGACCATTTTTATATTCTAGCTATTTGGATCCATTTTCAATCTTTTATTTCAACTCAACCATTTTTTTAAAAAAATATTTCTTTGACTCTCAACAGTCAATATCATTTACTATAAAACTCACCATTTCACACGATCATTTCCGGCTTATTAATTATATTATGCATAAATAAATTTTTATGCCCTTATAAAATCAACTTTTCTAAATTTGCACCCTTATAAAGCATTTGTATCAAATTTTTGCTCCCTTACTCTTATTCTGGTCTAAAACATGTTGAATTTACAATATTACTCTCACTTATTAGTTTATTTTCATACTCTTATTTTCTTTTATCTTATGTTAGGTGAAATTTGCTATATATTAGTTTGACCAATTTAGTCGTGTTGTTGATCAAGACCGACAATGACTTCTTAAGTACTTTAATGCTATATTTGATACTAATCAACAATCCGTTCATTTGCTGAGACATCTCTTCATGAAGTCTTCGTTCAACATGCATGTTATATTATTTTGAAATTAGGGTAGCGAGACTTCATCATAGTCATAAGAAGAATGAGAGAGGGGGATAAATTGAAGATAAAATAAAAGATAAAAAAAGGTAAAAAAAGAAAAAGAAAATAGGTATAAGAGAAGGAAAAGAGGGAGAGATGGAAGAAAGAAATAAGGGTAAGGGTATTTTTGTCACAAATTATGATTTTTAGGGGGGAGTTTTAAAATTTGACGGAATATTGCATTTCTTTACATCAAAATAAGGGGAAAAATTTGATAAAAGTGTTTTGTATGGAGGTAAAATATTATAGAGATGTCATATGGATCAATTGATCTTTATATTATTTATTATTTCCCTAATTTTTTGATAAAATTAATAATACCGCACTATAAAGTGTGTAAGGAGATGGGTAACTCTTTTTAATACATATTTAGGCTTGTTCAGTTGAAACGAGCTGAATTGAATTAATTGGAGTAAAGTTTAATTTAACTAAATTTAATGGAGTTGAGATGAAGTGAATTTAGTTGAATTAAAAGTTAGTTTTGTAAAGAGATTAATTATTGAACATAATTGGTTGAACATAATTAAAACTAACGGAATATAGTCAAGCAAAATTGAAAGGAGCTGAAATTAAGCAAGAAAAAATAGGACATTACTCCGTCTTGGTTATAAAAGAGGAGGGAAACAAATTAATGAGACACACACATATAGAATATATAAATAAATAACCGAAATAAAGGGAGTATAATTAACTAGATTGTGACGCGATTTATGGCAAGTTGAAAGTGTCCTAGAGACATACGGGATCACTAGTCGATCACATAGGCAGACGGTTGGGAACACTCTGTCGGACATGTGACCGCTTTATAGAGCTCTGTCAATTTTATTTCAAATAAATAGCCTGGTCGAGCTACTACCGTATTTTAAATGAGTCCATTCTTTGACTAATGACTATTCGCCTAAGGTGGAGTAACTTCAAAGTAATTTTGATTTATGTCCTAACACCTTCGTAAATAGGGTTTATAAGGGCAAATTTTGGGTTATGCTGGGCTATGGCTAGCCAAAGGGAATAGGGTGATTATGAATTGTCCACCCTTATCAGAGTTGTCCAAAATCTCAAGGCCTCTCAAGGAGCAGTTAACTGAAAATACGGGCCATATAATATGTTCATAAAATGTTTGTTTAAATAGTCACTTACGCAAAGGGATTTTACATAGCAATGATTGTAAAACTCATACTTATATTAATTACCAGGATAACCTTATAAAAAGTTTGCAATAGTTGAGAAGTTGTTAAACACAGTAGCATCTCAACCTTCTGCCTTCTCCTTATTCATTAACAATATTTATATATAGAAAAAAGACCCTCAAAAAATAACGGGTGGTCGGCCTTCTCTCTAGAATACAAAGAGTTTTCCTCTCTTTTTGAGAGCTTCACTTCTTCTTCTTTGCTGGACATTTTAGTCCAGTTTTACAATCTCTCTTCAATAACTTCTACAAAAAGCTTTAATTACATCTTTTGTGTTTTCCCAAACAGCTAAATAACAAACGCATAAACCCCCGTGTTTTACTGCTTCCAAGGTTTGATAATCATTTTGCGTGTATTGGAAGTTGGTCAACTTCTTGCATGATGCTTCTAGTTCTGCCCAATAGGGTTATTGCACTTTCTGCCCGTTGAGATTAGTGTATCTTTTGGGAGATCTGAAGCTTGGATATATAGGAAGTTGTGAAGAATGCACTTTGTCAATCTCAAACCAAAACAAAGCAAACATTCACACAAAAAACCTATCCTTTTTCAGAATAATAACTACCTTTCTAATATTGTATCAACATCTTCTTTTCGAAAACACCAAAGTGCATCCATGCAATCTCAAAAAAACAAGTGTTCGTGTCATCCGGGCCTTTTCTCGGAAGCTTCTAACTCATCAAACATTAATATAAATCCAGCGTTTTTAATGGACAAAGAGAACATGAGTGATGATGGGGTTTTTACTGATATTCAAATGGATGTTGGTGAGAATGTACATGCAGAAACGGATCCTGCTCCTCAGGCTAATCATATTGAGAATGGGGAAAATAGGATTTATGAGGAAGGCAGGTCTTTTGCGGCGGAGTTCATTTCTAATCATACAAATGTGGATCTTAATCAGCCTACTTAATCAAGCTTCTGGTGTGGGAAATATTTATGAAAATACTAATGAAAATGAAGACAGAAATTATGTAGACCTTCATAGTGCTGAGTATAGGAATCAGGGTGCAGAAAATTTTCCTTTCGAAGGTAACCAGTGGTACTTCCGACAAGATTCAAATGTCAATGAACAGTTACTTGATGAGGAGGACCCACACTGGAGGTTTCCGAGGGCTGGGCCAGTTCTTTCCCTTTGCCCAGAATTGTTGTCATCCTGTACTGAGTTTTGGTCCCATTGTTTGCTGGGGTATCTTTTGGACTATCGCTTGTTTGAGCCGGTAGTTATAAATTAATATAGAAGGGACCATTGGCTTACTAGAGGAAGGATCTTCGCTTTTCAAATGAGTGACATTTATGTCTTTCATTGTGAGGACATGCAAGACATGCTTGACCTTATGGATAAGAGTGTTGTTAATTTTAAGGGGGCTATGATAGTTCTTGCGCGTTGGAGGGAGGGTTGTGTGCCTCGTACCATTCGTTTTCCTTATGCATGTCTTTGGGTGAGAGCATGCGGGTTACCATTTGAGTATTTAACAATGAATACTGCAAATGTTCTTGGCCAAATTATGGCTGATCAATTTGAGGTTGAGGAATTTAATTTAGTTTCTCCTCATGACTATCTTCGTATCCGGGTTTGTATCCATCTTGACAAACCACTTGTTTCTGGGTGTTTTATTATGACTAATGATGGCTTTTTGGTATGGATACAATTTCAGTATGAAGAAGTGTTCAAATATTGCGTTCGTTGTGGAAAAATTGGCCATAAAGTTTTGAGGTACAGAGAAAACAATCTAGATGTTGTGTCAAATGTTAATGGCCTTTTAGAACGTGTCATTGATCGTGGTTTTGCAGTTGATCAGACAAGTAATGACTACGGTATGTTTAATCTTGATTTAACTGCCTTACCTAATACTACTCGCTATGTTACGTCTCGTGTGAAGCTTGGTGATCAACGTGGAAGGGTTCCTCCGGCTTACTATTTCGCTGAAAGGATTGTAGATTTTGACTTGGAGATAACCCCGGGTGGAAGGATTTTCCCTGGTAGTCGTTTCAGGAATGGTGAGCAGCCTTTTACAGGTCCTGTTGTTTATCCTACTGCACTACCACACTCTCCTACAACAAATCTTGTACAAGATAATGACATGAATACTAACATGCATGATATTCCTATTGTCAATGGGGGTTTTAATGTTGAGGGCTTGCCTGTTTTGGATAGTGTTACTGAGGAAAGGGGCATGCAGCAACAGGTTGATAGCAATGTGGGACTGGGAATGGGATGGATTTGGGCCTGGGGTTATAGTCTGGTTTTAGGGAGGGAGGTGTGAGGCAGTAAAATCACGTCCCTGGATGGGTAAATCTTGAAGGACATGCACAGGAACAAGTACAACAATCAACCAACTTAGTTAGGGTTATGCATGTTTTGGGTAACTTAGCTGCTTCAGATCCAAATAATGTTTGGAGGAATAGGAATGTTTCTGTTTTTGTTGATGTCGATATGGAGATTACTCACTCTATTTCGAATAGGGTTCAGTCAAGCATTGGACGAGCTAGAGTGTATGATCATGATAAAGGTTTGAATCAAGCTTTTAATATTCCAGAGGGTTTTCCAATTATACCACATATTCCTTGGACACCTTCTCGTGTGCATGGTTCTGAAGATGGCTGGCATCGTGGGGAGTTGACACCTTTTCAGTCACCATCAAGAAGTTGTCCTTAGTTTGTTGGAATCCTCATATGATGATTCTACTTATTTTGATGCAAATGATGAATCACCCATTCTTACTGAAGAACTGGATAACCTCAACTTTCAACTGCAATCCCACATGTTATCCTCGGGTGGTGGTATGACTGACTCTTTTACGTGGGGAGATGGGAATAATGGTAGGGTGGTTATGCATGCAGAAATGTCCGTCATGGATCAAGCTAAAGGTGGAAATGCTTTTAAGTGTAGTTCTTGGAATGGAATGGAAAATAGCCCGAGTCTTCTGGGTAAGAGGAAAACTTTCTCTGAATTCGCTATTGATAATGCACAGGATAAGGAGTATACTTTTTTCTGATCTTATGAACGAGATTTATTTGCGTAAGGGTTCACCTAAGAGAAGGAAGAGTTTGGATAATGTAGAAGTTGATTGTGCTACAAACAGGTTTACGGGTAGTCTGGATGGTGTGCATGGTTTAGCCATTTGTTGTCAGGCTACCTCCTCTGGTACTATTTTAGGTCATAGTAGGATTGTCCAAAGGCCTTCGTTTCACATTACGGTTGAGGAAGCTGGGATTGTTACTGGTTCATCGGAGGACGAAGATGGGGTTGCGGGAGTTGACCAAACTCAACTCCCTTCCGGAAAATGAAGGGACTATCCTGGAATTGCAGGGGTCTGGGTGACCCGCTTGCCCTTATAATTCAAAAGATAAAAGCGGTGTGTAGTACTATTTCTTTAGATTTTCTTTTTTTATCAGAAACAAAGACAACAAAAAGTTTAGTTGATGTAAGATTTCGGTCTTTAGGTTTTGTATGTACCTTTGGTATTGATGCTGATGGGTCTAAGGGGGGGCTATGGGTTTGTTTTAGGAGCAAGACTCTTTTTGATGCTGTTGTTATTACCCAAAACTTTTTGATTCTCAAAGTTAATGATGGAGGACGTTGTTTCTGGTATCTTTGTCTTTTTTACGGAGAATCCAATGTGTCAAAACGGAAGAAGGTATGGACTGATTCTCTGGAGTGGCTTCAATCACTGGACGACCCTTTTATTATTTTTGGAGATATTAACCAAGTTGAGTTTTAACCGAGTTGAGTATCAATGGGACAAATGTGGAGGATCTTCTTCTAAAATTAAGGGTTTGAATTCATTTTCTGAGTGGAAATCTTCTTTATGCTTGATGGACATCCCTTTTAAGGGTCCTCGGTTTACTTGGTGTAACAAACGTTTGGATAACGCACTCATTTTTGAACGGCTCGATAGGGCCTATGGCTCTCATGACTGGTTGGATATCTTTCCTAATACGGGAATTCTTCATTTACCTATTCAGTTCTCTGATCATGCTCCAATCATTTTAGACACTAATCTTCTAGAGTCTTATGGACAAAAGCCTTACAAGCTTGAAATATGGAGTCTTGAGAATGAAGATTGTTTACGTTTTATTAAGAAGGCTTGGGGTAAATCTTTTACCGGAACAAAATCTTTCATTCTCTGTAGGAAAATCCAACACACTAGATCTATCGTTAAGGAATGGTCTATGAGAAGAAAGAAGGAATGGAACTATGAATGGTCGTATTTTGATGACCTACTTCAAAATGATCTCGAGTCCTCTTTTAGGAATGGAAATTTATCTGACTTTAATGCATCTCATACGAAATTGCTTGAATTTGCAAGGAATAGATCTATTTATTGGCGTCAACGGGCTAAGTTGAAGTGGGATATTGATGGAGATAAGTGTTCCAAATTCTTTTTCAACTGGGTTAAAGGATGTAAGGGGCACAACCATGTTAAAGGTATTAAACGTCAAGATAACACATGGACCTTCTCTCAAGTGGATATTGGTAAGGAATTTAGCTTTTTATTCATGAATTTGTTTGCTGCGGATGAAACTCAACAAAGTTTCCAAGACTTTTGGAACGTTCATGGAAGCATTTATGATTGTATACCAGCTGAATGGAGAATTAATCCAGATACTGCGGATAAGTTGAGTATTCCTTACACCGCTAAAGAGGTACGTAGGGTTGTCTTTCAGCTTGGGAGTTTGAAATCTCCAGGGCCAGATGGTATCCCAGCTGTCTTCTACCAGAAATGTTGGCATACAGTTAAAAATACGGTCACTAAAGCAGTTCTTGAGGTTCTTAATTCAGGAGTACTTCTCAATGAGATGAATCGGAGTTTCATTGTGCTTATTCCCAAAGTTAATAACCCGGAAAAAGCAGAAAATTATAGACCAATCAGTCTTTGTAATGTCAGCATGAAGATTGTTACTAGATGTATTACTAACGGGCTTAAGCCGTTGATGAACAAGCTGGTGGGTCCTTACCAAAGCGCTTTTGTGCCTTTTAGAGCTATTTTTGATAATATTTTGATTACACAGGAGATTATGGATAAGATCATGAAGACATGTTCTACAAAAAAAGAGTTATATGGCCCTGAAAGTGGATATGAGCAAGGCTTATGACAGGATGAGTTGAAATTTTGTTCAGGGGGTTCTCATCTCGCTTGGCATTCCAAAGGTTATGATTGATCTGATAATGAAATGCATATCTACTGTTTCCTACAATATCCTAATTAATGGACACCCTACAACTAATTTCACCCCTAAAAGAGGTCTTAGGCAAGGAGATCATCTTTCCCCTTACTTGTTTGTTTTATGTACGGAAGTTCTTTCGGGACTGATGATGAAGGCTGAACGTGAAACATCAATTAGGGGCATTAAAATTTCGAAAAGAAGCGATCCTATTTCCCATCTTCTCTTTGCGGACGACTCAATTTTCTTTATTGAAAATGATATGGGTGTTGTTCAGCATCTTAAGGGCATTCTCAATCGCTACTGTGCTGCATCGGGACAGCAAATTTAATGACAAATCTTCCATTACTCTCTCTGAAAATTCTCCTATGTCCTTGTCGAGGTATGCATTCATAGAGCTTGGTATCAATCCAACGAATGAATTTGGAAGGTATTTGGGTGCTATGTTTGTTATGGGTCGCAACAAAGCTATTTTCTACAATTCTATCATCGAAAAAATTAGAGTAAGATTGTCGTCTTGGAATTCCCTTTACCTCTCTGCTGCTGGTAGGTTGACTCTTATTCAATCGGTTCTGTCCGCCATTTCATGTTATATTCTATTGGTTTTCAAATTACCGATAAGTGTGTCTTCAAAGATTGACTCCTTGATTTCACAATTTTGGTGGGCGGGACTTAAGAATGGAAGAACAATCCACTGGTGTAGTAAAGTGGTTTTGGCTCAGCCAAAGGGTAAGGAGGTCTCGGTATTCGTAATACTACCTTACTCAACCAAGCTTTACTTACTAAAGAGGCATGGCACATTTTATCTAATCAAAATTCTGTTCTTTTCAAGGTTCTTGGAAAAAAATATGGTGTTTTTGTAAATGACAATCTTCTCAAAGATTTCAAAAAACCAGCTAATTGTACTTGGAATGGAAGAGGTATTTTGTGGGGTTTGGGATTTATTAAAACGAAATTTGGGTTGGAAAATTGGATTCTCTTCTGATATCAGTGTGGTCTGTGATAAATGGGTTATTGGTGATGTCCCTTTGCTGAATGATGATTCCGTCAATTTCGTTGAGCCTTCATTTATGAATATGAAAGTGCGACATCTTTTCACTAATGAAGGATGAAACGATTCACTACTGAGCTGCCTTTTTAGTCAACCAACTATTTGCAAAATAAAAGCTATTCAGTTACCAGATGAATATGATTTTGATCACTATTTCTGGAAGCTTTCTAAGGATGGTGAGTATAAGGTTAAACATAGGTATTTTTGGGCTGCGCAAGAATTTCTGAAGAGAAAAGGTACTGAAAACTGATCAAAAAAGGCTTCAAGACATTCCTAAGCGTTTGATTAAACATATCTGGACACTTAAGGGTCCATCACAATGGCGCGTTCTCTTATGGAAAATATGTACCAATACTCTGCCGACAGGTGTTGAAATTCAGAAAAGATTTCCTCTTCATGATTCTAGGTGCCCCCTTTGTCAGCATACTTTTCAGTTTGAATCCACTAACCACATTTTTAAGAACTGTGAGTTCGCAAGGAAGATGTGGAGCTCTTCTGATCTGGGTATAAGGGTTTCACCCAACTGTTCTTTATCCTTAAATAAGTGGATTGAAAACTGGTTTGGCTATTTTTGTAAGCTTGATAATAAGGATCAATGTCTCTTATACTTCATGGCCACTCTATCTACTATCTGTTATGTGCGAAATAATAAAGTCTTTTGGGGATGCGATTTGGGTCAGCTCAATTCTATGCCTTTTTTATAGCTGTCCACGGGCCGTCCCGTCCATTAGGCCCTCCCGTCCAGCACGAATATTTCGTGGGCTTGGACAAGTATTTTTTGCCCGGAAAATTATGAGGGCGGGCCAAACCCAGCCCGCCAAGTTAAATGGGCGGGTATGGACAACAAGAAAAGGCCGTGGGCCGGCCCATTAGGCCCGTTAACAATTTAAATGATTTACTTTTACTCTTAAAAAACATTTTTTTAAGAAAATTCTATGAATTTTATAGGGATATGGAACATTAAAATAATAATATGGAAAGTATAATATGTAAACTAAAACAATTAATATGTAACGAGAATGTTTATATATTTTAATTAATATAAAGTCCAAATTAGATAAATGTTTAAACAGTAATGATTACGTCTAATTTTTGCGTCTAACCTTACATGTATTTCTTTACTAAACATAAATTTATGTATCTCGCTTCAAATTTCACATCAAGGTATGGAATATAAATAAATAGATTAATATAAGTCATTTTAGACCGAATAATTCATTAACAGTTAAAGTTTTATATTATGGCTCATTGGCCATGGGCCGCCCGACTTTTGTATAAAGGGCAGGTAAGGGCAAGGATAACTGGCCCATAACTATGGCCCGGTCCGCCCACTAAGTCTAAACGGGTAACTTTTTTGTTCACGGCCCGGCCCAAGTCCGGCCCAAGCCCGCATTTGAACAGCTCTAGCCTTTTTATAAGATGGAGGTTAGGGAACGTTTAAATGGGATGTCTACGGATTCCCTGTTTCTCAATGATCCTTTAAACTTTACGGATAGTCAAAATGATATAGCCTTGATCAAATCTCAAGATCTTCAGAATATTGTGTGAAATCATGACGGTTGCAATCTTTCCTGGATTACTGTGGATGCTGCCTGGTCTACTGACAACAATGTTGGCTTTGGCCTATCTTTTTCAAGATCCAATAACGCCGATCTTGACTCTTTCGATGGCCTTTGCTTTTTCCAGAAAATCTCGGCTGAGAGTAGTGAACAAGCTGAAGCAATTGCTATCCTTAGGGGACTTGAGTGGGCGGTTCAGCATAAACATTTACATGTCAACATTGCGTCAGATTGCCTCAACATTATCCTGCAGATTCTTGATCTGCAACATATGTCACATCTAACATCTACTATTATTAGGAAACTTAATGCTTTGTTTTCTTCTTTTCATTGTCTTAGTATTAGATATTTACCTAGGGGTAAAAACTATCGTGCTCATAATATGGCTAGGTTAGCTGTGAATGCTTAGCTATATGTATCCTTCTGCAAAAAAAAAAAAAAAAAAACATAATTTATATAGTAGTATACAGTAGGGTTTAGTAGAGAAGTACAGTAACACAAAGCCCAATAGCATACATATGTTACATACGTTACACTCGGCTCTATTAACTCTATTACCCCCCTCAAGTTGGAGCATACGGATCGAACGTCCCCAACTTGCCAATCAATGTCGTAAACTGTAAGACACCAAGAGCTTTGGTAAGAACATCTGCTAATTGCGCTTTGGTAGACACGTGAGAAGGAAGGATGAGGCCGTCGCGAATCGCATCCCGAACAAAGTGACAATCAATCTCAATGTGCTTCGTGCGTTCATGAAAAACCGGGTTCTGAGCAATGTGGAGAGCTGACTTGCTATCACTATAAACTTCCACGGGGTGAGGATGAACCACACCCAAATCCTCCAACAAGCCTTTAAGCCATTTGAGCTCGCCGGTGATGGCCCGAAAAGCCCGATACCCCGCTTCAGCGGAAGATAAAGATACAGTAGCTTGCTTTTTGGTCTTCCGGGAGACAGGTGATGACCAGAGAAAAACGAGCCACCCGGATAGAGAACGTCGCGACTCGGGGCAGGTGGCCCAATCCGAATCATACCACCCAGTCAACTGTAGATTAGAATTAGAAGGCAAGAGGATACCTTGGGCTGGGGTACCCTTCAAGTAGCGAACAGTACGAATAGCAACATTCCAGTGATCCTCTCTTGGAGCACTCATAAATTGTGACAAGATATGCACAGTATAAGAAAGATCCGGTCTAGTGACCGCAAGATAGACCAGCCGACCAACAAGACGCCTGTAAGTAGGGATGGCAATGGGTAGGGTCTGGGTAGGGTCCGGCAAGACCCGACCCGACCCGAAGTAAAAAACCTTAGACCCATACCCGACCCAGACCCTGAAGGGTCTGAAATTAATGGACCCATACCCTACCCTAATGGGTCTGGGTCTGGGTACGGTCCAATTTTTCTTAACGAGTCATTCAATAAAATGTACCAAAGTTCGAATTAAATTACAAAGTTTTGATTAAAGTATTACAAAGTCTTGGTTATTTGGATCATTACTCGTACCCGACCCTAAATTATATCATTTACCGTACCCAAACTCATCATTTTCATCAATTTCCTCGTTATTCTTAATGATTATTTGGATATGCGTATAGTATATTAATGATAACTAATAAGGGTCATCTGTTTGTGTGTATTATTTGGGTTATTGACATTCGTACGTGTGTTTTTTGTTTTGGTTTTTCTTTTTGTTTAATAAATATAAGGGTCTAAGGGTCGGGTAGGGTCCCAAGACCAAGACCCGGACCCGACCCGAAGTTTTTATATAAGATCCATACCCGACCCATACCCGAGTGGGTCTCAAAAATTCAGACCCATACCCGACCCGTTAGGGTCCGACCCTAAGAGTCTGGGTTGGGTACCCGACCCACTGCCATCCCTACCTGTAAGCATCAGGATGAGTAATGAAATTACTCGTGCTACGGGTCTGGGTTGGTGGTGTTGCTCACGGGGTGTACACTACAAGACTGGATCCGTTTAGCTACTGCGAATTCCATAATATATTCATTTTGATTCTTACTTTATTTAGCCGATTAATGTGTATTAGGGGTGGTCAATAGTGCGGGTCGGCCGGGTCCGGGACGGGTCGAGGGGCGGTGCGAGTCCAAGGTATGGAGACCCGGACACGACCCGGGGTCAGGGCGGGTCCGGGACGGGTTGGGCCCGGTTCGTGGGAAGTGTAACCCGGACCCGGCCCGGGGCAGGGCGGGGGGCAGGTCTGGAGGCGGGTTGGGGGCGGGTTAGGGCGGGTCTGGCGGGTCTTAGGCGGGTTTACGGGTCACCCTCCGGGCCGGGCTCCAGAAATTGGACCCGGACCCGGGCCCTTCAACCATCCGGGCCGGGACGGGATTGGACCTGGCGTGAGGCGGGTCGGGTCAGATACGGGTCCAGTGACGGGTCGGGTCCAGGTTGCCATTACCGACCCGCACTCTTGACCAGCACTAATGTGTATCATTCTAAGTTATAACACATTTTAGATAACAAAGTCATTATCATATAAAGTGTTTTCCTCTTTAAAGTTTTATGTGATAACAATAATATTGGAATCCACATATTCACTACTAAATTTAATAACCTCAATCAAAACTCATTATTAATACATTTTAATAGAAAAGAAAAAAATGTCATCTTCAACTCAAATCAATATTCTTCGTTGTACTGAAGGTTCATGAATAAGAGGGCTTGTTTATTACTCGTGCGCTAATGAAATGGTTACTTTCTTAGTCACTAGATTATATTATTAGAGATTGCATTCTTAGCGGTAGCTAAAATAGTGATAAACTTAGCTACATAAACACTATGGTAGCCAAATTAGAGACTAGACGTTCGTTTCTGGTCTAGTCGCAAAAGTATATTATTAGCTACTACATTATTTACGGTAGCTAATATAGCGATAAACTTAGCTACATAAATAATTTGGTAACCAAATTAGAGACTAGAATAAACGTTCGTCTCTGGTGTAGTCGTAAAAATATATTATTAGCTATTACATTATTTGCGGTAGCTAATATCGCGACAAATTTCGCTACAAACTGGTAGCAAAATTAGAGACTAAAATAGACGTTTGTCTCTGGTTTCATCGCAAAATGATATAATTAGCTACTAGCTTATCAGTTGTATCTAAATTAGATACAACATTAGCTACAGGCATTCTACAGTCGCTAAATTAGAGTCTACGAAAATCGTTAATCGCTAAATTAGTCGCTATATTATTTAATTAGCTACTACTTAATCACAAGTAGCTAAATTAGTAGCTATTTCACTCTTCTCTTGTAGTGGTAGCAACTGGTTTACAACCAAGAAGGCCAGCTTCATCAAGGATATCGAGAGTATATTTACTTTGACACAAGAAAATAACAGTGGAATTACGAACTTCAAGCCCAAGAAAGTATTTCAAATCACCGAGATCTTTCATGTGGAAGCAAGTATGCAAGTAACCCTTGAAAGCAGTGAGAGAAGGCAAGTCATTACCTGAGACAATTAAGTCATCGACATACACAAGGACATTTAAACGAACCGACCCCTTCACATATGTAAACAACGAGTAATCGTAGTAGCTTAATATTATCACCCGGTCTATCCTGTGAACCGAGATAGTAAGGAGAAGACGGATCAATTTTTGTGGTATTTGAGGCGTCGCCGATCGTCATAGCGACGACTAGGTTTTGTATGTTTATGATTTAATTGTGTTTAATTCACCAATACCATGTTAAACACAATAGCATCTCAACCTTCTGCCTTCTCCTTATTCATTAACATAATTTATATAGTAGTATACAGTAGGGTTTAGTAGAGAAGTACAGTAACACAAGACTAAAACTTAGGAGAGACGGTCTTTCAATAAATTATTAAGACACCATTCTTTTGTACCCTTTTATTTGTATTTCGTGACCCTTTTATCATTGATCGTACCAGAATAATTTCGTACATATTTACATAATAAATGTACTTATTTTATCTTTAATTATGATTTGTGCCTATTCTCTTACATTTCGTACCACTTTTTCTTAAATTTGTACAATAGTCTATCAATAAGGCTTATTAAAATACGGTCTCTCAGCAGACCTACTGGTAACACAAAGCCCAATAGCATACATACGTTACATACGTTACACTCGGCTCTATTAACTCTATTAAAAGTTTTCGTAAGGTTACGTAGATAAACAATTATAAATTTGTTTACTTAAAACCGCCGCATACAAAATTAATTGCTTTTATTCTGCATTAGCAATCTTTACGTTATTACTCGAACATCTTATAATAAACATGTCAAAGTAGTAGGATCTTGTTCATTTAGACTTATTTAATCGATATAATTTATTTCAGTTCAAGTCAATTTAATTTACTGTAGATTAAATTCAATTTAATTTTTATAACTTATAATTTCAATTTAATTTTTATCTTATAAATTCATTTTAATTTTTATAACTTATAAATTCAATTCAATTTAATTCAGATTTATTCAATTTAGTTTAATTCTGTCAATTTGAGTCAAAAATAGCTAATTCCTTAACATGATCCTATACAAAAATCAAATATGGCACAATCAAACGACAATATATATGGTGTTTAAAAGTTAGAATAAAAATGAAAAAATAAGATTTTTTTGTGACAAGTATGTGTTATAAATTTCTGACACGTCAAATATTATCCATATAAGTAATTAACACCAAATAAATTGTTACTTTTTAAATATTTTGTTTTATCTTATTTTTCAACTTCTTATATAAATAGTAATATTTGATGTCAGGGGCGTATCTAGGATTTTTGATTTGGGATGACACAATTCTTTTTGTTTCCGTAATTAGTAGAAAACAAAAGTGAAGTTTAAATTGTTACTTTTTAAATATTTTGTTTTATCTTATTTTTCAACTCCTTATATAAATAGTAATATTTGATGTCAGGGCGTATCTATGATTTTTGTTTTGGGAGGGCACAATTCTTTTTGTTTTTTTGCTTTGGGAGGGCACAATTCTTTTTGTTTCCGTAATTAGTAGAAAAAAAAAGTGAAGTTAGGTGAAAATAAAGTAAGTTTTTGTAAAAATACTTCTCATGAGATTTGAAACTCCAATCTCACCAAACTTCTAACATATAACCACTTTTAACCACTAAGCCAAACACATTTTTGTAAAATTTATATCTAAAAGTTCTTATTATTTTTATGTTGGGGGTGACTCTTGCCTACTTTATCCACCCATATCCGCCCATATTTGATAGAGCCTGAGACCGATATTCCATGACAAACTACCATTTGTTAAAATGAAAAATGACGTAAGGCAGGGTGGAAAGGGATTATGAGAGACAGCGGAGCTTTTTTACAAAAGAAATTCTTCTCGGGATTGGTGGTAAAAGGACCTTAATTATGCTATATATACCCCTCTCTTCTCTCCCTATACCTACGCCTCTCACCTTTCTCTCCTTCTATTTCCTTCTTCTTTCCATCTCATTATTTCTAGGGTTTATAATCCTATACATATATGCATTTATCAACGTATGATACATTTATCAGAAATTAATATAATGGTCCTATTTGTGTTTTTCCACAGCTTTCTTGAACTGCATCTTTGTCTTTCCATAGTTCCAAATTCTCATCCTTCATACAAAGTTCCTCGTCCCAATCGTTTGTTTATCCCTCATACAGAGATTTTGATCAAAGGTAAACAAATAATTGAGACGATGGTATATTTTGAGTTCATCGATCAGTTGTATCAAATGGTGCAAACTCATTTACGTGAGAATTCTAGTAGATGTATATATGTAGTTCAATAAAGCTGTGGGAAGAAACTAATAGGATCAACAAGGCCAAATCCAATGGAAGACTACACGGAAAACTTACTTCATTTTTCAAGGTCCCTTCATTTTTGCTCATTAATTAATGATCATATATTATTGGTGATTTGGGTGTAAACAGTTCGTTTTTGCGTAATTAAAATTGTTTTAGATGTGTAATTTTCTAAATAATATAAAATAAGTTCGGCAAGTACGGAGCGTACGGACGAATAACTATAACGAGGTCTCGCTGCCCGGTCAACGAGTCTTGGTCCAGGGGCGAAGCGCCTGGTTTAGGGGTTTAAGGATGCAATTAAACGGTATTTCAAGAGTTACATTGTTTGACGAAATACATTCCCCTAATCTTACCCTGGAATCTGCATATATAAATATGCCTCAAAGTTTTGATGAAATTTTTTACCAAAAAAACTTTATTACCTTTTGCATCTAAAAATCATTAACATTTTTCACAAAACAGTAATTCTCCTGTACGACCGTCTCACCCGTGCTTTTTTACAAAATGTGACCATTTTGTGGTAAAATGTGACCACTTATTGATAAACAGTGACCACTTTTGAAAAATAGGTTATTTTTTTCTTAAAAAAAAGTGGTCACTATTTACTCAAAAGTGGTCACTACTTATCACAATATGGTCACTTTTCAACTGGTCGCACGTGCGACGGTCTTATACAAGTTTTTGTGTTCACAAAAATATTTCTAAATTACTTCTCTGTTTTTGTGCCAAATTCAGAGAAACACCGTCTTAACTCAGTAGAAATTTTTATTTAACAATTGTCCGTTTCTATTTGTACAAATCAGTATCTAACATATATATTGTTTTAAATTTTCCCTATTTGATTATCATGTTCTAGACTGAGATTTATACACAGAATCGGTAAATATATGGAGTATAAAAGACCGACAAACGGAAGAAAGATCTCTCTGTTCTAAGATGTGTCACAAATGTATGTTGCTTAAATACAAATGAACAAATGATTTTTTCGTTTATTATTGTAATATTTTGCTATTCATGAATTCTCCTTACTTACGCCATTCGTTATAATTGATTGAAATCTCTTATGTTGTACGAGTATGACCTATTATTTCATTATATTTTGTAATAATGAACCTATTATTTTTTAATTTAAATATAATCTCGTCATCAAATTATAATTTTTGAGTTGATAAACTCTAAAGTATCTTTTAATTACAAAAATTAACATAAAACTATAAGCTGGAAAGTCTTAAAATTGTTGTTGCTACTTTTATTAGAAAATACTTTTATTACTTTAGAGTTTAATTCAAAAATTGAGAAGTACTACCGAAAACAAGTACTTGTTTTTATTAAAGATCCATTTCTTTCTATAAAGTCACTAAAACTTGAGACTTGAGCCAGACTGTTTTTCAATAAATTAGTGAGATACCATTTTTTATACCTTTCATTTGTATTTCGTGACCCTTTTATCGTTGATAGTACATACCACCTCCTATTCAACATAATCTTCTCTATTGAGGAAATGTATAAAAAATAAGGAAATGAATTAAATAAGAGGAAAGTATTTTAGTCGGGTTAAGTGATTGGAGAGAGGGAAAATATTGTGGAGCATTGTTGTGAGATAAAATGATTAAAATAAGCATAAAATATGAGTGTTGTGGGCATATTGGTGTGGGGTGGATTAATTAAAATATATATAAAATTTTACCAAAAAAGGAAATAGGGAAGGTATTGTGAATTGATTAAAAAGGAAATAGGGAAGGTTATTATAAATAAGAGGGAGTAGTAGTTTCGTATTTATTTACCTAATAAATAAATGTACTCATTTTCTTTTTACTAATCATGATTTGTACCTATTATATTATCTTTAGTACCACTTTTTCTTAAATTTGTATAGTCTCAGGGACCTACTGTTATAGAGTGGATGCAATCACCAATACATGTTTGATCTATTGTTATGTGTAATCTAGTCCGATCCATTTTGCGAGAGAATCCGCCAGAGCATTGCATTTCGTTTTGTCGAACAGGAGCTCCGATCCAGCTCCCAGTCGGGTAGGTAAGTTGTGCAATAGTTGGCTACAATGGAGAAGCAAGTTAAAGTTGATATCGCAAGAAAGCTACAAATCCGTGAGAATAGTACATCATATCCCTCCAGTTTGTTAACAACTCAAAACTATTTTGATTTCCACATCATTCCAGTTTGTTACACCTTTATCTCAGATCTTCATATTCTATCATTATATTTCTCCACAATGTATCATATTTTGTTAACAACTCAATCTTTTCATTATTACATCTCAAAAACAAAATACTCTAGAGAACAAGAATTAGCTCAAGTGGTAAGAGCTCTTTTACCACAATCATGAAGCAGAGAGTTCAATTCTCATCCGCGACATTGTACGTTCATTTGAGCCAAAAAAAATATAGGGCTTCTATAGGTCCGAAAATATTAACTCTATCCCCTCTCAAACAAAGTATAACTTTTGGTTTCAAACTTTTAGCTATTGAAGGAGATAATCTTTGCGTTATTAAATTCTATTTGCGCAGGTACAAGGTTCCTTGGGAAATCTCTTATTTAATCGCCGATATCAGAGTTGACATTTCTTCTTCCACGGAACTGAATTATTCTCATTGTTTTCGTGACTCCAATAGAGTAGCTAATATAACACTAGTAGTAAAATCCCTACGGTGGCGGTCATGAATGAACTTTTCTATGGCGGTTTTTAAAGGTTTTCGGTGCGTTCGTGGATGACGGGATCGTATATACTTTGCAACGCCACTATAGCTTGCCTATGATGGCGGTTATTAAACAAAACCGGCATTATAGACTTATATAAAATGATGGTTGTCTTTCCTTATCTAGACGGCCTGTATGTATAATACCTGTATGTGACATTGTAACCTGCAACCAAAAACGCAGCACAGAAGCATCCCGACAACGAAGTCATACACTCAAACATATTCACCAGATCATCAAGCTAAACTGGCGATGAGTATCGAAATTGGTACCTTTTACATGTGAAATTATAAAATTCAAATTAAGAAAAAAGTAAATTGTGTTGGCAGGGATTGAACCCCCGTCTCCCATGTGAACAATTGCCTTATACACTAGACTACATTTAAAAAGTTGCTTAAAAAACTCACTGAGTCATGTATAACAAAAACTGTAGGGCGGGCCAGGCCCAGTCTCCTTTAACTTGAGGAGAAGTTTACCGGCCATATGATTGCGTTGTGGCCGGGTAGGCTTAATTAGCAAGAACCCCACTCTCCTTAGCTTTAACTTGAGGCGAATAATGTCGATCATAATTCATAAGCCGAAACATACATGATTACAGGTGAAATAATTCATAAGCCGAAACATACATGATTACAGGTGAAAGATCAGAGCGAGCATTGTTTTTTTTTTTTTTTTTTATGACAAGAGTTTGAATCACCCGGCCTATGCATTTTCACACCACCACATGAACCATGTAAGCAACCCCGAAAGGGAGCTGCAGTGGCTAAGTGGTCATCGCCCCATCTGGTAGTCGAACCTGACACCTCTCAACTCCTGCATTTCTACAAGTTTTAAAGTTTAATCCAACTACCACTGGACTAACACCACTTCATTAGCGAGCATTGTTATTGTCTTTAGCTTATTAGAGTCCAGACTTATATTAGAGACCTAGCTGCATAAAATATTAGTGCAATGAGACTCGGACCCGATCAAATTAATAACCCGACCGATACTCGAACTCGTCATGTATAATCCGAACTCAAGCATCCTGACAAATCAATTATTGATCAAAGATAGATACCCATCCTATCATGATTATTACGGACCCTTAGTTGTACATGTATGTAATCAACTGTTTTTGTTTCTTGTTGCTCAAAGTTCATTAGTTGAGCTGTCAAGTTTAAACTTAACCATACATATTTTACGTCACTTTAAGTGGTGTATTTCTTGTTGTAATCAATTGTCGCATACTTCCTCCATTCATATCCAAACTACACTTATTCCATTTTAATCCATTCATATCCAAACTACACATTTCCTAATAAAGCCAGCAAAATTACTAAAGTATCCTTATAAATATCAATTATTTACCCAAAATGCCATCAAATAACCCACCATTACTCCACCACTAACAATAAAAAAATAACATACACACTTCCCATTGTACTTTCAATCATATATTTAACAAATTCTTAAAATTTGTGCATAAAGCATAACTACAATTTGGATTTGAATGGAGGAAGTATTTGTTATTAACATCAATTTTAAACCTCTGCATGTGGTGTAGGCTCCTATTCCTACTATTTTAAATAGACAACTCATCTAATGGTCCAACCCCTTGAGTCCTTAACCATACCTCTTCCTTTTATCATTTTTTCAATCCCACTTAATTATTATTTTGGATTATTTAACTTTAATGAATTATCGATTTTGTGGAAGTTATTTGGATGTTATATCATATATTTATAATTCCGGCAAAAGTTCACAAGGCCAAAGAAATAAAGACCTATATATGTCTGGTACCTCATGTCGTAATAAAATCGTTAAGGTTATTGATACTTATTTGTAATAATCAAAGGTACTTTTTCATAAATAATTTCCAAAAATCTTTAATTCACATTAGATAAACTAAATGATATAACATCTAGATGACTTTCACAATTAACCGATTAAAGTGACAAACTGAAATAAACCTGATTTGAAACCGAATTGAGTGACCCGTTTGCCCGGGTAAGTGGTGATTGACCCCATAACTTTGTGCAATTGTGAAATTAACCCCCATAACTTTCAATTGGAGTCATTTGACCTCATAAGTTACATGATAAGTAAAATTAAACCCTTTATCAAAATCTCATGAGAAATTCCATTTATCATGTCCCAAAAAATGGTTTGTTTATATGAAAAATACAAAAAGAAGTTAAAAACAAATCAAAATAATAAATTAGCATAAATTAGATAAAAACTTTTAAAAATTTTACGAAAATAAAATTTCTTTCTATTATAAACTACATATTTTTTATCTTTTTTTTACAATTTTGGTAAAAAATTTCAATTACAAAATATTTTGTTAGGTAGTTGTGTTTAAATTTAAAGTTGGAATAAATTATTTTCATGATAAAAAGTATAATAAAAGGATAAAAAAATATTGGGTTTTTCCCATTGATGTCCCTATGGTATTCACTTTTCCCACTTGTACCCCTGCGTATAGCACTTTACTAGTCGTACCCCTAAACTTAATTAGTTAATCCCATTAGCAGCCAAACATGTTTATGCCGTCTGTTTTAGACGTTAAGTGCCATGTTCGCACTCTATTTGCCAAATAAGTACCTGAGTTGGCAAAGGATTTTTCCCATTGATGCCCTTGTGATTTTTTTCTTTTCCCACTTGTATCCCTGCATTTTTGCATTTTCGGTTTCGATGTTGAGTTGATATCTTTAAAACCGTATTGCTTATTATACCTCTTTAAATTAATAAAAAATTGTAATATATCGTTTACTATATCTCTTTTTATATCACATGAGATAATACCGTTATATATTACCTTTTATTTTATTCAAAAAAAAATATTATCTAACATTCACAACTTATTTTATATTAAGTTATTTTATATTCAATGCTCATATTGATCCTGCGGCGTCACTTACCTATTTCATCATTGAAGCACCAACTAAATTTTAGATTCTCAATCTCCTTTTTTTATCTAGCATAAATTTTTCCCATATTTTTTCGGTTTCGATAAATTATGTATTTATAGTCTTTTACTCTTTTATAGCTAATTTGAGGTCGGGTAAATTTTTAATTTTTTAATCAAAATATTTCTGACACTTTTACCATTTAAGTAAATTTAACAATTGAATGTTTCGGTAAATCTTCGGTTATTAACAATAAGATATATTTGTAATGCCTTGGATTAAACATCGGAAAATTTGAACTTTAAATCGGATATCCGACTCATGTAATTTCAATTCCAACAATTTTTTCATTCCTTTTAATTATTTTTTACGCAGGGGTACAAATGGGAAAAATTAAAACCACAGGGGCATCAATGGGAAATTCCTTTGCCAATTCAGGTGCTTATTTGACAAATAGAGTGCTAACATGGCACTTAACGCCTAAAACAGACGGCATAAACATGTTTGGCTACGGATGGGTTTAACTAATCAAGTTTTGGCTACGGATGGGTTTAACTAATCAAGTTTAGGGGTACGGCTAGTAAAGTGCTATACGCAGGGGTACAAGTGGGAAAAGTGAAAACCACAGGGACATCAATGGGAAAAACCCAAAAATATTTTAATATTTTAATTTTTCAACATATCAAAAATTTACACATAAGATTTTTAATTGTTTTTTTAAATCATATCGAATTACATACGTATATCAAAAAAAAGTTTTAGTATGCAATTCATATTATTTTTCATCTAATTCATGCTAAAAAAATTAAAATAATTTTTTTATTTTTCATAAAAATATAACCATTTTTTATTTTTTTGATATGATTAAATTTCTCTTTGAGATTTTAGGAAAGGGGTTTAATTTCACTTATTATGTAAGTTATGAGACCAAATTGCTTTAATTGAAAGTTATGGGGGTTAATTTCAACAAAGTTATGGGTCAATCATCACTATTCTTCCGCCCATTTGCCAAGTCTAATTTTAACACAGAATTATTGAAGTTTATTGATACAAGTATAATCATAATAATAATAATAATAATAATAATAATAATAATAATAATAATACATGGTCCATGTGGTGGTGCGAGAATGCATGGCCAGGGCGCCTAGCTTGTTTCTCGGGTGCCCACCAATTTTATGTAATTCTTCTCTCCGGTTTTAATAAAAGATCCCGTTTTCATAATAATAATAATAATAATAATAATGATACAAGTATTATATAATAATAATAATTATCGCGTGACACTGCTTTTATTTTTTCTCGCCTTAGTTTTGCCATTGCTAAGGGAGTGGCCGCACAACTTGTATGTCGGATGTCCACCAATTTTTTTGTAATCTTTCTATTTGTTTTTAATAAAAGTCCCGTTTTATAATAATAATAATAATAATAATAATAATTCAAAGTAGAAGGTACAAACATGCATGTTCCTTAAACTTGCTTGATTGGTGTTCAATTAATTTAAAAATGAAGAAGCTGGATCAGTAGCAGAATCTCTGATACTTGTCTGCTGCATTGGAAGATGATATGCTAAGATAATATCAATATGGGATTTATTATTTATTAATTTTATGCACGATGAAGGATTTAAGAATAATGAAATTTTCTATACTACTTTGCATACCTTTATTGCATAGGGATCAATTCAGATGTACCTAATGCTGTCTCTTTTGATAATTCTCACACTTGTTTTTGTCTATGATGTTCACAAAAAGATAAACATCTTGTGTGATAACCTATGCTGGTTTACAAAAGCTAATTATCCGGGGTATAAGAGTTAGCTCATGTAGTACGAAGTCTCTTATCCTAATCATAAAATTAGAGATTCGGGTGTCACCCGCGACATAGTGTTCACAGCTTTATATTTGAAAAATAAAAACTAATTATCTAGGGTATATAGTTTTGTGTTATTTTATAATCAACCAATTGGCCATAGCTTAGCTTTGATGTTTTGGGTGGGCTGTAAAAGTGGTAATTAGATTTTGTCGGTGTTAATACATAAAAATAAGGGCTGAGATAGCAATTCGATTATCAGAACCGACTCGAAAAACTGGATATCGAATCTGAATATAACATTCGACATAAATATTCAATCCGAAACATTGGATACAGATCAAATATCGGATATCAGTTGAAAGTATTTCAGAGATCCGAATCCAATCCAAAATATAGGTTATTACTTCTTGGCAGGAAAAACTAAAGTTTACCGTTTATATTTGGGCTTTTGGAAACTCCATATTCAACAATTTACTTAAATTGGGCCTTAATACAACATAGTCCACCATATAAATACATCGAGGTGCTTTAACCCTTTTATTTCCTTTCATTTTAACACGCACATGTACATTAGATCTTAAGTAATTTGACTGATTATTTCACACTAAATTTTTTTACCATCGTCATTGACAATCCGAGTGGTTGTTAATGGCATTACATGTCACAGAACGACACTTTTGGTGGCATGACCATAATTGTGTTTTTGTAGTCCTTGGTAATCGGTAGATCTGGCAAACAGATCGGGTCGTGTTGGGTTCGTGTTCGTGTCACATGTAAACGGGTTATAAAATCTCCAACCCAAATCCGACCCAATTAAATATCGTGTCGTTTTCATGTCAACCCACTTATATAAATGGGTCATTCGCTAATTTCGTGTCGGGTTCGTATCACGTTTTCGTGTCGTGTCATTATTTGCCATCTCTAGTAATCGGTATACTTGAAATTTCTTTCTGTTTACCTAGATTCTTTTATAAAGGGTTAATAAATAAATTGACGAATCTTAATTATTCCCTCCATTCAAATCCAAATAATATCTTTATTTTTCACGTTTGCCAACGCACGTTTTACGTGCTTAATATCTTAGCTACGTATTTGCTAAAATTATAAAAGTTGTTAAAATTATAAAAGTTATATATTTTCAATGTAGTCGTAAAGACGAATTAAACAAAGACCCCACATGAATATATTTTCTCTTATGTATTAAGAGAAAATTGATTTTGAATGTTCACTTGTGAATAATGTACAAAATAGAAAATATAAGTTGGATAAAATGGAGGGAGTATCAATTTGGGAAAAAAGTTCTTAAAACATAAGGATAAAATTAAAAAAATTGCAAACAATACTTGTACTATATAATTAAAAAAAAAAGACTTTTAAAGGCAACGAATAAAGCATAAATATGAGTTAAAATGGAGCAGATGTTAGGAAAGATGAAATAAGAGAACGTTTGGTTCAAACATTAGATATGAAATTTAATGGATTATAATTCTAAAAAATATAAAATTAGAACTCAATACATAATAAAGTTGTTTGGTTCAATCTGAGAATGAGAATAATAATGTGTTAGGTGAGATGGAGTTAGAAATTTAGAGCAAGTGCAATGGAAGAACTTCATATAAAGTTATTCTATTTATTTCCAAGTCATTTTTACTAATTAATAAGTTTAAGAAGTTTACACCATCATGGAAGAACTGTTTATTTCTTAATTAAGACCCACTATTAATTATCTTATTTCCATCAACTTAGAGAGTGTTTGGTTCAATCATAAAAGGTATAAGGTATGAGTTGTCAAACGTATACCACGTGTTTGTTTAGCAAACTTAAGGGTTTCATACCCATACCTCAAATCCATGAGATATAGGGTTCTTATACCCTAAGATGGGTATGAGATTGATACTCATCGGTATCGAACTACAATAAACAAAAATGTGAAAAATAAATATTAAAACCTATTGTAAATGAATTATTTTATATAATCTTTATTTTCATGATTTTATAAGTTAAAATTAATTTTTAAAGTATTGGATTTTACATATTTTAACTCTAACTTAGTTTCAAACTCATACCACTTACAATTGGAACAAACATAAGGTATCAGGTATGAAGTTTTAACCTCATACCACCCAGATATGATTTCTGATTCCAAACACATACCCATACGCGAAACAAATGTCCCCTTGTTTTTTTGGAAACCAACAAAGAACTTGGTTCTTAAATAAGAACCAAGTTTTTATTTTGACAAACTCAATGTTATCCACAATGGAAGAATTTTATTTTTGAAGTTCTTATTGACAAAGTCAATAATAAAAACTACTATTGCACTTGATATTAGGGGAAGAGTTGGGTTGGATTGGACTTAGAATTCATCAGGTATCTAACATTATTTCAAAATGCTTCAACCAAACATTGGAATGGACTGAATCCATTCTAAATGCTCGAACCAAACATTAAAATGGGCCGATATGGTGAATTGGTGATTGGGTTTGAGAGTTTTTTTTATGAAATAAATATTTGAAGGTAAGAGTATATAATTGAAGGAAATATAAGTAGGGAAGACAATTTTGTTTTTCAAAATGAACTTAAGCGACAAAACTTCAAATTTACATGAAATTTTCACCATAGTATATGTTTTGGCAATCACTTTTCATCGGAAGTGATATTTTGAGTGTAATCAATAATTTTCTCTAATCTATACCGACCTCGTCATCCACCAAACAACTCCCCGCCAAACACTTGCTCCACCATAGGACCCGTCGAACGCGTCATCTTATACCACTAAACCTAATGTCGAATTTGGTTCACCGTTAGTCCCACTCCATTCATCCCAGACCACATTACCACCTACATACTCATCACCTCATCACTGAATCAATACCACTCACCCACGAGTTGTAACATCCCGTATTTTCGTAAGGGAATATTTAAATAATTTAAAGTATTTTTCGGAATATAATATTAATTTAATAATATTTCGTAAGTTTTAAATTATAATTTCCATTAAGTTCCGTCTTAAAGTTATTTAATCTTAAGATGTTAGTTCGCTTGGCATTTCCCGTCTTGTGGTTCTGTTTCATTTAATTAAGGAACCCGACTTCTTATAAAAAGGACAACCCTTACTTCTCCTTCCATCGACACTCATTTCTCAAAAACAAAAGACACAGTATATCACAAAACTCCATTTTCTCTGCTGCTTCAAGCTTTAAAAGATCATCCATTTGTTCATCCTAACTCGTATCAAGGTAAAAATTATATATTCGGAATCCTCTCGAAATTTCTGATCTTTCTATCACTTCTATTTTGCAATTCTCGAACTTTCGTTTTGGGGTTGTTTTGCCCTAATCCGTCTTAAACCCCTAATTTCCGTTTTTTGTGTTCCTAGGAGTTGATCTAGACGACCCCTAGGTTGACTCGTATGTGGTGGAGGAAGTTTTGGGAGCTCAAGACGCTTAAAGGTGACAATTATGATCTTACTCGGCCTTTTTGTTAAATTAGCAAGCTTTGTGTTAAATTTGATGTGTTTATATGTTTAGTAGTATGAGTTAGTTTGCAAACATCTTTAGTATTCTTAATATTCAGATTGTTGTTGAGAATTTGTGTTGAAATTATCATTTTAGTTGATTTTGGGAGTATACATGAAGATGGGTATAATTTGGGGATTTTGATGTGAATCATGAATTTGATATGGTATACATGTTTCTTATAGTTGCTTGATGTTAGTAACTTGCTGGCACTGTTGAGATGTTGCTTAGAATCATGTTTAGGAAGATTTGTTAAAGGTTTTTGAATGATTCTCAATTTCGAATTATGCGAAAATCACGAACAGGGTGTAACATCCCGTATTTTCGTAAATAATACTTTAATGATTTTAAAGTATTTTTCGGAATATAATATTATTTTACTAATAAATCGTAAATCTTATTTTAAGTTTTCCGTTAAGTTCCGTCTTAAGAATATTTAATTCTTAAGATGTCATTCGCTTGACATATTCTAATTCCGACTTGAGTCCGTATCTTAAACAAATACCCCGACTCAAATAAAGTGAAAGGACAATATAAAACCCTACATTAAACCCTTCCATCGACATATCATCTTTCATAATTCATTTTACAGTAAACAACTCAAACACCATTTTCATCATTTCTTCAAGCTTAAAATCAACATCTCGACCCCTTCCCGAACTCGTATCAAGGTAAGCTTTACATTTTAGGAATCCTCTCGAGATTTTCAAGCTTCCTAACTCTTTCAATTTCAGTTTCCTTGAAGTCGAAAAAGACGTTGTTTTTCCCTAAATCCGTTTTAAGCTTATAATCTCCGTTTCTTTTGTTGTAGGAGTTGGATTAGAGGACCCGGAGGTTGATAGTTACGTTATTGAAGAAGAGATTGGAGCTTAACCCGCTTATAAGGTGACTTTGATGAATAACTCGACCTTTTTGTTAAAGTAGCACAATTTGTGTTGTTATTGCTTGTGGTTTCTGATTTTTGAGTTGCTGTTGGCATATGAGTTTAGTAATATGTTAGGAATTCGTTTTATATGTTCTTCACATGATATAATTGAAGTTTTAAGATTTGTTCATATGCTTTTATGTTCATTTTCAGTTTTTGCAAAGTTAAGACGAATACTAAGTTTGATCTCCATATGTGTTTGTTGTTGGAATTAATACTTGTTATTGAATCACATGTATGTTTAATATGCTGGGTAAACTTTGGTTATTGCAATTTAGAAGATTAGAATCGATTTATTGAATTTTTGTTGAAGTGTCGAAATGCGTTTGCCGGTCGACCGGCTGGGAGACAGTCCTGTTGTTTTTCGAAAATTTAAGAAGATGTGCATAGGACTCTGAGCCGGGTGGTCGGCCGCCGGTCGACCGGCTCAGAGGTCCTATTTGGTGAAATTTTTCGTAAAATTTGCTAGGGAAGGATTCCTAGCCAGTGGGCCGGCGGCCGGTCGGCCGGCTAAGAATCCGACCTCCTTTTTCGAAAGATTGTAGAGCAAGTTGGGAATGGACTCCCAGCCGCGTGGCCGGCAGCCGGTCCACCGGCTGAGAGCCCTATCCCTTATTTTTATGTTGTTGGCTGCACGTTGGGAAGGGACTCCCAGCCGGCCGACCGGCAGACAGTCCGGCACCGACCGACAGACAGTCCGGCACCGACTGAGAGCCCTGTTCTCACTAAAACCGCTTTAACTTTTGATCGGGTTGTCCGATTTGCTTGAGACTTGTTCCGTATGCCTTATACGTGTGTTTGTGGTCCCCGGAGTACGGGCGACACTATATTGGGTTCGGGAATGGAGTGAGGATAGAGATCCCCCGGTCGGGTACCCGAAAGGGAAACCGGCTCTCCCTCAACTTAGTTCCTGGGGTCAATTAAGTGTTGTTAGAGGTCTAGAAGTTTAGGACTAAGGACTTGGTTGTAGTACATATCGGAATATGTTTGAGTTGGGACCGCTAGAGTACGATATGTACTTATGTTTGATGCGTGTCAAGCTATGGTCTGAGTTGCGATCCTCTAGTTTGACATGTGAGTGTTTGTGGCGTGACGGCCTAGTCTGAGTTGCGACGTATGGTCCGTCTCGTGTATGGATGATGCGGTGGGAAAATGTCTGAGTTGCGACCTCTGCCCTATCGTGAGTTTGTATGACCGTAGTGGGTTGGGTCTGAGTTGGGATCCCGATTTCATTACGAAGAGTAATGGTTCTGACTGAGTTGTGTTATGAACCATTATTAGCTGATTGGTATCCATCCGTGCCTGAGTTGCGGCTACGGGTGTATGGTTGCTGACTTGTGTACCAAGTTTACCTGAGTTGGGGTGTGACTTGGACACTGCTGATTTGTGTCTAGTGCTTGCCTGAGTTGCGGTAGGTACTAGATACTGCTGATTGCATCTGCTTGCCTGAGTTGGGGTACAGTGTCAGATGTTGCTGATTGATTTTGTTTAGATAGAGTGATATTGATTTTAGAACTGTTCATCCAAGGCATTGGATGACTCTTAGTCTGGTTTCGTAAACGGTTTGGATTGAAAGACCCTCCGGTCGGGCAACCGGAAGGGAAACCGGCTCTCCTTTCAAATAGTTTCCGAAGTTAGTTGAGAGCCTTTGCGTAGTATTTGCATGTTGATTTGAGATTGAGATATTGATATATATATGTTTCACATGTTATAAATGTTGGAGTATATTTGATGTTTTATGTGTTACGTGTCGTTAACAATAGGTGGCTAGGAGAACTTTAGTCACTTCCCACTGATTGTGGCGTACATGTTTACATGTATGTAGGTACATGACAGGTTGGATTAGCTGATGGGTTACATTGGAGGCTAGCGAGCGATGATCCATTGTTCATCATTGACTTACCTTTCTTATCGTGTAGCTAGACCTAGACGTTTGGTTTTCATACTTGAGTGCATGTAGGTATGTGTCATCCCAGGCTGTTTTGTATTTATGCTTTTCATACTTAGACTGTTATACTTATCTATGTTTTGGTTTATATCAGTTTGTACAGTTTTATTTTAATTCACCTCGTTTATCATGCATGTTAAAGTTTAAATTCCGCGTAAATTTTGGCATGTTTGTATGTTTTATTTTCCGCTGCGACGAGGGGTTTTACACAAGGACTCCCAGCCGGTAGGCCGACCGGCAGTAGGTCGACCGACTGAGAGCCCATTTTGGTGTTCTTGCGAAATGTTGGATTTAAGGTGAAGGGGTGCGCTGCAGGGTGGCCGGCCGCCGGTCCACCGACTGAGACACCTTTTGTGTATTTTCTCGCGTAAGAGTAAGGGAAGTAGGAAGTTAGGTCTCTCAGCCGGGTGGCAGGCGGCCGGTTGACCGGCTGGGGACCCCTTCCTCGTTATTTTGATTTTCAAAAGGCTGTATATGGATGGGGCTGTCAGACGGCTGACCGGCTGAGAGTCCTATTGCACTCAAAATCATGTTTAACTTTTGATTGGCTTGTCTGATTTGCTTGAGACTCGTTCCGTGTGCCTTGTATGTGTGTTTGAGGTCCCCGGAGTTCGGGCAGCACTATATTGGGTTCAGGAATGGAGTGAGGATAGAGACCCCCCGGTCGGGAAACCGAAAGGGAAACCGGCTCTCCCTCGACTTAGTTCCTGGGGTCGATTAAGTGTTGATTAGAGGTCAGTAAAATTAGGACTAAGGACTTGGTTGTAGTACATAT
Organism: Silene conica; assembly: GCA_029255685.2. Classification (NCBI taxonomy): domain Eukaryota; kingdom Viridiplantae; phylum Streptophyta; class Magnoliopsida; order Caryophyllales; family Caryophyllaceae; genus Silene; species Silene conica. Next base: position 14,506,691 of record CM055320.2, read on the forward strand.
CGGAATATGTCTGAATTGGGACCGCTAGAGTACGATATGTACTGATGTCTGATGCATGTCAAGGTATGTTTGAGTTAGGACCTTTAGTTTGACATGTGAGTGTTTTTGGCGTGACGGCCATGTCTAAGTTGGGACCTCTGGACCGTCTCGTGTATGGATGATGCGGTAGGAGATGTCTGAGTTGGGACGTCTGTCCTTCCGTGAGTTTGTTTGATCGTGGTGAATTGGGTCTGAGTTGGGATTCTGATTCACTACGAAGGGTAATGGTTCTGGCTGAGTTGCGTCATGAACCATTATTAGCTGATTGGTATCCATTCGTGCTTGAGTTGGGGTTCACGGATGTATGCTACCTGACCTGTGTACCAAGTTTACCTGAGTTGGGGTGTGACTTGGACACTGCTGATTATGTTTAGTTCTTTCCTGAGTTGGGGTTAGTTCTAGATACTGCTGTTTGCATCTGTTTGCCTGAGCTGGGGTACAGTGTCAGGTGTTGCTGAGTGATTGTTTGTTTAAGAGTATTGGTTATTAGTTATTGTTCGTCCAAGGCATTGGACGACTCTTATTCTGAGTTCGTAAATGGTTTGAGGAGAAAGACCCCCCGGTCGGGCAACCGGAGGGGAGACCGGCTCTCGCTTCAAATAGTTTCCGAAGTTAGATAGGGGTATTTGCATAAGCAAAGCATGTTGATATGAAAGCTGATATTTATATATGTACTTCGCATGTTGTGATGTTGGAGTATGTTGGATGTTTTATATGTTACGTGTTGCTAACAATAAGTGGCTAGGAGAACTCTAGTCACTCCCCACTGATTGTGGCGTACATGTTTTCATGTATGTAAGTACATGACGGTTGCTGGAGGGTTACTGAGGCTAGTGAGCGATGATCATATCATCGATGACATACCTGTTTATCGTTTAGCTGGACCTTAGTCTTTCCATATACATTGAGTGCCTGTAGGGATATGCTATCTCAGGCTGTTTTTATACTTATGATTTTTGTACTTATGGTTTTTGTACTTAGACTTATATATTTATCTATGTTTTGTTCATTTCAGTATGTATAGTTTTGTTTAATTCGCCTCGTTCTTATCATGCATGTTAAAGTTTAAATTCCGCGTAAATTTTGGCATGTTTGTATGTTTTACTTTTTCCGCTGCGACAAGGGGTTTTACACGAGTGCCCACCGTCACCACCAAACCTACCATACCTTGGCTGGTCAACTCCACCATTACCACCATATTTGACACTACATCACTTGTTGATGGCTAGGCCACCACTAATGCACTACTGTTTAAATCACCTCCTTGACTTACTGTTGGAAGTATTGTTTCAAAAGAAGCTTATTTTATCCCACAATGATAGAATAAGTTAGGCTTTTATAGTTTATGAGTTACTTATGTTTCACTGCTAAATGTGTAATAGTAAAGGGCTCTACCACCACATGCGCTCGTGCACGCCATGCCAGGCTCGGGATTGGGGGTCTGGGCTCTAGTAGAGCACCTACGATGCGTGCCATAGACTATTTTGGAAGTGAAATCGCTTATTCTCTACACATTTTAGCATAGTTACTAACGTTGAAGTCTTCTATTACTAATTTGTGTTTTACCGTACCAATTGTGTAGTATTCTACGGTTGATTTCAGTCTTTTTAATATTGAAATTTTAGTATTCTAAAAACGATTTATGAGGAACTTTAATGGTGCATCTAGATTCTTCTTATGTATCTTATAAATACCACATATCTTCAGCATTTTCAAACACACAACTACAATTCTCTCCTCTCTTATAGTCTCTATATTCAAAGCTCGTGGTCCTTAATTTTAGACTTTTAGTGATCGACATAAAGAGTTAAATAGGGTGGTTCTGTTCAATGGTGGTTGTAATTACAACACGTTGAAAGAGGTGGTGTGGGTAACAGTGTGTAAAGATGAAAATCGGGTCAGTCGGGTTGGGTTTAGGTTGGGCCAAGCCGAGTAGGGTCATATCATGTTTGGGTTCGGGTTTGGGTTATACGATTTCGCCTACCCTTTTGGGTCAAGACGAGTTCAGGCCGGGTCGTTATCAGGCCGGGTCATTTCTGGTCAAATGTGTACCGGCTCGGACATTATCTGGTCTAGTTACTCTATCACATTACTTCATTTTCGGACTATTAAGTTTACTTTTCGACCATTATTTAGGTTTAATTACTTCATTGAGCCAAATGTATTATATTAAATACTAAATTGCTTTCATTTTGATCATCATAAGCTAAATAATTGTCAAATCATCAATTTATTAGGCTCAATGTCAGGTCTGTTTCAATTGTTCATATCGGGTCGAGTACAAGTTGCTGATAATTTAGTCGGGTCATGTCAGGTTAATTAAGGGTCGTCATCGAGTCGGATCAGGTTTGTTTTTATTTGCAATATTATCAGGTTCTGTCGGATCAAATTTGCTTAGGTCGGTATTAATCGCCTCACTCGAGTCAGGTCAGACTTGTGAGCTCAAGGGGTAAGTGGTGCTCGTGGTTGTGGTTGAGGGTGGTGAGTGGCATGGTGGGTGATGGTAGTGGGGTAGTCCTTGGGATTTAGTTTACTACTCCCTCCGTAATAGAGTAAGTGTAAACATCTTATTGGGACCGTGGTAAGAGGGAGTATATTAATAAAAGGGTATATTGGTGATTTCACCGAATTTGTTAACGAAGAATGACTTTGCTATTGATAATATCGGAGGCCTATATCTTGGTAATTGGTATTGATTATAACTTTTTTTAAAATCTGATACTAAAGTATAAAATTTTGGCATAAAATTGGGTAATGTTTATCAATTTTTCTATAAACTAGTTTTAAACCCGTGCAAATTGCACGGGTATATTTTTAGAAAAATGTAGCGCATAATTAATATTATCGAATAGTGTCAATAATACGTAAATATTTTGCATTCAATTTTTATTATATTGATAATACGTTAAAATACATATTTTAAATAAAATTTAGCACATTAAATTGAGTACCCAAAAATGTAAATATTACTATAAAATCAAAACAGTTGTTCAAATGAATAACGATTACATTATCCTTCAACAAAACATAAATATAAAATTAAAATTTCTCAAACTAATTTGATTCTAAGTACTGAAAAATTTCGTGATAAACTACATTAGGTCGTTTTGTTGGATATATGCTTATCATCATCACAAATCAGAAGTTTCAAGCCTTGTTTGTTTGTAACCCTGGAAATCGCCACGTAAAGCTGGCCATGACTAAAAACAGGTCGTGGAAAATAGATGCTGACTTGAGATAAAGATTGTCCTTAACTCTTATTAATCGTCATAGCAAAGCAAACAGAAACAGGGGTGCAGAATCTACGATTTTGGGCATTTATTTAGAAAATGTAGTATATTAAGCTGTTATTGTGCATGAAAATCATCAAATATTATGCGGGATCCACCTGAGTACGCCATTAACTCATATTAACTCATAATCAGATTATAATTTGCGTGGAGGAGTTTATAATTTTTATTACGCCATTAACTCGTAATCAGATTATAATTTGCGTGGAGGAGTTTATAATATTTTTTTCCTGATTGTATATTAATACTACGTTATTTCAATCATGTTTAAAATTTTGTATGTTCGGTTTATTATTGTTGTAAATTGTTATTAATTATAATATTCAAATCATCTAAATAAATTGTGGTCTAATTATCACAATGTCTATTTCTAATTAATAAAATAAAACAAAAATGTGCGTAATGTTTCGTAATCTACGATTTTAGGCATTTATTTAGAATACGTAGAATATTAGGCGGTTATTGTACAGGGAAATCATAAAGTATTGTGCGGGACCCACCTGGTTGAATTAAAAAAAAAAAATTATAACTTGGATGAATGACGTGGCGCAACCACAGCCTGATAAATGTTTCAGAATTTATATAGATAAGATCCTATATTGAAATCTACATCTGTCTTTGTTTTAATTTCCAACCACAAATGGTAACCAAGCACAAAATTTGGTCACTTAATAAGTTTCCTTTTCCTTAGCTTGAATTGCTCTCTGTGTGCTGGACTGCTGGTAGTACATGTGGGCATGTATGTAGCTGTACAAGTCTCGATCCAGATTTCTAGCCTAGCTTTTATGACAACTTTTCATTCTGTACTGTGTAGGTCTAGCAGCAAGGTATTTAGCCTCTACAAGAAAACAAGCAAGGACAATGAGTAGTTTACCGATTATCACAGGACACTTCAATACTTCAATACAAACGGAAAAAGGATCCATTTTCCTTATCAACCCATCGACTTAAGACCATCCCCAAGTAAGGTCAATTGCTAGATCAATTGCTTGTTTGGGTCAAGTTAATTACAATTAAGTGAAGATTAAGATTGACCCAATGGTGTTGAGGGTCAATTTGTGACCCAAGGTGGAGTAAATTGACTCCCCAATTGACCCCTTACGTGGCAAACTCTCATTGGTTACGAATTAGAATAAGAAAAAAAAGAAAAGAAAAACTATGTTATTGACTCGATTAAATCGACTTTCTGCTTGGGAGGGTAAGAGGGTCAATGTCAATAAGGTAAGATTAAGGGTTAATACGTAAATGACTCGATTAAATCGACCTTTTGCTTGGGGATGGTCTAAGAACAACTACAATGGTTCCATATAAAATACCAGAGCTATCTAACTGTGGCTTTGGGCCGGACATGAGTCGGGTTGAAAGGAAAAAATATGCCCTATATAGCGGGAGGGTTGGGCCAAAATAACGGGTCACTTCTCCTTACCCTTACCCGCCCACCTGCTAATTTCGGGCAACCTGTGGGCTGCCTGACTCATATTCTTCTGTTAACTTCTGAGAAATTATTAATTAAGTAATTAACAACGCGATAAACTTGCAAAACCGATATTGAATTAAGTTCTTAGTTCTTAACATCAATATACAAAATAGAAGGACGACTAACTTGGTCATCTGAATATTAAGTTCCAAATCCAAACAAGAGTAAAAACTAAGCAAAAAAATAATTATATATTAATTGCTCATATTAATTTAGTAGGCCGGATGGGTCAGCCCGTTTTACATTTCTCTTCTCCGTGCCCGACCCGTTTACTAAAATGGGCTGGGCCGGGTTTGCCCCTAACTGTTTTTTCAAAAAAATGATGTCCAAACCCGGTAAAAATTTGGGCCAGATGAGCCGGGTTTTCGGACGGTACCGCCCATGAACAACTCTAATAAATACCTACTTGCAATTATTGTAAATTATCAAACATGTTGCTCACCATTGAAGTACAAAAATATGTTGCCGCTTATAAGACAGTATGTCTTTGTCAAACTACGGAACTTGAAATAAAATAAATAATAACTAAACAATAAAATAATTAATATTACAATATTTTTATGTTATGTGGGGTCATGTAACCTAAATCTTTTGTAGGCCAAATTGTCATTAAATTAAAGAATGTCGTAACTTAAAAACACTATTATTGCTTAAAAAAATAATGAATCAAGACAAACTACAAGTCGACGTTTTCCATCCGTCATGAGATTTAGTAAGCATTAACAATTTCCTATAAATGCTACGGAGTATTAACGATCTCTATAACTAGTATTAACCCGTGTAAAAATGTAAGGGTTGCTTATTAAAATTCTAATATTCAAAATTTGTTTAGAATAATGCGAATATAAATCGACATTATTATTTTCATTGCTACAAATTAAACACCAATGATGCGGATGTAATTTGTTGTTTTTATTTTAAAATAGCGATTAGTTTATCATTCTTTCAATCAATTCAATTCGATTAACTTTGGCCGAGTTAAAAATATATGAGGAGTAACATTGTGCATTCTACGTAATTTGTTGATGACTAATAGTAACTCCAAATTAATACACATACCTAAACAACCATAGCAAAAAAATTGGGCTCAAATTTAAATTGAGTCCGCACTAAAAATAAGCATTAGACACTACCACATATGAAATGAATTTATTTTCTATCACCTAAACGCCACATACTAACCTTAATCTTTTACTGCCACGGTACATTGCTATTTTGCTACCTGTCATTTTAGTAATTTGATATTACCTTCAAATCATAATACTCCATATTATTTACACAATTTTCTTTATACCATGTCTATACCTTTAATTTCGGGGTCACGTTCAAATTAATCTAATCATTTCTTATTTTTGTTCTTAATTTACTACCCATCTACTCTTTGCCTCAACTATGTTACTTTGCATCATGTTGAACATATTTGGGTTAAATCATTGTTAAAGATCCATGTACGTATATAACTAATATCTCTGCAACTTTTAAATTAACTATAACATTTAAACTGTTTGTAAATTAATTTTTGAAATAAAAATTATATTGTATGTAATATTAGTTTAATCTATATTCGTTTTTTTTAAACTTTCAGATCAGTAAGCTTTTAAAACTCCGTGATTATTATCTTTTCAATATTTTTAAGGTTGTTAAATTCGAAAAAAAAAGGTATCTTATAATTTTTTAATATCTTAATTTCGTAAAGAGAGATATTCGTTATTTTATAACCAAATTAAGATTTTACTATTATTCAAATGATATGATAACTTAATTACAAATAACAGATTTTTCTATGACATAATATTTGTTAGATCTGATAATTTATATAATTCCAGTATAGTAGCTTGTTTTTTAAAAGATTCAGCTCTATAATTATTTTATCCATGTTTTTCAACAGAGTATTCTGTAATAGTTTATTAACATCAACCGTGAGTTTACATAAACTTATACGACCAATTTTACGTACAAACATAAACGAAGAGGTTTTCCAAAAATAAAATCCATATTCTTTTGGAAAATCTAACAAATATAATCCCAACTATCACTCTTCTTCTCAAAATAATCTCAACTGTCAATAATATTCTTGCAATAATCCCAACTTTCATACCACTCTTCTCAAAATAATCCCAACTATCACTCTTCTTCTTAAGACTTACCAGCCACACATTTTGGGAAGGGTGGTATGAAAGTTGAGATTATTGCGAGAATATTGATAGTCGGATTATTTTGAGAAGAAGGCTGATAGTTGAGATTATATTTGTTAAATTTTCCTATACTTTTTGGTGTGAGACCCACACTTACCTTTTTAAAAAAAAACTGTTATATTTAAGTATTTAACGATGTGGGTTAATGATAATGAATTAAATGTTCTTTCTAGAATTCGGTGCACAACACTTTTTGTATTTATTATGTAGGTTATACATATACTTTAATGTAAATTATTTACGTGTCATGAGAAGTCTAACATATAATTTGAGAAAACATGTCCAAAGTTCAAATATAGTTACCCATTATCTAATATAATGTTTTACAACTTTACGTAATAAGATAACAGTAGGGCCCTGTTTGGTAAACAACATATTGACCAATTTTTAGCCTATTGAAAGCTTTTAGCAAGTTTGACCAGTCAATATGCTAATTTTCGTGTTTGGTAAACAACATATTAAAACAGCATATTTGGGGTCAATATGCTATTTTACAATATGTTGATTGCCCCAACATATTGGTTAGCATATTGTAAAATAGGAAAGTTTATTTCATTTTATAAAGAAAATTAAGAATCTACTAATCCTAATCTGCCAATAACCAAACACTCAAATTAATTATGCTAGTTATAATATGCTAGTCAAACCTTCTATTGTAATCTGCTATTTGTAATCCGCCATTACAATCTGCTTATGCTAAAATTAATCCGCTGTTTACCAAACAGGGCCTAGGTCTTTTGAAAGACCGTTTTTTAATAGGCTTATTGAGAGATTATAGTACAAATTCAAGAAAACGTGGTCTCAAAAGTAATAAGATGAGTATATTTGTTATATAAATAAGTACTAAAATACAATAGTACGATTAATGGCAAAGAGCCACGAAATCCCTTTACTATAAAAGGGATAGCTTTTAGAGGCTTCTCATTGGCCGAATCATTTAGGGTAGATGGGTCCTACCATTATCTTCTTCTATTTAATTAATCTCTCTCCTCCATTTTTTTTTTTTACAAACTTTCAATTTCAAAATATTCATTTTCATATTTTAAGTTTATGATACAAACTTTATTTCCACAAAATTTTATGCAGAACAAAAAGAAAAAAAAAATGAAAAAATGTTTTGAAATTCATATGTTTTAACAATTATAAATTAATAAATCTCAAACTACTAAATTAAAAAATAACAACCAAAATGAATAATAACAAATAAAATATAGACAAGTAATTTATATAATTATACACCAAATTTAACACGGAGATCCAATCTATCTATATATAAGTATAAAACAAAAACCACTAAATATTTACTGGACACGTGTCAAACAATGGTGAATTATTTTCCCGCCTAACTTAAAATCCTAATAATTATTCTTACTAATTTTCATTATCATAGTTTTATTCCTAAATTATCTACTTTAGAAAAGATTACATATCTTTACCCAAAAGAAATATCTTTCTTCAAGATTATTATAGCCGTATAAGATATATCTAGCAAAAATTTCCAATTTATATATAATAATAAAACATAAACCACTACCATATTACTTTTCCCGCCTATTTATCCACCTTCCAACCTTAACCCACTAAAGATATTATCATAATTAATTACAAAATATTATTCTAACTATCTTCCTAGAATATAGTCATAAACAACTAAAATTCATATTATACATAATAACATTAATAGTATAAGATACCTAAAATTCCTACTTTTACTTATCTAACTATCTTCCCAAAATATAAATTGTTTACCAATTTACCAATAAACTATATGTTACATAAAATAGTAGATGTGTCAAATATAGTCATATTTGACCAATATTTGGCAATATATGGCTTATCATAGAGGGTGAGCTAAAATATAAATTTAAACACGACGTATATTTACAGAAAAATAATTAATAACTTTAAAATATGTAAAAAATATAATACGGTGACAGATGACGGACAATCATGGACAAATAATTTAATTAAGATAGTTATGAATATATAGATATATATGACGATACATATGCTTAAAATCAAAAGTTTCCCAAATTCTCATTTGTAACGGATATAGAGACTTGCTATATCACGCCCCCTGTTTTACTTATTACGCCTCCTATTTTTCAATTTATTCCAAATTTGCCCTTATATTAGCTTTAGTAAAAAAAATATTTTGTTTTATCATAAAGTGTTTTTAAAACAATGTTTATAATAATTGTTTTATTTTTGTGACGATTTAAATTATACGGTATATCGTTATTGATGTATTTGGTTTGGCAATTTGTATTATATGTAATTTACGGTTTATTGTTATTAAAATCTTATGACGGTCTAAAAAGCAATTAATTTCCCAAACATTCACTCATATTTTGTTCTTATCCCACAAATAACAAAAAAGAAAAAGAAAAAAAAAAGAGTAAAAATACACCAAATTGTGGTGCCGTATAAATTACAGGGCACCACCATGATACTGCCGTGTAATTGACGCGGCATCGCTATTGGGTGTGTTTTTTTTTCTCTTTTTTTTATTTGTGTTTGTGAGATAAGAACAAATTATGAGTGATTGTTTTGGAAATTAATTACTTTTCAGACTGTCTTAATATTTTAATAATAATAAACCGTAAATTACATATAATACAAATCGCCAAACCAAATAAATCAATAATGATATACCGTATAATATAAATCGTTACAAAAATAAAACAATTATTATAAAGATCGTTTCAAAAACACTTTAAGATAATGTTGATTCGCACTGGATTCGTTGTTAAATTACGAACCTATATAAGACTGTCTTAGCATAATAATAATAATTCAAAATGAACAACCTACCCGTTTTTTAGCTTTTAATTTGAATTAATATTAACTACTAATATTATATTAGCTCATTTATCTTGCGATAAAATAGCTATCAAATATTATAGATTCTATTATTTTGTATTATTTACATACATATAATTATATAAGTACCAAACTTATAGTTTTGGGACATTTTCTTACCAGGTTATATATTGGCTATTCTGAATGACATAATTAGCTAATTACTAATGGGTCGTTTTCAACATAACTATGTTCTACCAAGGGTGTTGGATAAAAATACTTATATTAATTTAGGGTAAAACCATGTAGTAAAAGTGTATATGCAATTCACCAAAAATGGTTAGTAACGGGTTTTACACTCTGTTTTGTTTTGCTGAAAAAAGTTGAACCGAACTGGTCGTAGTGAAGCTAAATTACCTCGAAAAAGTGTTAATTTGTCATGAGATGAGTTGAACTAAACTGAATTAAACTGAACTGAACTAAATGAAGCTGAATTTAACTATGCATAGCCTATTCCATTCTATGTCATTAATAATTATACGAACGTTTTTGTATTAGTTTAAGAACATATGAAAAACATACGATATTCATTTTTTATGTGTACCTTTTAATTTTAATTATTTTGATCATGTGTATTTTGATTATTAAATTAAAATAGGGACGTGTCGATGTCAGTGAGGCATGTACCCTTAAATTTAATTAATGTTAAAAGTATAATAAACGTTGAATTTAAATTTAATATACTTTTATTTGTATTTGTAAAATATTGTACATTTATATTTAAATAAAATAATACTACAATTATAAAATCTTAAATGTCTATTTATATATATTTTTTAATATGCCCGTGCAATTTTGCACGGGTCCTAAACTAGTACAAATAATAAAGGTATAAAATAATAGTCTCTCAATAATTTATTAAACATCTCCCACAAATTTTAGTGATTAGATTTTATAGTTTGCGAAAAGTTCGTGATATATTTAAAAATCACCGATATTTATCATTCCCTAGTCCTACCACAGTAGTACCACCTAACCACGGATCACCTACCACCACGTCCACCAGGAATGTACTATTTTGTCATGATGTCTGATAATCAGGATTAATTAGGGAATTAATTAAGAACTAGTTTTAAACCCGTGCAAATTGCACGGGTATATTTTTAGAAAAAATGTGGTGGATAATTAATATTATCGAATAGTGTCAATAATACGTAAATATTTTGCATTCAATTTCTATTATATTGATAATACGTTAAAATGTATGTTTTAAATAAAACTTAGCACATTAAATTGAGTACCCAAAAATGTAAATATTACTATAAAATCAAAACAGTTGTTCAAATGAATAACGATTACATTATCCTTCAACAAAACATAAATTACGCCATTTATGATTTAAATAAAAATGTTTGTAATGTTTCAAAATCTACGATTTTGGGCATTTATTTAGAAAACGTAGTATATTAAGCTGTTATTGTGCAGGAAAATCATCAAATATTATGCGGGATCCACCTGAGTGAATTAAAAAAAAATTACGCCATTAACTCATAATCAGATTATAATTTGCGTGGAGGAGTTTATAATTTTTATTACGCCATTAACTCATAATCGGATTATAATTTGCGTGGAGGAGTTTATAATTTCTTTTTCCTGATTGTATATTAATATTACGTTATTTTAATCTTGTTTAAAATTTTGTATGTTCGGTTTTTTATTGTTGTAAATTGTTATTAATTATAATATTCTAATCATCTAAATAAATTGTGGTCTAATTATCACAATGTCTATTTCTAATTAATTGATTTATATAAAAAAAACTCGAAATGTTTCGTAATCTACGATTTTAGACATTTATTTGGAATACGTAGAATATTAGGCGGTTACTGTGCAGGAAAATCATAAAGTATTGTGCGGGACCCACCTGAGTGAATTAAAAAAAAAAAATTTAAAACTTGGATGAATGACGTGGCGCAACCACATCCTGATAAATGTTTCAGAATTTATATAGATAAGATGTGGGGTCAATAATTATATTTAGTATGTGTTTAACCCTTATTTTCAAATGTTTTTCCATCAAAGAAACAGGTTAAATACTACTTTTTTTAAAACCTAAAAACTAATTTTATTAAATTTAAATTGTAAAATTGACCCCTAGAAACAGAGGTAGCAAATTGGTACTTCTGTTTCTATTTTTACGTTGCTCATTTGTTATTTGAGCGCCAAAACCCAAAATAAATACAGCTAAATACCAATTTCAAGATTTTTTTTATCTCTTTTGTATATCTATATATAATTAGGTCAAACATTTTGGCGAAATAGCATCAATTCTATCAAGAAATGGTTTTATAAAAACTCCTTTATAAAACTAAAAATTCTTTTTCATAAACAAGGTCAAACATGCTCTTAATCTGCTAAAGTTTCCGAATGCTAGTGCAAATGAGCAACTTTCATATAGAGAGGAAACTAAAACTCCGTTTAAAAAGGGATAAAGATAAAGAAACTAAAAATGGTGTTAATATGGAGTGAGGTAGTCGGAAAATGGAGGCACAAAATTTAATAAGTCGCCCTTGTGATGGGTTAAATACTACTTTTGTGAATAGATAAGATAAAATATATTGATATTCCCTAAGCACCCTCATCTTGTCTTATCTAGCCATATAGATAGTATTTAACCCGTTACAAGTTTACGGCGAATATATTCGTCACGAATAAGAATTTGTGCACAAAATTACCTCTAAGAGTTACCTGGAGTAATAGTGAGAGTTATTCTGACAAAGGAGCACAAAATTGATAGGTAACAAGATATAGATCGGGAATTATTGGCATTCATGGGTGTCATGTGTTGGTTCGTATGCTACTCTTGTTTCATGAAAATGAATCTCTTGATTGCCCCTTTCATGGGACCATTTCTGCCTACTTTCCATTGCCTATATAGTACACCATACATTTCTTACAATTGTGACAATTCACTAACAAAACAATTCCATGCTTCCTTCATTGCCTTTTAGTATTAGCCGATCGATACTTGTGATCGATTCTCATACGTGACGTAAGATCAAAATCGTAACTATAATTTCCTTTGTAATAAAACAAACTCTTTAAATAAAGTTTCTTTGATAGTAATGCCTTTTATGATCAAAGTTTGATTAATTATAAAAATTATCCGAGTTTGAACCATCAAAACATTTTGTTTAAATGATTTTAATTTGTTAGTCTGTTACATAGATACTCCATCTGTAATATCATAAAAGTTTTTGATCCGTTATTTTCGCAGTACAATTTTCACTCATTACAATATTTTTTACCCATTAATTTCCATTTGTATACACCTTTCCTTCAAAACTCTCTAAACCTAATTTTCTCAAATACAAACAATACAACCTCTTTAATTAATCACAATTTGTCAATTATACTTATTATAATTTGATCCTAACATGTTTCTAATTCTAATTTGTTAATTGTATAATTATGGATTAAATTAATGTATTTTATTTATTTTTGTTATTTAATTATCGATTTGAGGGATTTGTCGCTAGGTTGTGGTTGGCTGGCGGCATAGGTGAAAAACAGCGGGAATGAGAGGTGCAGGTGGAGGACGGTCGATAATAGGCGGCGCAGGAAGGTAGCACGGACGGAGGGGTTGCAAAGGGCATGGTTGAGGTGGTGAAAATGCAATGATAATAATAGGGGTGATAAACATTCATTGGGCGATGATGTTGGCATGACAACGACGGCGAAATAGGTGGGGGTGGAAGGCATAGAGGGAGGCGAAATGGTGGCTGGGGAATAGGATCGTAGGTGTTGGTGGTCATGCACATGAGACTAAGAGTTAATGTCATGAATGCAGCACACTTACTTTTTTTTGGATGTACTCCGTAGTACACAATGGGAAATGAAACAGTTAAATTGGAAAAGATATACTGTATTAAGTAAAAATTATACTACGCAAATCAATCAACCCTATAACTATTATTTATAATTTTATCGTCTCCACCTTAAATTCTAAGAGTCTTATCTTGTTCCTACAAAGAAAATTTGGAAATTGTTTCATCTTTCAATGAATAGTATGTACGTCAATCATTTAGGTCATATTTTTCCAGGTTTTATTTCAGCTCATTTTAGGTTATCTCAATTGAAGTACATTCAGTTCAACTCATTTTCTTCACAAATTAACTCTTACTTGTGCTCCATTCCGTTCAGTTTGATTCAATTTAACTCGACTCTATTTAGTTTAATTCAGTTCACTCCCGTCAATAAAAGTCGATCTCCATTTTGCATTGGTGAGAGTTGTTTTTTAGTCCTTAATTTCAAGGTTTAATTTTCATGACGACATTCTAGGGTTTTGTTTCATTGTATAGTTATTGTATAGAACACGAGTTGTTCGTTAATTGTCTGTTGCTCGTTTTTAAGATATTTGTCAACGATCTTTAAAAGAGGTAAATTATTATTTTTTTTATAATAAACCAAACAAAAGATCCCCTTAAAAGTTGTATAAAGGATGTGCCCAATTGTTGGATTTTGAGATTTTTTTTTTTGAAAGAAAATCACTCCATTAATAAATAGTCATACGACATCTACAATATATGTGTAATTTGACTGAATACAACTCGACTAAAATCAAATAAAATAAAATCTTGTTCAAAGAAAGATCTGTAAACTTGAATTGGTTCAAAGCACGTCCTCTATCATATCGCCGCAAACAACTTTTCACAAGAGGATCGTAGGATCTTGAGCCTTGACGAGAGACGATTTCATCTGACCAAATTAATTGTAACCAACAAATCGACAACATATGTAATACCATATAACGATTTGTTACGAAACCGATATTCTGCATCTTCACCATATAAGAAACGACCAAGACGCTCATATCTATATTACCAATAGAACTAAAACCTTGAATAACAAGGACAGAAAAGACTCCGAAAATAAAGACCAACGAAAAACCTTGAATAACAAGGACTGAAAAGACTCCGAAAATAGAGACAAACGAACGGATCTCACCAAAAGGGAGACTTTTATTGATTAATTCGTAGGGTTTCATAGTAAAATTGATAAATAAAGTTTTATGGGGGCTTACCATCGATTAAAAGTCGATGGAAGCCCCAGATTTAATTGATGGAGACTAGAGTTTTTTAGGGAGAAGAAAGAGAGGCTATAATTTTTTTAGAGAGAAGAAAGAGAGAGATTTGGATTTTGAGATCCTTAGTTTACAAAAGAATTCTTTTTCTTAGATTTCTATTAGATTTATTTTCATATATATATGAGGCGGGATCCGGTGAGTCCACCTAAATATTTGAGTCCATGAGTCCATTTAGAGTATTACAAGTTGTATTAAAAAATATCACGTTATTTTTACAATACAAAATCTACAATATCACAACCTTTTCAATACAATATCTTAGGAAACAATATCACGCACTATATACAACAATATCACGAAATTTTTTCTAGAACTTTTTTTACCGAAATTTTTTTTTTCAATTTTTTTTCTCGAACTTTTTTTCCGAAATATTTTTTCCTCGATTTTTTTTTTCAGAATTTTTTTGTGATATTATTTTGAAGAACCGGTGATATTGTATTGAGTAACTTGTGATATTGTAATGAAAAAAAATCGAAAAAAAATTTCGAGAAAAAACGCCTTTTCTTAAACAATATCACGCACTATATTAAACAATATCACGGAAATTTTTCAAAAACTTTTTTTCCCGGAAATATTTTTTTCAATTTTTTTTTTTCAATTTTTTCTCTCGAATTTTTTTTCCCGAAATATTTTTTTTCTCGAATTTTTTTTTGTGATATTATTTTGAAGAACCGGTGATATTGTATTGAGTAACTTGTGATATTGTAATGAAAAAAATTTGGAGAAAAAAAAAACTTCGAGAAAAAACGCCTTTTTATTTTAAAAAAAAACGTGTTTATTTTAAAAAAAAGTGCATACTAAAAAAGGGAATTTTTTTAATAAAGAAAATATCATTTTAAAAAAAAAGGCAGAAAAAGGAAAAAAAAAAAAGTAATATTGAAAAACAAAAAGCAAAAAAAGGAAAAAAATTTGATATTGGAAAAACGTGATACTTTTTTATATAACTTGTGATATCATTGTTAGACTCATGAACTCAAATATTTAGGGTGGACCCATGCGATCCCAACTCTCTCTCTCTATATATATATCCTTTCAATTGTTGTAATGTTATTAATGAATTGTTCTTGTCTTTATATATATCACCAATTTTGTAAGTTTTGAGCACTATAATAAAATTTTGAGTTTTGCTTTAAAGTTTGTGAGTTCATTAACTAAAACATTAAGCTCGAAAAAATTACAATATAACTCTCAAAAACGTTACATATAAGCTCAGTTAAATTTGAATAATGTCAGCAAAAAATTAAAATGCTTCATATAAACTTTACAAAACTAAAAAAATACACATAAACTCAATAACAAATGATCCCTGAGGTACTATATTTGATGTATGTTCCTATTTCTCTCAATCAGCTTATTCCTCACATGTTATCTCATGTAATTTTTTCATCGGACAATCTCTTTTTTTTTTCAAATTTATCTCTTGGACGAAATTCCATTTTTATTCTATTTCCCCAATAGAACATGGTCTTATGAGTTTTGATATATATCATCACGAGTTAAAAGGATTAGATAGATATAAGTGAGGGGTAATCCATCTATTTATATAATCTATATGACTAATTAAAGGTAAAATTATTGTTAGTTTTGAGACGAGATTTTGAATCTTGAGATAAGACTCACTCAAATCTATCGATAATCTACCCTAATTTTGTCAAAGTTTTAAGTTGAGTTTTGTAAGTCCAAAACTCAACTTAAAATTTTAGATGAGTCTTGAACCCTCTTTGAATAGAAATTATCGAATGAGTGGATCTTATATGTTATTTCTTTACTTTGAAAAAAAGAAGTGAAGTGAAAAAGTAGGATTTAAGGCGAGTCTGACGGATAATGTATAAAGTCTGAGATGAGTCTGAAACGAGTCTGAGTAATAAACAAATACTCCTACTAGAGGTTAGTGAAAAGTTGATCTGGCATAGTCTTAGAACTTGAGACAGTTTGACAGATAATTTTACCCTAATAATGTTCCAAATCTTCATTGATACCTCCTAAACTTAATAAAACCTCTCAAAATACCCAAAATGCACTAAGTTGCCTCGTTTAAACGACTATTGTATGGATTAAGATTTGAGAGAGTTTGATGAATAATTTTACCCTATTAATTTTCCAAATCTTCATTGATAGTTTGATACCTCCTAAACTTAATAAAACCTCTCAAATACCCAAAATACACTAAGTTGCCTCTTTTAAACGATTATTGTATGCATTTTTTATTGATCTTTTGCAATAATTTATCATCCATTAACATAAATATCATTTACTTAACCGTAAATATATTTTCCTTACAAAAGTTAAGTGTTTGAAAACTCGACTTTTAGTATTTTGGGCATTTTAAGTACTATTTACTAACTTTAGGGATATCATAAAGATTTTCTTAAAGACAAGGAGCATCAAGTAAAATTCGAAAAAATATAGGTGTAGCACGTAGAAAAACCCTTTATTATTTCAATAATTTTATTTGCAAAGTAAGCAACTTCTCACACGCACCAGAATATATAAGCTAAAATTTTTGATAAGTTGAGTGCCAAATAAAGCTTAGAGCTAGTTTAGTTTGTCTTAAAGATTAAGAATTTTAGAATACTGTATATAGATTGGAAAATGAGATGGCATCATCAGATGATATCCAATTTCGGCGCCACCGATAGTATTTTAGTAATTTATTGGTATTTTAATCATTTTTTCAATCTTAATTATTATAGATAAATGAGTACAAAATGGAAAAATACATTTATATATCTCGTTCAAGTAACTTTGGTGCAACCTATTTCGGTTCACACCGTTCCGACCACCCGCCGCCATGTCATCCTCAACGGCTATCCATATACGCTCAAATAGAACTAAAAGAATTTCTTCTGAATTACAGATCAACAAATTGAAGATGATGTAACCTTTACCCATAATCAATTAAAATTTAAATGTCATGTTGTTACTTGAATATATATGTGTGACTGTGTGAGTTAATGAATAATTTGCAATAAAATCTCAAAATATAGACAATGAGACAAATTCATTTATATTGGGTGAACAATGTTTTGCCCGTGTTTCATACCATGATTTGTTAAATACAGTAATAAGTATTAGTCACTAAATTACAACCGTTCAAAATTTGTGAAAAATTGAAGACTAAATTATCAGTTTCTTATTTTTATACTAAGGTAACGCCGAATTTCAACGTTACCGGATAACACCCTCTCAGTTTCCATATAAATTATATAATTAAATTTCCACAAAAACGAAACTAGAGATTCAATTCACAAACAGAACTTTACCCACAGGGGCCGGAGAAAAAATAGTGAAAAATATGATACAAAAAAAAGTGAGCATATAGTAATAATATTCATATCAATTTAAAGTGATTTTTATGTATATAAATACTCCGTATAAAAGTATTAGTAAATGATATTGAGCTTAATAGAGTCCTTATGTCACGTGATAATAAATAACAAGCTTCCTTACGCGTTCAAGTTATCACTTAAAGCTTTAAAATGAGTTTAATTGACGGAAAATAAAGTTTAGGGGTACGCGTAGTGATAATGAGAACAATTAGGGGTACCATGTGTGTTTTAAAAAGTGTAGGGGTATCATGTACTTCCTCCGTTCGAATCCACATTGCATGTTTCTATTTTGTACACTATTCACAAGTGAACATTTAATCTCAATTTTCTCCTAATACGTAAGAGAAAACTTTTTCATGTGGGGTCTTGTTTGATTCGTCTTTACGAGTCCATTGAAAATATCTAACTTTTATAATTTTTGCAACTACGGAGCTAAAGATATTTAAAATGTAAAACCTGCGTTGGCAAACGTGAAAAAGCAAACATGCAGTGTGGATTCGAACGGAGGAAGTAGAAAGTCAATAAATTGAGGGGTACCATATAGAATATCCCTTTAAACTATCATTGGATCCGTCACAAGTTAAGGACGGATAATGCCCTTTTCAAAAAACACGAGTGACACTATCCTTGAGATGTTTCATTTCCTCACTTGTCCTCTCATTTTATTTGTCGTGAGAGAAACACTATTCGTTTTCAGCTTGTGCCGGATATTGTCCGTAAGTCCGTCACAAACAAGACGATTTGTTCGATGAAGGATTTACAATAATATTGCATTGAAATTCACTAAAAAGGATAAAAATGAATTAGCACTTTAATTTCTCATAATATATTTTGTGATACTTTTTTAATTAGGTTTTTAATAAGTATCTTAAGAACATAAAGTATGGTACAAAAATCGAAAAACAAATAAATAATGGTTTTCTTTAAAATGTGCCATAAGTGTCTAAGACACATGTTAAAAATATTTAAATAGAAAGTTCGACGGTAAATATAATATTGAAATTTAAAAAGGTCTATATTATTACAATTTTCCATAATATTTTATAGTAAACTTTAAATCTAATTTTTTTTAACATATTTCCTAGGGACACACAAATAGATTATACATCCATATATATCAGTATCGTACCTCTAATACAAATCTAATTGAGCTTATACGTAATTTTTTTGAGCTTTTAACAATTTTTTCTTGCCCTATAATTTTTTGTGTTAAATTAAAATCTTTAGGTTTTTTATTTATTATTTTTGAATTTCAATATAATGTTTTGATTTACAATTTTTTTTATAAAGACGATCAGGTTCTTTTCAATTTAAAGCTCATAAAATATATATATATATATATATATATAAGCTCAAATACTTTGTTATAAAACTCAAAATCTATACTATTAGATGTATACATATGGTTGTATAATACTCTAATGGTTAATGACATATTTTAGAAAAAGGGACAAAAAAAAAGATAACAACATTTATACTACATTTCATTATTATATCTATTTTGTATAGATATTGTAAAGATAAAGGAAATACTTATATTTTGATTGGTATGGCCCATGGATTTTCTTACAAGGTAAAAATGTAAATATTACCAAAAGACAACAAAGAAATTCTTATCATTATCAGTTCATCATTATCATCGTCTATTCATCTCAACTCCTATCTTTTTGACAAAAGGAAAAGATTGGGAATCTTCTCCTTGCATCAGAGGTAAAGAAAATAAATAAAACAAACACTAAATTTCGCATTTTCCCAACAAAAATGCAGATAAAATAGATCGTTCAACAACTCTAATGAATGTGAATTCTTCTGAAAATAGCAGTCAAAACATGTGGTGTACGTGCTGCATTATGTAATTGGAAATGAGATTGCGATACCTAGTGGTACCCTGTCTCGGTACTACCTTTTCACATTTAACATCTTGCCATGTTTGGTTCATGGAATGATCCACCCGGGCTTCTCAGACTCGGTACCACCCAGTACTCGTAGCGGCCTATTAATTGAAAATACGATTTACTGAATTGTTTGGTGCTGAATTTTTTTCCATTAGTAAAGGTACAACAATGAGAAAAATTTAAATAAACCATGTAAATTCTAAAACTATATTCTGTTTAAAAACTGGTTTACGGTGTTTTTGCAGAAAATTTATCCATAAATACACAAAAAGGCTGAAATGAAACCATCTTAATTATGAGATCGTCCCATATGAGAATCTGTCAAAGAAAAAGCTAGAAAATAGGTGATTTCAAGAATTGTATGTAAATTGGAAACAAAAATCATTTATCGACTCACCAGATGACTTGAGACGGTTTCATTTGATCATCTTCAATAATAAAGTAACACAAGCCCTGAAAAATGCCATGTTTTCCCACAGCTTTCTTGAACTTTCCATGACAAATTGAGCAAATTCTTTAATTTTGCATCTTATATCGTCGTCATTATAATTATTGTTACATAAAAACTGTAACAATTAGAAGGGAAAGTTCAAGAAAGCTGTGGAAAAGCATGACAGGACTTGCTTCTCTTCAAGCTTGCTCAAAATGCATGCTTCGGACAATTCTGTAAGACGGTTTTACAATATCTTACGGAGCGAGAACAGTTTGATAAGAGAACTTAGGAACATTTTGAGAGTATGAATAAAGGAAAGAAGAGAAGATGATTGATTAATGGGAAAGATGTGAGAAAGATGAATGAAAATAAGTTAAGGACCACTCTAGCAATATGGTATGTGAAGCAGCTTTATAGAGATGATATTGATTTGAGAAGAGCGGAAAAGTTTAATTTAAAGGATGGAAAAATGAATTATTAGTTTCTCAATATTACTTTTTATTTATTTATTGTATAACTATTTGACTTATCAGCTCTTTAAAACAATAAGGGGTTGTTTGGTTACCTTCCAAAATCACGGGAATTGGAAAATCATGGGAAGTGGGAAAATCATGGGAAGTGGGAAAATGAAGTCTTGTTTGGTTGCCTAATTCATGGGAATTAGAACTTCCTAGGAAACTCTAATTCCTACATAATGTAGGAAGTCACTTACCTAGCCCCCTCTAGGTAAGTGGAAGTTCCCGCATGAATTAAAGTTCCTACGTTCAACCAAACAACAATTTCATAATTCACGTGATTTTCAAGTTCATATGAATTTAATATTCCCGGGAATTTTATCTTCCCATGTCGAACCCCTCTTGCGTACTATTTTTGTAGATGTACATTTTCTTAGCACGTAACTTTTGGTATGTATAACGTTTTCGCGATAAAACCTATTGTAAAAACGAGTAACAAGTTAACAACTATAGATCTCGATATCGTTACTATGAAAAGTGGTAATTGAGAAAAGTTTTTTTACTATAATTATTTAGGTAAAATATCACTTGATTTTATAATAAAATTCAAATAAAATGGTTTTATAACATAGTACAAACCCTCTTTTTTTACCGTGGACTTTAGATACATTTTATAAAATTACATATGTACATACCAATTTTTTATTTTTGATATTTAATTATTATATGTTTCATTAGTATTATTTAAAAATAATTATCAATAGTTATTATGATAATATTTTGGGTTATTACATGAGAATAATCTATCATATATATGTCCTCTCAGATTAATCCATCGTCGTCTTTAATTGAGAATAATCTCATCTTTGACCTCATTTAACTTGTAGTGAACTGAGCCAATAATTGACATGTTAATATCGGTTTTCCAACAAGTCATTTTTTTTTCTTTTCTAGTTCTTCTTTATGCTTTCTTCATCCTCATCCTCATGTATAACAATATATCCTTCTATTTTAATCAACAAACCGAAAACAAATAATCCCCCAAAATTAAAGAAACACAAATTGATTAAGAAACCCAAAGGTAGGAGACAAAACAATTGATTTAATCATCAACAGCCTCAAGTAATCAGCCCACCATCTTTAATTGATTTTAATTTTAACAAACTCAATCGATTTTTTGGAGGGCGAACCCAATAATCGTTTAAGTTTACCCAAGTTATTTGCAGTTTATCCGCAAAACCAAAGCAATTGAAAATCTAGCTTTAAAACCCAGATATTTGGGTGGTTTTATTATCAACAAACCCAAAAATAATGGAGTGGAGTGGTGTAAGGTGTCGATTAAAATAGTGATATTCATGTTTGATAAAAATGGATGCAGATTGATGAGAAGCAAAATGAGAGTTAAAACAGATCCGTTCGTTGTCTCGTGTCAAGCCTTACAGCTCCTAAAATCCGGTTTTCCAACTTTTTTTAAGGGTTTGGTGAACCCAGATTGTAGTGGGTGTAGAGTAAAATTGGGTGGTTAAATTATATTGGGTGTTGTTTGATGAAATATTGATTGTAGTGCTGATCGATATATAGTGAATGGTAGTGTATAATAACACCTTGGAATGTTATTGATGTTAATGGAGGAAGAAGTGGTGAAGAAATGGTGTTAATGGAGGATGAGGTATGAAGACGTGCTAAGAAAGACGGTGGAAAATAGTTTAAGAGGAAAGCTAACCGGTTTTACAGGTATCCCGTCCAAGAGATCAATATAAGTTAAATGAGGTCAAAGATGAGATTATTCTCAGTTAAACACGAGGATGAATTAATCTGAGAAGAGAGGACATATGATGGATTATTCTCATGAAATAACCTTAATATTTTAGGATACTTTGTAATAATTATCTTGTTTTTCACGCTACTTATTACTATAAATATACTAGTATAGATTCCGAGCATAATGCACATTTCTTTAGAAGTTGAGATCACTTATCCTACTCTCGTGTCGCATTGCCTTTATCTCAACACATATCATCAATTCATCATTCACATAATAAAATAGATAACATTTTTTTATTAAACTAATAATGTAAGAGAATATAGTAGGATACAAGATAGGATACAAAATGGGGGAAAATCCTCGCTCTTATTTTTTTAGATGGTATATTTAGGGTCAACTTTTGAATCAACAATTGTTATGTAGATTATATTAAGAGATAGAAAAAAAGAAAGTTTGACATTTTTAATTTTGAATAAATTTGACAATTTAACTGAAATTATATATGCTTTACAAGAAAAGTATTTATAAAAAAAAAGTATCTAAAATAACATATGGTTTTTTAATCCATAAAAAGTATAATATTATTGTATTGTTTGTTAATATATAGAAATTTAACAGATTAAATATAAACGAAAAGGGTGAAAGATATTTATGTATTAATCTTATTATAACATACATTCAATTTATATGATATTTTAAATATAAAAATGTTTAATATATTTAAGTTATATATAGAAATTAACAGATCTATTCTTTTACCCCCATTAAATAGAGGATTGTTTTCTTTTGTAGAGAATGTGAAGAACAGGTAAATTAAGTCCAACTTATTTTATTACCAAATTGTAGTTATGTAGGATATATTAAATTACAAAAGGCCTCATCATCTTGTTATGAAATTATGCCGACAAAACCCTATAATACTATCAAAAATCTAATATCTTGGAAACGAAATTAAAAGAGTCGCGAAAATTATAAGTCGTAACTATTTATCTTTTAATGACAAAAATAAACTCTTGTTTTACATGAGAAAAAAGGTTTGAATTACTAGCTTACCCCCACATGGAGCCATGTGAGCAAGGCCACCGTCAGTTATATTTATACAAAATCACAACCATAGGATCGACGGTATGGCCGTATGTGAGGTCTATATGGTCCTCATACTTCATGTTTTCCCTTACACCAAATACCTTAGTTATATATTCCCGTTCAGATTATTTATTTATTATCTATTTCTTTTAAAATAAAAATTAAGGAAATGCAAAAGTTGAGAGCTCATAAGTTCGACTACTAGTTAAAACAATGACTACTTAATTGGCCACTACAGTCCCGAAGAGTGGCTTACATGGTCTATGTGGTGGTGCGAAAATGCATGGCTCGGAGGGATTCAACCCCTCCTAACAAAAAAAAAGATTAAGGAAATGAAAAAAAAGGAGAAAAATAATAATATTTTAAAGGTTCATTTACATGTCTATTGCCCACATCATAAGCTTACATGTCCATTTGCATAAAAAAAATAGAAATAGATAATTATTAACTGATATACCTTAAAATGAAAATAGATAATTATTAATCGGGACTAATAGAGTAATACGGAGTATATCTTTTGTCTTTTCTTTGGTTCGAGTCTTTCTTTAAACACAAATTTCTTCAAAATGTGAAGGCAATACTTGAATGATACTCCCTCCTATTCCGGGTATTCTTCCCCTTTGGATGGGCACAATACTCAAGGAATAATATATTTTAATGAAGAAAGAGTTGGGTGGGGTTTGGAATAGAAGAGATGGATGAATAATTAGAAATTAAATAATGAATTGTGGGCCCAAAACATTGATGAAATGAATAAAATATGGGTAAAAAAGTTGGGCGAGGTTGGGTGATAGGAGAGAGAAATTAATAAAATATAATTAAAAGTTACCAAAATAGGAAAGGGGAAGAAAACCTGAATAATTCATTTAAGGAAATAGGGAAGAAAACAGAGAATAGGAGGGAGTACTTATCATGGGTCGATTGAGCATTTTGTAATGGGAGGTGCTAGGGCGACACCGGGTGTTACTGATTTCGGTAACACCCTAATAAAAAAAATAGAAAATAGAAAAGTAAATTTTCGTATTTGCGCCAATTTCGAAAGGGTAGAACCGTAATTCACATATTTATCAAACTAAAGGGGGCTGACGGTGGTTGGCCGTCAACGCCGCCGGTCAAAGGTGGAGGTTTGACCGCTAGTCCACGACGGTTGGCGACCGTACAATAATGATCCATCAAAAATGTTATTTGTGTGGCTTGAACACATGACCTCTAGAGAGATACACTTGCTAATACCACTTTGCCATATCAATCTTTTGATAAATTTGAATCGCTTTTGATATATATACGTATGTTTAAACTTGAGTTAAAACAATATATACGTATAATAATTATTAAATGTACTTATAATTTATAATCAATGTACCTTTAGTATAAAATCAATATAATACTTACTAAAGTGTATTTGATAAAAATTGAACAAAAGATTTTGCATACTTATTGTTTACATAATTGTTATAAAATTTACATTTATTATAGGTGTCACATTATTTTAACAAAAAAAATGTATGCACGTAAAATATATTTACGTCAGATGTACATTATATTTTCATTGGAGGTACATAATATTTTCCTATATGACATGCCATGTATATTTCAATGTTTGATTTAACAACTTTTTATTTTCTTCAATATTTAATTTATTTTGCTTTTAAACTTTAGCATTTTGTTAGATGTTGATTTTGTTTTAACAGAAGAAATATTCTTTTAATTTGTTGATTTTGTCAATACTAGTATACTACGCATCTACGCCTTGTTTTGTGAACTTTGGAGGTGATTTTGTGAAACTTGGTAATGAGCGATATATTTTACTTCTGAGGTTTCTTTTTCTTATTTTGTGAGTTTCCTTAGAGTATAAATAACTATAGGTTATACTTTGAAAACTATTAAACGGCAAGTACATCAATTCAAATTTCCAAAAAATATAATATATTTCATAATTCATTAAATTTGTAATATAATTAAAAAAATAATTATTATTACTCTTAAATAATATTCAAATCTAATATTTCAGATTTATTTAAATATATAACTCAAATACAACTAGGTAATCAACTAATACTATGATATTAATCACTCATGTTAGTAGTAAAAGCAACAATAATAGCAACTCGAGTTAGTTACATATAGTTAGTTTATTTATGAAATGTTTATTGTTTTAAATCCATTTTAATTAATTTAATTAAACCGGTTTTTTTACTAACTGCATCATTATTGTTTATTAACTGCATCATTATTCCATTTTGATTATTCAATTTATAGTGATTAATACCATAACATTAATTGTTATCTTAATTTATAATGATTAATAACCATAACATTAATTGTTATCTTAATTTATAATGATGCACCCTATCTAATTCGATTGACAAAATCAATTAACTTTCAATTTTGGGGAAACTTGATGAACCCTAATTTAGGAAACTTGATACACCTTAATTTAGGTTAGTGAGGAAAAAAGGTGGAAACGAAAAGTAAGAAACTTGATGAACCTTAATGTAGGTTAGTGAGAAAAAAGGGTGGAAACGAAAAGAAAAAAAAGTTAATATTGAGTTCGAACACGAGTACATCAAGAAGCAGGTCTTTTACAAATAAACTTATAACCAAGTAAGCAAGGGTATCAGCACATTCATTTTGCAATTACATATCATTATATTGTTCGTGTACTTCATATTATTCGTGTACTTCATCTATTTATTTCTTAAAGATTTAGTTTATCTTTTCTTCACTTTAAAACAAATTATTGTTAGCTTAATTTTAGGAAATATTATGTGTATAATATCTTTTACTTTTTTTTAAATTGATTCGTAAATCATTCACTTTGACCATATCTTTTGCATTATATCATATCTTTTCCATTCTATTTATATTTCCATATTTTTTTAAACTGATTTTCTGATTTTTAATTATGAAAAAAAATACCGTTTGATTTTTATACTTTCATATTTCGTTTTATTTATATTTTTATATTTTTCCACGTTTTTTCAGTGTACTTTTTATTTATTGAAATAAATAATTATAATATTTTTATTATCTGTTTTTTATTTATATTATTGTTTTTTTTTGCATAGTTTTTTGTTTTAAAGGAGAGAAAATAAAAATAAAAA
The DNA here is from genome assembly GCA_029255685.2 of Silene conica. NCBI lineage: Eukaryota > Viridiplantae > Streptophyta > Magnoliopsida > Caryophyllales > Caryophyllaceae > Silene > Silene conica. The sequence goes on from CM055320.2 coordinate 14,533,707, forward strand.
AGTGAAAGATATTATACACTTAATCCTTTCCTAAAATTGAGGTAACAATATTTTGTTTTAAAAAAAAGAGTTCTTAATATGTTAACAAAATATACAAAATAACAGAATTAAAAAACAAATTGTCGAGTCAATTTTTTAGAATCTAAAAATATTTAACTAGTAAATAAACAATATATACAAATTTAATCACTAAATAGATGTGATGATACCCTTGCTTAATTGTTACAAGTCACTTTGCAAAAACTCATTTCAAGTAATCCAACCCGTGTTCGAACTCTGACAACAACAATTTTTTTTTCCGTATGGAAAATTTATGGTAAAAAGTTCATAAATGAGTTAAATTTATATGAAAGAACAATTAGTATACTTTTGGCGTAAAATTTAATTTTAGGCTAATTTTGTAACGTGGTACATTTTTCGAATTTACCCATAATTTTGATTTTTTTGAATTTAACACCATTGGCGCAAAATGAATTCATTACCGACTATAACTAAATCTGACATTTTATGTAAATAGTCTTAAATTATATTGATCATAGCCTATAAAATAAAGTTAAAATCAACATTTTATGTAAATACGTTTCTACTAAGTTAAACCGATCAAAACTTAAATTTAATATCTATGCATATACACTAAGTTATACTGATTATAATTTCGAAATCCGACATTTCATGTAAATAATCCTCAATTATATTGATCGTAGCCTATAGAATAAAGTTAAAATCAATAGTTTATGTAAAGATGTACTAAGTTAAACGGATATTTCATGAAAATATGTTAAGTTGTATAGCCTAAAATATGTTTTATATGCAGATACGATTAAATTATATTAATCATAGCTTAAAATCGATATTTCATGAAAATATGTTAAAGTTATAGTTTAGGGTTTCTAAATTATTTGCTAGGTTTTATAAAACTGATCATGCCTTAAAACGCTATTTTTTTTTAACTACGTAAGAAGTTATACCGATTATATCCGACAATTCGTGTAAATAGACCAAATTTATTTACAACGAGTAATATAGCTTAAAATATGTTTTTAATTTAAATACTTACCTAAATATTATATAACAATGAGATTAATGAAAATAATTAACAATAATAATAACGAATGTAATAAAAATAACAATTCTAAAAATAAAATAAAGTATATATGAAAATTAGCTAAGCAATCGATTTAAGTAAAATATTAATAGCAGGAGTAGTGAATTTGTCTCATAATTTATTTCATTGTAATTTTAATATATATAGTCCGTCTCATTGGAAAATATATTTATGTAAATTTATTAGTTATGAAACTTTAGAATAGTTTTAGTTAATTGAAAATATATATTAATGTTAAATAAAGGTATCATGTGCGAAGCCAGACACAATAAAAATAAAATGTACCTTTGCCATAAACACATTGTACGTACATAATTATTTTTGTTATAATAATATAATTAACCTATAATAAATGTAATTTCGTAATATAATCATGTAAATTACAATTACATAAAATATTTTGTTCAATTTTTATCAAATACATTTAACAAACTGAGAATTATATTGATTTTATACTAGGCACATTGAATATAAGTTAGAATTACATTTAAAGATTACCATATGTATATATTGAGTACATTTGCTGATATATTTATAATAAAAGAGATATTAAAATCACAACAAGATGCATGTGTCATAGTGGTAATAGCAAGTGAATTTCATTCAAGAGGTTATGGGTTCAAGTCCCGTTAAGAACTTTTTAGAAGTTTTATTTGACGGTTGATCGTCTTCAACCATTGACTGCCATCCACTGGTGTTGAACGGTGGCGGTCCACTGGTGTTGAACGGTGGTCAACCCGTCGATGTTGACCGCATTCGACCACAAATCAAACTCTTAAATTATTTTATTAATGTTAATTTCCTAAACTACCCTTTATCACAAATAAGTTTAAAATTTGAATTTTGATGGAGGGAACACCAAATGCATATGTAAATTACAATAATATCCCGGGTGTCGCTCAATTTGAGTAACACCCGGTGTCGCTATATCATTATTCTTTTGTAATTAAGTATAAAATATTGGTTGGGTGTTAGAGTAGATGGGTAGTTGGTTATTACTCCCTCTAATTTGCTATGATGCTCCCTTTTCATTTTCACAGAAAAATAAGAGAATTAATTTAGACCACATAATATACATGACCACACAAAATTGATTTTGGACCACACAAAATTGTCCAAAAGAGGAAAGAGGAAACATCAATGTAATTGAACAAAAACGAAAAGAGAAACATCATAGGAAATTGGATGAAGTATTACATTACCAAAAGTTGACAAGATCGTAACCAAATGACTTAGATGTATGATAAAGTTCACAAATTGTCATTTGTGACGACGGTATCCGTCACAAGCTTGTGACGAATACCGTTTCCTCTCACAAAATACCCTTGAGATGTGACTCAGGTGAATGGGAAAACACATGAAGGGCGTCCCACCTCGTCCCCTCCCCTTTTTCGTGAGAGGTCACAAGCTTGTGACGGAATTATCCCGTCACAAGCAAGACCTGCTAGATAAAGTTATTAGAGGATGATAATCATCACATTGGTTGCAAAGATAGACCTCATTCTTTGTAATTTGAATTAACTTTTATCTTTGTAGTATAATTTCAACTCGTTTTAGTATAAGTCAATTCCTTTTACTTCAGTTTAGTTAAAAGTTCAGCTCAACACTATTTAGTTTAACTCTATTCAAATTAACTTCTAAGTTTTATTCAATTCAATTCAATTCAATTAAACTTCTTGTAGCAGAAAATAACAAAGCCTGTATACAATTCTCATCACTAACAGCATTGACGTCATTTTATTTAATATTTTCATATAATTGGCAAATTATTATGACATTAGCTTCTACAGTATTACCGTAAAAGAACAATACAAAAACTTATGAGTCAACTGCGTATACAAGCAATCAATCTATCGAGGTTGTATTCCTCGCTTCTCATAATAATCAATTAATTGCATGTTGTAATCATGGTTAAAGCTTGAAACGAAACTTTAATTAGGCTTTAAACTCTTCAATTGTACCCCTTATTACTAGGCCTACTCACTAATTAGCTTCCACTTTTGAGAGAAACTGTTTTACAGAAAACTTACTAGTTCGTACGGGAATTGATTTATTTACTTGAAAGAAAGAGAAAGAGGAAATAGGGTGGTAGGGTGGGCAATAAGACGTGTACAGAAGAATGGGTCAGGTCACATAATTGGGCAATCTTCAGATCGGACCAAATGGAGTTGATGTTGTCAGGACCCACCTCATCACACCCACCTGCGCCCATCAGCTTGAAATTTAGCATGTTTTCGACTTTATTTTCTGTTCTAGATCCACACTTGTTGTCACTTCTATTTATTTTCAAACTATTACCAAACTTTTGATTGGATGTGTTTTTGGTTTTGTCCATTTTTTTCTTTTTTGAAAAGTCGTAATATATACTTCGCGTAACAAAATATCTTAAAGTTTTATTATCGACAAAATTACCGAATTCACAAGTTCTCATTGCAAACGGGCTATCTGTCACAAGCTGAAAACGGATAGTGTCGACTTGTCTTCTCACTTGTCTTGTTGTGAGAGATATACTATTTATACCATTTTATCCTTCTTCAGCTTGTCACAAGCAAAACTCTTTGTATCGAGTTTTATTCATATTTTAACTATTCATACCATTTTATTAATGACATTATTTATAACTGGAGGAAATCTTCAAAATTATGATCAAATTAGGTAACTAGACTCTACCGGATAAGTGGTAACTATTTTATACTATGTCTCCCACTAACTTAGTGTAAAACGGTCTATCAGAAGAACACAACTGTATTCCAAATTGTTACGAATATATAATAGTTTGGGTTCTTTTCAATTTAAATTAGTTAAACAACTATAGCATTCGAATTATTCTAATTTTGGATTCATAATTTGAGATTTTAATTGATATTTTTATTTTTTTTTGAAGGGAAAAATCGTTTCATTAATCAAAAGTCTCATGGTAGTTACAACATATGTCAAGAATAACAGCATACAAATCGATTAAAATCAAATAAACTAAATTCTCGATCAACAGAAAATTTCTAAACTTGATGGGCTCATGAGACGCTTCTGCACATCCTCTAACATATCGCCTTCTGCGGCTTTTCACAAGAGGGTCTCCAAATTTTCTAGGGCATTGACAAGAATCAAGTTCTTTTGACCAAAAGGTTTGTAACGAGCAATCTGACAGCAATTTTATCTCCATAGGATCAACAATGAAAGCGCCGATCTTCCACTTAATTCTTGAACCTCTCAAATAGAGGGGAAAATCTCACCAAAAGATGAGGACAAAACTCACCAAAAGATGAGGACAAAACTCACCAAAAGGTGAGAACAAATCTCCAATAAAGGAGAGGCAAGAGGTTATTAGCGTAAAAAAAATTAAAGAAGAGCGAAAACGGAAAATTTGGGGCTTACCTCCACCAAAAAAGGTAGACGGCAGCCCCCAAAAGGTTGAATTAGGGTTTAGGTTTTGTTTTTTAGAGAGAGAATTTGGAGAGAGAAAATTGTAAACTGCTATAATTTTAATTGATATTTTTATAAGACAATAATAAAAGAAAAAAACTTATAAAATAAGAAATATCACATTAATTACCACTAAAACTTGGCTAATGAGTAGTATACTTTAAGAGGTTGTTTTGTTACCCTTCTAAAATAATTGAATTCTAATTCATTGGATTTATATAATCAGTGTTATTAGTTTGTCCAAGGTCCTATAAATTAAAGTTCGAAAGAGACTGCAATTCCTCCATCACGGAGGAAGTTACTTCCCTAGTCTCTCACACGACTTTTTTAATTCCCAATTCACGTAAAGTGTGTGATCATATGAATTACTATTTCATAGAAATTACAGTTTCAATAACGAACCAAATAACCCCTAACATTCACAATAATTCCACTGCCTATAAATTTGTATTCTTGTATTCAAAGACGAAGCTATTCCCGGGCTAAATGGGCCATAGCCAGGGTAGCGTTGCAGGTAAATTACTAAAAGAAGTAGTGTAGTAGTCATTATTCTGCTATTGGTATAGTAGTAACATATCAACAATTAGTGAAGTATTGTTGAATGTTGTGGGTTCGAATCTCATATTGACACTTTTATGTATTTTTTTGTGACTTTTTCAAAAAAAAAAAACATCTTCTTATGTTTAATATAAAATAATTTAATAAGAAGTTTGTTTGTTCTAAAAGTTTTTTCATCATATAAATTATTGTTATAATGCTTTATAAAATATATATGAAGTGGATTAGTTGAAAAAAAAACAATGTAACCCCGTTTAGTTTCTGTCTCTACTTGTATAATTAATAAACTCAATTTTAAATTCTTGCAAAGACTATAAAATGTAAATAAATAATTGGAAATGATGGACAAGGAAGTAATAAATAATGATAGTGTTCAATATATAATGGTCTGAGGTCTATCTATCATTAGTGAATATAGAAATCGATGATATAGATGAATCCGGCACTGGTCATTATACTAACCTACCTTCGTCCCTGCTTGTATTTACAATTCAGAATCATGTGAATTGAAATAGTTTAACCAAACAAAACATGTCTGTTTAATTCATAGAAAAAAATAAACTCTTCCAAAACAACCAATTATATTTGTTATTTCATGTGAATTGTATGAAAATTGAAAGTTACAAACTACATCTACATCCCATGAGAATTTAATTGGTGCATGAACCAAACAAGCACCTATAACAAACCGGGAATACAATGTTTGTTATCCGTATGGTCAAATCCATTATCCATCAAGATTTACCCGTACCCGATAGAGCAACTAAAATGGTACGAGCTTTAGCCTTGAGTTACTGTTGCTTTTACTCTACCCTATCAACTGGCTTACTTCCTTACAGTCATTACAACTCAGAAATTGGAAAAGGGAGCAAGTTGATGAAACCACGACAAAAGTACAAACAGAAGCATATATTACAATTACAAATACAAAGGGGTTATTGCTCTTCTGGTGTGCCACAGTGCCAGTGAGGAGAGTTCTTGTCAGTTGTCAGGGATTGTTATTTTTAAATATAATGTTATATTCAACCTTTAAAATTATTTCAGCCGACTATAAATGCCCCTCGTGTGCTGAAATGAATGACACCCTACTTGTGTAAGAGAAATGACCCAAGACAATAACAAGATCAAAATGCTTGAATTGAGGTCTATAATTTGCTATGGAGTATTAGGGTTTGTTTGGATATCAAGTTGGGAGGGAAAGGGAGGGGAGGGGGATAGAAGGAAAGGAAAGAGAGGGGAATGAAAATGGGTTATTTGGATAGCAAAAATAAAGTAGAGGAAAAAGGAGGAAGATGGGGAAGAAGGTGATTTTAGTGAGTTGGAGGATGAAGAGAGTTAATCATATTATAGGAGTATTTGGTCATATCATTCTTAAACAAGAGTCAAAAGAAAATTTTCCTTCCAACCCTTGCCAACAATGAAGAGATTATAGTTTGGTCTAATGAAGGGAAATTGAATCCTCTCATTTCTCTCCCTTCCATTTCCCTCCTTACATATATTGTAACTAAACAACGAAAATTGAATGAAACCACATATTTGAGGTCAATATGTTTTTTTACAATATGTCGTGTACTCTAACATATTGATAAGCATATTCTAAATCAAGAAATATTACCAACATTTTACAAAGAAAATTAGCAATATACTAATTGTAATATGTCAATTACCAAACAATTAAATTAATCATGTTAATTATAATATGTTAGTCAAACCTTCTAATAAAATATGTCATATATAATTTGCTTTCACAATTTGATTATGTTAATAACTTAATAATAATCTGTTTTTTTTTTTTACCAAACAAGGCCGAACACAAATACTTGTAAGTAGAATTATGCATTGTAGCAGATCAATCTGGCCCAGTTCGATCTCCTGGGATGAGTTCCAGCAGGCCATGGATCAGCCTAGCACGACACGGTAATTAACCACCTCTGGCAAGCCTAATGTCAGATTTAACTTGGCCCGACCAAGTCCAAACACTAAAAAAAATTAAAACAAAAAAACAAATGTCGCCAAGTTCGACTCGACTTAGCCCCCTACTAAGTGTGATGGTATCGGGCCACAAAGCCCACAATGGTGTCCAAGTTACTGACGGACTATCCGTCAGTAGAGTCAATATTGGGTTTGACTTCCCTGACGGATTATCCGTCAGTAACATAAAATAATGACGGATAATCCGTGAGGGAAGTCAAACACCATATTGACTTTACTGACGGATTATCCGTCAGTATTTTATTATACTGACGGATTATCCGTCAAGGAAGTCAAACACCATATTGGCTTCCCTACGGATTATCCGTCAGTATATTAAAATATTGAGGGATTATCCGTCAGTAAAGTCAATATGGGGTTTGACTCCTTTGGACGGATAATGTGTCGCTGTCCGTCAGTATCTGGAAAACTGACGGAACAGAACATGTCCTCTAGTGAGGAAAAGTAGTGACGGAATTTTGTGACGGATGCTCCGTCAGGAATATAATGCGCTCTCCTGACGGATTTTCGCTGTTTCTGACGGATATTTTCGTTAGTAAACAGCGTTTATTTTGTAGTGTAACCACCTCGGGCAAGCCTAATGTCAAATTTACCTTGGCCCGACCAAGTCCCAACACAAAAAACTTAAAACAATAAAACAAATGTCGCCAAGTTCGACTCGACCTAGCCCCTTCTGAGTGTGATGTGATCGGGATAACCTTCCCTATTGAGGAAATGTACAAAAAGTAAGGAAAAATAATGTAGTGGGGTTAGCTTATTAGAGAGAGGGAATGTATTGTGCTGTTGTTGTAAGATAAAGTGATTAAAATAAGGATAAAACATGAGTATTGTGGGTATTGTTGTGGGGTGAGTTGATTAAAATAAGAAAAAAAACTTTACCAAAAAGGGAAATATGAATATTATTGTGTGTAGACGAAAAAAAGAAATAAGCAAAGTTATCTTAAGTATGAGGAAATATTACTTTCATTGTTAATAGAGTTAACTTTTATTATTTACATAGTTTATCACGCTTATATATAATTAAATAATATATTGTATATTTGCGTTAAATAATTATGCTACTTATTTTTATCAAATTTAATTTTTACATCAATTGGCTATTTTGTTTTATTAAACTTATATATTAAAATAAATAGTAAATATTAAATTATAATGTTACTAAAAAACGTAGCAAATTAAAAGCCCAACAGCCACATACCGGCCACATAAAAGTAGCAAATTAAAACACAGTCATACGTAACTTTGATAGGGAACAATAGATACTAGTTAAACACATAAATGACCTCCTAAATCACATCCTTAACTAATGGTTAATTATTCTAGATAACTTAACACATAATTTGATTAGGGTCATGCCTTGGTAGCTCAGGTCCGCATATCAAAGGTTCCCTGAAAGATTTGAAAAATACATATATAATAATTTGAGGATTATTATTATTATTATTATTATTATTTTGCAAGAAGGTATTTCTTATATATTTCCAAAAATAGGATTACATGAGTTTGTCTTACAAAAGTATATCCACTATACTATTTTCTATTTTAATGAATGACTATTTAATCATTTACATGTATGATGCCTAATATGTCTTCATGTATGACTTCCTTTGTTCTGTTTAACAAAATTGCCTTTGTTATGAGCTGGATTTCCTTAAAGAGAGATGCTACATTTCTTTCACCATCCCCAAAGGCCCTCAAATTTCTTTCCTGCCATATTGTGTAAACCAGACTGCCAATCCCACAGCTCAGCCACTTATTTTTCCAATGTCTCCTTTATTTCCTACCAGCAACCCAGCAAAGTATCCCTTGTAGGTCGGTTTGTGGGAAGTTCAGCTGCATCCACTGCTTCAGAAGGCTCATCAGATGGCAAGTGAAACTGCACTGGAAATAGAGATGAGTATTTGTTTCAGCATCAGACTTGCACAAATAACATCTGTTTACCAGTGATATTCCTCTTGATTGAATCATGTCCATTGTGGAAAGTTTCTGTTGGGCAGCCATGGTTAAGCATATTCTATGTTTTGATATCCCTGCATAATGGTGAATAGCTTTGTAGATAGGTAATTTTGGCCCTGTGCCTCTCAATTTTTCATAAGCTACTCTAACAGAATATTTTCCTTTTTCTACACAGGTAGACAACATATTTTTCACTGCCTGTGTACTGCCCAGTTCATCAATGTAGGCATCCCTTATTTTAATGATATCCCTGAGATAGGAAGGATAGTGCTGCTTCAATGGTATAGTCCAAATGTCCTGCTCTTGGAGATAATATTTATGTAACCATTTAATCCATATAGTCCCAGTGTTGCGATCAATCTGCCACAGCCATTTGAGCATAGAGGCTTTATTCCATGTGTGTAGTTCGTTCCTTGATTTGAAAACCACCCTCATTTCATGGCTTGCAAATGCTTGCCCATGATTTGAAAATCATTCTCTTGCTGTCATTGTTTTTGCCCCATAAGATATTCCTGCATAATTGATCAATTTTCCTGCATATGGTTTGAGGTAATAGAAGACTGGAACTCCAAAATTTATGCAGGCCAAAAAGAACAATATTGAGGACAGTAGCTCTTCCTGCACTTGAGAGGGAGGAAGTATTGAAGTTGTTCATGATACTCTGGACCTTCAGAATAAGGGGGTCATACATTGCCACTGTGAAGTTTGAGTGATTAATTGGTATCCCCAAATACCTGAAAGGGAAGGCACCTTCTCTTATACCAATACTTTGGAGAATACAAGATTTAACAGTATTAGTTACCCCTCCCATAATGGCTTCTGTCTTTTCTAAATTAGGCTGTAAATCAGACCAAAGAGAGAATTCTTTGAGAATATTGACAGCTTCCTGGACAGAAGGTAGGTCACCTCTCATGAATATCATCAGGTCATCTACAAAGACCAGATGGGTAAGGTTCATTTTTGTACACTTGGGATGGTATGATACTGAAGGGGCTTAACACATTGCTCTCAGCCTTCTTGACAACACTTCCATGCTTAAAACAAAAAGAAAGGGGGATAAGGGGTTTCCTTGCCTCACTCTACTCCTTCCTTTGAAAAAACCATGATGTGCTCCATTTACATTAAGGGTGAACCAGGATCCAATTACAAAACTCAAGATCCAAGTGATGAATTTATCATGGAAATTAAGTTGTGTGAGCATATCTTTCAAAAAGGGCCACTGCAGGGTATCAAAAGATTTGCTTATGTCTACCTTGAGCGTACATCGGGGGTCAGATGTTTCCTTGCATATCTTTTCAAAAGTCCTTGAGTAAGAAGGACATTCTCAAAAAGGCTTATGTCCTGAACAAAAGCAGTTTGTTCCTGTGTAACAAGCTTGGGCATGATGTCTTTCAGTCTATTGGTTAAGATTTTTGTGATGGTTTTGTAAATGACAGAACAACATGATATTGGTCTAAAATCTTTGAATGAGCTGGGTGTTTGCTTTTTGGGAATAAGAGTAACCAAAGGAACATTGGCCTGTTTAGGAAGAAAACCAGTACTGAAAAACTCTTCAATGGCTGCACAAAAATCATGCCCCACAATATGTCAGGCTGCTTTGAAAAAGCCTGCAGAAAATCCATCTAATCCTGGACTTTTATTAGAGTCAATTGCAAAAAGAGCTTGCTTAATTTTACTTCTGCTTACATGCTGAGTCAGTCCCTCATGATCATCATTGTTCATTAAAGGTCCCTGAGCAATGATGTGTGCTGGAATCCTCTGAACAGGAGAAGCAGTACCAAATTGGTGTATGTAGTAATCCACAAAAGCTTCCCCACCCCTTGTAAGCCAGTATAATTAGTACCATCCCTTCCAGTTATCTCTCCAATTAGCTGCTTCTGCTCTCTTTCTTTGATCTTGCTGAAAAAATATCTAGTATTTACATCACTGTGAGTAAGATGATGTAGCTTTGCTCTTTGAGTCAAAATGTTCATTTCAATCTCCTTTAGCTCTCTAAACTGTTTGGAAACAATTGCCTCCTTATCAATAATATCCTGAGAAGAGGGGTTGACTTGCAGTTGTTTGAAACAAAGCCCCAGTTCCTCTCTTTTTTCCTGTACCCTTTTATTAATGTTGGAGAAGTGAGTTTGATGCAATGTTTTCAGATGCTTTTTTACTTCTTTCAGTTTGGCCATAAGCCTATACATTTTGTTGCCATTGCTTCTGATATTCCAGGCCTGAGCGACTAGAGGCAGGAATTGGGGATGATCAACCCAGAAGTTTAGAAACTGGAAATGCTTCCTAGGAGGAGGAGCATCATGGAAGTTCAAGACTACTGGGCAATGATCAGAGATACCAGGGGCAGGGAAGTGCTCAGTTGTTTGTGAGAAGGACTGTTGCCAATGCCCATTGATGAGTATTCTGTCTAGTTTTGAGTATACCCTGGTATTTTCTTGTTTATTAAACCAGGTAAACTCATTCCCTGTCCCTCCCATATCATCAAGATTACAATCCAAAATACAGTTATTGAAGTCTAGAAGTTCAGCAAGCACTGGTGGAGTGTTACTGATTTTTTTCATATGGATGTCTTACCACATTGAAATCCCCCATAACTGCCCATTCTTTTACTTTTGAGGAGAATCTAAAAAGAGAATCCCATAGTTCCTACCTTTTCTCTGCATTATTGCTACCATAGACAAAGGATAAGTGGAACTGGGTTCCATTTTGATAATTCCTGACATAGCAGTGGATGACTTGGCTATGTATATCAAGAATATCTAGTTTAACTTTTGCTGAATTCCATAGGACCCAAATTTTGCCATTTTTATGAGCAGAATAATTGCCAACCACCTGATATCCTTTAAACGATTGCTTAACAATCCTATTAAGCTTTGGTTGTTTCACTCTAGCTTCAATCAACCCCAAAATGTCAATATTGTTCATCTTTAAGAAATTTATTATTATTATTATTAGTATTATTATTATTATTATTATTATTATTATTATTATTAATAGTTCATAATGTAGTAAGAAAAACATGCCAATAGTCATCATTCAAAATGTCATTCCTATCGATAAAAAAAGTCGCCATTAACTGTAATGTCCATTTGATAGATGACACTATCAGCTTGAACCGTTTCATAGTTCAGAGAGGGGGATCAAAAGTTATCCGCACTTCTTCCGAACATCCTCTTCTTTCACACTACACAACGACGTATATGAGTAAGTAAACTAAATTCGACGTATATAAGAAACGGTGACAGATGCGGCTTTAGTCCATGACAAAATATATCTACATCAAAATCAAAGTGACTTAGAACATAGAGTAATTTACACTACTACAATTAAGCACTTGGGCCACGACTAAATTCGTGGCGCAAGTACTAATTTCCCGTGGCTAAAGCTCTTTGTCACGGAAATACCTTTCGTGGCCCAAGTGGCCGTGGCTAACAGCTAGCCACGGGAAAAACAAGAACGTGGCTAAAATTATATTTTTAGCCACAGATTCTCACGTGACTAATAATTCCCGTGACCAAAAATAATTCTCGTGGCCAAAATTATTCCCGTGGCAAACAAAAAATAAAAAATAAATAAACAAAATGTAATATATTATTTTTTACTTATAATGAAAATATTTTCACATCTTTTTTTTTGGTCTCAACCGGGGTGTCCACCGTGTCGACAACGGTGTATAATCCCCTCGCCACGGGCTCTCTCACGAAGAGGTAAACGGATTGCCAAAGAGTTGCTCCATTCCCATGGGTAGGAATCGAACCCCTGACCTCAGGGTTAAGGGATGAGGTGAGCAACCACCACACTACCAAACACATTTGGTTACATATGGAATTTTGTCAAGCTTTAATCCTTGCTTGGTTAGTTATCTCAACTCGTTACTTACAATCACAAGTCATTCACTTTTGCGAATCGTATATCCTCCCCCAGGAGGTCACTCATCCCAAGACTACTCTCACCTGAGCACGCTTAACTGTGGAGTTCTTATGATGAGCTACCGAAAATGAAACTTAAGCTTGTTGATATAGTTAACACTTTGAAACCTTTTTATATTATATTCTTTTTTTTTTCTAAATTACCTTCACTATTATTTTTGCGAAAAAATATTAAATGATTTACATATTTTTGCGAAAAAAATATTATTTTTCTCAGATTACTCGAGTTTTCAATGTTGACCTCCCGACTAATGATGCTCGGGTCATTTTTTGCCCGAGTCAACAAAACCATTTTCTCCAAACTATTTAATCATCTTTTCCTTATATTTTTTCCCTAATATATTTTTTTTTTCATTTTTCGGCATTTTTATGTTATTTTTCTTTTATCCATTTTTTCATCTATTTTTCCAAACAAATACTATTTGTAAGATCGTCGTATTTGTAACAAAAAAAAGTTTAATCACTTTTTACTAAATAATGATCAGTTTTGAATAATGATCAATGACCGAGTTTTATTACTAAAATAAATGACCAAGACATTATTAACTCGAAAATAATCAGTTTTTGCCACAAAACACAAAAAAAATCGTATAAATTTTTGTTTTCTCTAAATTGATTTCTTTTCATTATTCTTGATATTTCTTTTTGTCAACAAAATTTCACATTATTTAAACATGTAAGTTTATTATTTTAATTTCCATTTTACTTTTCGGTGTGATACGCTCATTTTCAATAATTAAAATGTTTTTCTATATTGATTTTTTTATATCGGTTATTTTATCAATATGTGTTTTTTCCATTTTATTCAATGATTTGTTGGAAATCATTTTGAATTTAATTTTTTAGACTACTTTTTTTTTTTTTTTAATCATATTTTAAATCTAATTGTCTTTTCCTTTTTTTTCTCCTTAAAAACTTCCCCAATTGTTTTCCAATTTAACATCTCGAATTCAAGTTCTTGTAGAAATATTTTACAAATAAAGTTGTAAATCAATTTTCTAATGAAAAGCTTATTTAACAATATATTAGTTTCAGACTTCTCAATGATACGTGTTAATAAGTTAATTATTTAAGTGGACATACTTTCTCTTTAAATGTGATGTGGTCTATAAATAATGTTATTCAATATTATAAATTTAACAAAAAAAGAATTATAAATATATATTTGCCATGGGTGTGACATTGTTCGTGGCAAAAATGATTATTAGCCACGACTGTAACCCAAATTGTGGCGTAATTGACTTTTTGCCACGGCAAAAATTTTCCCGTGGCATAAAATTTTTCTAAAATAATGAATAAAATTTTTCCCTTGGCTAAACAAAATTTAGCCACGAATTACAAATTCCCGTGGCATAAATCGTGGCGCAAGTGTCAATTTGTTGTAGTGTTTTTTGTCGGGCTTGTTGCGCAATTTAATAAATTGAGTAACTGGGTAAGTAGCTTTGAAATTACAAAATCGTCATTACATAATTAAACGTATACTTAAAGTAAAGCAGCATTCAACGAAAATAAAGCGAAATAAATTGTTAAACAACAATCATTTATTCATATAATCATATTTATTTTCAAGTCAGTAGTGTTAATAAGAATAATCATAATAAATTGCACAAATTCTCACTTGTGACAGACTAAATCCAATAATAAGAATAATCATAATAAGATCATTTACGTCAATTGTGAAGAAAATGAAGTACGAATATTGTTCACATCTCGCAATAATACGGCGCAATCATCTTGATGTCACAGTACACACCATGTTGCACTAAAAATTTTGTACTATTATTTGTTATCATATAAAAAATATTAGTCACGGTAAAAATCCAGTGCGTAGCTAAGAGCAATAATTAGTCACGGGTAATTTACTTGTGACAATAAATCACAATTAGCCACGGTAAGAATTCAGTGTGTGGCTAAGAGCAATATAGTCACGGATAATTTAACTGTGACAATAAATCATAATTAGCCACGTTTAGAATTCAGTGTGGCTAAGCACACTAATTAGTCACGGTTAACTTACATGTGACAATAAATCATAATTAGCCACGACATTGTGGCTAAAAATAATTATTAGTCACGTTCGTGACTTGATGCGTGACTAAACGCATTTATTAGCCACAGTCATGGCTTAATTCGTGACTAAAAACAATTATTTGTCACGGATATATTTTCCCGTGACATAAATTTTTTTACCAATTAATTTTGAAGGAAGGGAACTTTTTTTCCCGTGACTAAGCAAATTTAGGTCACGAATTATGAATTCCCGTGACATAAATCGTGGCGCAAGTGCCATTTTGTTGTAGTGTTATTAAATCACGCATTTATAATTGAAATTTAATCCAATTCTAGCGATTAAAATCTGCGATTAAATTCTGCTTTAATTTGCTTAAATTCTAATATAAATTATACGGGCCCACGTTTTGGAAAAAATAGGACTGGATGGTCCAAATAATATTCCACGGGATAATAAAAATCTGTTTTATGCATAAAAATAGGACTGGATTGTTTTTTTGCATTTTATTTTACTCCAATAAAAAACCTGGAAATTAATGTTTCGCAAACAAATGGACCAAATAATATTCCGTATGATATAAAATCTGTTTTATGCACAAATTCAGGACTAAAAATATTTTTTGTTGAATTTTTTTACTTTAACTAAAAATCTGGAAATTAATGTTCAAATCTATTTGGATAAAAATTTTACTTCCAAAAATATTCAATTTCGAAGGATAAAAACCTTAAATATATAAAAGTTTGGATGATCATTATATTTATGTAAACTAGTATATCTAATATTAAACTGTAATTTTTATTATAATTTTTCATAACAATCTTAACCACTCCCTCAATCTCTCTTAAATTATACTCCCTCCTACCCAAGATAAGCGTCCCATTGTGGACAAAGTACAACATTTAAGGAATAATACTTGTTTAATATTTTGTGTAGTGTAGGGGTATATAGATTGGTGAGAGAAGGTTAGGATTTGTAAGAGAAGGGGTGGGTGGGTGGGTAATATATAGAAATAGGGAAGGGTATAAGGGTAATAAAACAGCCCAAAAACTTACTAAAGGTTCACAACGGGACACTTTGACGAATAAACTGAAACGAACAACGGGACACTTATCTTGGGTAGGAGGGAGTATATAACTAGTGTTTTTGCCCGTGCGATGCACGGATACTAAATTAATTTGTGGTATTCATAAAATTTTCACCATATAAATCAAAAGTAAATCATAAGACTTTTTTTATATAAAAAATTTTACTAGTTCATTCTATACATGTGTTATTTTGTTAATAAATTACCTCATTTATATTAATCTATGTCATTAATGTTACCACCAACTCGCCACAATTATCTACAGTACTACACGAAAGAATCATTCAAACCACTACTCTTACTCTTCAAACAACACATAAAACGGTCCACAATCCAAAGTCACAACTACTAACCTATTATTAAATTAATCATCAAATGTGATTTAGTCATCTTTATTGCTTCCTCAAACAACCATCTAACTCATCTTCGGCACTCTTTCCATGCTTCTAATACACACCTGACATATTGAATTCACCCATCCTTCATGAAACACCCCGACTTATCCCTCAAAGTTAGCTCTCCCTTTGAAAAATTCATCCATCTATTAGAAACCTAGCTAACTTATGCTTTCAAAACCGATCTTGTTTGAATGAGAAATCTTTGATGGGAAAACAAAAACATGCAATTTTTTTGTTTGGTTAACAAAAGAGGTATGAGAGAAGTGTTAAGGAATTAACGGTGGAAGCAACACTCGAGATGTTACATTGAAATTGGGTGTAAAATTCAAATCACGATGTTTTTTTTAATCACCAAGATATTATTAACATGATATTTCTGAGATTTTAAACTTATTTTTATAGCATCTATGCCAAAATCATTTACACATAATACAACCTTGAAATAAATTCATCTACTTCCTCAGTTTTTTTGCTACATACCCCCTACCCATTTTCCACACCATTCAGGCATTGTTCGTACCCTTTTCACTCAACTAACCAACTTGACCATCATAATTAACCGTATGCGCATCCCTAAACAACCCCATTGTATCTATATTTATTTGTACTACTCAAATCACACTCTTAAATGTTGGAAAATAACTTTATCCTCAAGACGCTTGCCTCCTACCTCCAAACCTATCCACCCCGATATAATACTAACATTATATATACTTCCTTAATTCTTATCCAATGTTTCCACATTCTATTTTTGTACAATTTAATCCAATGTTTTTCTTCCATAGTTAGCAAAATAATTGACATAAATATCTTCTTCTATTTCTTGTATTTACAATGTTATCATTGCAAATTTACAACTGCAACTCCACATTACGACATCTTTTTTATACACACCTCTAAATATTTCCAAGAATACTCCCACAAAAAACACTATAACGTCATTTCACATTTTATGTTTCTATTCTTCCGCATATTTTATATTGTTAAGACACCTCGCATGTTTTCTTATCATGTCAAAAGTTTTAAATTCCGCGTATTTTTGGCATGTTTTGTATGTTTACTTTTCCGCTGCCGCGAGGGATTTTACACGAAAACTATGAATTATGGGCAGATGCAGTCCGGAACGGTCTCGACGCCAAAAATAAATTAGGGTTCGTCGAGGGAATTGTAAAAAAAACCGGTTGTTGCTGAAGGGGAAGAAGAAAGTCTTGAAGCGGTCGCGTGGCGTCAATGTAATGCCATGGTAAAGGCGTGGTTAAGGAACGTCATCGAGCCCAGACTTCACCCAAGCATTAGTTATTCCGGAGCAGTAACAGAAATTTGGAAAGAGCTAAAAGAACGATACTCGGCTGGTAATGCACCTCGTGTGCACCAGTTGAAGAATGAATTAAATGAGTGCAAACAAGGCACAAATCAACCGATTGTTGAATATTACACGACAATGAAGGCTATATGGGATGAATTAGCGAACTACAGCCATGTCCCTCAGTGTACTTGCGGGGGCAGCAGCGGCCTTAGCCAAGGAGCGTGAGGAGGAGAAAGTTCATCAGTTCCTTATGGGACTCGATACGACTCTTTATGGACATCTCCGTACAAACTTATTAATAGAAGATGATGTAACGTCATTGAGTAGGGCTTATGCGCTAGTGTTGCGAGAAGAACGATATATGGCTGTAACCAAGACCAAAGAAGAGATCAACGATGCGGCAATGGCGGTTCGAACGACCAATGAAGAAGGCAGGGGACGTAGTGTTGGCTCGAATAATGAAGCACGGGAAGCAGAGCCACCACGGTGTACCTTCTGTACCAAATACTACCACACGGAGGACAAGTGTTGGGAAAAACATCCCGAACTCTTTCCGGGTAGAGGTCGAGGTCGCGGTCGCCGAGGAAGACGTGGATACGGGCGTGGTGGCAATTGTTCACAGCCGAGGAGGTAACACAACTGCGTAGTTTGTTGGGAGCGAAATATGATGGGAATCAAAAGCTAGAAGGTATGACGAATATCATGACTAGCAGTTGGTTATTAGACAGTGGTGCTTCGCACCACATGACAGGACGGAGAACGTTGCTTGCAAACGTGCGAACAGATTTGCCTTTTACTGTTTCACTACCAGATGGAACGCAAATAGTTGCTCGAGAACATGGAGAAATCGCCTTAAGCAATAATTTGATTCTAAAGGATGTTTTATATGTGCCTAAATTAATATGTGATTTAATTTCCGTAAAACAATTAATTGAGGAAAATAATTGTGTTGTGACATTTTATCCTGCTCATTGCGTTATACAAGACCAATCTACGAGGATGAAGATTGGACGGGGTGAGCATCAAAATAGGGTCTATTTTCTGAAAATGGAACAAGTTCGTGCGACTCGAATAGCTGTCAATGGTGATGCGCGACTTTGGCACAAACGACTTGGTAATCCGTCTAGCAGTATTTTACCTTCCTTTCAAACTTAGTTGGTATTGATTTATTTTGGAATTCTTGTGACATTTGTGATGCGTGTTGTCGAGCTAAGCAGACTAGGTCGGTCTTTATATCAAATAATAAAAGAAGTACTGAATTGTTTCCGCTCATACACTGTGACATTTGGGGACCATATCATTCAGAAAGTTTATCGGGGGCTCACTATTTTCTCACAATTGTTGACGATAAGAGTAGAGGTGTATGGGTTTATTTAATGAGAGATACAGGAGAAGTGAGTCGATTAATGATAAATTTTTGCAAAATGACATTGACTCAATTCGGAAAACAAGTTAAAATAGTACGGAATGATAATGGAACGGAATTTCTTTCCGGGCCAATTAAGGAATATTATAATGACAATGGCACGCATGGTATTCCAAACCAGTAATGTTGATACTCCCCAACAAAACGGTAGAGTGGAACGAAAACACAGACACATATTAGAGAGAGCACGAGCACTCAGATTTCAAGCTAATTTACCTATTAATTTTTGGGGGGAATGTGTTCAAACCGCGGCATATTTGATAAATCGCACACCCACTCGAATTTTGGATGGTTTAACTCCTTATGAAGTGTTGTATGGAGAACGTCCTTGTCTCGATAATGTACGAGTGTTTGGTAGCCTTTGTTACGCACATAACAAAGATAGACCAAAAGACAATTTCAATGAAAGGGGGAAGAGGTGCATATTTGTTGGATATCCAAACACAAAGAAAGGATGGAAAGTTTACGATCTCAAACAAAAGAAAATATTCGAATCACGAGACGTAGTTTTCTATGAGAATGTTTTTCCTTGGGTTGATAATAGTGTTGTGGATACACATGAGAATGTACACCTGCAAGTCCCTGACACACTTGTTTCCATTGACCCCATGGACCATGCCCCACCAATTATGAATAGGCAACATGAGATACCAACGGCAGACAACACAAATGCAGGGACCGATGGTCAAATTGTCAGTCAGAATACTAGTGGAGAAGTGACTGAAAATACTGAGAACAGAGAAGTAACAGAAGGGACTGCTAGCGAAGGTGCAGAAGTTAGTCGTGGTGCCCGTGAAAAGTTTGAGCCTTATTTGAAGAAGGATTACGTTTGCAAATCAACACGGATTATAGACCCCATGACGAATACTCACACAATCCAATCAACTTCCACGAAGAAAGGTACCCGTTATCATATAGCTAACTATGTCACAACCGATTGTTTTTCTCTTAATCACAGGAAATTTTTGGCTCATGCTGATGTTGCACAAGAACCACGACACTATTCAGAGGCAGCCCAAAAGGAAGAGTGGCGACAAGCCATGGCCAAGGAGATTGAGGCTCTAGAACTAAATGGCACATGGAAAGTGGTAGATTTACCTAACGGAAAGAAACCTATTGGTTGTCGATGGGTCTATAAGATAAAACACAATGCGGATGGCACAATTGAGCGGTATAAAGCACGGCTAGTAGCGCAAGGGTACACTCAAGTCGAAGGGATAGATTTCCATGAGACGTTTGCACCCGTCGCTAAAATGACAAGTGTAAGGTGCCTATTAGTTGTAGCGGTGAAGAAGGGATGGACGATTGCGCAATTAGATGTGAATAACGCTTTTCTCCATGGAGATTTAGACGAGGAGGTATATATGCGGTTGCCACCCGGTTTTAAGAACAATGGGACAAACAAAGTGTGCAAACTTTTGAAATCATTATATGGATTAAAGCAAGCATCTCGAAACTGGTTTGCCAAGCTCACGAGTTCTTTGACAAGGTACGGATTCGTACAATCCTTAGCCGATTATTCGTTGTTTACTTACAACAAAGATGGTGTTTTTATTGCATTATTAGTATATGTTGATGATATGATTGTCCTAAGTAACAACGACATGGTCAGTGACCGTCTTAAAGCCTTCCTTGATCGAAGTTTTGGAATTAAAGACCTCGGGAGGCTTAAGTATTTTTTGGGGATCGAAGTAGCCACCAGTTCGAGAGGTTTGTTTCTTAGCCAACGTAAGTATGCGTTGGAGTTAGTGAAGGAAGCAGGAATGGAGGGAGCTAAGCCGATTCACACTCCTATTCAGCCCAATCATAAACTGGCGTTGGCAGAGGGACGTTTTTTGAATGATCCAATGAAGTACCGGAGATTGGTAGGCCGTCTTATCTACTTGACTATTACACGGCCTGATTTGGTGTATTCGGTCCATGTTTTAGCACAGTTTGTACATGCCCCGAGACAAGATCATATGGATGCAGTGACTAGAGGAATGCGTTATATTAAAGGCAATCCAGGCAAAGGAATTATTATCGACCGAAATTCTGATTTGACTTTGAGAGGATATTCGGATTCGGACTACGCAAGTTGTCCACTATCAAGAAGATCAATCACTGGGTATTACGTTGCTCTTGGTAATTCACCAATTTCTTGGAAAGCACGCAAGCAAACAACAGTAGCAAGGTCGACGGCAGAGGCAGAATACCGAGCGGTGGCAGCTGTGACAAGCGAGCTTATCTGGATGAAGTCGTTTTTGCAATCACTAGGAGTCACTCACAATCAGCCTATGCAAATCTATTGTGATAATAAAGTCGCATTACACATTGCGAAAAACCCGGTGTTTCATGATCGTACGAAACATATAGAAGTCGATTGTCATTTTGTTCGACATCATATCATGAATAAGGCGATTTCTACAGCATATGTACGGAGTAAGGACCAAATTGCCGACATTTTTACGAAAGCTCTTGGAGGTGACGCGTTTGAGTACCTTTAGTTCAAGTTGGGCATTGCTACACCAAGTGCTCCAACTTGAGGAGGAGTATTGGACGATATTATTCTCCAAATCGTATATTTAGGAGATATCGTCATATAATTTAGTGTATCATATCTTGGTTATATATGTAAATACGAATATTAGTTACCCCTTCTCTAAGCTTTTTAGGCATATATATGTAAGATTGTAATACGACCATATCACTTAATAATATACAATTCATCTTCCTATTCTGTTTCCTCTCCACTGTTTCTTCTTCATATATCTCTATAAATCCATGTTTGTTGGCACTTGGCAGGCACGAGCACAGTGATGAAACACCAATGATTTGGGAAATGCTTCTATATATCTACATTCTCTATTCACCATACTTGCATTACAAGAGCACTATACCAACTTTTATCTTTTTCTATGGTGCGGTATTTGGCCTTGCTCATCATTTGGTTGGTTTAGATGTTGATTTTAAGGTGCACTACATTGTAATGTGTCTTCTTTGCATTCCTCGAATGTACAAATATTATATCCACACTAAAGATATTGATGCTAATAGATTGGCAAAGTTGTAATTGCTGACTCTGGTGTTTGGAAGCATTTATTGGTTTGCTAATCGTGAATTTTGCAAGAAATTTTCAAGTTGGTACTTTAGGGTCATGCTCCCTGGCATATTTTCATGGGTTTCAATTATATAGTTTGTTACTATCAATATATGTCAACAATCACCCAATAAAATATTAGATTTACAAAATTAAGTCCATGGTTCACAAAATTGGGCTGGGCATCACAAACCATGCTCGAGCTCAAACTAGTTAGGCTGCCTCGTGGCTCGCCATAACTAACAACCCGTAATTTGGATGCATAAAGGGAGCAGAATTTAGCATGAAGCGTTTTCGTCATGTTAGTGTCTACCTACTTACTACTTAGGCTTGTAACCGTTTCAGTTTTAAAGTTGCCAGTAGTGCTCTTGTGTAATTACTGTTAACAATGATCCAAGCATAGTCTTATAATTACATGTATCAAGCCGGCCTTTTGTATAATTATCTAGCTGTTTGTCTACATTTTGGCTCTTGTAAAACTTGGGTCATGTATGAATTATCTGTTTAATTAATCAAATTTCTTTTCCTTATTATTTAAATCATTGAAGTTTCACCAAAATAGTTTCTAATTTCACTAATTAAAGTCCAAGTTTCACTAAATAAGGTCCAAGTCTCACAACTTATTTTGTGAATCTCAGCCCTTATTTTGTGAAACTAAGAGCTTGTATTGTGAAACAAACATGTTAAGTCCAAGTTTCACGAAATAAGGTTCTGGTTTCACAAATTAAGGTCTAAGATTCACGAAATAAGATATTAAACATTTTTTGACTAAACAAACATTTTAATTCCAAGTTTCACGAAACAAGGTCCCGGTTTCACAAATTAAGGTCCAAGATTCACGAAATAAGAAATTAAACATTTTGTGAGTAAACAAACATTTTAAGTCCAAGTTTCACGAAATAAGGTCACGGTTTCACAAATTAAGGTCCAAGATTCACGAAATAAGGAATTATACATTTTGTGCGTAAACAAACATTTTAAGTCCAACTTTCACGAAACAAGGTCCCGGTTTCACAAATTAAGGTCCAAGATTCACGACATAAAAACTTATATATTTTGTGAGTAAACAAATATCTTAAGTCCATGTTTCACGAAATAAAGTCCCGGTTTCACAAATTAAGGTTTAAGATTCAGGAAATAAGATACTAAACATTTTGTGAGTAAGCAAACATTTTAAGTCCAAGTTTCACGAAACAAGGTCCCGGTTTCAAAAATTAAGGTTTAAGATTCACGAAATAAGAAATTATACATGTCGTGCGTAAACAAACATTTTAAGTCCAAGTTTCACGAAATAAGGTCCCGATTTCGCGAATTAAGGTTTAAGAGTCATGAAATAAGATATTAAACATTTTGTGACTAAACAAACATTTTAATTCCAAGTTCACGAAATAAGGTCCCGTTTTCAATAATGAAGGTTTAAGATTCACGAAATAAAAAATTATACATTTCGTGCGTAACAAACATTTTAAGTCCAAGTTTCACGAAATAAGGTTCCGGTTTCACAAATTAAGGTTTAAGATTCACGAAATAAGATATTAAACATTTTGTGACTAAAGAAACATTTTAATTCCAAGTTTCACGAAATAATGTCCCGGTTTCACAAATTAAGGTCCAAGATTTACGAAATAAGAAATTAAACATTTTGTGAGTAACAAACATTTTAAGTCCAAGTTTACGAAATAAGGTCCCAGTTTCACATATTAAGGTCCAAGATTCACGAAATAAGAAATTATACATTTCGTGCGTAAATAAACATTTTAAGTCCAAGTTTCACGAAATAAGGTCCCGGCTTAAGAAATTAAGGTCCAAGATTCATGAAATAAAAAATTATACATTTTGTGAGTAAACAAATATCTTAAGTCCAAGTTTCACGAAATAAGGTCCCGGTTTCACAAATTAAGGTTTAAGATTCACGAAATAAGATATTAAACATTTTGTGAGTAAAACAAACATTTTAAGTCCAAGTTTCACGAAATAGGTGTCGGTTTCAAAAATTAAGGTTTAAGATTCACGAAATAAGAAATTATACATTTCGTGAGTAAACAAACTTTTTAAGTCCAAGTTTCACGAAATAAGGTCCCGGTTTCACAATTTAGGTCCAAGATTCACAAAATAAGAGATTAAACATTTTGTGAGTAAACAAACATTTTAAGTCCAAGTTTCACGAAATAAGGTTCCGGTTTTACAAATTAAGGTCCAAGATTCACGAAATAAAATATTATATATTTTGTGCGCAACAAATATTTCAAGTCCAAGTTTCACGAAATAAGGTTCCGGTTTCACAAATTAAGGTCTAAGATTCACGAAATAAGAAATTAAACATTTCGTGAGTAAACAAATATTTTAAGTCCAAGTTTCACGAAATAACGTCCCGACTTCACAAATTAAGGTCCAAGATTCACGAAATAAGAAATTATACATTTCGTGATTAAACAAACTTTTTAAGTCCAAGTTTCACGAAATAAGGTTTCGGTTTCACAAATTAAGGTCCAAAATTCACGAAGTAAGAAATTAAACAATTCGTGAGTAAACAAACTTTTTAAATCCAAGTTTCACGAAATAAGGTTCCGGTTTCACAAATTAAGGTCCAAGATTTACGAAATAAAAAATTAAAAATTTCGTGAGTAAACAAACATTTTAAGTCCAAGTTTCACGAAATAAGGTTCACGTTTCACAAATTAAGGTCCAAAATTCACGAAGTAAGAAATTAAACAATTCGTGAGTAAACAAACATTTTAAATCCAAGTTTCACGAAATAAGGTTCCGGTTTCACAAATTAAGGTCCAAGATTTACGAAATAAAAAATTAAAAATTTCGTGAGTAAACATAAACAAACATTTTAAGTCCAAGTTTCACGAAATAAGGTTCCGGTTTCACAAATTAAGGTCCAAAATTCACGAAGTAAGAAATTAAGCAATTAGGATCCTATGAGAACCACCAATATAATGAGAACCATGAGAACTCTACCTTACGAACTTTTAAACAAAAAATTAATGACATATTTGGATTCGGCATGGAATTTTATGGTTAGAGAACACATTTCTTGGTCCAAAAAATATATTCTAGTGACGGAAATCGAGGTGAGATACGTTTTATTAATTTTCATGCACCTACTACCGATTTTTACGTATCTATCATTTTTCATGCACCTAGAACTCGTTTTAATGCACGTAGAGCCTATTATTTCATGCACCTAGTAGTCATTTTCATGCATGTAAAAAATTTCATGCACGTAGTGGTCGTTTTAGTGCATTTATAGCCGTTTTAGTATACCTAATTGTATTTTAGTACACTAAGTATATATTTTGTTAATAAAATCAATAAATTTTGTTTAATGATACTAAAGTGTGTATTTAAATAAGTTAAACTAATGCTAAATGATCCATCGAAACTTTCAAAACGAGATTTGGTGGAGATTTTGTGAGGGTTCTCATGGTTCTCATTATAAGGGTGGTTCTCACCGGATCTCGACCCTATATATATATATATATATATATATATATATATATATATATATATATATATATATATATATATATATAGTGGAGTTCAAATGAGTCCACCTCCTATGTTGAGTTCTAGAGTCCTTATCTCAACCATTGAATCAAAACAAAATTTATGGCTGAGATAAAAACACAAAAAACACTCACCAAACCTACAATTAATGCTTTATTAATTTTTCTCTCTCATAATTTTAGTTCCCAATTACTCACATTTGAGTTTCTGAAACTTATGAGTGTAACTCTCATGTTGTACGAGTGTAACTCTATAGAATTATGAGTGTAACTCTAATATTGTACGAATGTAACTTTGAATTTTTAATGCAATTTTTATAAAAATTTACGAGAAATTCAACTGTTTTATTAGTGGAACTCTATTTTTTTATGAGTGGAATTCTTTTATTTTATGCGTGGAACACTATTGTTTTTTTCGTGGAACTCTATGTTTGTTTTATGCATAGAAAACTACTGTTTTTTTGCGTGGAACTCTATTGTTCTATATGTGGAACTCCACTGTTTTAGGGGTGGAATTCCATTGTTTTAGGCGTGGAACTCCATTGTTTTAGGCGTGAAACTCTATTCGTATGATGGGTAGAACTCCAATAATGTCATTGTTTTAAGGGGGTGGAACTCCACTGTTTTAGAAGTGGAACTCCCATGTTTTAGGGGTGGAACTCCACTGTTTTAGGGGTGGAACTCCACTGTTTTAAGGGTGGAACTCCACTGTTTTAGAGGTGGAATTCCATTGTTTTAAGGGCGTAACTCTATAATCTTTCAAGAGTAACTTTGGTCCACTGTCCTCTACCACACTTTAATTTGGAACTCCATGTTCTATTTTGGTGGAACTCTACTGTCTTAGGGGTGTAACTCCACTGCCATGGGGACATAACTTTAGTCTTTCAAAGTTAACTTTGGTCCAAACCCTCAACAAACACTATCACCGTCCTCTACCACCACCTACAACCACAACCACAACAAAGTATTAGATCTGAAAAAATAAGCATACTACCCCACCGCCACCATTCTCACACGAGTATATGACCCATCACTACCCCACCGCCATACCCGCCAGATCTGAAAAAAAAATAAATTTTAAAAAATACACAAACCACTGTCTCCCACCACCACTGCAAAAAACAAATTAAAAAAAATTTAAAACAAATGAGAGAGACGGTTCTTGGCTCAAGTCTTTGTCGAGATGAAGGCAACTCTCTAGGCAAAACTCGATTTTCAATCTGGTGAGGTTGTTATTAGGGTTGAACACCATTGTTGTCGACTCATTGATCGTTTGTGCGTCGCCCTCCAATACGTAGTCGTCGACGAAACCCGGTAATGAATATATGAATCGATCGATGCTTTCATGGATGAACTTGACGGAGAAATCATGAGATAGTTAGATCAGCGTCGGGTTATGGCGGCGGGAGATGCGGAGATGGTTGTGAGTGACGGTTGTGGGTGGCGGTTGGTTGTGAGTGACGGTGGTTGTGGGTGGCGGTTGGTGAAGAGGGAAGAGAAATGAGAGAGAAGTGAATTAGAGAGGAAGAGGGAGGCAGTGAGAATGTGATGAATGATTAGGGTTTATAGAAATTTCTTTTATATCTAGTCCATTTATTTTGTTTTAATCTCCTCCCTTCATTTGTTTTAATCCAATGGCTCAGATGAGGACTCTAGGACTCAACATAAAATGAGGACTCTCATGATCTGATTTCTCTCTCTGTATATATATATATATTGATTTACAAATAAAAGGTTAGAAATTTTTATTTTGACAAAGTTGTTTTGGGTTGAATTAATTTCATAACAAAAAAAATTTAAAACAATAATAATAACAATAATCGTGACAAAACACTAATAAACGTAACAATATTCGTGGCAAAATGCTAATAGTCCGTTACAAATGTTTAGTAAATTGTGGAAAATAAATTTTGACTATTTATTATGATATTGTAGGTATTGATTAATAAAATATGTTTTTCTTACGAATCGCTTTTGTTATTAAGGCTTATCATAAAGTGTTGTTGTTGGCACACACATCAAAGGTGTGGTCATTACCACCACATAGTTCACATGAGACTATGTTGTTGACTTGGTACATGCCCGGTCCTTGGCTTCCGCTTGCCTTGCGTGATTGACGCTTAGTTAGCTCTTTAAGTTTCTAGGTCAACAAGTCAATCTTAGCATTTGTCTCCTCATTGGCCTTGACATTTGAGCTTCCACCATGAAAGTTTTCATTTGGTTTGTTGCTTCTTCTCAAGACATTATCTCTTGTTCCATAATTCTCTTCCGAGTCGACTATTTTCTTGATCAACTCCGTTCCCTCTTCATCTCCTAGGTAGTCAAAGCTACCACCGACCGAAGGGTTTACCATCTCATTGGTCCTTGGAAGGAGGGTTTGGAAAAAGGTTTGGGTCCTAAGGTCTCTCCATCGTCTTGTTGGAATTGTGTGATTTGGTTTCGGATCATTGCCGTTTTGGAGGAAGGGTAGTATTTGGCTAGGAAAGCTTTAGCAAGTTGGTCCCACGTTGTGAATGTGTCCGGTGGGTGTACATTGAGCCACCGGTCCGCCTTATCGGTAAGAGAGTATGGAAAGAGCATGAGTCTTAGGGTTTCCTCCAGGTCACCGATTTTCTTAATCATGGCCACCTTCCCCTTAAACTTCCGTAAATTCCCATGGGCGTCCTCATGAGGAGCCCCTCCAAAGGTGTGTTACACTGTTGCTCAATAGTACAATAGTTACCTGCTTCTATTTTCGGTAGTCTTTTGTAGCGCACCTTCTTTATATAGTTATGCATGCG
Source organism: Silene conica (assembly GCA_029255685.2). NCBI lineage: Eukaryota > Viridiplantae > Streptophyta > Magnoliopsida > Caryophyllales > Caryophyllaceae > Silene > Silene conica. The sequence goes on from CM055320.2 coordinate 14,562,266, forward strand.
AGTTATGTTTTTGCGTGGTCCAAGTGACTAATGACCGAGATGAATAAATATACTAATATTTACCGTAGCTTATACAAACTTCACATAAAATGATAAAACTCTAATTGTATATACTTCTGTAGGCGCCTCATACTGAAATTCTCTAAATGTAGAACTTTTTTAAAGTAACCATATCAATTCAATTAAAATTGTACAGTAAATTTTATAATTGTTTAAGAAATTAAGTTTTGTCTTTTGAGTCAATCTCAGTTTCTCTTATTGGCCTACTTGTGTACGTTCTCTTGATTAATACTATCCTCCGTTTTTATATAATGTACCCATTTGTTGAATATATGAGTGTAGTATTTTAATAAAATGGGTACATTATATAAAAAGGATTTTTCACCATCAAATCAGGCTTACGTATCATTCGAGATGAAACATGGGACCAGTCGGAAAATTATTGGAAGTTACCATGGAAGACATGGGCCCCGCAGCGTATGCGAGTATTTCTCTGGCTTTTGCTACACGATAGAATAATGTCGAATGTGAACCGGGCACGGAGAAATCTCACTGATGACCCAAGTTGCAAGGTATGCGGAAACGTTGATGAAACAGCGATACATCTTCTTCGAGATTGTAAAGAGGCCCGCAAGGTATGGAACCTAATCCCTGCAACAAAAAATCAAGTTTTCTATAATTCGAACTCAATTCGCGATTGGGTTATTCAAAACTTGGAAAATTGCCGAGAGGACATTGAAAATTGGGCTTCAAAATTCACAGTGATTGTTTGGTGGTTGTGGCGATGGCGTAATAACAGGGTGTTCGATAAAGTGGATGAGATTGCACCCAATAAGTTGAACTTCTTGATACACAGAATAAGAGAAGTTTTACAAGCTAAGGAAAATAGGGAAATTGGGTACGGTCAGAAAGTGAGCAGGACCGAAATCTATGTCCGTTGGCTAGCACCCCCTGATAATTGGTTAACTTTGAATATTGATGGAGCCTCTAAAGGTAATCCGGGATTGGCGGGAGCGGGAGGGATTTTTCGAGATGCCACAGGACAGATTGTGGAAGCTTTCGCAGAAAAATTAGGAATTGCGACGGTAACTAGAGCTGAGTTGATGGCTCTGAAAAGGGGTCTAATGATTGCTTTAGAACGTGGTATTGAGAAGCTTATTGTTCAAACGGATTCGAAGACGGTGATAAATTTTATGGAATCGGTACCAAGTGTTCCAACAGCCCATATTCATATGGTCAAGATATGTCAAGCGTTCATCCGAGATTCTCCGTGGAGGGTGGAGATACATCATACGTATCGGGAAGCTAATACGTGTGCAGACTGGCTAGCGAATCATGGAGTAGCCCAAAATTATCAGCTAGTGAGGTTTGACCTCTCGAATGTGCCAAGCCAAGTATACAAGCTCTCGCAGCAGGATATTAGTGGAGTAGCATGGCCGAGGCTGGTTCCGAGTTCGGATCTATAGTTTGGTGTTTTCGTAGACTAGTTGTTTGTTTTTTTTTTTGTTTGCGTTAGCTCTCTGTGTTTTTGTTTGTTTAAGGTTAACCCCTGCTTCTTTTTTACAAAAAAAAACAAAAAAAAAAAAAAACAAAAAAGGAAAAAAATAGTCTAAAACTCTTGAACTTAACAAAAAAGGAAAAAAATAGCATAATTCTATCTTCGCTTAAATGCAAATTAGATTTAAACCAACTTGATTAATTTCTAAATTAATATATCTAAACTAATTAGTACTCGTATTTAGGCCTTGTTCTTTTGGACTGAAACTGAACTGAACTTATATAATCTGAACTTATAAGAACTGAACTGAACTGAACTTATAGGAACTGAACTGAACTTATAAGAACTGAACTGAACTTATAGGATCTGAACTGAACTGAATTAAACTGAATTTCTAAGATTCGAACTTAATTAACTTAATTTAATTGAAGTTAACTATTATTATTATTATTTTTTTTATAACGGGACCTTTTTTTATTAAAACCGGAAAGAAGAATTACATGAAATTGGTGGGCACCCGAGATACAAGTTCCGCTTTTATTATTATTATTATTATCATTATTATCTAAGAGAAGACATTGATTAAAAATAGTCTAAAACACAAGAGAATATAAAATATTTTTCATTTTATTTACAATGGTTCGTTCATAATTCATACATTATACTACGATAATATTACGATAAAAAATATCCACATATTACAATTTTTTCTATCCATTTATTTCCATATTATCATAATCCTCATCAATTTCATCTTCATTATCAATATCATTGTCGACAAATAATCCATAGCCTCGCCAAATATTTTTTTACTATGTTGCTTTGTACCTTATACACGGTCGTCTTCCGCTTTTATCAAACATGCTCAAATCCAATGTTCCTTAAATGTTCACATCATGTTGTATAATTCCAAGAACTGCATTCGTATAAAATTATGGAGGGTGAATGTAGAAATAATGATCGATATTTGATAATTATATGATATTTGGGGCATGATTTTTAACACTTTCCACATTTTCTTTAATTGACCAAATGTCATTTCAACTTTTATTCTCGATGATGAATGTCGATAGTTGAACTATTCTACCATTCCTTCAGGCGGTCTATACTTGTATTCGGGCATATAGCATTAGGGTGAGTGTGTGTAAGATCGTTTGATATTAATGAGATAGTAAAAACGGGTACAATTATTAATAATTTCTTCTTGTTGTTTTTTAAAAAAAATAGCGTGTATCGAATATTAAAAGTGAAATGTTTTTTTATCGGTCGTTAAAATAATACTTCGTATATAGCTTTTTTGAATTGAGTTTATATGAGCTGAACTAAACTGAACTGCACTGAACTGAACTTATAGGAACTGAACTGAACTTATTGGAACTGAACTTAACTTAACTTATAGGATCTGAACTGAACTGAACTTATATGATCTGAACTGAACTGAACTTATAGAAACTGAACTGAACTTAACTGAACTTATAGGATCTGAAATGAACTTAAATTAAGTGACTTGAAATCCAAAAGAACAGAGCCATAGCAAACTAAAACTACTACAAACCTAAATATAAAAGGTTACAAGCCCTTAAGTGGTATTCTTTGACAAAAAAAAGTTGCGATATAATTTGAAGAGTTTATCAATTTACATAGCTCACATAGCTCACATAGCGCATAGTTAAAATTAACAATCTACTCTAGGTAAATAAATGATTGGAGATATAGATTGTATTATGATTAATAAACAACTAATTTTCATATTATGAGATAAAATTTCTAAGTATGATGATTTAACTTGATTTCTCGAAGCAAATAGCGTAGTGTAGTTAAGTAGCCAAGCTAAAGTGAAAGTAGCCTATCAATCTCATCCTTCCTCTAGCTAATTCTCAGCTCTGGATTTTGTTGTGAATTTAACGACCCTATCATCTCGCCAACTTTATATAGGACCTCAATCTCATATTAGACCTCATATTATGCCTGAAACTACAAACCAATGTAAATGATTAGTACTTGAGATAAAAAAAAATACGGAATATACACATATTAGAATATGAGACAATATTGTCATAAGCAAGAAAAAAAATGAGACAATATGATCATAAGCACCAAACAATCACATTATAAATAAAACAAATAATTCCTACAATCAAATTACAACAAAGTTTGTAAAAAATAAACCAAAAATAAAAAGAACATAGTGATTGTAAAGTTGGATTTCTGTGTAAATTTGACGTACTCGCTTTATATTTATATACTTTAATAAATGAGGTCGTTTAAGTCATATAAACTCGTTTGATTATATCGGATATTAATATTTATTAATATTATTATTGGAAAGATAAAACTTTATCAATGAAAAATTGCTAACTTATATTTTCTAATTTCATATACTAATTTCATATAAATAGATAAATAGATTTGATAGCATGGGTGACCTCAAATTTTAGAGTTACAAAAACACAAACACAAACCCTTATTACTAATCTTTATCTTATTTACTTTCCTTATATCTTCTTTCAAACTTTATCATTTTAATTTCTTAATACAATTGTAAATTTTATCTTTTCCTATCCTTATTTTGAAACCTCTTATTATATACTTCAACCAAACATATCGCTCGAAAAAAAATTCCTTTAATAATATAAATATAAATAGATATATTGATTGATTAACATTATGATATGTTATCTTATTCTAAATTATCAATAGTTTCTTGAAATGTCATTTTATATATATATATATTATATATATATATATATATATATATATATATATATATATATATATATATATATATATATAGGGTTGGGATCCGGTGAGAACCACCTTACAATGAAAACCGGTGAGAACTCTTCCTTACGGAGTTTTTTTTAAAAAATTAATGACATAATTGGATTCGGCATGGAATTTTATGGCCAGAGAACATATTTCTTGGTCTAGAAAATAAATACTAGTGGCGGAAAAATGATAGGTACGAAAAAATAGATAGTATGTGCATGCAAATAAATAAAACGTATCTCACATTGATTTCCGTCACTAGTATTTATTTTCTAGACTAAGAAATATGTTCTCTAGCTATAAAATGTCATGCCGAATCCAAATATGTCATTAATTTTTTCTAAAAAAATCCGTAAGGTAGAGTTCTCACAAAGTTCTCATTGTAAGGTGGTTCTCACCGGATCTCAAGTCTATATATATATATATATATATATATATATATATATATATATATATATATATATATATATATATATATATATATATATATATATATATATATATATATATATATATATATATATATATATATATATATAACTCCCTCCATTTTTATCCAAATAACAACTTTACTTTTTCACATTTGCCAACGCACGTTTTACGTGCTTAATATCTTTAGCTACGTATTTGTAAAAATTATAAAAGTTATATATTTTCTATGTTCTCGTAACGACGAATTAAACAAGACCCCATATGAATATATTTTTCCTAATGTATTGAGAGAAAATTGAAATTGAAGATTCATTTGTGAATAGGGTACAAAAAGTAACTTTGCTATTTGGATAAAAATGGAGGAAGTATTATATTTTTTCTTTTTTATTTTAAAAAAGTAGACATATTTAATAAATAAAATTTTAAAGTATATAATAACCATAATTTATCGTCTTCTTTTAAAAAAATTGTACACAATCCCGTGATTTTTACGTGTTACACTAGTTGTATAGGTAAAGCTAAACTTTGATCCGACCGGTCAGGGTGTCGGGCTAGTGCACATCCCCAGAAGTAGTATCAATTCATACCCGGCCCATATGCATCCTATAGTCTTAGCCCGTAGGGTTTATGAATCCATATTCACATTCTTGAGCAACTCAGTTCTCTTAGGTCTAACAAAACATACTATTTTCATTCACACCCTTCATCTCTCTTTCACATTCTCTCCAAGGTCAGTCTCTCTTTTTTGTTTGGGTTCAATTGTATTGTTGTTTTATTGTTGAATTTTCTTGATATTGTTAATTTCAATGGTAGTTCTTTGTGAAATTTGAGATATTGTTTTGCTAATTTAGCCAACTTTGATTGATCTGAAGCTCGGCGTTTATTGTATTCCCTCCGTCTCAACCATTTGTTTACATACAGAGTGTATGTAATTGTTGGTGCACCATGGAATTTTAGCTTCATGGGTTTTGGTTGACATAGATATTAATTAGCTTCATAAATATATTAGGTTTAAGGTTGTAGTATGGTTTATTTTGGGAAGAAGCCAACATCTTTTTTGTTAGTATATTGGATTTGGCAATTATATGTAGGGGTGTAACGGTCTCACATCATCCAAAACACAATTGGAGGATTGGATGAATTAGCGAGATTGAGCTCATTGCTTATTATTCAATGCTTCCTTCCCTGGGTTTTATTGTGCACGAGTGGATGGTGTAGTTGTTAATCATAGGGAGATGCTTTTATGTGAAAGGCCAGACAATTGAAAGGATTCATATAATCATATGGACTATTCAATTGAAAGGATTCATTTGCTATGAGGGGCGAGGCTCATATATCCGACCTTCCTTACCGGCCGTTAACTGGAACCTTTTTCGATTAACTTGATAATAATTGTGTAATGGGTTCATACACCACTTTTAAGCTGTTAAGTACTACTTAAGTTGATTCAATTACTGCTCTGCTTCTTTGCAGCTGACCTTGTAGGTGGTGCTTTCAACCTTTTTCCTTTGAAGTCATTAGTAAAGCAGAATTATGCACGAATAACGTTTTGGCTGAAATGTAACCTCATGATAAAAATTCACTTAAGCTATAGCAATCAACGTATGTTTTTATTTAGATAACTTTGATACTTCAGACCTGTCTTAAGCCTCGAGAACCTAGTTTTTAGTTCTAGCTTATGAATTGTTGTTCTAACACCCCAGTAATTTTCAAGTCCTCCTATATTATTAAAATCTTATTATTTTAATAATAAGAATGATCTACAATAAATAAAATTCCATCTAAAACCTATCGCTTTTGACAATGATATTAAAATTCTCGTCTTAAACTTATACTCGTTAATCTTGCGAACAACTATTTTGTCTTTGATGCTAATTTTAAGATATTTCAAAGACATATTTTGCTCTTGCTTATAAAATAAAGATTTTAGCTTCTTTTCTTAGCTTTTCAACGCCACCGAAAACACCTTAATCAGAGTTTTGTGGAGTAAATTATACCCAAAATACGAAGACGATCAGAGTTTTGTGGAGTAAATTATACCCAAAATACGAAGACGAAAGGCTGTTGCAGGAAATCCGCAGACGACATACCCACTCGTTGCTACTTCTTCCACATGGCTGGCTTGAGCACCTAGAAACATGACTTGAGCATCTAGAGCATCTAGACACATGAACATCTAGACACATGTCTTGAGCATTTAGACACATGGCTTAAGCATTTAGACACATGAGTGACATGACTTAAGCATGCAAACTAATTCCTTGCTGCCCAAGGTCCACTTTGTAGGCAAGTGACTTTCCTTAAGGGAATAGTCTATTTCCTCACTCTAATTTTCAGCTTGAGCACACCAAACACGCTCACCATTTTAACTCCATAACCTCTCAAGTTTCAAATCCTCGTAACTTCTTTGTTTCCCATCCCTACGAGATTGACGAGAGTTTGGATTAGAAGATAAGTAAGAAGGTAACCTTGATGAGTTACTCGACTAACCTTGATGGGTTACTCGACTTTAATCGTCTATATTTGTGTTTGTTTTTCCGCTAAATCGCGGGGTGCACTTGGTACCGGAGCGTATAACCACTGCCACAGACTACTATGTATAGTGTATAACCACTGCCTATATGCCTAAGACTTGGTTAGACCTCTCGATGTAATAACCTACACTGAACGACACACGGGGATCGGAGCACATAAAGCACGGCCTCCGACCAATCCCGAACATAGATAAATCCCTTAAACAAGGGTGGCATTAGTTTATTACAATGATACACAAATCGTATCACCGCTATCTATTTTAAACAAGCATAACATAACCGTTGGCTAAATCTCTTAGGATGACAAATCCGTCACCAACTCATTAACAACACATGAGCTAACAATCGATAAATCAGACAACATTTAAGTCCATTCTATACGGGAAAAGAATAAACGGAACTGATTAGTAAAACAAAAGTTGTAAATGAATTTCACGGTGTTTTCGGGCGTAAAATTCATAAGTCATTCAAATAAAATCGAATGATACAAGGCCAATTGGGTTGGATTAATAAGACTCTTAGCTACAATCTTTGTCAAATAAACATTTCCAAATAACGAACTTAACACGGGTTTATAAACTAATCTTTACAGTAAGTCAGAAATCGTCGCACAAAAAGTATTGCTTCATAAAATGGGTTTAACAAATCATTTTGGAGCAAAGTAAAATCCTAACATCATCTAAACTCTTCAAAGTTTAATTTCGAAAATTACCCAGAATAGTTTCAAAATATAAAAATGGTTTTCGAAATAATCATTGAGCTATTGTCCGTTTCGCGAGTATTTTCGCGCGTTGTTCGTAAACATTTTATTGTGAACAAACGACATGTGAGAAAATTACGAAATTTTACAGGTAGACTCTACACTTCAAATAAATATGAGTCTATTTTCAATTTTTTCAAAGACACACATTTTAAGATGCAGAAAAAAAATCGTTCAAGGTGACGGGCAGATTTGACAAGATGCTGAAACTTTATGAATTACATAAATATAAACAAAACTCTATGAAATTGAGAGACTCTCAAACTAACCATCCTCAATTTTTATACCTCATCTAAAAACACAATCCTTCATGAATTTCCACAACAAATTTTATAATGAACAATAAACAACCATTTGACTACCAAAATCATACTTTGGTCTAACAAAAGCATCCCTAGCATATAGAACACAAATATAGACGATTAAAGTCGAGTAACCCATCAAGGTTACCTTTTTGCTTATCTTCTAATCCAAGCTCTCGTCAATCTCGTATGTATCACCCTCCGGATGCTCGAATTTTTCTTATTCAGAAAGGAAGAGAACGAGGAGAGGAGATGATGGCGCGAAAATCACAAGAAATGGATGAGAAACGAAGGAGTTACGAGGATTTGAAGCTTGAGAGTTTATGGAGTGGAAATGGTATGCGTGTTTGGTGTGCTGAAGATGAAAATTAGAGTGAGGAAGGAGACTATTACCTTAAGGAAAGTCACATGCCTATTAAAGTAGACCTTGGCAGCAAAGAATTAGTTTGCATGCTTAAGCCATGTGTCTAAATGCTTAAGCCATATGTCTAGATGCTCAAACCATGTGTCAAGCCACGTGTCTAGATGCTTAAGCCATGTGTCTAAATGCTTAAGCCATGTGTCTAGATGTTGTAGCCTTGTGTCTAGATGCTCAAGTCACGTGTCAAGCCACGAGTCTAGATGCTCAAGCCACGTGTCTAGATGCTCAAGCCATGTGGAAGAAGTAGCAACGAGTGGGGATCTCGTCCCCAGATTTCCTGCGACAACCTTTTGTATTTTGAGTATTATTTCCTCCACAGAACTCCGACAACTAAGAAAAAGAGCTAAAAAGTTTATTTTATAAGCAGGAGCTAAATATGCCTCTAAAATATCTTAAAAATTAGCATCAAAGACATTGTTCGCAAGTTCAACGAGTATAAGTTTAAGACGACTATTTTTAATATCGTTGTCAAAAACGATAGGTTTTACATGAAATTTTATTTATTGTGGATCATTCTTATTATTAAACGATAGGTTACAGTTCTTATTGATTTTAGCCATGTGCATAGCTCCGTGAGGCTCTTTTAATTTTGTTTGTAGACAATTATTTGTTCGATGTTTTGAGCAGCTTTTCTTCGATCAAGATTTTGTTTAAGCTGATTTCTATTTTATACAGGATTTGTTATCTTGTAGTGGTGCTCTATTTTCTCCGTGTTAAAAGTTTAATACTTCATCTGACATAGTACAAACTTCCTATCTCATTGAGTAGTAGAATTGGAACACTAGTAAGGTTTTGAGCAAAATGTTAGTTGAGAACACGTGTGAGGTCAGCGAAAAGATTGATTGCAAGGAGAAAGTATGAATATGTTAATTAAAACCTAAAAAGGAAATATGAAGTTTAAGCTGGTTGGACGGTTGGAGGGAGTAGAATCGCAGACCCTAATTTGATTTAGGTTCTCTCTTTGGTGTTGTCTCCAAGGTTGGCCTTTTTGTCCCATGCTCTATAATGAGCTGCAAATTCTTTGATTCTTCGTTTTCTGATGCACTTCTATGCTTTTATATTATGGTTTGTTTGGTCCAATTGTATTTTTGTTTTGATCGCTGAATTTTGTTGATATTGTTAATTTCTAGGGTAGTTCTTTCTGAAATTTAAGAGATAATTTTGTTAAGGTTCGTGGGTAGTGGCTTATTTAGTCAACTTTAATTGATTTTTCTGGGCTTTGCATTGTACTCCCTCCGTCTCAATTATCTATTTACCTTCGGTTAAAATATCTAACGAAAAAAATAAAAAGGGAAACGAATGATTAGGGATGGAGAGAGTATAAGTTTTGCTTGTGCACCATGAATATTTTTTTAGCTTCATTGATTTCAGTGACATAGAAATTAGTAAGCTTTATTAATAAATTAGGTTCAAGGTTGCAGGGTTTTTTTAATTTTGGCCCTTTGGGATTTCAATGGAAGATAAGTCCTTATCATTTCATTAAAGCTAGGGTCTTGTGTTAATGCGATTTCAGTAGGATTATTGGAGAAAGACGACATCTTTTTTTGGTATGTTGAATTGGCATGGATTTGGCAATTATATGTGGGGCTGTAATGGGTTAGGCACTTAGGCATCATCTAAGAGACAATTGGAGGATTGGGAATTCGAGTGGTGGATGACAAAAGAAAGTTAATACTCCAATTATGCAGACTTAGGCTTGATGTTTGATGTTTGATGTTTGATGTCTGATGTTTGAGGGCTGGGAATGTGCATTGGCAAAATAGTGAGTTAATTTTTGTTTGATGTTTGCAGACTTAGGCTTTATTATGCAAGGTGGAATTGTTAATCTTAGGGAGATGAGATTTATATGAAAGCCTTCGACTATTCAATCTTTGGATGTTTGTTAGATGCTAAATATGTTCATTTGTTATTGTGCTCTACTTGATGACAATTAGAGATGTCCCTGTTCTTCATAAAAATAGACTCTTCAATGGTAGTTCATGGAGTGCTGTATCAGTGTTCGAGAGTACCTTAAGTAGTTCTGAGATATTACTCGGTGGCTTGTTTGTATTCTGCATAAACTGAACAATTTTATTAGTGGTATGCAAATCATGGTTTCTTTCTATGAAGTCTATATCATTACCATTGAAGGATATCGATCCAACATTGATACCATGTGAAGTCTATGATCACCATTGATGGATTAAGATCCAAGATAGAATAGCTTTAGAGAGAAAATACAAAATGGTGCTTTCAACCATGCTGCTCCGAGGTCGGTAGTCGTAAAGAGTTGTCTAAAGCAGCAAAAAAAATTTCTAGAATAAGTTTCTGTCTGAAATGTAACTTCATATGATAAATATTCAGTTCAGCAACCGCAGTCAACGTATTTTTAGATTCAGATGGCTTGATACTTCAAACCTGTCTTAAGCCTAGAGAACCTAGTTTCAGTTGTAGTTTTTGGTTCCCTGGGATGACAAGTATGAATACTTACACATTTTAGCCATGTGCATAGCGTCGTGAGGTCCTTTTAATTTCTTTTGTAGATTAATTTTTTCGTTTGAATTTTGTTTTACACAGGATTGTTATCGTGTAGCAGTGCTATATTTTTTTTGTGTTCTAAATTGTTATACTTCGTCTGTAAAGGATAAACTTCCTATCTCATTGCCTAAAGAATTAAGGAGCATCAATAAGATGCTGAGGAAAATGTTAATTGAGGAACGACTCGGGAGTTCATTAGTCACAATGAACTCGAATAACATAGAGAAAGATTGATTGTGTGCAGAACGTCTAAATATGTTTCAACCTACAAAGGTAATAGGAAAGAAGCTGGTTGGTCGGAGAAGAATTGCAGACCCTTAGTTGGTGATAGGTCCGAAGATTCATTATTCATTAATTTTTGGATTATGGTGAAATAACCATAAAGGCTCATTGAAGTGGTTACGCTTCTTTTGTTTGTGAAGATTCGGTCGTTTGATACAATTCTTGACATAATTTTATTTGTGGTCAATCATACGAAACAGCCTCTCTTTGTTGTATTAGTTTCATGTAATTGTTAATTACTTCTTACATTTCCTTTCTTTCAGGTAAAGTAGTAGGCAAAGCATAGATGAATGCTCTTAGCAGAAAACAACTTTCAATTAATGCTGAAATGGAAGACGAGGAGTTAGACACTACTCTTGGCGATTTTTCTGACTCTGATCAGGATTCCGAATCAGTTGATGAAGATTCTGAATCAGATGATGAAGACGACTGCATAAAATTAAGTGAACCTTCAGAGAACGCTATTTACAATAAGGACGGTCTTCTTGATAAGCTAAATGAGATAAAATGGCCGGAGGATGTGGAATGGATACACGCTCTTTCTGTTGAGATCGATCAGGATCAGGATAATGAAGTCGACATAAACGATGACCTGGCACGTGAATCGGCCATCTATACTCAAGCCTTGCAAGGAGCCCGAGTGGGTTTTGCAAAACTCGAGACTCGGGGTCGACCCTACCTCCGGCCAATTGACTATAACGCAGTGATGGTTAAATCAGATTCTCATATGGAAAGCGTGAAAACGAAGCTTTTGGAGGAGAAGAAAGAAGTGGAAGAACAAGAGCAAAGAAAAAAAGACAAGGAGAATAGGACGATTGCGAAACAAGTTCAAGCCGAAAAGCAAAAGGAGAAAGTTAAGGAGAAAAAGGAGCAGATTGACACGGTCAAGAAATTAAGGAAGGAACGCGAGAGAAGTGGATTTGCTGATAACAAGGATGAAACAGAATTGTCATTGGAGAATGGAAGTGGAATGGACCGCGAAGGTAAGAGACCATCTGTTTTGTCTCGCGGAGATAGGTCTGGTGGGAAGAGCCGGAAGTTGGGCGAGAAGGGAAAGAAAAGCTTGGATAAGAAGAAGAAAGATGGGAAGTTGGGCTTGGGAGGCAGGAAAGGGTTGAAGAAGCGGAACACGACGGTTACTACTAGTGATCGTAAAGGGTTTAGTAGTAATGCTCGTTCTGATAAAAAGAGAAGAAAGTTGTCTTAGGCTGCTTTGTGTTTTTAATCTTGTTTTATCCGTCTTTAATAAGATATCTTGTTTTTAATATTGTCTTGGGTATTATTTCAGAGCTTCGCCTCGGTTTTGTATAACCCTCATTTGCGATGAGTATATTATTAGGAGACCATCATAGTTACACACTTTAGTTGTAACTATGATGGTGGCCTGTGCGTTGCGTGAGTGCTAAATTATTACGGAATACTTTTTTTTTTTTGGTTGATTCAACGAAGCGAGCACTTAGTCGCATTACAATAGGGGAGGGGAATTCGATCCTGGGACCTATTGTCCACAATACCTCTGTCTTAACCACTAGACTAAGACGTCTTAACCACTAGACTAAGACATCCTCGGTTACGGAATACTTTTTAAGAGAGAAATTCTGTCGTTAATGCTACCCCTTCCCAAACCTAGCAATAAATCCACCATTGCTACATCTAACCACCTAATTAACCGCCACAATCATCTTCATTCTCACCCGAAACAATCCCTCAACCTACTGTTCCTACTTCCTACTCTCGGATTCACGCATCGTCTTAAGCAGTATGGTAAATGAAAGTGGTGGATGAACATTGAACCCAATACACTATTATAACAATTTATTTATTTTCTCCGTCTCGGTTATTTGTCTATCTATTTTATTTTGGGTATCTCAGTTAACTGGAAGGGTAAGTGAAAGATAGTTGCAAAAGGTTACATGCAAGGCGAATTGTATTTTGTATTTGTCTGTATAAGAGATCTTGTAAATATTTGTTGTTTGTTGTTTGTTGGTTGTTGGTTGTTTTTACTTAAGATTTGTAATACATGAGTAGAGTATAGTATTGGTAAGTTGATATTTACAAAAAAATGTTTTATCAAAATTACATTATTTTCGACCTGTGTTGTAGTCTTCAAGCTAAATATTAAGAGTTACTGATAAGTAGTAGTGTAGTACGTACGAGTTGTTGATTATTCTAAAATATTTGATAACAAACTATTTATATTCTGCTCATAAACAGCTTTAGTGAAATTCATTTAAAATGATCTACTAAAAAGTAAAACTCCCTTCTAAAATAATGTACACATTTTTTAAAATTACTGAGAATAAATTTTGGAAAATTAGAGCACTGAGAGATAATCTTCTAATTAATTATTTAATTTAATTAATAATTAATAACTAATATAATACTAACATTGTAAAATATTCTATTTCCACTTCCATATTCCATCCAAAGAACAATACGGAGTATTAGGTTTTGATTAGTAACCATATTAATTTTTGGAATAACATCAGATTTGATTATGCTAAAAGTATGGAGATTCTTTCCAAATTTAATGCTAAAATTATGGAGATTATATATGGTGAATAAAGTTATGCCATTGTAGACACCGAAATTTTATTATTTCGGTATCTTTTAATGATTTGGTATCTTTGACATTTAAAGATAATTATCAAAAAAATACTATGATAATATCTTAGCATATTTCAGAATATTATAACTTATTCTGCAAGCCACCTCACTATAAATACAGATGTTGTGGTTAGGGTTAGAGTGGAGCAGATGAATTAAGTCAAACGACCCCGTCTTCCTACTAACAAATTGTAGGTAAGATGGATTAAGTCACAAAACGACCCCATCCTCCCCTACGAGATTAAGTCGATAAGACCCTCGTAGCACTATCAAAACCCTTAGAGATGGAATCAAGAGAATCCCGAAAATTGTAATTCCACAATCTTTCGATAATAAAATAAAATTCTTGTTTTCCGTATTATTTTTGTTCCTCTTTATTTATTATTGCAGGTTTTACATTTTATGGTTTACAAATTGGCACGCTCGGTGGGACCATTTTCGCTCTTCATCTCCATTTTCTCCAAGGGTCAAATTTAGCAAAAGAGGATCGAGACAAAGTTGCAACCGACATCAAAGTCTCTACAACAAGTCTCGAGGGGGCATTTGTAGACACCGAAATTTTATTATTTCGGTATCTTTTAATGATTTGGTATCTTTGACATTTAAAGATAATTATCAAAAAAATACTGTGATAATATCTTAGCATATTTCAGAATATTATAACTTATTCTGCAAGCCACCTCACTATAAATACAGATGTTGTGGTTAGGGTTAGAGTGGAGCAGATGGATTAAGTCAAACGACCCCGTCTTCCTACTAACAAATTGTAGGTAAGATGGATTAAGTCACAAAACGACCCCATCCTCCCCTACGAGATTAAGTCGATAAGACCCTCGTAGCACTATCAAAACCCTTAGAGATGGAATCAAGAGAATCCCGAAAATTGTAATTCCACAATCTTTCGATAATAAAATAAAATTCTTGTTTTCCGTATTATTTTTGTTCCTCTTTATTTATTATTGCAGGTTTTACATTTTATGGTTTACAGCCACCAAAGTTATGCTTAGAAATATGTTATATATAAAAAACATACAAACTATTCTCGGAATATGGCAATGACAATGGCAATTGACAATTTTCTTACGAAATATTTTTTGAATTTCTATATTCGTAAAATAATTGACAAAAATGTTAAAAGGGATTGATGAGAAATAATAGTATTAGGTGGTTGTACACCAACCAATAATGTTTTTTTAAATAGATCATTATTACTTATTGAAATGGTTGTACAACCGCCGGTCAATTCTTTCATTAGTTTTTCTTCTTATTGAAATAGTTTATGTATTTCCTTATATAAGTTTATGTATATACATCTTTAAGTAAATTAAAACAAAATTATGTTTTTAACAAACTTTTGATTAATATGTAATCTAACAGATGGGTAATTAAACATTTACAAATTATGAAATAATAAATAAAATGCTCACATTTTATGAAAATAATAATAATAATTTAATTGAACAGTCGTTTTGACCACGATAAAAATAAATAAAAGGATTGCAAAAAATGCATAAAAGGTAAAGAAACGCACAAAGTGGTATTTTCTTAACATGTTTTCAGCGAGAGACCGCTTCTATCACGTTTTTCCGCTATAAATTAAGGTTAAAGGCAATTATATAGGCTAAACTTTTATGTAGTATATAGAAGCATAGAAGTTGAATGTATAGTTTAATTTTCGTTACAACCCAAACTAAACTTTTAATCTGAAGTTAAATACTTTCATCTTAATGGTTAACAACGACTTAATATTCATTGATTAAGTTTAAATATTACTGATGAGCACGATATAATAGTCATATATCATTAAAAATTTCAAAAATAAATTAATTCATTATATCTTTATAATAAACTATATTGATTTAAAGTTTTATATTCTTTTGGGTAAGCAAGCCTGGAGTTGTGTGACTAATGTGGACTGTCTTATGGTCCGTCTCTTGAGGGCAAATTATTTTCCAACCGGTAATTTTTTGACCTCTTCTCTTGGGTACAACCCGAGTTACACTTGGCGAGGAATTGCAGAAGCTAGGAGAGTGCTGTTGGGTGGATTAAGAAGACGCATTAGGGATGGGTTGACGACTAATGTTTGGAGGGATCCGTGGGTACCGAATACCCAAACTAGGCGAATTTTATCACCTCGGTTGGGAGCGGATGCTAATTTGGTTGTTGCAGACCTATGTGATACGGATGGCAGGGAGTGGGACAGGGACAAAGTGGCTGGGATACTACTTCCCTTCGAAGCTGAGCGCGTTTATAATATGCGTATTAGCCAAACAAAGCCAGCGGATTCTTGGGTATGGGATTTAGAGCGAAATGGGGAGTACTCGGTGAAGTCCGCATACAATGTCCTGGCCGCGGGAGAAGAGCAAAAGGGTAGCAGGTCGGATGATACAAAGGAAAAATTGCTGTGGAACCGTATATGGAAAACAAAAGTACTTCCTCGGATCAAGGTGTTTATGTGGGCGTTCTGTAACAATGCGATTGCAACAAAGGGGAACTTGGCTTCTCGAGTGCGCTCGATTGATGCGAATTGTCCGGTGTGTTGTTATGAGGAGGAGACTTGTCTCCACCTTGTAAGGGGTTGTGGGGTGGCGGGAGGGTTAAGGGCTAGGTTGGGTTTGGAGGTGCGACAAGTGGGCGGGTTTGAGGGGGTGAGGGAGTGGGTAGAGGATGTGTGGAGGGAGATAGAGGATAGCGAGATAGAATTGTTCATGACGTCTTGTTGGACCATTTGGGAGGGGCATAATATATAGGTGTTTGAAGGGGTGCGTTTTGATGTGGAGGTGGTGAAGAATAGAAGTATGGAGTTGATGAAGGAGATGCAGGAGGCCGAGGACCGCAGTGCAGAAGCAAGAAGACCGAATAACAAAAACAGAGAAGCTGGAAGTGTGGAGGATGAAGAGGGGCGAAGAGGATGGACAAGAGACCAAGTCGGGGCATGTTGAAGATTAATATAGATGCAGGGGTTAAAGAGGGGTGGGGAACAGGGTGGGGGCTGGTTTGTAGGGATGCGGAGGGGAAGGTGCTGTGGGCGAAGAGCGAACACCATAAGGAGACACGGGAAGTGAATAGGGCGGAGGCGGAAGCAGTTCTGTTTGGAGTGCTGGAAGCGCGACGGAGAGGGTATGAAAACATTATTATTGAGAGTGACTGCAAAACGGTTATTGAAGCGCTGAATTCGAAGGAAGAAGGCAGGAGCGATTTCCATTTATTATTAGATGATATCCGGTTTGCTAGCGTAGATTTTAATTTTTTGTTATGGTCGTTTGTGAAACGTGATAAAAACAAAGTAGCACACGAACTAGCTCATTTGAGTTCGTCTGTGATACCTAGTCAAATGTGGGACGATGTAGAGCTCCCAAGATACATTGTGACGTTGGTTGATTCTGATTTGAATGATATGACTTAATCCCGCCTTGTGGGATTTAAAAAAAAAAAGGTTTTATATTAGGCCCGTGAATTTCACGGGTTAAAAGCTAGTTTTCATTCAATATCAGAATCTCACTCGCTAGCCGTAAAATACGAGTAATTAATAATTGATGAGAAACAAAAATAAAAAAGATAAAATCACCCATTTATCCTTTATTTATTAAAAGATTAAGTCATTTCTAATTTTTCTCGCTTAAATTTCGCGCCTAGGTGATATTCTATTAGACAATTTTTTCCTGATTAATTAATGTTGACTGACCATATTTACTAATATTAAATAATATTTATCTCTTAATTAATTTTATAACATCCGTCATTGTCTAACTTTTACATAAACAACGCTAATAATATCTCATTGAAACTATATATGCAAATTTTTAGACCTTTTATTTTAAAACGAGTGTAAAATGTAAACTGATTAGTTCGATTAATCGTCAAATTCATTAATGTTTGTATCTAAAATACCGTAAATTTGTAAATGATGCTCTTATGAATCAATCTTAGAGCATGTTTAACAATGGAGAGTTTGCTCTCCATGGATGAAGTTGGAGAGGAAATTTCTCATGTGTTGTGGAGAATTTTGTGGAGAAAAGTAGTACCATTTTTCATTTGTTTTGCATTTAATATTGCATGTAGAATTATGAGTGGGGTAGATAGATAGAAAAATGAGTAGAAAAAAGTGGGTCCCATAATAGAGAGATTGATGGAGAAAAAAGTATACATTGTAATTGGAAATAATTGGGTGAAGAAAAATAGATGGAAATAAAGAGATGGAGAGAAAAGATGGAGAAAAAAGTATCCATTGTTAATCATGCTCGCATCACAATGAATAAGATAAAATAGAGATGGAAATAAAAAGAAGATTGTGAAAGGTTTATTTTAAATTAAGACGTTCTTAACTAAAACCAACTTCTTAAAAATTACCAATTTCTGATGAAAAACTAGGATCAATATTTTCTGGAAGCAGGCACCATGGCACTTCCCCTCACTCCACAATATATGTTATCCCCACAAGTATCACCGCAACAAGGAGAAGGACAGTCGATCATTCAAACGTTACAAGATGAATACCGGAATCCACTACTAGAAATCGAAGTTATGATGGATGGGGTTGTTATCATGTCATGTGTAATGCTCCTAGGACCGCTTAGGAAAGATACAATCAATGGTTTCTTCCAGCTATGCTTGTGGACTACTGTGGTGTGGCTCCTTTGTTACTTTCGTACATCATTGATCTAATGACGAACGTAAGAAATAAGTTGTTTATTGTATGAGGGTTCCTTCCGTTTGTTGGAATGACCAGTTATGGCACCATAAGCGCTTACAAACTTGATGACAATGAAACTGTTGTGGCTGTCTATGAGCATTGGGGTTTCAAGTGTAGCTTTGTGTTCAACACTATCGTGGGAGGCAATACAACTTACTTCCTGCTCACCTCTTCTGGCCTGTAGTTATTTTGATGTCGTTTATTTGTGTCCTTCAGACTTTCTGATAGGGTATTATATCTCCCTTTTGATATCAAGACAAATTTACTACTAGGAGTAGTCGGTTCTAAGGTTCAAATAGTTGTAGAGTTCATGGCATGGGATGTGCGGAAGACCCATACCCTCTAAGCTGAGGAGTAAGAAAAAGAAGAAGAAGAAACGGTTGATCCAAAGAGCATGAACGGATACCGATATTTGGTGGGAATGAAATATCTCGGTAGCATACCATTTAAACATTTTCCACCTTTATGCCACCGAAATTTTGAAGAGGTAAAAGAAACTATTGTTACCACCCGATAAATTTGGCAATGTGCTGGAGGGATTTGTTGAACTCAAATGCTGGGGATTATGAAGGACGGCTTAAGGACACATGTTCCTCTTTCGCGCATTGAAGTTATATGGGATGAGGGATTTTTTATCACATTGAAGTTGTATGGGATGAGGATGATGTATGCCAAGAGATTGGACCAAAACCCTTTAGCCATTTAAGTTCACAGATAATAAAAGTCATTGCTCTATAACCGGCTTTGCCGGATGATCGGGATATGGTTGCTTGTTTCTTAGTTTACCATGAGATGGGAGAAGAACTTAGGAACACGATATAAGCCGAGAGAGATCGCCGACTTGTTGGATAAGTGGCGTAGTCGACTCGGCATCGCGGTATACGTTGAGGTGTAAGTCACTGTCGGAGCGAAGAAGGATGCCTTGTACCGGGGAGTTCTTTAGGTAGCATACACCATTAGAGCGACAATCCAATGTTCATTTGTGGAGCATGCATGAATTGATCAAGTATGTTAACGACATATGTCAACTCGGGACGATTAATGGTGAAATATACGTGACGACCCACGAGTCTACGATACGGTTGAAGATCAGATATTAATTCGGCTTGAGAGAGACCTAACCAATGGTTTTGTTCCATAGGCCACTACTACAAAACACGCTTACTACATCAGTGAATGGACATGGGTTCTTCAAAAATCCGATGTAGTAAATAATGCACATAGGTTTTTTGAGAAATCCGATGTCCTTACAAACTCATTTATATCGGTTGTTTTTTACAACCCATGTCCATGAGTGATGATATTAATGGACATCAGATTTTTGAAAAACCCATGTTCATTATCTACTTATTTACATCGAATTTTTAACTAAACCTATGTCCATTGCATTTCATTTTTTAAAAACCCATTTCATTTTATATACCCATTTCATCTTATTAACAACATTCAGAACTTCCACTTCGCAGCAACACTCCCTCCTTCGTCATCTCTTTCATGTCCGATGCAACACTCCCTCCTTCGTCATCTCTTTCTCCCTCCTTCGTCATCTCTTTCTTCATAATTCCGATGCCACCCCGGAACTTCCTCTTCGCATCTCTAGTAAGTATTTTTCTTTCTTTTTCTTCTTTAATTTGTTAGTATTTAGCTTGAATTTTCGAAATTAGGGTTAGTCTTTTCGATTTGGGATTTTGGCTCTGGGATGTTTTCAAGCTTTCTTTTTCCGTCTATCATTGTTTCTCCATCCCCAATTTTTGAATTAGGGTTTATACTAATTTCGAAAATTAGGGTTTCTAATAAATTAAATTAGGATTTCGAAATTAGGATTCCGTCTATCATTGCTTCCTCATCCCTTGTCATAGGGGTTTAACTCTTTACCTCCTTAATGCTTGTTGTTGGTAACTCGTTCAGTTTGCTCCTACTTAGTCTGATGATAACATTTTTTGTCTTTGTTTTCGTATATAAATAATATTATGACGCTGTTTTTGGAGAATTGTCAAAACAAGGGAGGCGATCCAGTAGGAGAAAGAGGGATGCAGATGGTTGACGTACCTCAAGAAGTGCTAGTAACTTTGTTGTATAAATGATGTCAAGTCTTCTCTCACCACTACTTCCTTTTGATCAACAGGGTAAACACCATGTTGGTTAAAACTATGAAATAAAGCCACAGGAAATTCGTGATTGTTGCCCCCCTTTTTTGAAGTTTTTGTTTGGCTAATTTGGTTGCTTGGGAAAAAAACCCATCTGAAGGGAGTTCTCGACTTCTCAAAATTAAACAATCAGGTAATGCTTCCGATTAGAATTAATTTCTGGTGTAGCCTCTGATCTAGTTATTTAAAGGAAACGAGTTCCTTAGTGGGTAACATTGATATAGGTACATCTGAAAGAGCGTGTAAAGATAGAGTAGGAATAGAAATGTATTAGTCAATTGTTCATTATCTTTGGCTATATGGTTTCTTGTACATTTGCCTTGTGCTTGTGTTATACGACTCCTAATAGAACGAGAGACCCCTAATCTTTGCCTTAGTACATTTAGCCTGTACATTTAGCCTGTTTTAAGTATTGAAAACAATACTGTCATTACTCTTACAATTTCAGGTATCCACAGTTCTCGAAGAGAGCAGTCAGCTTTATAAATCTATGAAGGAACTTCAATCTATAGTCAGCCAACTTGAAGAATAATTGGAAGAGTATAAAGATTTCAGGTATCCACAGTTCTCGTGTAATTAAATCTTATCGCAAATGTTGTTAACTCTCTCTATTCGGTTCAGGTGGGGTTCTGTTTTACTGGGCCTGCTACCTAATCAACTTAATACTACTTCCCTGAAAATCTTATCGCAGGAGGAATTCTTTATCATGAAGCCAGAAGAGGTAGTCACTCGATCTTTTAAAATAGACCCAACCACTAATCAAGCTGCAAAATAAGCTTGTTTCGGTAAAGCTATTTGCTAATCTTTTTTTTCTTATTTTGTGTTTGTTCATATAATTTTTTATGGGACTTTGGCAAACAGTTGGAATTTGATGTTTGCAAACTTACAATTTTTCCTGTGCAGCAATTCTGATAGACTCGGTGTTCAAAGAAGTTGATAGAGCGAGTGCCAGTTCACCACAAGAAGCCACAATGCTAGACAATGGAACACGGGTATCTATCCGCATGTACAACCACCTGTGAAGGAATAATTAGAGATTAAGTAAGATATGATCAGTTCAGTTCTGGTGCAAGTGCTGAATTGCAGCTCTTAAAGGTTCGTGTGCTTCAGTCTAAATTCTGAAACATAGATTAAATAAAAAACTTGCAGTACATGTAAATCAACCTGAAAAATACTCAAGGCAAAATAATTCATGATCATAGCAACTACAGGGACCTATAAGAAACCATGTTTGTGCTCATAGTTGACATTACCTTGAACCTAAGAGGATATACATTTGTTGCTGAAATTCTTCAACATTATGCATATAATTATTTTGTTTGGTTTGATTGAATTTTCAGGCCAAAGAAATTCGGAGATTAGCTGATAACATGGTTCAGTTCGGCAAAGATGTATGTCTTATTATACCTCTTTAACTGCTGACCATTGTGGACATGGCACAGAAATATATAACGTCAGACAACCCGCAAACCAACACACGTAAAATCAATTGGTCATACTACTGCAACATCAACAACAGCCAGTAGTAGTCAGTAGCAGCAGCCAACAGCAGCCAGCAGCAGCAACAAACAACATCAGTAGCAGCAACAAGCAGCAACAGAGCAGTAGCAACTAGCGTAGTAGTAGCAACCAGCATCAAGCAACAATAGCAAGTAGTAACAACAACCAACAACATCAACCAACAACACTAGCAGTAGCAAACATGGTATGAAGAATGACCTTTGATGTCATAGTAATGTATAGTTTGACTTAGAAAACTTTGTGCGTCTTGTGCACTTTAACGGTATATATGTTGTATGATATTGTACGTATGACGAACGACCTTTGTTTGGTTCGTTCTTGAAACAATGTATGACGAACGACTTTTGTTGTCGTAATTAGTAATGAAAGGGCTCCGTTTTCGTACAATCCCGGATTTTGGCATTATATTGGCAACAGGAATTTTGATTCCAATTTTTTTTTAAACAAAACCACATTAAAGGACAGAGGTTGTAAAAAATCTGATGTATACTACCCAATAATAGACATGGGATGTTGTAAAAAACTGATGCATATAACAGCAATAAACATGGGATTTAAACGAAAGTTTGATGTAAAAATCAACAATAGACATAGGATTATTTTTAAGGAAAAACTGATGTAAATAACATTAATGGACATAGGATTTTTACATATTAGACATGAGATTTTACGAAAGTCCGTTGTCCATTAGAAGCAATAGACATAGCATTTTTGAAACATCCGATGTCCATTAGAGTAATGCACATCGGTTGTACAACCTATGTTTATTACAAACTAAAGGACATAACTGAACTGTACATCGGTTCAAAAACCTATGTCTATTAGTAAAAAAATCCTATGTAGTAAGCAACTTTTGTAGTAGTGGGCGTAGGTACCGGTTTTGTTCGAAGAAGAACACTCTCGGTCAAAATGTCGAGGGCATATGCACGCCGAGGAAAAAAGATCCCGGAGTTATGGCGGACAATTTCGAGGCCGAGGAAGTACTTACGTGGTCCGAGGTCTTTCATGTGAAAGCATTTACTTAAATATGCTTTAAATTGGGTGATAAAGGGTGTTTTACTGCCGCAAATAATCAAGTCATCAACATAGACAAAAATATAGACGGCGGTGTCAGGATGTATTATAGAAAATAAAGAGTGATCATAGGGACATTAATGAAAACCATACTTTTTGAGAGCGGAAAACGAGTTTTGCATACCAACATCGAGGAGCTTCACGAAGCCCGTATAGCGACTTCCGTAAGCCACATACTTTCCCATTGGCAGACGGAAGAATATCAGGTGGAGGTTTCATGTAGACTTTATCACGAAGGTCACCATGTACGAAGGCGTTGTGAACGTCCATTTGATGAATAACCCAACGTTTGGTGGCGGCGATGACAAGTAAAGTACAAACTATGAATAATTTAATTGTGGGAGCGAATGTTTCATTATAACTCATGCCGTCAATTTATCGAATATTGTAACACCCTAACTTACCAAGGAGCATTAATTAGACATTTTCAAGCAAGTAAGGGTGCTACCATCTCGGTTACCCGAGGTAAGTGTATATCGAAAGGACCATAAAAGAACAATATCTATATAATCTATATAATAACATAAAAATGCTTTTTGAGCCCCTATTAACATGACACATCAACGCATACTTTAATTGAGAACCCGTCATTTTCTAACCCACATGTCTATCTATTCTACCCTATCTACAAACAAACAGGAAAAGCCAAAAAATTAAGCCGAACAATCAGCAAATGTTGTCCATTCATCTTCAACCTCTTCTATTATTCACCATTATTAATTTTATCCACCCATCATCAATTTACCCATTATTCACATTTATATCTATCCATCATTAATTTCTCTCTTTGTTTTCCTATGCAACAACGAAACCAAAAAATTGAATTAACTATGTCAACGGACTGCTCCATAACTCCCAATTATTGTCTGAACTGTTTCGACCGACACATCTGTAAGAGTTGCTCAAATTGGTCATAGATACTTCTACCATTCAGTGTATTGTAGACAACGACTGTGCCTTTTATGAACTGTTTCGACCGACACATTTGTAAGCTCTCATATTTATCAAATGGACCACATACGTCATAAGTAAGTATGACCGCCTTACTACTTTATTAGTGTATTGTAGACAACGACTGTGCCTTTTATGAAATAGAAAACATGGAAGTAGCAATACAAGCTTTCCACAACAACATGACAAACAGATTTTGAAAAAAAATAAATAGATTCATTCGGAGGCGTATATTGGCAGAAAAGCGAAAGAAAGGTAAAACCTACAAAAACAAAGCTCAACACCAGCCCAACATCCTCAACCAACCTAATCAACCAAACTCATTTTGTAGCATTACTTCACAAATTGCGAAACCTCACCCATACCAAACTAAATATAAGAGAAACCTATAAAAAACCAATTATTGCACAGAGGAGACAGCTGCGATGCACCAAAGGCAACCTCAACCAAGCCAACCCACCCAATCCCCAAATGAAACCCAAATTGAATCGGTCTCTCTCTCTCTCTCTCTCTCTCTCTCTCTCTTGCAACAACCTACCCACCTTGCTTGCAGTGACCAAGACACAATAAGGGGCCAAAAAAGGGGAAACTATAGTGACAACGGACACTACATCAATGAAATAAGATTGAGACCCATGAGAGTGACCACATCCCATCAAAACATAAAGACATGGTCAACAAACCTTTATGATATTTGTGATGAAGGTGGCAACACTATCGACATTGGTGAGTATTAAATTCTGATGTTTATTCTATATGTTGAGCTATGTAAATTACTTAGTCATTAAACAAAATCGTCGTTTCAAGTAGCATCGACAATGGATGTCAACAAGCCCTAGATGTATAGACGATGGCACTACGAACAAATTATTTTTATGTTAACCACTTTATAAATAGTGCAACTTAAACCTTGCACTAATAAGTTTTGAGCATTCAGTCCTTTCTATTGGTAGGCATGGAAGCAAATGGAGGATCTTTTTACGGAGAGTGCAGTTACCGACCAACTATACCAACCCAGGGAAAAATTGACTCAGAGTCAACACACATAACTCATAGCTCTGACGACGAAAACAGCAAGGGTTTGCATTCAAATATATTTTTGTTTTTCACATTGAACTTGGAACTTACATTATAAAACCTATCTAATTATGACGAAAATGCAGATGGAGACAATGAGTATATTGAAGCATCCACAGAAATAATTCAAAGAAATCAACAACTTTGAACTGAAAGTAAGCATTTATCCTTTATAAATAGTGCAACTTAAACCTTGCACTAATAAGTTCTGAGCATTCAGTCCTTTCTATAGGTAGGCATGGAAGCCAATGGAGGATTTTTTAATGGAAAGTGCAGTTACCAGCCAACTATACCAACCCAGGAAAAAAATGACTCAGAATCAACACATATAAGTCATAGCTCTGACGACGAAAACAACAATGGTTTGCATTCAAATCTGTTTTTGTTTTTTACGTTGAACCTGTAACTTACATTATAAAACCTATCTAATTATGACGAAAATGTAGATGGAGACGATGAGTATATTGAAGCACCCACATAAATAATTCAAAGAAATCTTCAACTTCGAACTGAAAGTAAGCATTGATACATTATTGTTAAAGGAAATCATAATATGCGGCAAAAAGCTCCTGACAAATTTGACAAATATTAACAGGGATTTTCACCGAGCCTTGGGGTTTTGGGGGGCCAACAGGAGTGTGCGAGTTTTGCGAAGCAGTGTTATGGGTTGAAGAATCAGTGGGTAAGCATAATAATAAAGGGAGACCTAAATATAACATTTGTTGTCAAAAGGGAAAAGTTGAACTCCCATTACTTAAAGAATAACCTCATGATCAATACCTGAAACAGTTAATAGACCCAAATGGAGGACCGCAACACTAAGGAATTTAGGAGGCTGATAAGGTCATACAACACCATTTATACATTCACATCGATGGGAGGCAAAGTTGATAATGCCATTAACAATGGATCCGCCTTATTGCTTTAGATTAAGAGGGCAAAACCACCACAACATTGGGTCTCTCCTACCTCCCGAAGGAAAACAACCTAAGTTCAAGCAGTTGTATTTTTGCGACAATGAGTTAGAGATGGCCCAAAGAATGAATTCATTAAATTCAACGATAAAAAACAAGCTAAATCCCGAGGTTGTGGAAGGTCTCTCTAAAATGATATATGAACACAATGTCATAGCCAAAACGTGCAAGATGTTCAAAGAAAGACTTGATCCATCTAATTTGCAACCAGTACGACTAAGGCTAATCGGAAGCCGCCAATAAGATGGAAGGCAATACAATTTACCAACCACGGATGAGCTTACGGCGTTAATTGTAGGGAGTGGAGGAGATGAATGCAGTTGTCGCGATATTGTTGTTCATGACCGTGCACGAGGGTTGAAACGAATCTCAGAGTTGCACCCCAGTTTCATGTCAATGCAATATCCATTGATACTTCCGTATGGGGAAGACGGGTACATACCAGATATTAAACACAAAGATGTTGAGACCACCAAAAGGAAAAAAAAAGAAAGTTTGTGACTATAAGAGAGTATTACGCTTACCGTTTTCAAGAACGGGGGAAAGAAGGAATAATCATTGACGGCATTTGTGTCTTCTGTGGGAAATTAAGGCAACAATTTATGGTTGATGCATGTACTTGTGTAGAAGAAACCCGACTGGCCTATATACGCTCTAACTAGAAGGAAATTCGGAAATTTTCTCTTTCTGGTTTAATGGTAGCAGGACAGACAATACCGGCTTCAATTGGCCACCATATAATTCCGCCACCATCATTTCCTGGGTGTTATAGATTTCTGTTTCAGAATTATCAGGATGCATTGGCAATTTGTCGATGGCAGGACCTCCTCATTTATTCATAACTCTCACCTGCAACCCAAAATGGCTAGAAATTAAAAATTTCTATCAGCTCTACCAGGCCAACAACCAGAGGACCGCTCTAACATTATTGCACGAGTTTTCAAAATCAAACTAAATGAGTTGATTAACGACATTACCAAAAAGGCGTTCTTTGACAAAGTGCTTGTAGGTAATTTAACTTTTCTAAAACCTCACTGTTTAGTTTTCCTTTTTCACCACAGGAAAAAAAACTGATTTTTTCTAACTTTCTTTTTAATTATATATACTATTGAGTTTCAGAAAAGAGGTTTACCATATGCACATATTTGTCTGTTCCTACATCCAAGTTATAAGCACCTTGACCCAACAAATATAGACAAAATAATACACGCTGAGATACCTGATAAAGAAGCAGATCTAGTTGGATATGAATCAATCATGCAGTTTATGGTACATGGTCCGTGTGGCACGGCGAATTTAGATTCATCATGCATGGTTGACGGAAACTGCTCGAAATATTATCCAAGAAAATTTGTTAATGAAACATCAATTAGTGAGGATGGGTATCCGGAGTAACGTAGAAGAAGGGATGGTCGAGCAGGTGAAAAAAATGGTCAGACCACATGGATAATATATTTGTGGTACCTTACAATATTGACCTCTTGGTCAAATGGTCAAATACCAAGCACACTTAAATGTCGAGTGGTGTAACAAACACAGATCTATAAAGTACCTTTTCAAATATATGTCAAAAGGCTCTGACATGGCACTTGCAAGCATACAAGAAATGAAGGAAACACATAGTGACGCTGACATAGCTGGTAAACCAATCGATGAAATTGAAACGTTTCTTCGATGTAGGTATGTCTCAGCATCTGGAACATGTTGGCGTATGTTTGATTTTGAGATACAATTTAAGCAACCTCCCGTCCAAAAGCTATGCTTTCACTTAGAAGAGGAACAAGAAATCATTTTTGATGATGAAGAGACACCTGAAGAAGTGCTTGAAAGAGTTGGGCAAGCAAAAACAACTCTCACAGAGTGGATGGTCACAAAAAAAAATGTCGAGAAGCCCGTGTTTTGACATATGCCGATTTTCCAACTACCTAGATATGGAATAACCAAAAAAAGATTTGGACGAAAAGAAAAAAAAGAATGAAAATTGGTCGGATTTACTTTGCACCACCCAACACGGGAGAGTTGTATTATTTAAGGTTGTTGTTGAATATAGTCAAAGGAGCAATAAGCTACGCGAAAATTAGAACCGTAAATAAAGTAGTTCATCCGACATTTAAATCCGCTTGTAACGCATTGGGACTTCTAGATGGAGATGATGAATGACACATTGCTTTAAATGAAACCGCAACTTTGTCAACGACTAGACAACTCCATGAGCTATTTGCAACATTATTATTGTTCTGCGAAGTTTTGGATCCAAAAATCATGTGGGGGACTCATTGGCAGAAACTGTCTGATGATATTCTACCGAGGCAGCGAAGAAGAATGGGGATTGCTTGGAGACTTAATTCTGAGTGAAGATAAAATAAAAAACTATGCCCTCCATGAGATAGAACAAATTATAAATCGTAGCAGCCGAAGCCTTAGACAATATGATGATTTTCCCATGCCAGATAAGGAGCTACTACTGGGATCCTCAAATAGACTACTATTGGAAGAACAAAAACTATGATGAACAACCATTGCGGATACAAGCAGAAGCACTCCAATCTGGATTGAATAACGAGCAGAAGGAAATTTTCGCAACGGTTCTAGAAGCAGCTCACGGAAAAAAGGTGGTGTTTACTTTGTTTATGGTAGTGGTGGAACGGGGAAGACATATCTCTGGAAAACTTTGATTTCCCGTCTTAGATCTGAAGGGCATACAGTGCTGGCAGTTGCATCATCTAGAATAGCAACGTTGTTGCTTATTTCTGGGAGAACTGCTCATTCAAGTTTCGTAATACCATTAAACTTAAGTGACAGTATAAGTTGTAAAATAGATCAAGGATCCGACCTTGCCCATTTAATTAGGAAATCAAGCCTAGTTATATGGTATGAAGCACCAATGGTTCACAGACATGCTTTTGAGGCTGTAGATATGGCTTTCAGAGATATAATGCAACTTGATGACCCAATGGCTACGGAAAAAGTATTAGGTGGGAAAACAATTGTCCTAGGTGGGGACTTTAGACAAATCCTACCTGTTGTACTAAGGAAAGTCAGGACTAAAATTGTGAATGCTTCTATTAGTAAATCATCTCAAATCTGAGCCATACTGCACTGTACTCAAACTCCATAAAAATATGCGGATAACACATAGAATGAACGAAGAAGAAGCTGCAGAATTGGAGGACTTCAGCAAATGGGTTCTTGACATCGGGGATATCAAATCTATGACAATCGCAAGGGAGGGGGAGGATGAGGATACATGGATAAAGGCACTTGAAGACATCTTATTAATTCCTAACGCAAGAGATCCAATTGCTTCTCTAGTAGAGGATATTTACCCTAACCTTTTGGAAAATTACAAAAACCATACTTACCTTCAAGGAAGGGCGATTCACACCTAAAAATGAGACAATTGACCAAGTTAATGAGTACATGTTACGTCTCCTACCTGGCGAAGCAGTGGTATCAAAAGTGTGGATAAAATATGCCCTTTGACAAGAAATTCATCCAATATGGATAATTTATACCCAACAGGATTCTTAAACTCACTGAAATTTCCGGGTTTACCAAGTCATGAAATGCATCTAAAAGTAGGCTGCCCAATAATTTTACTGATAAACATCAACTAGACAGCTGGGATGTGCAACAGTACAAGGCTAACAGTGACCAGTGTAAAAAGTCGTATAATAGAAGCAACTATCATCACAGGAACCAATGTTGGAATGATAGTCTCAATACCAAGAATTGAAATGACACCAACTGATACCAAATGGCCCTTCACAATGAAGAGACGTCAGTTCCCTATTAAGGTATGTTTCGCAATGACAATCAACAAAAGTCAGGGATAAACTTTTCAAAAGGTTGGAGTATACTTGCCAGAACCTGTTTTTAGTCACGGTCAACTTTATGTAGTTGTGTCAAGAGTTACAACTCGAAAGGGATAGATAAGCATACCTAAGAATAATAACATAGACGATGAACAGAACAAGAGAACTAAGAATGTTGTTTATAAAGATATTTTCTCTGATTTGTGAAATCATATAAGAGGATAACCACTTTGTGCATAACAAATAAATTTTGTATTCTCTTTAGTTTAAAACATTGCAGTATTTTGTGTTAGAAGAACATTTCTTCGTTTACTTGTATAATGGATATTGATTAAACTGAATGAAATATACCTTGTGTTGTGCATTTATTTCAAGCAAAAAACATATCGCCCTACCCCTCTTCTTCATCTTCTTTTCATGTTCAGTCCTTATTGTGAATCCAAACAAAGGGTTAGTTTCCAGTCCAGTGACATATTGTAGTATGTGCTCAGTATATTGCAACTGCATGTCGCCTTTTAGATTATTTCCGACCTCTGTTTGAGTTAATCAAAATTTAAATTAGAAATGCTTGCTGCTTTATATCTACATATTTTGCAGGATTTGAGCTTCAATCGATTAACGGTTCTATTCCCAATGGATTAAAGGGATTCACACATCTAACGTATCTGTAAGTTAATATGCATATAAAATAACTAAACCGACGTAACTTACTACTAATCTCTTAATAACTCCTGACAGGCCAGAAAATCCTTTTGGAAGAAACCCTAGTACTTGGTTGCATCGCCGATATCCTTAGTAAACTCCGGTGATGGTTTAATCCATTTATCTCCCTTTATGTAATGAAAGAATTCGTACGAGTAATGATCCTTCCCTTTTCGCTTGTATATTCTGTGGTTTGCACTCTTTAGCTTATTATTTGTTGCTGAACACCTTTTCAGAATTTAAAATAAGTAATGTTGGATGCTTTATATTTATATATTTTGCAGGGATTTGAGCTATAATCGATTAAGCGGTCATATACCCAAAAGATTGAGGGGATTAACACATCTAGTGTTGCTGTAAGTCAATATGCATATAAAATAGCCAAACCGACTTAACTAGCTACTAATCTCTTAATAACTCCTGACATTCATAAGGATATTTTGATGTTGCTGATATAGGTCCCTTACAAACAACGCACTTTCTGGACCATTGCCAGATTGGAAAATGGACAACAAACATAGACGGATCAAGATGCTGAACATTGGATAATGGACGACAAACATAGACGGATCGAGATGCTGAACAGTAAGTCATTCTTCCCTAACAATTACGGTTTAGCTACGCATACATGTCATTTACCTAAAGTGATGTACATATGTGTTAGATTAACAACTGGAAAAATTTACCTTATTTGGGTAAGATAAACAAACATACTGAAAAAACAAGTTCAATTGAATGAATCAACAAAATAACTGAACATTAGCCGAATAAGCCAAAGAAAACAAGAGTTTTCTCCTTAATTACTGAAGTACATTTAGCAAGTTTACTACCAAATCAGGAAACAAAATTGATACTTCACAATGAAACAACCATGGATATGAGCAAACATATCCGAGTCACAATCCCTAATCAATTACAATAACCCATCTATCACCCTCCCATACTTGATGCAGTAACATATGAATTAATTGAGTAAATACAACTTCGTCAAAACTCTCAAGAGGTACAACGTGATAATTACTTAAAGGAATAACACGAAAGACTCTGACTAACCACGACCAGCCGTCTAGAAACACTTCAGCTAGATCACCAACGAAAAAGCCAGAACTTTGTATGTATGGTGGACATGGTCGCACTTGCTCAATGACGATAACTTCCCTATGAGGAGTCCAACCATCTGGTTCAAACAACTGTTGAAACTCAATATAAAAAATCCCTTCTTCAATCCCGTGAACCAGAATAGCAGCATATATAGTAGGCAAATAAAAAATCAAATTCTTGAAATGTCACCTCTAATTGCCCGCCAATAGTGTAAGGGTGAACCATTTTCACCGATTTCACTCAATGGTTCTGAATGGACTCAAATACTTGAGCAAACATATGGCGAAGAACTATGAAAGTTATATCCTTTATATATATATATATATATATATATATATATATATATATATATATATATATATATATATATATATATCAGTTTCAATAGCCAATTACCAATAAGGATAAATTAGTAAAAAGAGCATCCAAGTTGCTTTATTGTTATATGTTAATAATGACAACTTTATTATTATTGGCAGATACAATATTAAAGAGTAAAAACCATATATATCCTAGGCATTAAGTATTAACTTAAGTATTACATTATAAAGGTAACAACCTAATTATTAACAACAACTACAGCTGAAATGACGCGATAAGAACTGTTACAAAACCCATACCAACACCAGAAGAACTGTTTCAAACCCACAAAATGAACAGATAAATGTAATGATTAATAGAGCCTAAATAATATCAAAATAAAGACACATCAAAACTGAAAGAAATTTGACTTTTAAAATACTAGCGGCATAATTTGAACAAAAAAATGTAATGATTAAGAGAACCTAATTAATATCAAAATAAAGACTTATCAAAACTTGAAAAAAAAAACGACTTTTAAACTAATAGCAGCCTAATTACTAACAACAGTAAAGACATATCATAACTGACAAAAAACTTGGACTTTCCAAATGCTGGCTAGCAAATCGGCATGCTATAAATTGGCGTTGAAGAAAAAATAAACAAAACAAACACAATTCATACATAGGTATGCTCAATACTCAATTACCTCCGCTACAAATGATTAAAAAAACAGAAACAGAGAATCACACTAAAGCCAAGTATATTGTGAGATCACTAACCATCACTAACCATCACTAACCTTAAACTTTGCCAAACTGTTGCATGTACCAGATAGCTGCTCGAGCAACAAGAATTTGGGAAACAAGACTCACTGAAAATAAACAACCTGTATCGCTCGACATAGTTTTGCTAGACCAAGAGGTAAATCCAAAAAAAATACAATAACAAAATGAAAAAAAAGGAATCTTAACACTAATTTATCATGTGTAATTTTGAAAACAGGGTAACTAAATACACTATACAATACCCAAAAACTTGGTCAGCTCATACAAAGAAACACTTCAAGAAGGCAAGATATACAAACTACAACACTTTGAAGTCGCCAAACACAACTCATCATACCGGCCAGTTACAATTAGTGACAACATAATTAAGTGTACACCATTCACGACAATAATGGAAGAGGAAGACCAAGGCCATCCAATCCCTCAACATAAATTCGAGTTCCATTCTCTAAGCAGCCTACATGAGCGTTTAA
Organism: Silene conica; assembly: GCA_029255685.2. Lineage (NCBI taxonomy): Eukaryota > Viridiplantae > Streptophyta > Magnoliopsida > Caryophyllales > Caryophyllaceae > Silene > Silene conica. The sequence goes on from CM055320.2 coordinate 14,596,004, forward strand.
ACAAAATCGATTTTTTGATAGGTATTATCAAAAACCTTAAGCTTGCAAAAATACAAAACACAAGGTAACAAGACCATTCTATCCATTTTGCAAATGTTGTTGGCGTGCTAACAACGGTTGAGAACAAGAGAGAAGTCATGACAAAGGGTGAAAAAACAAGTCTCCGCCATGTATACATCCAGGACGTCAGGTAACATTTGTTGCACAACAAACAAATCCTAAACAAATGAGCAAGATTTAATCCTAATAAAAGCCTAAACAAATTAGCAGGAAAGAACCAGTGAGAGTTATGCTTTGGGGCAATACAACAAACCTAAGAAACAACGGTAGCAACAACAAAGGATGACGTGAAGATTGCCGTGATAACATCAATGAGAGTCGTCTCCTATGAAGGTAACAAGCTGTATCCAATTTCCTAAAAATAGAAAAATATTAATACCAAAGTGCAAAATATTAGGTGTTGACCAGTTACAATCTACTTATGAAACAAAAATATAAGTCGATCTCGACATTCCAGAAGTAACAAACCTAGCACAAAGAGATGGGTCTATCAAAATATCACACTTAAAGATCAATTACTACTCCAATAAATGAAAAACACTTATGTTTATCCCATTATACAGCCTAGACGAACATACCCTGGTAAAGTTCGTCGACCACACCAATGAAACGGTTGTCGAGGAACCACCAAACAAAAGTCTTGCTGAACTACAACATATGCAACTACCAGACGAGGTAAATTAAACAACTACCTAAAATATGTATATATTCTCAATACTAAAACATTAAGAATTTGATTGCTGAATTAAGTTAGTTTTTGCCCAGCAGAAACAGATTTTCATTTGCGAAAGGACTATAATAGAAATACGAACGGATGTTGAATGGAGGTACATGTCTTGCACAACATGTAAGAGTGCTCTTCAAGAGGACGAAACATGCTTCCAATGCAACAAGCTGGTCCAGTATCCTACAGAAAGGTAAACAAATAAAAACTTTAATTTTCATTAAATACAAGAAATAAACAATTCAAAAACAACAGGTACATGATTATGACAATCATATCAGATGGAAAAACGTCCGCCAAGTTGGTCCTATTTGATAAGGAAGCAGAGAAGGTCATTGGGACACTAATCACCAAGCTGCTCGACATATATGAGCAGGTACGACTAACACACGACACAAAACACACACACACACACACACACACACACATATATATATATATATAAAACAAAAAATTAAATACCTAAAAATATCAATTGCAGGACAACGGGAGAGAGAAGGTATTTTAAATACTACAGCAATGTACTGGGACAAAACACGCATTCAAAGTCAAGGTGGGAATGAGCAAATATGGATCTGAACGTGAACTCAAAGGACAAAAGACAAAAGACACTAACACCGAAGAAAAACGAAGAGACAAAAATCGTGAACAACAAAAGCAAGGAAAAGGTAAAATAGAAAACCAGACACTCTAAAAAAAATATTGAAGTAAAATACAAAACATTGACATGCGACTCAAAATCAGGCAGCGCTACAGCAAGAGGGGTCCCTACAACTACCTACAATAGATGGATTTTCAACACAAACAAAAAGAAGGAAAAGCGAATTTTTTTGGAAAAGTATGTAAAGTTAATTCAAACAATAATATGATTACATTTACATTCAGAAACACAAATCTAAACAAACAACACTTAAAAATGCAGAGATAGAAGAGGTGACAAAGACATCAAGATGGAGGGAAGTATAGTCAACAAGCGCGCAAAATCACAAGAGTCAGCGCCATAAAATACAATGTCGACGCAGAAAAAAAAAAAAGCAACAACCACCAACTAGAATATTTCTTTTAGTACTTAATGAAAACTCGAACCATGACGTCTTATTTCTTATAGTTTTGTACGTTACTTTACTAGAATTACTCTATTAAATTATACTCAATATTTTCTTTGAACTTAAGGTATCAAGTTTGTTGAATGCATACGATTTCAGTTCAACCTTCTTAATAATTTAGAAATAGTTTTTTAGTTGATGTAGAAAAATTTATAAGAAATATGAATTCACTAAATAAATTTCACATTAAAAATCATGTGAGTTGGACACAAAGTGAAGCATTACTTCAGAAATTTTAGTGACGAATGGGAACGTCTTAAATTTGAAACTAATTTGCATTGATAATAATTATTCTCCCTTATTATTATCCTTATGGATACGCACCAAAAAAACAGAACCTCAACATTACAAATGTCACCAACCAAATAAACCCATGAATTTCACGGGCACCCGAACTAGTGTTATATTAATAAAGGTAAATGTTACAACGATAACACTAAACGACAAACGTAAAATATAACTTTATACTAACTCTCAGCTACAAGATATTAATACTGATCATCGATATGTCGTCATCGATCCAACCCAGCCACAATCAAGCATCAACACCTGAAATCTATCTTAATGCTCGCCATTTGCCAACAATGTCAAACGGTTCACCACAGACACAGATAGAGAACAACACAAGAACCACGAAGTCAGTATAGGTTCACATCATTATAAATAAGTACAAATTATGAAACACAAACAAGATGACTACAATAAGAATTCTGATGCCAATCGTAATCGATCACATATCGTAACTTGTAGCCATGGCAGATTCCCATCACAACAAGTAATCCTGGTGGGGACCGCAGCCTTACTACCCTGCCCTGCTCATCGCAACAAGCGTTACCCTGATCCTTAATGTGCACATCTCCTTCATGAAGGGAGCCACGAAGGGAGACCATGGGGTTGGAATCCATCTCTCGACAATGGTCCCAAACCATCTTATAACATCATAACAACTCATCACCATTACTAGTAACTATATTAACTCAAACCAAGCATACAATATACCATCATCAATATCGACAATCCATTACTATCATTCTTAACACCGTCATATATACACACACAAATTGAACACTGACTGAGTATGATAACCTTCCTTAAGCAAGCATTCGCGCATCCACACCATGAATCATCACATCGTCACTTAGGATCATCCTACAAGAGATTATATCTATTACTAACCCAAAAAGACAACGATAAGCTCAAATCTAGAAGAAAACTAACTTACCAGAAACACTAGGGCGCCGGTGACGCCAAGATCTAAAAGGTGAAATCTTCATTCGCGCCGTAACATTTTGACTGAGTTATCAAGGTGTGAGAAAGGGTGAAATGGAGAATGAATAGGGAGAGGAGTTGTCTTAGGGTTATTAGTATCGACGGAAATGGATTTGGGAAATGATTTAATTAAACCTCTGTTAACACAAATAATTCGCGGAACCAGACCGTACTTGGTCGAGTACCCGGGTACTCGACCGAGTACGTCATACTCGACCGAGTACTGTGGTACTCGACCGCGTAACTCGTACTAGGTCGAGCATCTCACTATGTGAGAGATACTTAACTTTTCCTTCCGCCTTTCTCCGAGGATTTTCTCAATAGTCTCTCTATGATCAAGAGTTGGTCAACGCCTTTCTAAACGACGGGTATAAAAGTCTTTCACCCTTCAAAGAAACTTCGTCCTTGAAGTTTGCCTTATCCTCCCCGAGAACCTAACTATCACGCCGTAACAATCTACTATCCCTCTTATGCTACAACCACCAGTACTATCCCTCTTACGGTGTAACTATCAAAGTTATCCATCTTATGGCACGACTACCGATTACCACCTCCAAGACAACATACTGCTCATCTTAACTTCCGTATGATACTCTATTCAATAAGATTCAACTATTAAATTGCCATAATTTTGCTGTCACATAGTGATATACTCTATGACCATACATCACATGCTTTACAACCAGATATACCATACCATCATTTATTAACCAACATTACCAGAATTATCAAACAACGTCCGAAACATACTAACATCATGTAATATGTTAATATATTATTTCAGCATTCGCAAAAATACGCAAAATGACATTTATATTGAATAGTCTTTTCGTGTAAGAGTCGTGATAGGTTAATTAAGGGATTTCGGAAGTTAAAAATCATTTTACCCTAATCTAATCTCGCCGCAACAGTAATCCTCTCAAAAACTTTCAACCCTAAATCCCTAATTACCTACTGGAGAATAGTCGCGCATCGATTATCCTAACTTTGTGTCACCGTCGTTCAAGTAAGTCTTTAATTGTTTAGTTAATTTACTAAGTTTAAGGTTGTGTTTTATGGTCAATTAGTAATAAGATGAATGTTGTCTTAGGAGGAGAATTCGTAGAAGAACCGTGGTGGGACTTGCTTGGATACCTTGCTAATTGTAAATTGCCTTGAGGTAGAGTTCTCCCTACTCAGTTATCCGTTATGTGGTTGTGACGTTATTTCTGCTATATTGTGAAACTGATATCACTTGTGGTTTTGAGATTGAGATATGGAACATATGTTTGGGACCATTGACGGAAAATGGCTCTCAATCGTACGATCGCTCTTCGTGGTTCCCGCCGCGGAGGGGATGTGCACATTAATGTTCCGAGTACCATTTGCCGTGAGCAAACGGGGTTGGTTGTGGGACTACAAGTCGCCACTGTGAGATGATTTGGTTGTGGGACTACAGGTTGCCATTGTGAGACGATTTGGTTATTGGTGATATCAGCATGTTGTGCTTTGAGATGTTACTTGTTCTTGATTTTGTTAGTCACGATATTGCGTATATAGAAACTGACATTTGTTTTTTCTGCGCTGTGATGACCCGTTAGTATGGTGGGTAGATTTTCAGCAGGTAGTTCGACGTTGATTGAGTGCTTGAGGCTGGGATGGAATGAGTCATCACACATGAGTCATTACGTTAGTTTCCGCTGTTTTTTTAGTTTTCTTTTGAGTTGAGACGTTTGTAACGACGATACTATTTATTTAATAAATGTTCTTGTGCCTTTCGTTGATATTCTACCTCGGGTAACCGAGATGGTGACACTTTCACAGTCTAAGATTTTTTCTTAAAGACATTGGGTTATGAGGGTGTTACAAATATAGAAAGTCTAAAAAAAAAGAACTTGGTGTATGTCTGTTGGAAGCCCCTGGTTTGGTTTTGAGTGAGAAGACGCCCTCATTTCAGAATTACGGCCCTTACACACTTAAGCCAATCACCACGCGATGGGTAGTAGCGGGGAAGTCGTTGTGTGGCTATTATGTGTATTAAATGCTTGTTGATGAAAGTTGTGTCATTGTCAGACAGTTCTATTTCGAAAAATTAGTATTCATACATTCAATTTTCTCTTAAATTTATGTTTAATTTATTTTTGTTGGTAGTGTTAATGCAAATCTGATATTGTCCACAATTTGTTGTTTTTCAATTGATTGAATTGAATTTTATGGTTTCAATTAGGGAAAATTGAAGAGCCCTAGCTAATTATTTTCAATTTGAGAAAAATTGATGATGAAGAACATTCATTAATTTTAAGATACAATAGAAATAATAGAATTAGAATTCAATTAAATTGAATAGGATAAAATTAGATTAGGTGAAATTGTTGATGAAATGAAGAATTAGTGAGAAATATAGAGTTGTGAAATCTTATTTGGTGGTGAATCTAAGGGAATATACAGGATGAATGTAAGGGTATTTTGGTCTTCAAAAATGAACTTAGGTCACGAAAATTCAAATTGGTATCAATTTTCCGTCGGTGTTAATATTTTGACTGTAATTTATGATCAGAAGTAATATTATGGGTGTAATTTACCAAAAAAAAATTTGCAAGGTTATAATTTACAAAAAGTAATGTTTATAAGACTATAATCAACAATTTTTTCATATTATTATTATTATGTTTAGATCTAGAAGTACTATAAATCTAAATCATTGTAATGATTGGAAGCACGAACGATCATTCAATCATACAAACGATTTATGAATCTCTCCCTTCTATAATTGATTAAAGACTTTAATAAACTGGCATTGATGACAAATGTATGAGTTAGAGCTTACAAATTACTAATTAAACTTAAATATATATAATATATCACAAATTGGGAGAAACTAATACGGAGTATAACCCAGAATAACAAAAATAGTAGTTTATTGGATATAATTTTCCTCATATATGTTTGTCCTTTGTCTACCCCTTATTCACTCTTACTTTCTTTTCTTAATTTTACAATCATCATTTATAAAATTTTCACATGCTAAACATTTCGTAGATAACCATCATTCTAATAAATTTCATGCCCTTAATAAATTTATCAAAAGTTAATTCAGGCAAATGATAATAGGCTTAATAGCAATTCTAATTAATTAATTAATGTTTTGACTTTAACTACCGTCATAAGAAAGCTCAATAGATGTTTAAAAATTCAATGAAAATTTTCGAAAAATTCATTTTTTATAATGGATAAGCGTCCATGATATAGACCCTAACTCCACCACTGCATATATTAGGTTCAAGTGAACTATACTAGACCATCCTCATAATATAGCATCTCAATGAAAGACAAGAGAAAAGAGAAGGTTTAGTGTACGTACCTCATGGCTTATAGGATTTGCTTGCATTATTAGTAAGTTGAGATACTTACTAATAATTAAGTGAAGAACATGACAAGTAAGAAGAATACATAACCCTAATTCGAAAGGATGCAGAAAGTGATATTGGCGCGGCTCAATCAGAGATCGTATGTTACTACTACAACTTCGTAATATCCGTCTTCAGATTGAACCTAACCAATACCGCTTTCCATTTTGTCTTCATATTCATCAATGTCATCATCAATAAGGCGCGTATAGATCGATGTCAGCTAGCTTAGCTGACAAAAATATGAGAGATGGTATTCATTCATAACTCGAGCTCAAATCCCGTCAACAACATATTAGCCTTGTGATACCCTTTACACCAGAAAAAACTTGTCCATCAAGGGTCTTCAACAAATAGCCTTTTTATCGACCACCGGATGTTGGAAAGAAGAAAATCATCCCAAAAGTGCAAGACACAACAAGAAGAATGTAGATCATTTACAATTATGATGTTTTATTTCATAATATATGATAATGACTTGAAACTACAATCTTATGACATAAAAAAGTTTGATGAAAAGGTTGGGTCAGAAAGGGAAAAAAAAAAGAAAGATATTGCCCCCATAAACCATTGAAAAGACATAGTACAGTATTACGTACCATATATACTACGAAGTATGATATATAATAGAACATTTAATGGCAAAATAGGGTGCTAAAGATTGCTTAAAATGCTTCAATATAAAAGAGGGTGGAGTTGGAAGAAAAGTAGGTGAGAAATCCAATTGGAAATGTAATTAACAAAAGAGACAACAATATGCACGCCAAATAAAATTGTATTCCACCAACATCATTCAAACGTGATGATATTAATCACGCAAAATAATTAAATCAAAGTTACCTAAAACAATCCTATAATCCTATCTACCAAACTAAGCAAATCCACAAATTGCTAGATTTTTTTTTGATGTAAAATGAGTCGCAAAAGCAGTACAATAACGAGAGTGGTGGATTCAAACCTGACACTTATTTGTCTATTAATACCGCATTTTTAACCACTAGGGTAGGAGATCTTCGGTAGAAATTGCTAGATGTGAAGATGGCTAATTAAGTAGTTGTTTGATTAGCAATTGATCTATTGAGTTGTTTTTGTAAGGAAATGGTAATTTATGTGAAACCTTAATTCTATAAATAGGGAAAGTTGTTTATCTAAGCCCTCTAAATTAGTGCCATGGAAAATGAAACCAAAATAAACAACTTTGACTAAATTTTCACAAGTTGGAGTTTCATAAAAATTAGTTTTTTTTACTTTTTTTTGTGGGTGTCAAATGAGCTAGAAGATAACACAACAACAAGGCTGTATGGGGGATCGGAACCTAAGACCTCTTTGTTAACCACTAGGTTAAGACATCTCGGGAAAATGTAAAATATAAAGAAAAAAAGCAAGCAATTAAGGGAAAAAGAGCATGGAGAAGTTATGTTCATTTTTCAAGTTTGGAAAGAAGAAGATATAGTTTATGGTTGAAGTAAATAAAAAAGAGAGGTGGAGAGGTGGATGGTGAGATTTGAGAGGAGGAGGAAATGGTATATAAACGTAGGGTTTGGCCTCGAAATGAGAAGGAAAGAAGTGAGTGAAATGATGTTAAATGGGGAGCAAACCTTACTTTAGGGTTTGCCATGCTTTGTTTCCACTCAATTATACATCCTATTTTCATCTTCTTTTGCGCATGCCAAGTTTATTTCTCTACCGAAATTAAATATAAATTAAAGTCACAAACGACCACATTATATTGTGACTCCTTTTTACTTATATCATTATTATGTTAACCTTTTTTTTATATATTTCAGGCTTTGTTTTTGAATTAGGCCTTGTTCTTTTCGATTGAAACAAGTTGAATTGAATTAATTGTAGTAGAGTTTAATTGAACTAAATTGAGTGGAACTGGAGTGAAGTGAATTTAGTTGAATTAAAAGTTAATTTTGTGAAAAGATTAATTGAACATAATTGATTAAACGTAAATAAAACCTATTGAAATATAGCTCATCAAAATTAAAAGGAGCTGAAATTAAGCTAGAAAGAACAGAATCAAAATAAAGGAAAATTTCACATTTCTTTAATAAATAGCCAGAAATTCGCGGCTACATATGAAAACAATAATTTCCAGAGAAGTCCATATAGATTAGTCACAAGTTACTCATTTTGGTTTTACTTTGTGTGTGTTTGGCTAACTTTTTAAAGTGTTTTTAGTCTTAAAAATATATTTTGGTCAAATACATCATTTATTTAAAAATGAAAAATAATTTCTCAAAAACTTAAATATTCTTTTCTTACCCATAAAAATAGAAGTAACAACTTGGTGTCTCTATTCTTGAAAACTACTTTTACAAAATTAATTATTAAAAACAAAAACTCATGTTTAGCTCATTTTTTTTTTACAAAATTAACTATTATATTACACATATTATATATGATACCCATAATAATATCTTTCCTAATATCTTATATACCAATAATAATATATTTCCTAATATCTGACACAATCTAATATCTCTAATATTTTACGTCAGTTCTATTGACTTCAGCTGAGTTTAGTTCAGTTCAACTCAACTCCATTCAATTCAGTTCAACTCGTTTCAACCGAAATAAACATGACCTCAAATGACGTATCAAATAAATATTTTATTATTATATATTTATATTGTATTAACTTATAAACTAGTCTCCCATGATCATACTCGTAATCAAGAAGTTTATGGTCATATGAAATAATTTCGAGAACTTATATGCATGCATCTTAATGTTAAATTGACATTTTGATAGTTGGTGTTTGTCAAAGTTAAAAAATCTTAATGTTAAATTGACATTTTGATAGTTGGTGTTGGTCAAAGTTAAAAAAAAGCAGAAAGATAAGAGGTTTATCTCGTCAATATATAGTTATTCTTTTATCATGCATGCACTATCGCTTTATTTGTGTATCACTATCACTTACTGTTTAGGTACAGATCTCTCACCAAGTACAGTATTTTCATATTATATGTACAAACCCTAAAGGGTAATTGGATGCTACATTTCAGTTATACTGTACATGTCAGTAAAAATTGCTGGAAACGTTTGTACTATTCAGAGATCTTTTTTATATGCCTTCTTATAACCTACGTTCGTGTCATTCATATATCTCATTTATTTTGCCTTTCTATTTATTTTCTCAGTCATTCACAATACAAATCGTCAAATAACACTTTTAGTAAAGAAAATAAGACTTTGATTGAAGGTTCCAAAAATGCAATTCTCAGACCGAGAAAGCCGAAATATATTACAGTCAATTTTGATAATAATCGAGTGAGATTTTTTTTCCCAAAGCGTGATTTCGTTCTATATTTGCTACGCCATCACCTTCTCGTAGATGGTTTCAATGAGAGCCAATTCGTGAAATAAAAATGTTGAGTTTATCATACCATGTCAACTGTCAAGTATGGAGAAAATAACTATGTTTTATGTGACAAATTAATAGATACATTAAATAAAATAGGTTAAACAACATTTTGACTCAAAGAAAAATTATCTAGGAAATATATAAGACTTATCACGATTTTACGATGTTAACTATTACCAACAATTACTTTTTCAGATTTTAGATAGTTTAATGAATCTTACTGAAGACGGATGGTATCATCTCACAATAATGCAAGAAAATGGAGCATTTTCATGTGTCATGTCACCTGCATTTTGTGAGAGAGACAATATCCACCTATAGCTTGTGACGAATATTGTCCGTCTTCAATGAGAATCTGTGATAATACAAATACGGAATATTTTATTTAATCAAAAATTTACTCGGTATGTACGCAGTACAAGATTATAATCTTGGGAGCAAAAACCCATGAATTGAGTGAAAGTGAAAGCAAGAAAGGAAGGTTTAGGAAGGAATGAAAGTCATTAAGTTGAGTTTCCATCTTTTGGGGCCATGCATTGGGTTGATGATCATACTTCGTACATACACACGCATAAAACTGAAAGCATTACGGAGACACCGGCGCCAAAGAGGGCCCTGCCTTGGTGCTGCCTGGGAGACACTCTTCTTGGGCATCCCTCTTTTGCCATCCCTATTTTTCTTCCTCTTTTTTCCAAGACCCAAATATTTGTCAATCAAACCACTTGCACCAATCTAAGTCAAATCAACTAAGTTTTGGCAAACTAATTTTTATGAATTTTCAAAACGATCTTAATTATAACGGTGTTAAAAGACCACTATAAGACTATATTCTATCAAGAATGACGGATATATAACAGCGACAACAACAATCACAAAATTATCAGATTGAATAGTACTATCATTTTATCTTGGCGACCTAACTGTTTCGTAAACCGGGGATTAATTCCAGCCTTATTAGACTGCAAACAGATTATAAATGACAAATTTTATTAGAACATTTGAGCAACATATTCTAATTAGCAAATTAGTTTGAGACTTTGTTTGGTAACTGACATAATGGTCAAATTTGACAATTTTGGAGAGGTTTAACATGTTTGACTTACAAATATGCTAATTACAGCGTTTGATTACTGACATATTGAAATAGTATAATGGGATTTAATATGTTATTTTGCAATAAGTTGCTCCTATCAACATATTGAGTTAACGGATTAGAACGAAAAAAAATTGTCATTCTTTACCTCCTTATAAGAAATACTGACTTTCTTTTTATATTTTTAATAAATAATTTGTTCTTGTGTTTATTTGTCATTTCACAAATTAAGAGACCTAAACAATCCTCTAATTTAAAACTGTCAATTACCAAACATCTCTAAAATAATTCTGCTAACTAAATTTGTTAATCAAAATCACAAATTCAAGTTTCACTTTAATGGGCTCCTTTTAGACTTTGGTCCTTATCATTTGACCCAACAGACACCCCTTAGGGCCGGCCCTGTGTCTGGTATTCAGCAGATTAAAATCTCTATTATTAATTTTCTTTGTAAAATTGAAGAAAATTTCTTGTTTAAGAATATGGTAAACCAATATGCATGTTGAGCTAAAGAACATATTGTAAATTAGCCTATTTGGATTCAATATGCTATTAGAATATGATGTTTATCAAACACATAAGTTAACATACCGATTAACATATTGATTGATATGATCAAATATGCTTAAAAACTTTAAATATGCTAAAACGCAGTCAGTATGCTATTTACCAATCTCATCCCCCTATTTTGCTTAGTAAGGTGTAAAATGATTAAATGTACACTATGTTAGTCCATTTATTAATACGAGAGACTAAATCGGTATTATTTTTCCCGAGCAATGGTCCAAATACAAAGAAATGAACGCACAATGGGTTTACACAAAACGTTGTTGTGCCACCGACTTAGGTTAAATGACTTCAATCGTTACGTAGCTCAAACCTTAATGATCAACTGGCAAATAAATAAAAAAAATATGGCAAAGATTGAATTTGAGGCATTGGCACTCCTTGCCTCAGCTACAATACCATTCTTTTCACGTTTTGTATAGTTCAAATCGGTGAGACACTAACGGGCTTATGTGTTCTTCTTAACCCTATTTTAGGCCTTAGCTTGTTTGGTTGCCCACTCAATTTATGTGAATTTTAGAATTCTATGACTTGTGATTTTTGGGGATTGTTTGATTACCCTATTTTTATCAAAATGGCGGAGTTTTAAACCCCATGGGAGTTTCTAACTTGTACTCCCTCCATTCTTTTTATATCACCCCATTTCTTTATACACGTTTGTCAATACTTATTTTGTTTCGATTATATCTTTAGCTACATACTACTAAAAATTATAAAATTTTGATATTCTTAATCCTCTTATCAAGACAAATTTAAAAAGATCTCACATGAATATATTTCTGCGAACGGATTGAGAGAAAACTGACGTTTAATACTCGATTGTGAATAGTGTCCAAAAGGGGAATGGGGTGATATAAAAAGAATGGAGGGAGTATATAATAGAGAAATTTAACTATCTACCCCTCTCATAGTCATTGGAACTTCCTAGGAAACCAACTCCAACATAGCAACCAAACGCATTTTTTACAATTTATGTGAATTTTAATATAGAAATTAAGATCACGTGTTTTAGAAATAAGCACATAAACTTAATTTTAATATGAATCAAACAAGGCCTTAATAATTTGTTTTGAGGTGACGTACTATTTTATGATGTAAACTTCGACTATCTCTAGATAATTCGGAATAAAAGAAAGTGTACATATATAAGTGGACCATTTGTTATGTACAAAGGCTTGTAAGAAACGATTTTCACAAACGGTAGGGATTTTTACGATAATAAATATAAGAATCGGAAAAATAACAAGAACACAATATTTACGATGTTCACCAAACTTGGTTACATCCTCACTATAGTCGCACTAGGAATTTCATTGATCACTCATAATATGAGGATACAAATTACATAGTTTTCTTTTTCTTTTATAGCTAGATGTCAAGCTATAACTTCCATGTAACTTAGCTATATTTATAATCTTGATCAATGTAAAAGTAAGTTTTGTGAGTTAGAAACTCCTCATTTTGTCTCAATTAGAAACATCAAACTCCATAATGGAGGGACTTAATTCTAACACTAACTATTGAGTTATCATATTTTGGTACTACCTCTTGAATCGACTAAATTGGCTCTTTTACTTGACATTGTTTATAAATAAGCGTGTCTGTTTATCTTAAATTGCGACCAATTTGTATTATTCATAGTGAATTATCTTTCATTATATATATATGTACCTATATTATTACATCTGTTACCCTTTTTACATCGAATTACAAAAATAATCTCAAAATAAAAATATTACAAGATTCTCCGCTAAACATACTCTTGTTATGTTACCTTAGAAACACACAAAAATATATAGTTAGTCACATCATTTAATTTAATTGAATTGAATTGAATTTATGATTTAAAGTGTAAAACAAAGAGACACCATGCTCTACTAACACTTGATAGCAAATCGATGATGATTGTTCAAACTTTTGGGGCCATTTTTGAAGCTAATTGATTTGAGAAACCAATTAATTAAGAAAGCAAACATACTTTCTGTTTTAATTATAAAATCGTGAAGTGTGGTTACGGCTTTTCAAGGGAATATTTAGAATAGCTTTTTAATAAAGTACTTTTGTTTGTTTCATTCATTCCCTCACTTTACGTGTCTTTGACTGCATGAATATATGTATGGATGTATGTACTATGTATGCATAATCAAGCTTATTATAAAACTCCTCGAAGTTTCCCCGATGTATAGTAGTTGAGTTAATTGAGTGATCCAATTTGTGCTTTTATCTTAGATTTTGTGATCAACACGTTTTTGGGCTTCTCTACCCCCAAAACATGGCCCAATGAGTAAGCAGATGACCAACTTTCCTTGAATTTTGTAAGGTTTATTGAGACCGATTTTTAAAATGATTAGTGTAATACCCGTGAAAAATTACGGGGTTGTATACATTTATTTCTAAAGATGACTATAAATTTTACTTATTATATAACCAATTCTATTTATTCGAACATGTCTACTTATAAAAAATAAAAAATAAATAATATAATATCATTAAAATATATATACGGAAATTATAACATTAAAATTTGAGAACTTTAAGTTATGTAAGTTAATAAACTAACACATGATAATGTTAATAAGAGTAACAATTGTAAGATAGGATTAAAATGAAACAATTAAGACATAGTTAAAAAAGGAAATTATAACGTACGAATTTAAGTAATTTAATTTATGTAAATTAAAAAAAATCAAAATTAAGATAATTAAGTTCTATATATTACAGAAAATGAAAATAATATAAAAATCGATTCTAAAATATCTTTTCATAATGAATATTTAAATCAAACAACAAAACAAAATAACATATTCTGGATCCTGCTTAAGGGTCGGAGAAAATGAAAACAGCCCCACAAATTTTCATTTCAATTTGGGTCGTGGTTAGAGCCCAAACTAAAAAAGCCCAAACGAAATTTTAATATTTTTGACGACTATTAAAATTTAGAAATATTTAACAGAATTTTGAGAACAGATTTTGAGAAATATTTACACGACTATTATTTGTCTTGAGAACAAAATATTATCTGATCTAACTCCATATTTGAGAACAAGTGAACAACCCTAACACTTATTTGAGTAAGTCTAACTCCATATTTGAGTTGACTAACAGTAAGAACGTTTGTTATGACCATTTTAGAAGTTGTTGATACTTGAGAATATTGAACAAATTTTGTTGAGAAATAATCGAAAGAAATTGAACAGAATTTTTTAGGAGTTGTTTTACAGGTTCAAAAATGAAAGATGAAAAGAAAGGTATTGAAGTGAAGGGGATGTAAGAGGAAAATAAAGAGATTTATGACAACTGTGATTTCGAAGAAGATTATGGAGAATAAAAAGATTTATTATCACACCAATTTTACGGTTTAGAAGGAAATAATTGTACATGTTTTTTTGTGCATTGTGATCACTGGGTTTTTGTGGAAAATTGGGTTTTAAAGGAAAATAATTTAAAACGTTTTTTAGGTGTATTTTTATCACACCAATTTTCTGAAAAATTGGGTTTAGAAGACAATAACTTGTCAGATTTTTTCAAGGAAGGGTTGACGTCAAGGAAAATAAAGGGATTATTTCAATAAAATGAAGATTTGAAAATTGGGTCTTAAAGAGCACTACAAAAAAATGCTGCCTTTGCGACGGAAAATTTGCGACGGACAGAAAAGCCGTCGCAAATTTGGTTTTGGGACGGACTTTGCGACGGATTTTTCTTTTGCGACGGACCTAAATTTCCCAGACCCGCGAAGTGAAAGTCAAATGGCGGGAAAGTTTGCGACGGAAAATCCGTCGCAAATATTGACTTTTGCGACGGAAATTCCGTCGCAAACATATTGACCAGACTTGACCAAAAGTTGGCCAACGTCAAACCTTGACCGGCTGCATCCAAGTGACGGGGAGGCTTGGAAACAGTTTGACCGGCTGCATCCAAGTGACGCTCACCTTCAACATGAGCTTTATTTTTGATTTTCTTTTTCAAATGATTCAAAAACCTACAAACAAAGCATCTTTTGGGAGCTTCCCTATTGGAGCACGCTACTAATTCGACATAACCTTGATGTCATGCATATTGAGAAAAATTTCTTCGAGCAAATAATTAACACTGTCATGGACGTGAAAGGAAAAACAAAATTAAACTCAAATGCAGAGAAAGACATGTTACTTCTTTGTTCAAGTAGAAGAAAAGGGGATTCGATCGTTTTGAAAAAGGAACAAAAGAAGGTCCTATGTGAATGGGTATACAAACTGAAGTTTCCCGACGGTTATGCTTCAGATTTGAGAAGGTGTGTCGATATGAAAGAATTGAAGATACACGGTTTGAAAAGTCATGATTGTCACGTCTTCATGGAGCGATTACTCCCAGTTGCTTTGAGACATCTTCTTCCAAAAAATGAGTGGAATGCCATAACTGAAATTAGTCAGTTTTTCAGAGATTTGTGTACTTCATCAGTACAAATTGAAAAAATTACAAGTCTCGAAAATAACATTGCGGAAATTATCTGCAAATTAGAGAAAATCCTTCCACCTTCTTTTTTCAACTCAATGGAACACCTACCTATTCATTTGCCATATGAAATAAAAGTGGGTGGTCCTGTGCAATATAGGTGGATGTATCCTTTCGAGAGGTAATGTCATCATCCTTATTCAATTCTTTATATTACATAATACATATTTTTCATCATATTTTTCATTCTAAATTAATTTGTTTGTAGGTTTTTGAATCATTTGAAAAAGAAAATCAAAAATAAAGCTCATGTTGAAGGGTCTATATGTAATGCATATTTAATTGAGGAAATAGCAAATTTCTGTTCCCTATACTTTGAAGATCACATAGACACCAAGGCAAAGGACCTTGACGTTGGTTCAAAAAAGCCGACACAATCTAACTTGCCTGAGATATTTCAAGATCAAGATGGCACTACTTCTGGAAAGTGTCGTGAAAGGTTTTTGGAGGATAACGAATATGAGCGTGCACACCTCTACGTTTTATCTAACTGCGATTCTGATGAATTGAAACGAAACGAAGTGTAAGTGGTGAATCTAAATTCTTATATTTGAAACGTACTTTTTTAGTTGTTCAAAAATTAATAATTCCCCTAATTTGAATATAGGTTGTTTGAAAATTTTATCATGAGAGAACATCCTGAATGTGTCGTAGGCAATGACGTTTGGGAAAAATATGAAACAGGATTTCCCAGATGGTTAAGATCTCAGGTTAATAATATAAAAGATCCAGTTCTAACTGCCTTAGCAAATGGTCCCTCAAGAAGAGTCAGAACATGGAAACGCTATTCCATCAAAGGCTACAAATTTCGAGCTTTCATTCAAGGAAAAGATTTGGAAAAGTGCACAATTAACAATGGAGTTTGTGTGAGTTCCACTGAAGGAGCTGACTACTATGGGACCCTTGAGGAAATTGTTGAAATGACTTATACAGGCCCACAAAGCACTTACAAAGTCATTTTGTTCAAATGTAGTTGGCTAGATAACTCCGAAAGAGGCATGCAAGTGCATAAGAAATATAAGCTTGTGGATGTTAACCGGAGTAGAAAATTTGCAAAGTACGACCCATTTGTGTTGGCATATCAAGTGGAACAAGTTTACTATAGTCCTTATCCAGGTATAAAAAAGGATCAAGGTCAATGGTCAGCGGTATTCAAAACCAAGGCTAGATCACATGTCGATGCCCCCGTTGATGAATCTTTCTTTCAAGAAAATGTTACTAATGATGAAACAATACTATCACCAATTGAAGTAGAAGAAGAAGATGAAGATGAAATTGTGGAGGAACCAGAATACATACAAATTGTGACAGTGGGGCAACATTAGGATGAGGATGAGGATGAGGATGAGGACGAGGATGAGGATGAGGATGAGGATGAGGATGAAGATGAAGATATTATAGATTCTCTTTGTAAGGATGTAGGAATAAATTGTTCAAGTGATGATGATGATGATTAGGACTACTATCTATTAGATTCGATAATCTTGTATTTGTTGAAATTATTGTAGATGCCGTATGGCTTAATGTCAATGAAATTATCTTATTAATCTTATTATTCAAGTTTTTAATTACGTAAAGCATTTCTTTCTAATTGTTGCTATATTAGTTTGATAATTATATGCCGGGCGGAAGACAACGAGGTGGTGGTAGTCGTCAGCCTGAGGGAGGACGATCGGGAGCTAATGATGATGAGGACGAGATTGTTCCACCTGAGCCTCAGCCGCCTACACATCGAGTACACCTTGATCCGACTGATTACGAAGGCGCCAAGTGGTAAGTATCTTATTTGTTTACGGATAATTGATTATATATATGTATATATTGATTATAATATGATTACTTGTTGACTATTTTATTTTCACATTTAACTCTTTTTTAGGTTCAGTGACAAAGACGTTTCTAATCTTATAACAAAGACCATTATTTGCAACTACAGGGAGTATGCGCCCAACTGGTCAGCCGCGTCGGATGCCATTAAGGAAGAGTGGTGGAATTGGTTTGAGGTATTTATTAACTGTTTACCTATTTCCGTTTTATTATTTATTACCTATTTCTTGTTTCATATCTATTTAACTATTTTTTTTTTTTTGAAACAGAAACAAGTTACCTTTCACCCTCGTGATAGAGCAGCGGTTAGGTCGGCGTGGGAAGACATGATGAAAGACCGCCTTCGCAAAAGAATCCACTACGCTATGAGGAAAACAACGGACCAAAGGCCGCAGTGGATACCAGCCGATATTTTCGAACAACTAAAGGGTAGAAAGGACGATCCAAAATTCCAAGAGAAATCCGACAAAAACAAGACCAACCGGATGTCGGGAAGTACCGAAAAAGGCAAGGCCTTAGGTACTCACATTATGGGTCGTAAAAACACCCTACAGATGATGGATGAAATGGTAATTTCTTAGTTTTTAATTCACTTTTTCTTGTCTTGAATAATTTTCACCCTTTGACAATCTTGAATGTTTTTTTTAACAAGTGCCGTTGGATTTAAATTGCAGGCTGGAGAAGATGGGAGGGATGTACCATCCGCCTTGAAGTTGCTGGAGAAGACAAAAAAGCATGCCAAGAAGGGTTGGCTATCAACGAAACCCAAAGCACTCTTTGTAAGTTAACAGAAACTTTTCTTTATGTTTTAGTAATTTGGTTTACTAATTAATTAAGGTATACTAATCACATTTTATTTTTGTTTTGTAGGAAAAAGTTTTTTCAAGAAAGTCGAAAATGATAAGTGAAGGGATCCCGGAGCAAGATATCGACGACAACGAGATCTACTTCGAAGAACACGGCGGTTTCAACAAGAAAGGGTTGATACTCGGTATGGGAAATGCAGCCCCAGTCATTTACGAGCGTCGTCGTCACTCAAGTGCTGGGACCCAATCATCATACACCCCAGGTTTGTATTTTATAGTTTATTAAAAATTAAGACTAACCAGTTATTTAACCGTTTATTAAATGAATATAATATCATGTTTGACTATTCATTGCAGGTATCGTCGGCAGAGTTCTTCGAGAGAATGCTCAGCTAAGAGAACGTGATCTCGAGACATCCCAAAGGCTGAAGGCAATTGAAGAATACTTAAGTCAACAGGGGGCGGAGTTCACTACTCAGAGCTGCAACCCGGGAGGCTTTTCTCAGCCGAGACGCGATTTCGACGATGATGGCGGCGACAATGCTAGGGCGGCCACTCATTTCGCCACCCCACAGCCCACCGACACGACCGTTAGATAGGTTTTATTAGGTTGTTTAGTTGATGTACCGCGGATTATGTTTAGTTTTTAGTTGGATGATCATTTGTACAACCTTCATTTTAGTTATGAAAAGACGTTTTAAAAACCTTGTCTCCGACAAGTTTTTTGTTGCTGGGTTGTTTTTCTGAAATTGCAGGTTTACAGATCATGCAAAAGGGAAAAAATGAATCATTTCAATGGAAATGGGGAGCTGGAAAAACGGCCGAAACCCGAAAATCATACAGGAATTTGCGACGGAAATGTCTCAATTTGCGACGGAATTCCGTCGCAAACCTTGACTAGAAGTCAAAGTCAGTCCAGATTTGCGACGGAATTTCCGTCGCAAATAGTCCCTTTGCGACGGATTTTCCGTCGCAAATCTGGACTGACTTTGACCAAAAGTCAAGGTCAGTCCAGATTTGCGACGGAAAATCGGTCGCAAAAGGGACTATTTGCGACGGAAAATCGGTCGCAAAAGGGACTATTTGCGACGGAAATTCCGTCGCAAATCTGGACTGACCTTGACTTCTGGTCAAGGTCAGTCCGTCGCAAAATAAGGTCAATCCGTCGCAAAACTGTTTCGACGGAAAAATCCGTCGCAAATAAAGTTTTTGCGACAAAAATATGGGACAGATGCAGTTCATCGCAAATCTGTCGCTAAAACATTATTTGCGACGGATTTCACCCTTTTTGCGACGGACAATTCCGTCGCAAAGAGCGCATTTTTTTGTAGTGGAGGTTTATGGCAACCGAAAAGATTATGGAGAATAAAAAGATTTATTATGACACAAATTTTCTGGTAAATTGGGTTCAGAAGGCAATAAGTTGTCATATTTTTTCAAGGAAATTAAGTTTATAAGAAAATAATTGTATGGTTTAGAAGGAAACAATTGTACGGTTTAGAAGGAAATAATCCTAAAAAAATTGGTCATCTCGAAAATTGGAATCTGGAAGATTGGGTTCAAAAGATTGAAATCTTACACGGCTAAAATTGCTGACATAACAGTGGTGTTAGTTTAATTGGCTGAGAAAAATTGAAACTATAAGAGTAAAGGAGAGGGTTTGAAAATAAGTTTTCTGAAATCTTGTTGTGCCATATAGGCAATTTTATATTATTATTTTATATATATAATGATTCCCTATTTGACTCTCTTGAAATGAAAATATGTAAGATAACTCTTCATATTTCTTTTTTTTTTTAAAATTAGTCTTTGTTGAGTAATATATTTTATATATTTAATATATTGTTTTATGTTTTAATAATGACAAGTCTAGATAATTCTGTTATATATATATATATATATATATATATATATATATATATGCGTGTAATCGTGCGATTAAGTGTACAGTTAATTATAGAGCGAATATCATATTTTAGTAAAGTATAGACTCAATCATGGATTGAAGTAAGATCAAGTTCGTATCAAGTCTTTTTGAAGATTTACAAGATTAAAGTTTTATTGAAGCTCGTATCAAGTCTTTTTGAAGATTTACAAGATTAAAGTTTTATTGCGGAATCAAATAGCTCCTAAGTTATACTCTCTCCATTCTTTTTATATCACCCAACTTTTGTTTTGACACTATTCATAATCGACTATTCAACGTCGGTTTTCTCTCAATCCGTTCACGGAAGTATATTCATGTGAGATCTTTTTTGGATTGTGTTGATAATAGGATTAAGAATATCAAACTTTTATAATTTTTAGTAGTATGTAGCTAAAGATATAATCAAAACAAAATGGACATCGGCAATCGTGAATAATGAGATGGGGTGATATAAAAAGAATGGAGGAAGTAGGTCGTATCTATAACTATTGAAGAAATGAGAAATGCGTGAAATAAAGTAAAAGCGTGGAAATATTTGTGTACGGTTATTATATTGTCATATATTAATTTAGTAATCTTAAAACGGTTTTTAGAATAAAAATACTCTTTGGTTAAAAAAGATAAAAATAATTATCCTATGAGATAATTATTTATTCTAATATACTAAGAATTTTATTATAACCGTTCTCGTCAAAATCCGAATTCCTAGGGAAACGTGCCCCGAAAATATGTCTCAGGAAATGTGCCTTGAGAAACGTGTATCGGGAAGCGTGCATCACGTTTCTACACGGCTACCCACACGTTTTCGATTGTCTTTATGGTTTAATTAAATAAATAATATGTCTTTATTTAATTTATCTTAAAGTCAAACTAGGATTGGTTAAAGATATAATTTATGATATCTTGACAAGTATTAGGAATTGATTCAAAGTAGGTTATTATATTTTATGGTATAAGTTGTTTCCTAATATTTTATTTAAAGTCTTTCCTAGTTCAAATAAGATTGGTTTTAGAATATTACCTAGAAATAAGAATTCTAGATAAAGTAATATTCCTAAACTATCTAGGATTCAACCTAGATCTAAATAACTATATAAAGGGACACTATATCACACGTTGAACACAACAATACACACGCCTCACGCTTTCCAAGAAGAACCGAACGTAACCTCTCGTGCGTATCGTTTTTCGTGCCAATCATTGTCAGATTTCATAATAAAGACTACAAGCATTGAAGATTACTCTCATCAGTTCAAGATCGTTGAACACAAGAGTTCATTGAAGTTTTTATCTTATATCATTAAGATAGTTCGAGTATTTAACGGTACTCATTGTAATCAAGTATTTAACGGTACTTGACGTAGCTAGATATTTAACGGTATCTAGATTGAGTTACAACTAACATCAAAGTTTTACGACTAGGGTTGATAAAATTGTAATCCGGAGAAGGTACTAATTTTATTAGTCGAGAATAGTGGACGTAGGTTTCGATTTGTGAAACTGAACCACTTCAAAATATCGTGTCTCCTCTTATTTTATTATTTATTCTCTACTCACGTTAAACTTACCTACATCGAAGAAGAATCGAAAAAGTTGGCATACTCAATTCAACCCCCCCCCCTTCTTGAGTATATCTAGATCAATAGACTCTTCAATTTGTATCAGAGCCTCGTGCTCTTGAAAGCCTTACAGCTTGAGATTGATCCTTCTATTGATTCTTTATGGATTCTAAACACATTAAGTGTCCCATCTTCGATGGAAAGAACTATAGCTTGTGGAAAAACATGATGACCCACTACGTCAAAGGATGTGATTGGGAATGCTGGAAGATAATTTTAACTGGACCAAAGAAGATCTTGGTCGCCGCTGCAAATGGAACCACATATGAGAAGATGGAAAGTGATTATGTGGAAGCAGATTACAAGATTGCTGCGAAAAATTCAAAAGCCATGAGTCTACTTCAAAACGGTATGATTACTTCTGAATTTGATCGTTTCTCTTCTTGTAATTCAGCCAAAGAAATATGGGATGGCCTAGAACATGCCTACGAAGGTACTTCCGTAGTCAAGAAACATCGCATAGACTTGCTTATTCAACGATATGAACTTTTCACTATGGAAAAGAATGAATCGATTGATAGCATGTCTGCACGACTTTCTTGCATATTAAATGAACTACGGAACCTTGGTAGGAAGTATGATTCTGAGGACGTAGTCAGAAAAGTCCTTAGAAGCCTTACCAAAAAGTGGCAACCAAAAGTCACTGCTATTGAAGAAGCTCGTGATCTCACGACCTTGACCTATCAAGAACTCATTGGATCTCTAATGGCTCATGAGATCATGTTGAACAAAGATGATGATGATCATCCTAAAGGCAAAAACGTTGCCTTACAAGCATCTACAAGCGAAGATTGCGAACCTGAACTGGAAGATGAAACAGTTCTATTCGCAAGACGCTTCAAAAAGGCAGTCTTCAAGGGAAGATTTACCAAAGCAAACAACAAAACCTATGATAAGAAGAATAGTGATTCTAAACAAACCTTCTTCAAACGAGGATGCTTCAAATGTGGTGATCAAGGCTATATGATCAAGGACTGTCCAAGCTGGGACAAAATCAAAGACAAATCTAAACGAGAAAAGACCAAGACTGGATTCAAAAAGGTTATGCTCGCATCTTGCTGGAGAGAATTAGATTCCGAAGATGACGAAGACTCAGAGGAAGATGAAGTTGCAAACCTGTGTCTAAGCAATATCAGTTTAGATCTAATTTCCGACGATCATAACTCCTCACAATTTTGCCTCTATGGAGAATCAGATTCAGAAGATGAAGACCAAGAGGTAAATTTTTTACAGCTTAAGAGTCAAGTTAAAAATTTATCTAAGCCTGCATTAATTAAATACTTTGAACAAACCTTAGATCAATGTCACGAACAAAGTCTTGAAATAGATGAGTTGAGAGAACAGATCCTTTGCATTGCACAAGAAAATCAACTTCTAAAGGCCAAAGCTAAGAAACTGAAATCCAAAGTTAACATTGACGCAAATGTTAAATTGGAAACAGTAATGTCTGAGAAAAAGATTCTTGAGTCTAAAGTTATAGCTAATGAAGCTATAACCTCAAAATTAAAACTCAACATTAAAGAGCTTGAATCTAAGATTATAGCCAATGAAGCTATAACCTCAGATTTAAAAACGGAAAATGAACGTCTAAAGAGCAAACCTACACCAATTGTTATAGATGAAACTCATCAAGAAAAAGTTGAAATTCTCGAGCAAAAAAACATGGATCTAGAGTTCAGCTTGACCAAAATTAAAAAGGAACATGCTCAAATCGTATTCAATTTTAATAAGGATATTCAAGACTTGAAAAAATCTAACAATGTTGACCACACCTCCTGCATAAAAGAAATAGATTCTTTAAAAGACCTTCTTCTTCATGCTCGTAAGGTTCACGAAAAATGGGAAAGAAGTACTAATGTACTAAACTTTCTAACTGAACAATCTGACAACAACATGAAGATGGGTCTAGGCCATGAGTGCTATGGCAGGAGGGACCACTCTAAATGTCAACAAAAACCTACTGACCGTGACTTTAGAAAAATAAAGTATGTAGACTTGCCTGAATATTTACTCTGTACTTACTGTGGTCATACTGGACACCTACGAGAAAATTGCGTAAAACACGCACTCGACTTCAAAACTGGAGTCAAATTTGTAAAATCTCTAGGTATACCAAACGATACTATCTCCATCGTCGATAGTGAGGAAAGCGATAAAGATAAAGTTGAGGAAAGAAATAATGACCATAGATGGTTCTATGACATGTCTTTCGATTATGCAGAAAGAAAAAATAGAACCACCCAAATCCCTAAACCTACAACTTATAAGAAACGAAACCCAAAGACTTATACAAGGTCGACAAAACCTAACTACCACAGATCCAAGAGACTTTTAGTGAGAAAAGTCTGGGTTAAGAAAGAAGATGTTTTTATTATCACTAACTCTAAAGGACCCAAGTATGCTTGAGTACCTAAAACCTGTCTTTAAATTATATTGTGTAGATAATTACTAAAGAGAATAACCTATGGTACTTCGATAGTGGATGCTCCCGACACATGACAAGCGACGCCAACCTATTTACAACCTTGAAACCATTTGACGGAGGAAAGGTCACTACTAAAAAATAGACTTTTTCCGACCGATTGCAGAGCAGTTGGGAAAAAAATTTGCGACCGATTTCATACTATTTGCGACCGATACCAGTTATTTATTTGGCGGGATCAAAATTTTGTGTGCGCGGGTTATTTCCAACTATATTTCCGACTGACTTGTGGTCGCAAAATTAAAATAGTGACTGATTTTCCTACCACTACTTTGTCAATTGCTAATGTCGATTTTCCAACCACCACTACGACTACATTTCGGTAGCAAATAGAATTATACCAAACAAAAAACACTTGACCCCTAGTTCAATTACGACTATAATTCTTAAACCCCTATAATTCTGAATTCTATTACGACTATAATCCTTAAACCCCTATAATTCTGAAAACGACTATTATAAAAAACCCTCCCCCAATTCTGAAATCCCTAAAAACCAAACCTCCCTCCGACTGTCCACCACGACCGTGGCATCAACATCTCCCTCCGGCGTCCTCCCACGACTGTTGGCCTCCGGCGTCCACCACAACACGCGCTTACCGTCGATATCACCGCTAGCAGGTATTTCTTTTCCACCTTTTTTCCTAATTTCTAACTGCTAATTTTATTTTTATTGTTTGTTTTTGGGATAAATTAATCTTTGTTGTTTATAATCTTAATTGAATTTGTTGTTACCATGAGGAATAGGAATAGGATTTAATTTGCTGATAGGGCTCTTAGGTTCATTTCTTTCACTTCCTGCAATTTCGGTGCGTTATTTGTTTACGCACAGATGGGTTGATTTCACAATGTACCAGGATTGTATGGTTGTAGTTGAGTGCAGGTAGAAGAAGCCGTTTAGCTAATGTATTCTTTTGTGACTCAAAATTGAAATATTGCATGTTTGTATGGTGAATCTCATAACAATTGTACTTGTAATCTGATAGCAATTGTACTTGAT
The DNA here is from genome assembly GCA_029255685.2 of Silene conica. NCBI lineage: Eukaryota > Viridiplantae > Streptophyta > Magnoliopsida > Caryophyllales > Caryophyllaceae > Silene > Silene conica. Next base: position 14,621,733 of record CM055320.2, read on the forward strand.
GTTTTCCGTTACATTCATACAGTTCAAAGCGTATATTAGCCTTAGGCCAATCATCAGGGTTTCTAGTTTCTTTTCACCAGCCAGAATTGTATCATATTGACTCATAATCAGTAAATCAACATGTTTAATAAACGATGATCAGATAATCATTAATCCATTGAGTGAACAGCATTAAGATTGATCGAAGTAATGCCTCTGCTTAGCTCCGCCCTATATTAAATGTAGTTGAGTGCAGATGGATTGATTTCACAATGTACCTCTGCTTAGATCCGCCCTATATCCTTTAGCTAATTTGTATTAATTATAAAGACCCTACTTAGACACGCATTCTGGAGACTTAACTAGAGGAGAGCTTGCCCCAACTACACTACTGGGAGATGGGTTTGGTTGGAGAGGAGTTGCTATCCACTATCTAGAAAGGCTTAAATGCTCCGTTAATTTAATAAAATAAAGAAAGGGCTTCACCAAAGACCAAATCATTGTCATCCGTTTAGTGTTTATCTTAGGGTATGCGTCGGTCCTTTGCGTATATTACTGTTTACTTACCATGTATCATAGTATGTTTTATTATGTTTTGCATATTATGTTTTCCATAGTTTGTAATCCTAAGCGTGTATTGTGTATAAATAGTGGTTCTCATCGTCAATAAAACCAAGTCTTGTTGATACAATAATTTCAATAATACGTAGCCACAAAACAATTAGGATATCTGTATACACACTAGCTAGTAACTAGCATAACATATATTTAGCTTGTTTCTGAAAATCGATAACATGTTGACGATTTATAATAATATATAATTTGCATCCTGATTGAATCAGTAATATGGACGTTGCTGCTACAATTTTACAAAATAAGTACAATTTTATATCGCCTCTTAGCCTTCCCATCCTGACTTCAACCCTAAATACAAATTCACCTTTCTTTTTTCAAGCAAGTATCCCATGTTTTTAATTAATTTCTGTTTTATAAACATTTTCTCAATTCTTTTTTGCATTATTTATATTTAAGTTTTTCTATATAATGAGTTATATTTTGTATTTTTCTGTTTAAATACGTGTTTTCAATTATGTAGAACTATAATTTTTACTACTCCCCATAATTAATTTTTGTTGGCCTTTAACATCATCAGAGAGATCTTTTAAAACGATATTTTATTGTAATATTTGTAATTTTTGGAGTGTAAATTCTAAATTGCGGTTATTTACTAATATCTATGGATAATTTGAATTAATATGGTTATTTTGAATATAAATTATCAAATCAGGGAATTAAGGAATCATCATGAGTTATCATGAAATAAAATCATGATATATTGTTCACTAATGAAATGAAACCATTTGAAACCATCATAATTAAAATCAATAAGCTAGAAAGAACAATTAATATTGATAATATGAAAGAGTAATTAATTCTTCCCAAAGAACATGGGTCACATAGGAAATAAAAGTTTGCAACTCCCTGAAAATTAGGGACCAATAGAAAAGCTAGAATTGTTTTTCCTTTTATAGTATAGAGATTACAAAAGTAGATGCTTCTTCTCTTACGATTTTATATTAATTGGCGAAATCAAGGATAGACAGGGAAGTTTGCTTTGCTTGTGTATCTATATATCAGTTTGTGTATCTGTATATCAGTATGTGTGTATCTGTATATCAGTATGTGTGTGTTAGATTTTACACACTTATATAGTTGTATGCATTCGGAAATTGGCAAAGTGCAAATTACTTGTTATCGTGTTAAGTTTACTGCCTTCTTTTCTTTGTCTTGTGATATAAGTTTGCTTTGCTTGTGTATTGATTCTAGTACCTATCTATAGTAGTAGCAAGTTGTAATACTTTGCATAGTTTTTGTATAAGAGCAAGTTTGCTGGAGTTCTCAAATTCTTCTCGCCATTTTAAATTCTAAGCACCTAATTTAAGGTTATATTCCAACTTTGAGCCTATCTCGTCTAGATTTTCTAAATTATCAAGTGAAATTAGCGACTTAGACTGTTAACAGTCATCAAAAACAGCAAAAACCAGAACAGAATTCGTATCCCTGCCTCTTTGCCTAAGCCAAGTCACTTCAAATCTCATGTCCTTGTTCCCCATATTATTTTTGATGCGTTGGATCAATTGCCATGTATCATTTTTGCCAACTGAGAGGGTTTAAGAACCCAGTAGTACTGCATTCTAGCATAGATTCTCTGCTGCCAGAGATGATAATAACAAGCAGGTGAAAGCATGTACATTCGCAGTGCTTCTATCCACACTGTCAGTTCCTGCCACTGTTTTATGCATCTGTGAGCAGCAAGTCTGTTCTTGACATTAGCCAAAAGAGAACAACTTAGCTCTGAGTTTAAGCCCAGCCTAAAAGAGAGAGTCTGAGAGCGTGGAAGGCAAAAGCAGAAAAATAGTAGGACTAATAATTAAATTAAATCTGGCTATACTTAAGGAAGCGTGGTCCTAATTAGCAAGGAATATCTCATAAGTGAAAGAAGAATAAGGCTGGCTAGCTGGGTTTGCTTCTGCATCATAAATACTTTAGCTATTTGTTGACCTGCTTTTATAAATTGTCTTTGGTAGTTAGTTTAATTCATTGAAATGCTTTTTATATGCCTCTTAGATTTATAATGAAAAGAGTTGAGCGGACATGGATGTATGAAAGATTGGATGCAAGTAAAAAACTGAAGATCGATTTTGTGCTTGGAGTTAATAAATTCATTGAACATGTTAAAGAGCAAGATGGTTATGTTTCTAATAAACAATTTAGGTGTCCATGCCAAAAATGCAAGAATCAAAAGTATAAGAATGAATTTGATGTAAAAGAACATCTTCTTAAAAATGGTTTTTGTCCACACTACTATGATTGGGTTTGTCATGGGGAGAACTACCCAACTGATGAAGGCGAACCAAATGCAATTTTAGATCCCTATCGAAATATGGTGGTAGATGCATTAGGGGAGACTGTGATGGATATTTTAGAAGAACCCCCTATAGATGAAGAACCACCACACCCACTAGCAAAAACATTTTTTGATATGTTAAATGCGGCTGCTAAGCCTTTGTATGAGGGTAGCAGCGTGTCATTGCTAAAAGCGGCTGCAAGGGTGATAAATTTAAAATGCGAGTATAATTTACCCCATAGATGTGTAGATGCTGTTACATCCTTTATCGAAGAAGTGATTCCCAAAAATAATAACATGACCACAACCTTTTACAACACCAAAAAAGTCCTAAAAGGCCTTCAACTTCCACATGAGAAGATTGACGCTTGTCCATACGGATGTATGTTGTATTGGGAGGAAAATGCGGTACTTGTGAACTGTAAGAAATGTGGTGAAGATAGATATAAAGAAAATGCAACTGGGAAACAAGTAGGAAAACAGGTGTTAACTTATTTCCCTTTAACCCCGAGGTTACAAAGACTATACGCAACAAAACACATAGCTAAGGAAATGAGATGGCATTCGGAAAACCCTCGTGTTAGAGGGATGATGGCTCATTCAAGTGACGGAGAGGCTTGGAAACATTTTGATGCATCTTACCCAGACTTCGAGGAACCCCGTAATGTGCGACTTGGTTTATGCACAGATGGGTTTGCACCGTTTGGACAGTTTGGCAAGTCGTATTCTTGCTAGCCAGTAATGATCACGCCTTACAACCTTCCGCCAGGGTTGTGCATGAAACGACCATTCATCTTCTTATCAATGATTATCCCAGGCCCTAAGAATCCGAAAGGAAACCTAGACATATACTTGCAACCTTTGATTTCTGAAATAAATTGTTGCAGATGTAGGGAAAAAACAACATAAATTTTAAAAGGGAAGGATCACCAATTCACAGCTAGACTTTCACACGAAATTAAAGTGGGGAATCTTACTTTTGGTGCTCCTTAGAGCGTTCTATAAATTCTTTTGCAATATCCCGCCTTTGAAAGGATGCTATCACTTTACGAATATCTGGTGGCCCACTCTGGCCAACAACTGTAAACAAACCAAGATTGTAAAAAGCATCTAACATGTTTAATATAATCAGTACATGAACCGCAGCTGGCTTAGTGGACAACAAAAGACAAGTAAAAGGGAAGAACAGAAAAGAGGGCTTACTAGATTAATGAAATGGATCAGAAATCTGGAATTTGTTTTTATTAAAAAGGCCCTTAAACTTAAACGATGGGTAAGCGTCTCGGAACTCAGGTGGCTACTAGATTAATGAAATGGATCAGAAAGCCACTTCTTCTATTTTAGTTGAAAAGCTCTAAGCGCCTTCCTTCTCTAACTCAACAAGTCTTTATATTTGGTTGTTTAATCCCGACATGACATATCAAAGTGTATTAATCAAAGGGGGAGGGCTGGTGCATTACTGCCGCCCTTGTTTTCTTTGTATTCTTAGAACATGCTCAACAAGTTTCCACTAAGTTTAAAATCCACTAAACAAGTTTCCCTATGTTTTATTTGCAGGAATCGTTCACTAATGACGTCGTTTCACTTGAGATGCAAGGAACTCCATACAAGGAAGATGAAGTTTATTACAAATCCGTTGGTGGAAGAAAGAAGGGACAAGTATATGGTCTTGGTAATGCCCAGTCTTTATTCTTTGGTCCGAGTGTCACCTCTACTGGTGCATCTACCCAATGCTACACCCCTGGAGTACTTACTCAACTCCAAACTCATCACGAGCTACTATTGAAGGAAACGATGGATAAGGCGAACCAAGAGAACGAGGAACGGTTGCAAAAAATGAATCAAGAGAATGAGGAAAGGTTGAGCCAAATGCAATCACAAATAGAGCTTGAAGTGATGCGTAAGTTTGAAGAAAAGTTTGCATTGTTAACCTCTACTTGTCAAAATGACTCTACTACTCCCTCAAGAGACCCACATGGAGATGGTAGTGGCACTTCGGCTTCATTTCAATCACTTGCTTAGTTTGTTTTAAAGTTTCTGAGACTTTTTCTTATCTTTTGGACTTGGATTATGTAGAATTGAACTAGTTCTTTTTGGAGTTGTAATGAATTTCTCTTGTTAAATTTAACTTTTTCTATGAAAATCGTATGTTCGCATCATTGCGATTGACAAATTGTGTTGGGATCCAATATTGTTTGGTGTTGACAAATTGTGTAAACATGCAGGTTATAATACTAGTGAGCGGCTTATGGGGGCATGTATCACGCATGCATGTTAGTACTTATTTTTTTTCTTCCGACCGATTTTCAGTTGGAATACGAAGAGAAAGTCAATTTTTTGTTGACCTATTTTTTTTCCTTCCGACCGTTTTTCAGTTGGAATATGAGGAAAAAGTCAAATTTTTGTTGACCTAATTTTTTTTCCGACCGTTTTGTCAGTTGGAATACGAGAAAAAAGTCAAATTTCTGTTGAAATAAATTTGTCAGTTCCGACCGTTTTTCAGTTGGAATAGGGTAAAAGTCAATTTTTTGTCTACTCGCTTAGCGACTGCTTTGTGGTTGGAAACTCAGTCAGAACAGTTTGTGGCTGAAAAGTGGTCGGTATATGTGTCCGTTTGCTACCAGAAATTGCGACCGACACCTATCGGTCGCAAAAATCGAAACACGGTCGCAAATAACCGTTTCCGACCGTTTATCTTGCGTTTGCGACCAACATTTTCGGTCGGAAAAAGCCTTTATTTTTGTAGTGGGTCACCTTCGGAGACAACAAAAAAAGAAAAGGTTATAGGTGTCGGTAAGATAGGCATCTCATCGTCTCATACTATTAGCGATGTATATCTGGTAAGTGGCCTCAAACATAACTTAATTAGTATATCTCAGTTATGCGACAAAGGAAACAAAGTTGTCTATCATGCAGATATTTGGCGTATAATTATGGAAGGTACAAGTAAGGTTATACTTGAAGGTCATAGGAAAAAAAATGTTTATATGATTGATTTAAACGTTGTGCCTACTGACTCTCTCTCATGTATGAAAGTTACGTTAGATGATCCATGTCTCTGGCATAAGAGATTTGGTCATATTAGTTCTCTTATTCTTATTAAATTGAAGAGATGGGACTTGGTCGAAGGTCTTTCCAAGATCAAGTTTGATCAAGAAAAGATGTGCGACACATGTGCACGATGTAAACACGTCAGATCATCCTTCAAACCAAAAAGAATAGTAAGTAGTAACCAAGCTCTTGAACTGGTACATATGGATCTTTGTGGCCCTATGAAGGTAAGAAGCATAGGCGGTTCCAGGTACGTTTTCGTTCTAGTTGATGATTATTCTAGATTTGTTTGACCAATCTTTCTCCATTCTAAAGACGAAACACTTGATAAATTTGTTAGTCTCATGAAACTTGCCCAAAACAAATTAAAATCTAACCTAGTAACAATTCGAACTGACCATGGAACTGAGTTTGACAACCATGCTTTTATTGAGTTCTGTAAAAACCAACGGTGTTGGACATAACTTCTCTGCACCTAGAACCCCACAACAAAACGGAGTAGTATGTAGAACGCATGAACAGAACCCTAGAAGACATGGCCAGAACAATGCTTCTTTGTAGTGGCCTACCTAGAAACTTTTGGGCTGAGGCTATTAGTACAGCTTGCTATATTCATAATCATGCCATGATCAGACCTATCCTTTAAAAGACACCTTATGAACCTCTACGTGGTCGTAAACCTAATATATCTCATTTAAGATGTTTTAGGAGTAAATGCTTCTTTCATAACAATGGTAAAAATCGTTTAAGCAAATTTGACCCTAGAAGTGACGAGGCGATTTTCATATGATACTCAGATCATAGTAAAGCCTATAAAGTTTTTAATAAACGTACCTTATGCATAGAAGAGAGTATACATGTTATCATTGATAAGAATAATGCCTTCGACAAGCCTTTAAAGGACGAAGAGGAAAACCTAGACGAACCAGACTCTCGTTTGTCAAGGGAAAATCCTCCAGAGATGGAAAATGATGATGAAGGCGAAATTCAAGGAATCAACGTTGAACTTAACTTGGGAGAAAACGGTACGAGAACTGAAAACACAGTTGATGATACTGTTAACCAGTCTCAAACCAATGACTTGGAACCCAGAGTTATAACTAATGAATCTACAACTTTGAATCAAAACCAAAGGGAAGAGGTCATAGTTATACCTGACTCTCCTATAAACCCTGGTTTGGATTCAGGGGGAACAAGTCAAAATCCCGAGTCGAGTAAAAACAACGAAAACAATCAATCAAGAAACTGGAGATATAAAGGCTCTCACCCACTGGACAACATTATAGGAAGCCTTATAGAAGGAGTCCAAACTCGAAAAAGCTTAAACAACTTCTGCTCCTTCTACTCCTTTCTCTCCACAATCGAACCTACCAATATAAAAGAGGCTCTTGCAGAACCTGACTGGATAGTCGCGATGCAAGAAGAACTTCAACAGTTCGAAAGAAATAAAGCATGGCATCTCGTTCCTCGTCCAAAAGATAGATCAGTAATTGGAACGAGATGGGTATTCAGAAACAAATTGGATGACTCAGGAGTCATCGTACTTAACAAGGCAAGACTGGTCGTTCAAGGATACGATCAGCAAGAAGGGATCGATTATGACGAAACCTTCGCTCCAGTTGCTCGCCTTGAGGAGATTCGCTTGCTCATAGCATTTGCTGCACATAAAAGAATGAAACTATTTCAAATGGACGTTAAGACAACATTTCTTAATGGCTATCTTCAGGAGGACGTCTATGTCGAACAACCTCCTGGATGTCCTGACAGCAAACTCAAGGATCATGTATTCAGATTGGACAAAGCTCTTTACGGGCTGAAACATGCCCCTCGAGCACGGTACGACAGATTATCAAAGTTTCTATTGGAAAGCGGATTCAAGAGAGGATCAGTGGACAAAATATTATTTCTGAAGAGTGAAAATTCCGATCTATTAGTAGTCCAGATCTACGTTGACGATATTATATTTGGCTCAACCAAAAAAAAGTTGTGCCAATATTTTTGAGAGTTGATGACATCCGAGATCGAGATGAGTATGATAGGAGAATTCAAATTCTTCCTTGGACTTCAAATCCAACAAACGAATGAGGGTATCAAAGTACATCAACAAAAATACGTCAAGGAATTAATAAAGAAATTTGGAATGGAATCCTCTCATCCCATGCCTACTCCAATGGTAACAGATAAAAAGCTCACCAAAGACGAAGACGGTAAGTCAGTAGATGAAACCACTTATAGAGGTACGATCGACTCACTTTTTTATCTTACTGCAAGTTGTCCAGATATAATGTTTAGTGTTTGCGTCTGTGCTCGATTTCAATCTGCACCAAAAGAATCGCATATGATTGCGGTTAAGAGAATTCTACGATATCTAATTGGAACATCAAAATTATACTTATGGTATCCCCTAGATTGTAATTTTAACCTACTAGGATATTCAGATGCGGATTATGTAGGTTGTTCTTTAGACAAGAAAAGTACTTCTGGACTTGCGACCTTCGTTGGACCATGTATTATATCATGGATGGACATCCAAGAAAAAAAATTATGTCGCTTTGTCAACCGCAGAAGCAGAATATATTGGAGCCGCACTGGTATTTTCCCAACTCCTATGGTTAAAACAACAACTACTTGATTATGGTGTTGACGTGGGATGTGTACCTATCTTATGTGATAATACGCGTGTTATAATAATATCTAAGAACCCGGCTCAGCACTCGAGAACAAAACACATAGAAATTAGACATCACTTCTTACGCGACCATGTCGAAAAGAAAAACATTAAATTGGAATTTTGTAGTACGGAAAAACAATGGGCGGATATTTTTACTAAACCTTTGGCTAGGGAACGATTTGAGACTTTACGATTGGAAATTGGTTTAATCGGTGGCACCTAATCGATCTTAAGAGCTAAAAATAACCCAATGACTGACTATGTAAATACAGAATTATATGACTGTGTCCGTATATTCCGCTGCATGCCTTTGTATGTTATTTTGTATTAAATGCTCGAATTTCGATTATATTATGCTATATGTTATACGAACGAACACAACCAATTTCTCGATCAAAACCATAATATTCAAATATTAATAAACCCATGCCAAATACTATTAAATTTTAATAGTATATCTAAGTTACATATTCACGTACCTCAAGTACGTAAATTATTATTACCATATCTCAATTAATTACGTACTAAAACGTTACGTAACAAACTTATACGTAACAATTTACGAAATAACTATATGCATATCAATTGTTTACGTTTTACCTAACCCATTTACTTTTTACTACCTACCCACGTGACCTTACCCCACCTTTTCTACCCTAACACTCTATCTCTTTCATAACCGTCCCACCTAAAGTTACCATAACCTCCAAAAATCAAGAAACCACCATTAAAGCTTCCTAAAACCGTTAACCAAGCTAAAATAAAATTCATCTATTCAAACACCATGACACCCATCTCTGCTCTTCGCTTAAACCGCCACAAACCCCGTTCTCCGAAAACCCCAACAACAACACCCTCGCCTCCACCGTTCCCTGAGCCCATTTCCGTCACCATTCCGAAATCTAAAGCATGCAAGAGACGAAAATTGGAAAAAGGAAAATCAGTAATGGAAGAGGAATTTCCAGAATATGATCAAAACCCCCGTCCTCTATTCCGTGATCTTTCCGGGGATGCTACTAAAGAAGGGTTGGAGAAAGTTCGAATGACAAAAAACGAAGGTATGTTGATCGAACGATTGCTTCCATATTCGATACATGCATGCCGTTTTTACCCAACTTCATGGATAGATGGGTCTAGGTCATTACAATTCTTTAAAGATTTCTTGGTATTTCAAGATTCGGTCTATATTAGAAATTTCTCTAATGTTTCCCATTGAGTTAGTACAATTCTTTGCCTCTGTTAAAATTGTCGTTGAGGGGTTACGGGCAGTGGTGAATAGGCGTGATGTCGAGTTGTATATTAAAGATGTGTGTCGTGTCTTTAAGCTTAAAGACGAAGGGTTACAACTTGACCCAAGTAAGGAGTGGTCAGTTGTAACGAAAGACGAGAAAATGGAAATAAAGCATTATTTTGATATTGATACAATTGAGACCAGTCCCTTGTTAACAAATTCATTCAGTCCTAAACTCAAATTTTTGGTAAACTTTCTGTGGAATTCTGTCTTACCGCGTCGTGGGGGTCGGGACAAGCTTAGTTGTTGCGAGGCGGTTGTGCTTTATAATTGGTTAATTGGCTCGAAAGTGAACCTTGCTTCTCTGTTTTTCGCGAAAATTGCGCATGTATCTAGTATTCTTACCAAAGAATGTCATTGCACTACTCTGTATATCCCATATGGGATGTGGGTTTCTGAATCACTTTGATGCCGGGGTGGTAGACGTGGGCAGTTACGGAGTTGTGCCCCGAGATCGAATGAATGACAAATTAATGAAATTAATGGGACTTATAGGAAAAGGACACGACTTACAATTTGGTCGTGAGAGTGTTGTTGATGCAAAGATGAATGGTAATTTGGATGGATTAGAAGAAAAGGTTGATAAGTTATTTTCATTAGTATCCGGGTTAAGTAATGTCAAGGCTGACAATGGTCATGGGTCAAGCGTGGAAAAGGAGTTGCGAAGTTGGATGCAACGGATTGATGGGAGTCTTGAGAAGCTTAGTCGTGACCTTAAGGAGGTTAAAGAATAAGTGCTTATGATTAGTGACCGTCACCAATTCCTCACGACTCCAGGAGGAGCTCTCGTCCGTGATAATCGAATTTTACGTGAGGATGGTGGTCAATGTTTGGCCGCGGTTAAAGCGCTTTCTCTTAAGGTTCTCAATTTCGAACGTGCGGTGGATGCTCAAGCAAGAAACATCGGGAGTTGTTTAGATCGATTATCTACCGTGGAATATCGCACTAGGCCCGAGTTCGTTTACCCACATATCATCCATCATCCGGAATAAGCTTTTGCTACTTATGGCTCTATTTTGTTTTGCGTGCAGGAAGTGTTTTGGTGAAGATGACAGAATGCGTTTTGGTTGGATATCCGTCTCCCTAGCCCAATTGCTCTTTACTTTCTGTTATTTCCTTTTCCTAATCCTCAAACATTGGCCTACCTTTTGTTTAGCCGTGATCTTTGGCCCAATTTTCCCTATCCCTTCATTCGGTCCATTTAGGCTTATTTGTTCTCCTTTGGATTGCTTTAAATAATTCAGCCCTTTGGTACTATTCCAAACTACTTAACATTCGGCCCATGTGGCTTACTTTTGTAAATATTCGGCCCATAGGCTTTCTTACTTGGTTGTGTGTTGATTTCCCGTTTGTATTTCGTATTTGCTTGATATTAATCATGTTTGTGTGTTTGGTTTGGAATCGCATGCTTAGGTTTGTTTCGTATTATATCATTTTAGTCGTTTTATGTCTTTGTTTCCGTCTTTTCAATGATGTCATGAGGGGGAAAAGAATGCGACCTAGATACGAATTTGCCTAAGATTGCTCCTTGTTGTAACGTATTGCCTCTCATAGTTCTTTAAGTAATTGGTTTAATCTAAAAATAGAAACCCTAGTTAATCTATATTATGAATGACCAATATTATGGTGAGGGGGAACGTTACAACGTGACACTTAGACACGATTCTAGATAAGACTTGCCATCATTAAAAAGGAGGAATTTGTTGAGATATATATTTTATATATTTAATATATTGTTTTATGTTTTAATAATGACAAGTCTAGCTAATTATGTTTTATATACATATGCTTGTAATCATGCGATTAAGTGTACAGTTAATTACAGAGCGCATATCATATTCTAGAAAAGTATAGACTCAATCATGGATTGAAGTAAGATCAAGCTCGTATCAAGTCTTTTTGAAGATTTACAAGATTAAAGTTTTATTGAAGCTCGTATCAAGTCTTTTTGAAGATGTACAAGTTTAAAGTTTTATTGCGGAATCAAATAGCTCCTAAGTTATAGGTCGTATCTATAACTATTGAAGAAATGAGAAATGCGTGAAATAAAGTATAAGAGTGGAAATATCTGTGTACGGTTATTATATTGTCATATATTAATTTCGTAATCTTAAAACGGTTTTTAGAATAAAAATACTCTTTGGTTAAAAAGGATTAAAATAATTATCCTACGAGATAATTATTTATTCTAATATACTAAGAATTTTATTCTAACCGTTATCGTCAAAATCCGAATTCCTAGGGAAACGTGCCCTGAAAATATGTCTCGGGAAACGTGCCTTGAGAAACGTGTCTCGGGAAGCGTGCATCACGTTTCTACACGACTACCCACATGTTTTCGATTGTCTTTATGGTTTAATTAAATAAATAATATGTGTTTATTTAATTTATCTTAAAGTCAAACTAGGATTTGGTTAAAGATATAATTTATGATATCTTAACAAGTATTAGGAATTGATTCAAAGTAGGATATTATATTTTATGGTATAAGTTGTTTCCTAAATCGGTTAGGTTTTGGAAATTCAATCTTATGTTCTAATTTATTAATATTTTATTTAAAGTCTTTTCTAGTTCAAATAAGATTGGTTTTAGAATAATACCTATAAATAAGAATTCTAGATAAATTAATATTCCTAAACTATCTAGGATTCAACCTAGATCTAAATTACTATATAAAGGGACACTATATCACACGTCGAATACTTGAACACAACAATACACACGCCTCACGCTTTCCAAGAAGAACCGAACGTCACCTCTCGTGCGTATCGTTTTTCGTGCCAATCATTGTCAGATTTCGTAATAAAGACTACAAGCATTGAAGATTATTCTCATCAGTTCAAGATCGTTGAACACGAGAGTTCATTGAAGTTTTTATTTATATCATTAAGATAGTTCGAGTATTTAACGGTACTCATTGTAATCAAGTATGTAACGGTACTTGACATAGCTAGATATTTAACGGTATCTAGATTGAGTTACAACTAACATCAAAGTTGTACGAGTAAGGTTGATAAAATTGTAATCCGGAGAAGGTACTAATTTTATTAATCGAGAATAGTGGACGTAGGTTTCGATTTGTGAAACTGAACCACTTCAAAATATCTTGTCTCGCTTATTTTATTATTTATTCTCTACTCACGTTAAACTTACCTACATCGAAGAAGAATCGAAAAAGTTGGCATACTCAATTCAACCCCCCCCCTTCTTGAGTATATCTAGATCAATAGACTCTTCAGTCTTTTTAAGTTGCATTTTTTGTTAAAATTTCTCTCAAATTCCACTTTAAGTAGCTTCTTTCGTCTGTTTTTGAACTTATTTCGTTTGTGCCTTAAACATTTTGTATTTTGAAAGGTACAAAACTATGCAAACAAATGTAGGGGGTTAAAAAAATAGAGGAAATAAGTGAACTTAAGTTGGAGTTTTGATACAATTTTGGGGGGAAATGCAACCTAAAAGAGTAATTTTAGCAAAAAAAAAAAAATACAACTTTTTTTTTTGTCAGGTGTTTATGATCATATCATATTATTGCTTTAGCAATATTATGAGCTGATCTTTTCAAATGCCTAGGGCAGTGATTCAAAGAAAAACAATGACATGTAGATACTAAATGTAAAAGATACGCTACTGTTGATTTAATGTCTTTATCCAGCGGACTGCATCCATTTGCCTGTAGAACAAAGTTTAGACAATCAAATGTTACTTCCAAATGAAAGTACCCCTTTTTAATAGCGTCTTGACATGCTAACAGAAGGGCCACCGACTCCGCATGTACAGGTGAAATAGCCCAAAATCTTGCTGAACCCCAATGTACTGTATCCCCAAGGTGGTTTCTGAAAACCCATCCTCCAGAAGCCTTGAAATCTTCTTTCCACGCTGCATCACATTTTAAACGAATGTGCTCCGTACATATTTTATCACCCAAAATAGTAATAGGGAAATGATTCCGAAGGAGATCAGCAGTAGACATATCCTCCATCAATACCACTGGTGATTTAGCTACTTGTTGTTTGATCTTACCGGCAATACGAGCTATGTTATCCGAGACATCTCTATTGATCTTCACCAAAGCTTCATTGACATTAAAATCATGTTTATCAAAAACTCTAGCATTTCTAACACACCAAATATTCCAGAGAGTAGAGACGAAGGTAGAGACGAGAACGATTTTATCCTCCCTTTTGAGAAGAAAGCGAATCCAGTTAGAAATCCAAAGTTGAATTGGTAAAAATTGTGTTGCAGTTGTTCGGATTCCAAGATTGGATGCCAGCCAGAAACGAGAAGCAACCGAGCAATCTCTGAAAAGATGTTCAACCGTTTCCAGACTCTGTTTTGGTAAACAAGATGAGCAAAAACCATCAGAAATAGAACGACTTTGTAATGCAGTAACACATGGTAAGGTCTTAGACATGATCTTCCACAAAAAAATTTCCACTTAGTAGGAATATCCAAATTCCACCATTGTTTCGGATCCATCCACTGTGTAGTCTCAATTTGCCTTTGAATATCCCTGTTAGTAGCCTTCATTCTCCAAAGTTTCTGAAAAGCCAACTTATATCCACTCTTAGCATTGTAAATTCCCGAACCAGTCAAATTCCATTTCAATGTATCAACTTCATCATAAAAGGGCACTGGTATAGCAAGAATCTGATGTTTAATCTCAGATAACCCGAGATGTATTATTTTTTCTTCATCCCAATTCCCATCCTGTGTCTGTATGTCAGCAATTTTCATTTCAGGTAACACAGAGTTATACAGATTAGGCAAATGATTAATGCTTGTGTTATTAACTCAATTATCTCGCCATAGATCCAAATTTGAACATAACCCAACTTGCCAAGATACATTATCTGTTAGTAATTGTAAACCCCAGAGAATACTTTTGCCACCCCATGAGAATTGTTTTCCCTCAACAGATAATATCGAAGGAAAAAGACTTTGAAATTTGTATTTAGCACCTATAACTCGAGTAATCAGAGCATTCTGATTCATCAAAATTTTCCATCCCACCTTAGCAAGGAGACTTTGATTTATGCATTCAGTATGTTTGATCCCCAGACCACCCTCCCATTTTTGTAAGTTCATAAAAAGTCTACTGCACCAGTGAATTTTTTTCCCACCATTGTTGTCACCCCACCAGAATTGTGAAATCAAAGAGTCAACTTTTGAAGTCACACTTACCGACATACGAAATGCCGATAGAGAGTAAATGGAAAGTGAAGATAACACAGATATGATGAGAGTTAATTTACCCGCCGTAGATAAGAACTTATTATTCCAGGAGAAAAGTCGCTGTCTTATTTTTTCAATTATTCCAGCATTAAGATCTTTTTTATTCCTTCCAAACTCCACAGGTAAGCCTAAATATTTTCCCATTTGCTTTGGTTGCTGAATGTTTAGTGTATTGAGACATTCAGTTGTATTCCTCAGGGTGCAATTGGGACTAAAAGATATGGATGTTTTTGTACAACTTAAGAGAGTAAACTTTAAAAAAAAACAAAATGTAATAATTTTGAAAAATTTGGTTTCGAAAGAGTGTAAAATCTTATCTATATTAATACAAAAATATTTAAAGAGTTTGATTAATTTTTTTAAGTCATTTATGGTGGGACCCAAAGCAAAGTTTGCTTAATTAATTTTCAAGTAACTGTCTAAGTTTATTTTGGTTGTGTACATATTACGTTCTGATTCTGATTTATTTCGTAAACAACAATTTATAATTTACAATTTATTTCGTAAATCATAATTTGTATGTAAACGATTAAATTTATAACGTCAACTTATATATTATATATTAAAATTTAAATTTTATATTAAAATATAATGCCGATGTCGATCTGTACATAATTATTAAATAACGATTTATGACAAATAATCAATATTACAATAGATAATGAGATAACACATAATTAAAATAAATACTATCGAATTACAACAATTGATATAAAAAATTACAATTTTTACGTCAATTCTAAATTAAAAAAAAACAATAACAATAAATTAAAATAACAATAATGACAAAAAAGATGCTTACATAAGCAATGATATTACAAAAATCGTAATCCGTTTTATCACAAACGACACGAAATGATAAAAAAAATCTGACACAAGTTTGTTAATTAGTGTGTTCCAAATCTATAACGAATTAAAAATATAGGTTTATCCTAGATCTACGATTTTTGCGGCTTCAATATGCTAAGTTATTAAAAAACATCTATATAAAGATAGAAACTTTTAAAGCAAATAGTTGCGTTCAGGTCATTTATCCAGTTTTTTTGTTTGTTTCTAAATCTATAATAAAAGCGGGACCCACAACAAATACGAAGGAATTAATTAACGACATACCGCCAAATTTTATGTTATGTACGTAAACGATAACATTTACGATTACATCCTACCTCATAGACAGTAGCGTCTCCCACCATCATAGACAGTAGCGCGTCCCACCATAATACCGACGACCTCAACAATCTCTCCCTTTACACTCCATATCACGACCTGATAATCTTGTGATAGAAGATGGTTCATATCTACCAATCACTCACAATGGTTCATTCTCTTTTGAATCTCTTGTCTTTAACAATGTCTTAGCTGTCCCTAATATATCTCGAAAACTTATTTTCGTTTCACAATTTTGCAAAGACAATTTTGTTATTGCTTTATTATCACTAACATTTTTTTGTTTTAAGACAATCTCGACAGGCCGGATTGTTTTACAAGGCCATTTTCGTGATGGGAATTATGAATGGCCGCCTTCTACGCCTTCCTACGCATGCACCACAACCCAGCTCTCATCTACCTTGTGGCACTATCGCCTAGGCCATCCTTCTCAAGCTTTAGAATTCTATATACAACTTTCGTATTTCTGTTTTTTCTCACTATAATTCTTGTCTTACAAATAAAAGTCATAAGCTACCATTTCTGTTTCCACGCTAGCATCCGCTACCACGTCCCTCAACCTTATTTTTTCCGATGTTTGGACCTCATCCATATTGTCTCATGATGCCCTAAAATATTATGTTATTTTCATTGATCACTTTACACATTACATTTGGCTATACCCAGTGAAAAATGAATCCGAAACTTTACTCATTTCAAAGCCCTAATCGAGAATTTCTTTATTAAACCAATAAAACGTTTCTACTCAGACAATGGAGGTGAATACAAAAATTAAACACCTTTCTCCTAGACAATGGAATCACTTACCTCGTCTCACCTCTTCACACCCCGGAACATAATGATTTTACAAAGTGACGACACCGTCGTATCGTTGAAAATCGGTCTTAGTCTCCTCGCCCAAGCCAATATGCCAACCACTTTCTGGCCCAATGCTTTTGCTACGACAACTTACCTCATAAACCGTCTTCCTACCCCAACTCTCCAAAACAAATCACCCTAAACCTTGTTCAACCAGTCACTAAACTATCTTAAACTATGTATTTTTGGTTGTTTGTGCTTCCCGTGGCTCCGACCCTACAAAAATCACAAACTCGAACCCAAATCGACAACCTATGTATTTTGTGGTTACTTTATGACTCATCGTGCTTACTTATGTTTTGATTCATGCACGCACAAAACCTATACTTCATGTAGACCATATCACCCTTACCTCTCTTGACTAATGGCGTGCCATCACCATTCCCTTACTACCTCCACCTATCCCCGACATCACCCCGCCACCCTCCATTCACCAATCCGTAACAACTAGCCCCCCACCCCCCACACACACATACACCCCTCCGTCCAACCCAACCTCACGTCCATCCTCTCCTCCTACCCAACTCCTATTCACGTCTAACAAACCACCCCACACTCCTGCCTCTAACTCCACTCCTGCGCCATCTACAATAATTTGTTCATAAATTAAAGCTAGACCCGAGTTGGGAAGATAACGAAATGGGGGAAAGTGGTGGACTAACTGTAATACCTCGAATTTTGTTTATCATATTTCGTAGTCTTTTTGAGACGGGATTTGAACGTTATATTCGATAAGTAAATTATCGAATAGATGTCGCTATATTTTATATTTTAGTAAAGGGGCGAGTAAGTGAATTAGGAGTATATCGTGTTTTAAACAAAGTACGGAGTTGGGAGAGTTGGGCCTCGAAATGCGTGCCATAGATTAGCCCAACTCGTCACCACACAAACACCCAACATACTCAATTCCTCTAAAGTCTGCCGACATATAAACTCTAGCTCAAAACCTAACCCTAACCTAACAACACTCCTCTCCCTCACGTACACCTACTGCCGCCTGTTGGGGCTGGTGTCCTTGACAATTAAGTACAATGACTTATTAAATCTCTTTAAGGATCACAAGGGCATACTTCAGTATTATTACCAGTTGATCCACGTTTATCAATAACGGTTGACTTGCTAGATAAGTTTGAAGTTATTGTCATACGGATGGCGGTGGTCAACTGGTCCCTATACGTCACACCTATAGGACACGTTTGAGAGATGTGAAGGTATGAAAATACAGTCACATTTATGCCGGATATGACTAAACAGTTAGTCAGAGGTATTGACTAATAAATTAGTCAATAAGATGTTGAGATTATTATTTAATACGGATTAAATAATTTTAGCTAATACGGATTACAAGATTAATTCGTAAATTAAATATAAACGGTTATATTTAATTAAATATTGTATTCGCGTATTAATATAAACAGTTATATTAATTTGGGCAATTATACAATATCGTATTTTATCAGACCGTTATTAATATATCGACTACATTAATAACTGATAACATGTTACGATTTATAATTGTAAACCCGCGAATTATATTTTAGCAATTGGGTCGAATCACGCATTGGAATAAGGTAAGAGTGGAAAGCCCACTCCTACCCTATGTCCAATTCGGCCGGCCAAGTGTAGTATATAAGGAGATGACTCTCCTTATGTAGACTACTCTTGTTGCACTGTCAAATAATCTCAAGGTAAAATTAGGGTTTTGAGAGCATTCTTCTCCCAAAACCTCAGATCTCACATCTAAAACTCAATAGCTCTCCCAATATTGCAAGGCAGTTGGAGAGGATTTCTAGCACACGCGGCCACGTCTCTTTCTAAGTCTTGGGTGCAAGTTATAGGAGGGAATTTGTGTTAATTCCTGTTCTTAGGCCTTTTGCGCGAGGACTAAAGGTTGTACTTCTTTTCTTATCTTTTTAATCTTATGACCATATTCACGATTGTATTTTTCATTATAATCCTGCAAGTATAGGGCGAATACGCGTTTTATTCCCCACAAGTGGTATCAGAGCCTTCGGCCATGAAATTTTACAATTGTGTATTTCATAAGTTTTAAAAATTTTAGAAAACCGTGCACTCTGCCTTGGCACTCGATCGAGTCTCTGTTGCACTCGATCGAGTGCCCTTGTACCAGGCCTCGTGTGTGTGCTTTTGTGTTGTAATCGATCTTGTTTTCGATTCTAATTCGCATATTGTTATTTAATCGATATTTTTAGCAATATGTGGATCTTTTGTTGTTTTTATTTTTGATTTTCATGTTTTATATCAAAAGATAAAAACTTGTTTAGATTTAAAGTGCAGCGTTTGCGTTTTAACGAGTCACTCGATCGAGCCCCTGCTGCACTCGATCGAGTGACACTGACACTCGATCGAGTGCCTCTGTTGCTCGGTCGAGTGCTCTTCTTTCAGGCTATCTTTTTCGAAAATAATTTGTTTTCTTATTTTCACATGGCTTAAAATAATATACTGTATACGGAAATAGTATATTATTTAGTGAAACGGTTCACCCTCGTTTGATACATATTGTTTTAAAACAGTTTAAAATAATGGATTATATGTTTATTAAAATTGGTGATTAAAGCGGTATAGTCACATAATTTTAATCTTAAAAGGTGGTTTGGTATAAATTTATTAATCATAATAACAATATTATGTCATGTATAAATTTTATTTAGTTGATGCATTTTATTTATCGTCTTGTGAATGCCTTGAATGCTTTCAATAACGTATTTAATTTTTGCAAACGGTTGTAACTTAGTGTGGCCTTAGAAGATTGTGTCACCGTAATGATGGGACACAGTCTTGCTTGTAATTTTGAGATCTTGAATCTCCGGTTTTGTGTTTTTGCCATGTAATTACTTTTGTATTTAAATTAGAATGTATCTAGGACTACTTTTGTAATTTAAATTAGTAATTTTGTGAAGACCAAAGACGGAGACCGGATGCTCACTCCCGCTGCAAGGACCAAGAAGGAACATCAAGACAAGCTTCTAGGGTCCAACGGTGGATTCCAAGTTGTTTTATGTTTATTTTGGTAGGATAGGCCACACTAGGACTTTTATTTACGTTTATTGCATTTATCTTTATGCTTTCATCGATAATAGCTTGCATCATATTCCGCCTAAAAACCAAACCACCTATATCATGCCTGAAAACTGACTCATGTAGAGGTCACGCGTTAGTTTTCTGTGACAATACAGATGTCACATGTCAATTGCAAAGCCATCACTTTATTTAATTCATTCACGCAAATGCTAGTTTTTAGTTCACTTAAATATGGATAAATAAAAGTTGATGGGGTCTTCCTCGTATAACCAAAAATTGAGATTAGTCATTATAAATCAGCCTCCCATGAATCCCTTCTTCGTCGGTAGGCATAATATGACCCCTTCTATGTCGGGTAAGTGGGAACAGATGATTTATTTTATCTCAACATCATGGTCACTCGATAATATCTAGTGACTGAGATGGACTAATAGATAGGATATACGGAAATCTATCGACCAAGAGTTCCAACGATTGGAATTAGCCAAACTGTGGGCTTATCAATATACGGAAATTGAGTCTTGGGATCGTTTATATAATTCTTGAGGGAGATCAATTATATAAATGCTTGAGTCTACGAGTTTAAATTCAATTTAATATAGACTTAAATCACAACAATAAGTTGCTTATATGGTTTTGTTTTATCTTCTTTTTCAGTGTAGAACACGTTCATTAAAACTGCTGTATAACTAAAATGGCTGGTGAAGACCCAATGCCAAGTGCCAAGCTAGCACGTGAATCCTGGCTAAAGGCCTTCATGGACTCTATGAATCAGTCAACTAGACTGAGGAATGATGGGTCAAACTTCTCTGACTGGGAGGCAGCACTACGGAATGCTGCCATTGCTGACGGAAAGCTTAAGTATTTAACTGAGCCCATTCCGGCACACCCAGGAACTGGAGCTAGAGCCAACGAAATTCGCGCCCATAGCGATTTCGTTATGGAAGCGGGTGCGATAAAGAACGTACTCATCTATGCAATGGAATCAAATTTGCAAAGACGCTTCATATCCCATGGTGCAAACAAGATTTTCACCACGCTCTCTAACGAATTCTCCAAGGCTCCGAGAATCGTTTCTTATGAGCATACCTGTCGCTTCTTTGAGGCGAAACTCTAGAAGGGCCAAGCTGTTAGCCCACATATTCTCAACATGATTGAGAATATCGAGAAACTGGAGACCCTAAACTGCAAGATCAGTGAGAACATAATCGTTGATCGTATGCTTCATTCGCTTCATGATGGGTTCGCCCTCTTTAGGGCCAACTACTACATGAACGACATGAAGAAGACTCCTCATGAGCTTCACTCCCTTCTCGTACAGACTGAGAAGGATCTAAAGTTAAGTGGGAGCATGAAGCAGGATGTTCTCATGATCGCCAGTAAAGGAAAGGGTAAAGGGAAGGCTAAAGCTCAGGGCGACCTAGCAGTAGGTAAGCCCAGGTTCAAGAAACCAGGATTTACTAAGAGTGGGCCAGGTGAGTCGAGCAACTCACAGGGCAAGACTAAGAGCAAGGATACTAGCATGGAATGCCACTACTGCCACAACACTGGGCATTGGAGGCGCTCGTGCCCCGTGTATCGCGAGGACATTAAGGCAGGCCGTGTTACTCCTGTTGGTATGTCTTCTTCTTCTTTTATTCACATGATTGAGATTAACCATGCAAGTTGCGGAACTTGGGTACTTGATACTGGTTGTGGTTCTCATCTATGTAATCATGTGCAGGGCCTCCGAAACCAAGAACCCCTAATCAAGGGTGAGGTGGACCTGCGAGTCGGGAATGGAGCACGCGTTGCTGCAGTCTCGAAGGGAACATACGTGATCCAGCTTCCAAGTGGATTCGAGTTATTTTTATATAACTGTTATTATGTTCCTAGTTTGTCCAAAAACATTATTTCAGTTTCTGCACTTGACAAACTCGGCTTTTCATTTGTAATAGAGAATAATAGCTGTATTTTCTCCTTACACAATATGATTTATGGCAAGGCAGTTTCCATGAATGGAATTTATGTTTTAGATCAAACTACCGAGATATTACATGTGAATAACAAGAGATTAAAGGTAGGTGACAAAGATCAAACTTACCTATGGCATTGTCGTATGGGACACATAAATGAGAAACGCGTAAAACAGCTCATATAGAATGGAGCTATATCGCCCTTTGATTTCGAATCATATGGCACGTGTGAATCATGTCTCATCGGCAAAATGACTCGTATTTCCTTCAAAGGTGTTGGAATGCGCGCTGCCGACCTATTAGGACTCATACATACGGACGTATGTGGCCCTATGTCGGTCAACGCACGAGAAGGCTATAGGTATTTCATCACTTTCACGGATGATTTGAGTAGATATGGCTATGTCTACTTGATGAAACATAAAAGTGAATCCTTTGACAAGTTCAAAGAATACCAGAATCGGGTACAGAACCAGCTGGGTAGAAAGATTAAAGCACTACGTTCGGATCGTGGTGGTGAATATCTTTCACACGAATTTGATCAACACCTTAAAGACTGTGGCATCGTGCTACAGTTGACTCCACCCGGAACACCACAATTAAATGGTGTGTCCGAACGGAGAAATCGAACTTTACTTGATATGGTTCGATCCATGATGAGTCACACCGTTGTGCCTGATTCATTATGGGGCTATGCTCTTTTGTCGGCCACTCTAATACTTAACCGAAGTCCGTCTAAAGCTGTTGACAAGACTCCATACGAATTATGGAAGGGAACGGTCCCTAACTTGTCCTTTATTCGGGTTTGGGGCTGCGAAGCTTATGTCAAGTGGAGACACGAGGATAAGCTCGGCCCACGATCGGTCAAGACATACTTTATAGGCTATCCAAAGGGAACTTTTGGTCATTACTTCTACTCGCCAACCGAACAACGTGTTTTCGTTGCGGATAGTGCGACGTTCTTAGAGAAAGAATTTCTCGAGAACAAGTCGAGTAATAGAACCTTCGAGTTATCGGAGGTTCAAGAACCAACTACCGAGCAACCATTGGAGGAAACAGTTCCTTCACCCGAGGCTGCGGTAGATATCCCTGAGGAACCTAGGAGGTCGGGAAGAGTCTCTATTCCTCCGGACAGATACATTGGTATGGTCGAGGAACACGATACAGATGACGTCTTACTCCTAGAGGGTAATGAACCCACAACCTATAAAGGTGCCATGACCAGTTCTGACTCAAAGCTATGGCTAGAAGCCATGCAATCCGAGATGGACTCCATGTATGAGAACAACGTATGGGATCTTGTGGATCTACCTGCAAAGGTACGTCCCCTTCAATGCAAATGGCTTTACAAGATAAAGCATGCCGTGGAAGGACAACAGGATATCCACAAGGCAAGACTAGTTGCGAAAGGTTTCACCCAAGTGCCAGGCTTGCACTATGATGAGATCTTTGCACCCGTAGTCATGCTACGTTCCATTCGGATTATCTTAGCGATCGTCGCATTTCACGATTATGAAATATGGCAAATGGACGTTAAAACCGCCTTCTTGAACGGTTATTTGGAGGAAGAGTTGTACATGGTACAACCCGAGGGTTTTATCGATCCAGCACATCCTAAGAAAGTTTGCAAGCTTAAGCGTTCCATCTATGGACTTAAGCAAGCATCGCGGAGTTGGAATCATCGCTTCGACCAAGTGATAAAAGAGAATGGGTTCATTCGATCAGTCGAGGAACCATGTCTCTATATCAAGTCGAGTGGGAGCAAGATTGTATTCCTAGTACTGTATGTCGACGACATACTCTTGATTGGGAATGACATACCTCTCTTATCTTCGGTTAAAGCATGGTTGAAAAACCATTTCCAGATGAAAGATCTGGGAGAGGCACAAAGAATTTTGGGCATCCGTATCTACAGGGATAGATCACGACGGATGTTGTCTCTCAGTCAGGAGTCTTATATAGAGAAGATTCTGGAGAGATTCAGCATGACGAACTCCAAGAAGGGGTTCCTTCCTATGACTCCTGGGCTTCACTTGAGCAAGACTCAAGAAGCTAAGTCATTGGAAGAGAAAGAGCGCATGAGTCGGATTCCTTATGCTTCGGCAATAGGATCAATCATGTATGCCATGATATGCACACGTCCTGACGTTGCATATGCATTGAGTATGACAAGTCGATTCCAAGCTCATCCAGGTGAACAACACTGGATGGCCGTGAAAAACATTCTTAAGTACCTACGGAGGACTAAAGATTGGGGATTGACTTACGGAGGCGACTCAACGCTCTGCGCCACGGGTTACGCAGATGCTAGCTTCCAAACGGATCGAGATGACTCGAAATCTCAGTCTGGATTCGTTTTTACTCTTAATGGCGCTGCTGTCAGCTGGAAAAGTTCTAAACAGAGTGTTACAGCAGATTCTACGACTGAGTCCGAGTACTATGCCGCCTCGAAAGCAGCTAAGGAAGCAATATGGATGCGTCAATTCTTACAAGGACTCTCGGTAGTGCCTAGTTCGAATGACCCAATCACCGTTTATTGTGACAATAGCGGTGCCATCTTCCAAGCTAAAGAGCATAAGTCTAGCAGCAAGGCTAGACATGTACAACGGAAAGCTCATCTAATCAGAGATTACGTGGAGCAAAAGGAGATATTCATTGATAAGATAGCTACGGATGACAACATAGCTGATCCTCTCACAAAGCATTACCACGTGATAAGCATGAAGGGCACATTCATTCCATGGGAATTGGATGTGTTCCTAAGTTGTAGTACTCTTTTATGAATTCATGTAATAATTCATTTTCTCGTGTACTCTATTCAACCTTATTGTTATGATATAAAATGTTTTGTTTCTCATGTGGAATTGTACGCCAATTTTGAACACCACAAAGTGAACTCATTAACATTACATCGTTTTGGTCCTTGATTACCCACTTGAGCTGATAACTCAGGTAATCATTTTGTGATGTTGGTTGATGGTGGGTTCAACGAGCCATAAGTCACGCGGCTGACTGACCAATCACAAAGGCGAGTTATACGGATATCTCGTAGGACACCCCGTGACAGCGTTATGGAGTCCTAAATGTTATATAACATTGGGTGCCAGGTCGTGGATAGGACCTCCATAGTGTTCCTTAGAGTCGAGTCTTTTGACTTTCAACTGTCTCTTGAGATTAAGGCAGATTTTGGGTAACTTTGGTTTCTTTCCCACGGTCACAGTAACAGGGGCCAACAGGATTTTTTCTGGGTTATTTCATGCTGCGCGATATCGGCAGGATTCGAGTTGAGGGAAATATCCAAACCCTTATCAGGATTTTATCATTTCTCAGGGCCACTCGAGGAGTAGTAACTGAAATGCATGGCCATGCTCGAATACAGATTCGTTTTATCAGTTAAGTTACTCTCTAGTCGGGGAAACCACTCTTGATACAGATCGCTTGTGAGATACGACCTTTGCGAATGCGGATTTGCAAATTGTCTTACATTGAGTGGGAGAAATTTTAAAAGGATATGAGAATCGGTTATCGCACCTACACTTGTACGGACAAGTGGGAGTTTGTTGGAGCTTGTGTCCTCCACATGTAGTGTGATAACGTCATTGAACATACCCTTGTACGGACAAGTGGGAGATTGTTGGGGCTGGTGTCCTTGACAATTAAGTACAATGACTTATTAAATCTCTTTAAGGATCACAAGGGCATACTTCAGTATTATTACCAGTTGATCCACGTTTATCAATAACGGTTGACTTGCTAGATAAGTTTGACGTTATTGTCATACAGATGGCGGTGGTCAACTGGTCCATATACGTCACACCTATAGGACACGTTTGAGAGATGTGAAGGTATGAAAATACAGTCACATTTATGCCGGATATGACTAAACAGTTAGTCAGAGGTATTGACTAATAAATTAGTCAATAAGATGTTGAGATTATTATTTAATACGGATTAAATAATTTTAGCTAATACGGATTACAAGATTAATTCGTAAATTAAATATAAACGGTTATATTTAATTAAATATTGTATTCGCGTATTAATATAAATAGTTATATTAATTTGGGCAATTATACAATATCGTATTTTATCAGACCGTTATTAATATATCGACTACATTAATAACTGATAACATGTTACGATTTATAATTGTAAACCCGCGAATTATATTTTAGCAATTGGGTCGAATCACGCATTGGAATAAGGTAAGAGTGGAAATCCCACTCCTACCCTATGTCCAATTCGGCCGGCCAAGTGTAGTATATAAGGAGATGACTCTCCTTATGTAGACTACTCTTGTTGCACTGTCAAATAATCTCAAGGTAAAATTAGGGTTTTGAGAGCATTCTTCTCCCAAAACCTCAGATCTCACATCTAAAACTCAATAGCTCTCCCAATATTGCAAGGCAGTTGGAGAGGATTTCTAGCACACGCGGCCACGTCTCTTTCTAAGTCTTGGGTGCAAGTTATAGGAGGGAATTTGTGTTAATTCCTGTTCTTAGGCCTTTTGCGCGAGGACTAAAGGTTGTACGTCTTTTCTTATCTTTTTAATCTTATGACCATATTCACGATTGTATTTTTCATTATAATCCTGCAAGTATAGGGCGAATACGCGTTTTATTCCCCACACCGCCACCGCCAAGGATCAGGAGAGAGTGTTTCACGGTGGTTTAGGGCGGCGTAAGGCTGGTCGATGGTGCACAGAAACAGGTACAACCACCAGGTTCCTCACGTTTTTCCTATTTTGCAGTCGTTTCGAAGTGGCTTGTTAATCGTGTATATGTGGTTATAGTTGTCGTCCTTAGCACATTTTTAACCTTTAATGCACAGTAATCAAATATGGACCACAAGGGAGTCGTCGTTGACCACCATTCGACCGTTAAATGTGGTGTTTAACCGGAGTGTCAGGCTGCTTTTTCAATCGAATACAGGCCTCTGTTTTCTGCGTTCTTTTTATGTTCTTTACTGTGGTCGCGTATGTGGTGTACATGAGTCTGAGTCTGGTCTTGGGTATTGGGTAATGGTAATGGTGTGTGGTAGGTTGTAGTAGTGGTGGCGAGGTGGTGTATGGTAGCCGGAGGAGGTTGTTGTGGCAGCATGTTAAGGAAACCAGAACAGAGACTCGGGTTGTGTCTGTCTTTTGGAGAGGCTGTTTCAGGGTGGTTGGGAGGCATCGATGGGTGGTGCTTGGCACCGGGGGTTTTTTGGGAGAGGTGAGAGGTTGAGGGCAGTGATTGGTGGTGGACACGGTGGTGTTAGAGGGCGGTTTTGAACAGGTTTTCTGAGGGGCAGAAACATACGGGTTGTCGTAAGTTGTTGCTGGTGTGGTGTTTGCCACTGTTTTCGAGGGGTGGTATGGGTGAGTCAGGTGTTAGGGTCGGGTCAGTGCGAACGCCGTAGTGCAGTGGTGGCAGCCACCACGGTTGTGGTGGTGGTTCAGGTGTCGATAAGGCGTGGATGGGGTTGCGAATGAGGGCTGTTAAGAGGGCTGGTTGTGTTCGTTTTCGGGTTTTCGTGTTTGGGCTGTTCGTGGGTCATACGTGATTTGCCATTGTTTTATGATTTTTTTATTATTATTATTATTATTATTATTATTATTATTATTATTATTATTATTATTATTATTATTATTATTATTATTATTATTATTATTATTATTATTATTATTATTATTATTATTATTATTATTTTTATTGCTCTTACTCTTATTAGTGTTTTTGTGATTATCATCATTATTATCGGTCAATTATTATTAGGGTGATTTTATAATTATAGGATAATAACGTTGTTCATATTATTATTAAGTTATTATTATTGTTGTTATTACTAATCGTGTTATTAGCAGTTGTTATGGCTAATATTATTGTTAATGAACATTATGATTATTATTAATTACTCATATTATTATTGTTGTTGGTTTAGTAATAATTGGCCATTTGAATTCCTGCTATATTTAGTAAGTCTATATTAGTGAGCTTATAATTGTCTGATGAAGGTTGATACGAATAATGAGATAATGTTAATTGGTACGTGAATGAGTATGCTGGTATGTATAATTACATTGTGTGATAAGTGTATCAATTATACGCATGATGAATGAGTTTAGTAGTGATGTTAGTGTATGGATGGAAGTTAATAGTAAGTACTAATTATAGGAACCGAGTTCGAGGTGGAACATTTCTAGCAGCTGTTCGGTTGACATTCGGCGGTTGAGGTAGGGGAAATATATTATGATTCATGTTATGACATGAAATGTGTAAGTGATGCTTATTACGAGTTTGATATAATTGATTATTATTGCACTGTGGATTGTATTGTTATTATTGATCACTGTGGAGATCGGGAGGGGTGAAGTGGGTCTTGTGATACGGGTCTTGTGATATGGGACTTGTGATATGGCCATGGGAGGTGTGGTGTGATGGAGGTGTGATGTGGTGGAGTTGTGGTGATGATGGAATGAGGTGGAGATGGAGGAGAATACAGTTTTATTGTTATATATGTTTTATCTATTTTTACCTACTCAACCTCGCGGTTGACCCTGTGTATTCGTGTGACACCTACGATGATCCGGAATGGGGAGTAGATTCTACAGGAAACAGTCAGATGAGGCAGGAGCTGGGACGGGAATATGAGATGCGGACTTGAGACCGACTTAGATCTACATCACCTATATAGTAGTCGTCAGTGGTGCTTTTATTTCTCTATGTAATTTCTGTAACAACAAAGGTTTAAATTTTACCAGTTTTTATATAAATTACTTTGGTTTGATTTACTTTGTTATTCACTACCTCGGGTATTCCGAGATGGTAACATCTCAATTTATACTGAGGATGTCTGGCCAAAGGCTCCTTATTAAATCGGGGTGTTACAAAGTGGTATCAGAGCAAATGATCCTCAGGCCTAAACCAAATGAATAATAATGAATGTAGGAAGAGTCTAATAAAATGAACCCCGAGATGAGACTGATAGGAGCCCCAAAAAGGAACGGGATGAGTTAGGGGCCCCCTCAAACCAGACCTAGGCCCTTTCTGTTCTGTCTCGGGAACCCAATGAGAGTAATTGAAGAGTGGGGTAGATTATATACTGACCTAGTTATCTTGTGCTAACAATTTTGCAGGGGCGGAATGAGGTAAGTAATGATGTGTACATGGTTAATGATGCACAGTATTCTATGAGTTTGATATTGGAAAGTGATTGAGAAATGTATTACTTTAAGTATTGAGGACATGAAAATGGAAATACGAGTTTGAAATATAAGCTTGGCTAGTAGGATGATATGCATAAGAAGAATGCGACTGATATTGAAACGCTGATTGATATAAATGATTTAATCGAAATTTTCAGGAATGGGTGTATATTTATTGTATACTGAATTAGAGTGATATGATCATGTGTTTTTGGTGTCTCGAATTGTCTATAGGATATCTGGTTATTAAATGACTAACGTAACTTTTGCAATATATTGCTTGGTATTTGGATATGACCTATCAGGTTTAAATGTTATAGTAATTCATGTCTAGTGATATGCGGAATGTGCTGCCCCAAGCCATGAGTATCGTATAGTTGTGTGTTACATTAGTATATACATGTATAAATATCCAGACATTTAGATGATCAACTTTTCTGTTACGCAACCTTTACCGTGTTTTAGATGACTATTACAGAATGAAATAATGAATAAATGTTATTATGATGCAACGTGATTTCTATATTTCGATGATATGTCAACATGTTTTGGAGGAATAATGATTGTGTTTAATATGATAATATGAAGTAATTTTAATGGAACCAAAATTTTAAATAAAGACCCGAATGTTACCCTGTTTGTACGGGTTGTCATCTAAAATGTAGTCTTTATAGGAGTATGACAATATTATGTGTGCTAACCTTTTGATTCAGCTTTTCAATGCATTTGGTTTCATGTTAATGTGAAGTATATTTTGAGAGAAATAAATGTTTTAGCCGACAGTGGTCAGACTGTCACTGCACGGTTCAGAGTTACCCATGTTTCTGAACGAGGAACCATTTAGAATGTATCTACTGTTTGTGTATAATTCCAACACTAAATGATTAATATGTTCATTCACGTTCCCAAATAATAAATCACGTAAAATCTTAACAAGATGTTAATTAATATTGATCTTTGCAAGTTGTCCAGTTTCCTGTTTTATTGCCGTAAAGTTCTGTTTAGACCAGTTCGTTATAAATAATTTCCTTAAGTTTTGCACTTTATTCTTTTCCTATGATTAGAGAATCCATGATATTTCTCAAAAACTATAATGGTTAACAAATGGTTGAACGGTTATTTAATTATAATTTTTGTTGTTAAAAGTTGCAACATGATGTTTAATTGTTGGAATCGTAAGCTCTGTAAGTTTTATATAAAAGTTTAAGCAAATATGAATTTATGTGATGAACCACGTCACACCCTGTTATGGCCTTAGTGACATGAACAATAGTCTTATGATAAGAATATGGACCTTATTACATGGTAATGTAACCTTGCTTATTTCGTTGGGTTTTACATAAAATAGTTTCAATTGTACGGACGTTCCTACTTTCTATGGTATGACCTCAAAATAATTATGTGATGTTCCTATGTGATGTTAAAATCATGTTCATCAGAGAGGAGTCTTGACAAGTGGTATAATGGAATTTAACTAGTAAGATTATCAACACGATGTCATGAGCAAAAGTTATATAACAATTTAATTGTTATAATTAATGGTGGTTATTTTGAACAACGTGAACCTTGTTGCTATTCTTTTGTATATTAAAGGTACATCTTTGTCTAGTTTCCTGATGTAATAGCCTATGACTCCGCCATGTATACTGTTGCGCTTTAAAATGAATTGCATATTACTAAAGTTCGAAATCTGATCACGATGTATTGAGTTATTAGTTAGTTTGGCATGTGATTGAGTGTTATGCATTCGTTTACCTTATCGTTAAATTTCATGATCCGTGAGCTACAATTTGTGAGAACAACGTTTTAGTAAAGGAGAGTCAGAATGTCTCCGTGCAGTTTCAAGTCCGATCTGTAGTTGAAAAATAGCCCTTGCTTGTATTTATAATTGTCACAATCTACCATTTCAGCGTTTCAAACGTTTTTCCAAAGGTTTCAAAAGTTTTAAATTTGTATGTCAAGATGATGAATAACCATGATGACGCTTGATCTTTTAATAATTGTAGTAATTGTTTGCAATAGGACAAATTCTGTATTTACGTGTTGATGAAAGCCTGCCCGGATGCTTATTTGTTGCGCGTATATGAACTCTTAAATTACAAGACATGTATTTTATTAGTCTCATGATAGATGATGTAAGTTGAGTTATGCCTAAGTGGTCTGGTTAACTTATTAATGCCTAGATATGCTAAACGGCCTCGTTAGTCCATGATTGTGCATATTTTGTGAAACATGTCAATGCCCCATGTTTAATTACGTTCAATAAAATTTTGCGCTATGTCTTTTCCTAAATGTGGTTTTGCTTCAAAATATGGTTACGAACATGAAACCCTTTAAATTGTCAACTAGGAACTGTGAGTTTTCTTGATTATTTATGTAGTTGTAAATAATAGCTTACGTTGAAATTTCATGGGTGTGCAAGTGTTACCTATTCCAAATCTGTTTTACTGCGTAACACGATCCTACCGACCCTAATACTTTATTATTGTCCGAGGTTATATGTTATATGATAGTTGATGAGCCTCTTTTGAGTACTGATTTGAGTTGAATATTAGTTGTTGTCCTTTTATTCTGATAGTTGAAATTCTCTATTGATGTGATAATTCTTTTGGTTGTGAGATGGAAAAAAAAAACTTTTAGTAATTGATTAGTCTGAGTTATGTACAAGTTCTTGTTTTATGGCGTACACATTCGTGTTTTATGGATAGTGGAATGATGAGTATATATACAAGTATGCCAATGAACTTTGAAGGTAAGTACTGAAGAGATGGAGTTAATAAGGTCGCCTTGGTATAGCAGTTTCTTAAATGGAATATTCGATAATATTGATATCGAGATTGGAATGAGAATTGGTTGCTGGTTTGAGTCATGAGTTATTAGGCCGTTGTGCCACATTGTGTCTACGGTCCAACATAACCTTGGTTGTTGAGTTCTGTTCTGAGTTGAAGTAAATATTGAGATGGATATATTGCTTTGCGGTCTTATGAGATAGAGTAATGAGTAAGACGGTGTAAGGGGCTAGAAACTTTATACTGAGGTTACGGGGACGTAACCATGTTTTAAGGAGGATGAGATTGTAAAATCTTTTGATTTATGATATGTCTAGTTGTTTACATGGCTAGGTGGTATGTCACGATTGTTATTATAAACTTGATAATCTCGTTTACTTCACTTATGCTTTTATTGTGTTTTGTGTCGTATTTGTTTTAAATTTGGTAATACATGAAACTTTGGGGACAAAGTTTTTTTTACAAGGGTAGAATGTAACATTTCGTGTTTCGAAGTACCTTTATTAGTCTTGTGGTTATGTGTGTGGTGTTACATGTCCGTACGTGCATAATGAACAGTTTGTTGATCACGGGATGGTGAACTTCGGGACGAAGTTCATTTTAAGGAGGGAAGACTGTAATACCTCGAATTTTGTTTATCATATTTCGTAGTCTTTTTGAGACGGGATTTGAACGTTATATTCGATAAGTAAATTATCGAATAGATGTCGCTATATTTTATATTTTAGTAAAGGGGCGAGTAGGTGAATTAGGAGTATATCGTGTTTTAAACAAAGTACGGAGTTGGGAGAGTTGGGCCTCGAAATGCGTGCCATAGATTAGCCAAACTCGTCACCACACAAACACCCAACATACTCAATTCCTCTAAAGTCTGCCGACATATAAAGTCTAGCTCAAAACCTAACCCTAACCTAACAACACTCCTCTCCCTCCGTACACCTACTGCCGCCACCGCCAAGGATCAGGAGAGAGTGTTTCACGGTGGTTTAGGGCGGCGTAAGGCTGGTCGATGGTGCACAGAAACAGGTACAACCACCAGGTTCCTCACGTTTTTCCTATTTTGCAGTCGTTTCGAAGTGGCTTGTTAATCGTGTATATGTGGTTATAGTTGTCGTCCTTAGCACGTTTTTAACCTTTAATGCACAGTAATCAAATATGGACCACAAGGGAGTCGTCGTTGACCACCATTCGACCGTTAAATGTGGTGTTTAACCGGAGTGTCAGGCTGCTTTTTCAATCGAATACAGGCCTCTATTTTCTGCGTTCTTTTTATGTTCTTTACTGTGGTCGCGTATGTGGTGTACATGAGTCTGAGTCTGGTCTTGGGTCTTGGGTAATGGTAATGGTGTGTGGTAGGTTGTAGTAGTGGTGGCGAGGTGGTGTATGGTAGCCGGAGGAGGTTGTTGTGGCAGCATGTTAAGGAAACCAGAACAGAGACTCGGGTTGTGTCTGTCTTTTGGAGAGGTTGTTTCAGGGTGGTTGGGAGGCATCGATGGGTGGTGCTTGGCACCGGGGGTTTTGTGGGAGAGGTGAGAGGTTGAGGGCAGTGATTGGTGGTGGACACGGTGGTGTTAGAGGGCGGTTTTGAACAGGTTTTCCGAGGGGCAGAAACATACGGGTTGAAAAACATACGGGTTGTGGTAAGTTGTTGCTGGTGTGGTGTTTGCCACTGTTTTCGAGGGGTGGTATGGGTGAGTCAGGTGTCAGGGTCGGGTCAGTGCGAACGCCGTAGTGCAGTGGTGGCAGCCACCACGGTTGTGGTGGTGGTTCAGGTGTCGATAAGGCGTCGATGGGGTTGCGAATGAGGGCTGTTAAGAGGGCTGGTTGTGTTCGTTTTCGGGTTTTCGTGTTTGGGTTGTTCGTGGGTCATACGTGATTTGCCATTGTTTTATGATTTATTATTATTATTATTATTATTATCATTATTATTATTATTATTATTATTATTATTATTATTATTATTATTGCTCTTACTCTTATTAGTGTTTTTGTGATTATCATCATTATTATCGGTCAATTATTATTAGGGTGATTTTATAATTATAGGATAATAACGTTGTTCATATTATTATTAAGTTATTATTATTGTTGTTATTACTAATCGTGTTATTAGCAGTTGTTATGGCTAATATTATTGTTAATGAACATTATGATTATTATTAATTACTCATATTATTATTGTTGTTGGTTTAGTAATAATTGGCCATTTGAATTCCTGCTATATTTAGTAAGTCTATATTAGTGAGCTTATAATTGTCTGATGAAGGTTGATACGAATAATGAGATAATGTTAATTGGTACGTGAATGAGTATGCTGGTATGTATAATTACATTGTGTGATAAGTGTATCAATTATACGCATGATGAATGAGTTTAGTAGTGATGTTAGTGTATGGATGGAAGTTAATAGTAAGTACTAATTATAGGAACCGAGTTCGAGGTGGAACATTTCTAGCAGCTGTTCGGTTGACATTCGGCGGTTGAGGTAGGGGAAATATATTATGATTCATGTTATGACATGAAATGTGTAAGTGATGCTTATTACGAGTTTGATATAATTGATTATTATTGCACTGTGGATTGTATTGTTATTATTGATCACTGTGGAGATCGGGAGGGGTGAAGTGGGTCTTGTGATACGGGTCTTGTGATATGGGACTTGTGATATGGCCATGGGAGGTGTGGTGTGATGGAGGTGTGATGTGGTGGAGTTG
The DNA here is from genome assembly GCA_029255685.2 of Silene conica. Classification (NCBI taxonomy): domain Eukaryota; kingdom Viridiplantae; phylum Streptophyta; class Magnoliopsida; order Caryophyllales; family Caryophyllaceae; genus Silene; species Silene conica. The sequence goes on from CM055320.2 coordinate 14,656,576, forward strand.
TGGTGATGATGGAATGAGGTGGAGATGGAGGAGAATACAGTTTTATTGTTATATATGTTTTATCTATTTTTACCTACTCAACCTCGCGGTTGACCCTGTGTATTCGTGTGACACCTACGATGATCCGGAATGGGGAGTAGATTCTACAGGAAACAGTCAGATGAGGCAGGAGCTGGGACGGGAATATGAGATGCGGACTTGAGACCGACTTAGATCTACATCACCTATATAGTAGTCGTCAGTGGTGCTTTTATTTCTCTATGTAATTTCTGTAACAACAAAGGTTTAAATTTTACCAGTTTTTATATAAATTACTTTGGTTTGATTTACTTTGTTATTCACTACCTCGGGTATTCCGAGATGGTAACATCTCAATTTATACTGAGGATGTCTGGCCAAAGGCTCCTTATTAAATCGGGGTGTTACAAAGAAAGTAATTGTTGTTGATAGAGGAAAGAACGAGAAGTAGTGATTTTGTAGGATAAACAATTGAATGGAGGATGAATTTGAGGATGGGTGAAGTGTTGGGGGAAGGGAACAGAGCACACACAAACACACATCGGAAAAAAATAATACAAGAACTTTCCTCTTTGAGTCGTAAGATGGAAATTAACTAAATGCAATGGGGACAGGAAATTTTTAGCAATACTAAAGACAATCTATAAATATTGTAAAAACACAAACATCCCATATAACATTTGGACACGTAGGATACTCACTTACACAAAATAGCCACTTCATGCCTCCTTTGCTTTTCCCTTCGGATGAAGAAAACAACACAACAATTAACACAACAATTATACCACATTCCCTCTTCATTACTCAACCTCTTTCCACTTCCCCTCAGTCCCAACTGTCACAGTAAGCTCAATCGATGGAAGCTCATGTGTATTATCACAGCCAACAAGAACCCGGATACTTAAATTGTGCCAACCCAAAGCCATAGCCCAACGACCACTCCAACGCCCTCCAAGAGTTGCCCAGAACTATCGGGTATGTAGTCTTCCCTACCGCATTCCTCGCATTCAGTTTACATTAGCTTTTCTATTTGGTGAATTGTTTGGGTTGCTTAATTTTTTGTTCTTTTATAGTTCATGATTGTTTGTTGAATTGTTGAAAAAGGGATGTATTTTTATGTTTTGTGGGCATCTTTGAATCGAAGTCGAGCTAAATACTAACCAAAATTACACATTAAACAAACACAATCAATCACAGAGCATGAAACTTAACGTCAATCACATAAACTGAGCAAACAAAACCGCAAGATCAATAATGATCATACCAACTTAATTAAAAATCAGCAAAATGTCGGTGCTCCAATTGAAATCAACAAACACTGTGCACACAGCACACTATTCGTAGGCTACAACAACAATATTATTCAACAGAAGTTGTCGCACTCACCTTTATACCAAGAGCCCCAAATTAAACGAGCTAAATTGCTCCAAATTGAAGTCGAATTGCACCGATTAAGGTTAGTCGGGATGTGTGAGCAGTTGACTTAGCTTTTGGGTTCTATGTCCTCATTGTCAGCACTTGATAATTACTTTTGTGTTAGTAAAATTTATGTATACATTTGGTTATGTTCGAGTGTTGTGTATACGTCAATGGTGTGGAAGGGGATATGAAGAATTGGTAGAGTAATATGTGGTGTGTCTCGGAAGGCTGTTCGAAAGTAGAGGTGCTTCTTTCAGATGGCTGGGGTCTATGTCGAAATTATGTATGATGACTAAAGATTGTAAGTCAGTTCATTGAGTTTTATTTGAGTTTAATTGAAGTACATTTTCCATATATGACTAAGTTGTGTCTTGGCCAAATGCTTTTTATTATTGACTCAGGAATTGCAAATAATTGTGGTTGTGTCGGGAATTTTCATTTCACATTGTAGCAGTAGTGAAGTTGATTCACGTTTCATGTTCAATGGATGTTAAAATAGCATTAACTGATTTTTGCACAAACTTTATCGAACTCTCGATTAAAAACCATGTAACCGAACATACCACACCATTAATTTCACTCCCATGGAGATGATTATGATGTATCATCTACCCCTATGCAGATTACAGAGCATATGTTGGTAACTTTGCATATTGAGAGAAAGGAAAATATAATGTTTATGACCATCTGATTGAAGGTTGTATTGGTGGCATTGTGCTATAGGTATTTCCGCTTCTACACTCTGTTTAAGTAAATTTTAAAGTTGTGTTAATGAATTGTTTTGTTGTCGCGACCTTTCTACTCTAACTACACCGATTCATAACAACCTAAGGAGACGTGATATTCATTTCACAACACAAATTTCCTCTACTACCTTTGCATAAATATGAATTCCACATGACCATGGTTGCCTAATTCATACTAAGCTCCAATAGGACTATGTAATGTGCATAAACAATAGGCCTTTTTGCCATGTAATATATATAAAACAAAAATCATAACATATCAAAATATGGATGCGATAGGAATTTGTTTGATTCTCTGGGATTGAAGGTAATCCGGTACCAATTCCCCCACCCCTCTTCCCCTTTTTCTCAGAGAAGGTAATGAGTAGACAAGATTTAAAATTCACGTAGTCAAAGGTACAGACTGTATGGAGAGTTGGCACTTATTTGAACAAGTTAATGAAAAAATTTGAACAGCTTAGTATTATGTTGATGACTGTCATTGCCTTGAGTATAGTGACAGATAATTAGCATTTTGGTAATACAAGGTTTAATATTAGGCAAAATGTGAATATTGGCCAATTTCAAGAATTCGGCTATTTTATCCTCATACAAGAGCAAAATTGTGAACAAATCAGAACGAGTTATTGTTGGTGTACAAATTTATTTTGCATTTATAAATCATAAGTTAGTTTCAGTATATAAATACCACCGAAATGTTCCTAGAAATTAGGTACACTTAGGGGTGCTAAAGGATAATGAATCCGATTTGATTCTGTTATGTTCTATTCTAATACTGGGAAGTGTTTTAAATAAGTGCTTTAAGATTTACAATAACTGAAGTAGTCAATCTTTTCGCAAGTAAGTCAGACGTAGTTACTATCAAAGCATTATTTGGTATAATTAGATGTTGTCAAAGCCTACTTTGATTCGTCACTCTAGCTAATTCATGCTAAATTCAATTTTTTCACTAACAAGTAAGATCATTTTAACGTCCTCTTATTGCTCTTAAGTATACGCCTCACGCGTTTACAATCAACGTAATTTTACATCGACATTAGCCAATCTCTGCTTGCTTATTTTTTGTACCTATGTTATGACCAGAACCCTGGACTATAACACGGATCTCATGAATCAAGTGAAGAGTTATAATGATGCATACAAAAGGCTAACTAAAACAAACAGGTACCTAAGAAGTCATATACTATCACAAAGGCGAAGGAGAAGAAACATTTACCGAAGGCAAGCCCAACCCTTATTCACACTACGTCCACCAGACCACCCATACTACACGGCTCATACAACACGGTATTTGACCACATAAACAATCTACTTACCAACCAAACCAAGCTCAACAGCCAACAGGTTCTGGTAGGCTTCGAAGACGTATTATGAGAATTACAAGAACAAGTAAGAGACAAAATGTTCCCCAAAAACAATTTTCATTATTACCGCATAAAAACGTTAATTTAATCGATAAAGTTTGACATCAGAAAGAGGCTTCAACTCTTTTGTTTTTATTATGTATTATTTGTATTTATCCTATCTTTAAGATTTCACAATTTTCATCTTAATCTAATCATCGAACGCTTTGTATTCATTATATGATTTTGAATAGTGACTACCGTTATTTAACTAATTTATGAAGTACTAAGCATATTCATTATATGATTTTTATTAAATAGTGACTACCGTTCTTTAATTAATCTATGAAGTACTAAGCAAAGTCCATCGTAACAGCCCATTAATTTTTTATGTTGTATATTCTCGTATGTAACTATACGATCAATTAGACAACTTATAGTTTGAAACTACGTATTATAAGCAAAAATTAAAATACACCATACCAAAATGCCTCAAAATCAATGAATCCCGTGAAATTCAGGGGCTTGAATCCTAGTTAAAGTATTAAACAACAACAAAAAAAGGTAGCTAAGAAACAAGACACAAAAATTACGTGAAAACCCGATGTGGGAAAAACCACGGATGTCGTAAGCTGACGCCAAGACCTTCCATTAATCAACAAAATCAAAGTGGGTACTAAAATTAGTCCTCCTAGTCATTACTTGAGGCAGCCACAACATCAAGGGACACTCTTGGCACGATTAATCACAAGAAACATTGCAAAGTAGCGGTATACATGTATACAACTACACAAACAAAGAAGAATGAGAATACCTGTCTAGAGAAGTATAAATGGCATGAAAATTAGCATAAATTGTCTCATTGTATGTATGAACAAGCCCCTAAAATTTGTCGACAATCCGAGTTCGTATGATGCTGGTATCGAATCTTCAAATTTGGGGTTTTTGGGGTTTTACGGGATTGATATTCTTTTCTCTAGAACTCTCTTTCATTTTTCAGTTTTTGTTGTGTGGTGGTAATTTGATTTTTTTCTGGTCTCAATTTTTTTAAGTAGCTTCTCAAAGAGGCCTCACATTAGTAAGGGTATAGACGGAAATAGACATCCTTACTAGAAATCGTCACATAAGCTAGCAATAATAATATATATTACTCATGTGGTAATAACCGAATTGAATGGGCTCTTCCTCCATGTAGAAGGGAACATCCTAACAAATCTCCCCCTCACTCCTGCATGGGGGGTAAAACCTGCAATACTCCACTGAACCGAATAAGATATTCAGGTGGCGTAACCCCTTGAAGAGGTTCATTGATAGACTTATATGAATAGTGCTTAAAGGGATTCAAAGTACTACTCATATCAACAAAGTGTACTTTCTTTTCTGGTTATCCATGCTAAAGAATTTCACAATGCTTGGCTGGGAGTAGTCTTAGGATGGGTGACCTTCTGGGAAAATTCCCATGATGCGCATGAGTGAGGATAAAATGTGCTGAAAAAGACCCGTGTTGATCTGTGGGCCATGTACAAAGCCTGGCGAGCTACCGTGGCTAGCATTTCCGGTCCTAGATTTGGGCCGGAGTGTTACAAAACCAAACCCGCTTTCAAGCGGCAAGTAACCAGTTTCTCCTTAGGCAACGCCTTAGTCATCATATCCGATCCATTTTGATCGGTATGGATCTTTTCAAGCTCAAACGCTTTTTCATCTCCTTGCTCCCGAATTCAATGATATCTCCTTCGTATGTGTTTAGTTCGAGAATGGTAGGTAGCATTATTGGCCAGATGAATAGCACTCTGACTATCGCAATGTAAGTTTTATTTTTCTTGGCTCAAACCCAATTCATCAAGAAAATCTTTCATCCACACTAACTCTTTACCTGCCTCAACAGCCGCTAGATACACTGCCTCTATAGTTGACAGTGCAACGCATTTTTGCAGCTTTGATTGCCATGAAACATCTCCTTCTGATGTCATCAAGTACACCGAGGTCGACTTGCTAGATTCAACATTATCCCCTAACAAATTAGCATCCATGTACCCTACTAAGACAGGTAGTCCCGGGCCAAAACAGAAACATACTCTAGAAGTACCTCTAAGATATCTGAGAATCCATTTTAGTGCAGCCTAATGTTCCTTACTAGGATTTACCATGAACCTGCTAGCGACTCCGACAGCATGAGCGATATCCGGCGGCCTTGTGCGTACCATGACATACATCAAACTCTCCATGGCTGATGCATAAGGCACCTTCTTCATCTCCTTCTTTTCTTTCTCACTTTTGGGACATTGGTTTTTACTCAATTTCATATGACCGCAAGTGGAGAAGTCACGGGCTTAGCTTTGTCCATGCCAAACCGCTACACAACTTTCTCTATATATTTCTCTTGTGATAACCACAACTTCTTTGCCTTTCTATCATAAGAGATACTCATGCCCAAAAAGTGTTTTGCAAGGCCAAGGTCCTTCATTGCAAAGGACTTACTCAAGGCAGTCTTTAAACTAGCAATATTATTGGTATCTCTACCAACAATCAACATATCATCTACATACAGTAAAAAGATGAGAAAGTCACCTTCAGCGTAATTCTTCATAAACACGCAATGATCGCCATGTGATTTGTGAAAGCTGTGATCAAGCATAAAAGACTCGAACATTTTATACCATTGTCGTGGTGCTTGCTTCAAGCCATATAAACTCTTCTTCAAACGGCAAACAAGATTCTCATCTCTTTTTACCTCGAACCCCTCAGGTTGCTCCATGTAATTCTCTTCCTCTAAGTCTCCATGTAAACACATTAAGTTGTTCAATTTCCAAGTCAATGCTAGCAGCTAAACCAAGAACAACTCGGTTAGAAATTTAAAACATCTTCACCACCGTAGAAAAAATATCAAAATAATCCACACCTTCCTTTTGACTGAAGCCCTTCCCGACCAACCTTGCTTTGTACCTTAGACGTGAACAATTTTATTCAGTCTTCAATCTGAACACCCATTTATTTTGAAGTGATCTTTTACTCTTAGGCAAATCCACAAGTTCGAAGGTGTGATTCCCATACAAGGAATTCATCTCGTCTTGCATAGCAATATACCATTCCTTGTGATGTACACCAGACATTGCCTCCTCAGAACTTTCTGGTTCTCCCCCTTCAGCTAATGTCGCTCTTCTTACCGTAGGAAGAATATATTGGTCGGGTGGATATGCATTTGAGGCCTTTCGATCTCTGATGGATCTCCTTAACTCAGGCTCTTGCTCTTAAGGCTCTTCAGTGGCTTGTGTATTTTCTTCAGGTGGCTCATGTTCTACATGCTAGCCCATTACCATCCGTATCACCATTTTCATCATTCTCGGGTACATATTCATTACCAATTGGAGTGATCTGACGGAAAATAGGATCAATGTTGACAGGAGCAGGAAAAGACGTAGACATGTTCCCCCTCTCAAAATCACCAAGTGTCTGATCTTCAAAGAACACAACATCTCGACTTCTTAACACTTTCCTGGCAACTGGATCCCACAGTCTATACCCGGACTTATCCTCAGAATATCTCATGAAAATACACTGCTTTGTCTTGGTATCAATCTTAGATCTCTCATCTCTTGGAATGTGAACATGTGCTTCGCATCCAAAGACTCTCAGGTACTTGTAAGGAACATCCACTACAAAAAAACACGGTGTTTTGACGGAAAAAATCCGTCAGAAAAAGCGCATTTCTGACGGATAATCCGTCAGAAAATTCGTCCCAAATTTTCGTTAGGAAAATCAATTTTGTGGCGGATTTTCCGTCAGAATTTTTTTGTGACGGAGTTCTGACGATTCACCGGTGAAATAAAAAATTTTGAAGTCAATGTATTTTTGACGTTTTGTGACGGATTTTTTGTCAGAAGTTGAGTCAAACTTGACTTTTTGTGACGGAAAATCCGTCAGAAATAGTCAAAATTTGACTCAATTTCTGACGGAAAATCCGTCAGAAATATGGTCAATTGTTGACTTTTGTGACGGATTTTCCGTCAGAAATTGAGTCAAATTTTGACTTTTTTCTAACGGATTTTCCGTCAGAATTAAATCAGTATAGGCTGGAAACAGCTGCTTGCTGTCCAGCCCAATGCCATAGCATTGTTCATATTTACAATCTCAAAATCACTAAATCCTGCAAAATATTCATCATCCGCCAAACGGAGATTTATTTCCAAGTCAACCGCTAAGCGGGAATCAACAGAAATTAACCAACAATAAAGCAAAAACATGAGAAAGAAATTGAATTACATAACAGAGTCTTCATAATTCATACACCAACATAAAATATATTCGAAAATTAATAAGTCATAATCTAAAATTACTACACATGATAAACTATCATAAGTGGCAGGAGGATCAATTGACATGTTACATCCAAAGCCATGAGAGTCGTCTGAGATGTCGTCGCGTCGGTGAGGAATTGGCATACCTGAGCACGACTGAGTGGAAAAGGAATTGTCACCGAATTTTACCCTCATTAAAAAATCACAAGTGTCTGTTTCCTACCTAAATGACTTGAAACGTACAAAGACACTCCCAAAACGGGGACTATTCAAAAATTACTCCTAATATATAATTTTTGAACGGGTACTAGGTCAACATTTAACAATTAAAATTATCAATAACTAACAATTAACAACAACATTAACAACAATTAACAATTAACAACTAAAAATTAACAATTATCAACAACAACGACAACAACAACAACAACAACAACAATTAACAAATAACAAATAACAATTCAAAATTAACAACTAACAACTATCAACAACAACAACAACAACAACAATTAACAAGTAACAACACTAACCACAACAAATTATTAGCAACTATCCTAGGTCAATTTTTCTATCTAATCGGCTACTTTCCTAGGTCATTTTTTCTATCTAATTAGCATAATCCTAGATCAAATTTTCTAACTAATTATCTATTAACCTAAATCAGTTACACTAACTTTACGAAACTAACTCATTCTTAAATAAACTAATTAAGTAATAAACATAAACAATTACCTAATTAATTTTGCAAGGTAGTGGTGACGCGCGGCCGTAGTGATGGTGGTTGTCATGGTGGTGGTGGTTGTCACACTGCAATATACAAAAAATTCAATTATCAATTGAAATAAAACGAAAAGAAAATTGTATATTAATGCAAAAAACATACATGCATTACCTATTATGCAAGGTGGAGTTGGTAGTGTGGTGGTGGTTGTCACGGTGGTAGGATTGTTAGAGTAAAAAACGGATTTTGGGAGGAGAAATAGAAGGTGCGATTTATTTTGGGGGAAAACGATGGAGAAGAATGAACGCGGAAGTTTGTTTCAGAAAGATTAAAAAAAAATCCTGACGGATTATCCGTCAGGAATTGGTAAAAACGAGATTTACGACGGAAATTCGGTCAGTAATAGGGGTAGGTGGCAAATTCTGACCGGAAATCCGTCAGGATTTTTTTACTGACCGAAAATCCTTCAGTACCCTTTTAACTTTTTCAAACTATGCAGGTTTTTGTCAGTCTTTTTTCTAACCGAATTTCCGTCAGTAAGCTTTTCTGAGCGAATTTCCGTCAGAAAATGCAACCAAAATTTCGCGGCTTCCCAATTTATTTTCGCGGTCTTTGTTGTTGACGGATTTGTGACATCTTATCCGTCAAAACAAATTTCTGACGGATTATCCGTCAGAAATTCGTCAGTATGCCGAAACATCTGACGAACTGTATAATCCGTCAAAAATTCGGTCAGTACACCGTGTTTTTTTATAGTGATCTCTATTGGTCTATACTCTCTCGGCAACATCACCATCAAGAGGAATAGAAGGAGACCGGTTAATGAGGTAGACGATAGTTAACATAGCTTCTGCCCTAAAAGATTTTGGTAGCTTTGCATGAGAGAGCATACATCGAACTCCTTCTCCAATGGTTCTGTTCATCCTCTCTACAAGCGTAATACTCCATGAGAGATTTGTCCCACATCGATAGAATGTGGGTGTGTAGAGATTTGTCCCACATCGGTAGAATGAGAGGATTGTGATATATTTATAATAGCTTCCACCCACCACTTAGTAACAAGGCCTTGTGCTTTGGGTTTAAGTAAGGACAAATAATGGGCCCAAAAGTGCACACTCATCTTATTGGGTTTGTGTTACCACAGTGGTGGGTCGGATTGTTATAAATGGTATCAGAGCGACCCTGCGACCGTGTGGTGAGCCTATAGTCGGGAGTACTCGGGTCACACACCTAGCGGGGTAGGATTCTGGCCTTGGTTGCGATCAGGTTTAAGACACAACGAGGACATTGTGTTCTTAAAGTGAGGGTGTAATACCCGCATTTTTTTTATTATGTTTTATTTAATATTTATGTTCACGTGTTTTTAATTATTTGAACGTTTACGTTTGATAATTAAGTTATCGAGCAAGTGTTCTTATATTTTATTAGTAAAGTGTCGAGTACGGATATTATTCATCGAGTCACGTTATAATATTGATACTAGACCTTGAGATGCGTGCTAATGTCACATATGGGCCTTGGATTGAATCAACCCATTTTAATACCTCGTATATTATTATTATAACGGTTATCATTATTTTTGTATATAGTCGGGTCGATGATATTTAGTCGTTGCTTTCGATAATTAGTTTATCGAATAAGTTATATCTTATATGTCGTTAGTGTATGTCGTAAATGTGTGTTAGCTTAAAACCGTATCTGAATGACGGATTGGGCCTCAAATTGTGCCTCCTATGAGATCAGCCCACGGTGTAAGCAAGTTAAGACCTCAAACACGCTCAACCTCAAACACGCTCATCCTCCCTAGGCGTCACATGCCTATACTTCACCCTAAACCTAATCCTACCCTAATTATCCTACAGCTATCACACCACACGTTTACAGCCGCTACAACAGGGAGTCGGAAGGGGTTTCACACGATGGGGTTAGGGTGGTCTAGGGCGGTTCGATTGCACCGCGAAACAGGTATGTCCATTGCTTTTGCGTCGGTAGCTTGTAATGTCGTGTTCGAATTCGAAATTTGAAAGTTAATTCACTTATATTTTACGTCATACTTAACGTATATGTTGTGAGTAGTAGCCAGGGTGGTAGGATAGTGGTGTCACAGGGGGTTATGGTGGGTGTTGTCGGTGCAAAAAGGGGGTTCCGATGAGGGCTGCTGCTTTATCGTAAAATGGAGCGTGGTACAAGGGTGTTTTGGGGGTGGTGCCACCGTTGACTCGGGGGAGGTCGACACGGTGGTACCACCGGTTGCGTCTTGGTCTGTTGACGGGGTAGTGTCAGTGGGGGTCCTGGGTTGTGTCGAGGTGGCGACTGGTGGTTGTGGGGGTCGTTTTCAGGAGCTTTTGTGGGGTTTAAGTGGACCTGGTTTTGGTCTCGGTTCGAACCGTGGGTTGGAGTCGACACCGGTCTGGATGTCGGTGGTGAGGCAGGGTGATGTGCGTGTAAGGTCTGGTGGCTGACGGGGGGAAATATGGTGTTAGGAGGAGTACGGGGTCGTGTTTCCGCGGGTGTAGGGGTTTACGTGATTTGGGTTAGTGTTAGGGCTTTTACTATTATATTATTGTTACTAATAACGTGATTGGTGGGGTATGAATACATGGTTGGTTGTTATTATGATTACTATTACTATTATTATTATTATTATTATTAGTTTGTTATTATTATTTATTAGTATTATTTTTATATTAGTTATTACTTTGTGTTAGTTGAAGTTTATGAGTCGGGAAATTAGCGTTTAAAGGAAGTCTCTACTTCGGGAAAGTTTCCATTTTTGGAAACTTTCCACTTATAAAGGGTTGCTATTTATAGTAAGTGTAAATTGACTTATGGGGGTTCGGGAAGTTTATTAATTCTTTCCGTAATATATTTTTAGGTGACGGTTTTCGCGTGGAATACTTCAAGCGGCAATACAGTTGACCTTGTTCTTTTGCAGTCTGAGGTAGGGGAATACTATGCATATAATGATGAGTGATCTGTTGACATTTGGTGATAACCATGTTTATTGTTGTTATAATGTGATTATTATATTGAATTATTCTATTTATATATTTTGAGATATGATACGAGGTGACGATAAAGGGGCTGTGAATGGTGCGGAGATAAAGGGTCTGTGATTGGTGCGGAGATAAAGGGTCTGTGATTGGTGCGGAGATAAAGGGTATGTGATTGGTGCGGAGATAAAGGGTCTGTGATTAGTGTGGAGAATTATGGGTCTTGTGATTCGGAGTGGAGAAGTCCGACTTTCTATTTATAGTAATGTTTGGTTGTTTACTTTTCCTCTACTCAACCTCGTGGTTGACCCTGTGTATTCGTGTGACACCTGTGATGATCCGTGATGGGGAGCAGTTTTGACAGGAAAGATGGTGCTGTGGGAGCATGGGATGGCGTGAGCACTTGGATGGACCGACTTAGAAGTAGATCACATACTTTGTAGTTATCAGTTGTACTTTACTTCCGTTGTGTAGTACTTGTAACATCAAAGTTTAAATTTTATCATTTTTTATAAAAAGTACTTTGGTTTGTTTTACTTTGTTATTCACTACCTCAGATATTCCGAGATGGTAACAACTCAATTTACTGAGGATGTCTTGCTAAAGGCTCCTTAATAAATCGGGGTGTTACAAAGTGGTATCAGAGAGAACGATCCTCAGGCCTAAACCAAATGAATAATAATGAACGTAGGACGAGTCTAATAAAATGAACCCCGAGATGAAACTGATAGGAGCCCCAAAAAGGAACGGGATGAGTTAGGGGCCCCCTCACACCAAACATGGGCCCTTTCGGTTCTGTCTCGGGAACCCAATGAGAGTAATTGAAGAGTGGGGTAGATTCTATAGTGACCTAGTCATCTTGTACTAACGTTCTTGCAGGAGAAGAATTAGGTAAGTAATATTTGAGTTATGATTAATGATGTCAGATGAAAAGATGTGTGTAATATGAAATGTGGATCAATTTGGATGATGGAATTGAAATTTTTAAGAGTTTAGAGATTTAATTGTGAACAATGGTTAGAGTAGCGTGATCATAGTATGTTGGTGTTTGGAATGTTCTTATGGTATATGGTTAGTAAATGACTATCGGAGCTATGCAATATATTGGTTGGAATTTAGATATGAATGATCAGATTCAGATGATATAGTAATCCATGTCTAGTGATATGCGGAATGAGTTTCCCTAAGCCATGAATGTATATAGTTATGTGTTGCATATATCATACTTAAGTTTTATGCCTTTTATACGCATTTAAAATTTGTTATAGGGATAGTAATCAATAAGTGACATTGTAGTAAATCCTAGTTTATATTTCCGTAGTTGAATAAGTTGTGATTGTGTAATGGTAGAAACAAATTTATTTATATACACACGTATAAATATTGAGTTATTTAGTTGATTCTACTCTCAATTTCGAAATCCTTACCGTGTTCTAGGTGACGATTAAAGTTTGAATAAACTTCCAGAATGTTACCTTGTTTGTACAGGCTGTCATTTTAAATGTTTCCCATATTCAAGTATAAAATTTTTATGTATGATAAGCTCGTGGGTTGGTTTTACAATACTTTTGGTTTTATGTTAATAGGAGTTATATTTTGAGAGAAATAAAACTTTTGGTTGTCAGTGGTCACATTGTTACTGCACAGTTCTGTTTTGACCTATGTCTTTGTAAAGGAAATCGTTTACACTGTGGTTATTGTTTATGCATGATTCCAACCCGATTGTTTAGAACATTCGTTCACATTTTGAAAGCGATAAGCCATGTAAAATCTTAATGAGCTGTTATTTAATTGTGATTTTTGCAAGTTGCCCAATTTTCTGATGAATTGCTTTAAAGTTCATGTTCTGACCCATCGAGTTATAAAAATTGTTATATATAATGCCTTGAGATATGCCTTTGATTCTTTTCCTATGGTTATCTAAATTCATTAAATTATTCTAAAAACTATAATAACCCGCAAGATAGCTAAGCGGTTATTTAATTAGGATTTTTGTAAGTTGTTGCATAATGTTTAATTGGTGGAATTGTGAGTTATGTAAGTTTCATATAAAAGTTTAATCAAATGTGAATTGGTGATATGACCACGTGATATCCTGTCATGGCATTAGTAACATGAATAATAGGAATATGAAATGAATATGAACTTTACCATATGATGATGTAACCTTGCATATTTCGTCAAGTTTCATATAACATAGTTTCTATTATACAGACGCTCTTACTTTCTAGTGATATGACCTCATATAATTATGTGGTATTCGTATGTGCTGTTAAATCATGTTATTAGAGAAGGGTTCCGCCAAGTGGTAGACTGAAATTTGCCTGGTAAGCCTGTTAGCATGACATAACAACCTAATTCATGTACGTAATTGCGATTAACTTGAACAATGTGAACCTTGTTGATGTTCTTTCGTATATTAATGGTTTATCTCTGTCTAGTTCCCTGCGATTATAATCTCTATAATTTTTATTTTTATTCAAAGTATATTGGTATGCCATTTAGTGAATTGCATATTGCTATATCTAAAATCTGATCACGACGTATCGAATTACTAATTGGTTGACATGTGATTTGTGCTAGTACTAGTTTTGTAAATTCGTTTACTTCTATTGTTAAAACTTTCATAATTCATGAGTACCCAGAACGTCTTAGTAAAGAAGAGTCAGAGTGTCATCGCGTAGTCTTGTTTCGATCTATAGCTTGGGAAATTGCCTTTTGATTCGTATTTATAAATGGTCACAAATTACCGCTTCAATGTTTCAAACGTTCCAAAATATTTTCGAAGTGATAAACCATGATTAAGCTTGATGTTTGATAATTATGATGATTGTTTGCTATATGACATATTCTAAAACTAGGTGTTAATGAAATCCTGCACGAAATTTAATTACTGCGCATTAGGTAAACCCTTTATTTTTGCAAGTCACATATATTAATAGTTTCATGATAAATGATGTAATGGATAGAAAATGTACCCAAGTGATTGTAACTTAGTGATATCTAGGAATGTTAAACGATCTTGTTAGTGTATGATTTGTGTATATCTTGTGAGATATGTCAATGCTCCCTGTTTAATTACGTTAGTAAATTTTGCCCTATGTCTTTTTTATAATATGTTTACGAACATGAAATGTTTTAATTTGTCAATTATGAACTACGAGTTTGCTGATTGTCTACATCGGTGCAAATGCGTTAACTTTGTGTTATAATTTTAAGGGTATATCGGTGTTAGCTACTCTGATTCTGTTTGCTGCGTAACATGATTCTACTGATCTTAATATTCTTATTCTTGTTCGGGATACATGTATATGTACTGATCGATTGTCGGAGTCTATGTGCTTCTTTATTTATTCGAGCTGCCATGTTTTGGTGATTACTTATATGTTGGTAAATATGGAGGAGCGGGTATTGGGAATTTTGTTGAATATATAAAAGTATTCATATGTTAAGAGTCACCGATTATGCTTTTATTTTGAGAGTTTGGTTGTGCTACAACGAGAATAAAGAGTAGCAGATGGAAGATATAGATTTAAAGTACCCAAGCAATTGATTTGATAATTGACTCTAGTGTGGAATACTGATGTTAATTTCATTAATAATTGATTTTATAATTGACAAATGAACACGCGGCATGACTATTTGAGAATCTTTATATTGCTTGTTTATGACCGAATCGGAGTATACGGGTCTTAGGGGGGATTGTCATTTTGGATCGTGTATGATTGGTATTACATTTTCTTTTATTGTTCTCTTTGACCTTAACTTGTGGGTGAGTAGCTTAAAGTTCATACTTTAAGTGTTGAGCACGGTTCTGTGAACCTTGACGATATTGATACTGATATTGAGATGGAGATTGAGATTGGGTGCTATTATTGAGTTATAGGGCCTCCGTGCCGAGTTATGTTTATGGTCTAGAGTGACCATGGTTGTTGAGTTATATTTTATGAGTTCGAAATCGATATTGAGATGGAAATATTGTTTCGCGGTTTATTCCGCCAGTTCACTCACCCCTTGTACTTGGTCTTAGGTTTGACGATGAGAATATGATACTTGGTTACTTGGAGTAAGATTTTAGGAGATAATTTAATGAGTAAGACAGAGTAATGAGCTGGAATTTTATAATAGGGTTACGAGGACGTAACCATGTTTTAAGGAAGATAGGATTGTAAAATCTTAATGATTTTATGATATGGCTGGTTGTTATGACATGGCTAATTGATACGTCATGATTAATTGAATATACTTCATAACCCTGCTGCTTCTGTTATGCACTATATCGTGGTTGTTGAAGTGTCATGGTTTCGGTTGTATGTTAAACTTTGGGGACAAAGTTTTATTAAGGGGGATGGAATGTAACATCTCACGGTTCTTAAGTGTTACTTGTGAATATTCATGCTTGCTACGTGTTTCTTTACCGTTAAGGGGTGGTGAACTTCGGGACGAAGTTCATTTTAAGGAGGGAAGACTGTAATACCCGCATTTTTTTATTATGTTTTATTTAATATTTATGTTCACGTGTTTTTAATTATTTGAACGTTTACGTTTGATAATTAAGTTATCGAGCAAGTGTTCTTATATTTTATTAGTAGTGTCGAGTACGGATATTATTCATCGAGTCACGTTATAATATTGATACTAGACCTTGAGATGCGTGCTAATGTCACATATGGGCCTTGGGTTGAATCAACCCATTGTAATACCTCGTATATTATTATTATAACGGTTATCATTATTTTTGTATATAGTCGGGTCGATGATATTTAGTCGTTGCTTTCGATAATTAGTTTATCGAATAAGTTATATCTTATATGTCGTTAGTGTATGTCGTAAATGTGTGTTAGCTTAAAACCGTATCTGAATGACGGATTGGGCCTCAAATTGTGCCTCCTATGAGATCAGCCCACGGTGTAAGCAAGTTAAGACCTCAAACACGCTCAACCTCAAACACGCTCATCCTCCATAGCCGTCACATGCCTATACTTCACCCTAAACCTAATCCTACCCTAATTATCCTACAGCTATCACACCACACGTTTACAGCCGCTACAACAGGGAGTCGGAAGGGGTTTCACACGATGGGGTTAGGGTGGTCTAGGGCGGTTCGATTGCACCGTGAAACAGGTATGTCCATTGCTTTTGCGTCGGTAGCTTGTAATGTCGTGTTCGAATTCGAAATTTGAAAGTTAATTCGCTTATATTTTACGTCATACTTAACGTGTATGTTGTGAGTAGTAGCCAGGGTGGTAGGATAGTGGTGTCACAGGGGGTTATGGTGGGTGTTGTCGGTGCAAAAAGGGGGTTCCGATGAGGGCTGCTGCTTTATCGTAAAATGGAGCGTGGTACAAGGGTGTTTTGGGGGTGGTGCCACCGTTGACTCGGGGGAGGTCGACACGGTGGTACCACCGGTTGCGTCTTGGTCTGTTGACGGGGTAGTGTCAGTGGGGGTCCTGGGTTGTGTCGAGGTGGCGACTGGTGGTTGTGGGGGTCGTTTTCAGGAGCTTTGTGGGGTTTAAGTGGACCTGGTTTTGGTCTCGGTTCGAACAGTCGGTTGGAGTCGACACCGGTCTGGATGTCGGTGGTGAGGCAGGGTGATGTGCGTGTAGGGTCTGGTGGCTGACGGCGGGAAATATGGTGTTAGGAGGAGTACGGGGTCTTGTTTCCGCGGGTGTAGGGGTTTACGTGATATGGGTTAGTGTTGGGGCTTTTACTATTATATTATTGTTACTAATAACGTGATTGGTGGGGTATGAATACATGGTTGGTTGTTATTATGATTACTATTATTATTATTATTATTATTATTATTATTATTATTATTATTATTATTATTATTATTATTATTATTAGTTTGTTATTATTGTTTATTAGTATTATTTTTATATTAGTTATTACTTTGTGTTAGTTGAAGTTTATGAGTCGGGAAATTAGCGTTTAAAGGAAGTCTCTACTTCGGGAAAGTTTCCATTTTTGGAAACTTTCCACTTATAAAGGGTTGCTATTTATAGTAAGTGTAAGTTGACTTATGGGGGTTCGGGAAGTTTATTAATTCTTTCTGTAATATATTTTTAGGTGACGGTTTTCGCGTGGAATACTTCTAGCAGCAATACAGTTGACCTTGTTCTTTTGCAGTCTGAGGTAGGGGAATACTATGCATATAATGATGAGTGATCTGTTGACATTTGGTGATAACCATGTTTATTGTTGTTATAATGTGATTATTATATTGAATTATTCTATTTATATATTTTGAGATATGATACGAGGTGACGATAAAGGGGCTGTGAATGGTGCGGAGATAAAGGGTCTGTGATTGGTGCGGAGATAAAGGGTCTGTGATTGGTGCGGAGATAAAGGGTCTGTGATTGGTGTGGAGATAAAGGGTCTGTGATTGGTGTGGAGAATTATGGGTCTTGTGATTCGGAGTGGAGAAGTCCGACTTTTTATTTATAGTAATGTTTGGTTGTTTACTTTTCCTCTACTCAACCTCGTGGTTGACCCTGTGTATTCGTGTGACACCTGTGATGATCCGTGATGGGGAGTAGTTTTGACAGGAAAGATGGTGCTGTGGGAGCATGGGATGGCGTGAGCACTTGGATGGACCGACTTAGAAGTAGATCACATACTTTGTAGTTATCAGTTGTACTTTACTTCCGTTGTGTAGTACTTGTAACATCAAAGTTTAAATTTTATCAGTTTTTATAAAAAGTACTTTGGTTTGTTTTACTTTGTTATTCACTACCTCGGATATTCCGAGATGGTAACAACTCAATTTACTGAGGATGTCTTGCTAAAGGCTCCTTAATAAATCGGGGTGTTACAGAGGGAGTTTGTAATACTCCATGAGAGATTTGTCCCACATTGGTAGAATGTGGGTGTGTGGAGATTTGTGCCACATCGGTAGTTGAGAGGATTGTGATATATTTATAATAGCTTCCACTCACCACTTCGTAACAAGGCCTTGTGCTTTTGGGTTTAAGTGAGGATAAATAATTGGCCCAAAACTTTGCACCTATCTTATTGGTTTTGTGTTACGATAGTGGTGGGTCGGGTTGTTACAGCAAGCTCGTTCAACTG
Source organism: Silene conica (assembly GCA_029255685.2). NCBI lineage: Eukaryota > Viridiplantae > Streptophyta > Magnoliopsida > Caryophyllales > Caryophyllaceae > Silene > Silene conica. The sequence goes on from CM055320.2 coordinate 14,675,188, forward strand.
AGGCGTCTTTGGAAGTGTTTTCTCAAGCTTGATGCCTTGACTCTTGCAATAATGCTCAAATAGACCCCGATACTCTCCACCATTATCGGCTTTCATACATTTAAGTTTGCAGTCCGACTCTCTTCCAACTCTAACCTGAAACACCTTGAATGTTGGCAATACCTAGTCTTTGGTTTTCAAAGGAAAAGCCCACGTTTTCTGGAGAAATCGTCAATAAATGTAACAAAGTATTGTGCGCTAGAATAGGACTTAGTGTCCATACTACAAAATTCAGTATATAGTAAGTCTAAAACATATTTTCTTCTTGAAGGGGGGCAAGAATGAAAACCTACCATATGAATGTTGTTTACCGGCTAAACAATCAACATGGGACTTCAAAGACATACCTTGAACTTCAGGGAGGAATTCTTTCTTAGCAAGAATTTTCATACCTTTTTCACTCATGTGACCAAGCCTCTTAAGCCACAATTCAACAAAGGTATCATTAACCACATTTACATCTCCTCGACATAGCTTAGGTTGCATCACATACAACGATCTCACCTTATTAGCTCGAGCCAGAATCAAGTTTCTCTTACAAAGCCTCTATTTGCCATCACCAAAGTGACTGGAATAGCCATTATCATCGAGCATACCCGCTGAAATCAAGTTCAGCCTATCTGGAACATGACAGACATCTTTCAACACCAACTTGCAACTCGTGGAGCTCTCTAAATATATTGTACCCATGCCCACAATCTTGCATGAGTCGTCATTTCCCATCCTTACACAACCAAACTCACTGCTATTGTAAGATGGGAAGTAGTCACGGTGCGATGTGAGATGATAAGACACACCAGAATCAATCACCCAAGTGCAATCATCAGAAGCAAGTTTCAAGAGACGTTGATCATCAAGAGAACAAACTTTCATCTTCACTAGTTGCGATGGTGGTGGTGTCCTTCTCTTCAAATTGTTGCCCGGATGCTTCACCTTTGCCTTTTTCTCTTGAGACTTATCTATCATCCACTGTCGGCAAAACCTTTAAATATGACCCGACTTGTTACAATAATGGCATACAAACTTACGCCTTGGCTGAGACTTTGATCTCCCCCTGGACTTGTCACGATTTTGGCTTTGGTTTTGGTTATGAGAGTTTCTGTTTTTAGTTATTCCCCTACCTTGGTCTTGAACCACATTTGCTATAGAAGTGCTGGAGGAACCCATGTCTTTTCTCCTAGTCTCTTTATTTAATAGACTAGCCTTAACCATCTTCTTAGCCACCTTACCATTTGGAGCCGAGTACTAAGTGACACCATCAGCCTATCCCAGCTATCGGGTAGTGAGCAAAGTAGTAACAAGGCCAACAACTCATCATCTAAAGACATCTTTGTAGCTGGCAGTTGGTTTATCAAACCTTGGAAAGCATTCATATGTACAACAATGCTATCACCATCCTTCAGCTCCAATTTAACAAGATTTCTCATCAATGACGCCTTATTTAAAGCATTCTTCTTCTCGTACATTCACTATAAGAATATGGAAAACAGACGACTGATTTTGGCAACTGAAATCAGTCTCAAATTTGTATTTGGCGACTGAAATCAGTCGCCAAAATGTAGTCGCAGAGCTTAGTCACCAAAAAAAATGAGCGACTAATTTCAGTCGCCAAATTTGGCGACCGACTAATCAGTCGCCAAATACAGGATTTGGCTACTGTTATGGTAGTCGCCAATTTGGCGACTGAATTGGCTGTAGTCGCCAAGTTTGGCGACTGAGTTTCCTGTAGTCGCCAATTTGGCGACTGATGGTCAGTCGCCAATATGTTCCTTCAGTCGCCAAATTGGCTACCAGTCCAGTAATTTCTGGTCTGGTAGCTCTGTTTTGACGACTGATTTCAGTCGCCAATTCAGTTGGGCATTTCTCATGAATTTCTATTTTGATTGTGTCAACTCTCATTGCAAATGTAATTCAACACCGAACACCCTGCAAACAGAAAATAACCAGCAATTTGGCGAATAACACCATTTGAAACACCAATTTCTCATTTATTCAAAGATAGGGATGTCATTGGGGCGGGTATATGTGGATAACGCTCCGCACCCGCTCCAGTCGGAGCGGGGATGGGTAAACCATTGGCGGGTGGTGGGGCGGGTACGGGTACAAAAACTATACCCGCCATGGGTACTGGGGCGGGGAAGGTTTTAGCAGGATACCCGCCCCATACCCGCCCCGCCTCGTACCCATATACCCAAATGCGTTTAAAGCTCCTACTACTATTATAAGCCCAAATATATTATCCTAGTAAAATAAGTCCAAAACTACTAATAAGACTAGTTGACTACCATTTTCTCGCCAAAAGTCCAAACTCCAAAACTCCTTCTGAGTCCTTCACCAAATCATCACTCCCAAACCCTAATTGATGCCGCAAAATTGCACATGAATCACGATTCATCTCACCAGTCTCCCTTTTACAGTTTTACATTAGATTGGTTCTTTCTTCAATCTTCATCACCCCTTTTCTTTAATTAACTCTAAGCTCGCATCCGGTTTCATTGATCAAACTAATCCCATATCACAGAGAACCAAGGTATATACTTTCTTCTTTTTTAATTGTCATTTTTTTCAAATTTTCATACCTTAAATCACATAGGAGTATTTAATTACAGTTGTTCAAAATGATTGTTGTTGATTTTTATAATTGTTGTTGATGTTTATATATTTAATCTTCTTTTACTTCTTATATTATGATGTTGCTCTTGTAATCTCTTAATGTCAATTTAAAGGTGGTGATGGATTCAAAGAAGTGGCATATGATCAAATAGTCGATGAGCTTGAGGAGGAAGAATGCACTACGGAAGATGAGGTGACTGAGTTGGACTAATGGAAGAAGGTTGATGGATTTATACAAGAAACTTAGTATGATAAGTAATGTAGTATAATAAGTGTAAACTTTTGATAAATTTGTAATGTAGTATGATAAGTGTAAACTTTTGATAAAATTGTAATATAGTCTACAATGTCGCAATGGTCTGTTCAGACGTTCAGTACTTTAGTAGTACTATTTTTATACAGCATTCTGGTGGTTTTTGGTCTGCTGATCAGCTCCAAATTTTGGCCAGTGTATATTGGGCAGTTTGGGCTCTGGCTGTTGTGGGGCGGGTCTAGCGGGTACCCGACGGGGACAGTCAGGTGGCAGGTGGGTTTGGGGGTTAGATGGGGCGGGGATGGTTCCCTACAAATAGCCTGGCAGGCGGGTAATGGTGGAGGGTTTACACCCGTCACGGGAAGTGGGGCGGGTATGGGGGTTAAAATTTGGTGATGGTTACGGGGAACCTACTATCCGCCCCCGACCCGCCCCAATGACATCGTCCTTATTCAAAAATGAGAAACATTATCCAACTACAAAAACTAAACTAAACTAAAATAAGTCTCATTTTCGATACTAATAATACATGGACAACTAAACTAACTAAACTGCAAATCCGACATCGGCTCCACTACTACCACCCTTTCCATGTGGATCATTAGGGTAATGTGACGTGGCTGTGGACCGGGATTGCAATTGGCGAAGTAGGTTTCCATGGCTTTGACTCGCTCTCTCATCAACCGAAGCTCTTAATCTCGTTCCGCATTTGCCCTTCTTTCTTCATCAAGTTGCGTCTGTAGTTGACTTACAAAAACGGGCTCATAAGTTTGTCGCGACTCATACGAAGATCTTCTAGCCGGTTCTTTGAAAAAGACATCATGAGCCTTTCCGGTGCCATAGACTATCCCCTTCTTGTATCCGTCCACCAAGTCAAACCAAATCTCATTATCCGGCGGTTTCTCGGGGTGGGCCTCTTTTTCAGCCTCATATGCATCCTACATTTGTTAATAGAAAACTATCATTAGTTAACAAAAAACTATCATCATTAGTTAACAAAACTATCATTAGTTAACAAAACTATCATAAGTTAACAAAAAATCATCTTACATATAAGGCTTGGTCTTGTACCTTAATCCATATTCTTTCATTTTTGCTGTTGACCATGGAATGTGAGTCACGGAATAGTTCTGGGGCCGTCAAAAGCGTATCAGCTGAGTTCTTCTTCTTCTTCAAAACGAACAAAATTCAATGAATATAAAAAACTTTATTACCATCTTCTTCCAATATTAAAATAAACTAAATAGATAAGTATTACAATATATGAAAACTTACACCAAAAAGTAGTTCCAAAAAAGATCTTGAACCCGCGTTATGGGTAGGCTCGGCCATCTCATCCTTCTTCCCTCCCTTTTTGTTCTTCGATTTCTGCGCCGATTTAGCTTGAAACTCAGGGATTTCACGACGCCTCATGAGGCCCTACAATGCCTCACCTACAATGATAAATTATGTTATTAGTAAGATGTTCATCCTTTATTCAATACAAGTGACAAATCTAATTATATAGATATACATTAAATATGTGCGGCCCTTCCTCTTTTAGCGTTCTTGTAGATAATGTCACGATATCTAAAGGTACCAACATAGTTATACCTCTGACCGACGTTATTCTCTAATTCAGGCGCCTAAGAAAAATTTTGCTACAAAAAAATAACATTAAGTATTAGTTAAAAAACAACAGTAAGTATTTTACAAAATCTATATAATAACATAAAAAGCCTAAATTGAGTAGTATTAGAATGACACGTGGCGCATTACATTGACATGCTAGAATGACACGTGGCGCACTACAATAAAATCTATATAATAACATAAAAAGCATAAATTGAGTAGTATTAGAATGACATGTAGCGCATTACATTGACATGCTAAAATGGCACGTGCCGCACTACATTAAAATGTTAGATCAAATTTTTTTTATTAAAAAAATGTAAAAATAGAAAATGAAAAGACAAAGTACATAAAAAACCTAGGTTGATTAGTTAGTTAATAACATGTGTCCACTACATTTAAATGTTTGACCAATTTTTTTATTATTATTTAAAAAAAAAAGTAAAAATAGAAAATGAATAGACAAAGTAGTTTTCAATAGACTAATTACTCACCTTATTTAAACTTTCATTTATATTCTACTTAATAATCATAATTTAGTGCTAATTTTTTTATATTCTAATGTTACAAAAAATTTCTCCTATAAAAGAAAATGAATTGATAAAAATTCTAGCACATTCCTAGCAAAAAACTTAATTAATGATTTTTTTTATTTTCACCAAATTATTTCATTTGATTTATTAAGTACATAAAAAACCTAGATTGAGTAGTTATTTAATAACATGTGTCAATTATATTTAAATGTTTGACTAATTTTATATTATTATTTTAAAAAAAAATAAACAAAAATAAAAAATGAATAGGCAAAGTAGTATTCAATAGACTAATTACTCATCTTATTTAAACTTTCATTTATATTCACTTAGCTTAATAATCATAATTTAGTGTTAAACTGTTTATATTCTAATGTTACGAAAACATTTCTCCTATAAAAGAAAACGAATTTATAAAAATTCAAGCACATTCCTAGCAAAAACAAATTAACGAAAAAATTTGTTTATTTTCACCAAATTATTTCATTTGATTTATTTTTCAACACCTTTATATCTTTAATTTATTTTGTGGAGAGCATGAATCAAATTGATAAGAAAATAAGAGATAAATAGAAGAGCAATGGCCAATTTGACAAACATTTGTATTATATTATTCGTTTTAGGCATTATCAAATGCTTATGAAGACATTTGAGATCTTCGATGATTGAATATAATATCGGTGAATTGTGGTCAAATATTTGTGAAAAAAATCCTAGCTAGACGAAATTGTAACTTTAACTTTTTAATTTCACATTTTTAATAGTGATATTTTGTTTTGCGGATATTTTTAATATATTCATCATTGTTAATGTGTAGTGAATTTATTAATATTGATAGTAACAACAAATTACAAATATGAGAGCATCTTCAATGGTTACCCAAAAGAAATTGCTTGCAAATAAAAAAAATTCCAACTACTTGCTTTACTATTGGAGCACTTCCCTTGAACTAGCTTAGTTTAAGTTAGTAGCTTCATGGAGCTAGTAGCTCAAATGGACCCACAAAAAAAATCTATCAAATATATAACACTTCAATAATAAATTAAATGGGTATTGTGGAAGGTGGTTAAAATGTAGGTCCATTTAAGCCACAACATTACTAGCTCAACCTTTGGAGTAAGTTGTAGCTTTAAATTGTTGTAGCTCAAAAAAATGATGTGGCAAAGGTAAGCTAGTACCAACTAGTTGACTATTGGAGATGCTCTAACTAACGCGAGTTTAGTATAAATATATGTTATTATCTATATATTTAATTTTTTTTGGTTAAAATGGTAAATTTATATTTTCCTTGTGATTTGAGTACTAATGAGATATGATGCATTTGATGTAGTCTTTTTGATACTTTGATGATAACATGGCAAAAATACATTGTACATACTTATCGATTTTTGATAATGTGTTTATATTAGTTCTCTTAATATGTACTTACATTTTATCCCAAAAAGCAAATACTAATGAGTAGCATATCTTTTCTATTTTGAATTTTCAATCTCAGAATCCATGTTGTTTTATCTATTTACTTATCTCAATTATTTTATTTTTATTTTATTAAACATTACAATAGTTTAGAGAAAATGAGTGAAGAATAGTTTAAGTCTTAAATATCGTCATTATTTCCAAACTCGAAAAATATAAAAGGTATCCAAACTATGATTAATATTACATATTATTTTTGTTACTAATACAGCGTATCACCGTTTTAATAAAATTCGATTAACAAAAATATCATTTTGACGTTGAGCAAAATTGATATATTTGGTTACAAAAGTAATAGAATGAGAATAACAAAATAATATGTTATAATAAAAAACACACTACTATAAAATGATCTGAGTATCAAACTACTACAAAACACGGTGAAAAATATTTACGCTGACAAAAATTTATTAATGAAGAGTTTGAAAAATCTCGTGATTTCACGGGAAACTAAACTAGTTAAGTAATTAATAAAAGGATTTTGATTAACCGGAAGTTATTAAACCATGCTTCTTTTTGAATTGCACTAGCTTCAGTCCAATTATTAGGCACATGACCTAACAAATTCTGCTTTATACTATTAGTTACTCCTCGAACAGCAGTTTGATGTGTAAACCTGAAACATAAATTGTTAATTCATACTAAGCATTTATTACTAATAAAATGAATAATTACACTATAATAAAAAACATACGAAATTACTTTTTCACATACGGTAATAACACTTACCAAAATCCCGCTGGATCAAGTATCTTCATGTCGTCCTGTGTGTACTGAATCTGTACACGCGGGTCCTGTGTTATCTGCTCCCCCGCCTCGTTAGACTCACTTAGTACCGGATCCTCCTCCTCCTGCACGAACTGCGTACTATGCTGACCATAAAAATCGCCTTGCTGTCTACCTCTACCAGCTCAACCTCATGTCATCTACAACCACATAAATGAAGTTATTAGTACATAAAATAAATGTTTAATACAAATAATATGAACAATAACATGATAAAATTGCACAATTATACCAAATTATTCATCATCCTCATCATTATCTTGATCAACATCATCCTCAATTCCTCATCCACATCCACATCCTCATCCTCATTATCATCCTCATTCCTCATCCCCATCCTCAACCTCGTCCTCAACATCAACATCAACATCAACAACTCTCACTTCATCTACTTCCTCCCATTCTTCTTCCAACTGAATATTAGTCTCAACACCCTCCTCCTCTGCCAACTCTTCAAACTGTTCATTCTCATTCTAGTGAATGATTTCGTCTGTTGGAGACAAAATTGTCCCATTTGCTATTATTTTTTCTTGAAAAAATGTGGTATCAATTTGTGACCGTGCCTTTGTCTTAAAGACTGTCCACCATGCCTTACTATTTCTATCATTTGTCGTGCTTAGATAAGAAGTGAAATACACTTGCTGAGCCTGATGTGCAAGTATAAATGGATCATACTTAGAGTATGTTCGTGTACGATTCACTTCCACAAGCTTGTAACATTCATGTACTCTCATTCCAGCCAGGGAATTATCCTTCCATTCAATCTTGAATAAGGTAGTTTTATAAGCTCGGTCACGACCAGTATAAGAGATCTCAAAGATGTCCTCTATAATATCATAATATTCATGGTGATCAACAGAAGAAATAGTAACACCATAATTGCATTTAGCCTTACCTTTACCGTGGTCGAATGTGTGGAAATTAAATCCATTAAATGAATATTTGTTCCACGTTTTAACCAATCTTGAAGGACCAAAGGTTAAACTCCTTATCAAATCATCTTGGATATTGGACTTAATGACATGGTTCTAAAACCATTTTGGAAATTTCTCTTCCTGTTTGTCCTAAACATCATCCTTACTCACACTAGGATGTTCCTTAATGAAATTAGTCACAAATTTTGCTTCATATGGCTCTAAGATCTCACAATTTGATGGAACATATAAGTGAGCACGATTGTATTCTTTGTCATCCAAATATCTCGGGTAAACTTGTATCAACTTCATCTGCTTTTGCAACATTCAAGTTTCTTGCTTTGGTTTCTATATGTTTTTCAAAGTAGAGAGAACAAAAAATTTCAATCTCTTTCGTTAAATAGGCATTACATATAGAACCTTCTACCTTAGTTTAGTTACCAATTGATACGTGCCTATTTTATGCATTTTATTTATTCTTTTGACACGTATTTTCTTATATTTTCGTGACTTTTAGTTGTTTTTTCTCCCGAAACGGTTTACTTTGGCATTTCTATGTTTTAAATGTAGGAATACGCGGAAGTGGGCAAAAGTGAACTTTAATCGTCCTCCAGAAGCTGTTTTGAGTAATAATGCGGACCAAGGATCCGGATGCACATCCAAGTGCTTTTTACGGGCCAAATTTGCGCTGAAACGTACAGGAAAGGGTCGACCGACCCACTAAAGAGGTCGACCGACCAAAGCCCAGAATTCGGAAAGCCTGATAACAGCAGGAGAGGTCGACCGACCCGAATAGGAGGTCGACCGACCCAGCGACTGCGTCCGCGACTTTTATTTCGTGTTTTACTCGTTTAATCTTGTAATTAGAACTTATTTAAGGAGACCTAAACTCGAAAATTAGGTCAAGCAGCCCAGATTAGAGAAAACTCCATAGTTTAGAGAGAATATTTTCCAAGTTTCAATCTTTGTTCTTGAACTCCAATTAAGTTTGTAAGTTTGATACAATTAATCTTTCCCTTTCAATTAATCTTATTGTTCATCTTATTATTGTTTCTCAATACATGTTTTCCCTTTTATTGTCATCTTTAATTATGTTGATTCCTTTGATGTTCTTGATTCTTGTTATTGTTAGTTTCATAGTTAAAATCATGCATAGCTAATTCTTGTGATTAGGAATTAGGGGAACCATGGCAAAGACTTGATTTTGATAGTTTTATGATTAAATTACCAATCCCCCATTGTTGTTGGTGAACTAATCCTTTGAGATTGAAAGATTACTAGGATTAGTTTAACAACAACTGTGGGATTGCCCTATGAACGAAAGTTTAGTGCTTTTCTAGGAACCCTAAGACCGTAAGGATTGGGTAGAATATTGACCTAAAGGTTTATTCTTTGTTCCTTGGGATTGTATCATTTGATTATTTACCTTTCATTGACTTGTTTTAACCATGGGGAACCGAAGTTCTTAATCTCCTTTTCATCATATTTTAGTTTTCTTGTTATTTTGCTACCTTAGTTGTTAGTCCCAAATTATAAATCAACCCCCCCTTTTTGGTTACTTGCAATAGACTTTAAATTCACAAACATAATTAACCTTGTCTCCTTGTGGTTCGACCCTTGACTTATCCTATCTAGTTTAAGCTGAGGTTTTATAAATCTTATCTTTGACACCCCTCAACGACGGGTGTCAAATTTTGGCGCCGTTGCCGGGGAGACGGTATAATTTTGTTTGTAAATTTTTAGTTTGTTCTTCTTGTCTTAAGGAACTTAGGTTCCTTAAGACCGTTACTTACCTTTTCTTCTAGTGTTGTTTTCTGCATATTAGAAGATAGGTTTTTGAGAGGAAGGCTTGAGTACTCTCTTGTTTAGACATGGATACTATTTATGACCACCTACAGCCAAAGGTTCAAGATTTACCAAAAGGATTCACCTTGCCTACTCCCACCACTGGTTCCTTTGAACTCCACCCGAACCACATCATTCTGGTGGAGCGGAGTCAATTTTCTTGTTTACCCAACGAAGATCCGTTGAAGCATGTTGCGACATTCATAGATTATTGCTGTTCCATACGCATACATGCCGGGGTGACACAGGATGAGGTGCTGGCAATAATGTTCCTTTATTCATTAAAAGATGTCGCGCGAGATTGGTACCGTTACCTTGATAGGGTAGCTGAGAAGGTTACGGATTGGACTTCCTTGGCATTGGCTTTCTACAGAAAATACTTTCCTCTTGCAAAAGTCAATGACTTGAGAAGCCAGATCACTAACTTTCAACAAGGGCCGGATGAAGGATTTTGTGAAGCATGGAATCGGTTCAAGGATTTGGTCCGTTCTATCCCTCACCATGGTTTTCAACAATGGTACTTATGTAACAAATTTTACAACGCCCTCTACGATGACTATAAGGTGATTCTTGATGCGGCCGCCAATGGAAGATTTCAGAACAACACCAACCATATGCAGGGTTGGAACACCATTGAAGACATGGCGGTGCATAGGGCCACTTTTGGGAATTCACGTGGGAATTCGCGAAAGTTGAATGTGGAGATGAATAGAGTGTTGGCTCTTGAGACAACCGTTGAAGCCCGTTTTGAAAAGCTTGAGGCAACCCAACTGAAGCTTGAAAGTGCGAACCTAGTTACTACGGTCGACAACACGGGTGAGATTGTGGAATTGAGAGAGCTTGATCATGCTCTAACAAAACAGGTTTTAGAGATGGGAAAGGCTCAAATTGCTTCTATGAAGACTTTTGGTGATCAATTGATAATCATAGCCAACCAAACAACTAGCTCTCCGGCTAGTTGTGAAGGACCCATAGAGACGTTGAATGCTATAAATCTTAGGAGTGGTCGTGCCTATAAAGGACCAGCCCCTGAGGAGGACTCTGCTGAAGTTCAGAACGAAGAAATTGATCCCGTGCACAGGTCAGGAGGTCGACCGACCCCTGCCGTAGGTCGACCGACCTCGATACCTAACGTAAGATCAGTTTCTGGAAAACAGAAAGATTTCGGTGATACAGCATCTGGTCGACCGACCCCTGTACAAGGTCGACCGACCGATGTTCCTGAGCAGAACGCAGTTCCTATGCCCGAATCGCTGGATCCTTCCCTCCTTCAAGGCCTCACTGAGATATTACAGCTGAAAAAGCCAAAGGTTGCTGATCCTATGGCTAATGTCACCGTTCCATATCCCGAAAGATTAAAAAATTCAAAAGAGGATCGGAAATTCGGTAAGTTTCTGGAGATGGTGAAGAATCTTGAGGTAACCATCCCTTTCACGGATTTAATTACCAGGTACCTTCTTATGCTAAATTCATGAAAGATATTTTGAGTCGTAAGAGGAATTTTCAGGACGAAGGTGTTGTTGCTTTTGTGGAGGAATGTTATGTTCTCTCACAAAATAATATAGCCCCCAAGTTAAAGGACCCAGGTAGTTTTTCTATCCCTTGTACCATAGGTAATCATATTATAGGGAAAGCCCTTTGTGATCTAGGGGCTAGTGTCGGTGTCATGCCTTATTCTGTTTGTGAAAGACTTAATTTAGGTAGACTTAAAGTCACCAATATCACCCTACAGATGGCTGATAGATCAACCCAAAGACCATTAGGGGTCTTAGAGGATGTCCCAGTTAGAGTGGGAAAGTTCTTTATTCCTGTTGATTTCGTTGTTTTAGACATTGCTGAGGACAGTCAAATACCTATTATTTTAGGTAGACCATTTTTACACACAGTTGGGGCTGTAATAGATGTCAAACGCGGGATCATTACTTTAGAGGTTGGAGATGACACTATCGAGTTTAGTCTTGCCCATAAGGCAACTACTCCTACTGATGATACTTGTTGCTCCATTGATATTATAGACAGGAATGTTATCCTTAATTGGACGGAATCCTTGACCAAGGATCCCTTAGATGATCAAACAGTTTTGGATAAGTGTGCAGGTAATCCAACTGAGGATGTTGAAGAGCTGGAGGTGATAGAAGCAGAGATAGAGGAGTATGAGTTTACTGAAGAAGAGAATGAGAAGCTCATAAGCTTGGCCAAAGCAAATCTGGTAAACATGTGCTATTCCATTAGTATTGATTCTGTTCAGGCCGTTGAGGTAAAGGTACCAGAGCGTAAGCCACTTCCTCCTAACCTTAAATATGTTTTCTTAGATGATACTGAACAGTACCCTGCGATTGTTAGCTCTAAACTTGACCCTAACCAACTTTCTGCTTTAATGATTGTTCTCAAAAATAATAGGAAAGCTTTAGGTTATTCTTTGGATGATATTAAGGGCATAAGCCCTGATGTTTGCATGCACAGAATAGAGTTAGAGGAAGGGCATAAGCCTTATAGACAGGGACAGCGTAAGTTGAATCCTAAGATGCAGGAGGTGGTTATGGCTGAGGTAATGAAACTTCTTGATGTAGGTATTATCTATTCAGTTGGCAACTCCAAGTGGGTTAGCCCAGTTCAGGTGGTGCCTAAGAAAGGAGGAACCACAGTGGTTAAAAATGATAAAAATGAGTTAATACCCACTAGAGTTGTAATTGGGTGGCGGATGTGCATTGATTATAGACAGTTAAATGCCGCCACCAAGAAAGACCATTTCCCCCTTCCTTTTGTTGACCAAATGACTGAAAGACTGGCTTCTAATAAATTCTTCTGTTTTCTAGATGGTTATTCAGGTTTTTTCCAGATTCCCATCCATCCTGATGATCAGAGTAAGACTACTTTTACTTGCCCACAGGGTGTTTTTGCATATCGCAGGATGCCTTTTGGGTTATGTAATGCTCCTGCTACCTTTCAAAGGTGTATGATGGGTATCTTTTCTGACTTTATAGAAAACATCATGGAGGTATTTATGGATGATTTTTCTGTTTATGGTAATGCGTTTGATCAGTGCTTAGCTAATCTTGATAAATGATACGTGGCCATTTTATGCATTTTATTTACTCTTTTGGCACGTATTTTCTTACACTTTCGTGACTTTTAGTTGTTTTTTCTCCCGAAACGGTTTACTTTGGCATTTCTATGTTTTATATGTAGGAATACGCGGAAGTGAGCAAAACCGAGCCTTATTTGCCTTTAAGAAGCTGTTTAGAGTACTAATATGGAGCAAGGATCCGGATGGTGCATTCGAGTATTGATATTGGGCCGAATTAAAGACGGAAAGAACGAGAAGCGGTCGACCGACCCGCAATAGCGGTCGACCGACCGAAGCCCAGTTCACAAAAGCCCATTCTTGCGAAAAATAAACCAACAGTGCCAGAATCGGTCGACCGACCCGTATGTCTGGTCGACCGACCAGAAGCTGTTCCGGATTTCTGTTTTGTGTTTCTACTTTCCTAATCTTGTAATAATTCTTATTTAAGGAGACCTAGACTCTCCAATTAGGTTAAGCAAGTAATTCCATTAGAAAGAACCTCTTTGTTTTATCAAGCACCTTATGTTAGAAGAACTCCATTGTTAGATTCTTGGTACCAAGCTTTCATCTTTATTCTTAGATTTTCCATTCAAGTTGTAAGTTTGCTACAATTAATCTTTCCTTTTTATTCAATCTTGTTATTCATCTTGTTGTTATTTCTTATTTCATGTTTACCCTTTTATTGTCATCTTTAATTATGTTCATCTCTTTAATTTTCTTAGTAATTGTTAGTTCCATAATTAAAAATATGCATAGCTAATTCTTGTGATTAGGAATTAGGGGAACCATGATAGAGACTTGACTTTGATAAGTTTGATGATTAAATTACCAATCCCCCATTGTTGTTGGTGAACTAATCCTTAGGATTGAAAGATTATTAGGATTAGTTTAACAACAACTTTGGGATTGCCCTTGAACGAAAGTTTAGTGCCTTTCTAGGAACCCTAAGACCGTAAGGATTGGGTAGAATATTGACCTAAAGGTTTATTCTTTGTTTCTTGGGATTGTGTTATTTGATTATTTTACCTTTCATTGACTTGTTTTGACCATGGGGAACCAAAGTTCCTAATCTCCTTTTTATCTTATTTTAATTTTCTTGTTAGTTTGCTACCTTAGTTGTTAGTTTAAATCTCAAATCAAAACCCCCTTTTTGGTTACTTACAATAGACTTTAAATTCACAAACATAATTAACCTTGTCTCCTTGTGGTTCGACCCTTGACTTATCCTATCTAAGTTTAAGCTGAGGTTTTATAAATCTTATCTTTGGCACCCCTCAACGACGGGTGTCAAATTTTGGCGCCGTTGCCGGGGAGGCGGTATAATTTTGTTTGTTAATTTCTAGTTTATTTTCTTGTCTTAAGGAACTTAGGTTCCTTAAGACCGTTCTTACCTTTTCTTCTAGTTTTGTTTTAGAAGACAGGTTTTTGAGAGGAAGGCTTGAGTACTCTCTTTATGGATTCTATTTATAGCTACCTACAGCCGAAGGCTAAAGATGTACCGAAGGGATTCACCTTGCCTACACCCACCACTGGCTCCTTTGAACTCCGCCCAACTCATGTCTCTTTGGTGCAACAGAGTCAATTTTCTGGTCTACCCGACAAAGATCCAATAAAGCATGTTACAACCTTCAAGGATTATTGTTGCTCCATACCCCTACCTGAAGGGGTAACTAGAGACGAGGTGCTGGCAACTATGTTCTTGTTCTCATTAAAAGATGACGCGCAAGATTGGTACCGGTACCTTGACAGGACAAGTGAGGAGATTACGGATTGGACTTCCTTGGCATTGGCCTTTTACAAGAAATACTTCCCTCTTGCAAAAGCCGAGGACTTGAGAAACCAAATCCGTAACTTTCAACAGGGACCTGATGAAGGATTTTGTGAAGCATGGGATCGATTCAAGAAATTGGTCCGTTCTATCCCCCACCATAACCTTCAACAATGGGACCTGTGTAACCTTTTTTACAACGCTCTTTACGATGACTATAAGATGATTCTTGATGTGGCCGCCAATGGAAGATTCCAGAATAACACCGACCATATGAAGGGTTGGAAAACCATTGAAGACATGGCGGTGCATAGGGCTACTTTTAAGGGTTCACGTGGGAATTCAAGAAGGCTGAATGTAGAGATGAATAGAGTGATGGCTCTTGAGACAACAGTTGAAGCCCGTTTTGAAAAGCTTGAGGCACCCCAGCTAAAGCTTGAAAGTGCGAACCTAGTTACTACGGTTGACAACACGGGTGAGATTGAGAACTTAAGAGCCCTTGTTGATGTTTTAACAAAGGCAGTTATGCAGATGAGTAAGGCTCACTTTACCTCCTCAAAGGTTTTTGGAGATCACTTGAAAAACATAGCCAGCCAAATGACTAGCTCTCCAGCTAGTTGTGAGGGACCCATGGAGACGCTAAACGCCATAAATCTAAGGAGTGGCCGTGTTTTTCAAGAATCAACTCAAGAGGATGATCCAGCCAAGATTCCGAACAAAGAATCTGATCCCGTCAAAAGAACAGAAGGTCGACCGACCGCTACTGTAGGTCGATCGACCGCTGTTCCTGACGTGAGATCGGATTCTGAAAAGGAGAAAAATTCGGATGTTGCAGACTCTGGTCGACCGACCACTTCTACCGGTCGGCCGACCGACGTTCCTGAGCAGAGTGCTGTTTTGACTCTGGAATCGCTGGATCCCTCCTTCATTCAAGGCCTGACCGAAATTTTACAGCTGAAAAAGCCAAAGGTTGCTGATCCTATGGCTAAAGTCACCGTTCCTTATCCTGAAAGACTGAAAAATTCAAAAGAGGATCGGAAATTTGGTAAGTTTTTGGAGATGGTGAAGAATCTTGAGGTGACCATCCCTTTCACTGACTTAATTACCCAGGTACCTTCTTATGCTAAATTCATGAAAGATATTTTAAGTCGTAAGAGGAAGTTTCAGGACGACGGTGCTATTGCTTTTGTGGAAGAATGTTATGTTCTTTCACAAGATAATATAGCACCCAAGTTAAAAGACCCAGGTAGTTTTTCCATCCCTTGTACCATAGGTAATCATGTAATAGGGAAAGCCCTTTGTGATCTAGGGGCTAGTGTCAGTGTCATACCTTATTCTGTATGTGAAAGACTTGGTTTAGGTAGACTTAAAGTCACCAATATTACCCTACAGATGGCTGATAGATCAACCCAAAGACCACTAGGGGTCTTGGAGGATGTCCCAGTAAGAGTGGGAAAGTTCTTTATTCCTGTGGATTTCGTTGTTTTAGACATTGCAGAGGATAGTCAAATACCTATTATTTTAGGTAGACCATTTTTACACACAGCTGGGGCTGTAATAGATGCAAAACGCGGGACCATTACTTTAGAGATTGGGGATGACACCATCGAGTTTAGTCTTGCCCATAAGGCAACTAATCCTACTGATGATACTTGTTGTTCCATCGATATTATAGACAGGAATGTTATCCTTAATTGGAGGGAATCCTTGACCAAGGATCCCTTAGATGATCTGACGATTTTGGATAAGTGTGCAGGTAATCCAGCTGAGGATGCTGAAAAGCTGGATTTGATAGAAGAAGAGGAATATGAGCTCACTGAAGAAGAGAATGAGAAGCTCATAAGCCTAGCTAATGCAAGTCTGGTAAACATGTGCTATTCTATAGATACTAATTCTGTTCAGGCAGTTGAGGTAAAAGCACCAGAGCGTAAGCCACTTCCTCCTAATCTCAAGTATGTTTTCCTAGATGATACTGAACAGTACCCTGCGATTGTTAGCTCTAAACTTAGTCCTGACCAACTTTCTGCCTTAATGACTGTTCTTAAAAAGAATAGAAAAGCTCTAGGTTATTCTGTTGGAGTAAGTGTCCTCGACAATAATGTGATCACGTCAATTATATTATTAATTGACAAATCTCTATAAAAGAATATTCATGGGATGATTCTTATCATAAGTCAACTGGTCAACATTAATCGGTGATGATTGGCTTGCTAGAGTTTGACATTACTGTCGTAATGACGGTGGTGACCAGTTGATCCCTTTAGGTCACACCTTTAGGACAGCTATCTCAATATTAAATGTAACAACTGTATATTGATACGAGTTGATACATTTCTAGATTGTGAAGGAAAGAGGAGATAATTTATAATAAAGATTGTAAATTATTTTAGTGATCGAAGTGTCATCACTATCAATTATTGTTTAATGAAACATAATAATTAAAATGAATGAATCGAATAAACTACAATTGTTGTAGTTATAGAATGCGATTAAATAATTATATGAAATTATTTAATTACTAATTTACGATAAAAGGTTTAAAATGTTAAACTACGTAAATAATATAATCCTAATGTTAAGTCACGGATATGATCCGTTTTGGTCATGGTGACCGTGTGATATGTCACACTTAGACATACACATTTTACATAATACATTATGTAATAGGAACATGAGGATGACATGCATTTAATATGTTGGAGCATGCTTGAGACATTTGAGAGGATTGAGAGCCAACCCATTGGGCACTCTCACCTCACTCTCGGCCGAAGCAAAAGAGGCAACAAAAGAGAGTTTTTGTTCCTCACAACATTCATTCTATCATAACTAGGGTTTTGTTTTTGTGAGAGAAAAACATAAGAAAAGAAAGAAAAATAATTCCTTCTTGTATAACCCTAGCCGTGTGCCTCATTCAATCTAGTAAGCTTGTGTGTTGGTTCTAGCAAAACGATATACAAACATTGAGAGTTAGTGTGTCTTGGTGTTCATCTTTTGGAGGCCATCATCTCTTTGAAGGTTCAAGGAGGATCATCCACACATTAAGCTCAAGAACAAGTGAAGAAGGTGACTTCACTTGTGCCCTTATTTTGCCGAGATATCCAATGTAAGGGAGCTTATTCTTACTCCTTAATCTCGTCATAATCACTAGTTAAGCATGCTAAATATCTATAATTTATATGATAAATAATAACTAGTATGACTATATAGGTATATGAACCTAACAATTGGTATCAGAGCACTTGTTGTTGCATGCTTAATCGGTTTATAGTTTTTCCGAGTTTTTGAGATTTAAAACAAAACTAATTTTAAAGACCCTTATTTATATCACTCGAATTTTTGGCATGTAAATTAAATCTGGTCCTAAAATGTTTTTAGGTTATATGATAATTTATGAGATTTAATATATTGTTCATAATTAAGATTTTAATCGTTTAAATGCTTTTTTATGATAAAATCGAGTTAAATGATTAAAATAGAAAGAAAATGTTTCTAGCCTTGTAATTTTCACACGACCTCACATGCTAATTTTACTTAATGTATGTAAAATTTTGGTACAATATGACTTTGTATAGCATGTTTTACGATTTAATTGTTAAAACCGTAAAAAGAGGTAATTTGGCCATTTATATACGATATTTCGAAATTTATTTCGGTTAAAATGACCAAATTTTTACATTATAAATATTCAAGTAATATTTTCAGAATGTTAGTGAAAATGAAAATCCAAAATTTCGAATTTCATAATTGTTTGGATTTAATTCGTAAATGTTATACATTTTAAAGGCATTATGAACGATGTTAAAATAATTAAAATGTTAATTATTATCAAAATTATTTATGACTAATTTTGAATCCTAAAATGTGTTAGGATATTATTTAGAACATAAGTTGTATATGTTTTAAATTTATGCTTTTTTAAAAGAGTTAAAAATGCTAAAATCTCATAAAACCGGGTTAATTTCGTAATAAGGAGTTATTAGGGCGATTTGGCATTTAAAATGAACATATCTATAACATGTTATATTGCTGCGTTTTTCTCATGAATGTCATTTTATATTGCATAATTTTGAATCATGTAATTATTCTAGTATGGCCTTAGTTTTAAATTGGTATTTCCCGTAATGTAAGGGGTTACCAATTCGGTTGTAATTTTGTGATCTCGTATCACCCAATTGTAATTTATTTCTATTTTATAATGTATAAAGTAGACTAGAAAAGTTGTAATATTTGTAAAATCCGGAGTTCCTTGAAGACGGAGCCATTCGGAAAGGAGTTCCGAACAAGACGGTGTTTGCCTCGATTTGCGTGCCTCGTCAAGATCAAGGGACCAAAGGAGTTGGTTTCCGAATTTGTACTCTTTTTATTTCTTTTCTAGGATAAGGCCATACTAGGAATTTATCGCTTACTTTATTTGTTTTAATATGTTGCATGCATAGCTAAATCGCCATTAACATATCATGCATATCGAGTATCGGGTCTTCAACGTATCAATTTTTATCGATAATTCACCTAAATTAGTTCACTTAAAAGGAGATAGATAATAATTGATAAGATCTCTTACGTTTAAAATATTGAGACTTAGCCTTACCAAAGAGTATGGACCCATGAATCCCTTCTTCACAAATATGTAGGCTCGGCTAAACCGGGGTACTAAAATTGTCACGTTGGGTAAGTGGGGTAATGACGATTACACCTTGAAATTTGGTCGATCTCAACGAAGGTATTCGTAACCGTAGTTGCAATAAGTTCGGGCTATAGATAATTTTGAGAAAATTGTCGACCGAGAGTTCTAAGAGTAGAACCGATTAAAGGGTTAATCCACCAAATTATACCAATACGGGTTGAATCGGCTACACCGTGCCCGGATTAGTATGGGTTTGGGTCTCGGGTTTATTTACTTAATTGTGTAAGAGATCGTTAAGTAAATACTTAACTTGTTTAAAACGTTTAACAAGTTTTTAATGATGAACGTTAATTTTCCTTCATTTCCGTTTTTGTAGTTATTTTATCGCAATGGATTCATTCAACCCTATCACTATTGATTCTTGTCATAATGTTTTCGACGATATTTGCAACCAAAACAACATTGATACTACTAGAGAAGTTCATTTCGGAACGGGTCCGGATGGCAGTATTAACTTCATTTCTTCTCTCCCACCTCCCAAAGGTTCATTTCTTGACACGGCTTATATAGATGAGCTAAATGAAGAAATGGACGCCTTATACTTGAAGGAAAGAGCTTATGATGAAGCTAGTGGGAGTTCTAGCAAGAAAGGTCTTGCAAAGAATAAAAGGAAGAAGAGAAAGTTAGAGAAAGGGCGATGCCACTATTGTAGTGTCATGGGCCATTGGAGGAGGAATTGCCCCAAGTACTTACGTCATATCCAAGAAGGTCTTGTGATCCCGTTAGGTAATTCCAAATCTGAAATTTTTGTTATTGACATAAATTTTACATCCAACACATCATGGGTATTGGATACCGGATGTGGTTCTCACCTTTGTAATCGTTTGCAGGGTTTAAGAGAAGTGGAGAAGGTAGACAAGGGTGATATGGATCTCCGACTTGGAAATGGAGCTCGGGTAGCGGCCACTTCAAAAGGAACTTGCACTCTTGCCTTGACGAGTGGATATGAGCTCAAACTCAATAATTGTTATTTTGTACCGTCTCTTTCCAAAAACATTATTTCTGTCGCAATGTTAGACATTGAAGGATATGATTTTTCCATTAAAAACAATTGTTGTGTAATTTCAAAGAATGACATGGTAGTTGGCCGTGCCAATTCTATTAATGGAATTTATGTTTTGGAAACTTCCGACTCGTCTAATAATGTCTACAACGTCAATAACAAAAGAATTAAAACAAATGATCCAAATGAATCATATGTTTGGCATTGTCGACTTGGTCACATAAATGAAAATCGCATTAAAAGATTGGTAAAGACCAACATAATCAAACCATTCGAATATGAATCTTATGGAACATGCGAGGCTTGCCTTCTAGGAAAGATGACTCGTAACCCCTTTAGTGGTAAAGGGACACGAGCAAGTGAGTTATTGGGACTTATACATACGGATGTATGCGGACCATTATCTATCACCGCTAGAGGCAACTATGACTATTTCATCACCTTCACCGATGATTTAAGTAGATATGGGTATATCTACTTAATGAAGCATAAGAGTGAAGCTTTTACGAAATTCAAAGAATTTCAGAATGAAGTAGAGAACCAACTCGATAGGAAGATTAAAACATTACGATCCGATCGTGGTGGAGAATATCTTAGTAATGAATTTGATTCACATCTAAAGAAATGTGGCATTGTGTCACAACTTTCACCTCCAGGAACACCACAACTTAATGGTGTGGCTGAAAGGAGGAATCGAACCTTATTGGATATGGTCCGATCAATGATGAGCCAAACTAATTTACCCAATTCATTTTGGGGATTTGCGATCCTCACCGCCATCAAATCGTTGAACAATAGTCCAACGAAAGCGACCGATAAGACTCCATATGAGATGTGGAAAGGAAAGGTTCCCAACTTATCCTATATGAAGATATGGGGGTGCGATGCTTATGTCAAGTCGAAAAACGATGACAAACTCGCACCAAGAACCGAAAAATGCATATTTGTTGGTTATCCAACCACCTCTCGTGGCTACCACTTTTACAAACCTCAAGAAAACAAAGTGTTTGTGTCTTCTAAGGCTGTCTTCTTAGAAAAGGAGTTTATTTCTAAGAGACAGAGTGGGAGAAATTTTGAACTTAATGAAGTTCGAGAAGTTCAAGAGCCACAAACTGAAGCTGAGACTGAAGAAGATGTTCCTTCTTCATCCACTTCGGTACCTATTCCACCTAGGAGGTCGAGTAGGGTCCCACATCAACCTGATAGGTATGTTGGACTTATTGAGGAAGATGGTAGCCTGGACGTTTTACTTTTGGAAAGTAACGAGCCTACCACTTACAAAGCTGCAATCTCTAGTCCCGACTCCATAAAATGGCATGAGGCCATGGTATCTGAAATGGATTCTATGCATCAAAACCAAGTATGGGACTTGGTAGACTTGACTAAGGAGATGAGACCTCTCCAATGCAAGTGGATCTTCAAGGTGAAGAATGGCATAGAAGGACATGATGATGTCTATAAAGCTAGGCTAGTAGCTAAGGGTTTTCCCAAGTCCAAGGTCTTCATTATGATGAAACCTTTGCTCCGGTAGCCATGCTAAGATCCATTAGGATAATGTTAGCGATTGCCGCATTTCATGACTATGAAGTGTGGCAAATGGATGTCAAAACCGCCTTCTTAAATGGGCATTTAAAGGAG
Organism: Silene conica; assembly: GCA_029255685.2. Taxonomy (NCBI): domain Eukaryota; kingdom Viridiplantae; phylum Streptophyta; class Magnoliopsida; order Caryophyllales; family Caryophyllaceae; genus Silene; species Silene conica. The sequence continues at coordinate 14,697,418 of CM055320.2, forward strand.
GATGTGTATATGATACAACCCGAAGGTTTTGAAGATCCTAAAAATCCTAACAAGGTATGCAAGCTTAAGAAGTCCATCTATGGTCTTAAGCAAGCATCAAGGAGTTGGAATCATCGCTTCAATGAAGTCATAAAAGAAAATGGTTTCACTCGAAGTGTCGAGGAACCTTGTCTATATATGAAGTTCAGTGGGAGCAATGTTGTATTCCTGATCTTGTATGTGGATGACATACTGCTCATTGGAAATGATGTTCCAATGCTTTCATCAGTGAAAGGATGGTTAGGTAACCATTTTCAGATGAAAGATCTAGGAAATGCACAATGCATATTAGGTATCCGGATCTATAGAGATAGATCCAAGAGGATATTGGCACTAAGTCAAGAACCTTACATCGATAAGATTCTTCGACGGTTCAGCATGGGAAATTCCAAGAGAGGGTTTATCCCCATGGGAAGTGGCATTATATTGAGAAAGTCTCAATCACCCACAGAGCCCAAAGATGTTGAACGCATGAAAACGATCCCTTATGCTTCCGCCGTGGGATCTATCATGTACGCCATGATATGCACTCGTCCTGATGTCTCGTATGCTTTGAGCATAACCAGTAGATATCAAGCAAATCCAGGTGAAAGTCACTGGATTGCTGTCAAGAACATCCTTAAGTACTTAAGAAGAACTAAGGATTCATACTTAGTGTTTGGAGGGGAAGAAGATTTATGTGTAAAGGGTTACACAGATGCAAGCTTCCAAACAGATAAAGACGATTTTAAATCCCAGGCTGGATTTGTCTTTATCTTGAATGGTGGTGCCATTAGTTGGAAGAGCTTCAAAGAACCAGTCGTTGCGGATTCTACAACGGAAGCAGAGTACATCGCAGCATCAGAAGCTGCTAAAGAGGCAGTATGGATAAGGCAATTTATCGAGGGACTAAGGGTAGTTCCAAATGCTGAAGATCCTATCACCCTGTACTGTGATAACAGTGGTGCTGTCTTTCAGGCTAAGGAGCCGAAGTCTAGTAATAAGTCTAGACACGTACCAAGAAAATATCATGTAATACGGGATTTCATTGATAGGAAGGAAATAGCGATATGTAAGGTTGGGACAGACGATAATGTGGCTGATCCTTTAACCAAACCCTTGTCGCAGACTAAGCATGATTCTCATGCTCGTTCTATGGGTCTTAAGAGTTTACCCAATGTGTAACCGATTATGCGATATGAAATGAAAAATGTTGTTTTTACGTTCATATAAGATAATCTCGTTCATCATTTAAAGTTTTATACAACTTGTTTATTTTATATACTTTGTTAAATCCAACAGGATTGTAGGACAATTGTTGAACCCTGTTCAAGTGAACTGGATTAACTTAGTATTGCCCCTAGTCACTTATATGAGGTGACGTCTCGAAGTGACTAGATTATGATGCGATTGATGGTGAGTTCTTACACCATAGAGTCATAAGGGATGACTAGTCGATCATATAGACAACTGTAAAGTACACTTGTGTCGGGCAGTGACCGCTTATAGAGTTCTTTAGAATTCAATGAAGCCTGGTCGTGGCAAGAGCTGCTATATATATTCTTATGAGTCGATTCTTAGACTAGAGACTGGTTGCTCTAGAGGTGACGTTATTCAGAATGACTTTGATTTATATTCTACGATCTTCCGTAAAAGGGGTCAAATGGATATATTTTGGGTCACAATGGATGATGTTGACCAAGGAGAACAGTTGGAAAGAAATTGTTCTGCCCCTTGTCAGGGTTATCTTAAATCTCAAGGCCACTCGAGGAGTAGTGAACTGAAAATGCGTGGCCACGCTCGGAGACTGTCTATGGTAGATAATTCCGGTCAAACAGTTACACTCCATGTCGAGAAAAACCACTATTGATTTGATCACGTGCAAGTACGACCTGAAAGACACCTTGCATTGAGTGGGAGATGATGTAATAGAACAAGAGAATCGGTGATCCACACTTGTGAGGACAAGTGGGAGATTGTTGGAGTAAGTGTCCTCGACAATAATGTGATCACGTCAATTATATTATTAATTGACAAATCTCTATAAAAGAATATTCATGGGATGATTCTTATCATAAGTCAACTGGTCAACATTAATCGGTGATGATTGGCTTGCTAGAGTTTGACATTACTGTCGTAATGACGGTGGTGACCAGTTGATCCCTTTAGGTCACACCTTTAGGACAGCTATCTCAATATTAAATGTAACAACTGTATATTGATACGAGTTGATACATTTCTAGATTGTGAAGGAAAGAGGAGATAATTTATAATAAAGATTGTAAATTATTTTAGTGATCGAAGTGTCATCACTATCAATTATTGTTTAATGAAACATAATAATTAAAATGAATGAATCGAATAAACTACAATTGTTGTAGTTATAGAATGCGATTAAATAATTATATGAAATTATTTAATTACTAATTTACGATAAAAGGTTTAAAATGTTAAACTACGTAAATAATATAATCCTAATGTTAAGTCACGGATATGATCCGTTTTGGTCATGGTGACCGTGTGATATGTCACACTTAGACATACACATTTTACATAATACATTATGTAATAGGAACATGAGGATGACATGCATTTAATATGTTGGAGCATGCTTGAGACATTTGAGAGGATTGAGAGCCAACCCATTGGGCACTCTCACCTCACTCTCGGCCGAAGCAAAAGAGGCAACAAAAGAGAGTTTTTGTTCCTCACAACATTCATTCTATCATAACTAGGGTTTTGTTTTTGTGAGAGAAAAACATAAGAAAAGAAAGAAAAATAATTCCTTCTTGTATAACCCTAGCCGTGTGCCTCATTCAATCTAGTAAGCTTGTGTGTTGGTTCTAGCAAAACGATATACAAACATTGAGAGTTAGTGTGTCTTGGTGTTCATCTTTTGGAGGCCATCATCTCTTTGAAGGTTCAAGGAGGATCATCCACACATTAAGCTCAAGAACAAGTGAAGAAGGTGACTTCACTTGTGCCCTTATTTTGCCGAGATATCCAATGTAAGGGAGCTTATTCTTACTCCTTAATCTCGTCATAATCACTAGTTAAGCATGCTAAAGATCTATAATTTATATGATAAATAATAACTAGTATGACTATATAGGTATATGAACCTAACATATTCTTTGGATGATATTAAGGGTATAAGCCCTGATGTTTGTATGCACAGAATAGATTTAGAGGAAGGGCATAAGCCTTATAGACAGGGACAGCGTAAGTTGAATCCTAAGATGCAGGATGTGGTTATGGCTGAGGTTATGAAGCTTCTTGATGCAGGTATTATCTATCCGGTTGGCAACTCTAAGTGGGTTAGCCCAGTTCAGGTGGTTCCTAAGAAAGAAGGGACCACAGTGGTTAAGAATGATAAAAATGAGTTAATACCAACTAGAGTTGTAACTGGGTGGCGGATGTGCATTGATTATAGACAGTTAAATGCCGCCACCAAGAAAGACCATTTCCCCCTTCCTTTTGTTGACCAAATGACTGAAAGACTGGCTTCTAATAAATTCTTCTGTTTTCTAGACGGTTATTCAGGTTTCCTCCAGATTCCCATCCATCCTGATGATCAGAGTAAGACTACTTTTACATGTCCACAGGGTGTTTTTGCTTATCGCAGGATGCCTTTTGGGTTATGCAATGCTCCTGCTACTTTTCAAAGATGTATGATGGGTATCTTTTCAGACTTTATAGAAAACATTATGGAAGTATTTATGGATGATTTCTCTGTTTACGGTAATGCTTTTGATCAATGCTTAGCTAATCTTGATAAAGTCTTGCAGCGATGTATTGATGTAAACCTTGTCTTAAACTGGGAGAAGTGTCATTTTATGGTTACTGAAGGGGTAGTGTTAGGGCATCTAATTTCAGATAAAGGTATACATGTAGATAAAGCAAAGGTGCAGGTGATTGAGCAATTACCCCCTCCTGTTAACGTCAAAGGGGTGAGAAGTTTCTTAGGACACGCAGGTTTTTACAGGCGTTTCATTAAGGACTTTTCTAAAATTGCTAAACCACTTACACAATTGCTTCTTAAAGATGCCATCTTTGATTTTTCTGATGAGTGCCTTTCAGCTTTTAACAGGTTGAAGGAAGCTTTGATCTCAGCACCAATCATCCAGCCACCAGATTAGGATCTCCCCTTTGAGATCATGTGCGATGCTAGTGACTACGCTGTAGGTGCTGTGCTCGGTCAAAGGAAGAACAAGGCTCTTAATGCTATATACTATGCGAGCCGCACCCTGGATGAGACTCAAGTCAACTATTTTACCACTGAGAAGGAGATGATAGCTGTCATATTTGCCTTAGAAAAATTCAGGTCATATTTAGTGGGTAATAAGGTAATTGTCTATATTGACCATGCAGCCTTAAAAGGTCTTTTTCAAAAGAAGGATTCAAAGCCAAGACTTTTAAGGTGGATACTCCTTCTCCAAGAGTTTGACATTGAGATTAGGGACAAGAAAGGCACGGAAAACGTGGTAGCTGGCCACCTATCTCGCCTGCAGCTGACTGATGGGGAAGATTCTTTACCTATTGATGATTCGTTTCCTGATGAGAGTTTATTTATCATTAATAGTTCAGGTTCTTATCCCCCTCCTTGGTATGCTGATTATGCTAATTTTGCTGTTACAGGTAAAATCCCTCCTGAGTTGTCTTGGCAACAAAAGAAGAGATTTATGTTCGATGCAAAACAGTATTTTTGGGATGACCCTTATGTTTTTAAAGAATGCGGAGATGGACTTATCCGGAGATGCGTCCCCCAATGGGAGGTGAAGGACATTCTGGAAGCATGTCACTCTTCTGCATATGGTGGTCACCACGGTCCATCTAGGACCGTGGCCAAGGTATTGCAGTCTGGTTTTTATTGGCCTACTTTACATGCTGACTGTAGGAATTTTGTAGGTAACTGTGATGCCTGTCAAAGAACTGGGAATGTCTCAAAAAGACATGAGATGCCACAAGTTGGTATTTTAGAGGTAGAGATTTTTGATGTCTGGGGCATTGATTATCAAGGACCTTTTCCTAGTAGTCAAGGTAACAGGTATATTCTTGTGGCTGTTGATTATGTGTCTAAGTGGGTAGAAGCTATTGCTACTCCCCATTGTGATGCAAAGGCTGTTATTAAGATGTTTAAAAAAAATCATATTTCCTCGTTTTGGTGTCCCTAGGGTTGTCATAAGTGATGGAGGTATGCATTTTAAGGAGAAACGCTTAGGTGACTTGTTAAATAAATTCGGTGTCCAACACCGGAGGGGTTTAGCTTATCACCCTCAGACTAGTGGTCAAGTTGAGATCTCTAATAGAGAACTCAAGGAGACCCTAGCCAAAGTAGTTTCTAAGTCTAGGAAAGATTGGAGCCTAAAACTTGATGATGTTTTATGGGCCTATAGAACCGCGTTCAAAACTCCAATAGGAATGTCACCATTCAGATTGATTTATGGTAAAACTTGTCATTTACCAGTTGAGTTAGAACGTAAGTCTTGGTGGGCTATATGTGATCTTAACTTAGACCCTAATCTTTCCCGTGAGAAACGTTTATTGCAGCTTAATGAGTTAGAAGAATTCAGGTTGTTAGCCTATGACAATGCCAGGATTTACACGGAGAAAACAAAGCGCTGGCATGACAAGAGAATCATTAGACGTGATTTTCAGGTGGGTGATAGGGTATTGCTTTTTAATGCTCGTATTCGTCTTTTTCCTGGTAAGCTGAAATCCAGGTGGAGCGGACCCTACACCATCACAGCTGTCTCAAAATTCGGGTCAATCGAATTAGAAACCTCATCTGGTGAGAGGTTCAAAGTCAATGGCCAATATGTGAAGCACTTCCGAGGAGAAAATGAATTTGTCGGAAAAATCGAAGTTTCTTACTTTGACCCTTTTTAAGATGCTCCTTAGAAGGTAAAAAAGGTCGTGCGGGACCTCTTAAACCAGCGCTACACGGGAGGCAACCCGTGCTTTAGTTTAACTTTACGTTTTGTTGTTCTTTTTTTTTGTTTTATCCTTAGGTGAAAATTGAAATCTCTGCAGAAAAAGAAAAAAAAAAAAGGGGAATCCGTTAGTACAGCGGTCGACCGACCGAGTTATTAAGTCGACCGACCAAACTGACAACTTTATTCAATTTTCCTGACAGAGTAAGTAAAAATTGCAGAGCAGGTAAAAGGACGTCGGTCGACCGACCGACTTTTGTGGTCGACCGACCACGGTTTTTTTTTCGGTTTTAATTTTCCTGAGTCAAAGGTCATGGGTAACTTGTGTTTTGAAAATGCAATAATTGCTTTCACCTCTTCACTCTACCAGCATTCCCTTCCTCTCTTAAAACCATAAAAAAATTCACCCACCTTCATCTTTCACCAATTTACTTATTTTCTTTCAATTTCCTCATCCAAGGTATGTTTTCCTTAGTTTTCTTTCTCTCTTTTTAGTTTTATATCTTCTTACTTCCGTTTTAGGTAGTATTAGTTTATCTTTTTAAGTTCAATTTTGCTCTTAATTCCGTTTCCATACTCGTTTGTGTGTTTTTATCTTAGTTTTCTTCTTCTTTTTGATTTTATATGCTTAGATCTGTAAATTTTGGATGATTTCGTGCTGATTAGGTTAGTTTAATTCTTCCTTTCAATTTTTATGCCCTTTTTCGCGCGAACTCAACCGCGAAAAGCCGACTTTTGCACTATTCACGGTCGACCGACCGGAAACTGAGGTCGGCCGACCGAAATTTGAATTTTCTGGGTTTTCAATTTACAGATCTGCACTTTTCTGACGATAGTCGGTCGACCGACCCAAAACTGAGGTCGGCCGACCAGAACCTTGTTTTCCTGAGTTTAATTTTTTTACAGTTTCTGAATTTCTTTCGTAAATTGGTCGACCGACCCATTTTTACGGTCGACCGACCGTTTGTTCTGCAGAAATTACGTGTTAACTCACAGAAGTGGTCGACCGACCTACATATGCAGTCGGTCGACCAGAGCCTGTTTTATAAGTTTCTGTTTTTGCAATTTCCGTGCCTAATTTTGTTAAAGCAATGTTTTCACATGCTCATAAGACTTATATCTTTATTTGAACTTTTCAGCTTTACGATGTCTAGCCGTGATCAAGGTGGGAAGCGCGCACGCACTTCGGGTACAAGCACTTCTAGAGGACGTGTCTCTCGGACGAGAGGTTTGGCGGTGCAGGACACGGATAGTTTACCAAACTATCCGCAAATCACTTTCAGCACTCCGGCCCAGAAGGCCCGATTCCTCCATCTTACTGCCTACTGCGTGGTAGTGGCAACCCGTTTCCTTTCTGTTCCAGCCTTGCATGCTTTGGGATGCCATGACGAGGTAGTATCTTTGCTCATTGGGACCGGGTTTGCAGGACTTGTCACTATGGACGAGATCACCTACGCCTTCTCACTCTTGAGTTCTTTTCCTCCTTCACTTTTGATTTAGGGGCACTTCGCTCCGGCTATGATAATTTTTGCATCTCTTTTCGCATGTTCAATGAAACATATGCTTTAACTTTAACCCAATTTGCTCAAATTTTAGGCTTGTCTTCTGAGGGTCTTACTGATGACCCCACGGGGTCGTATTCTGATATGTGGTCCTGTATTTCTGATTCCAGCGATGTGAAGAAGAAAAACAGTACCATCCACCTTCCCACCCCCCGTTATTTTTTGCGTCTGTTGGCCAACACTGTTTTCGGCCGCAAAGAGTCTCAAAATGTTAACAACATTGAGCTCTCCATTTTGTCTGGTTATCTTAACATCAGACGTACGGGTCAGCAGTTTTACAACACTGCTTATTTGGTCGCCTCTCATTTTGTGTCGGTGGGCGAGGGAACTTCCTTGACTACTATTGTCTGTGGTGGGCTAGTCACCCGATTAGCCCGCTCTTTTGTACCCCAGTTCCCTCGCTATGAGGATGCGATCGACCCTCTCTCCCGGTTCATGGACATGGCTTATGTCAGGTCCGTGCGTTGGGTAAACAGGAGAGATTATTGGAAGATAGACACCTATCTCAGTGACCGCATCCCCATCACCATGGCTCCCACTATGCTTCCCCTTTCTAATGTTGTAGGGGAACCCCGACCATTACTCCCGTCTTACCGCCTCCCACTTAGGGGAGGCACCGCTAGAGGCTTCAGGGCCCCTGCTCCCGGTGGCCACCATACCACATCTGGGACGGGGTACCCATCTGATTTTACTGCTCCTCCTAATGTTTATGTTCCTCCTTTTGTTGATGACAGATCTATGCCACAAATGATGGCGAGTCTTTGCAGGCAGTTCAGCCAAAAACAGCTGAACGATAGTCTTTTCCAATACCCGGTTTACAGGGAGTATGCTACACAAGGTAGGCTCCCAACCGGCCCATGGACTCACCCCACTTGGTACACACCTCTCGCAGGCGGTCGTGACCACGGTGAAGCTTCAGGCTCTGCCTCGGGAACAGGCGTAGGTTCCGAGGAGGATGGCGAGGAGGAAGGAGAAGAGGATCCTGAGCCGTTTTACGACTCAGAGGGCTAGGGACATGCTTAACCTTACCCTCTTTGGGGTTTGGTTTGGGGAGGTCCCCCTTGATTGGCTCGGTTTGGGGAGGTCCACATTTCCTTTGTAAGTGTTTTCCTCCCTTAGATTTCCAATTTTCCCCTCTAGATTTCCAGTTTTCCCCTTCTTCCTCCTTAGACTCTTTTTGTAGTTTTTAGTCTTTTTCCTTTTCCTTTCTTTGTTTGCTTCTTTTTCGCCTACCCCCATCCCTATGTTGTGGTTGTATGCTGATGAGCACAATGGGGGCATTGTGCGTTTTGGTTTGGGGAGGGTGTTTGCATACTCCTTTGTGAGTATGCAATTGTTTTTGTGTCTTTTGTTTTTCCTTCCTTTAGGTGTTTTTCTTGTTTTCATCCTCTCTTGTCGCGTGTTCTTCCCTGTCGCGCATTCTTCTCTGTCTTAAGTTTTTAGGTCGAGTCGGAACGGATAAATACAAGTTATGCCTCACATATCATTTATTGCTTTGCCTTGCATTTTTCAAAAATTTTCAAGCTAGTCTTTTGCATTATCTACGAGTTTTTGTTGATTTCATGCTAAATTATTAGACTTGACTCTCTTCTTGGCAAGCTACTACATATTCTAAGGATTAGAGCTTAATAAATCGGTGACATCCATGACCGATTTCATGTAGGTTTGTGAGTAGTTTCTCCTCTTGAGGCATGTCACGTCAATATGCATAAACATGAATTTTGTCTTCTTAATACCTGTATGCATTCGGGTTTGTGGTTTGTTGACACATGTGGTAGAGGTACCCCTTTCTCATTATTCCCATTATCCTCACATAGCCAAATTGAATCCTTTTACCCATTTGCTACATTCAAAAAAATTGCCTACCCTAGCCGAGCTAGTAAAGTAGTGATGGGACTGTTTTTGCCATCCTTTGGTTTATGCTTCAATGATAGATTTTGACTTTGGGAGAATGATAGAAAAAAAAAAAGAAAAAAAAAAAAGAGACACGAAAAAAAAAAAATTTATGATCAAAAAAAAAATTGATGAATAAAACGGACCAGCCTGTTTTCAAGGCTGGTCGGTCGACCAGTTTTCCTGGTCGGTCGACCAGGACCATTGAATAGGTTAGTTTTCTGAAAAAAAAAAAAAAAGAAGGGAGAGCAAAAGAAGAAAAAAAAAAGAAAGGGGAGAAAGTTGGAGGAATTGTGATTTTTGCTCCAAAACTTTGAGCATTGGCATGTATGAAAGAAAAAAGAAAACAATAAGAAGTGATCTTATAGTATGGATAAACGGTTGTTAGCTCGGTTTAACCCCTCTTCCCATAACTTATTTTAAGCCCCTTCTTACCTTTAGCCTCACAATTCCAAATTTGCCTCGGCATGTGTCATGGTTATTTAGTGTGGGAATGCATATGTACGGTCGTAGAGATTCTATTCATGTTAGATTGCAGGCATGTTCTTACGGGTCGTAGATAGGTGAGAGTCCTTACTTTTATTTATCTTCTTATCTTTCACATATACATTTGACCCTTTGCTTTCATGAGTGTCTCGAGCGTACCGCGAGAGTCCAATTAGAATGAGTCTTGCAAGGTTGAAATTTTAGCATGCTTTTCCAACATGTCTAACTCGTTTTGCTCTTGACATTATGTTTGATTATAGTTGAAGGATGCATTAAATTGGTTAGGCATAGTGTTGTGTTTGGTTGTGAAAAGTATGAAATCCGTTCCATTAGAAGTTTTATTTTCTTTTGAGTCTTAGTGCTTGCTTGAGGACAAGCAAGGTTTGGTTTGGGGAGTTTGATACGTGCCCATTTTATGCATTTTATTTACTCTTTTGGCACGTATTTTCTTACACTTTCTTGACTTTTAGTTGCTTTTTCTCCCGAAACGGTTTACTTTGGCATTTCTATGTTTTATATGTAGGAATACGCGGAAGTGAGCAAAACCGAGCCTTATTTGCCTTTAAGAAGCTGTTTAGAGTACTAATATGGAGCAAGGATCCGGATGGTGCATTCGAGTATTGATATTGGGCCGAATTAAAGACGGAAAGAACGAGAAGCGGTCGACCGACCCGCAATAGCGGTCGACCGACCGAAGCCCAGTTCACAAAAGCCCATTCTTGCGAAAAATAAACCAACAGTGCCAGAATCGGTCGACCGACCCGTATGTCTGGTCGACCGACCAGAAGCTGTTCCGGATTTCTGTTTTGTGTTTCTACTTTCCTAATCTTGTAATAATTCTTATTTAAGGAGACCTAGACTCTCCAATTAGGTTAAGCAAGTAATTCCATTAGAAAGAACCTCTTTGTTTTATCAAGCACCTTATGTTAGAAGAACTCCATTGTTAGATTCTTGGTACCAAGCTTTCATCTTTATTCTTAGATTTTCCATTCAAGTTGTAAGTTTGCTACAATTAATCTTTCCTTTTTATTCAATCTTGTTATTCATCTTGTTGTTATTTCTTATTTCATGTTTACCCTTTTATTGTCATCTTTAATTATGTTCATCTCTTTAATTTTCTTAGTAATTGTTAGTTCCATAATTAAAAATATGCATAGCTAATTCTTGTGATTGGGAATTAGGGGAACCATGATAGAGACTTGACTTTGATAAGTTTGATGATTAAATTACCAATCCCCCATTGTTGTTGGTGAACTAATCCTTAGGATTGAAAGATTATTAGGATTAGTTTAACAACAACTTTGGGATTGCCCTTGAACGAAAGTTTAGTGCCTTTCTAGGAACCCTAAGACCGTAAGGATTGGGTAGAATATTGACCTAAAGGTTTATTCTTTGTTCCTTGGGATTGTGTTATTTGATTATTTTACCTTTCATTGACTTGTTTTGACCATGGGGAACCAAAGTTCCTAATCTCCTTTTTATCTTATTTTAATTTTCTTGTTAGTTTGCTACCTTAGTTGTTAGTTTAAATCTCAAATCAAAACCCCCTTTTTGGTTACTTGCAATAGACTTTAAATTCACAAACATAATTAACCTTGTCTCCTTGTGGTTCGACCCTTGACTTATCCTATCTAAGTTTAAGCTGAGGTTTTATAAATCTTATCTTTGGCACCCCTCAACGACGGGTGTCAATAAAGTCTTGCAGCGATGTATTGATGTAAACCTTGTCTTAAACTGGGAAAAGTGTTAGTTTATGGTTACTGAGGGGGTAGTGTTAGGGCATCTAATTTCTGATAAAGGTATACATGTAGATAAAGGAAAAGTGCAGGTGATTGAGCAATTACCCCCTCCTGTTAATGTTAAGGGGGTGAGAAGTTTCTTAGGACACGCAGGTTTTTACAGGCGTTTCATTAAGCACTTTTCTAAGATTGTTAAACCACTTACACAGTTGCTCCTTAAGGATGTTGTCTTTGATTTTACTGATGAGTGCCTTTCAGCTTTTAACAGGTTGAAGGAAGCTTTGATCTCAGCACCAATCATTCAGCCACCAGATTGGGATCTCCCATTTGAGATCATGTGCGATGCTAGTGACTATGTTGTAGGTGCTGTGCTCGGCCAAAGAAAGAATAAGGCTCTTAATGCTATATACTATGCGAGCCGCACCCTAGATGAGACTCAAGTCAACTATTTCACTACTGAGAAGGAGATGCTAGCTGTGATCTTTGCCTTAGAAAAATTCAGGTCCTATTTAGTAGGTAATAAGGTAATTGTTTACACTGACCATGCAGCTTTGAAAGGTCTTTTCCAAAAGAAAGATTCAAAGCCAAGGCTTTTAAAGTGGATACTCCTTCTCCAAGAGTTTGACATTGAGATTAGGGACAAGAAAGGCGCGGAAAACGTGGTAGCTGACCACCTATCTCGCCTTCAGCTGACCGATGGGGAAGATTCTTTACCTATTGATGATTCATTTCCTGATGAGAGTTTATTTATCATTAATAGTTCAGGTTCTTATCCCCCTCCTTGGTATGCTGATTTTGCTAACTTTGCTGTCACAGGTAAAATCCCTCCTGAGTTGTCATGGCAACAAAAGAAGAGATTTATGTTTGATGCAAAACAGTATTTTTGGGATGACCCCTATGTTTTCAAGGAATGCGGAGATGGACTCATCCGGAGATGCGTCCCCCAATGGGAGGTGAAGGACATTCTGGAAGCATGTCACTCTTCTGCATATGGTGGTCACCACGGTCCCTCTAGGACCGTGGCCAAGGTATTACAGTCTGGTTTTTATTGGCCTACTTTGCATGCTGACTGTAGGAATTTTGTAGGTAACTGTGATGCCTGTCAAAGAACTGGGAATGTCTCAAAAAGACATGAGATGCCGCAGGTTGGTATTTTAGAAGTAGAGATTTTTGATGTCTGGGGCATTGATTATCAAGGACCTTTTCCCAGTAGTCAAGGTAACAGGTATATTCTTGTAGCTGTTGATTATGTGTCTAAGTGGGTAGAAGCTATTGCTACTCCCCATTGTGATGCAAAGGCTGTTATTAAGATGTTTAAAAAAATCATATTTCCTCGTTTTGGTGTCCCTAGGGTTGTCATAAGTGATGGAGGTATGCATTTTAAGGAGAAACGCTTAGGTGAGTTGCTAAATAAATTCGGTGTCCAACATCGTAGGGGTTTAGCTTATCATCCTCAGACTAGTGGTCAAGTTGAGATCTCTAATAGGGAACTCAAGGAGACCCTAGCCAAAGTTGTTTCTAAGTCTAGCAAAGATTGGAGTCTAAAACTTCATGATGTCTTATGGGCCTATAGAACTGCGTTCAAAACCCCAATAGGAATGTCACCATTCCGGTTGATTTATGGTAAGACTTGTCATTTACCAGTAGAGTTAGAACGTAAGTCTTGGTGGGCTATTTGTGATCTTAATTTAGACCCTAATCTTTCCCGTGAGAAACGTTTGTTGCAGCTCAATGAGTTAGAAGAATTTAGGTTGTTAGCCTATGACAATGCCAGAATTTACAAAGAGAAAACAAAGCGCTGGCATGACAAGAGAATTATTAGGCGTGATTTTCAGGTAGGTGATAGGGTGTTGCTTTTTAATGCTCGTATACGTCTTTTTCCTGGTAAGCTGAAATCCAGGTGGAGCGGACCTTACACCATCACAGCTGTCTCAAAATTTGGGTCAATAGAGTTAGAAACCTCATCCGGTGAGAGGTTCAAAGTTAATGGCCAGTATGTGAAGCACTTCCGCGGAGAGAACGAATTTATTGGTAAGGTTGAAGTTTCTTACTTTGACCCTTTTTCGGATGCTTCTTGATAGGTAAAAGGGTCGTGCGGGACCTCTTAAACCAGCGCTAAACGGGAGGCAACCCGTGTTCTAGCTTAATTTTACGTTTTTTTGTAATTTCTGTTTTAGTCCTTGATGGGATTTTGAGATTCTGCAGGAAAATAAGAGGAATCGTCAGTTAAGTAGGTCGACCGACCCGCTATGAAGGTCAACCGACCTTCTGACCGCATTAAATAAATTCTGACAGAGCAGGTATGCAGGACAGAGGTCGACCGACCCAAATATTAAGTCGACCGACCTCGGGTAATTTTTTCCGGTTTTTCTTTGAGTTAGAGTCTTTGGTCTTTATGTGTTTTGAAAACACAATAATTGCTCACACTTTCTGAACCTCCCTCTCTCTCTTAAAAACCCTAACCACCCATCTTCTTCATCCTTCACTCAATTTCCTTGCTTTCTTTCATCTTTCTCCACCCAAGGTATGTGTCTCTTAGCTTTTTCTTTCTCTTTTTCGTTTCCTAGCATCCTAATTTTGTTCTAGGTAGTTTTAGTTTGTCCTTTTCAGTTCGTTTTGGCTCCTAATTTTGTTTTCATGCATGTTTGTGTTTTCTTTTTAAGTTTTCTTCTTCCTTTAGGTTTTATAGTCTCAGATCTGTAAAATGTGTGTGGTTTTGTGCTGTTAGGGTTAGTATGATTCTTTCTTGCAATTTTTATGCCTAATTTCTGCACGATTTCAAAACCGCGACTTTTTTTCTGATACTGTTGTCGGTCGACCGACTCAAAACGGAGGTCGGCCGACCAAACTGCTTTTTTTCCAGAAATTCGATCTTTCGTTTGGTCGGTCGGTCGACATAGGTTTGAGGTCGATCGACCGCAGTAATTTTACAGGTATTCTGATTTTTGCTGGCAGTTGGTCGACCGACCTCTAGGTGAGGTCGGCCGATCCCGTCACTGTTACAGGACTTTAAAATTTTAGCGATAGTGGTCGACCGACCTCTCTATGAAGTCAGGCGACCCAAATACTGTTACAGAGGTTTCTGGTTCGTGTTTTGTTCCTCTTTTTGCTAAGAAAATGTCTTCAATGTTGCACAAGACTTACATTTTATTGATTTTTTTTCAGATTCATAATGTCTAGCCGTGGACAAGGCGGAAAGCGCTCCCGCACTTCCGGAGCAAGCACCTCTCGAGGCCGTGCTCCTAGGTCAGGAGGGTTGACGGCGCTTGATACGGATAGTCTACCAAACTATCCGCAAATCATCTTCAACACTCCGGCGCAAAAAGCCTGTTTCCTCCATCTTTCCACTTTTTGCTTAGTGGTGGTCACCCGGTTCCTTTGTGTTCCGGCATTGCAAGCTTTGGGGTGTCATGATGATGTGGTGTCCTTGCTCAATGGGACGGGTTTCTTAGGACTTGTCACTATGGATGAATTCACCTATACCCTTCTCACTCTTGAGTTCTTTTCCTCCTTTAATTTTAATATTCAAGCTTATAATCCCGGCTATGATAACAAGTGCATTTCTTTTCGGTTGTTCAATGAAACATTTTCTTTAACTTTGAATGAATTTGCTCAATTTCTGAGCTTATCTTCTACGGGTCTTACGGGTGACCCCACTGGGTCGCACAATGTCATGTGGTCCTGTCTTTCTGATTCCAGCGATAGGAAGAAGAAGAACAGTACCGTTCACTTACCCGCCCCCGTTATTATTTACTTTTTTTGGCCAACACTATTTTTGGCCGTAAAGAGTCTCAAAATGTTAAAAACATTGAGCTCTCCATTTTGTCTGGCTATCTTAATGTCAGACGTACGGGTCAGCAGTTTTATAACACTGCGTATTTGGTCGCCTCTCACTTTGTGTCGGTGGGCGAGGGAACTTCCTTGACCACTATTGTCTGTGGTGGGCTAATCACTCGATTGGCCCGCTTTCTTGTTCCTCAGTTCCCTCGCTATGAGGATGCGATTGACACTCTCTCCCGGTACATGGACATGGCTTATGTCAAGTCCGTGCATTGGGTGGACAGGAAGGATTATTGGAAGGTAGACACCTACCTCAGTGATCGCATCCCCATCACCACGGCTCCCCCCATGTTACCCCTTGATAATATTCAGGGGGAGCCTAGACCACTCCCCCCATCCTACCGCCTTCCACTTAGAGGAGGCACCTTTAGAGGCCATAAGGTCCCTGCTCCCGGTGCCCACTTTGATGCACCTGGGACGGGGTACCCAATTGATTTTACTGCTCCTCCTAATGTTTCTGTTCCTCCTTTTGTTGATGACAGATCTCTCCCACTCATGGTGGCGAACCTTTGCAGGCAGTTCAACCAAAAACAGTTGAACGATAGTCTCTACCAGTATCCGGGCTACTCGGAGTATGCTACTCAGCGTAGGCTCCCCACCGGCCCTTGGACTCACCCCACCTGGTACACACCTCAGGCGGGCGGTCATAGGTACGGTGAAGCTTCAGGCTCCGCCTCGTCAGCAGGCCTAGGGTCCGATGATGATGAAGAGGAGGAAGCAGAAGGAGATGACTCTGGGTCGGAGTCGATCCAGAGGACTAGGGACGTGCTCGACCTTTCCCTCTTCGATGTTCGGTTTGGGGAGGTCCCTCCGTCTTGTAAGTAGTTTTTTCTTTTTTTTCCCTTTAGATTTCCAGTTTTTCCCTCCTTCATTCATAGACTCTTTTTGTAGTTTTTAGTCTTTTTCCTTTTCCTTTCTTTGTTTGTTTTTTTTCTGCCTATCCTCATCCCTATGCTGTGGATGTATGCTGATGAGCACAATGGGGGCATTGTGCGTTTTGGTTTGGGGAGGGTGTTTGCATACTCCTTTTTGAGTCCGCATTTGTCTAGGTGTCCTTTTGTTTTTCATTCCTTTAGGTGTTTTACCTTTTTATCTTCATCTGTTTCTGTCGCGCGTTCTTAGCGAATAGGTCGAGTCGGAACGGACGAATACGAATTATGCCTCACATATCACTTATTGCCTTGCCTTGCATTTTTCAAGATTTTTCAAGCTAGTCTTTTGCATTATCTACGAGTTTTTGTTGATTTCGTGCTAAATTATTAGACTTGACTCTCTTCTTGGCAAGCTACTACATATTCTAAGGTTTAAAGCTTAATAAATCGGTGACATTCATGACCGATTTCATGTAGGTTTGTGAGTAGTTTCTCCTCTTGAGGCATGTCACATCAATGTGCATAAGCATGAATTTTGTCTACTTAATACCTGTATGCATTCGGGTTTGTGGTTTGTCGACACATGTGGTAGAGGTCCCTTTTTCTCATTTTACCCATAATCCTCACATAGCCAAATTGAATCTTTTATCCCATTTGCTACATCCTAAGAATTGCCTACCCTAGCCGAGCTAGTAATGTAGTGATGGGACTGTTTTGGCCATCCTTTGGTTTGTGCTTCATTGATAAATCTTGATTTTGTGAGAACGGTGGAAAGGAGAAAAAGAAAAGAAAAAAAAACCTCAGCTAGAGAAGGAAATAAGGAAAGAAATGAAAAAAAAAAAATCAAATCAGAAAAAAAAAAAACGAGTCTGCCCTGTTTTCAAGGGTGGTCGGTCGACCTAAATTACGGGTCGGTCGACCACGACCATTGAACAGGCTGCGTTTCTGAAAAGAAAAAAAAAAGAGAAGAGAAATGGAGAAATTGTGATTTTTGCTCTCAAATTCTGAGCATTGGCATGTTTTGAAAAGTAATGGAAGTGATCTTATAGTGTGGATAAGATGGTTGTTAGCTCGGTTTAACCCCTCTACCCATAACTTATTTTAAACCTTTCTTACCTTTAGCCTCACAATCCCAAAATTGCCTCGGCATGTGTCATGGTTATCTAGTGTGGGAATGCATATGTACGGTTGTAGAGATTTTATTCATGTTAGATTGCAGGCATGTTCTTATGGGTCGCAGATAGGTGAGAGTCTTTAATTCTATTTATCTTCTTATCTTTCACATATATATATATATTCGACCCTTTGCTTTCATGAGTGTCTCGAGCGTACCGCGAGAGTCCAATTAGAATGAGTCTTGCAAGGTTGAAAGCATAGCATATTTTTCCAACATGTTCAATTCGTTTTGCTCTTGACATTATGCTTGATTATATTTGAAGATTGCATTAAAATTGGTTAGGCATGGTGTTGTGTTTGGTCCTAAGAGTATGAAATCCGTTCCATTAGAAGTTTTTCTTTTCTTTTGAGTCTTAGTGCTTGCTTGAGGACAAACAAGGTTTGGTTTGGTGAGTTTGATAGGTCCCTATTTTATGCATTTTATTTATTCTTTTGACACGTATTTTCTTATATTTTCGTGACTTTTAGTTGCTTTTTCTCCCGAAACGGTTTACTTTGGCATTTATATGTTTTAAATGTAGGAATACGCGGAAGTGGGCAAAACTGAACTTTAATCGTCCTCCGGAAGCTGTTTTGAGTAATAATGCGGAGCAAGGATCCGGATGCACATCCAAGTGCTGTTTACGGGCCAAATTTGCGCTGAAACGTACAGGAAACGGTCGACCGACCCACTAAAGAGGTCGACCGACCAAAGCCCAGAATTCGGAAAGCCTGATAACAGCAGGAGAGGTCGACCGACCCGAATAGGAGGTCGACCGACCCAGCGACTGCGTCCGCGACTTTTATTTCGTGTTTTACTCGTTTAATCTTGTAATTAGAACTTATTTAAGGA
The DNA here is from genome assembly GCA_029255685.2 of Silene conica. Lineage (NCBI taxonomy): Eukaryota > Viridiplantae > Streptophyta > Magnoliopsida > Caryophyllales > Caryophyllaceae > Silene > Silene conica. The sequence goes on from CM055320.2 coordinate 14,715,769, forward strand.
GAGACCTAAACTCGAAAATTAGGTCAAGCAGCCCAGATTAGAGAAAACTCCATAGTTTAGAGAGAATATTTTCCAAGTTTCAATCTTTGTTCTTGAACTCCAATTAAGTTTGTAAGTTTGATACAATTAATCTTTCCCTTTCAATTAATCTTATTGTTCATCTTATTATTGTTTCTCAATACATGTTTTCCCTTTTATTGTCATCTTTAATTATGTTGATTCCTTTGATGTTCTTGATTCTTGTTATTGTTAGTTTCATAGTTAAAATCATGCATAGCTAATTCTTGTGATTAGAAATTAGGGGAACCATGGCAAAGACTTGATTTTGATAGTTTTATGATTAAATTACCAATCCCCCATTGTTGTTGGTGAACTAATCCTTTGAGATTGAAAGATTACTAGGATTAGTTTAACAACCGTGGGATTGCCCTATGAACGAAAGTTTAGTGCTTTTCTAGGAACCCTAAGACCGTAAGGATTGGGTAGAATATTGACCTAAAGGTTTATTCTTTGTTACTTGGGATTGTATCATTTGATTATTTTACCTTTCATTGACTTGTTTTAACCATGGGGAACCGAAGTTCTTAATCTCCTTTTCATCATATTTTAATTTTCTTGTTATTTTGCTACCTTAGTTGTTAGTCCCAAATTATAAATCAACCCCCCCTTTTTGGTTACTTGCAATAGACTTTAAATTCACAAACATAAATAACTTTGTCTCCTTGTGGTTCGACCCTTGACTTATCCTATCTAGTTTAAGCTGAGGTTTTATAAATCTTATCTTTGACACCCCTTAACGACGGGTGTCACCAATCTTTTTCTTCGCATGATTAAGAAACATACACATTCATTAGGTTAATGCTTAGTAATTTTAATAATATTGATTAGCTAATTTAATATTCTAAAAATAGTTAGAACTCTTATTATTATTAGCTTTCAAATGGATACATCCATCTATATTGAATGGATCCTCCAACTTTGGCTTTGTAGGGCAAATGGACCGGTAGATGCTCCATGGAGTTGAAAAATGAAGGGGGAAAGATCATCTCAAGCTTACATAATATTTGTGATATTTGATCTTCGAGATGAATCATGTCAGCATCACATATTGAGGAGGAACATAAATCTCAGAAAAATTGACTAATCTCAACAATTGCATTCCACACGGTAGTTGGGAGGAGATGTTTCAAAGCAACGGAAAATAGTCGCTCCATGAATACATGACAGTCATGACTTTTCAAGCCTTGTAACTTCGGTTTCTTGAGATCAACACATCGACGAAAATTTGAAGCATATCCATCAGGAAATTTCAAATTTCTTAACCACTCACAAAATACCTTCGTTTTAGCTTTATCAATAGTGTAAATGGCTTTTGGCTTGGACCCATCTTTGTGAATGTGTAATTTGGGACGATCGTAATATATCCTCATTTCTTTTCTAGAAGCAATAGTATTACATGTTTCGCCTTCAACATCGGATAATCATGTTAATTAGTTGTTCAAAAAAGTTATTTTCTATGTGCATTACATTCAAATTGTGTCTGATTAACATAGTTTTCCAATATGGAAGGTCCCTAAAAATGCTTCTTTTATACCAACCACTCTTCTTCATTTTCAGCTCTTTTAAACTCTTCTTCGGTACCATCAATAGAAGATCGCAAATCACATACCAACACTCATACCTCATCACCCGGAAGATGATCCGAAGCATCATCAAGTACCTGTTTACCTTTTTTGAAAGCTTACTTGTTGCTCCTAAGACGATTACTTTCTGGTAAGAAGCATCTATGACATTCAAACCAACTCATTTTCTTGCAATTTGGAAGCCAAAAAGCTTTACTTTCACCCATGCAATAAGGACATGCTTTTTGTCCCGCAGTAGACCAACCAGATAGCATGCCATATGCGGGAAAATCGTTTATTGTCCATAAAAGTGAAGTTTTAAGTTGCAAATTTTGCTTCTTTGAAACGTCCTATGTTTCCACCCCAACTTCCTACAAATGTCTCAATTCTTCCACTAATGGTTGTAAATATACATCCAAATGACTTTTTGGATTTTTAGGCCCGGGAATAATGAGAGACAAGAAAATAAATTCTCTTTTCATACATAACCAAGGTGGTAAGTTGTATGGCGTGACAATTACAGGCCAACAAGAGTAATGCTTACCAAATTGGGTAAAAGGACTAAATCCATCCGTACACAAGCAAAGTCGCACATTCCGGGATTCCTCGGCAAATTCAGGATAAATCTGATCAAATCGTTTCCATTCTTCCCCGTCACTTGGATGACACATCTCCCCGGAGTACGCGGATTTTCTTTGTGTCATGTCATTTGTTCGACATTTTTTTTGGTAGAATACATTCTTTGAACTCTTGGGGCAAGAGGAAGTTAAATTGATTGGTTTTATGCTATTGGTTTCTTACACTTTTAACCCTTTCTATTACTCTTGTTGCCTTTTTTTTGCTTTCAAAACAACATCTCCATCACTTGTCTTAAATCTATCCCTCCCACATTTTTTGCACTTGTCAAGTAACACATTATCTTTCCAAAAGAACATACATCATTCGGGACATGCATCAATATTTTGATACGGTAACTGAAGACCTTTAACTACTTTTTTGGTGTTGTAGAAACTTCGAGTCATGACGTTATCATCGGGGATCGCATCCTCAACCAAAGAAGCAATACCATCAACGGTATTAAATGTCATATTATACTCACACTTCAAGGTTACTATCCTAGAGGCGGCGTTAAATGGCATATGCGTACCTAGGGATCGAGGCTTGCGCAGTCTCTTTCGGAGCTCTAAAGACAAATTAATTTGTAGACTCTTCCTCAGTTCCGTTTATTTTACTTTTGAAGTCATTTTTTCTGTCCTATCTATAAAATCGATGTGACAAAAAGTAAGGAAAAAAATTACGCAGTGGGTACTTGTGAATTCAGGAGCTAATCTTGCAAGCTGGAGTGTTTAGGTCACCTCTATAAGGTGTTTGGGTTAATAAATGATAACGGATTAAGTTTGGAAGAAGCTCAATAGGGCAAAATAAGACATCCATTGTATAAGGCTATAATCTATAGCCCGATATCTTTTGTTAACTAAAATTTATTACATATAAACATCAAAATAAGGTAATTAGTTTAGTGGTTATGCATCTTACTTAATAATAAAAGGTCTTGTGTTCTATTCCTAAGGTCTTGTGAAAGGCACTATCCGTCTTCATCTTATGGCGGATGCCACCCTTCTTCAATGAGAATTTTTCTTAAAGGGTACCAAATCTCCAAATCCAAAATCATTCTTTAAGATTCTTCACAGTACTCTTCTTCTAGTTCAAAATTTTTGTGTGCATCTTTTGTTTCGTTTATTGAATTGTATTAGATAATGCCACGAATTACTTGAACAAATTTTTTTTAAGAAATAGGGTCCTATTTTTGAATTTTGCCCATAATCTAAAAATATTTAGGATTAGCCCTGTGTCACGGTCCGATACTTTTGTCAGATCGTGGTGCGCACCCTTACCCGACTCTAGGGCAAAAATGCAAGCAACAAGGGTCTCGTACTAGTAAAGGATCGCCCACTAGCACGTATCTCGGGTCTCGAGGTATGTGTCAGGAATCCTAGTCATGATTATCAACGTCCGACACACGAATACAATAAAAGTGAGCAATACGATTATTGAAAGCAATAAGAAAGCATAAACAAGCTTAATGAGGAGAAACAATATTTCATTGACTAGCACCTCTCATAGAGGCAAATTTGATATTTCTTATCTTGTAGTAGTAAACATTGAAGGTGTAAAATAGCGATACGTTTTCTAAACTCCTAAAAACGTATCTCAAACTAAAAACAAGACTCCAAGATTCGACACGGAGAAAGTAGTCTTGGAGTATTGAATGATACAAAAAACTAGAAATGAAAATACAAAAGCGAAATAAGAAATCTAAAGGCTCGAAGTGAAAGGACCGCGCGCGCAAATAATTGGCTATAAGGCTAGATTTGCGGCTAAAATATGCGATTTCCTTACATTCTCCCCAGCCTAATCGGTTGCGTCCTCTGCCACATGAAAATCTCGAAGGGTGCTTTAGTGAGACATCCTTGGTGAGCTGTGGTCGTCCATGCTAAGTTGAGGTTTAGTTTTCTCTCCAGTCCGGCTCGTAGATAGTCTTCAGTCCACACCATGATCGGATTCCATGTCCCGTCAAGGATAGAGTGTAACTCCTAACGGTGCGACCTCAAAACATCATGTCCTCCAAATTTATCACTCACCCGGGGTCATTCTTGAAACTCTCTGTCCTCGGTGCTCAATGCTTTCTCAACTAGAGCTTCACCTTGTTCATCTCCACTTCAGTACGTGCGTTCAAGGGCAAGTGAGTTCTCCAGGACGTCGAATCAGAATTTTGACACGGACCCCTGATGGTACGAGGCCTTCTCACTTGGGTCTCGTGACCCTCATTGTCTACCTCCCTTCGAGGTGATAGACTCTCGTTCCTTCTCCCAGACCATTTAGCAGCGTAGTTAGTCTGGGTCTTGCCCGCCTTTAGTTTAGCTGAACCTTTGGCCATTCTCTCGGTTGGCCCTCCGTGTCTTGGCGTTGGTATCACCCTCATTGTGGATATACAAAAGTTCCCTTTGTCCTCGTCTGCATCAATGGTCTTCACTATGAAATACTCCATCAATAGCATTGATCCATCACTTGGCTTCAACACCACTGATGCTTTCTGAAAGAACTTTATCCCGAGTACTAACTTGAAGTCATCTAACGGAACGGTAGTGAAGTCGAGCTCTCCCGCCCACTCACCTACTTGGACCGTGATCTTCTTAGCCACTTCTTAGATACGTCTCGCCTTCCCATTAACATGCTTCAAATAGCTGTTAACGTCACTCAGAACCAATCCAAGTCGATCGGCTTCTTCTTTCGTCACTAGGTTGTGGGTGGCTCCCGAGTCGATCATCGCTCGTGCCTTCCTCCCATTCACCTTCAAATTCACGTACATGAGCCCTGTGGATTTCTTTGCGTGGGTTTCATCCAGCTTCCCTATCAGACCTATCCTCTAGAGCGAGCCCATTCGTGGTTGCTCCTCCTCATCGCTCGACTCTTCTTCATATTCTTGATGATATATAGTCGGCTACTGCCTCATCAAGACGTTCTTGAGCTCCCTTCGGCATGTTCTGAAACATCGCGTTGAACTGTGCCTTATGGGACACTCGGTCATCTTATGTAGACCCTTACACACAAAACACGCAAACGGTTTCTTCGTTGTGGACGCAGCAGAATTTCCCACCTTTGAAGACGACCTTGTGGGCGAGTTTCCATTACTCCCCGATCGAGCTTGGCTCCTCTGTGTGTAGAACCGACTACTCCTAACCGAAACTGAACTGGCTTGCGGCTTTTTTACATTAGTCCCATGGGACGAACCAGTATTCTCCGCTGATGTCGCCTCTCGATGTGCCTCACACTCTCCGTGGAAGTGGAGAAGTCGTTCCGCGGCAGATATTGCCGAAGACAACGTCTTGGGATTCTGCCTCATTACCTCTCGTTGAGCCCACATCTTCAATCCGTCGATGAACTCGAATGTTCGGTCCGTCTCGGTCCTCTCGGTAATCTCGAGCATGCAAATAGAGAATTCCCTCACATAATTTCGGATAGATTTGGTGTGCTTCACCTCCTTCAGCTTCTTCCGAGCAACAAACTCAGTGTTCTCGGGATAGAAGTGATCCTTCAAATCCTCTTGAAGTCGGCCCACGATGTCACTGTGATCGTGCCCGCTTCCATATCCTTGTATCTAGGCCTCCACCACAACTTGGCATTATTTGTCAAGTACATGCTGGTTGTGTCGACTTTCCCCGCCTCAGCGAGCCCACTTACTCGGAAGTATTGCTCCATGTCGAAAACAACGTTGATGACAGCTTTCGAATCCTTCGCCCCATCGTAGGTATGAGGTTGAGGCACTTTCACCTTACGGGACCCTGAGAACTTTTCGTCGTTGGCCACGGCTTTGATGAGCATGGCACAAGTATTCTCGATCTTTCATTGAAGGTGAACAATTTCTTCATCTCGATCATCGGGAATTGCATCACTGATCGCTTGGATCCGGGTCTCCATCCCGATCACCGCCGACTCGAGGCCACTAGTTGTCTTTTCCAACTCCTCGAGGCTCTCTCCCATTCGGATCATGATGCCTTCGAGTTTCGGAAGTCTATTATCAAACGCATCTTCGAGGTAGCACACTCGCTCCTCCATCGTCTTGCCCATTTTCTCGATAACGATGAACAAATGCGACAAGCAGAAACCAGTCCGAAGACCGCGCTTTGATACCAAATGTCACGGTCCGGTACTTTTGCCGGATCGTGGTGCGCACCCTTGTCCGGCAAGAATGCAAGCAACAAGGGTCTCGTACTAGTGAGGGATCGCCCACTAGCAAGTATCTCGGGTCTCGGGGTATGTGTCGGGAATCCTAGTCACGATTATCAACATCCGGCACACGAATGCAATAAAAGTAAGCAATACGATTATTGAAAGCAATAAAAAAAGGATAAACAAGCTTAATGATAAGAAGCGATATTTCATTGACTAACAGCTCTCATAGAGGCAAGTTTGATATTTCTCATCTTATAGCAGTGAACATTAAAGTGTAGAATAGCGATATGTTTTCTAAACTCCTAAAAACGTGTCTTAAACTAAAAACGAGACTCCAAGATTCGACACGCAGGAAGTAATCTTGGAGTACTAAATGATACAAAAAAACTAGAAATGAAATACAAAAGCGAAATAAAAAATCTAAAGGCTCGAAATGAAAGGACTGCTCGCGCAAATAATTGTCTATGAGACTAGATTTACGGCTAAAATATGCGGATCCTTACACCCTGCATAATCGTTGTGTTTGCATAACTATTGGCATGCTTGAAAATTCATCAATAAGACAGCTCAATTTTCATGTTTTTCGGCATGCGGTAATGTTCTCGATAGATTGACAAAATTTGACAGTTTCTAAGCATCGGAGAAAGTACATGTATTAAGTTAATATAAGCTATAAAAATAATTTTACTTTTGTAATTACATTTAAATATAAAATAATGATGGTATCTCATCTTTTAAAGGAGGCGAAAATGGCGGTCTGATACAAGAATTTGTTTTCGTGTAACTATAAACATTTACAGAGTATTAGAAGTGGGACAAACATTAGTTAAGAGTGGGTCAACTAAGTATAGAGAGTAGTTGGTATGGGCCAAGCCCAAAGTTACCTTCAAAGGGTGCATCTGTGGATGCAACAGTCGGATATGGTATGGGACCATATTACAAAGTGCCAGCGGACATCACTGGTCCAGCCCCATCTTCATTTCCAGCCCATACTTTCCACTTCTTACTTTAATACCTTTAGGTCCACCCTCCAAATGTTTATCTCGTCGACTCACTAAATTTTATGTGAGCCGGCTTTATCCCACTACAAATTCTTATTTGTGCCGGATATTATTCATCGTAAGTTTTTGACGAGTGAAACACTAAGCACTTGGAGGAGATAAAACAAAAGTAAAATGTCATGGAAATGGCATTTTGTTTGGTTTTATAAATCGTGTAGATAGTATTTAAGTCATCGTAAATTTGTGATGGTTATGTCCTTTACGACTACAAGGAAGACTAGTTGTTATACGAGATATAATTATATACTTTTGCGTTCATGATCAATGAACCAGTTAGTGCATTTAGTGATAGATGAGGAAGTACGGCGTATAGAATTTATGTTAATTTGGGTCACCGTCTTTAAATATGAAAATAATCTAAAAATTATTTGTGAAACAAAGACATTTTTCATTTTAATTGCAACAAATATTAAGAAAAAAAATACTCGTAGTAACTTAAGCAGTCACACTTGTCAGAACATGAGTAATTGTCATATAAGATAGCTTTGTTCATCCTTATTATTTTTCTTTTTAAAGTATATTATCAATATGAATCCTGAAAAATAAAATATATATGTTTATTTTTGTACCAATATTATAAACAAAGCTTATTTTTTAGTGGTAGAATCAATTACCCGTGTTCAAGCAAGTCGGGTTCAAATCCCTTCAACTATAATTTTGCATATTGAAATATTCCTATATTTTGATCTTTTCTTATCCTATAAATTTTATCAACCCCCCATTACATAAATCCTAGATTCGTCACTCTCCAACCATTAACGTTAATCCATTTATTATTCAACAATAATAAACTATAAATAGCTTTCGTCTTTTTTTTGTGGTCTTTGTATCGAAAGCAAAATAAACAAACAATCAAAACAGACAACGTGGTATTTTAGGGGACCAATCCCACCCAAGAGTAACAAGACCCCGTGGCTGACCAGTAAAGTAGAAGTATACTTTAGAGATAGTTATCGAACATCTACAGTTAACAACCACCCAAACATTAACAATTTTTACTCCGAGTACATGTACCTTTCCCACCCATCGTTTTCTAAGTCCATGCTTATGACTTTTGGACGTATCGAGGGTCATTATCCACTGTCAACATGGAGGTACGTACGACATCGTTCTATACTCGATTTCCGTATTTGATGAACCACGGCTTTTTTTTCATATAAGTTTTAATTTGTATGTTCAGATTGAGCACTGAGAATTGTTGGTAGGTAAAGCCGTAAAGCAGTACAATGAAAAATAAGAAAGAGCAAAAAGACAGAACCGCACTCGTAGTGACATGGTATGAAAGTCACTGCCTTGAAAACTACGCAGTCCGTATTAAAGAGTAGTAATGCCGCAGTCAACCAGAATCTTCGTCATTAATTGACCATTGATTATGTGAACCTAGAAATGAACCTGGACACTTCAAGTATGTACCAGAATCAATCGGACTGGCCCCAAAAAATATGCACATAGCCCACTTGATTGCCAAATCCCAAATCACAAAACCGGACTTAGGCTAAATTAAGCACCTCACAAGCCTAACTAAATGCTCTCTTAACCCACTAGTGATAGTGTTAAGTGTGAGAAGATATATAAACACTCATTTTCTCACATATGTGGGACAAATGAAAAGATAACACTTGGCTAAACAAACCCTATTTCCAACAAACAATTCAAGATTCAGATCACGAGGGCGCGAAATTCAATTATCAGTAGGAGACATCTAGTTAGTAACAAAATATGGATCTCCAACCATAAGTTTCAATTTAAGTATAAAATGTCTATTAAGGTCAAGAGTGTTTAATACATATAAAATGTCAATCGTCTTTAGCTATGACGAATACTATCCATCTTCAGTGAAAATTTGTATAATAAATATCCTTTTCGGGTGTTAGATAAACTAGCATGACTATGCGTTTATGATGCTATAACCTTGACGAGGGAAAAAACAAAATCACACCAAGTAAAATTTTACACATTCCCGAAATAAAATCCTAAAATTGCGACTTATAATTGTCATAATTGATGACTGTGAAAACCCACATCTTGGTTTTTTCCAAGTCTTCATTTGGTTTATATTGCACCTTCATTTGGTTTATATTTTTTGTGCGGAAGCGTGAATACCTCGTGTTGGGCATCTGCTGCGTCGGTATCCACTGTCCATAATAGTATGATGTTGTCCGCTTTGAGCCAAGCATTCAAGGATTTACTCTTGGGCTCTTTCCCAAAAAGGCTCGTACTATTATATTTTCAGGACACTTATAAAGGTGATATTTCACCTTTACACTACCGATGTGAAACATGAGTTTGCATCCTAACAATATTGCACTTTGTCTTTCACTTGTTAATAGTGTGGACTATGGAGGTTTTTGTTGGGATTGTTGGGCCTATGGTTTTGGGTTCAAACACATGCGCGCCGGCCTGACTCGACCTTTGTGCGAAGTCGGTTGTCCAGGTTTAGTGTATCTAGTTGTTTTTGAGTTTTGTAACAGCCATGGCTTTTGTGGAGTGGTTTTAGTCTCCGTTGTTCTAATTTTAGTATAAATACACTACTACAAAATCGGGCAATAACAACGACCCTTCAACAACGCTTATTCACGAAAATTAGTAAAATCCGTTATTGAATGGATTATCAGGTTGCCGCGGAATTTTATTAAAACTAATAACAGCGGTTGTTTTTATAACCGTTGTTATTAGTTTTAACGAGTATGACTCCAGGAACCGTTGTTAATAGTTAAACTAATAACAACAGGTTACTCTGTAACACATTATATTATAGCCGTTGATACGTGCATTTCATATAGACCTTTTTGGCCCGTTCTGCACGTATTTGTCCTCTATTTCTTAGCTTTTGGCTACTTTTATCCCCCGAATTGTCTACTCGGTTCCGTTTTTTAATTATTGTAGATAAAGCCGGGAAGAAGGAAACAACCGCTCAATCCTCGATAATCAAGCACTTTCCAAGATGTCGGGAAAGAATCGTATCACGTTGAGAAATACAGAAGCCCCAAAGAAAAGTGAACCTCGCCCAAGCGCAGAAATCACTCGATCGAGTACTGATGTTCACTCGATCGAGGGGTTGCAGGAGGAGATTCCACTAGTACAAAAACACCCTATTGCGTCAAGTGATTTGCGTCGGTTCTAAAAGAACTGACGCAAAAGGGGCTTAATTTGGGCGGGAGTCCAATTTTTCACTATAGACAAGTTATTTGCGTCAGTTCTTTAGAAGGAACTGACGTTTTTGAGTCAGTAATTTTGCGTCAGTTTCGCCCTAAACTGATGTATTTAACTAAAAATTCCCTTTTGCTTCAGTTGTTTTTAAAAACAGACGTTTTTGTCTATAAGCTTTTGCTTCAGTTGCACAATAAAACTGAGGTATTTAATATAAAGTAAAATAAAAACATATGCTAGTATCTAATAATAATAGGGCAAATAAACTATTCCTTTCCATAATCAAATTAACATATACGAGAAATTATACGAAGGAACCCTTGCTTCGTTCAATTCATCAGTTATTCCTCAGTTCCTTAATTAGTTCGTCCATCTTCATCAAATTCATCAGTTCCTCAGTTCCTTAGTTCGTCCTTCTTCAAGTTCGTCCTTCTTCAAGTTCAATTTCAACTTCAATTTCAATTTCGCTCAAACCCTTGCTTTTTCGCCGATTAATGTAAGTTTTATTCGTTCTTCTATGTCTAGTTAGACTAACTGTTACTAATTTGTTGTTGTTACTGTGAATTTTAGCAAAGTAGAATGGTGATTGGAATTTGTTACTGTGAACTACAAAAATGAATTTTAGCAAAGTAGAATGGTGATTGGAATTTGTTACTGTGAATTTTAGCAAAGTAGAATGGTGATTTTAACTCAGAAAACATACATTTAATTTTGACATACTTGGGAAAATTTTATCCAAAAGTTGAAGCATACGGTTATGTAATTTGATAAGAACAGTTATTTAGAAAAGTTATTTAATTGTTGATGGAGTTGTTGTCGGTATGCAAAACAAATTTGGAGTCTGGATTGTAGTTTAAGATCCACTGATGTAGTTTGAACGAGAACATGGGCTGTGAAGCATCTGATGTTGGGAACATTCAGATTTAGTGGCAGAGGGTCTGGATGTTTTGAATAAGGCAGAGTAGCAGGAGTAGGTGCTGGCATGGAGTGTTTTGATCACGCATTGTTTCTCTACAATGCGTGAATTGCTGGTTCTGGGTCATTAGTGTGCCGGAATGCTGATCAGATGCTTCTGGTTGGGTCTGATTGTTGTTTCTATCTTAGTGAATGAATGAAGCACTTGAAGGAACATTCTGTGGCTAGATGGGGAGTGTTATCACTTCAGAATGCAACCCCCTGTGTGTGGTAGGAAATAAGAAATAAAGCAGCCTTCAAGGAGGTCTGCATTCATTGTGATAGTAGTTTGATTGGTAGGCTGTATTAGATGTCAGTACAGAGCAACTAGTTACTACTGGACTGTACGCTGCGTGTCTCCATTCATGTTTTATAGCTCTTGACCTGGCTGTGCATAATTATTCATGTTTTATAGCTCTTGATTAATTTTATCTATGGCTTAACAGGTTTAGTTGAGTTTTGTTTGCTGCATCCTGATATACCTACTGACACTCTACACCATAGTTGAGCATGAGTTCCCAAACTTCACCTGCATCCTAATATAGCTACTGACACTGCATCAGTTTAGTCGAAGGTATCGTGATATAAATGTCCATTCTCCAACAGTTTTTGTTTTCAGCCGAACAGTATGTGTTTTTTACTGTTTTCTGCCACTGTACCTGATTTCTTCGGCTGGTTTTTTGCATTAGAATACCCTTCTCCACTGAGTCTTAGCTGCTAGAACCTGCATGTTTGCTTGCTCTGAGTATCATAGCTCTTTCATTTGGTTTCTCTCTTCTTGTGTGTGTGATTTCGGTAAAGCAAATATAACTAGCAAAGAGTTTAATTTTCTGTATTGTACCTTGCTGCTAGTTTTACATGTACTGTACGCTGCTAGTTTTACATGTAATTTTGTCCACCTTCTTAAGCAATTTGACCTCTCCATGTGCTGCTAGTCTGAACTTCACTATCAAGCAGATGGGTCTAATTTCAGCAGATGCATCTAACTTCTAGAATCTTAAAGGGAGTCTTCGTCAATTCCTATTAAAAAACTTGGATTTAACTTGGCTCTATCTGTCTTTGGATTGAAGCTCTTCTTCGGATTTGACTTGTCTGTGCTTTAAGAATGGGACTTGCCTTGGCGAGAAACCTCTAGAATTAGTAGCTCACTAAATAGTAATAGATTTATACCTAATATGATAGATAACGTAGATCAGTGGGATAAATCCTATTCTTTCTCTTTTGTAAACATCCTTCCGATTAACTTAACGTACCTTTCATACATACCTTTTAAGAAAAGATAAAGGCTCTACTCACTACACACACTCCCTTTTATATGCTCTTTACAGAAACTTTATTCGTAGTAAAGAATGCAATAGATAAACTTACAAGACAGCAGGGTCTCTTGAAGGGAGTTGATCAGATTGAGCGATTCCCAACTATTATAAGAGAGAGAGAGGCTCCTAAGAGTCTTTAGTAGATAGAGAAGAAAGAGGGCAATTCTGAGACTAGATAGATCATTCGAGCAAGACTTCTCAAAAGGCTTCTTATTATACGAGATTAATCGACCTCTTGTATGAAAGTTTCTAAGTATTAAGAGACCCCGCTGTATAAAAGGAGCTTCTTCAACAATTAAAAAGACAAACACTATCTTTTAGTAATCTCATATGATATAAGGGCGGACTGACTTTCTTGTGTGAACTTGTCTAATTACTTTACTAAAAAGTTAGGATTACTTGCAAGTTGTCACATAAGCAAGAACCTACTCTGCTAACGCTCTTCGATCTAACTATAATGTAGTATGCCTGTCCATTGCCTTATAGCCCCCCTTACCCTTCTGCTATATTGACATTGAAAGAATAAATGCTCGAGGGTTTCTGTTTCTTGTTCATAGATTTATCATTATTCTAATAAAAGTTATTTTTTTTAGCGGTTTATTGTGTTGGCTATAGATAGGAGTTGGATGTATGGAAAGCGAAATTTCCATTTTCTAGAACGGGTTGATGAATTTATCACGCATGCTATTGCACATCAAAAACTACACGGGGATGAGAAGTCACTCATTTGTCCGTGTAGCGTATGTAAGAACCGGGTAAAGGTAAACTCTGAAACTATGCGGAACATTTGCTAATGAAGGGGTTTAAGCCTGATTATCATGTATGGATATGGCATGGAGAGAAAGACAATGACATGGTAGGTACCTCAAATGCTGTAAATGAGGCCAACAAATTTGATAATGTGGATGAATTTGAGATGCATGGTTTGGATTTTAATAACATTCCGATTAATGTGGACAACGATAACGATGATAGTCATGATGAGGAAAACAACGTAGACGGTGAGAATATTGATAGAATGATGGATGATTTGGAAAAAGATTTCATACAATGTCCAGAAATTTTCCAATCGCTAGTTGATGATTCTAAAAAGCCATTATATCCAGGCTCCAAATTCTCCCGTTTATCAGCTGTGTTGAAATTGTATACCTTAAAAGCGGCGAATGGATGGAGTGATAAGAGTTTTACCGCTTTAGTGCAACTTTTATCAGAAATGTTGCCAGAAGGTAATGAGGTTCCATCTAATACTTATCGATGTAAGAAAGTATTGTGTCCATTGGCTACGAGTTACAAAAAAATTCATGCCTGCCCGAATGACTGCATTTTGTTCTGGAAAGATTATAGTGGCTTAGATGAGTGTCCACCATGTAAAGCAGCGAGGTACAAGATAAAAAATGCTAGCGATAAGAAGAAAGGGAGCCCAATCAAGGTCTTATGGTATTTGCCAATTATACCAAGGCTTATGAGGTATTTTGCAAATCCAAAGGATGCAGACTATATGGTGTGGCATCACGAAGAGAGAAATAAAGATGGTAAACTTCGACATGTGGCAGATGCACCCCAATGGAGAACAATTGATAGAACCTTTCCTGAATTTGGTGGAGAGCCTAGGAATTTAAGACTGGGGCTTTGTACTGATGGAATAAATCCTTTTGGGACTCTTAGTACCCAACATAGCAGTTGGCCAGTAATGCTAATAATTTACAATCTGCCTCCTTGGCTTACAACAAAGAGTAAGTATATTTTACTTACGCTCCTAATATCGAGTCCTAAACAACCTGGAAATGACATAGACGTTTATTTGGCGCCACTAATAGAAGACTTGAAATTGTTATGGAATGTTGGTGTGAGGGTGTTTGATGCAGCTACCGGCTCACACTTTCAAATGCGTGCTATGCTGTATTGTACAATTAATGATTTCCCGGCTTATGGAAACCTTTCTGTTTATAGGCTAAAGACTGACAAAGGGTGCCCCGTTTGTTGTGATGACACTGAATCTGAATGGTTGGAGAATTGCGGGAATATGTATACATGGGTAGTCGTCGATTTCTTCACGAAAATCATCAATATCGTAAGAGAAAGAAGGCATTCTATGGAAAAACTGAGCATCGACCGGCTCCATTATTTTTGAGCGGGAAAGAGTATTACAAACGAGTTATGAATATCAACACAGTATTTGGAAAACCGTACAAACCTCCACCAGATGGGGTGTACCACACAAAGAGGTCCATCTTTTGGGACCTACCATATTGGGAGCACTTGTCGGTTAGGCATTGTATTGATGTCATGCACGTAGAGAAGAATGTGTTTGATAGTATCATAGGGACTTTGTTGAACATGCCTAATAAGACCAAGGATGGGGTCAAAGCTAGATATGACATGGTTGCTAGGGGGCGTGTCGAGGTAGAACCAGTTGAGAAGGGGCAACGTACTTACTTACCCCCGACTTCCACTACTTTATCTAAGAAGGAGAAGGTGGCATTATGTGAGTCTTTAAAGGGCATGAAGGTACCGCATGGATATTCCTCCAACATAAGTCGTCTTGTGTCATTAAAAGAGTTGAAGTTAGTGGGACTAAAATCTCATGATTGTCTTGTTCTGTTGACACAACTTCTCCCCGTGGCTATTCGGTCCGTTTTACCTAAGCACGTTAGACAAGTGATCACTAAGCTTTGCATATTCGTTAGTGCAATTAATGCTAAGGACATTGATACCGAGTCTTTAGATGAGCTACAAGCTGATATTATTGTGACACTTTGCGAACTTGAAATGTACTTTCCCATCAGTTTTTTTGACATTATGGTCCACTTAATCATTCATTTGATTAGAGAAATTAAACTTTGTGGCCCGGTGTTCCTCAGAAACATGTGGGCTATGGAGCGAGAGATGGGGACGTATAAGAGGCGAGTGAGGAATCGGTATCGACCTGAGGCTAGTATTGTTGAAGCGATTGTTGCTTGTGAGACACTTGGATTCTGCCAAGATTACTTGACCAGTGTGGAATATATCGGACTCCCTACCTCTAGGCATGAGGGACGACTTCAAGGGAAGGGTACTTTGGGGAAAAAGTTTATTACAGTTGACCGTGCTTGTTATGATAAGGTGCATATGTATGTTTTGCAACACATGACTGAAGTTCATCCATATTTAGTTGATCATTCTGCCTTCATAAAAAGACAAAATCCAAATAAACGTGAAGGTTGGTTGGTAAGTGAACAGAATCGGACATTTGTACACTGGTTTAAAGAGAAGGTGATGAGAGAGTTGTCAAACACAACACATAACCTAAGTGAGAACTTAAGATGGTTAGCATATGATCCTAAGCTCACCATAAAATCTTATGAAGGGTATGATATTAACGGGTATTGCTTTTACACAAGTCGTCAGGATGCAAAAAGTACGATGCAAAATAGTGGTGTAACAGTTGTGGCATCGTCAGTTGAATATGTAGGAAAGGGTAAACAACCTGTAGATATAACAAAGCCTTACTATGGGATAATTGAAGATATATGGGAGCTTGATTATCATGATTTTTCAGTACCCTTATTTCGATGTAAGTGGGTCGATTGTGACAAGGGAGTTAATGTTGATGATATGGGTTTCACTTTAGTAGATTTCAATTGTTTAGGTCACAAAGACGACCTCTATATTCTAGCATCTCAAGCAAAGCAAATTTTCTATATTGAGGATCCTTTAGACAAGAAACAGTCAGTTGTCCGTAACGGTAAAAGACGCATTCTTGGTGTAGATGGTGTTGTTGATGAAGAAGATTATGATCAAGTTGATGAACTTTCTCCTTTTTCGACCACTTGCCAACAAGTGCAAGTACTACGTGAAGAAGTCTATATGCGAGATGACCATAATGAGGGAATTGTGGTTTGATTAATTCAAATAATAGATAACATCCTTGGCTGATTTTTGAACTAGTTTGTAGACGATTATGTCATTCATTGGCAACTTTTACCTTTCAATAGGAACTTTTTACTTTTAATTTAATCTATCTACTTCCTTGTTTATTTTGCTTTTCTTATTTGATATATATCTTTCATTCTGGCATGTTTACAGTTCAGTTTCTATTTCCCGTTCTTATTTGATATATATTTTATTTGATATATATCTTTCATTGGTTAGAAATGAAAAAACTACTGGATATATCTTTCCTTGGCTTATGGACGGTGGTTGAAAACATTTAAATCTGATATGGGAAAGTTGGCGCGAAATATTAGGATCATTAAAAGTTGGGAAAATGTAACAAATGGCGAAAGAAGTACAATGTGGTGTTGTGCGAAGGTAGGAAATTACTAGCATTATGATTATTTGATTTAAAATATCAATATTCATCACTACTTGTATTAATTTATACTTTTTTTTCCAGAAAACATGGAATCTTGAGGATGACAAAGAAAAGTTGATTTTAAGGATTTTGCGTAATAGATTTAAGGATTGGAAGTCAAGGCTGACAAACACCTACATTTTTCCTAAAGAGAAGCCTGATGACGGAGAAGGAAAGTCTGACGACGAAGAAGAAAAGTCTGATGGTGGAGAAGTCGCTATTAAAACTCCAGTTGGAAAGTACAAACAAATCTCGCAAGAGGACTGGGACGAGTTTGTTAAGCAGCGTATGACTCCGGAACACCAGGTTAGTATGCGTAATTGTTTATTACAGTCTGCGTCAATGTTTATTACAATGAACCAAACTGAAATAGTGAAATAGTGTTGCACACGAAACTGAAAAGAGGAAAAGAGGAAAAACATTATCAACTTGTTTTTATACTTTATAGATTGATTTGATCAGTGACGTATTTGAGTGTTTCGATTATAGGAAAAGAGGAAAAAGGCTCAAAATGCACAGAAGCATAATGTATATCCACATTTTTTGGGTAGAGCCGGCTATGTAGGCAAGCAAGATGAGTGGTATGTAGAAGAACTTGAGAAAGAGACACAGAATCTACCTGATCACGAACCCTCTCTTACCCAGCAAACGGTAGTGGAACGTCTTAGTAATCGATGTTATGCTTGGATCAAAGCACATACCCCGCCAACTAGTGCTAGTAGTAGTGCTCAGCCTCCACCAATGTTGCAAAAAGTTATTGATGAATATGTAAGTTCATTCTAAGCAAATTAATATGTTTACTTATCAATTGAGTAATTAAATGTCATTGAAGTAAATTTATTATTATTGCATTGTATCATTTTCCTTCATAACAGGAGTTTTGGAAGAAAAAGGAGGAAAATGGGGAGTTTGTTCCTTCCAGATTTGAGGATCCATTGGTGAAAGCATTAGGGAAATCAGAGCACAATGGTAGGACGAGAGGACTTGGTGGCTCTGTTGGTCTGCAAAATTATTTTGGAAAACCACGGAGGCGAGATAATCAAGGAAAACGGTATACAGATGATGAAATCAACATGCTTATTGAGAAGGCGAAGCATGAAACTATGGAGAAAATGCATACAGTGATTGAACAGAAGGTAGCTGAAACTATAAGAAGTGGTGGTAAAATTATATTATCTGAGGCTACTTTTGAGAATTTGCCAAAGAACCACTCCCCTGATGAACATGGTAATAGTAGTTGTCATTCAACCCATCTAAGTGACCCATTCATCGAATTAAAGGTAAGTAATCGTCAAACGTTTTATACAAAAACATTTTTTTGACATTTCTGCACCAATTTTCACTAATTGATCACCATATTATGACAATGTCTTAGGAGATTGTTCCTTGTCGACTTGCTATCAATGAAGACAGAGAAGTGGCTATTGTTGCTCACGGGATGGTTTCACCATGGGTTGAAGGCAGAAAGGTACACAACACACCATTGATCATGCAGAACGCCCATGTGTCCATCGATAAAGTTATTAAACCTGCCGCACAACTTCCATGTCCATGGAATGGATTTAGTAAGGTTGGAGAAGTGGAAGGGAGTTTTGCACAGTGGCCGAAAACCTTGATTTTGGTAGGTGAAGACGAGGTAACTGATTGTTAATTCTCGCTCCTATTGTTAACTGTTGGCCTTGGTTTTGTCGTAGCTACTGATATAATTCTTTAGAGATTTTGAGAGTATGTTCATACTAGAGGTCATCTTTAGTGCCACTAATTTTGTTCAAATATTACGTTTTTTATTAGGGCCATAAACAAGAAAAGACTCGAAAGAGAAAAGCCAAGTCAAAAGATACTAAAGAATCCGGCAATAAGCTTCAAAAGAAGGTAGTTAAGTTCAATTATATTTATTTTATAGATTTCGATGGTAAGGTTAGATCAGTCGCAATGTCGCATTTTGGCAGTCTTATTCACTCTTATTATGTTATAATAGGCAAGAGAACTTGAAAAGGACAAGGTGAAACCAGGGACATGTGAAGAAGATGACAAAGCAGCAGCCCCTTTTAGTGTAGAAGAAGTTAAAGCCTTGAGTCATCACTGCAAGATCTTAGAAGAGAAGTTGTGCTCCTTGTCAAGCACTACATGCCTCAAAATTGTCATTGATGCCTCAGTATTCAATTACACAGAGAATAATGATGTTGAATGCCATTTGACCGTCGTTGAAATTAGGCAGATGTTCCGATATTTATGGCTAAATGTTGTTATGCTTCAAGCTTGGGAAAGGTATGTATGAACCTATTTCACTTTTGGTGTTTTGTTCACTAATATATAGTTTGGTTACTAATTTCCTCACGGTTTTATGATGGAAATTGTAGTTTCTTGTATCAGTGTGCAACTACAATCGAAACTACTAAATTTGTTGCATACTTGTGCCCCGTGCAACTCGTGGATTTTATGTATCGTCCAAAACAATGTGAAGCATATATGGCTCATGCTATGAAAATTCAAGAAGATAAGAAATATATAATGGGAGCATTTTATGAAGGGTAAGTATATATTCAACTTTCAGTAACCATTGGATGTTGGTTGATTGAATAATGCTTCTATTGATTTGAGTTGATTGATTGAATAACAGTAATCATTGGATGTTGGTTGTCGTTTGCGTGGGATTGAACACAATGTATATTTTGGACTCACGAAGACGGGATCCAAAGCAGATGGCCATAAAACAGGTTCTTGAAGGTGCTTGGCTACTATATTGTGCGTTTGGAGGACGACGCAACTATAGTAGTAAAAGTACAAAACTACATATCAAACACATCCTGGTACGTAACTAAAACTTGAACTATTTATTGTTAATGCTATGTAGCCCCTTGGATAGAATCTGGGGTATTCTGATGCTGGCCATCCATATCCACAATCTGGTGTACTTTGTTTATGATTCAATTAATTGTGCTGAGTGGTTAATTACTTCAGATGTTGAGTATCACGTTTAGTTTGATCAGGAGGTAGTTGAATGGTGAATTGTGTCTAGTGGAACTAAGTGATAGACGCTTAACCTTGATCCTTGCGCAATTTTGCTTTGAATTGTGGTAATTGAGTTGTATAAGTGTATTGTATTCGAAACTTGTTTATGGAGATAATGTGAAATTTGTATCTTGTCTCGACAATATTGCTTGTTTTTAAGAGTATAAGCGGTGTACATCTCATTGTTTTCATATGGTTTAGGTTGAAGATTGAGTGGCTTTGTTTTGGCTAATGCGTAGTTAGTATACTATATCTAGTGGTCAACATCGCTTATACAAGCATACTTTTTTTAATGAGCATCTCATTGTTTTCATATGGTTTATGTTGTATGTATTAACTAATACTTGTTATATTTTTTTTAACTTTAGTGTCCGCAACAACCTGAGGATTATGAGTGTGGTTATTATGTTATGAAATGGATGTATGACATAACCTTCTACCATTGTAAACTTGCGGAGATACACTTTGAAAAGGTAATTCAATCTTGCTTTAGCTTTTCATTGTCAATTTCCATTCTTCATTACATTTATTACTATAATATTTATTTTGAAAATGCAGAAAATTGCAACTACACAGGTGTCAATGGTGGATGTCAACGTGGTTAGAGAAGTTTGGGCTAATAAATGTTTAGATAACATACATTTAGAGTAGATTAACTTGGTATAACTATGACTTTTGTTGGACTTCTGTTGGACTATTGTTACTTAGCTTAAATTGTATATATTTTGAACGTTGTTGAAATGTTCGTTGTTATGTTGGATTGGATTGGATTGGATTGGATATTGGAACCTTGTTGGTTTGAAGGAACTGTAGTAGATCCTTTGGTTGGACATCTTAATGCAGGTTGATTTAAATTTTTGGCGTTTTGCACATTTACGGGGAGGTGCTGCCGAAATTTCGGTAGCAAATTTTATATTTTTTTAAAATCGTAAAAATAATTTGCATCAGTTCTTACAACAAATGACGCAAATGGTAAATAGTAATTGCATCGTTTTTTATAAGGAACTGACGCAAATACTAATTTAGTGGCGCTAAAATAGGTAACCAAATACATCGGTTTAAGAGAAACTGACGCAAAAGGCAAGTACAAAAGCGTCAGTTTCTTAACATAACTGACGCAAATACTACTCTAATGGCGCCAAAACAGGTAACTATATACATCAGTTTAAGCAAAACTGACGCAAAAGAGAAGCAAAAACGTCAGTTCCTAAAGAAAAACTGACGCAAAAGTGAACTATTTGCGTCAGTTCCTTCAGTATTTGCGTCGGTTCTTCTGAAACAACTGACGCAATTGCTATCTTATTTGCGTCTGTTATACGAAGGAACTGACGCAAATGGTTTGTTTTTGCGTCAGTTTTAAAACTGACGTATCAAGAAACGCCCCCTTAATATACGTCAATATCAGAACCGACGCAATTGATCATTTAGAACTGACGCAATAGGGCTTTTTTGTACTAGTGTTCATTCGATCGAGCACTCTACTTAGAGCCATCGACTGCTTCTTGCAGTTCATTCGATCGAGTAGTGGTATTCACTCGATCGAGCAAGGATGAGCAAAAGTTTGCTCGATCGAGTAACTCACTTGCTCGATCGAGCAAGGTCGCGAGATTTCAGCAATCTTCTGATCCTTGAAGGGTTTCGAAATTAGCATAAAAGGGGAGGATAAGCAGCAGTAGAGGGACACCTCGATATACAACAACAGTAGACAGTAGACAGTAGACAGTAGAGTAGACTTTATATCTCATTTCTCATTTTCTTTTCTCAAACCCTAATTAGTTAGATTAATTCATTTGGCTTCGGAATCAGTTTCTCGTTCATCGTTCTTCAATATTGTAATCGTGGTACTCTTTTTTCTATTTTATTAATTAATCTATGTTTTCTATATCTTCTTCTTTTATGATGTTGAATTTCCTTTCCCTTATCCTCGTTGTTAACTACTTAAGCATGATTAGCTAGATTTTATACTAGGATTTAGGGGAACCATGGCTTAGGAATAGTCGTCGTAGTGAAAGTATTAGATTAGGGATTGCATTTAATCATTGCATATAATAGCTTTTGATTGTTTGAGTCGACGCATTCAATTAACTGTATGGATTCCCTTGACCTAGATCGAAAGATTGGAATACGTAGATTGACAATGAACTTTGGGACAAATTAGCTAGTGCGAGAGTTTGTTAGTTTTATCCTAGGGCGAATAGCGGACCGAAAGGACCTTCACTACCCATTTCCCACGTCTAATACATTCTTAATTTCTTCCTTCCACCTTAGGCCATGGTGAACCGATAATCCTACTTCCTCCTTCCACTAGTTGATCGTTTATTTTTCTTATCCTTGTTTTTACCTTTAGAATTTAGATTACAAAATAACAAACACACCCCCTTCGGTTACTTCAGCAAACTTGTTTGAACTTCTAAGATTCCCTTCTCCCTGTGGATTCGGTACCCGACTGCCTCTACTATATTTGTTTTGGGACCAGTTGGTTTACTGATGTAGTGTTACTTACCTATAAAAAAATAATAATTGCAATAAAAGATAGGGTAACATTATCTGTAAGACTCCTTAAAGTCTTAAACTCTGTCACATCAGCTTTCCACTGACTTTTATTATTTTTTTATCGTTCAAACTCACCTCAGGCCCATCCAAAACTTTATACATTATCCGTCAGACTCACCTTAGACTCTACTTTTCCATTTCACGTTTTCTTTTTACATACTTATTAGAATTACATCTAGTGGGGTCAAGACCACTACAACAGATACTAAAGAAGTCGACTGAAAATGGCGACCGATTTCAGTCGCCCTTCTCAATTTAGCGATCAAGTCCAGTCGCCCGCTCATAGTCGCTAGGATTGGTCGCTTTTGGCGACCGATGTAAGTCGCTAAATTTAGCGACTAAAAAAAAAAGATATATGTTATTAATCTCGGCACATTAACAAACTTAATCTGTTATTAAAGTAACCCAACTCTTTTGCTCATCATTTCACGTTTTCTTTTTACATACTTATTAGAATTACATCTAGTGGGGTCAAGACCACTACAACAGATACTAAAGAAGTCGACTGAAAATGGCGACCGATTTCAGTCGCCCTTCTCAATTTAGCGATCAAGTCCAGTCGCCCGCTCATAGTCGCTAGGATTGGTCGCTTTTGGCGACCGATGTAAGTCGCTAAATTTAGCGACTAAAAAAAAAAGATGGGCGACCAATATTGGTCGCTAAATTAGCGACTGACGTTGGTAGCTAAATTAACGACTGATTGTGGTCGCTAATTTAGCTACTGATTCCAGTCGCTAATTTAGCTACTGCTCTCATTCGCTAATTTAGCGACCAACGTCAGTCGCCAACTGGTCGCCATTGAAAAAAGAAACAGAAGGTTAGCGACCAAAAATGGTCGCCAAATTTACATTTTCGGTCGCTAATTTTACATGTTTTTTGCCGTAAAAACTTGTTTTGTCCTAGCCAAATCCCTAGCTATTACTTATAAACCTGCAAGCAAAACCAACAACAACACCGCACAACCCAAATGATGTCAAACATCTGAAACTTAAATAAATAAAACTAATTCGGATTACAAAGTACCAAATTCGAGTGCTTGTCCAATGAAAATAAAAATTATCCGACGCATCCAACACTAAAAACAAGAAGATACACTAGCTAAGACACCGGGAAATATGCTCCCGCCCCACTGCCACCTCCATAATCCGGATCTCTTGGATCCCTATCCTGTGGGCGCCAACCACTGTTGCAATTTGCGAAATAAGAAGACATCTTGTCCATTTTTTATTTCATCCTTCTCATTTCTTCATCTCTTTCAGCGTCCCTTCTATCCTTTTCAGCTAGTTGAGATTGGAGGTGACTTACCAAGTCAGGAACATATTTTTGGTGTTGGGAGAAGGGCCCTCTTCTTGCCGGTGGGTCATAAAAAAGCTCTTTCGCTGAACCGGCCCCGTAGACATCTCCTTTCTGATAACCATCTACAAACTCATACCAAAGCTGATTGTTGGAAATGTCAGAGTTGTTCTTCTTTCGGACAAGAAATTTTTCTTACAAAAAATGAAACATTATTAATTGGTTAGATTAAAAAATTAATACATTAAAAAATTAATTAAATATACAATAACACTTACATATAATTCACGATCTTTTGGTTTTGCAAAGAATAACGCCCCTTTCTTTCCTTTCTTGGCATGTGTCTCAAGGAAGAGGTAAACAACAGATTGTAACTGACCCTTATTTTTCTTTGCCTATAAAAAAAATAATGAATTCATAAAGTGTTAGTTAACTAATTAAAAGCTAAATAAGACTAAGAAAATAAAAGTAATAAATTACAAGAATAAATACATACACCTAACAATGCCCGATCATGAAATGACTGAGACCCACTATAATGAGTAGACCCAACTTCCACGTCGGGATCATCTCCACCCCTCTTGTTCATCTTGTTCCGGGCCGACGCTTGCTTGAACTCAGGACTTTCTCTGTACTTAGTAAATTCTTCATATGATTGACCTATAATCAAATAAAATAGAAACTATTAATATAAATTAAAAAAATGTTAAATTTTTTACCTTAATGCGGTTATTAATAAATTATTACCTTTCATAAATGATGGCGGATTCTTTCTCCTCGACACCTTATACATAATGTCCTTTAGCCTCCTCTTACCAACATCATTAAATCTATCCTAAGCCAGTCGCTCAAGGTCATTTAACCAATAGAAGCCACGCTACAAAAAAATAAGGGTTAGAGAAATAAATTAACCATGAAATTATTAAAATAAATAATTAAAGTAAATACTTAAATACGTACCCGAAAGGCGTTGAACCACTTCTCCTTGTCCTCAGGACTAGCATTCGTCCAACAAGTGACGTCATGCGTCATGTTCTCTTGAATGCTATTGGTGATGCCATGAATCGTCGTTTGATGTTTAAACCTGAAACCAAACATAAATGTTAATTAGACTAGGTTGAATAAAAAAATAATCAAATAAACGGTGAATAAAAAATTACCACGGTCCTGTCGGATAAATGATGATCCTGCCGTCAGTATGGTGGGGCAGATAGGCTTCCTCCTCGTCACTCAATACATTGAGCTCCTCCTCCTCCCGTGATCGGGCCTCGCTACTACCCCCACTACCACTATAATCGCCCCGTTGTCTGCCTCCTCCACGAGCCACGTGAACCTATAATTGCAGGAAAAATGTTAATATATATATATATATATATATATATATATATATATATATATATATATATATATATATATATATATAACAGAATAAATGTTGGTAAAATATTAAAAAACAGAACCTAAACAAATATATAAGATGTTAACCTCTTACTACTTTTACTCATCATCATCATCATCTTCATCCTCTCCTTCTTCTACCTCCTCCTCCTCGTCATCATCTTCTTCTTCCTCCTCTTCCAACTCTTCATTATCATTATCTTGTAACTGATCTTGCCCCTCCCTTTCATCCTCTTCTAACTCCTCTTCCGCTTTTATCTCATTTGCATAAATGACTTCATGATCAACTGGGGACAGAATTGACTCTGATACAACTTCTTGGAAAAAGGATGTATCGACTTCTGATCGCGCATTTGTTTTAATTACCGCACACCAATTCTTTTGTTGTCTATCTTTACTTGTGCTAGTCGAAGATGCATAATAAACTAGATGAGCTTGTTGTGCAAGTATAAATGGATCATATTTATAGTAGGTTCGAGTGCGATTCACTTCTACAAGCTTGTAGCGATCATGGACTCACGTTCCAGCTACAGATTTATCTCTCCATTGAATCTTGAATAAGACAGCTTTATAACCCCGTTCACGCCCATTATAGCACAACTCAAAGATATCCTCTAATATCCCATAATAGTCATTGCCATCAAGAGAAGAAATAGTAACGCCATAGTTGCATTTAGCCTTACTTTTCACGTAGTCGAATGTGTGAACTTAAACCCATTAACTAAATAATGATTCCACATGACAACCTTTCGAGAAGGACCCAAAGCCAAGCTTCTAACCACATCATCTTGGATATTTAGCTTAATTACATGCTTTCGAAACCATGCTGGAAACTGATCCACGTGTTTACTCCAAACATCCTCTCTTTTAAAATTAGGGTGATCAGTCATGAAATTTGTCACAAATTTTGCTTCATATGGCTCCAAAACCTCACAATTAGATAGCACATAAAGGTGAGCACGATTATACTCCTTGTCATCCAGAAATCTTGTTCCCCCTGCGGAAGAACACCCTTCATCATCTTGCACATGAAAACACTTGGGTAAACTTGTATCTAACTCATCCGCTTCTTCAATATTCAAGTTTTTTGTTTTGGTGTCAATATGTTTTTCAAAGTAAATAGAGCAAAAATTGGTAATTTTTTCCGTTAGGTATGCATTGCAAATAGAACCTTCCACACGAGCTTTATTACCAATTTTCTTTTTCACATGATTAAGAAACCTTTTGAAAGGATACATCCACCTATATTGAACGGGTCCACCAACTTTAGCTTCATATGGCAAATGAATGGGTAGATGCTCCGTCGAATTGAAAAAAGAAGGCGGAAATATCATCTCAAGTTTACACAAAATTTCTGGTATTTGGTCTTCTAAACGAATCATGTCATCAACTGATATCGTGGAGGAACACAAGTCTCTGAAAAATTGACTAATTTCTGTAACTGCATTCCAAACGGTGGTCGGGAGTAAATTTTTCAAAGCCACTGGTAACAAGCGCTCAATGAAAATATGACAATCATGACTTTTCAACCCTTTCAACTTCAATTCCTTTAAATCAACACAACGGCTTAAATCTGAGGCATATCCATCGGGGAACTCTAAGTCTCTTACCCAATCGCACAATACCTTTCTTTGAGCTTTGTCAAGAACAAATGGTGCTTTTGGCATTGACCCATCCCTACGAATGTGAAGTTTAGGACGATCACAAAATTTCGTCAATTCTATCCTTGAGCCAATATTATCACGTGCATTTCCTTTAACATCCATAATCGTATGAATAAGTAGCTCAAAGAAATTATTTTCTATGTGCATCACATCCAAATTGTGTATGATCAACATTGTTTCCCAATAGGGTAACTCTCAAAAAATACTTCTTTTAAACCAACCAGTCTTTTTTTTTAACTCTCTAAATTCTTCTTCAGTCCCATCGTTGGTAGATGGCAAATCACGTATAGCCTCCCAGACTTCATCACCTGGGAGTCTATCCAGAGTATCGTCACGCACCTCCTTTCCTTTTAAGAAAGTTTTTTTGTTCTTCCTATGGACATATCCATCCGGTAAGAAGCATCTATGACAATCAAACCAACTAATATTTTTGGAATTAGGGAGGTAAAAGGCTTTACTATTATCCATGCAATAAGGACATGCCAATCGCCCCGTTGTTGCCCATCCTGATAGCATACCGTATGTGGGGAAATCACTTACAGTCCACAACAATGAAGCTCTTAGTTGGAAATTTTGCTTCTTGGACACATCAAACGTTTCGACACCAACTTCCCACAGATACTTCAGTTCTTCCACCCGCGGTTGTAAATAAACATCCAAGTTATTTTTTGGGTTATGAGGACCGGGAATAAGTAATGAGAGGAAAATAAATTGTCTTTTCGAACAAAGCCAAGGAGGTAAGTTGTATGGTGTGATCATTACGGGCCAACACGAGTAAGATCTACCAAACTGACCAAAAGCGTCAAACCCATCCGTACACAAGCCAAGTCTCACATTGCGAGGTTCCTCGGCAAAATCAGGATACAACCTATCAAAACGCTTCCACTCCTCTCCGTCACTCGGATGACACATCTTTCCTGGTGTACGGGGGTTTTCTTTGTGTCATCTCATTTGGTTGGCAATATTTTTCGTGGCATATAACCTTTGAAGTCTTGGAGCTAGGGGAAGATAATTAAATTAATGGGTTTAATGATATTGGTTTCTTTGTTTTTCCACTCTTCTTACCCTTTTTTCCCTTCAAGATAATATTTCCCTCACTTGTCTTATATCTATCCCTTTGACATTTCTTACATTTGGTTAGCAACGCATCATGTTTCCAAAAAAGCATACATCCTCCAGGACATGCGTCAATCTTTTCATGTGGAAGCTGAAGACCTTCAACCACTTTTTTGGTATTGTAAAAATTACGGGTCATAATGTTATTATTGGGTATAACATCTTCAATTAAATTAGCAATACTGTCAACCGCTTTAAACGACATATTGTACTCACATTTTAGCGTTACTATCCTCGATGCAACTTGCAACAATGACATTCTGCTCCCCTCATATAAACTTTTCTCGAAGTCCCTTAGCATATCAAAAAAGGC
This sequence comes from Silene conica, assembly GCA_029255685.2. Classification (NCBI taxonomy): domain Eukaryota; kingdom Viridiplantae; phylum Streptophyta; class Magnoliopsida; order Caryophyllales; family Caryophyllaceae; genus Silene; species Silene conica. Next base: position 14,744,288 of record CM055320.2, read on the forward strand.
TTTTGCCTTTGGGTTTGGATCTTCTTCCTCAGTTATAGGTACACGATCGGTATTAATTAAAGCATTTGACTCAAACGCATCAAGTACCATATCTCTATACGGGTTCTCATTTGATTGGATTTGAGGGTGTTTGGGATCAGAAGAGTATTTTTCCCCATGTGATATCCAGTTGTAGTAGTTTGGAAAAAATCCACTCGTAATAAGATGTTCTTCTACTTCAATCTCAAGTAAATATTTTAAGTTTTTGCATTTAGTACAAGGACACCTAAGTTTGCATTGTTCGAAATCATACGATTCTGAACATCTAGCAAATTCAATAAACCTACGAACTTCCTTACAAATCTAGCGTTGGGACGTTTCTTCTTATCTATTCTTTCTTCGTACATCCAGCTACGTCCAAATCTCTTCATTTTAATCTAGGTAATATATAATAAACCAGCAACCAAACTAATGATTTTCAATAATATTACAACAAAGAATTACGTCCAATCACTAGTATATAGTTAATAAACACACAACAATTTCAATAATATTTCAACAAACAAGTTCAAGAATTCAAGTCAATATATACTTCAAGATTTCAATTGGGTCCTTATCACTTCAACCTAAACCCATCAATGTATATTTCAAGTCACTAGTAAACACACATTTGTGACTTATTAGTGAGGAAAAAAGATGTGGCAGCAATTCCCTTCAGTTCTTCAAATACACAATGTGAAATAAATTTGTATTTATTTCACATATGTATTCGAAGAACATTAAAGGAATTTTTACCAAACTCTTTCCCCATTAATAAAATCATAAATATGTATTTACTAACTAAGTGACTTGAAATATACAAAGACAGTCACAAAATGGGGACTATTCATGAATTTCTCCTAACGAATAATTCTTGAACGGGTACTAGGTCAATAGTCATTCTTCCACGAAAAATATTCACAATAACTTATAATAACGTACTAATTTGAATAATAACATTCAACAATTTTTTTCCCCATTTCTAAACACTCATTAACAATAACACCCAATTTTTTCCCAATTTTTGTCAATTTCTAACCCTAACATCAACTAATTTCCGAAAATACTAATTAAATTACACATACAAACATAATAAACATCAAAAATGTTATTAAAATCACCTTAGAAATCTAATTACTAACTAAAACTACTAGCCTTAACAAACATCCAATTTTCCCCAATTTTTAACCCTATCACAAATAGTTTATGAAAAAGCTAATTAACTTATACATAGAAACTTAATAAACATCCAAATGTTATTAAAATCATCCTAATAATCCAATTACTAACTAAAATTATGAATTAGAATAAAACTATTAAGGTATTCAATACATAATTTAAGTTATTCAATCGTCACAAACCTTAAATTGGAGTATTAGGTAGGTGAACGGCGGTGGTGGGTGGTCCGGTGTCGCTGCGGTGGTCCGGTAGATGCACGATGATTTAGAGGTTGACGATGGTTTGGGGTTTTTTTTTTCGTTGAAGGTTATGTTGAAGTGGGGAAATGACGGGTTGAAGATGCGGAAAAAATTATATAAGGGGCTTAGCGACCGAAATTGGTCGCTAAATTAGCGACTGAAATCGGTCGCTAATTTAGCGACCGATTTCAGTCGCTAATTTAGCGACCAATTTCGGTCGCTAATTGCCCTTGGATTTGCGCGGGTTTTTTTATTTCGGTCGCTAAATTAGCGACTACATAAGCGGTCGCTTATGTAGTCGCCCTTTAAAGTATTTCTTGTAGTGGACCCACCAAAGTCTTAACGATAGTCTTGGATTTCCAAGACTCGACTTAAGACTTCCTCAAGACTCGAGTAGATTAATGTAAAAAGCAATATATGTTTCTCTCACAACTACACAAGTGAGAAGACAAGTGGAAAAAAATGGAGCCTTTTATAAATTTTGTCAGATATATTTTGTGAGAGAGTCACTATCCGTCTTCAGCTTGTGACAGATAATGGCCCGGAAATTGTGATATTAGGGTGTATTGTTGGCGGAATGATCGTTTTCAGTAAGCAACATCAAACTTCCACAGTTCCACGTGGGTTGGTCTCTCTCAAATAAGCTATCAAATCTGAAGTACTCCATAGTCCGTAGGTGTTAAATGTTAATAAAGAATTGAAAATCACAATTAATGAAGAAAAAGGTTGGGTGGATATCATCCGTATGATTAAATTTTGAAAGTAGAGGCATCATGCGTATATAGCCATCCATCCATATAGGTGGCCAACCTTTGCACCAACTAACGAATCAGATAAGGATTTAATTATAAAATCAACCAGGCCATCATTTGCTTCTTAAATTGACCCCTCTTCAAACTTCTACCATCCCTTCCCGCCCGGCTTCCCACTACAGGGAGTTTCCAAGTGTGAATGACTGACTAAGTGACTTGTTACGACGCCCTAATTTTACTGCAATGTGTTATTTATTACTCCCTCTGATTTCTTGTGTTGTTCCTTTTTCATTTTGACACAAGAAATAAGGGAATCAATTTGGAAAGAGGAACAACACAGAAAATCGGAGGGAGTGGTAAGTTAGTTTTATTATCTGTAAAATTCATACCAAGTTAAAAAAAAAGTCTTAAATTTGATAATTAAAATTAAAGTATTGTGACAGAAGTCTTGCTTCGAATTTCTTTTCTCACATGGTTGCTCAATTGCAATCAATTCTTTATTAGGATGTTAGACTATTAGACCCATTAGGGTTTGCGTGCTAAACTAGGCTTAGGTTTAAGCAACATGTGAGGTATTATAAATGCCTTACGATATGTAAACCTACAACATTTTAATAATACAATGCCTCTCTATATTCTCTAACACGTTTACTTTTTTGACGCTATTGTGAGAAGAATCTTTAATAAACTTTTAATATATAGTACTTCCTCCATTTTTCTATGTTCTTCCCATTTGGTTTTTGGAGGTCAAAGTTTTCGAACTTTGACCGTAAGTAAGTTAGACAATAATGAATTTTAAGTTATAAAATTAGAACATTTACAATTATTTCAACAAATCTTCGTGGGGAAAAAAAATTCAATAGAAAAAAATATCGTATAGGTGTCGGAAAAGACGGTCAAAGGTGCGTCTTGGAGACCGCAATAAAGCAAATGGGAAGAACATAGAAAAATGGAGGAAGTATTAAAAAGTCACGTGACATTTTATTTAAATTGTCTTCCCAAAAACATAATGAACATCATATTTTTATAATTTTTAACTAAAAATATGAAAATGATTATTAGTACGGAGTATATGTGTATAAAACAAATTTATAAAATTATACTCCCTTCATTCAAATCCAAATGGTACTTTTGGATTTTGTATACTATTCACAAATCAACGTTCGGTATCAATTTTCTCCTAATACATAAGAGAAAATATATTCATGCGGGATCTTGTTTGATTCGTTTTCGCGAGTACATTGAAAATATCTAACTTTTATAATTTTTGCGAATACGTAGCTAAAGATATTTAGCACGTAAAACGTGCGTTGGCAAACGTGAAAAAACAAAGGTGCAGAGTGGATATGAATGCAGGGAGTACTTATGAAATAAACGAAGTACTTCCTCCATTTTTATCCAAATACCATATTTGCTTTTTGTACACTATTCACTAATCAACTTTCAATCTCAATTTTCTCTCAATACGTAAGAAAAAATATATTCATGTGGGGTCTTGTTTAATTCGTCTTTACGAGTACATTGAAAATATATAACTTTTATAATTTTTACAAATACGTAGTTAAAGATATGAAGCACGCAAAACTTGCGTTGGCAAACGTGATAAAGCAAATAGGGTATTTGGATAAAAATGGAGGAAGTACATCTTACTGTAGACTTGCATCATATTTAGCACGAAAACAAAAAACCCACTAAAATTCACGAGGATCCATGGATACTCCGTACTTCATAGTGTTTGGGAATTGGGATAGTTGACTAGGCTTGTCTACAGTCTACTTATTTTTTGTCTATGACCCGATTTCTTAATTGTCATACGGACATGATTCATTGATTCAAGTCCCACCCACTAATCCTACTCCCTCCATTTTTTTTATATCACCCCATCTCTTTATATACGTTTGCCAATACTCATTTTGTTTCGATTATATCTTTAACTATATACTACTAAAAATTATAAAATTTTGATATTTTTAATCCTCTTATCAAGACAAATTAAAAAAAGATCTCACATGAATATATTTCCGTGAACGGATTGAGAGAAAACCGACGTTGAATACTCGACTGTGAATAGTGCCAAAAAGGGGAATGGGGTGATATAAAAAAAATGGAGGGAGTACTTCGTAGTATATAACAACAAATCTTCCGTGTGACGGGCATATACGTCACAAGCTTGTGACGGGTTAAATACTACTGAATATAAATTTTAATACCTAGCATGGGCGGATTTGGGGTGGATATGGTAGACAATGTTATAAGATAAAACAATTTAATACCTAGCATGGGGGGATTTGGGGTGGATATGGTAGGCAAGTGTCACCCCCAACATAAAAATAAGAATAATTCCTGAATATAAATTTTACAAAAAATGTGTTGGGCTTAGTGGTCAAAAGTGATTATATGTTAGAAGTTTGGTGAGATTGGAGGTTCAAATCTCTTCACTTTTTTTTGTACTAACTACGGAAAGAAAAAAAAATTTGCCCTCCCAAAGCAAAAATCCTAGATCCGCCCCTGCTACCTAAATATTCTACTTTTATTTTATCTCTTCATATGTGTATATGGTATTACTTGATCCATTGCAAGTTTGTGACGAATATGTCCGTCACAAATAAGAATTTGAGAACATATAATTGGGTTTGTACGAGAACTCCTTGCATAGTGAAATCGAACTACGAGAATCTTCACTTATAAATTTAATTTTTTTAAAATAACGATATATTTGTATTTAGCGTATAATTTTATGGCTAAAAACATATTTTTGATCGAAATTTTTTAAAATATTAACAAAAATCGAGCCAAAATACAATTTGCTAATATCCATCACCTTGAACATATAGAGTACTTAATACTGGAATTCTTTTAGGATCTTTTTACCGCTGCCAAAAAAAATACTGAAATTCATGCACCTATAGCCTGCTCTATTAAACCGAATGCATAAGTGAGAAGATATCTTATTACTTAACAGCAGGTCTTACTTGTGATGGGTTAATCCACAACTCACAAATTTAAGACGAATACTACGATCACAAATGAAAATTTGTGATTACTTAATTAAATGTTACTGTAGAAAAACGTCCCAAGATGTCAAGAATCCAATTTACACATCCACGTGTTATGAGTAGTGACTGATCAATAATAAGGGATCCGTGTACAATAGGGAGATCGGATTGTATGCACAAATACAATTAATCATACACAATTACACATGCATGCATTGCATTATTTGTTACTCCGTAACTCAAAACCAAACCCAATACCTTATCCGACATCTTATTTAACTTTGTTTCATTTCATATTAATTATACATCTAATAGTACACCCTCAACTCTTATTTAAACCCATTCTCTGTACTTTATAAATTTGACATGTTTCTATTTTCCCAACATTGTGTTTTTTGTTTTTCCATTATAGTGAAGTACGGAGTATTACTTAGGAATAATTTATCTAAAATATCAAATTAGTGGAGATGCGGTATTATACGTATCTACTCAGTACTCGTATATAATAAAGCAGTAAGTCTTGCTTGCGACGGGTCATCATTTGTGACGGATATTTTGTGAGATAAAATGGGTAGAAAATGAGTTAGTGGAGAAAGGGGACCACATGAATAGTGTTGGAGAGAGAGAAAAAGTGGGTATTTTATAAGAGGAAACGATATCCGTCGCAAGCTTGCGACGGATAGTGTGATTGCAAATAAGAATTTTGATGCAATTTATCTCAACTGATAATGTTATAAGAAGTGATATGTGATATGCTACTCTCTTCATATCTTGTTGACGTTCTCATTTTATTAAAATACTCCTCGCGTATATTCTACAAATGAAAACATTTATTAAGAAACGGAGGCAGTAATATGAATGACTTGGGTGGGCTGGCTCTGAGCTCACCAACATATATTGATCTTATGCTTCCTTTATACTATCCTCCGTTTTTATATAATGTTCCCATTTGTTGAATATATGAGTGTACTATTTTAATAAAATGGGTACATTATATAAAAATGGAGGAAGTATAAACAAAAAATTAAAAAGAAATATGAATGCATGCAATTCGTCCATTTTCTCACTCGAACTTGAATAACTGGATTAAAATTTAGGGTGAGATATAGGGTTGTACAAATATTGGACTGGACCGGACCGCACACCTAGCGGTCCGGTCTACGGGTCATCAAAATGTGGAAAACTGGTCCGTGGTCTTAGCCGGTTTAAATCCGCGGGTTAACTCTTTAGACCGGTTGATGGACCTGATGCATATAATTTCGTGATTTTTTTTATTGTTTGCTAAACTTAGAATCTGAAATTTCAAAACTTCATTTTTAATATTTGAACATAATCTACTTCCTTAATAAGATTTATAAGACTACAAGAGATTGCGTTCTAATTTTTAAGATTTATAAAAGCCGTATATGTGTAGTGTACAATATAACATACTAGTTATGAATTTATTAGTTTAAAAGAATGACATTACGAAATTGGTGGTCCAAAGGTTACAGTCCGGGTTTAGACCGGACCTAGAGGTCGGTCCAAAGTCCGGTCTTTGAGCTCAGCGGTCCGGTCAACGGGTCAAGAAGGGTCCACGGTCCACTCCGGTCCGGTCCACTCCGAACCGCATTTGGACCTTTGTACAGCCCTAGTGAAATAAAGACCGAATATCAATTTCTAAAAATACTACGTAAATAAATAAATAAAACTATAACAGTAATCAATTTCTTTAAAATAAAATATTTAACTATAAAACTATCAATATTTTATTGTTTGACCAAACGACTAACCTTCATCATCGTGTAGCCTGTAATTCTTTTATTATGGTAAAACTAGTTTTAATCCCGTACAAATTGCACGGGACACGGGATTGCAGGTTCAAGTATTGTTATTTATAAATAATGATTAGTTATATTTTCGATTTTCGATTTGTAATATAATTTTATATGACCGATATACTAAAAATATTATAATATTAACATACAGTTTATATTCAAAGTATATCAAAACGCAATCAATCTATATAAATTTGAAATATCATAACAGAATTACAATATACAATGATAAGTAAATGTTAATACAAAAATCTCAAAATTTTCTTCATTATATATGCATTTTTCATCGTCACAACTCACTCATAAATCAGAGTTGTCAACATGTCGAATTTTTTAGAGATGGTTTGAAAGCCGATAGTTCCACCTTACCTCATTCAAATAATGAAATAGGTTGGTCCTACTCTAGGGGATTAATATAGTTTTTTTACCTTATCAGAGAAAAAGATATGACTGCCCCAAAACTAGAGATGGCAATGGATCCCGGATCCTACCCAGATCCACCAGACCCTATACCCAATGGTAGGATATGGATCTCATTATTTGCGATCCTTAGGATCCGGGTCAGATCCATATCCTTATACGAATATGAGGGTAGGATCTGGATCCCACCATTAAGATCCAGATCCTACCCTTGGACCCTCTTTTAGTTTATATAAGGATAATTTTTGGATAGATTCGACCCTTCAAAGGTAGATCATGAAAATAAGGAATGAAGTATTAGTGTTTAGTTTGTTTGAACAATTTGTTTTATTATGAATTGTTGGAATTATAATTATTTTGTGTTTTGTAAACCTTATTTGTAAGTTGCTATAATAAGACTTTTTAACCCTTTGTACACTCTTTTTGTTTATTTTGGACTATGATTTTTAAACTAGTGAAGCTAATAAAGATTAATTCAACTAAAACATCGTCTCTAATTTACAAGTAAAAGTGAAATAGTGTATAATAGTGACTTGGTGCGGTTTCATTTGAATGTATTGTTTGAGATTGACGGATATGTATTTTATCCAGATCCTACCCAGATCCTTAGGATAAGGATATGGATCTACAAATTTCGGACCCTAAGGATAAGGGTAGGATCTGGATATACCATTTAAAAATGGATCTGGATCTGGATCCTATAGGATCCTGTCCAGATCCTACCCATTGCCATCTCTACCCAAAACCCGTCATTACTCGTGTTTTTGTAAATGTTAAGTATCTATTATGGTATTTTTCTTTTGCAATTTCATGAATATCCCATTTTTTTATCGTGTCATTATTAATTTAATATTTGGAGCGTTTTTTTCAAATAATATTTATGTGAAACTTTACACATAAACTCTTGAATAGTTACTTTTTACCGTAATTAAAATTTTCTTCCATGAAGTTTTTATGCTAGAATTTTGTGGTATTTTTTCGTATTTTTATCATTGTCTTCTTTTGTAGTTTTAAATAATTTTTTTAGATTAGTTCTTGTGTTTATATTTTGGGCATGCTGATATTGATATGATTATCATGAAAAATAAATGTACGTTTGTTATTTATATACAAAATTAAAAATGAATATAACTTTTCTTGACTTACTTGATATAGTTTAACTAACATTTTTGGTCATATTATTGTTCCAAAAATACTTTAAAATAACTAATTTTAAGAGGTTATTTATTTGATTAACTTGATTTGTTAAAATTGAAAATGAAAATAATACTAATTAACATACAAAATATTATATAATATTTAATTTTATGTTATACAAATTGACCGTTTTTCGTAGGAATTCATGTTTACGAATTTATATAAAAATGTTACGTAATATTTCTGAAACTACGATATCAGGCATTTATTTAGAATATCGGGCGGTTATGACTCAGGGAATTCATCAAACACATTGCGGGACCCACCTAAGAGAATTAAAAAATATAATACATTGTTGTCTAATCGTTTTAGACGGGTCGGGACACATATATTCGATTATATAATATTTAATTTTATTTTATACACATTGACCGTTTTTCGTAGGAATTCATGTTTATAAATTTATATAAGAATGTTACGTAATAATTTTGAAACTACGATATCGAGAATTTATTTAGAATATCGGACGGTTATGACTCAGGAAATTCATTAAAATTCATTAAACACATTGCGGGACCTACCTGAGAGAATTAAAAAAAAAATCAAAACATGCGTTGATGACGTGGCTCAACCAGGGCTTCTGAAATGTTTCTGTAATTATATAGATAAAATTAATCTAACTTCACATTCCAAGATTACAATAAAAAAGTTTTACAATTAGAAAATAAATATAAACAAAAGAAAATAGGAGTATACTATAAAAAATATATGAATAATCTTATCAATATTAATACAAGAACATTTCGTACAATGTCGTGCGTCCATTTTCTTTTATTTTTTTATTTTTAAATAAATGTAGAACCACAACAAAAAATATGTAATTAATTTATGTAAAACCAACTTGATAATAATAGAATAATCAATACAATATTTCAATGAACCACCATCATCAATTCCATTTATATTGCATAAATAATACGATATGAATGCGGAATTTTCCAATAGTCAACATAGTCCATCAATAATACAAAAATAAAATAAAAAGATGAACAAAAAACATCATTAGACAATGTTAATATTATTTTACAAGCTTTTAACTCTAACATTTTGACCATCGTAATAACAAATTTTCGAGATATTACTAAATTTCAGTAATTTTTTAAATAAGAAATAGTTTTCAACAAAAAATGTTAATAAATAGTACAGTATTGTTTTAATTTCAATTTAAAAATGAGATCTACAAAAAGTTAAAAATAAATGAACTATAAAACTTTGTTGAGTAGATTTTAGAGCATTCCGTTAAAATAATATTGTAAAGAAATTCGTTATAGATATTATATTGAGCTTATCCACTAGAATAAGTAGATCTAGAAATTTTTGTTACATATTTTGCACTGAATTCATGCATTTTTTCAGAGATTTAAAACTTGTGTAAGCTTTAAACCCTTACCATTTTTGCACGTATTTTAAACTATTATCCTTAAAAAAAGAAATAAAGTTTAAGATTTTTAAATATCAATCATTATATCGGTGTTATTAAAACTATACCCGTGTAATTTTACACGGGTTAAAAACTACTCCCTCCATTCATATCCACTTCGCATGTTTTTATTTTGTACACTATTTATAAGTGAACATTTAATTTCAATTTTTTTTCTAATAGATAAGAGAAAATATATTCATGTGAGTTTTTTTTTTATTCGTCTTCACGAGTACATTGAAAATATCTAATTTTTATAATTTTGTAAATATATAACTAAAGATATTTATTACGTAAAACGTGAGTTGACAAACATAAAAAAACAAACATGCAAAATGGATTTGATGGTAGGGAGTGGCAAGGTTCCCATTAATTTGGAACAAGCTTCTAACTTGATCATGGTTCGTAGTCAATTTGTGCATAAACGAAGTCAATTTTAATATCCCTCTAAAATATTAAAATTGGACAAATATTATCCCACGGTGATAACAAAAATATTTTTTTTGATTTTCTATACAATTTAGTGAATTTACCACTCTATTTAAATCTTCATTACAAGTTTTTCTTTTATACACTATTCACATGTGAATATTTAATTTCAATTTTTTCTTAATACGTAAGAGACAATATATTCATGTGGGATTTTGTTTTATTCGTCTTTACGAATAAATTGAAAATATATCTTTTATAATTTTTGCGAATACGTAGCTAAAAATATTTGACACGTAAAACGTGCGTTGAAAATTGTGAAAAAGGAAATGCGTAGCGTGGATTTGAAGAGGAAGTATATATTTGACTCTTCTTAAATTAAATACGAATTAAAAATCCGTGCTTAAAATTTAAAAAGTAAGTCCTGTTTAAGACGGGTATTATCCGTCTTAAGCTTAAGACAGGTCAAATACCACCAAATGGGGTTAATAAAGATAAAAACTGTCATTTTCTAGGTAACAAGTGGAATAATTTGGTATGTAATTGACCCGTCCAGGCCGTCTTACACTTAAGATTGATAATAACGGGTTAAGATTTAAATTGAGGCATTGAGCAAAACACTCTCTCATTTCTCTAAAAAAAAACTCTAGCCTCCATCAATCAAATTTGGGGCTTCTATCGACTATTGATCGATGGTAAGCCCCCATAAAACTTTATTTATCAATTTTTACTATAAAACCTTACGAATTAATCAATAAAAGTCTTCCTTTTGTTGAGATTCGTTCGTTTGTCTCTATTTTTGGAGTTTTTTCAGTCCTTGTTATTCTAGGTTTTAGTTTTATTGGAAATATAGATAAGAGCGTCTTGGTCGTTTCTTATATGGTGCAGATGCGGAAGATCGGTTTTGTAATAGATCGTTATATGGTATTACATATGTTGCCGATTTGTTGGTTGCACTCAATTTGGTCAGATGAAATCGTCTCTTGTCAAGGCTCAAGATCCTACGATCCTCTTGTGAAAACTGTTTGCGGCGATATAATAGATGACGTGTTTTGAAGCTTTTCAAGTTACAGATCTTTCATTGAACAAGTTTTTATTTTATTTGATTCTAGTTAAGTTGTATCCAGTCAAATTACACGTATATGGTAGATATCGTATTACTTTTTATTAATAGATTGGAAAAAAAATTAAAATTAAAATGAGGCCACACGTAGGGATGTGGGAACAAAGATAGGAAACATGAAGAGACATGACGACATATTCTGGTGTAACCTCCTTCTTGCTTTCATGTTCATGCACCAAATGTCGTGTAATTTTATTACTCCAAATGTAGAAATATTGCTAAAATCAACGTCGTCAGATCCTCTGAACAACAAATACACCACTAAATTGTTTATGTTACTACAAAATCGTATTGCTCATCGGATGCACGACTGCACGTGGTCAAATTAAATGGATAACTCATATTTTAGTCTTTAACCGTAACTTATATATCTTGACCCACTTTCATTTTTACAAGCAAAAGCTCACAATCTAAATCACTAGTCCAATTATTTTGTTCACTTTTCAACATTTAAATTACTAATTTTACAGTAAATCTCTTTTGTGATGAATATATCCGTCGCAAACTTGTGACGGGTCAAGTGCTCTCACCACTTGTGTATACTCGTATAAGACAAAATATTGAAAACCGCCAACGCTTTGTCTTTTTCTACCAAGTGGGTAATATTTGACTCGTCGTAAGTTTGCGACGGATATGTCCGTCACAAACGAGAATTTGTGCTAGTTTTATACTCGTGTAAAAAAAATGCACGGGTTGAGTTATATTAATAGATACGACACCGAAATGATGAAACTCAGTCGAGCTGTAGCATGTCGTAAGAAACTAAGAATATTAGCAATATGAACATAAAAAGTGATGACAATTATCTTTTTTATCGACTCGTTTCAACTATAATATAAAATATACTCCCTCTTATTCAACCTAATCTTCCCTCTTTTCTTATTCGTGATAATCACGTTTTCTTCCCCCTTTCCTTATTTGGTAAGCTTTTTGTGGCCCAAATTCAATTTCATGTGGGGTAGGTTGATTTGTGTGGTCCAAATTCATTTTTTTAATTCTTGGGTAAAAAGAAAGGGGAAGAATAGGCTGAATAGGAGTAGATGTTTTCTCTGTTCACTCGGATTTCATGTGTGTGGCCTATCCTTTTACAGGTATGGCAGAAATAGGGTACCCATTCATAGTCTATCTTCTGTTCAACAACACCTCGATAGGGTGTTTTGAACTTAACAGTTTTAGGCAATTTTTGTGAGATATCCACTTCCACCAAAACCCTTGCAAAAGCCAGCTTACTCTTCTTTGTGGCATACTCATCTGCACATATGGGTCTACCAACAGATCGAGCTAACAACTTTACTTAATCCATTATCTGACCAAAAACATGGGTCCTGATTAGGGAATTTAACCCATCTGGGCACCTTTGACACAACATACATCTCCTCAACAATTGTAGTGTTCCAATATTTAAGAATCAATGGGAAGCCCTGCATATTCCAAGAATTATTAATGATTGTATGACAATCAGCAACATTAGTAAACTGAAAAAAGAACCAACCCTTAAAGAAATATAACACTTCAGGGGTGGCGACATGATTCCATGATTTAGATACCAAAGACGTCATATGATCAAGAGTTGTTTGGCGTCCCATAACTATTCTAACTAAGGTGTGTTTTCAATAATCTATTTCAGCAGCAATGTCTCCTTCCTCAATTTCAATTTCCTCATCGATTTTAGGTTTTACATATGATAACCCCATACCGTTATTAGAAATATTAGAGAATTTCTCACCAGTTTGTCGCGTGACTGGTGGCTGGGTGGCAGAAGAGGTTTCGGCACTAGATCCAACAAACAACTCAGCTAAAGTAGCTTTAGGAGGAAGCGGAACCGCAGTCTCAATAACCGACACCGTCTCTTCTGCAACTTCCTCTTCCACTTCAGAGCTACCGGCATCATCACAGTCCATTAGAATTGAGGATCGCGCACGACCTCTCCCCCGGCCTCTCCCACGGCCCCTAGGCATGACGAATGTAGGAATGAACCACTCCTATGGAATGATTTTCAGAGGATTTTTCTTAGTCAGAGAAGGAAGAGAGAGAGGATTATTATTATTATTATTATTATTATTATTATTATTATAAAAACCAGGAACTTTTATTAAACATAATAGAAAATTACATGAAATTTGTGGGCACCCGCGAGACTAACTGGGCACCCACTCCCTTAGCAATAGCAAAACTAAGGCGAGAAAAAATAAAAGCAGCACTTCGCGATCCGGCATACTGGGACACAGCAAACTTCTGAATCCGCTTGAGCAAGGAAACATCATCGTCCCCTAATTCTCCCAAAGAAGAGAAGGAGAAAGGCAAGAAGCCATAACTATGCGCCGCGCACAAGTCCTTGTACTTGGCGCACTTCCTCCGAGCAACATCAACCACCACCCCTCCTGGCACAAAATCAGTCATGCCCGACTGAGTCAAAGGAGATGACCCAACCAAATCCACACAAACATCACGCCCCCGGTCCCAAGAATAGAGCAGCAAATCAGCAGGTCGCAGAGGTCCACCGGCACCATCTAGCAACCCAATATCCACCTCCCGACCAGTAGTGATCCCCGACCGGTAGCAAATATCCAAAAGAGTATCACGAACAAGGTTATGCCGATGTTTGACACCAAGAGCACTAACGCAAGAGACAGCATGATCCCCGAAGATATCTCCATCAAAAACCCGGGAGCAAGCCGAACAAGGTAAGGACACCGGAAATAGCGGAACCCCTAAACGATAGCTGAGCACGCACCGGTAAGTCCTACTGTTCATAGTCTGCCCCAACCCAGAAATAGGGACAACCCGAAGCCAATCAGGCGAGCAACCTCCCACCTGGGACTTCCAAAGCACAACCTGACGAGGGGTCAAAGAGAAAACCGACTCCGCTGAAGCAACAACCCTCGTGAAATAATCATCTGCCAATTTCTTCATAAGTTTGGTGGCAGTGATCTCACTTGGGTTGCGCAGAAAGTCAGAACCCGAAATCGCAGCAAAAGCACCCACAACAGACTGAAACGATGGTCCGGGGTCATGAACACCCGAAACCTGAAGAAGCCGATCCTGTAAAGCCACAGACTGCAACCGAGAAGCTAGAAAAGCATAGTGAAGGACATCACCCGCAGCGTACACACCAAACCCACCAAAGGAAAAGGGGAGAGTGGCAAGCCGCCATTGCCAGTCACCAAAACCCGGCCCAGAAGCATTGACGATACGCTCTAGATGAGAGCGTAAAGCCGCGTCAAAAATAGGCGCAGCGGCAGCAAAAGCAGCAGGGGAACAAGTACGCAAATCAAAGTAAAGCTTCGAAATACCTGTGCAGGCCCGGAGTAAGAGAAGCTCATATTGCGGATCATCAATCAGAGAGACGGAGTCCATGAGCCCAATGGTCCAATTCACTCTACCCATCACAACTCACTACAAAAATCCGAGCACACACTCACCGGGCCACCAAGGTCAGTGACACCATGCTGCGGCCGAGCAATATCAGGGGGGAAAACACCCATATCCCGACTCCTGAGGTCGTCAGAAGGCCAAAAAACCTCGGTCTTGCAAATATTAAGATGGAGACCCAAACGCGGCCCGTCCTCCATAATCAAGTCCAAAACCTTCCCAACAACAACAGTGTCCCCGACAATAGTACCATCATCTAGATACCAAGCCTGAAAACTCAAGCCGAATGAATCACGGATCTTACAAGCCAAAGGGTGTAAAACCAAAGAGAAGAGTAGAGGGTCCAAAGGATCACCCTGTTGAACACCCTGACACGACCACAAGCTATGCTCACCATAATATAAACGTGCGGGGTGAGAATAGCAAAACTCCACCCACCCAGAAATGGCGGGGCAACGACTACAGACCTCTTGCAACATGACCTCCCTATCTACCATGTTGAAAGCATTCTAAAATCAACCAACAGCATAGAAAGACCCACCTCATCACCCCGGCTCTCAACCAAACGGTTCAAGGCATGCAGGATAGCCTCGCTCCCACCAGGAACACCAACCCCAAACTGAAGCCCATCAAAATAACCACTCAAATATGGCCCAATCAAAAAAGCACTAACCTTGGATACAAGGCGCCTCCAAATCGTACCCACGGCAATAGGGCGGATACCACCACCCGGCTTAACAAGCGGGGTCAGCGACGCACTCGCGATAAACTCACCAAGAACCAGCAAACACCGTCCCTCAAGAACGAGGTTAACCACCCCAGTGATAGAAGCCAGCAGCTCATCGGAGACGGCAGCTGCAGCACCACTCAAACAATCCAAAAGATGCTGAGCACGAAGACTATCTCTGCCACAAGAAGTACCACGCGGAAACCCCTGAATCATACCCAGGACAGCCGAGACGGAGGCAATAAGAGGAGGATGACCCGTAGACCGAGAAGGCAAAACAGATGAAGGGACGATGGGGTGCTTCTCTGCCAAAGCTGCGAGAGTAGCCGTATTGTAAGGGGCAACTCCAGAAGATGAAAGCACACGAACAGCGGCGGTATAATGACCGTCACAAATTTTCCTCCGACACTGCTTAACATTAGCCTCACCCAGATCAAGCCCCTCAACAAACCTAAAAGAAGGAGAAGACGCAGCTAAGGTATCCCGCAGGACCTGCAACATGCCACCAGACACACCCCAAGAGCAAATGGCACTAGAAATGCTCTCCTACTGCCGCTGACGCCGGACAGCGGCACGACTCTCACGACTACTCCGCAGAGAGAAAGTCATGAGAATACAAAGGGGTAAAACCAGCAAGGCAACCCAAGATGAGAGATCAGATGGAGAACGGATCACAGCATCAAGGGCCCCTTTAAGAACCCGAGAGAAACCAAGACGGCACCGAGGGGGGATCGATTTCACGGTTCTCTACCCCTTAGACAACAACCGATCAAGTGAAGAAACAGTAAAACCACCTACATCCTCCTGATTGACACCCTCGGAAAGCAAAAGTGGGTCAGGATTAGACGGCCTAGGGAAGTCATAAAGAACGAAAGAGACAACCCCATCACCCGAATCTGGAGCTTCAATAACGGATCCATCCCCATGCAGACAACGCTTACTATGGGCATGCGTTTTGAAACAAACCCCGCATAACCAAATACCCATTCGACGAAAGGTAGTCTCAGCCTCGTCAAAAATAGCCAAGGAAGCAAGAGATTGTCGAGTAACAACCTTAGCATCACCGGAACAGTGCCGATCACGCAAATGAGTGAGCATGGGAGCTTTTTTAAGGCCATTGCCACGACCATCTTGACATCCCGAAAGTCCCACAAAAGGACAATGATACCGAACAATGTCGGTCATTACCTCACGTAACCAAATACTACAATGCACCTCAAAACCCACGACCCCACACAAACCTTCACGTAAAACAGCCCCCACAAACCCTAATACCACCACTAGGCTACGGGCAGCAACAAAACCCACACCAGGACCACGTCAAACACCCTTACCGCAACCACCAGAACCCGATAAAACTCACCACCACAAAAAGGAAATCCCGCAACAGCCTGCAAAACCCGCAACAGCCTGCAAAACCCGGTATTTCAACCGAAAACCCGCAAAAACGAACGTAAGGCACGTCCCTGCAACAACCTGCGCCGACAGGACCGCCGGAGACCGCAGACACAACCAAACGACCCACTGCAACCACCAGAAACACCACCGACCAGAATCCACAGAAAACCCGCTCCGAAAACGTTAAACGCCTACACACAGGAGAACCACCCCTCACGGTTTAGCTCCGGCGACGTGAGGTCACTGGCGCTTGGATTTTGTTTACGGCGACAACGTGAGGTTGCCGTCGGTGAGGGTGGTTAAGGCGATAAACTCCGGCGACTGAAGGTGAGAAAAAAAAAACCGCACCGAAAAAGTAACTTACCAGAAGACCACACCGGAAAACCGCATCAGAGGCCACCGGCGACGAGAGGGGCTGGCAAGAGACCACCGATGACGTCTGGGCACGCTTGGTGGTGAGAGAAAATGACTGCCGGCACGCTGCACGCTGAAAACCCAAACCCTAAAAACGCCCTAAAATCGCCCTAAAATCGCCATGCGCACGCTCTCTCTCTCTATTATTATTATTATTATTATTATTATTATTATTATTAATATTATTATTATTATTATTGAAAGATGGGATTGGAGAAAAATAAGGTAGCTGAGGAGTAAAATTTGATAACATTCAAATAGTAATATTTGTTAACACAATAAAAAATCATAATCTTGAAAATATAGATATCATTAAAACAAAAGACATCATCGATGTTTCTTGGTTATTTACTTCCACATCACTTGATGTGCTTCATTATCGTGGTCATTATGAGCACCAATAGCGTGCCCTATTTTTTCCTGCAATTTTTTTTCAAATTATTTTCAAAATTGGTTGTGAGAGATGAATAATAAGAAGACTGGTGTTTAGGACTTGTTAGTTATATAAAAAAAATAAAATGGTAGTTTTGGAGAAATTAGGTATTAGAAGTGAGTAAATTGCAGGGGTGCATCGAAGCGAGAGGTTAATGGATGCGTTTAGATCGGCGATTGATGATTGTGCTATGCACGATATGGGATTCCGGGGAAACCGCTTCACATGGCAGCGTGGGTGTACAGTCGAGTCTTTGATTCGAGAAAGGTTGGACAGGGCTTTAGCTACTACCGATTGGAGGGCCTTATTCCCTAATTCGATAGTGCAACATCTCCCTATTTTTGCATCCGATCATGCTGCTATTGTCATCAAGCAGGACGTGGAACAGGTACGACGACGAGGTAGGAGGGGGTTCAAGTTCGAGCCCTTTTGGGTGACGGATCCTCAATGTAATGAGGTGGTTAGGGAAGCGTGGGAAGGGATGGTGGGTGGGAGTGTCCCTGACCGTGTGGGGGCGTGTGCTATGAACCTTGCGAGCTGGGCCAAATTGAAGTTCGGAGATATTAAAATACGCCTGCGGGGGGCTGAAACGGAATTGGAATTTTGGCAGAAGCAAGCTCCCAGTGCTGATATGTTACTCAAATGTCGAGAATTGGCGTCGGATATAGAGGTGCTCCGGAGGCAGGTTGAGACGTATTGGTATACAAGGGCTAGGAGTAGTGAGCTGCGCGACGGGGACAAGAACACAAATTACTTTCACCATAAGGCGAAGCAACGGAAGAAGAAGAATTCCATACAGGGGCTAGAGAACGAGGAGGGGCGGTGGTGTACGAAGGAGGAGGAGCTCGTGCGAGTGGTAGAGAACTATTACGCTGATTTATTTACCACAAGCAACCCCATGAATTTTGAGGAAGTTCTCGATTGTGTCCCGGCTGTGGTAACGGAGGATATGAATACGGGGCTTGACGAACCAGTTACCCGGGAGGAAGTGAAATCTGCTCTGTTTAGTATGCATCCCCATAAAGCTCCGGGGCCAGACGGTATGCACGCGTTGTTCTACCAACGGCACTGGGATATAGTCGGTAAGGATATATGTGATTTTGTCCAACTTTGGTGGCAGGGGGACTTTGATATTGAACCGATTAACGTGACAAATGTTGTATTGATTCCCAAATGCAATTCACCCAGGAAGATTATCGAATTTCGTCCTATAAGCTTGTGCAATGTCATATACAAAGTTATTTCTAAGGTACTTGCGAACCGTCTGAAGATTTTTTGCATGATATTATTACGGAGAATCAAAGTGCTTTTACTCCCGGCCGTCTTATAACGGATAATGCGCTTATTGCGTTTGAAATTTTTCATGCAATGAAGAGGAGTGGGGAAGGAAAGCACGGGAATATAGCTCTTAAACTGGACATGAGCAAAGCATACGATAGGGTGGAGTGGATTTTTCTAGACCAATTAATGCGACGGATGGGTTTTTCTTCACACTGGCGTAATCGGGTAATGAAGTGTGTGTCCACGGTGGGACATTCGTTCCTCATTAATGGGAAAGCATCGGGGTTAGTCAAGCCAACCCGCGGCCTCCGGCAGGGGGACCCTATCTCTCCGTACTTGTTTCTCCTATGCGCCAACGCTTTCTCGTATTTATTAAAAGACAGAGTGAACAAAGGGAAACTTCATGGGGCCATGGTGTGTAGAGGAGCTCCTAGGATATCACATCTTTTCTTTGCTGACGATAGTATTCTTTTTGCTAGAGCGAACCTTAGCGAATGCTCGACAATAGCTGACGTGATCAGTAAATATGAAGGAGCATCGGGACAGAAAATTAATTATTCCAAGTCGGATGTGGTCTTTAGCAAGAAGGTACCTACGAAAGTTCGGACATT